>CM037881.1:11750142-13121045 GCA_021292165.1 Shinisaurus crocodilurus
TTTACAGTTCCCTGCTCTTCGGGCAACAGGGGTGAACGTGGCTGTTTAAACAAGGGGGAGAAAAGCCTCCCACTTTTGCCCCCTGTCAGACTCCACGGCAGTTATCCTGGGGGTACTACCCAGGGATGGGGACTCAGACTCTAGGACTCGACTCGTGAGTCGGACTGAGTCCCCTCTCTGACTCGAGTCCCACTCGAGTCCCAATATTTTTAATGGGACTCGAGACTCGACTCGGGACTCGAGACCAAGGACTCTTCAACATCCCTGGGCTGTGCCAGAAGGAGTGGAGAGAAGTGCGATCGCCGGTGAAGAGCGCATGGAAGCGAGGTGTGCCGCTGCTCGGCCACTATGGACGGCGACCAGGAGTGCAGCCCCAACAGTGTGTCAAGATTTATTTTGATTGATGTGTTGCGTACTTGGGAGAGGCAGAAGAAGGACCTGAGATTACTCTGTGTGGCTGCTCTGAGTGTGTTACTGGTTCCAGCAAGTTCATCACCCGTGGAGCGGGTGTTCAGTGAGGGTGGAATTGTGATGAGATCTCACCATTCCACAATGGGGGCCAAACATTTAGATAAAACCATGTTCCTCAAATGCAGCATGGATAAGTTTTAGGAAGTACAGCAAGTTTATTTTTTAAAATCATTTTCCTATAATGCAACCTTTCAGACATTTTGGGTTTGGCTGCCTCTGCCTGCCTGCCTGGGGTTCCCAGCCTCCTCTGCCTGCCTGGTCTCTTCTTAACCAGTTCAACAGTTGAATTGTCCAAGACAAAGGCCTCTGCCTGCCTGCTTTGGGGTTCCCTGCCTCCTCTGCCTGCCTGGTTATTTTGGGTTTGTCTGCCTGGTCTGTTCTTGTCAAAATCAGTGGCAGAGTTTTGAGATAAAAAGGCACACTTGTGCCTAGAATTTATTTAAACCACACGTCTGAAGTAGCCTTATTTTGTTGGGGGAAAACCCCATTGATTTTAATAGGGACTCGTGGAGACAGCTTTGGGAGTCTCGTGACTCGTGACTCGTGAGTCACCATTTTGGACCAAGGACTCGGACTCGGACTCGAGACCAAGGACTCTTCAACATCCCTGGTACTGCCTTTCACATGCAAGGGAAACGGCCATTTCAGAATCAGGGGTGTTTTTTGTTTCTGGTCCGCCGCTTATGTACGCAGGTGCGCAGGAGCGAAACTGTTTTTTTTAAAAAACAACAACGATGCGCAATTTCCCGAAGCAGCCTGCTTGGAGCTGCATAGCTACGTTTACAAACCAAAGAAGAATTAATTAAGAAGCTTCTGGGGGGGGGAGAGGGTGAACCGCCACAGAACAACAAATGGCGGACACCTTTCTTCCCCACCAGATGCACGGGATGCCGCATTTTCCCCGCCCCTCAAAAACTATTGGCTAATTCCAGTGACGACACACTTTCGTGGCCACACCTCAGACGGCTAACTGCAGCGCATGTTTGGCACACACTGGCCGCGGACTGCGACAGTGAACCGCAATAATTGTGTGGTGTGGGGGAAGTGATAAACCTAGTCTGGGAAATTCCAGAAGAAACGAAGAACGATTACGCAGGACTAGCACAACCGGCACTGAAAAGTGTCTGTCGTGTGCCCCGCAAGTCACGGCAGTGATACAGTCCTGTCATAAACCATAGAAGTGGATCCGGATTATTTATTTATTATTTATTTATTATTATATTTATACCCCGCCTTTTTTCCTGCAAGGAACCCAAGGTGGCTTACATTATCCTCCTCCTCCTCCTCTCCATTTTATCCTCACAACAACCCTGTGAGGTAGGTTAGGCTGAGAGTCAGTGACTGGCCCAAAGTCACCCAGTGAGTTTTCATGGCCGAGCGGGGACTAGAACCCGGATCTCCCGAGTCCCAGTCCAGCACTCTCACCACTACGCCACGCTGGCTCTACACTACGCTGGATTATGTTCCACTTTACTGATGAGGAACTGAGGCAGAGACACAAAGGTCACCCAGTCCATGGTGGAGCTCTCTCCCAAGTCCATTTCCAACACACTGGCGTTCACTGAACCACAAAGACCTCCTGCTTGCGTCATCAGCTGCACATCTTGAGCATCGAAGAAAAACACACACACACACACACAGTCGAATTGTGCGCAGTGTTTAATATCAGACGTCTGGCTTCTTGCCTGGCTGAAATGGGAGATCTGGGAGTTATCTTTGTGCGCCTTCTTCCTCTAAATTCCTAATTGCTCTGGCCGGCTGCCTTAAGTTTTCAGAGATCCTCGGACACAACAGACTCCTTCTTGGGTGGAGAGCTGCAGCTGGGGCATTTCTCTAAGGGCTATACTTCGGCAGCATCCTCCCCCCTCCCCGATTATAATGAAGTGATGCATACATGGAGAAAGAATCCCATGCAACATCACTTACAAAGCGACCTGGTGTAAATGTCTGCAGGAGAATAACAGGCTCCTGGTACTTCTCAGCCTCGGGGCATCTGCTCACAGGAGAGCTATTCTGAGCAGTGGTGCGCGCAGAAGACAGAGAGAGAGGAAATAGTTTATATGGATGGGTTGTTGGAGATGTGAGATCTGTTTTGTGTGAGGGAGGCCCTGTGTATATAAAAGAGGAAAGGGAAAAAAAAGAAATGGTGCGTGCATGGACTGATTTTTTCATAGGGGTGGGGGGAGAGGGCACGTCATTTTGCGGCCCCAAATGGCTGCATGGCGTGACCGGAGAGGGGCACGCCCAGAATCCCACGCAGTATAAGCGTGTACAGAGCGCCCTGCTGGATCAGACCGAGGAGCCGCCTGGTCCAGTATCCTGTCCCCCACAGTGGCCAACCAGATGGCCCTGGGAAGCCCCAAGCCTCTCCCATGATTTGTCCCCTAGTGACTGGTATTGACACAGGCACGCTGCCTCTGAACATGGAGGTTCCATTTAGGTATCATGTGTCCTTTTATTTATTTATTTATTTATTTAATTATATTTGTTAATTGGCGCCCATCTAGCCAGTCACCCGGTCATTGACTGGGTTCAAACAACATAATAACTCACACTCAGGGGTTGAGTATGGGTTGGGTGTGGGTTGTCGCTGAGCCGTGGGTTGTTGCTGGAAATGTGCGTTATCGTGTTGTCTGAACCCAGCTGCCACCCCACTACCTTGTGTCCGGGGAGCCAAACTATCTCAGGCCATTTCTTCCGCAATAATTTTATACAGTAATAACTTGGATTGCCAAGTAACTTGGTTTGAGAGTGTTTTGCAAGACAAGCAAATTTTTCAATATTTATTTTTTTAAAAATTGACTTGATATGCAAGCGACGTCTTGCAATACAAGGACTGTAGTACGGCTTAAATTAAAAATCTCTGCACAAATTTTTTTTTTTGGGGGGGGGATTTCGTGTTGATATAAGAGTGTTTTGGATTACAAGCACGTTCCCGGAACGAATTATGCTCTCAATCCAAGGCATGACTGTATCTGTATTTCCAGTTCAGAGAGTCCGTTAGGGAAGAGGGATGAGTTACCGAAGGCGAGGCCGAGAGAGAAAAGGAAACAACGGTTGCTTACAGTCTCCCAATGTAGTGGTAGTTATTGGCATGTTATAGGGCTAAATAAGATAACATTGGTCCAGTGTTCAGTTCCTCAAGTGCTTTCAGAGGAAAAAGTCTCCAGGATTCTCTCTCCACACGAGGGGACAGGCCCTGAAACTTTCCGCAGCTTGGGGAAGTCGATGGGGGAGAAAAGGACGAAAGTCTCTCAAGGGAAGGGCTGGGGGTGGCGTGTGAGCTACAGCGGGAAGTGTGTGCTTTCCTTGAAAGCGCAGGGGTGTGTGTGCGCTCAGGCCAGGCAGGCAGAGGCTTTCCGGCGTTGGCCGCTGGAACTCAGTCACTGGGCCCGCTGCCTCACGCACAAAGGAACGGTGTGTTTGTGTTGAATGGCAAGACCTGAAAGGCATCACGGAGACGCCGTCCCAGCCCTGGGCCTGGACCAGCTTGATATGGAGAAGTCTTTTTCCTGCCGCCGTGTTTATCTAACGCAGAAATGGAGTCTTGAGATATTCTGTGTGTTTTTTTTCCATCGCACGAATTTGGGCAACAATTCGGGCGGGCGGAATGGGGGCAGAGCGGGGCCTCATTTTGCAAGGGGAATCTTTCCTTCCAACCATCGAAAGAGGAGAAGAGACACGCTCGTTTCACATTAGGGTTCATGTGACGGGTAATATTGCTGCCCCCACCCCCAGTGTGGCGGAAGAATTAAATTGTGTGGAGCACAAAGGTTGAGGCGGAGAATCCGAATGGTGCGCGTGCATGCGTCAAATCCGATTCCGCCAATGAGCGGAAGGCGACGGAATGGAAGGTGCCCCGACAATCCGCAAAACATACTTGGGATGGATTTCACAATGTCCATACAGAAGTTGGCTGAGATGTAGGTATTATTTCTGGGGACTGGGCTGGATAAGCTCTGAGGTTCCTTTCCATGAAGCTCACTGGGTGACTTTGGGCCAGCCACTGACTCACAGCCTAACCTACCTCACAGGGTTGTTGTGAGGATAAGATGGAGAGGAGGAGGAGGATTATGTAGGAAAAAAGGCGGGGTATAAATATAACAAATAAATAAATAAATTGTTGGCGGTGTATGTACGGAGGAGCTGTGTATGTGGATGCCAGCACACTGAGTGCCCCAAGAGAGGGGTGGGCAACTTGTGACCCTCCAGGTGTTGCGGGACTAGCCTGCCTAGCCAATGGTGAAGGATCATGGGAGTTGTATGCTAAAACATCTGGAGGGCCACAAGTCCCATCCCCCGCAAAGAGATGTTGCATTATGGTGTGGGCAACTTCTCTCAGGACTGTGGCACTCGCGATTTTGCTTTATGGAGTGCGGTCCGTGTGTTTCTGTCTGATGCCTCGAGCTTGTGGGCGAGGGAAGCAGCATGTGGGCGAACGTTCTGGAAAGTGACAGCTGCAGTGTTGGAGAAGAATAGCAAGCAGCCGTGGCTGCTTAATTTGGCGGTTGAGTCAAAAGCCGCAGGGCAGAGAGGGAACAAATTATTGATCCAGAGGCCTCAATTGCAAAGCCTCAGCTGTACCAAGGTCTCACATTTCCTCAGGGTTACAAATTCAGACAAGCGCGCATTCTGAAAGGATGCCCCCTCTACAAACCAGGATTTATTTATCCCCCACCCCCCAATTAGGGCAAAACCCCTTTACAGCTTCTAACCTTGGCCTCATTACGCACCAGCTCAGTGTTTCAAAAATAGAAAAGACGTTTCTATTCAGGCAGCCCCTTGGCATATCAGCTGGTCTGCAGTTGAAGCGGGGTTTAATTGGCTGGCTGCCGTTTATTTCTTTTATTTATTTATTTATTTTAATCTGTTTTTAATTTATTTGTTTTTATGTTACGTTTTTAATTAAGAATTTGTTAGCCACCATGAGTGCCATCTTTTGGCAGAAAGGCGAGGTATTAATTACCGTAATTAAGGGACTGCTTGCATTGGCAGAGAGCCAGTGTGGTGTAGTGGTGAGAGTGTTGGACTGGGACTCGGGAGACTTCTTAATTACGTTGTTGTTTTTATTGTTGGTTTTTAATGTAGCTTTTATTGTATGAATTGTCGTGAACCGCCCAGAGAGCTTCGGCTATGGGGCAGTATAGAAATGAAAATAATAATAATAATTTTATTTATTTATTTATTTATTTATTTATTATATTTATACCCCGCCTTTTTTCCTGAAAGGAACCCAAGGCGGCTCACATACGGTAATCCTCCTCCACCTCTCCATGTTATCCTCACAGCAACCCTGTGAGGTAGGTTAGGCTGAGAGTCAGTGACTGGCCCAAAGTCACCCGGTGAGCTTCATGGCTGAGCGGGGACGAGAACCCGGATCTCCCGAGTCCCAGTCCAACACTCTAACCAATAATAATAATAATAATAATAATAATAATAATAAACAAGCTGATGCTCTCCAGATGTTTCAGACTACAACTTCCATAATCCCTGATCATTAGCCATGCTGGCAGGAGCTTATGGCAGGAGTTGTAGTCCAAAACATTGGAAGGCACCAGGTGGCCTACTCCTAAACTATGGGCTGCCTGGGGGTGGGATTTTGTGTGGGGAAAGTAGTGGGCAGAGGAAGGGGTCAGCACCCCCTCCTCCCTTTGCTTCATCACTGGAAACTCACACACACACACACCATTTATTGCTGCTTGGCAATGTGGTGTATTTGAAAACATGGGATCTGCCGCAATAACTGTGCCTATGAGAGAGTGGTTAGTTTTTTTATCATTTCCCAGACTTCCCGAGGTCACCAGCCCAGGACTTATCCGGCTACAGACCATGCGTTGGCAGCCTCATCTCTCTGCCAGAGACCGGCCAGAGAGGTGTTAAAATCCATCGGAGGCTTGGAAAGGAAGGTGCTTTCATAATTGAAAACAGCAGCAAGGAGTCAGGAAGACGCTGCATAGCTGGAGCCCGGACGGAGAAGAGATATGAGTTGTTTATTAACACACGTGGCTTCAATCAAGCAAAGGGTGGGTGGAATACTGAGAAGAGGAAACCTGCATGCACAGCATCCAAAAGGCCTCCCCTTTCATTCTGAATCTCAAGCTGGCGAAAGGCACAATCTTATGCAAGTTAAGACTGGAAAAAAAGGAGCTGGGAGCTGTACGCCTTTTCCCCCCAGTCTAAACTTGCATAGGATTGTGTCCTAAGGCACACAGCCCAGAAGAATAGAGGAGAACACTGTTGAGAAGGTTTGCAAACTGTACTACAGTCATGCCTTGGATTGAGAGCATAATTCGTTCCGGAAACGTGCTTGTAATCCAAAACACTGTTATATCAAAACGAAATCCCCCCCAAAAAATTTGTACAGAGATTTTTAATTTAAGCCGTACTACAGTACTTGTATTGCAAGACGTCGCTTGTATATCAAGTTATATATATATATATATATATATATATATATATCTAAAAATTTGCTTGTCTTACAAAATGCTCTCAAACCAAATTACTTGCAATCCAAGGTATTACTATACTCTAGCTAGGATACATAATGAGGTTGCCAAATAACTGAGCAAAACCCTACGTTAGGGATAGTCATAGTTACAAAAGTCTCCTCGTCCAAATGGTTCCCTGGATTTTGGCTCTCCGAATGACCTGACCTTGTCTCTATCAGTACATTAGCGCCCCATTTTCGATCTCTGCACTTTGTTCAGACTGCTGAGTGCGAGCCCGTCGGCTGTGGGTTTTCAGCTAATGTTTTTCTTCTTCTCTTGATTGATTATTGACGCGCAACAGCACATAGATGCATGCACACCTTGCTACGCAGATTTAAAAAAATTTGGTGCTGTGATTTAATCAATGAGCATGTGTGCCCCTGGTGTTCATCAGTAACTTTCCATCCTAGTCACCATAAGGGTTGGCGGTCCATTTTGGGAGCAGGCTTGGTCATCAAGCCAAGTCACGGGCAGCCAAAGAGCAGCTCAAGTCTGCCTGAGAAGATGCTCAGGGCAGAGGTAGTGGCTTTTGTACAATTTCCTGGTGAACATAATATAAGAAGAGCCCTGCTGGATGAGACCAAGGGCCCATCTAGTCCAGCGTTCTGTTCACACAGTGGCCAGCAGCAGCCAGCTGCCCACGAGATCCCACAAGCTGCAGGACACGAGTGCAACGGCACCCTCCTGCCCATGTTCCCCAGCAACTGGCGTACACGGGCACAATGATGTGGCCATAAAAACAATGAACAAAGTTGCTAGCCATATTAATGAAATGCAGAAAATCCATGAAGAATATGGTGCTGTATTTGACCAGCTCATTGCAGAACAAACAGGAGACAAAAAAGAGGTAACGAGCTTGTTCTTGATAATTTAGAAGATATTCTCATGGTTAAAAAAGAAAGCCTGAAAACATACATCTTTGTGATTATAAAATGTAATCTCTAGTGCTAGTACTATTATTTATTTATTTATTTCATTTATTCATTCATTCATCTAAATTGTTACATTTATATCCTACCTTTCTTCTGTCATGGAACTCAAGGTGGCATACAGGGATTCGCAGGTATAAATTTGGGTCCAAGTGCTGTGCTTGTATGCCGTATGGCCATCCAAGTTGTATATTAATGTTGTTTGGGATTGTTTTGCTTTGCTTTTGTCCTACACTCCATGAAGATGTGATGTCAATGATACATTTGAAAGTAAGTTTAATACTTGTTGAGAATGTGTATCTGGAAGTTGGAAACAGAAATTGTTAGGACTAAGGCTGTCACCCAGTTAAAGAAATCTTAGTCATCTGTCAGGGATGCTTTGACCTGGATTCCTGCATTGAGCAGGGGGTTGGACTCGATGGCCTTGTAGGCCCCTTCCAACTCTACTTTTCTATGATTCTATGATTCTGTGATAATGCCTCTGATACTGGTGGATTGTGCCTTGTTAATGATTGGAAATGGCCCTTTGGATTTTCTGCTTCAGGCCTCAAATGTGTTCAGGCATCATGTTGCACCTTCCTCTCTATGGGTGAATGTAAGCAGGCGCCGGTCGTTCATTCTGTATTTTAAATCTCTGTACTGCCGCTAGGCTTTGTTTTGAGTTTTACTCCTATTTTATACTGTAGTTTTCAATGTTTACATTTGTGTACCATATTTTATGTTGCATTTTGTGGTTTTAATTGTTGTGAAAACCACCCAGAGAGGTTCAGCTATTGGGTGGTATAGAAATGTAATAAACAAACAAACAAACAAACAAACAAATATGGCTGCTGCAAACGTCAGGAGTAGGCAACGTGTGGCCCTCCAGATATTTTGGCCTACAACTCCCATTGGGGCCCTCCTCACCATACACATACTCATCTACCTGGGACTACGTCCCATTGACGTGGGGCCGACTTCTGACAAGACATGCAGCTTGGGGCTGTACTGTAAATGTTCTCGTTCGCACTAGGTTTCTCCTCTACGATCTGTCTGCGTGGGATTCCCTGCCCTTCGATCAAAGGATGTGAAAGCTGGCCCACACAGGAAGCTCAACACTTTCTTCAGAAAGACACACATCACCATGGTTTCCCTCCCACCCCCCCCCCGAATCAGGGAAATGGAACAACATTTATAATAAACCTCCCCCCCTCTTTCCAGACAGGGTGTGCGGGTGGAAGGGGAAGGTGTAGTCAACACTGAACTTTGTCTGGCATGGGTATACTCTGCTTTCCCCCCTCAAGTGCTGCCAGGCACTTGAAGTCTCATGTGCTGACAGGCAGGGTGGCCAGATGCAAAAGAGGACGACGGTGGGGCGCCTGCGCTTTTAAGAGTTGTGTAGAAGAGGGAATTTCAGCAGGCGCATCATACGCGAATTATGCAGGCCTGTGTCTCACGCTGGCTCAGTTTGTCTGAGCGTGGGAAGCTAAGCAGGGTCAGGCCTGGTTATTACTTGGATGGGAGATCCCCCTCCTCTGGTTTCCTGCATTGAGCAGGGGGTTGGACTCGATGGCCTTGCAGGCCCCTTCCAACTCTATGACCTATGAATCTATGAGACGCCACCGTGGGCAAGTTCAGTTCATGGCTCAACTGCCACCTGGTGTACCACTGGAGCTTACACTGCCCTGCCACGTATGCCACACATCTCCCTCCTTGCGAGGACTCAGAGCTGGTTCTTCTATGAGACACAGTGAAGCAGCGGTCAGAGAGGATAGATTCTGGTGGCCCCATTTTATCCTCACAACAACCCTGTGAGGTAGGTTAGGCTGAGAGTCAGTGACTGGCCCAAAGTCACCCAGTGAGTTTCATGGCTGAGTGGGGACTAGAACCCGGATCTCCCGAGTCCCAGTCCAACACTCCAACCACTACGCCACACTGACTCTCTAAAAACATTGTTCTGTTTTCGGTGCCGGGCTAAGACCTCCTTCTTCTCCCAGGCATTTGGCAGCATAGGATGAGGTTTTAATCAGGTCCTGGATCTTTCTTATTGTTGATTGTTTAAAATTGTTTTAAATATACGTCTCTCTCTGTGTGTACTGTTTGTTTGTATGTTTGTGTGTAAATGGTTTTTATAATGTATTTTTTAAAGTACATTATAGTTTTTAATCTTTGTAAACTGCCCAGGGAGCTTCGGCTATTAGGCGGTATAGAAATGTAATACATTGAGTGGAAGACCGCCAACCTGGTCTTCTGCGCGGGTTCAATACTAAGGGGGTAGCGAGTCCTGTGGGCGGGCCTTCTCCGAGGCCCCCCAGCGACTATCACCCTTAGCCTAGAACAAAGGGATAACTTATAGCCACAAAAGTATCTTTTATAAAACAAGTTTATTTACAAAATGACCTTCACAAACCCAGACACACGCCAGCAATACAGCTTATCAGTACAGCACAAAGTAGCAAGCAAGAGGTCTCAAGGACACCGTGATTTCAGGGCTCTCAGCTAGTTAGTTCAGCTCGGGCTCCAGCAGAGGCCCGGTCAACCGCATGCTGCTAGCTGGGTTCCCGGCGGAGGTCCGGTCTACCCAAGCGGCTAGCTGGGTTCCCGGCGGAGGTCCGGTCTACCCAAGTGGCTAGTGAGTGATTTCAGCTTGGTTTCCCGGGGGTCCGGTCAACCCAAGCGGTCAGTGATTTCAGCTAGCTGGAGCACGCCGGGTGCTGCTACCCGGGGTTGCCGATCCCTTCGTTCCCTTACCCCAAGCATGGGGCAAGACTGCTGATCAGGTCCAACCAGTGGCGTAGCGTGGGTTGTCAGCACCCGGGGCAAGGCAAGTAATTTGCGCCCCCTAACCCGTGGATTTTAGCACTCGAGTCTCTTCCACTAGATTAGTTAAAGAAACCCTTACCTGTTCTGGATGGGTTTAACTAGATTAGTTAAAGAAACCCTTACCTGTTCTAAACTTGCATAGGATTGCGCCCTTACTAGGTAGGAAGGAAACCCTTGGGCTCTGTGAAATTTACTTCCGAGTAAACATTGCACTGAAAGGCAATACTCACTCATACTGGGAAACTCATAGACACGTTTTATTATACCACAAGGTCTGCTCCAATTTAGTATCAAGAAGAATAATCAATCCATCTTTGGCATGAATGTGTGGTAAAATATAATTTCAGTATATGATTTCTACGGTATATAATCACATAACTGACATTCTGAAGACTCACAGATTTACAGTGCAATCCTATCTTTGTACATTTACAATCCTATACATTAACAAATTTATTCCTGCATAAATTTGCTAATTTATTGTAATAAAAATTATTAAATAATACTTCTAATATTAATAATATAATAATTTGAATTTATTCTGGAATAAATTCTGGTATAAATAATGCCAGAATAAATGCAGAATAAGCCTTGTAGTTGCCACAAGACTCCTCGCTGGTTTTGCTGCAACAAAATACCACAGCTATCCATCTGGAAAATCCTATATATGTGTACTCTGAAGTAGGTCCCATTGAGTTCAATGGGATTTACTCCCTGGTACAGAATGGGTACAGAATTGCTGCCTTATTGGATCATAAGCTTTAATGGAAAAGAGCCAGCTTCATTGAAAGATTGAGAGCCAGTGTGGCTTATTGGTTACAGTGTCAGACCGGGACTCGGGAGATCTGGGTTCTAGTCCCCACTGGGCCATGAAGCTCACTGGGTGACTTTGGGCCAGTACCTGACTCTCAGTCTAACCTACCTCACAGGGTTGTTGTGAGGACAAAATGGAGAGGAGGAGGAGGAGGAAGATTATGTAAGCAACCTTGGGTTCCTTGCAGGAAAAAAGGTGGGACATAAATAAATAAAATTATCTGCAGTTGACAGATAACATAGATGTAGGGTGTGTATGTGTGTAAACAGTGGACCCAAATGGCCATAACGTACAAGAAGCATAAATCTGTGGGATTATTATGCAAAGTTGATATGTATAAAAGATCAGTACAGCAGAGTTACCATTTGCAACAGCAGTAACTGGGGAAAACCCCACTTTCCTTGTTTTGCTATGTTAATTGAACACCTGTAGTCCAAGGAAGACTGGTGGAGAACTGCAATTCCCCTCATGCAATGCGGGAATCTGTTTCGTCTCCCCCGCCCCTTCCTTCTGATGACCATTCAAGGCCGTTCCCAGAGTGCACTGCTCCGAAAGGACACCTCTTCTCTCTTCTTCCCACGCTTGCACAAGAGGCTTCCTGCGTGCTAGAGCAACGTTATTTAAATAAAGGACTACGACTCCCGTCATGCGGCGGCTCCGCTCGCGCGGTGCACTCTGGGGACTGTAGTTTGTTGGTTCTCCAAAGCTCGATGGAAGTAGAGGGGAAGAGACAAGGAACGGAACTACAACCCCTATAGAGGAATTAGGACGGGAATTAGCGCTGGGCGCACAGCCAGCACTGCAGAGAGAGTGAGTGAGCCAGGCAGGGGCAGAGAGCTGCGAGTGCGAGCGCGCCCCCCCAGATGTTGCGCCCGGTGCGGCCGGCCCCCCCTGCACCCCCCACGCTACGCCTCTGGGTCCAACAACTCAGTTCCCTTGCGCAGGGTGTTTTATACCTTGGGTTTCAGGTAGCCCCTCCCTCTGCAATCAGGTGGGTGGCCAATCAGGTGGGTTGCCACCCTCCTCAGGTGGGCGGCCAATCAGGTGGGTTGCCACCCTCCTCAGGTGGGTGGCCAATCAGGTGGGTTGCCACCCTCCTCAGGTGGGCGGCCAATCAGGTGGGTTGCCACCCTCCTCAGGTGGGTGGGGTCCCCTTGAAGCCACCTGCTTAATGGTCCCATCCTGTGGTGTTGAATGGCCCTTTCTTATGGGTGCCGAAATGTCTGCTCTGGCAAGGTATTCAAGTCTTATGTAGATGGGGCTGATATACGAGAGCATTGACGAACCTGGGGATGCTTCCTGCCTTCCCCCCTGGGGTGATTCTATGCAGATGTTGTTTGTCCCCGTTGGTCTCTGTGGAGACTGGCTGTCTCTGCCCCCTGGGTCTCCTTCCCCCCTCCTTGGTGAGTGTGTGTGTGTCAGAAAGCGGTTTTAGGTTGGCTTTCTCCACATCTCCCCCCCGGGGAAAAGATGGCATTGGGGTCCCACACCCCAATTTCCCATCGACTTGCCCATCACCTGAGAAAGCCCGGGAGAGTGCATCAGCCAAGACATTGTCCTTACCCTTGATGTGCTCAATTTCGAAGTCAAAGTCTTGCAACGCCAGACTCCACCGTAGGAGTTTTTGGTTGTTGCCCTTGACTCTATCTAACCAGCACAGGGGGGAATGGTCAGTCTGCAGGCGGAACCGTCTCCCCCAGAGGTAGGGGCGCAACTTGGTGATGGCCCACACCACGGCCAGGCACTCCTTCTCAATGGTGGCAAGACTACGTTCTCTGGGCAGGAGCTTCTTGCTCAGGTATGCAACGGGGCACAGCCCTTCTCCCACCTTCTCCTGTAACAACACCGCCCCCATCCCGGCCTCAGAGGCATCCGTCTGTAGAACGAAGGGGGATTCGAAGTCTGGGGCTTGCAGAATGGGAGCTGCTGTGAGGCAGGCTTTTAACCCGTCGAAAGCGGTCTGGCAAGCCGCGGTCCACTGGACCCTGTTCGGGTGGCGCTTCTTACAAAGATCAGTCAGAGGGGCGGCTAGCTGACTGAAGTGTGGCACAAACTTCCGATAGTACCCTGCAAGTCCCAGAAAAGCCTGCACCTGTTTTTTGGTTGCGGGTTGGGGCCATTTCTGAACCGACTCGATCTTAGCTTCCATGGGTTTGATGCTCCCCCCTCCGACGCGATGTCCAAGGTACTCAACCTCCCCTAGCCCCACCTGGCACTTCTTTGCTTTCACCGTCAACCCAGCGTCCCGGATCCGCTGGAAGACCCGCCGGACATGCTGCAGATGCTGCTCCCAAGTGGAGCTAAAGATAGCTATGTCGTCCAGATAGGCACAGGCAAATTCTCCCAACCCGTTCAGCATTCCATTCACCAGCCTCTGAAAGGTTGCCGGACCATTCCGGACTCCGAAGGGAAGAGTGGTGAACTGGAATAAACCCAGGTGTGTGACAAAGGCAGACTTGAGCGCAGCATCCGCATCCAGCGGAACTTGCCAATAGCCCTTGGTGAGGTCTAGGGTGGTAATGTACTTGGCCCTCCCTAGCTTCTCCAGCAAGACATCCATGTTGGGGATGGGGTAGGGGTCAGGGACGGTCACCTTGTTGATTTTCCGATAGTCCACACAGAACCGCACCCCCCCATCCTTTTTGGCCACCAGGACAATCGGGGAGGACCATGGGCTAGAACTAGGGACGATCACCCCTAGGTCTAGCATGGCTTTGACCTCCTCAGCAATGACTTGAGCATGGGGTCCCACCGCCCGTTATGGCAGAGATTGCAGAGGGGGGCTGTCACCCGTTTGAATGGTGTGCTGGATGAGTGGGGTCCGCCCGGGGCGGTCTGAGAACATGGTCCCAAATTCATCCAGCACCTGCTTCATTTGCTCCCGCTGAGCCTCGGACAGGGCGGGTGACAGTGAGATTTCTTCCATTCCCCCACCATCCCCCCATTCTCCCAACAGATCCCCATCAGCGAAATCCTTATCATTATGTTCCTTCACACAGCCCAGTCCCGCACCCCGGTCTACATACAATTTCAACATGTTCACATGAAACACTTTACATTTTCCAGGAGTCCCAGCAAAGAGTATTTTGTAGTTGACTGGTCCAAGTTTCTCAACTACAGTCCCCGGACCCTCCCACTTAAGACACAGCTTGTCCGTTTTGAGGGTACGCAGAACCAACACTTTATCACCCACCTCAAAAGTCCGGGCTACTGCGGTTCTATCATACAGCTCCTTTTGCCGCTGCTGGGCTGCCTTCAGATGCTGTTGGGCGGCTTCTCGAACGCTGTGGAGGGTGTCCCGTAGCCGCCGCAGAAAAGTGTGAACCGGCACGGGCGAACTGCCGGCAGCCCCCTCCCATTCCTCCCACAACAAAGCCAAGGGCCCCCGTAGTTCTCTACCAAACATCAGTTCATTCGGGGAAAACCCGAGGCTTTCCTGCGGAGCATCTCGGTAGGCAAAGAGGAGGTAGGGTAGGGCTTGGTCCCAAGCTCCCGGGTGACGGCTAGCGTACGCCCGGATCATTTCCCCCAAAGTCTGGTTGAAGCGTTCAACCAGTCCATTGGTCTCGTGGTGGTAAGGCACCGAAGTTACATGGTCAACCCCCCCCAGGTCCTACATCTTCTGGAACAGTTTAGACATGAACCCTGTGCCGCAGTCCGACACGACCGTGCGGGGCATTCCTAAGCGGGCAAAGAGAGAGAGCAGAGTCTTAGCCAGGCTGGCTGCAGAGATGGAGGCGAGCGCAAAAGCCTCTGCGTAGTGGGTGGCAAAGTCCACTACCGTCAGTACAAACTTTTTCCCCGTCTTGGTGGGCGGGTTCAGGGGACCCACTATGTCCATAGCAATCCGTTCAAAAGGGATCCCCACCACCGGAAAAGGCTGAAGGGGAGCTCTTGGGTGATCGCGATTGTGTCCCACTCGCTGGCACACATCGCAGGACCGACAGTAAGCCTTAATGTCGGAGGCGATCATGGGCCAGTAGAACCCCTCTGTAATTCGAGCTTGGGTCCGCTTTTGCCCCAGGTGTCCTCCCCATGCCACGTCGTGGGCGAGGTGCAACACGGCGCGGCGGTACCGTTGGGGAACCACCAGTTGCCTCTGCTTGCGCCCCGGTGCCACTTCCCCCTTTGGCTCGAACTCCCGGTACAAAGTTCCATTGTCCCAGATAAATCCTTCCGTGGCAAGGGATACCCCGGGGTCTTGGTTGGCCACGGCGCGACACTCTCGCAGGGACGGGTCCAGCCGCTGGGCTTCCTTGAATTGGGCTTGTGTCCCAAAGTCTTTAGCCATCTAAGCAAACCCTTCGTCCTTCGGGGGCTCCGCTATGGCCTGGTTTTCCCCGGGGTGCCCCGCAGGGGATGGGGTCACCCCGGGTGGTGGAGGGGGCACGGGCTTAGGCTTTGGGACCGGTGCGGTTACGGGTGGCCCCCCTCGCCTTGTCTGTCCCCGGGTGACGACCCCCATCTTAGCTTTGGCCACCCGGAATGCGAGGTCGTTCCCGATGATGATGCCCCACTCCTTTTGGCGATGGATGATTACGTCCATCTCTCCTTCCCACCCCTGGTACTTGATCCGGACCCGGGCGATGGGGACGGTGATGTCGGGGGAGTTATAGGGTTTGATCGTACACGTACGTCCTGACAAAAGTTGGGACCTCTCTACGCGGTCCCGGGGCAGAGCCGTTACATCTGCCCCAGTGTCCCTATACCCCACCCGGGGAACATTATTGATATAGATGGACTCACAGAATTGCTTGCGGCTCCATCTCAGCTGGTCCGGGGAGGCGATGCGATACAGCGATGCACGGGGTTCAGGACGGTAGGAATCCCACTCCTGGAGTTCCTCCTCGGCACTGCGATCCTCGGGGATGCTTGCATGGAGGGAGAGGACCGACCGTCGCTCGTCGTCGCTGTCGTTGTCCTGAGCGGCTGCAGCACCCGCGAAGCGTCCTACTTTCCTCGGTGAGGGACGGGCATCCCGGTTCTTGGGTTGGAGCTTGGGGCAATCCCGCCGCAGGTGTCCCATCTCGTTACAGTGGAAGCAGGCCCCAGACCGAGGGTTTTGGTTCCCCTTGGTCCGAGGGGCCTCCCCGCGCCGTCGGGGCAGGCCCTTTTCCGGCTCCGGGTTCTTCTCGGCCACGGCAGCGGAACTTCCCTTGGTGGATGGGGCCGTCCGGTATAGCCCCATCTCGTCGGCCATGATCCCCGCCGCCTCACAGGTACGGGGCTTCTGATCCCTTACGACAGCGGCCAGCTCCTTCGGGATGGTGGTGAAGAACTGCTCCATGGCGAACAGCTCGACAACTTCCTTCAGGGTGGAGGCCCGGGAAGCCTCCACCCAGGACTCGCAGACGTGCATTACCTGGGCTGCCCATGCCACGTGGGTGGTCCCAGGGGAAGGTTTACCCTCTCGAAATCTTCGCCGGCAATGTTCGGCGGAGAGGGCGAAGTGTTGTCTGACCGCTGCCTTGAACGCCTCGTAGCTTGCCGGGGTCTTCCGCAGATGCGCCCCGAGGAGGTCAGCCAGGTCCCCACTGACCTGGGTTCGCAGGGCGGACAACCACAAGTTGTCGGGGACCCGCTGCTCCTGGCACGCCATTTCAAAAATGTGCAAAAACATCAGGACATCTTGCCCTGGCTTGTAGTAGGGGAACGCCTTGCGGTCCCACAACGGAGGGGACGGAGCGGAGGGGACAATCGGGGGAGTTTTCCCCGCCTCAAGCTGCATCTTGGCCAGCTCCATCTGCATCCGGATCATTTCGCGCTCGTGGGCCATCCTCTCCCGCTCGTGTGCCATCCAGTCCGAGGGAAGCTCGAAGGGCTCCAGGGGCTCCAGGGGAGCGGGGTCCTCGGTCCACACATCCTCTCTCCCATCTGTCGGAACTGGGATAGGGCGGCCCCTGGGTCGGGCACCCGGCCCCAGACTTGCCAGCAGCTCCCTCTGCCGCTCCGTCAGCCGGATCAGCGCCGCCAACCCTGGGGGTTGCGGGCAAGGGGCCGCCATGGCTCGGCTCCCCCAGTTGCTCCGTCAGGCTCTGGGTCGCCCATGGTGATCCTTAGGCTCTTGCTACTTTGGGTCTGGGAGATATTCTGGGCTAATAAGTTATCCCACCACTGCCACCAAGTGGAAGACCGCCAACCTGGTCTTCTGCGCGGGTTCAATACTAAGGGGGTAGCGAGTCCTGGGGGCGGGCCTTCTCCGAGGCCCCCCAGCGACTATCACCCTTAGCCTAGAACAAAGGGATAACTTATAGCCACAAAAGTATCTTTTATAAAACAAGTTTATTTACAAAATGACCTTCACAAACCCAGACACACGCCAGCAATACAGCTTATCAGTACAGCACAAAGTAGCAAGCAAGAGGTCTCAAGGACACCGTGATTTCAGGGCTCTCAGCTAGTTAGTTCAGCTCGGGCTCCAGCAGAGGCCCGGTCAACCGCATGCTGCTAGCTGGGTTCCCGGCGGAGGTCCGGTCTACCCAAGCGGCTAGCTGGGTTCCCGGCGGAGGTCCGGTCTACCCAAGCGGCTAGTGAGTGATTTCAGCTTGGTTTCCCGGGGGTCCGGTCAACCCAAGCGGTCAGTGATTTCAGCTAGCTGGAGCACGCCGGGTGCTGCTACCCGGGGTTGCCGATCCCTTCGTTCCCTTACCCCAAGCATGGGGCAAGACTGCTGATCAGGTCCAACAACTCAGTTCCCTTGCGCAGGGTGTTTTATACCTTGGGTTTCAGGTAGCCCCTCCCTCTGCAATCAGGTGGGTGGCCAATCAGGTGGGTTGCCACCCTCCTCAGGTGGGCGGCCAATCAGGTGGGTTGCCACCCTCCTCAGGTGGGCGGCCAATCAGGTGGGTTGCCACCCTCCTCAGGTGGGTGGGATCCCCTTGAAGCCACCTGCTTAATGGTCCCATCCTGTGGTGTTGAATGGCCCTTTCTTATGGGTGCCGAAATGTCTGCTCTGGCAAGGTATTCAAGTCTTATGTAGATGGGGCTGATATACGAGAGCATTGACGAACCTGGGGATGCTTCCTGCCTTCCCCCCTGGGGTGATTCTATGCAGATGTTGTTTGTCCCCGTTGGTCTCTGTGGAGACTGGCTGTCTCTGCCCCCTGGGTCTCCTTCCCCCCTCCTTGGTGAGTGTGTGTGTGTCAGAAAGGGGTTTTAGGTTGGCTTTCTCCACACATTGGATTGTATTATTATTAATTATTGGATTGTACATCGCTCAGAGTGGCCAGATGGGCGATTCATAAATATAATAAATAAATAAATACATGTATGAATGAATGAAAGCGGGAGACAGGTGAATCTGGCCCATGAGCTACAATCCATCAGGACTTTTCTCTGGCAAAAGCCCCTCTGATAATGAACGGGAGCTGTGCAAACATCCGGTATTCTACCTCCCATTCATTTCTACGGGGCTCATCCTGGAGAACTTGCCGGTGGGTTAACGAGAGGGTTGGGGAAGATGCCCCCTGGATTTGCCTCTTCGGGCGCCAAAATGTCTTGGCCAGGCCCTGCCATCATGTCAGGCTGCCAGCTTCACGGCCTGACAGGGCACCTGCGGTCCTTTGATGAGCTGCGCAGGCGAGAACGTTCCAGCAGACGTGGCTTTTTCTCACTCTTGCAACGCTGTGCTTAGCAAAGCAAAGCAAAGCTCTCACTTCGTGAAATTAGAGCAGTGTTCTCCAGCCTTGGGTCCCCAGATGTTTTTGGCCTACAACTCCCAGCATTTTGGAAGGGTTCTTGTTCTTGTTAGGGAACATCCTAGGTCAGTGTTCTCCAACCTTGGATCCCCAGATGTGTTTGGCTACGCTGGCTGGGGCATGCTGGGAGTTGTAGGCCAAAAACATCTGGGGACCCAAGGCTGGAGAACACTGAATTAGAACATAAGAAGAGCCCTGCTGGGGTCCATCTAGTCCAGCATTCTATTCACACAGCACCCTCCCGCCCATGTTCCCCAGCAACTGGTGTATATAAGCCTACTACCTCTGATGCTGGAGGTAGCATACAGCCATCCGGACTGGTAGCCATCGACCGATCGCCTTTCCGACAAAAACAAACTTCTCGTTTCTATGCCACGTAGAAAACAACACCGGAGCCCCCTCCATGTCCAAGTATGGCAACTCTGCGCATGCAAATCAAGCTCACATTTAGGTACTACTCAGCAAAACCACATCTTAGGCTGTGTACGCGTGCCCACATCCGCTTGTGTTTCGCACCAGGTATTGTCACTTCACCCAGATGCATACATATAATACTGTCCCCGGACCGGCTGTGGCTGCAGGATGTGCTTGCTTGCTGGCGTGCGGCAGAACAAGTTCACAGGAGATGCATCTTCCTTCCTGTCTTTGCCAAGATGCTACTTGTGCATTCTGGGCTAGCAGGCCAAGATTGCTCGTTATCTGTCTCCTTTTCTCTTAAGGCATTCATGTTTAGCACCTACCGTACTTTTTTTTGCACCTCCAGAATGTAGTTTCTAAATAAGTCACTCTCCTGACAGACGGGTAGAGTCGTATTATGACTAAAAGGGTGAGTTGTAAATCAAGAAGTCCTTCCTTCTCATCTTACCTTTACTGTGAATTACTAAGACTAAACTAAGGCCTTTACCTGGGAGTAATCCCCACTGAATGCAGTTGGACTTAGTTATTTCTGAGAAGGCATGCATAGGATTGCACTGCAAGCGGCCTTAGAAGCTAAATAAATCTTACAGAGACAAGTATGTTTTTGTTGCTGGAGAAAAGGTGCTTTGGGAAGGAGGCAAGTTGAAATGGGGAGGAGGAAGGGGTCACAGAATCATAGACTCATAGAAAAGTAGAGTTGAAAGGGGCCTACAAGGCCATTGAGTCCAACCCCCTGCTCAACGCAGGAATCCAGGTCCAAGCATCCCCAACAGATGGCTGTCCAGCTGCACCTTGAATGCCTCCAGAGTGGGAGAGCCCACCACCTCCCTAGGTAGTTGATTCCATTGTCTTATTGCTCTAACAGTCAGGAAATTTTTCCTGATGTTTAGGTGGAATCTGGGTTCCTGTAACTTGAGCCCATTATTCCGTGTCCTGCAAACTGGGATGACCGAGAAGAGATCCTGGCCCTCCTCTGTGTGACAACCCTTCAAGTACTGGAAGAGTGCTATCATATCTCCCCTCAGTCTCCTCTTCTGAAGGCTAAACATGCCCAGTTCTTTCAGTCTCTCCTCATAGGGCTTTCTTCTGCATCCTAGAGTAATAAAGGAACTGGCAGAAGAACTCTCAGAACCACTGTCTATTATCTTTGAGAAATCATGGAGGACAGGTGAAGTGCCAGATGACTGGAGGAGGGCAAATGTTGTTCCCATCTTCAAAAAGGGCAAGAAGGAGGAACCTGGGAACTACAGACCAGTCAGTCTGACATCAATCCCTGGGAAATTTTTGGAGCAGATTATAAAAAAGTCAGTCTGCAAGCACCTTGAAAGCAATGCAGTGATTACTAGAAGCCAGCATGGATTTGTCAAGAACAAATCCTGCCAGACGAATCTGATCTCATTTTTTTGATCGGGTAACCTCCCTTGTGGACTGTGGGAATGCTGTGGACATAATATATCTGGACTGCAGCAAAGCTTTCAACAAAGTGCCTCATGATATCCTGATTAGCAAGCTAGCTAAAAGTGGGCTGGATGGAACAACTATCAGGTGGATCCACAATTGGCTACAGAATCTGACTCAATGGTTCCTTCTCAAACTGGGGAGAGGTAACGAGCGGGGCACCACAGGGCTCGGTCCTGGGCCCAGTGCTCTTCATCATTTTTATTAATGACTTGGATGAGGAGGTGCAGGGAATGCTTATCAAATTTGCAGATGACACAAAGTTGGGTGGAACAGCTAATACTCTGGAAGACAGAAACAAAATTCAAAGAGATCTCGATAGGCTGGAGCGCTGGGCCGAAAACAACAGAATGAAATTTAATAGGGACAAATGCCAAGTGCTGCACCTAGGGAAAGTAGCAGTTAGCAGTTAGAATCATAGAGTTGGAACAGGCCTCAGAGATCCTGCAGTCCAGCCTTTCCCAACCCTCCAGATGTTTTTGGATCACAATCCCCAGCATTCCTGGCCATTGGCCATGTTGCCTGGGGCTGATGGGAGTTGAAGTCCACAACATCTGGAGGGTGCCAGGTTGGGGAAGCCTGATCAACCCCCTGCCTGTGTGGGAAATCCACGACTACGGCACCCCTGATAGGTGGCTACCCAACCTCTGCTTGAAATCCCTAATGACGGAGTACACCACCACCTTCCAAAACAGCCTGTTCCACTGTTTGTACCATCACGGTTTTTTCCCTCCTACAGCTTCATCGAAACCCTCTGTCTTGTCATTTGAACCTGTTGGTTCAGGTCCTACTCTCCAGAGCAGTGTTCTCCAAGCTTGGGAGCGTAGCTGGCTGGGGCATGCTGGGAGTTGTAGGCCAAAAACATCTGGGGACCCAAGCTTGGAGAACACTGCTCCAGAGCAACAGAAAAGAAATATGCTCCATCTTCTATGTGACGGCTCTTCAAATATTGGCTTATCATATCGTTTCTTCTCCAGGCAAAACATACCCAGCGCGTACAACTTCTCCTCATAAGACCGGATCTCCAGTCCTTTCATGCAGGGCCAGCCCTACCACTAAGCAGGGTGAGGCAGTCGCCTCAGGCGGCAGATGTTGGGAGGCAGCAGCACGGTGTTCAAGGAGAGAATTCTGTGCCTTGCAGCCTGCTCTGCATATACGCTAAGTTAGCCTGCAGCCTTCAAGTTCAGTGGAGGATGTTGTGTCCCATCATTAGTGTTGAAGACAGATTCATCTGCCCGTCTAGTCAGCTTTTTGTACGTGGAATGGATGGGGCACCATCTTGTCCTTTGCCCCAGGCAGCAAAATGTCTTGGGCCAGCACTGCTCTCACGAAACACCCGTGTGCTCCATCACAAAGTGTAATCTGGGCCAGTGGATCCCCGAACCTGTTGGCCTCCCGTTTCTAAGCATCACCTTCATTCAGCATCCACTTCTTTGTTTCCTCTCTCGGAATCATAGAATCATAGAAAAGTAGAGTTGGAAGGGGCCTACAAGGCCATCGAGTCCAACCCCCTGCTCAGTGCAGGAATCTAGGTCAAAGCATCTCTGACAGATGTCTGTCCAGCTGCACCTTGAATGCCTCCAGAGTGGGAGAGCCCACAACCTCCCTAGGTAGTTGATTCCACTGTCTTATTGCTCTGACAGTCAGGAAATTTTTCCTGATGTTTAGGTGGAATCTAGGTTCCTGTAACTTGAGCCCATTATTCCGTGTCCTGCAAACTGGGATGACCGAGAAGAGATCTTTGCCCTCCTCTGTGTGACATCCCTTCAAATACTGGAAGAGTGCGATCATATCTCCCCTCAGTCTCCTCTTCTGAAGGCTAAACATGTCCAGTTCTTTCAGTCTCTCCTCATAGGGCCTTGTTTCCAGTCCCTTTATCATCCTTGTTGCCCTCCTCTGAACCCTCTCCAGTTTGTCTATGTCCTTCTTAAATCCTAGAACTATACAGCCGAGCTTGGGTTTTTGCCGCTGACCACAGCTACAAAACCACATGGCTGACTGTTGCCAACCCAGATGTTGCTCCTGAACACAAAAGGAAGTTATTAATTGTGCGCTAATGGAACCGCCTTCCTCTCAGTCCGTTGGCAAAGGGCACCTGGCACCAACAGACAGCCGTTCCCAGAAACAGCAGCAGCTGCTGCTGCACAAAAAGAGCTGATCCCGCTGCAGCCTCTGACATGCCGCTAATTATCCAATTGCGAAAGCCTGATATTATGGGCTCTGGAGAATAACAGAGCGGGATGGAGCAGAGCCACAATTATCTTAAGTGTAATGGTGAGTCAGGAGACAGATCAGGGAGTTAAGGGTTCCTGGGCCTGACCTCCCAGGAGCCGAGTTCCAATACATGCATATACGTAGACCCCGAGGAAGGATAAGCCCTGTTACAAAGCCGCTCTTGCTCCACAATTTGGCACAGAATGCCTGTAGGTGCGGAGACAGCAAGGAGAGGCAACAGGGGTGCGGGAGAATTTTGTTTCAGTTCAGCTCTCATAAGCCTCGACCAAAATTTACAAAGTTCTCCGTATTTGGGTCAAAAAGAACTTGAGATTAGAAAAAATGCAGATGTGGGAGAAGCCAAAATCAACAGATTCGTCTATCTAGGCCCAGGGCTTCGAGTGCTTTGCTCTTAAAACTCTGTATCTGAATCCCTGTGTTTTCAACCATGTTGGTGGTGCTGCATTCGGGTCGCCGACTCTTTTTTTCTGAGAGGTGCCACATCCAGAACAGCTCTGTGGCAAGCAGGTACGACAACATGGTCCTCTCCATGTTGAATTTGGCTGGTGCCGATGGGTGAGAATTTTGTCTCAGTTCACTTTTGATATGAATTTACCAAAATTCACAAAGTTCTTCATATTCAGAGAAGAAAAAACTTTATATATATATATATATATATATATATATGTGAAGGACCAGCACTTTCTCCACAATATATATATATATATATATATATATATATAATATGAATGTGGGAGAAAGCAAAGCTGACAGATTCACCCATCTCTAGCAGAGGCACAGCTTAGTTATGAAGAGAGCTCAGTCTGAGGTAAAAAATAAAATAAAATAACCATGTCTTTGGCCAGGCCTGCTGAACTGAAGACATCCCCACTCCATCATCCTAATTTCTGTATGTATTAGATTTATCCTAAATGTTCTCTTTTTAGGGTGCAGTCCTGTGGGGATGCCCGTAACCCTCCGAACTCAGAGGATTACATCCTATGGAGGGTGGGAGGATTGCGTAGGCGAAGGTCGCCTCCTCCACGCTCCTCTCACTCTACAAAGCACTTAGATGGCCAGTTTTGGCCATCTAAGTGTGGCACTTCGGAGCGGGAGGGAAGGAGGCTGAGATGCCACCAGGATACGTTGTATCTTGGCGGCGCTGGTCTCCTTTCCTCCCTGCCCCACATACCGCCTCCAAAAGCCCTCCGAGGTTGCTCTTATGACCTCGGAGAAGCAGCCAGTGCAGTTCTTTCCATGCCGGCTCTGGAGAGGGGGGGGGGGAAGGGCGCTCTAAGCACGGATCCCCAGCTACGAGGTTGGAGTGATTTTTCCAACCTCGCAGCTGGAGATCGGAAGTCCTATGGCTGTCTCTATGCTGTCTAGCAGCGACCGGATCGCACTGCCCAATGTATCAATTAAGTTTTATCTATTGCTTAAATCAGGGATGGGGAACATGTGGCAGCACTCCAGATGTTGCTGGACTGCCACTCCCGTCAGCCCTAGCCAGCACAGCCAATGGTGAGGGGTGATGAGAGTTGTAGTCCAACACCTGGCCACACATTCCCTATTGCTGGCTTAAGTAAATATCTGAAAAACAACGGGAGGGTGCCGCTTGCTTTCAAGTCAATTCTGGATCCTAGCAAAAGGCAATCACAGAAATGAGTTGTGTAAAGAAGTGACTGACAAAACAGAGAGAGGCTCTTTGTTTTGTCAGTCAATATTTTACATATATTCATTTCACTAGCCTTATTGAAACACGTTCAGCTCTCTTCAAAATGCCTTGAGCACAAGGAACTTCTAAATCGGTCTTCTCCAACCTTGGGTCCCCAGATGTTTTTGGCCTACAACTCCCAGCATGCCCCAGCCAGCATAGCTGGCTGGGGCATGCTGGGAGTTGTAGGCCAAAAACATCTGGGGACCCAAGGTTGGAGAACACTGTTCTAAATTAACCTTGACACTTCACTTTGGGTGAAAATTGGTGGCAGCTTGTTAAAAATTGGTTCTTGGTGCCTGTCTATTAACTGGAGCATCCGTTGTGAATCTCAGGGTCATTGAGAATCAAGAGACTTTTACCCCAAACACTGGATCTATATGATCCATGCAGCAGAGAGCTGAAGTCATTCATGTTACAGTCCTGCAAGAGCTCCATGTTTGGCAGATGACTATAGGAGCTTCATGTACACATGATGGGACTCTGAGAAGGATGGAAAACTAAAATGTTTCCATGCTTCCCAAGCATAGGCCAGTTGCTCCCAAAACAATCCAGTTGCTACAATCCTGCAAGGCTTTGTGCAAACCTCACAAAACCCACAGTCAGCAGTGGAGCAGGGGCGACGGACGGGGGAGGCCCTGCGTGATCGTGGAGCTCCGTCTTCTGTAAATGGCAACAGAAGATGTGCACACGCTGGATCCCAGCCAAAGTCAGCAGAAACAGGATGCACTTGATATATTTATATGCGAGCAATGGAAGGAATGGGTGAGTAGAAACATTTGTGCATTGCACAATGAAAAGTGGCATCCTGCCAGACTGGAGGGTGTTGTTAACCTGAAACTTTCTCACTTTCTTCCAAAACTCTGCACTCCTTAAGAGGGGTGGTGGTGGTGGGAGCTGTTAAAGCAGCTCTTATGTCGACTGGGTTTGTAATGCGAATGTTGAGCCCAGATGGGCAAGAATGCTCATTTGCCTTGCAAATACCTCACTTCCTTTTTATCTCCCCTTTTATCCTCCACAGGGTAAGGTGTTAAGATGAGCAGAGCATGAGAAGAGCTCAAAGACGCTGGAGAGAGGTGTAACAGAGGGGCAGCTTATGCAGCCCGGGGAAGCAGGAAGCAAAGCTTTTCCTGAACTGAATGTGGCCTCCCTGAGAGCCAAACATCACATGAGATCCAGGATTGGATCTTCCAATTAACAAAACACACATACAACACTTAAACACAGTGTGCGTGCGTGTGTGGTATTAATCCTGCTAGGAGATAAATACAGGTATCTGTATTATACCTGTCTTATATTCTGTTATTGTTTTTCTTCAGAGGCAGCTAGGGAGGAGGGAGATTTTGATCAGAGAAATGCACAAGGGAAAGTGCTGTCACCACGATCCGGTTCAGCCCCCTGCCTCCCACTCCCCATATGGCTTAAAACAAACAAACAAAAATGAAAATGTCAGGAGATCTCCCCCCCACCCCCAATAATGTGTAGTTTGACCTATGGGCAGGAGACCGATGAGTTGGTATAGCATAAGTGGATTAGCTATATGAATGAGGAAGTCCCCAGTTCAAATCTTGCCTCTTCCATTAACTCACTCTAGGTGGCTCTTTTTTAGAATCAGTCTCCCCCTGCCTCCACACACACACACACACACACACACACACACCATTTGCTATACAGGGATAAGTACTACTGGCCTACCTTACAGGGTTGTTGTCCAGATGATAGCAAGATAATGTATGTCAGCCTTCCCCAACCTGGCGCTCTTCAGATGTTTTTGGACTACAAATCCCAGCATTCCTGATCATTGGCTATGTTGGCTGGAGCTGATGGGAGCTGAAGTCCTAAAACATCTAGATCAGTGTTCCTCCAACCTTGGGTCCCCAGAGCTTTGCTGGCTGGGGCATGCTGGGAGTTGTAGGCCAAAAACATCTGGGGACCCAAGGTTGGAGAACATTGATCTAGAGGACCAGGTCAAGGAAGGCTGATATATGTAAAGCAGTTTGACCATTGAAAACTTCTATGATCAAACCTTCATTAAAAGGATACAATGATATTGCTGTTGCAGGTGCTCATTGGCTAAGGGCCAGTGACATCACAGGAAGAACACCCATCCACCCCCACTGCTCCTCGAGTTTTAACATGTGAGAGCCAGTGTGGCTATAGTGGTGAGAGTGTCGGACTGGGACTTGGGAGATCCGGGTTCTAGTCCCCGCTCGGCCATGAAACTCCCTGGGTGACTTTGGGCCAGTCACTGACTCTCAGCCTCACCTACCTCACAGGGTTGTTGTGAGGATAAAATAGAGAGGAGGAGGAGGATAATGTAAGCCACCTTGGGTTCCTTGCAGGAAAAAAGGCGGGGTATAAATATAATAAATAAATAAATGTTTTCAAAGGTTTTAACTGGGACGGGGGGGGGGGGGGAGAGATGGCATGGTAGAGGGAAGGAGAAACAGACACGCATGTGAAGTTTTAAAAATTTTAATGGCTTTAAAAAGAATAAAAATAAAAGTGCAAGAGTGTCCTCTTTCCCTGCACAAGAATGCCTTGCCATGTAAAGGTTTTCTTTTAACCACTGTTTAATTTTAAGAGTGTGTTTTCCCTCTACAGCACTACAGTTAACATCACCTGGCATTTAAAATACCGTATATATTTTTTTAATTGACAGCTAATTTCCCCCTGCGCAATTTCTCAAGAGGCTCCTTCTAGGAAGGCAAAGGAAATCATCCCAAAAATGTTACATCTGTCAGCAGCCCCCAGTTGAGAGATCACTTCGCCTGCGGGGCAGGCATATCAGGCGAAGGTCTCCCGTTCTTCCTCCATGTCCTCCTCTTTTGGCTGGAGAAATGTTCTCTCCCAAGAATCCATGTCCCGGGTGATTCCAAGAAACATAAATCAACCTCCGGCACAAGCGCCAATGGGAAGCAAACTGAAAAAATTCAGAACTCTGAGTGTGCGTGGCTGCAGGAGCAAGAGCCATCTATCTCAGCTGTACAGGCTGCTGTGCTTCCCCAGGGGAAAGCAAGTCCACGTCCCAAGACTTTGCAGACATGCCAGAGTACATTGTGCAGAGGCTGCATTTCGGGGCACCCTTTCACTGATTGCATGGCTCAGATCCAGCATACATCTCCTACACCAGTGTTCTCCAACCTTGGGTCCCCAGATGTTTTTGGCCTACAACTGCCAGCATGCCCCAGCCAGCTATGCTGGCTGGGGCATGCTGGGAGTTGTAGGCCAGAAACATCTGGGGACCCAAGGTTGGAGAACACTGGTCTAGTCCCTTTTTAAAGCCATCCAAGTTAATGGCCATCATTACACCTTGTGGTAGCAGATACCATAGTTTAACAGTGCGCTATGTGAAGAAGTACCGTACTTCCTTTTTTATCTCCTGCTGTTCCACTTCATCGGATGACCCCAGGTTCTAGTATTATCTGTCTGTCTGTCTATCTATCTATCTATCTATCTATCTAATGAACCCTCTATATTCTCTAATAAACCTATAATCTACAGCAGTATTCTCCAGCCTTGGGCCCCCAGATGTTTTTGGCCTACAACTCCCAGCATGCCCCAGCCAGCATAGCTGGCTGGGGCATGCTGGCAGTTGTAGGCCAAAAACATCTGGGGACCCAAGGTTGGAGAACACTGATCTATAGACATGCAAAAATATGTTTATTTATTTATTTATTTATTATATTTATACCCCGCCTTTTTTCCTGCAAGGAACTCAAGGCGGCTTACATAATCCTCCTCCTCCTCTCCATTTTATCCTCACAACAACCCTGTGAGGTAGGTTAGGCTGAGAGTCAGTGACTGGCCCAAAGTCACCCAGCCAGTTTTATGGCCGAGTGGGGACTAGTGTTGGGTCAATACTAATACAGGCACTAATACCTCTTAAAAACCTCAATAAACACTGGGTGATATCCAACATTGTGTGAACACCCTTCCACTCCCGCAATGGAACTTTCCCCTTCCTCTCCTTTCCCCCTGCAGGCCCCCACACATATCTCCAGAATCTGCTCTGAAGGGTCCTCCAACTCTCTTGAGGGGGTGGAGGAATCTATTCCACTGACAGATGTTGTTTCGTCAGTGGGAGAAGCAGCCCGATGAGAACTGGGGCATGCTGGGAGTTGTAGGCCAAAAACGTCTGGGGACCCAAGGTTGGAGAACACTGTCCTACAAGATCTGTCTGTGGGGATCTTCTGATCCCTTGAAGCCCCCTGTGCGCGCGCCCCGCCCCAAATCTGTTCCAGCATGTTGGGGGGACTCTCTCTGAAACAGCGGGGGGGCACTGCCTCCGCCCCGCTCCACTGGCAGAACTCCGCTGAAGGAATGCTCCCGCCTGCGGAAAAGCAGCGGGTGGATCTAACTGCCTCTGTGTACATCTGGACTTTTAAGGAAGAGCAGTCCTCGCAAAAGGACCGCGGGTGGCATTTGGCCTCTTCTTTGGGGCCTCTGCCACTTTCTCAACGTATGATCCACTGTTTTCTACTTGTGTGGGGGGCGGGGAGGGGTGGGGTGGCCAGCCAGCAAATGCACACTGATCCACTGCGCTTGAAATAGAAGTATAGCTTCCAAATCGCGGGAAGTGATAATTCCCCTTTACTCGGCACTCATCTTGAGTACTGCGTCCAGTTCTGGGCACCTCACTTTAAGAAGGACATAGACAAACTGGAGAGGGTTCAGAGGAGGGCAACAAGGATGATAAAGGGACTGGAAACAAGGCCCTATGAGGAGAGACTGAAAGAACTGGGCATGTTTAGCCTTCAGAAGAGGAGACTGAGGGGAGATAAGATCGCACTCTTCCAGTATTTGAAGGGATGTCACACAGAGGAGGGCAAAGATCTCTTCTCGGTCATCCCAGTTTGCAGGACACGGAATAATGGGCTCAAGTTACAGGAACCTAGATTCCACCTAAACATCAGGAAAAATTTCCTGACTGTCAGAGCAATAAGACAATGGAATCAACTACCTAGGGAGGTCGTGGGCTCTCCCACTCTGGAGGCATTCAAGGTGCAGCTGGACGGCCATCTGTCAGAGATGCTTTGACCTAGATTCCTGCATTGAGCAGGGGGTTGGACTCGATGGCCTTGTAGGCCCCTCCCAACTCTACTTTTCTATGATTCTATGAAATGCAAAAGCCCCCATGGAGACGTATTGCTGTAGCACAGCCGGGAACAGTGGCTGGGTGTGTGTCACTCACAGTACAAGCCCCGCAGTTGGGATGCGCATCAAAATTGTCGCCAACTGTTGGTAAACACGCGAGGCATTTTCACACATGAGGCTTAAATAACCTTTGGGAGCTCCCTTGCTCTGTTTCTGTTGATTCCCCCGAGATAATCTCTTAACACAGAACCAGAAAAGCATTTGTAATGCGAAGGAGCGTCCTCCTGACCAATGTACTACGTTTTGACCTTTGTGTTTCAAACCCAACTGAAGCAGAAGCTGCTTGAAGCCTCCTCTGTGTGTGTGTGTGTGTGTGTGTGTGTGAAAACATTCACAACAGGAGAGACAAGGCCCAAGTTCATACATTTCAAGTAGTGTGACCATGTCTTGGCGCTGCTGGCTCAGACTGTTATTGCCAGTACGCCAGGAGGAAAAAAAGGAAGAATCCCCCTCTCAAAGTTGGCAAAGACGGAAGATTACGCATTTATTTTGGCCCCGTGTGGGCAATGGGGGGGGGGTCAGGTGGGGCAGAGCGGGTTAGCTCAGCCTTTTCGAGCCTGAGTGGGGGAAGCGGGCTCTTCTCTTCTTCTGAGTTGCCTGGCTTGGAAAGAACAAGTGATCAGGTTTCCCCCCGATTTCTGCCTTTGGGCTGGAGGGAAGAAGAGGCCTAATTGGAAACAGCTATACCTCTGGGCTGCCATTTCCGCCCACTCCGGCACAGGGGTTTGCTGGGAGAGCCGGCTGCGAGCCGAGGCTCCCCTCTTTAGAGCCAAGGGGGACGGGGCAGGGCTTGGGAAAGACGCTGACAGATGAAGGCCGGGCTGCTTCTGGCCCAGACCTGGGTAGGCAATGCTTGCAGATCACATACACACACACACACACACACACACACACACACCTCTCCTCAAAACGCACATTCAACAGACATGGAACCTGAGACATTCCCTGGAACAACCTTCTTCCCTCTCTCTTCATCTGGCCACTTCCCTCTCCTCTGTCAAATCCATCCTCCCGGAATGGCTGTTTCTGCAGCAAAACCCTGGTCCCAGCTGCCCTCGCCAACCAAGGTTGGAGAGCCCTGGGTTAGAGTGTTAGATTAAGACTGGGGAGACCTGGGTTCAAATCCCACTCAGCCATGAAGCTCACTGGGTGACTTTGGGTCTGTTCCTCTCCCTTGCAGCCTAACCTACTTGGGACTCGAGTCCGAGTCGAGTCAGAGGGGGGACTCAGTCCGACTCACGAGTCGAGTCCTCGAGTCCGAGTCCCCATCCCTGCTAATGTCAATCGTAGTTGTGACCTCACTCATTGGCAAAACACAATAAAAGGTGGTAGCGGACACATTTCTCACAAAATGATAGGGCACAGAGTTGTGGCTGAACGTTTTGTCTCATATCTCGGGTTCTGCAAGGGCTAGAGACTTGCTCTTTTTTTAAAAAAAAATTATTTGAAAGTTGGGGATCTGGGCTAGCTACTGGGCCCCCTGAGATGGTGGGCCAGGGACTGCAACTCCCTTAGCCCAATGGTTAAAACGGCTATGCCTCCCCTTTAAAAGTGATGCCTTTCAATAAAGAAAAAGACATCTGGAGAGACGTAGTTGGCACTTGGTGGAGGAATGGATTACTCTTCTCTCTAAACCAGTGTTCTCCAACCTTGAGTCCCCAGATGTTTTTGGCCTGCAACTCCCAGCATGCCCCAGCCATCTATGCTGGCTGGGGCATGCTGGGAGTTCTAGGCCAAAAACATCTGGGGACCCAAGGTTGGAGAACACTGCTCTAAAGCATGTCGATGTAAATACACATGCATGAACATTAAGATGGCATGTAGTGCCAAGTTGGCCATTTTATAAGCTGGTAAGGCCATTTTGAACGGCTGACAACGGACCCTAGGGTAACGATGTCTCCTAGAGTAGCCCTTCTCCAACAAGGCATCCTCCAGATGTGTTCGCCATGCTGACTGGGGACGATGGGAGTTGTAGTCCAACACATCTGGAGGATGCCAGGTTGGGGAAAGCAATCCTAGAACATGTTTAACCTCAAGAGCAGACCCCTTTTTTGGCTTTTTTAAAACAACAAAGGGCATGGATATATAGCAGCCGCCAGAGTGCCAAGTCACAGACGGAAGGTGTTTACATGTAATGTCTCCGATTACTTCTAAAATTAGGAGTAGGAGCGGGGTGGGGGGGCAGATCTGCGATCATTCCAGAGACAAACCACTAAATATGTAACAGTATTTACTTAACTGTAGCATTTTAGTTAAGTAACCACATTAATGAAATCACAAATAGAACATGCAGTACAATATAAACCAAACATGCACAACTTTGGACCACAGTCAGGGCCGGATTAAGAGCATTATGGGCCTGGTGCTGAGGATTTTGGTGGGCCTTTTTATGGAAATAAATAAAATGAAGACTCAATTTTATATTAAAACAAATTAAATATTTTAATTACCATTAAAGTGCCAAAACTCAAAAACTCCTGCAGCTCATCAGTAAGGGTCTTCCCAATTTCCCCCAAATTATTTATTAAAAAAGAAAAAGCAGCCACAACAAAAAGCCAGGAAGCTTTGCTTGACCAAGAATAATTGTGTTGTTCTTGTTGCTTTGTTTCGTTTTTGTTTTTTTGTTAAACTAGCATTTGAACAATTGAGCTGCGAATCAGAAAGATCTTTTGCTGGAGGCTGGAGAGAGAGGTCCCTTCTAAATCTGAATATTACAGACCCTAGCAAGCCCCCCATGTGCTTCAAAGAAATGTAGTAACTGTGATTGAAATGCAAAAAGCTACCGAAATGCTAATTTGAGAACAACAGTTCTTGCTAGGTCTTGCCTCAAGCCTGTAATGCAGATGTGCTTAGAACACCTTTCTAATCTTGAAAAAAATCATTAATTATGCTGAATGATAACGATCAGAGCTAACTCAAATCGTGCAGCGCTATATTGTGGGCCTATTTTCTGTTATGGGCCTGGGGCTGCAGCTCCAATAGCCCCTATCTTAATCCGGCCCTGACCACAGTTCGCTGCAAAACTCAGTGTTACTGTTGTTAGATTAGCAACAGTGGCTTTCCTAGTTTCTTCAGTCCGCTGTTGCCACCCTTCTGTTATGAGGGTTCACTGCTGCAGTTTCGGGGAGCGCTGCTCTATCTGCCTCTTTCTCTCCCCCCCCCCCCGCCCCTGCCTTGCTGGAGCTTCCTTCTTTGCTGCAATTCTTCACTGTCCTGCTGCCGCCGCCTCTTCTTCCTTTGTAGCCGGTTCTCTCCAGCAGTAACAGTCCTTTCAGACTTTCATTCCATTCCCCTCTCTCCATTTCTGTGTCCCTCCCAGGCCCACATATAGCCAGCCTAAAAGTTTTTTTTGGGGGGGGCGACCAAAAAAGTCCGGGGAGGCAGTTCATCTGGTTTGCAGACCTTTTAAAGACAACATTGTAAACTGTGTTTTTTAAAAATATATTTAAGGGGGGCAGAGAAGATTTAGGGGGGGAGCTGCCCCCAGCCCAGCCCTGGCTACAGGCCTAGGTCCCTCCCCACTTTACACAGCTCACATCCCAAGCCCTTAAGGGGCAGGAATTACACAGGCACTGACCCTTGATGTGGGATAGAGGGGGTGTTAAAAAAAAAGTGTGTGCCCCCGCCCCCCCAATTTTCATCTGTGAAACGTTGCAGGATCGGCAGTCAGAGTTGGTAACGATGGACATTTCAAGCAACGTAGCCTCTTCTTTGCACGCACGCACGCACCCCTCGCCAATCTCGATGTCTCTCACACACACCTCGGAGCCCATGGCAAATACAAGCCATGGTCTGACTGTGTAGGAGAGTTTGACAAAGAAACAAAACACCTAAGATTGTTTTTTTAAAAAACACACACACACACACACACTTTATAAACCACTTCCCTTCAACATATGACCATTTCAGAAACCTGGATTCCTTTCAGTATAATATGCTGACACTAGGTTTAAAAAAAAATTTTTTTTTATCATAGCTGAGCCCTGCTCAGTGCCACCGTGTTGCCCAAGTGGCATATGTGATGCTCTCACGATAACTCTGCATGATGGGCTGCCCGTTGGCTCCCCTGCTCCTTACCACCATTCTGTCTTTTGCAGACAGCTCAGCTTTCCTTTGGGGCAGCCACCCACAAACAGAAATCTGGAAATAAGAAGCCGTAGGCCGCCAGAAATCCTTGCCCACGTTCCCCAGAAAGCTTAGCTGCACTGCTGATGGACTCTAGCACCTTTTCCCCCAATCTGGTGTCCTCCAGATGTTAAACAGTTTTTCTACGTGTGGTACTTATTGTGCACTCGCTATTCCCTACTCATGGTTGTTTATGGGTTCTTTAGATTGACGACGTGACCCTCCAGTTACACTTCTGTGAATAGCGGACGGACGGAGCACTTTCAGGAGGTTGTTTTTTTTGTTTTGTTTTTTAGAGCAGGGAAATTGCGCCATTTAATTGTGAAAGTGAAAGAAACGGTTTTTTTTCACTAGTGTATTTGCATTGTTCCACCATACCACAGTGCCACCCAGAGGTTATGTAGGGAGGAAAGCAGGAAAGGAAAGGCTCCTGGTGTAGTGCTGGCTGGGATTTCAATTCTGCGACGAAACCGAAAGTAGATAGAGCAGGTTAACAGCCTTGTGTAGAAAAGATCGGAGACATCAATTTCCATCAGCCCCAGCCAGGAATGTTGTGTGTTGCCCCCAAAACATCTGGAGGGCATCAGGTTGGGGAAGGCTGTTCTCGGGCCTAGAGCAGTGTTCTCCAAGCTTGGCTCCCCAGATGTTTTTGGCCTACGTAGCTACGCTGGCTGGGGCATGCTGGGAGTTGTAGGCCAAAAACATCTGGGGACCCAAGCTTGGAGAACACTGGCCTAGAGTCTAGGCCAAACCCTGCTGCCAGCTTTTGACCTCGGACCACACCTGCCTCAATAAATCTACTCGAAAGAATCCCAGGAGCGCTCTCACTTCCCCCATCCCTTTTCCACCTTCACACCTCACTCCTCCTTCTCCACAGCGGCGTTCCGGTCCCCCCCCCCGGCAACAGTTTCCGGGACCGATGCACGGCCAGTGGAGGCTGGTGGTGGCTCAGATTTATTTATGACTAGCTTTTTTTTTAACCCGGCGTTGCACGGGTCGTCCTCTTCCTATAGGCACTCTTTCTTCGAAATTCCTTAAGGTAGCTGTCCGCTGTGAAATCCCTGCTTCCCCCCACCCCACAGGACTGCACAATGAAATCCCTGCTTCCCCCCATGACTACACAATGAGATTCCAGCTTCCCCTCTCCCCGGGACTAAGCACCAATGAATTCCCTGTCCATCCGTCCGTCCCCCTCCGGGACTATGCAATCAAATCCCTGCTTCCCCCCTCCCCCGGGACTGCACAACAATGAATTCCCTGGGGACCTCCCGCCGGTACTACACAATGAAATCCCTGCTTCCCTCCCCCCCCGGGACTATGCAACAATGAAATCCCTGTGTCCCCGCCAGGACCACACAATGAAATCCCTGTGTGTCGTCCCCCCCCCCAGGACTATGCAATCAAATCCCTGCTTCTCCCCCCCCTGGGACTGCACAACAATGAATTTCCTGTGCCCCCCCCCTAGTACTACACAATGAAATCCCTGCTTTTCCACCCCCGGGACTATGCAACAATGAAATCCCTGTGTGTCGTGTCGTCGTCCCCCAGGACCACACAATGAAATCCCTGCTTTCCCGCCCCCGGGACTATGCAACAATGAAATCCCTGCTTCTCCCGCCCCCGGGACTATGCAACAATGAAATCCCTGTGTGTCGTCCCCCCCCCCGGGACTACGCAATGAAATCCCTGCTTCCCCCCCCCCGGGACTATGTTACAATGAATCCCCCCCGGGACCAGACAATGAAATCCCTGCTCCCCCCCCCCCAGGACTATGCAATCAAATCCTTGCTTCCCCCCTCCCCCGGGACTGCACAACAATGAATTCCCTGGGGCCCTCCCGCCAGTACTACACAATGAAATCCCTGCTTCTCCCGCCCCCGGGACTATGCAACAATGAAATCCCTGTGTGTCGTCCCCCCCCCCCGGGACTACGCAATGAAATCCCTGCCACCACCCCCCTTGGGGATTATGCAATCAAATCCCTGCTGTGGTTCATGTGAACATTCTGCTTGGACGTAGGAGAGATTTGCATATCCGCTGCTGATTGGGCCCCTGTGGTGGCACTGCATACCAACATTCTATGTGCCGGTTGGAGCGATTTGCATAACGCCTCCTGAGTGGCCCCTGCGAACATTCCAAGCGACGCCAGTGGCTCTCATCTATTTTGGGCCGTACCGGCACGGCGAGGGTTTTTCGGAGATTTTAACCCGCCAGTTTTTGTCCTTGGGTGATGGGGAGTTTGCGTGCTAAGTTTGGGGCGGATCCGTCCAACCGGGTAGGAGCCAATGCGATGCAAACCCGCCGCACGGACATACGTACAAACATACAAACATTCACATTTATATAGTAGATTAGTAGATTATATTTATGAATCGCCCATCTGGCCAGACATCCGGCCACTCTGAGCGATGTACAGTCCAATAAAACACAAGAGGGGAGGGGGAAACACACACACACACACAGTATAAAACACAATTAAAAACAGTACAAAACTTTAAAATCCTAACCCACCCCATATTCCTACCTGAAAAGCCACGTTTTTAATGCCCGGAGGAAGCTAATCAAGGAAGGGGCATGGCGGAGGTCACTGGGGAAAGAGTTCCATAAATTGGGGGCTGCCACAGAAAAGGTCCTCCTCCTAGTCCCCACCAGCCTGCTTTCTCTGGCTGACGGGACGAGGAGAAGGCCGTCCAAGGCAGACCTTGTCGAGCGGCCTACTTGATGTTGCTGGAGGTGCTCCTTGAGATATACTGGACCGGAGCTGTACTGGGTTTTAAAGGTCAATGCCAACACCTTGAATTCGGCTCGGCAAACAACTAGTAGCCAGTGCAACTCTTTGAGCACCGGAGTGATGCGATCACGCCGGCGGCAGATCTCAGTGGGGCCGTGTATCCTCTCCGGGTTTTACTCTGATTTTCTAAGGGGCTATCCACAGTGCCGAACCCTATCCCCAAAATAGGACCGGCACCATGGGTGGCTCCTTAAAAGTTCAGAGCAGAATCCGGAGCGGCTACACAGCCCCGCTGACGATGGAGCCACCAGCCTCTCCGGACACTTCCCCCCCCCTTCACCCCACCCAGGTGAACCTTCCTGCATCAGCCAGTAATAATGTGACCTCTGGTGGTTTACTTTGCACTCACAGGAGCAACGTAAAAACGTAATTTGGTTGTTCGTCCTGGATCTCAGCCAGAGCGACGATCACCGAAGGTGAAGGAAGCAGGAGTCGCATCGAAAGAGCAGTCGCAGCGGGGTCTGCTCGGCGATGCAGTTTGCACGCAAGAGGAAAAGGCCCACCGGTAAAAGCTGGGATGCTGGTTCGGCCATCCATCTTGCCTCTGCTGGCTTGAGGGCGCTTCCGCACGCAGCTCTCCGCCACCCAAGCCAAGCAGCAGAGGGGGCTGGTGAGTCGGTGACTCCTGTTTCGGTGGGGGCTCCTTCTCCATTGCAGGTTTTATTTGGAGCTTCACAGGAGCTGCCCACGGTGATGAACTCCATCCCCAAAACGGTGTTCCCCGCCATGTAGCACCACGGACAGCTCCTAGGAAGCTCCAAGTAAAAGATGCAAAGCCTGCAATGGAAAAGGAACCCTGCTTCCCCTGCCAAGCAGGTTTGCTGTTCTGTTATATATATGCCCTGTTCTTCTTCCTCTGGAGAGCACAGGGCCCAGAACTATATGTAAGCCACTGAGATCTCTGGAGTAAGAGCGGGGCTTTATTAATTTGTTAATTTGTTAATTTATTATTACATTTATGAATCGCCCATCTGGCCGGCCACCCGGCCACCCTGGGCGATGTACAGCTAAAACAATACAATAATAACACAACATAACAAAACAGTATAATTTCCCACCCCATATTCCCGCCTGATGGGTCATGTTTTTAAAGCCCGGTGGAAGCTCATCACGGAGGGGGCGTGGCGAAGGTCACGAGGGAGGGAGTTCCATAACTTGGGGGCCGCCACAGAGAAGGCCCCCTTCTTAGTCCCCACCAGCCTGGCTGCTCTGGCCGATGGGACAAGGAGAAGGCCGTCTGTGGCAGATCTTGTTGAGCGGCCAACTTGATGTTGCTGGAGGCGCTCCTTGAGATAAACTGGGCCGGAGCCATGTAGGGTTTTAAAGGTCAAAAAACCAACACTTTGAATTCGGCTCGGCAAGCAACTGGTAGCCAGTGCAACTCCTTAAGCACTGGAGTGATGTGATCACGCTGGCGGCTGCCTTTAACCAGGTGAGCCGCCGTGTTCTGTACCAGCTGTAGCTTCCGAACCATCTTCCAGGGTAACCCCATGTGTACAGTAACCCACAGCATTTATTTATTTATTATACTTATATACTGCTTAATATAATCACATTCCTATGCTATTCACATATTTATTTATTTATGACATTTATATACTGTTCCACATCTACACAGATTCTGGAGTGGTGAACAATAAAAAACACAAAAAGATAAAAAGAATAAAACACAATATTAAAAACAGAATCTCAATAAAAAACAGAATCTCAACAAAAACAGTGGATGGTCAACCAAAGAAGGCTTCCTGAAATAAAGATTTTTTCAGGAGGTGCCGAAAACAACACAGTGTCGGGGCCTGCCTGACCTCCAGAAGCAGGGAGTTCCATAGAAGCGGAGCCACCACACTGAAGGCTCTTCTCCAGGTAGACTCCAATCGGGCCATAGGCCCATGCAGAACCAACATATAGCAATATTAAAATCACAGCTTAAAATACACTATTTAAAATCACACTTTGAAAAACTCTATTAAGAACAATTTCAGCTATGATAACGATAAAAGCAATACAAAAACAATAAAATGGAGACGCATTATGATTAATTACAAGCCAGATAAAGCTTAAACATGTTGTTTTCAGTAGGAGTTTCTAACAATACCACATTTTCTGCCTCCCGAACCGCACAGGGAAGGCTTTTCCAGAGGGTGGGCGCCACTACTGAGAAGGCCTGCTTCTGAGATGTTACATTAGCAACATTATTGTTGTAGTTGTAATAATAATGATGATATAATAATAATAATAATAATAATAATAATAATAATAATAATAATAATAATACCATCTATCTATTAAAAAATAAAACAGTACTTGTACATTCATTTATTTATGCATTCATTCCTCACTTCTTTTTAAAGGTGCAAACATTTTAAGAGCCGTTGCAAAATGACTCTGAGAGTACTGGGGAGAGAATGTATTGGTGATAACCCAAGTACTAGCCAATCAGTGCCCTCCACAGCTGACTATTCCCCAGTTCAAAGTGACCACACTGGAAACTTCCAAGAAGGATTTTTCAGAGCTCCCTCTGGGAGGGAATACCGAATGCCGAGCTGTGGCCACTTCCAAAGCCAGCCAAACATTTGCACCAGGCAGCTACACTTTGTGATGGGAGAGGATCCTTTGCAGTGTTACAGATGGCTTCTCTGCATTGGGCTTTTAACCCGTTTTAACTGACCACTTTACCGAGGCTTCTTCTTCCAGCTTCCTTGCAGGATTAAAATTGGCTCCTTTATACATCCACCCCCCCCCCCCCGGTGTGTGTGTGTGTGTGTGTGTGTGTGTGTTTCTTTCTCTGCCTTTCTATATGTTCCAGTTACACAGCCACAAGGTGGCACTGTAGTATAGCGGCATTACGAAAATACAGGACCAACTTGTAGCGTTTTATAGCGTACTATCCCTTTAATAGCTCATTACCTTGTTCTAAAAAAAAAAAAAAAGCTGTGGAAATGCTCAGAAAGCATTCGTCCTGCAACCGCTTTAACTAAACCCTAGTTGATGTCACCCAAAACTAGAGAGAACAGCTGGTTCCAGAAAGAGACAAACAGCTGGCTCCATGTTGCCCCACCCAACCCCGGACATCCATGCTGCTGGGAAGTGGGAAGGACGGCCTATTCAGACAGCAGCTGGGGAGTGTTCTGCAAAATGCAATGACTGACAGGGAGCGCGTGCGTGCGGCCGTTCCTTCTTGCGCTGCGCCAGCTGAAGCTCCCAGCTCGGCAGGGGCATCGTCTGATGAAAAGGTGAGGGGCCAAAGGAGGAAAGGCGCATGCTTGGAGATCCATAATCCAGCAGGTTGGACATTGGTGGCATTGCTGGAAACACACATACGGTCATGCCTTGGATTGCAAGTAACTTGGTTTGAGAGCGTTTTGCAGGACAAGCAAATTTTTAAATAGTTATTAATTATTATATTTGACTTGATATACAAGCGACGTCTTGCAATACAAGGACTGTAGTACGGCTTAAATTAAAAATCTCTGTACAAATTTTTGGGGGGGGGGATTTCGTTTTGATATAAGAGTGTTTTGGATTACAAGCACGTTTCCGGAACGAATTATGCTCTCAATCCAAGGCATGACTGTATTGCATGTTGGTTTGTATGTGCAGTGGGATCATTATAGGTACCAAAAATGTGGGTTGGCCTACTACTAAGTACACATTCAGAGCCAAGCTTAGATGTAACTAGATAGCGAGAATTGCGTGGTTTGTGGAAGAGAGATCCAGACCCATGGCTGTCATGTGTCTTTATCTTTCCAAAAATAATGGCCTTACTGGATCAGAGCAAGGTCTATTTAGTCTGGAAGTCTCTTTCTAACCACGGACAGCTAGATGCTTCTGAGCATTCATATGCAAGGCATAAAGGTGATGACCTTCCCCTACTGTTTGCCCCCAGCACCAGGTATTCAGAAATATACTACCTCTGAACATGCAGGAGATATAGGATAGAATAGATAGATAACTTTTAGGCCACCTTTAAGGGGTAGAACCCTCTCAAGGTGGTGTACAAGAGAAAAACAGTACAACAATATGCAAAAACAAATAGAAAAGCCATAAATATTCAATAAAATACTATAAGAACCCTATGAAAACAGATAACCCCAATAAAACCTGCTGCCCACAGATTATGGAAAGACCGGCAAAAACAAGTGGGTCTTGTTTTAATGGGTCTAGAGCCTTCCTGAAGACCTGCAAAGAAAGCACCTGACAAACCCCTGATGGAAGCTAATTCGATAGGCATGGGGCCACCCTTGAAAAGGCCCTCTCATAGGAACAAACAAAGGCATTCATTATGCGCTTGTGATCCCTCACTCACGGAAGTTTGCAGGGGCTTCTCACGATGTTATCATCCTCCAGGGCCTGGCCTGTGTTTTCCAGCCATTTTCGCAGTGTTTTTTTTTTAGAGCGAGGAAAGTCTGGTATTAACTTTCAAACCAGAACAAACCGGAATGAAAGCCTCGTGTAAAGTCGCAATTCTCTTATACTGCAGCTATACCACAGCACCACCTTGTGGTTGATTAATAGAATATATAGTAAGGCAGAGAAATACAATCACGCAGCTCTACCTCTGTTTCAAGTCCTCACCGAGGTTGGCCGTTGAGACCCTGTCCAAGTGCCTGGAGTCAGTGGGTGGCTGGATGGGAAGGAACATGCTGAAGCTGAACCCCGACAAGACCGAGGTACTTCTGGTGGGGGACAAGGGGAGGTTAGAGGATGTTGACCTGGTGCTGAATGGGGTACATCTACCCCTGAAGGACCATGTCCGCAGCTTGGGGGTCATTCTAGACTCCCAGCTCTCCATGGAGGCTCAGGTGTCAGCTGTGAGCCGAGCGGCGCTGTATCAACTCCATCTGATACGGCAGCTGCGCCCCTACCTTCCTAATCACCTGCTCCCATCAGTGGTTCATGCCTTGGTCTCCTCTCGCCTAGACTACTGTAATGCACTCTACGTGGGGTTACCCTTGAAGATGGTTCGGAAGCTACAGCTGGTACAGAACGCGGCGGCTCGCTTGGTTAAAGGCAGCCGCCGGCAGGATCACATCACGCCAGTGCTCAAGGAGCTGCACTGGCTACCAGTTGCTTGCCGAGCTGAATTCAAGGTGTTGGTTTTAACCTTTAAAACCCTATACGGCTCCGGTCCAGTCTATCTCAAGGAGCGTCTCCAGCAACACCAAGTGGGCCGCTCAACAAGATCTGCCACAGACGGCCTTCTCCTTGTCCCTTCAGCCAGAGCAGCTAGACTGGTGGGGACGAGGAAGAGGACCTTTTCTGTGGCGGCCCCCGTATTGCGGGACTGTCTCCCGAGTGACCTCCGCCCATGCCCCCTCTCTGCTTTGCTTCCGCCGCTCATTAAAAACCTGGCTGTTCAGGCGGGAATATGGGGTGGGTTAAGATTTTTTTTTAAAAAAAGTTATAGTGTTTTAAATGTATTTTATCTTGTTTTTAATCCTATGTACATCGCCCAGGGTGGCCGGCGGCCGGCCAGATGGGCGATTAATTAATGTAAATAAACAAAATAAATAAATAAAATCCCTGAGGGGGGGGAGGGGGATGTGTAAAGGACGCATTTCTCCTCCCGCAGTGAAAATGGACGAAGAAGCCTCAGCAAAGCAGCGGGTTAAACCCCTCGTGTACAGAGTCGCCAAAACATCAGGTTGGGGAAGGCTGTTCTAGGGCCTAGAGCAGTGTTCTCCAACCTTGGCCCCCCAGATGTTTTTGGCCTACAACTCCCAGCATGCCCAGGGCTGGGGCATGCTGGGAGTTGTAGGCCAAAGACATCTGGGGGCCCAAGGTTGGAGAACACTGCCTTAAAATGATAGCGGTTGATAGGACCATTCCCCATTCATTTGTCTTCCAAAGCCCTCTAGGCAAGTGGCCATCACCACGATGTCCTGTGGGGCAGAAGTGCTTCCCCCCAGCCCTCACGTCGTCCAGATGGTTCTGCTGCGAGGTGACCCCACTGACAGCCCGCGAGTGCAGACGGCAATCGTGGAAAGCGGCAACGGTGGGCGCACAAGGAACTGATTAGCCGGCCGGAAATTACATTCTTCTGCACACGAGACGTGTCTCAGGAACGGGAACAGGGTGAGGTGCCGGATTGGTCCGCTCTGCTTGCCAAGAGGATAGTTTTTTCATCTGACTTCTGCTCCTGCCTTCTGGCCGGCTACAGGAACCTCCGGCGTTCGGCGGTGGGCCTCATGCGTGGGAGAGGCCCTAGTGAAACGGCGACCTCCTTCTTGAAAATGCACGGGAGGCGGGAAGCTGTAGAGAACAAGGGCCTCGACACACGGGGGGGGGGGGGCGGCTTTCCAAAATTTCTTCATCATCAGCTAGTGGCAGCTTTGCCGGGAGATTTCATGATCCGATACCTTTGTCCAGCAGTTGTTTGGAGTGCAGGAGGGGAAAACAGATTCCTTTGCACTTGCTCTGCCGCCTGCACTCCTGGCCCAGGCCTCGCCCCCGCACACACACACACACACACACACACAAACACACACACCCGTTGCATTACTCAGCTCACATGGAATCCATTTGTCTCTGGCATAGTTCAGGCACATTTGCACTTGGGGGGATTTATCTCGTGTTTGCCGACCGCGGGTGAAGTCAACAAACTCAGACATGAAGTGGTCCCAGCTGTTTTGCCCAAAGGGTCCTTTCCCCACCCCCGTCCCGTCCTGGCCTTCTCGGCCACACTCTGCACTCCAAGACAATGATCTCAGGCCGGCAGAGAGCGCCAGCATGGATTTATGAGGAGGAGGAGTGTGTCAAATGGAGTGGAACAGGCTTAGCCCCGGGTTAACAAACCCAGAATAGATCACGACGAGTGTTGTTCTCGGGGGGGAAGGAACGGAAAAGGGGAACGCGTCTGCAGCAGTCAGAATAAAGGAACTCCCTTTATCTGTCCCTAATGCAGAAATGGGACACGCACTTACTACTGATCGTGGACTGAAAAGCTCCCTTGGAGCAGCGACGTGTTTTTGTGTGTGTACGGGATCAGTGCCAGCTCCAGGTTTGTGAGGGCCCCCGGGCAAGACGCCCTCAGTGGGCCCCCTCCCTCGGCGAGCCTGCCTTCTCACCACCATTGCCACCACAGGCCGGGCACCATTAGGCCACTGCAGCCCCTAGGCGTCAGGGCTAATTGGGTGCCTACGCCTTGAAAAAAAATACGCGCCCACTGGAAGGGGGGGCTAATATCGTCTGCTATCACCGGTCTGCCCCCACTGCTCGTTTTCTCTCTGCTGCCCCCTGCTGCTTGACAGCGAGAGCAAGGAGGCAGCGGCACCCACTGCTCCTCCTTCTCACCACCACCGTCGTCTGGTCCAGAGCGAGAGCCCGGGGTAAACAAGCAGGCCACAATGGCGAAGAGGAGCAGCGAGTTCAAGGGGCTCTTATCAGTGGGCCCTCGGCAAGTGCCCAACACTGCCTACCTTTGATATCGGCCCCGACAGCCAGTGTGGTGTAGTGGTTAGAGTGTTGGACTAGGACCCCGGAGATCCGGGTTCAAATCCCCACTCGGCCATGAAACTCACTGGGTGACTTTGGGCCAGTCACTGACTCTCAGCCTAACCTGTGAGGGTAAAATGGAGAGGAGGAGGAGGAGCATTATGCAAGCCGCCTTGGGTTCCTTGTAGGAAAAAAGGCGGGGTATAAATATAATAAATAAATAAATAAATAAATAAATAAAATCTCTCTCTGTTACAGTTATTTATATCCCACCTTTCAGGATACAAATCCTTCTGTAAAGCGCTATGTACATTAATGGTGCTGTACAATATAGATCATAAATAATGAGAGTAAGAGAGGAGGGAATAGAATAATCACTTAACACACAAATCTACATAGAAATAATTAGAAAAGACCCACATCTTTTTTGTACTCTGTGAAAAGGTGCAGAACTATCAGTTCTCTCATTCTGAGCAGGCCAAACACCACTTTGAAATACAATACAACATCCTGTTGTTATTATTGGCACTTAAGGCAAGCTGACTAAGAGCTAAGCTTTCTAGATCAAGGCAAATCACTTTGCAAGACAGTAGAGCTCCTATGCAAGCCACACTAAGATCTTTGTGAGCGGTCCTTCTCTGAGAGCCCCTGCCAAAGGAAGTGAGGCAGGTGGCTACCAGGAGGAGGGTCTTTTCTGCTGTGGCACCCCCGTTGTGGAATGAGCTCCCAAAGAGGCTCGCCTGGCGCCTACATCGTACTCTTTCCGGCGCCAGGTGAAGACCTTTCTATTCTCCCAGGCATTTAAATCATTTTAATCATCTTAATCATTTTAATCTTGTAGTTGTTTTTAACTCTGTTATTGTAATTTGAACGGCTGCTGCTAGCTCTGCTGTTTGTTTTTAATCTGTGGTTTTAAATTTTATATTTATACTGTGTTGTATTTTATGGTTTTAACTGTTGTAAACCGCCTAGAGAGCTTCGGCTATTGGGCGGTATAAAAATGTATTAAATAAAATAAAATGAATAAACTTAGGGTGCAATCCTGGACTGCGCCCTCGTTGCTTGGATGCCCACAGACTCGGAGGCTTCGCAATTCTGATGCCCTCCTGGGCTGAAGCCGTCAGGGCAGGAGGAGCGGCAGAGGCGATCTTTGCCCCCTTGCCCTCTGATCTTTTGAGTTCTTCGCTAGATGGGTTCTTCTAGAAGATCTTAAGGTCTGGGCAGAGAAGGCGATCTTCCAAGTAGCCTGGTCCCAAGTCCTACAGGGCTTTATAGGTCACTACCAGCACTTTGAATTCTGCCTCCTGGAAACAGACCGGTAGCCAGTGAAGCTGTTGTAGGCAAAGGAGTCGCGTGCTCCGTGTAACCAGACCTAGTCAACTGGGCCCTTTTAGGTTCCTGTCTGACTTTAGCCATCTCTTCCTTGAGTGTAGTCAAAACACAGCCTATGGGATGGAAGGGACATCCACTCCAGTCCAGGTTAAATTCCATTGGATGACCATCCACCTTGATTTTTGCTGTCCGTATCTTTATTATGTCTTGACTCTCTATCAAAGATCCAAGGAAGCCAGTTGAGGTAGATGCAAATTTGCCTTGCCGCTACGCTACTCCTGCAAAGCATGCCTTTGCAAAATGCCTGTTTTTCTTGCAGGTCTGGCAAACGGAATCTCTTGCTTTTTATGTTTCTTTCCCAGTACACCACTGGCATTTTTCTTCCTTGTTTTGTGATTTCACCTTCTGAACTGTCGGTGTAGCTCCCATGTGCTGTGCCTTTCCCCTCTGGGTAGAAACACTTGTCCACCTGAAGGGTAATGCTGCAGCTGCTGTTGTTTCTTAAGACTCTCCTGTTGCCTGTGTCTGGTGACTGCTTTTTTCCAAAGTGAGCCTCTCATCTAATTGCAGTTTTTCAGACACCTTGAGGTCTCTGACCCCCACAACAATTCTGCCATTGGCCATCTCATCACGAAGGGCCTCGTATGCACAGTGTTCAGCCAACAAGTAAAGAGAGATACGGTAATTAAATCTTCTGCTGGTCAGGGCCGGTGCTACCATTAGGCCAACTAGGCAGCCGCCTAGGGCGCAGGGCTGAAGGGGGCACCAGAAACGCCTTGAAAGAAAAATACAGCGCTCTCAAGTGGGAAAGGGGGGCGCTAACTGTCTGATCTTGGCTAGGGCACCAAACTGCCTTGCACCGGCCCTGCTGCTGGTTCATTTCTTTTCCGTACTGTGAAGAAAAGCATGCTGAGTTCCTGTGTCCTTCCCCCACATGTAAATCAGTGTAATCCCAGCCAGAGGCTGACGACCTCCTGTGAATGTACAGTACAGTAATACCTTGGATTGCAAGTAACTTGGTCTGAGAGCATTTTGCAAGACAGGCAAGTTTTTTAAAATAAATTTTGACTTGATAAACAAGCGATGTCTTGCAATACAAGTAGTCTTTATAGGGATGTAACCGCTCACCTCGAGCGGGCGTAGCGGGCTGAAATCGGCCCCGCTCATGCACCCGCCAGAGACTCGCTTTGATAGAAGAGTGTTTTGGATTACAAGCATGGTTCCGGAATGAATTATGCTTGCAATCCAAGGTATTACTGGACATAGTTTCTCCTGGGGGCTCTGTGTCGCCTTAGAGTCTGTGACGTATTCGCATGCAAATGTCCACCAAGCACTCTAGGTATGGTCAGGAAGTCACCTTTCTGACACGCAGGGGCCACACCCCTCTCTTGCCTTGCCCGGACGAATTAATCATGATTGGCCAAGAGACAGCCAGGCTATTGAGGGGAGGGGTGGGAGAGCATCGATACAGTCAGTGTGGTTTCTGGGTTTTGTTGTTGTTCTGGACACGAAGGTGGCTGAGGCAAGTCCCAAGGAGAGCAACCCCCAAGCCAACTTGTAAGTGCCTGGGTACTCTAGCGTGAAATCTAGTTTTGTGTTTTTGTAGCTCTGACTGTGCATAACAAAGGTATTCCATTCTGTCAATTTCACTTCCCTTATCTCCCCACCTACTTTGTAACTGACTAACCCAGAATAAACTTTCTTTCACTTTCCCCTACACAGTGTGTGTAGTTTCTCTGCTGGTTCAGTGCTAATTCCAGTGTCTGAGACCCGGGGCTGGGTTCATAGTGAGGTGATTTGGAGACAACGCAGTCTGTAGCCTCTGATCTCTCGTCCGAAATCAAAGGACTGGTCATAGTCCTTCACATGTACACGTGAATTAAACATCACCCATTCATAAATCACATTGCACTTCATTAATAAATGAACCAGTAGAGAGTCATTTTCTACTGGTTCAAACTTTTCAATCACTATATTATATTTCTTTGAATCCCCGTCACTCAGTCTGAATGAAAGCAGGATATCATCTGCTTGGTGCCCTATTACCTACGCTGGCTGGGGCATGCTGGGAGTTGTAAGCCAAAAACATCTGGGGACCCAAGGTTGGAGAACACTGCCCTATTAGATAAATTAGTGTATTAATCTGCTTCTCTCCAGGTTTGCTTTTTAACCCTGAAGCTATCTGGAACCTCTCAAATCTGTGCCTCCATTTTCTACTCACAGGGGATTGTAAATAAAAATGGGTCAGGGCGCTGGACATTACAGGAAGCTGCTGCCATCTTCTCCAGAGATGCAGGCCTCCTCCGCTCACCTTCATAGTTCTTGGTAGGCCAAGAGTTTCTCGGCACTCCTTTTCTTCTTTTTCCTTCCCCTTTTTGTTTCAGATAGTGTCTCAGATGATCTCTGAGGTCCCTTCCAACTCTTGTCATTCTATGAAAGGCTCCAGGTCGCCCTGCTGTAAGGAGTAAGGCCCCAATTCAAATGTGCTTTAGGACCATTCAAAGATGCAGAATGAGATTTCATAGATCATAGAGCTAGAAGGAGCCTACAAGGCCATCGAGTCCAACCCCCTGCTCAATGCAGGGAACTAGAGGAGGGGTCTCCCATCCAAATAATAACCAGGCCTGACCCTGCTTAGCTTTCCACGCTCAGACAAGCTGAGCCAGCATAAGCCACAGGCCTGTATGGCATGGCTCTCCTGTGGGGATGCCTTTCCATGTGAAATTCGAGGTGATGGCTGGTATGGTGTAATGGCTAAGAACGTGCAGGGTAGATCCAGGGGAAACAGGAGGGGAATTCAAACGCATACAGAACTCCCTTCCTATTTCATGCCACCTATACTTTTCTATGTATGAAATTGTACATGTGAAATCATACATAGAAATTGTACTATGTATGTGTTTGTTTTTTTCCAATTGTGAACTGTGTATGCAGTATATAGGTAAATGTTTTTTATGGGGTTGGTTAAAAAAAAAATAGAGAAAAAAGGATTGTGCACTGTAAGTGAGCAAGTTCTTGATTCTAGTTTTGCCTCAGCCACAAACTCACTATTTATTTATTTATTATATTTATATCCTGCCTTTTTTCCTCTTGCAAGGAACCCAAGGCGGCTTACATAATCCTCCTCCTCCTCCTCTCCATTTTATCCTCACAACAACCCTGTGAGGTAGGCTAGGCTGAGAGTCAGTGACTGGCCCAAATCACCCAGTGAGCTTCATGGCCGAGTAAGGACTAGAACCCTGGATCTCCCAAGCCTCAATCCAGCACTCTCACCACTACGCCACACTGGCTCTCCTTAGGCAAGCCCCCCTTCTCTCAGCCTTAGTGCCCTCCTCCCTGATTTCAAATATGAGGAAAACAGGGCCGGCCCTAGGATTAGGCAGTGAGGCGGCTGCCTCACAGGGAGCCGATGGGGCGGGGAAGGGGCAGGGAGTTGGAGTCCAGAAGGCATGGGTACTGTCCAGTCTGCCCTGTGCCCCTTAAGCTCCTCTGCTGCCTTCAGTTGTGGTAGAGCCAGTCAGCACTGAAGTACGACTCAACTGCCAGTCTGGTTGGCTTCTGTACATAGAAACTGTGTGTGTGCGTGCATGTGTGTAGTGTGTATCTTGTCTACGCCAGTGTGGTGTAGTGGTGAGAGTGTTGGACTGGGACTCTGGAGATCCGGGTTCTAGTCCCCGCTCGGCCATGAAACTCACTGGGCGACTTTGGGCCAGTCACTGACTCTCAGCCTAACCTACCTCACAGGGTTGTTGTGAGGATAAAATGGAGAGGAGGAGGAGGAGGATTATGTAAGCTGCCTTGGGTTCCTTGCAGGAAAAAAGGTGGGGTATAAATATAATCAATCAATCAATCAATCAATCAATCGCCCTTCACCTCAGGCAACAGAATGACTTGGGCCAGTCCTGGAGGAAAATACTACTGGCCCACCTTACAGAGCTATTGTAAGGGATTACTGAGGTAATCAACATGAAGTGCTTTAAATACTTGAAATGTGTTATATAGATCATGATGATATTCACCTTATAATTTTGCCTACACATTATGTGCTTTTGATCAGCCTCAGACAGTATTTAGAAGGGTCCTTGAGATTGAGAACCTCAGCCCTGAGATAGCAGCTATGTTAGACGGAAAAGCACAATCTAGAAAAACAAAAATCAGGCACATATTCAAAGGGCCTGGAAGTGACTGTAAACAAAACTGGCTTCGGAAAGAATGGGGAGTTTCAGATATTTATCTGCACTTCGGACCTGGCAGGGAGTTTGCAGACTCCTCTCACACACAGCCAATGAAAGCAGCGGGGATGCACGATTCCCCTTTATTGCCATAACCTCTTGGACTCACAGAAGCCCGTGGCGGAACTTGCATTTCCGGGCTGTGTTTTGGGCTGGCTTTGCTCAGCTCCCAACAAGCAAACTGGGGGAGGGGGGGGGGCTATGTGAGGTTGATGCATCTGGCTATGGCAGGTGTGCAGAAGCTAAAGAACCGGGTGCCAATTCTGCCCAGATTGAGGCTGAGCTCTGCTTCCCCACCTTTACTCCTGCACTGGCACATGGACAGACTTTAGGCCAGGGGCGGGCAACATTTGTCCCTCCGGATGTTTTGGCCTACCACTCCCATGATCCGTCACCATTGGCGATGCTGGCTGGGGCCGATGGAAGTTGTAGGCTGAAACATCTGGAGGGCCACAAGTTGCCCAGCCCTACCCCTACATTTCCATTTTCTTTGGGCATGAGAGAGGCCTCAGAGCATCTTCTGTTCCTGGCATGCCCATCTCTGGCATAGCTCCTGCGTTCCAAGCTCCTGGGAGATAGGTCAAAGGATGGCGTAGTGGTGAGAGTGTTGGGACTGGGGACTCGGGAGATTCCGGGTTCTAGTCCCCGCTCGGCCATGAAGCTCACTGGGTGACTTTGGGCCAGTCACTGACTCTCGGCCTAACCTACCTCACAGGGCTGTTGTGAGGATAAAATGGAGAGGAGGAGGAGGAGGAGGATTATGTAAGCTGCCTTGGGTTCCTTGCAGGAAAAAAGCCGGGGTATAAATATAATTGTGGAGAAAGCCAACCTAAGCCCCCTGCCTGACACACACACACTCACCAAGGAGGGGGGAAGGAGACCCAGGGGGGGGGGGAGACAGCCAGTCTCCACAGAGACCAAAGGGGACAAACAACATCTGCATAGAATCACCCTAGGGGGGAAGGCAGGAAGCATCACCAGGTTCGTCAATGCTCTCGCATATCAGCCCCATCTACATAAGACTTGAATACCTCTCCAGAGCAGACACTTCGGCACCCCTAAGAAATGGCCACTCAACACCATAGGATGGGACCATTAAGCAAGTGGCTTCAAAGGGACCCCATCCCACGGGGGGAGGGCATCACCCCACCTGACCCAAAAGGCCGCCCCTCAGGGAGGGTGTCAACACACCTGATCGCGGAGGGAGGGGCTACCTGAAACACCAAGGTATAAAACACCCTGCGCAAGGGAACCTGGGCAGCAATCTTGCCATGCCTGGGGTAAGGGAACGAAGGATCGGCAACCCCGGGTAGCAGCACCCGGCGCGCTCCAGCTAGCTAGAATCACTGGCCGCTTGGGTTGACCGGACCCCCGGGAAACCAAGCTGAAATCACTCACAAGCCGCTTGGGTAGACCGGGCCTCCGCCGGGAACCCAGCTAGCCGCTTGGGTAGACCGGGCCTCCGCCGGGAACCCAGCTAGCCGCTTGGGTAGACCGGGCCTCCGCCGGGAACCCAGCTAGCCGCTTGGGTAGACCGGGCCTCCGCCGGGAACCCAGCTAGCCGCTTGGGTAGACCGGGCCTCCGCCGGGAACCCAGCTAGCCGCTTGGGTAGACCGGGCCTCCGCCGGGAACCCAGCTAGCTGCGTGCGGTTGACCGGGACCCGAGCTGAACTAACTAGCTGAGAGCCCTAAAATCACGGTGTCCTTGAGACTTCTTGCTTGCTACCGTACTGATAAGCTGTATTGCTGGCGTGGGTCTGAGTTTGTGAAGGTAATTTTGTAAATAAACTTGTTTTCTAAAAGATACTTTTGTGGCTATAAGTTATCCCTTTGTTCTGGGCTAAGGGTGAGACGCTGGGGACCTCGGAGAAGGCCCGCCGCAGGACTCGCTACCCCCTTAGCATTGAACCCGCGCAGAAGACCAGGTTGTCGGTCTTCCACTATAATAAAATTAAATAAAAATAAAAATAAATACTCTAGACTGAACGCTACCCCCGCCATGCTTCAGGTAGGATGTCTGCTGCAACAAACAAGCAGAGGAGGTGGTTTCGTGACTGACACTGGGGTCTTCCAACCGGGACTGTGCACAGCCCTGGTCTGAGAAAGGGGAGGGTGAGGTAACTTTTGCTTGACACAAGGGCTGCGCAATCAGTGATGTGGAAATCCAGCTTCCGTTCAAGCCAGAAAAAAAGGTGTCCCCTCAACGCGGTATAGACTGAGTCCTGTGTCACAACTATAATGAGTGCTCTTGCATAATCTCACTGCTGAATTTATGTCTATCTGGATGCACTCAGACATGCATTTCAGGGTTGCCACTTTCCGGAACAGTGTTCTCCAACCTTGGGTCCCCAGATGTTTTTGGCCTACAACTCCCAGCTACGCTGGCTGGGGCATTCTGGGAGTTGTAGGCCAAAAACATCTGGGGACCCAAGGTTGGAGAACACTGTTCTGGAAAGTCAGGGAAATGGGTCGAAAGTCAGGGAAATTGTGATTAAGTTATACTCGTGTAATGGGTTTTTTGAGATGCCACTGCACGAGGACAGTCTGCACTTATAAGCCACGGTGGGTTGCCATGTCATGCAAACCTAGTCTCAATGTTTAAAGAAGCTCATATTGAAGCTCCTAATCTTGGCACACACACACCCCAAAAGCCTTTCACCACTTTAAATTAAACCATGTAATTAATAGAACCATTATTTAATGTAATGTAACCTATGAATTCATTTAACCTGGGGTTATTTTTGAATGGCGGTCAGGGAAATTAACAAAAGTTGGTCAGGGAAATGGAAAATGAAATTTTTAGTGGCAAACCCTGCATTCTGAGTGTGGTAGGAAGACGTGGTTTCATCGACAGCAGCAAGGTTAATGGTACCTAGGAAATGCAAAATGCAATGTGATTATCCAAGAGAGGAATGGTATAAAGAGGAATGGGATACTGCTATTAATGATAAGTTAACGTCAGTAGTATTAAAGTTAAAGGGGGATTATCGAACCGAAATGATTTGAAAGATATATGGAGAGCATTTGTAGATTTTGTTTTATTAAGGGGGAAAGGGCGTGTAGAGTGTTGGACTGGGGATTCGGGAGATCCGGGTTCTAGCCCCCGCTCGGCCATGAAACTCACGGGGTGACTTTGGGCCAGTCACTGACTCTCAGCCTAACCTACCTCACAGGGTTGTTGTGAGGACAACATGGAGAGGAGGTGGAGGAGGATTATGTGAGCCGCCTTGGGTTCCTTGCAGGGGAAAAAGGCGGGGTATAAATATAATGAATAAATAATAAATAAATGCTCGTGCAGCCGTCCCAACTGTGGCAGTGGCTGGAAGAGTGCTTCCCCCAGAACCATCCTGAGTTCCCCGGGCCCCTGCATCCCTGCTGCGACCTCAGATCTGAGATGACACCCTGCATCCTTTGCCTGAGCAATGCATGCGCAGGGGAATCCCTGATGTTGTCTTCAATCACAGATCAGAGATAACAGCAGGGATTCCTGCAGGGGTCAGTGTTTGGAGGCAAAGCCCTGCTCGCTCCCCCCCCCGGATGAATCCAAGGAAATTCCGTGGGCTGGATGTGGAACCTCCACGGGCCAAATCTGTCTCGTGGGCTGCTGGAGGCTTCGCATGATCCCTCTACCGGAGAGTAAGTCCCCCTGGAACCAGGGATGGGGACTCGGACTCGAGGACTCGACTCGTGAGTCGGACTGAGTCCCCCCTCTGACTCGACTCGGACTCGAGTCCCAATATTTTTGATGGGACTCGAGACTCGACTCGGGACTCGAGACCAAGGACTCATCAACATCCCTGGGCTGTTGACGAGTCTTCTGGCTGTGCCAGAAGGAGCACGATCACCGGTGAAGAGCGCATGGAAGCGAGGCGCGCCGCTGCTCAGCCACTATGGACAGCTACCAGGAGCGTAGCCCCAACGATGTGTTGAGATTTATTTTGATTGATGTGTTGTTGTGGGGGGTTTGGGTTAGGGTCAGACATTTTGGGTTTGGCTGCCTCTGCCTGCCTGTTTGGGGTTCCCAGCCTCCTCTGCCTGCCTGGTCTCTTCTTGACCTGTTCAGCAGTTGAATTGTCCAAGACAAAGGCCTCTGCCTGCCTGCTTTGGGGTTCCCTGCCTCCTCTGCCTGCCTGGTTATTTTGGGTTTGTCTGCCTGGTCTGTTCTTGCCAAAATCAGTTGCAGAGTTTTGAAATAAAAAGGCACACTTGTGCCTAGAATTTATTTAAGCCACACATCTGAAGTAGCCTTATTTTGTTGGGGGGAAACCCCATTGATTTTAATAGGGACTCGTGGAGTCAGTTTTGGGAGTGACTCAGGACTCGTGACTCGTGAGTCACCATTTTGGACCAAGGACTCGGACTCGAGACTCGGGTCCAAAGACTCGTGACTCGACTCGTGACTCGAGACCAAGGACTCTTCAACATCCCTGCCTGGAACACAGTGGAAATTTCTTCCAAGCAAACGTGGTTCATAGAGTTGCGCTGTCAGTGTGGCAGAAGCTTTTGTAGACCGGGGTCCACATGGCATCAGTGTTATCTCCCCTTTTGGCAGGTGTGTGGGTTCAGCAGAGACATCAAAAGGCCATTGGAATGCAAGATGTATTGTAGGTCTGTGAAATGGGTATTTCATTGCTGCTGGTTTTAAATGTTTTGTCTTCAACAGACATGCTAATTCCTCATTTTGTGCTGCTTCTTATATTTTATAGAGGAAGGACTAATATGTTTTATACATTAAAAGAAAAGAAAAAAAATGTCCCGCATGAACCTGGGTGAGCCATTCCTTCAATTAAGCCCTGAGAGCACTGGGGCTCCAGCCTAGAAATCAAACAAGGCGATCCCTTCAAGTTTTGTGAATCAAAAACACACAGTTGTTCCCCCTGCCCCCCCGACCAATCTGGTGCCACCCCATAAATTGGAACAGCCTGGGAAACAGCGGAACTGTTCAGAAAATTAGACGTCTGACCAAACAGAAGTACTATTTACAGGAATTTACAGCAGGAATTGAATTAGTAAGGAGCTTTAAATTAAGAGGTTTGATTGTAGTACTGGTGACTGTAGTATAATTTAATTAAAAACTTCTGGAGAACCCCAATGAACTTTTAACTTGTTCAAAATAATCTGCTCCACTCCCGAGTTGTGCCTTGCAAATGTATAAATCCATAATTAGATAGGCATAATGTTATCAATCACTACTTCCAGCGCTTAATTTGAGCTAGGCCTGAATCTTGGAATCTGTTTTCCAGGCCAATGCCTGGCTATGAGACCATCTGACGCAGGGGTGGGGAACTGCTTTCAGCCCAAGGGCCAAATTCAATTTTGGAAAAGCTCTCAGGGGCCGCATTCTGTGAAAGCTCTTACTGCGAGAGAATCTAAGTTATCAAAGGATAACTGAATTTTTGGTTCTCATATACTGTAGGTACAAAAGTGTGAGATTAGGTAAATTCACATTAAAATGCAAACTGAATGAATTTCTCGCCCATCCCTAGATAAGAATCCTGCTGCTGCAGATGTCTGGTCTGCAGAGAGAAACAGGGCAAACCCCTCCAAAACAAACAGAGCTAAAATTAGCAGATTGTGCACTCTCTCACCTCTGCCAGCTTCCCAGCATTTTTCACAGGCAGAAATAACTGCAGGAGACACCGGGCTAACCTTTTCCCAGACCCATCTTTGAGATTTCAAGGAAAAAAATGGGACCTCAAATGGCAGGAACTGCCTCTCTTCCTCATCATATAGACGGGTGGAAAATATCGGAATCTTTTACTCAGCAACGTTGTGAATGCTTCGAAGGGAAACTGAAATTCTGATTCCCTTCCTCTTTTGAGGAGGTGTAATATGAGGGCAAATGCTGGGGTAGGTGAACATTTATTTAAAGTCAGCAGATTAATTACTTGATTAATGAGCTTTAAAATGTTGAATCAGTTGTCAGTTTTAACACTGTCAAGGCATTGTCTGTTCACAGGAGCACACACACCCAGGACACGTTATTTATTTCCATAAGTACGGTATGTTTACACCACCTTCAAATATATTCCCAGGGCAGTTTACAAAAAGAATGATGTGTGTGTGTGTGTGTGTGAACACACACACACACACACACACACACACACACACTCTTTAATTGTATATATACGTACAATATATAATTAATTATATAAATATATAAACAATCACACACACACACATTTAAAGCCACAAAATCATAAAAGCAGCATAAAACAGTCAGCAAGATCAAAACTGTATTGAAAAAAATTCAGGAAAATCAAACACTCTTTGCCTGGTTCCAAAAGACAATAAGGTAGGCGCGAAGCAAACCTTTTGAGGAGAGCGTTCCACAGCTGAGGTGCCACCACTGAGAAGGCCACCCCGCTCCCCTCATATAGTGTCATCTTAACGTATGGGTAGATAAACATGGAGAGAGAGATGGTCCTTCGAGGGCTGTGGTCCTAAGCTGTGAGTGAATGGCTTTTTAGTAGGTCAAATTATCGCAGCCTTTTGGTAGGTCAAATTATATTAACAGCGTGCACAAATGCTCTACATCAGGGATGGGGAACCTAGTCTGGCCTACGGAAGTTCCCCAATCCCCATCTGGCCCGTGGAGGCGTGGGCTCCCTCCTTGGAAGCTTGCCTTGCAGGGAGAGGAATGGGGAAAGGCATGAGGCAGGCCCAGCTGAGCCATTACGCGGGGGAGTGCTCCTCCACCCCTCACCTCAGTGTGGCTGGCGTGGGTACGTGTGTGAGCAGACTTGTCTTGGATTGCACTGTAAATGTCGCAACCTAGTAATCGTACGTAGGTTTTTTTTCTTCTGCCTTGTACAATGTTTTGTTTTGTTTTTCTTGCACAAGGCAATCGTCTGATAATTAGACATCTTATTTAGGGTAAAATAGCCAGATGACCGAGGAAGAGGAAATCACATGAACATTATTTGGAACGATTAGGTAAGAAGCTGCTGTGTCAGTGAGGTTTCCAGTCAGCTGGAAAACAGAAAACTCCGCAAAATGTACTTGGTCTTTGTGTTGGTCATCGAGTCACATGTTTGTGATCTAACCTAGTGTTCTCCAACCTTGGGTCCCCAGATGTTTTTGGCCTAGAACTTCCAGCATGCCCCAGCCAGTAGATGGCTGGAGCATGCTGGGAGTTGTAGGCCAAAAACATCTGGGGACCCAAGGTTGGAGAACGCTGATCTAACTGACTCAAGCGGCTTCTTTTCAGTTGAGAAGCGTGAGGGTGGGCGGAGGGGATGACAAGCTGGTCTTGGCACACCTCTATTAAAATATTGTTATCTATGAACGTTTATTTCTCCTTTACTTCTCCTTCCAAGGGGACCCACCTTATCTAGCAGCTACTCGAGTCGAAACTCTGTTTCTAGTAGCTGCTAATTTCACCTCAGAGGATCTTAGGATGTTGCTGATGTTGCTTCAGGACATCTAGTGTTATCTCCTATGTGGCTGTATCTGTGTACATCTGTTCACTTGGATCCCCCTGGGCCTGTCACATCTTACAGCCTACTCTACAGAGTTATTAAGAACATAGGACCAGCATGCTGGATCAGACCAAAGGCCTGTCTGGCCCAGCATTCTGTTTTGTACAGTGGCTGGCCATGGGAAGCCTACAAGGAGAATGTGCATGCAACAGCACCCTTCCGCTCGTGGTATTCCCCAGCAACTGATGGGGCAGCATCAGGACCGGTGCAGGGCAGTTTGGCGCCCCAGGCGAAAAACTATTTAGCGCCCCCCCCTCTCCAAAGCAAAAACAAAAAAACCCCTGCACCTACCTTCCCCCCCCCCCCCGTCCTGGCTGCGGCGGCTGCTGCTGCTGCTGCTGCGGCTGCTGCTCCTGAAGTGACGCGACGCGACCCCCGCGCTGTTTTTTGCCCGCGACGAAGGTAGGTGACGGGGGGGTTGGGGGTGACGGGGGGGTTGGGGGGGTGGCGATGGCGGTGGGAGGCGCAGCGGCAGCGAGCGAGCGGGAGGGCGGAGGGCGGGTGGAGGCGCAGTGGCGGGCGAGCGAGCGAGGATATCGGCTGGGTGGGCGACCCTCGCCTCGCGCCCACCACCGCCCGCCCGCGGGAGGGACGCGCCGCCCTTTGGGCTGGGGAGCCGCGGCGCTCCAGCCGGCCGACCACGGCCCGGCCGAGGCAACTCCGGGGCGCGGCGGCGGGCGGCGGCCGGAAGGGAGGCAGGTGGCGTGGCGCTCGGCAGCCGCGCCGGCCCGGAAGAAGAGCCGCGAGCGAGGCGGGAGGCCCCCACCCCACGCCGAGCGATCCGGGAGCGGAGCCGGGAACGCACCCGGCTGGAGGAGATGCCCGTCAAGGGCGTCTGGCGAGGCTGGCTGGCTCTCCTCGCGCTGCCGGCCTCCACGGATCAGGATCGAGCTCTGCTCGCTCGCTGCCTCAGTGCTGTGTGGCGCTGAGCCTCCTTCCGCGCGCCTCCAGCCGGACGCGGGCCTGCCCATTGGAGCGCCCGCCAGCCGGCCCGCGCGCACCCCATTGGGCCGCGCGCACCCCGCTGCCGGCCTCCACGGATCCTCTTCGGCCGCGCGCCCTCTTCGGCCGCGCGCCCTCTTCGGCCGCGCGCCCTCTTCGGCCGCGCGCCCTAGGCAACCGCCTAGTTGGCCTAGCGGTAGCGCCGGCCCTGGGCAGCATGTATCTAGGGGGCAGCATGTATCTAGGCATCCTGCCCCTGATAACTGCAGGAAATATATAACCATCATGACCACTAGCCATTGATAATCTTGTCCGCCATGATGAGTTTGTCTAGACCAGTGTTCTCCAACCTTGGGTCCCCAGATGTTTTTGGCCTACAACTCCCAGCATGCTGGGAGTTGTAGGCCAAAAACATCTGGGGACCCAAGGTTGGAGAACACTGGTCTAGTCCCTTTTTAAAGCCATCCAAGTTAATGGCCATTATTACACCTTGTGGTAGCAGATACCATAGTTTAACAGTGCGCTATGTGAAGAAGTACCTACCGGTACTTCCTCTTATCTCCTGCTGTTCCACTTCATCGGATGACCCCAGGTTCTAGTATTATGAGACAGGAAAGAACATTTTTTTCCATATCCACTTTCCCACATCCTACATAATGTTATACACCCCCTATCATGTCTCCCCTTACTTGCCTTTTTTTTTCTAAGCTAAACAGCCCAAAACATTTTAACTTTTCTTCATATGGGGGTTTATCCAGCCCCTTGATAAATTTGGCTGCCCTTTAATACATATTCTCCAGCTCTACTACAATATCCTTTTTTTTGAAGTACGGTGACCAGAATGGTACACAGTATTCCAAGTGTGGTCACACCATAGATTTGTATAAAGGCACTATAATATTGGCAGTTTTATTTTCATTTCTTTTTCTAATTATGCCCAACATAGAATTTGCCTTTTTACCAGCAGCTTTTTAACTGGGTTGACATTTTCATCAGCTATTCACCAGAACACCAAGATCTCTTTCTTAGTCAATCTTTGCCAGCTCAGATCCCATCAGTGTATACAAGAAATTAGGATTTTTTTTGCCCCAACATGCATCACTTTACACTCGCGCACACTGAACCACTTTTGCCATTTTAATGCCAATACCCCCAATTTGGGGAGATCTCTTTGGAGCTCTTTGCAATCCCTTTTTGTTTTAACTATTCTAAATAATCTGGTGTCATGCGCAAGCTTGGCCATCTCACTGCTCACCCTTCGCCCCAGTTCATGTACGAATAACTTTAAAAGCACCTGTCCAAATAAATATACTTGGGCACCTCGGTTTACAACCCTCCGTTGTGAGAACAGACAATTTATTCCTATTTTTCTACTTTCTGTTCTTTAACTAGTTACTGATCCATATGAGGACCACTCCTCTTATTCCATGACTGCTAAGTAAATTTGCTCAGGAATCTTTGGTGAGGTACTTTTTCAAAAGCCTTCTGGAACTCGAAATAAACTACTGGGTCACTTCTGTCCACATACTTATTATTGACACTCGCAAAGAACCCTGAAAGGTTAGTGAGAGAAAAGTCTTACAGTAGCAGAAGCCATGTTGATTCTTTTTCAGCAGGACTTGTCCTTCTTTATCAGGAGTACAAAAAGTGTGACCCACAAGCCATTTCTGGTGGTCTGCCATCTGCACTTCCTATCCCTTCCCTTATATCTGATCTCTAACAAGAAATCGGAGATAAGCAGGATGGTGGGGGAAGGCGAGGGCACTGAAGCAGCGGCGCTAAAGCAGCAATCCAGGCTCTCCCCCATGTGTGTGTCGCACCCCAGTGTGTGTGTGTGTGTGTGTGTGTGTGCGCGCGCGTGCAAACCCCCCCACCTCAGTGTGTGTGCGTGCGTGCGTGCGCACATGCATATATGGCCCCCTGGCAAAACCAGGTTTGGCCATTATGGCCCAAGATGTTTGTACACCTCTGTTCTATATGCCTGATAATTTTATCTTCAATACTGTTTTACACCAATTTACCTAGAACAGACTTTAAGCCAACTGCCCTGTAATTTCCCAGGTTCCCACTAATCCCTATTTAAAATTGGCATTACATTGGCCACTTTCCAGTCCTCTGATATAGAGGCTGATATTATGGACATGTTGCATATTTTTTTGTCAGAAAACCAGCAATTTCATATTTGAGATCTTTAAGTACTATTGGATGCATACCATGTGGGCCCAGTGATTTCTTAGCTTTCAACTTGTCACTAAGATCGAGAACTTCATCTTTTGTCACCACTATTTGTCTCAGCTCCTCAGACTCCGTTCCTGAAACCATAAGTTCATCTTCTTACATCTTCTGTAGTGAAGATAGACACAAAGAATTCATTCAGCATTTCTGCAGTCTCCTTATCCTCTTTTAATTCTGTTGCCACCCAATGGTCCAACTGCCCTCCCTAGCCAATATCCTGCATCTAATGTATTTAAGTATATCTCAAGGAGCGCCTCCAGCAACATCAAGTAGGCCGCTCAACAAGATCTGCCACGGATGGCCTTCTCCCTGTCCCATCAGCCAGAGAAACCAGGGATGGTGGGGATGAGGAGGGCCTTTTCTGTGGCAGCCCCCAATTTACGGAACTCTCTCCCCAGTGACCTCCGCCATCATGCCCCTTCCTTGATTAGCTTCCGCCGGGCATTAAAAACGTGGCTTTTCAGGTGGGAATATGGGGTGGGTTAGGATTTTTAAGTTTTGTACTGTTTTTAATTGTGTTTTATACTGTGTGTGTGTGTGTGTGTTCCCCCCCCCCCGTGTTTTATTGGATTGTACATCGCTCAGAGTGGCCAGATGTCTGGCCAGATGGGCGATTCATAAATATAATAATAAATAAATAAATATTATTTAATTGTTGTTCTAAACATAATTAGCAATATGCTCCTCAAAATCCTGTTTTGCATCCTTGATTGTTGCCTTGTATTTCCTTTGTACAAGTTTGTGTTCCTTTTTATTTTCCTTGTTTGGGCAAGACTTCATTTCTGAAGGAAGCCTTCTTTTTTTCTAATAGCTTCCTTGAAACTGCTTGTTAACCGTGCAGGTGACCCCTTGGACTTTGTGCTATCTTTCCTGACCTGCAGCATACTTTCTAGCTGAGATTCCCCTATTGTGGTTTTGAATAACCCCCAAGCGTGAGATTTGACCTTCCTGACTCTCCCTTTCAACTTCCTTTTACCAGTTCCCTCATTTTTAGTTTCCTCTTTTGAAGTCAAATGTGATGGTGTTGGACTTCCTTGGCAATTTCCCAGTTACATACAAATTAAATTTGATAGTACTGTGGTTACTGTTTCCAGTCGGTTCAGCAACACATCTCACACTAGGTCCTGGGTGGCATCACTTAGGATTAAGTCCAGGATCACCTCCCTTCTGGTTGGTTCCGTGGCCAACTGTTCTAGGGCACAGTCATTTAGGGGATCAATAATTTTTTACCTCTTTGTTGTGTCCAGAACATGCATTTATCCAAGTGTGAGAATAAAACTGGAATAGCTTCATTTACACAAGAGAAGCATTAAGCAAGAGGTGAAATTCATGAATATGTGTGCTGTTTGTTTCCTTTTCTAGTTTATTCTTGCCAACTACATGGAAGAGGAAAAGTACCTTCTAGGAAACTTTTTTTAATTTTGGTTGGGCATAAAAATATATCTGGGCTGCCCTCTGCTGGTTCATATGAGATAGGTCACTAAGACCTTAACTGTGCAAAAGCCTATCCGTGTCCTAAAGGCGCAATCCTATGCAAGTTTGAACAGACAAGAGGCCTATAACTCCCAGCATGCCCCAGCCAGCATAGCTGGGAGTTGTAGGCCTTTTTTCTGTCTAAATTTGCATAGGATTGCGGCCCTAAATGAATTAGGTCCAGGCAACTTAAAGGACTGCACCCTCCCACATCATCCTACTGCCACACACCCTAAGATCTGATGGAGAAGCCCTTTTCTGCAGCCCAACATGGGTGGAGGCTGAGTTAGTTGGAACTTATGAGCAAGGCTTTTCTGCAGCTGTATCCCAGTTGTGCAACTGTCTGCAGGTTTGCCTGCCCCTCTCTCTTCAGCTTCTGCTGCCAGGTGAAGACAATTTTCTTCAGACATGCTTTCCATTAATTTTTTATATTTTAAGCTATGTTGTTTCTGTTCTTTTGGTCCCATTGAGTTCAATAGGATTTACTCCCAAGTAACCGTGTAAAGGATTGCAGCCTTAATGTACTGATGTGTTTTGAATGTTGTTAGCTGCCTTGAGCACTACTTTGGTAAGTGAAAAAAAGGCAGGATAGAAATTATTCAAATAAATATCTTCTCAAAAGTAAGCCCCTTTGAGTTTAATGAGAGTTACTCCCTGGCAAAGTGCGTACGTATAAGACTGCAGCCTGCAGTCCTATGCACACTTACCTGAGAGTAAGTCTCATTAAACTCAAAGGGGCTTACTCCTGAGCGGACATGCCTAGGATCGCACTGTAAATCTACCGCAGTGTTTTCAGGCTGCAATGTGAAGGCTGTTGGAAAGAGGCCTGCTTGTGTGGTGTTTTGTACATTTGTCCCACTTTCACCGCTGGTAAACAGCAAAAGCTGTTTGATCAGAGATGACAGTGGGACAAAAAGAAGTGTGTGCACCATGGAACGCAAACCTCTCTAGAAACACTTCCAACTTTCGTTTAAAAGCAACCTTCTTGTCTCCAGGCTTAGTTTGTGAAAAGAGCTGGGGAGATGCTGGTGCATTATGCAGCACTATGGGAAAGGTGTTCTCCAACCTTGGGTCCCCAGATGTTTTTGGCCTACAACTCCCAGCATGCCCCAGCCAGCTACGCTGGCTGGGGCATGCTGGGCGTTGTAGGCCAAAAACATCTGGGGACCCAAGGTGGGAGAACACTGAGCTGAGACACCCATGAAGCTGCTACAAAGCGAAAATACATGTGGACTATCTCGATCCGAAGATGCTAGACTGCATATTAAGATTCAAACGAATTGCCATTCTTTCAAGAACTGTGCCGCCGAATCCAAGGCATTTTACCTGGAAGTAAATCCACGGAGTTCAATAGGTCATACTCCTGCATACGTTGGCATGGGATTGCAGCCTTAGATTCTGTTAATAACCATACTTACATTTGATAAAGTCCATTTATTTTTATTTTATTTTTTAAAAAATATATCAATATATGCACCTTTCCACAAGCTACAACAATAGTTTTAAAAAGCAACAGAATAAAACAGCCATAGTTTAAAAAGTAAAAACAATCTGGAGAGATAAATAAGCACTACCATCAGCGGGGCTACAAGGTTCCAAAGACCAAGCTCCCAAAGAGTGCTTGTTTTTCATTTCTTTCTAAAAACAAGGAGAGAGGGTCAGACTTTGGACTTCCTTTGCCCCACAATCTTAGGGCAGCCACTATGAAGACTCCGCTCCCCCCCCCCCCCGGATGTTCTTACCTCTCTCACTGTAAGTCGGGGTGGAAATCTGTGGCCTTCCAGATGCTGTTGGACTCCAACTCTCATCGGCCCCAGCCAGCATGGTCAATGGTCAGAGACGTTAGGTTGTCCACCGACCTCTGGAGGGCTACATGTTTCCCACCACTGGTGTAAGGTCTACACATACAGCACAATAAGGTAGTACAGTAATACCTTGGATTGCAAGTAACTTGGTTTGAGAGCGTTCTGCAAGACAAGCAAATTTTTAAATATTTATTTAATTTTTTTTTTTTACTTGATCTACAAGCGACGTCTTGCAATACAAGTACCGTAGCACGGCTTAAATTAAAAATCTCTGTACAAATTTTTTTGGGGGGATTTCGTTTTGATATAAGAGTGTTTTGGATTACAAGCACGTTTCCGGAACGAATTATGCTCTCAATCCAAGGCATGACTGTACAGGGAGCCCAGGTGGTGGAATGGACGACATCACTTCAACCTGGAGGTGGGGGGGGAAGACATATTGGAATGCTCCCCTGTGTAAAAATTCCCTCCAAGTTTCCATAGTAGAGATCCAGCTAGGCTAAAACTTCTCTTTCGCTCTGAAGTGCTACTTGTTTTTAGTTTGCAGGGGGAATGTATTAAAAAAAAAAAAAAAGGCACTCCTGCCTGGTGTCCAAAATGGTTTAGTCCATTCTGCCACCCACCCACCCCTTTTTGCTGCACATGTAGGCCAGGCCTCAGAAGGGCCTGTGTTCATACAGAAGAGGGAGTGTGTTTGCAAACCAGATATTGCAGAGGTGCAAGTGGCCACCAGTCCTCACCTCCACCTTGTAATGCATGTGCCAGGAACCACCTGGGAACGCTCAGCTCCAATTGCACCTCCTGCCTTGAGCTGCAGTTGAATGTGCCAGTCTAGGGCTGTAGGGTATTCCAGGCTCTGGACAGGCCCTGCTCGCACAGAGTGGCCATTGGGCCCCCCAAGACAAGAAGAGCTATAAAAAGGTTTCCCATTAGGGCTGGGACTTTGCTGAAGCAACCAGGTTGTCATGGCTCCGACTCCCTGGCTCAACTCCTGGCTCCCTGACCTCCATGGCTGCCACTTTCAGGGGGCAGGGAAATGCGGAGCGCAATTTATTTATTTATTTATTATATTTATGAATCGCCCATCTGGCCAGACATCCGGCCACTCTGAGCGATGTACAGTCCAATAAAACAGAAGAGGGGGCGGAAAACACACACACACAGTATAAAGCACAATTAAAAACAGTACAAAACTTAAAAATCCTAACCCACCCCATATTCCCACCTGAAAAGCCACGTTTTTAATGCCCGGCGGAAGCTCATCAAGGAAGGGGCATGATGGCGGAGGTCACTGGGGAGAGAGTTCCGTAAATTGGGGGCTGCCACAGAAAAGGCCCTCTTCCTAGTCCCCACCAGCCTGGTTTCTCTGGCTGATGGGACAGGAAGAAGGCCATCCGTGGCAGATCTTGTTGAGCGGCCTACTTGATGTTGCTGGAGGCGCTCCTTGAGACAAGGAGACATCATGTTACATATATTCTTCCCCTAAATGTTGCTTGGGAGATGTGGGTTGCAGTTGTGCGTCCCCTGTAATGTTTAGTTTGGGCCCGAGAAGATATACAAGTCCTCAAGGCCATGCAAAAAGCCAAATCCTGCATCTGGTTGCGCATGCACACGACCAACTTAGCACAGGCCTGAAACCAAGATGCCACCTGGGAACTGTTGCCAAAGACGCTTTTCCTACTGCCTCTTTGCTTGCTGAAACAGGTGCTCATGAGTGTACACCCTTCCACGCCCGCTCCTTTGGAATTGTTCAGCTACAGCTTTGAGCGAAGCAAACTGTTTCTTCATAACTGTAAGCATGGCCGAAAAGAGCACCAGCTTCTCCTGCGAAGTTCTCTTGCGCAAGTCTCCGCAGTGGTGCTTTCGTGTAGCTCCCGTTCGTTTCAGCGAGGCTCGTGCAGGACACCTTAGTGGCCCTGCATCTGCACGCTTCATTACTTTCCACCTGCGTTCGGACAGAATTCTGTCCATGAGGTTCATTTTTGCCACTGCAGAACTGAATTTCTGCAATCCTCGTGAGTCATTTTCTTTTAATGAGACCATTTTCCTGGAAGGTAGGACAACGTGACTTCCAGCTGAGACTTCCAAAGATCTGGGGGGGGGGGGGCAATCACGAATTCCAGGATTCTTTACTCCCAAATGTTGAAATCCATGAGTCAGTTCTTCAAAAGTGGTGAAACAGGCTGAAAAGCTGGGGGTGGTGGTGGTGGTAGTTTACCTCTGACGGTAAAAGGCAGATTGCGTTACATTTTCAAGTATTTTACAGTTGAGGACAACTTGTTCTGTCCCTCCCGTTACGACACCTCCAATCTTCTGACCCTTATCCTTCTTCACCCCAAACCCCTTCGCTTACAGCAGTGTTCTCCAACCTTGGGTCCCCAGATGTTTTTGGCCTACAACTCCCAGCATGCTGGGAGTTGTAGGCCAAAAACATCTGGGGACCCAAGGTTGGAGAACACTGGCTTACAGGGTTGCCAAGTCTCAGGGTCTGACCTGACATTTCTGGACATTTTCAGCAGTCTCTGGGGCTGTTAGACCTCGGCATCGGCGGCAAGAAGATGCAAGGGAGCAGCCTGGCTTGATGAGCGTGCTCACGATTAGCTCCACTGCCATGCCTGTCTGGCTTCACCTTGGCCTGGGCTACCAGGCTCTGCCCCTTGCCCCACCAGGGACCATCCCCTGCCACCCACAGATGCAAGCAGGCTCCAACTCCAATCTGCCCTCGTCTCCCAGGTGCCTGGCCCCGAGTCTCAGTGCCTGAGTCTCTGGAGACCTGGGGTGCTTCCAGATGAAGCTTTTGTGGCGTCACCGCCCCCTTTTTACGATTGGAAGATGTGTGCTATCTTCCAGTCATAGCCCTCCTGTGTTTTCCCACCGCTTCTTCGGTCTTTTTCTCTGACCACAGAAGAGTTAAGGAAAAAAGACGGAATTGCTGCGCAATGTATTTTGATTGGCAGTGCTAGTAGCTCTCCGTCTGGAAGCACCCCGGCAACATAAAAGGAGCGGGGTGGGGTGGGAGAGAAGTAAAAAATAAATAAATTTAAAAGTGGATGGGGAGTGGAGGTGGCATTTGACCGTTCAGTTCTCATATAGGTTACGGCAGTACATTTCCAAAGTGTGTGCCAGATTCGTTAGTATGCTGCAAGAAAAGCATCCCGCAAGGAATACATTTAAACAATTAAAGGCTCCTGTGTGAGCCCTTAGCACTCACATACACACACCATAGCACAGTGGAGGCTGCCTGCTGCAACTCTTGTAACTAAGAGCTGGTGCCTGAGTTTTGCTTTCTTCCTCCTCCCTCCCAATTCCTTTTCCTTTTGTGTCATGTCTTTTAGATTGTAAGCCTGAGGGCAGGGACTGTCTAATATTAATCTTTGTAAGCCGCTCTGGGAGCCTTTTTTGGCTGAAGATCGGGGGTGGGGTGGGTAAAAATGCTGTAAATAAATAATATAAACTCTGCATGATTAATTGCTTTGTCCTTGGCTCCTTCCACACAGCCTCCACCCCACTAGGACTTTGCACCGGGTGTAGCTGGATTTTCCAATTGTTCCTGATGCAGACGGAAGGAAATTCTGCTGCATCTTTGAGGAAATTGCCCATTCAGTCTGTGCATGAGTCACTGGCACTATGTTGGCTTGCCTCCACCCAATGAAAAGATAATGACCTGGTTTCCATGATCACTGCAGGCCATCGTGGCTTGTGATGTGTGCCAGGCTACCATTTTGAATATGCAAGCTGTGGTGGGTGGGTGCTGTGGCTCCTTGTGCCATGCAAGCCTGGGCAGCGTGGGTTATGCGCAGGTTAAACAACCCTCAGATAACCCTAACAACCCCAATTAAACCACGGTGGCTCATTGGGATGTGCAAACAAGCCCGATGGCTCTGGGAATAACAAGATAGAAGTTATCTTGGCAAAGGTGTGATCCCAACCTCGGCTTTCCAGATAATGAATAAGCAGTCAGGATACACATACAGAGCAGTATTGGTGGGCAACAGGGGAGCTTAACTGCTCATGCCTGTGAGCCTGGACTTTCCCAAATTAGCGTATATAATTTTATTTTTTGTTATGGAACGTCCTCACAAGGCAATTTACAATAAAAATGTTAAAAGCAATGGACACAACCATGGAGTAAATAACACAAAACCAGCATCAGACAAAATTATATTAGGAATCAAGCAATAAAACAAATTTTAAAAGTTTGGCAGAAGAAGAAACATGTATTTGGGGTCCAATCCAATGCTGTAAAAGGCAGGGGCCAAGCGAACTTCTTAAGGGAGGAAATTCTACAGATGTATGATCCTGATAACTGCCAACCAGTGGTTCCCAACCTTGGGTCCCCAGATGTTGCTGGACTACAGCTCCCAGCATCCCTTGCCATTAGCCATGCTGGCTGGGTATGCAACATCTGGGGACCCAAGGTTGGGAACCACTGCGCCTAGGCAGGCTCATATGAATGAACTATATGACTTTATTGTTATTATTTATTTATTATATTTTTGAATCGCCCATCTGGTCAGTCATCCGGCCACTCTGAGCAATGTACAGTCCAATAAATTACTCCCCCCACCACCCTTCCGTTTAGCTCAGGGCATAATTTATTTATTTATTAATTATATTATTTATTTATTATATTTATACCCCGCCTTTTTTCTTGCAAGGAACCGAAGGCGGCTTACATAATCCTTCTCCTCCTCTCCATTTTATCCTCACAACAACCCTGTGAGGTAGGTTAGGCTGAGAGAGTCAGTGACTGGCCCAAAGTCACCCAGTGAGCTTGCATGGCCGAGCGGGGACTAGAACCCGGATCTCCCGAGCCCCAGCCCAGCACTCTCCCCCACTTCCATCTTCACAACAATCCGGTGAGGTAGTTTAAGGCTGAGGCTGAGCCCAAAGCCCACCCAGTCAACGTCATGCTGAAAGAGGATTTGAACTCAAAGTCTCCCCAATTGCAGTCTGACACGTTAGCCCAGCCTCCCGCAACCTCCAAATGCCTGGGACTGCAACACCCACCTACCCACCCCCAAACTGCGGGCAAACATGCTGGCTGAGGATGATGGGAGCTGTAGTCCAACCCACCTGGATGGCGCCGGGCTGGGGGAAGATTGATCTTGCCAATTACGCCACACGGGGGTCCTCAAATGCAAATTAACCGGCAGTGGGCGGGGGGAGGAAGAGGGTTCCTCGCTCGACCCGCCTTTAAGTCCGCCCGCCATTTATTCGTCACTTTCCGGCCTAGTCCACGCCCACATCGTGTAAAGCCCCGCCCCCGAAGCGGCGCTCGCTCGTCAAGGGACCGTAGAGATAGGAAATGTGGCACGTAGCTCAAGCTTCCGGTAAAAAAAAAAAAATTGAACACCGCCATTGAACCTAGTTTTGCTGCACGGACGAGATTCCATCTGTTTTCTTATCTCTATGATTCTGTATAGGGGGCCGCCGGCTCTATCCCTTGACTCCTCTATGTTGAAAAAAGCCCTCTACACACACTTTGTATTGGGAGCTAGAGTGGGAAATCAGATCGATGTTAGATCGGAAGTGGCAGTAAAGAATGCGGCTGCGTATATATAACTCTTCGCTGTCGTCGTCGTCCCCCCTCCCCTCCGAAAAAAAAAAAATCGGCGCGCTCAGTGAAGGCGAGCCCCTTTGGCGCCTGATGTCATCAGATGGGGCCGGAAGTTGCGTTTTTCCTCGGCGCGCAGGTGCTTTGCTTGAAGTCTGGCAAAGCACGGGAGCCGCCGGCGCGATGATCCGGCTCGGGATTCCGTCGTTGAGTCGGGGAGCTGCTTCGCGGGTGAGGGCGATGACGGGGGAGGGAGAGGGGCCACGGGGCGGAGCGAAGCGAGAGGCCCACGAAGGGCAGGAGAGGTCTAGTGCAGCCTGTATCGGACTGCAACTCCCATAGTCCCCCAGCCATGCTGGGGGATTATGGGAGTTGTAGTCCGACACATCTGGAGGGCACCAGGTTGGGCAAGATTCATAGATTCATATAGAGTTGGAAGGGGGCCTACAATGCCATCTAGTCCAACCCCCTGCTCAACGCAGGAAGCTAGAGGAGGGGTCTCCCATCCAAGTAATAACCAGGCCTGACCCTGCTTAGCTTTCCACGCTCAGACAAGCTGAGCCAGCGTGAGCCACAGGCAGGCTGATCTAGTGCATCCTAACGAACCCAGAGGTTGCCTGGTCCAGCACCCTCTTTCCCGCCACAGTGGCCAACCAGAAGCCTCTTGGGAAACCCACAAGCGGGGCACCAAGGAGCAGCCTTCTTCCCCACCCACTGTTTGCCACCCCGGCGTCTGGCATTCAGTGATATACTTGCCTCCCTGCCCATGGAGGTCTCATTTGTGACTAATAGCAGTTGATAGGTTCTCCCCCTGAATTTGCCCAATTAATCTTCCAAACCCACTGGCATTAGCATTGACCACCACATCTTATGGCAGCAAGCAAATTCCATCAGTTCTTTATGCACTGTGTGAAGAAGTATTTTCTTTTGTCAGTCCTAAATTTTTATTTATTCTGTCAGTGGTTGTCACAATATAAGACTTTATTGACAGCAGAGAGAACAATAACAAAGTTAATAAAATATGTTTAATATTAAAATACAACTGTATTTAGTAAAAATATTTAGTAAATTTATATATTGCTTCGCTTATTTATTTATTTTTTAAATCTCTTAAGTGCTGTACAAAGCAAAGGCTAAAATACCTCATAATAAAAAGAAAAACATTTATAAAAACATTAAAACCTAGTACTCAAAACACCATCGTTAACAGACAGACGCTTAATTCATAGAATCATAGAAAAGTAGAGTTGGAAGGGGCCTACAAGGCCATCGAGTCCAACCCCCTGCTCAATGCAGGAATCCAGGTCAAAGCATCTCTGACAGATGTCTGTCCAGCTGCACCTTGAATGCCTCCAGACTGGGAGAGCCCACCACCTCCCTAGGTAGTTGATTCCATTGTCTTATTGCTCTGACAGTCAGGAAATTTTTCCTGATGTTTAGGTGGAATCTAGGTTCCTGTAACTTGAGCCCATTATTCCGTGTCCTGCAAACTGGGATGAACGAGAAGAGATCTTTGCCCTCCTCTGTGTGACATCCCTTCAAATACTGGAAGAGTGCGATCATATCTCCCCTCAGTCTCCTCTTCTGAAGGCTAAACATGCCCAGTTCTTTCAGTCTCTCCTCATAGGGCCTTGTTTCCAGTCCCTTTATCATCCTTGTTGCCCTCCTCTGAACCCTCTCCAGTTTGTCTATGTCCTTCTTAAAGTGAGGTGCCCAGAACTGGACGCAGTACTCAAGATGAGGCCTAACCAGTGCCGAGTAAAGGGGAATTATCACTTCCCGCGATTTGGAAGCTATACTTCTATTAATACAGCCCAAAATAGCATTTGCCTTCTTTGCAGCCACATCGCATTGCTGGCTCATATTCAGTTTGTGATCTACCACAATTCCAAGATCCTTCTCACTTGTAGTATTGTTGAGCCAAGTGTCCCCCATTCTGTAACTCTGCATTTGGTTTCCTCTCCCTAGGTGCAGCACTTGGCATTTATCCCTATTAAATTTCATTCTGTTGTTTTCGGCCCAGCGCTCCAGCCTATCGAGGTCACTTTGAATTTTGTTTCTGTCTTCCAGAGTATTAGCTGTTCCACCCAACTTTGTGTCATCTGCAAATTTGATAAGCATTCCCTGTACCTCCTCATCCAAGTCATTAATAAAAATGTTGAAGAGCACCGGGCCCAAGACCGAGCCCTGTGGTACCCCGCTCGTTACCTCTCCCCAGTTTGAGAAGGAACCTTTGATAAGCACTCTTTGAGTCCGATTCTTTAGCCAATTGTGGATCCACCTGATAGTTGTTCCATCTAGCCCACTCTTAGCTAGCTTACTAATCAGGATATCATGAGGCACTTTGTCGAAAGCTTTGCTGAAGTCCAGATATATAATGTCCACAGCATTCCCACAGTCCACAAGGGAGGTTACCCGATCAAAAAATGAGATCAGATTAGTCTGACAGGATTTGTTCTTGACAAATCCATGCTGGCTTCTAGTAATCACTGCATTGTTTTCAAGGTGCTTGCAGACTGACTTCTTTATAATCTGCTCAAAAATCTTCCCGGGGATTGATGTCAGACTGACTGGCCTATAGTTCCCAGGTTCCTCCTTCTTGCCCTTTTTGAAGATGGGAACAACATTTGCCCTCCTCCAGTTGTCTGGCACTTCACCTGTCCTCCATGATTTCTCAAAGATAATAGACAGTGGTTCTGAGAGTTCTTCTGCCAGTTCCTTTATTACTCTAGGATGCAGCTCATCAGGCCCTGGAGATTTAAACTCGTTCAGAGTAATCAGGTGCTCCTTGACCATTTGCCTATCAATCTCAAGCTGCAATTCTGCCCCTTCAGTCTGCACTTCAGGTTTGCCAGGGGGGTCATAGACCCTCTTTTGGGAGAAGACCGAGCCGAAGTAGGAATTGAACACTTCTGCCTTTTCTTTGTCTTCTGTTATCAATTTGCCATCCTCATTGCGTAGTTGAACCACCAGTTCTTTCTTCTGTCTTTTACTGTGCATGTATCTGAAGAAAGCTTTTTTGTTGCTTTTAGCATTCCTCGCTAACCTTAGCTCATTCTCAGCTTTAGCCTTCCTGACACTATTCCTGCAGTTCTGTGCTACCTGCCTGTACTCTTCCCCTGTAGCCTGTCCTTCCTTCCACTTCCTATACGTGTCCTTTTTTGTTTTCAGGTCATCTTTGAGTTTATTGTGAAGCCACATTGGCTTTTTCTGTTGCCCTCTGCCTTTTTTCCTTGTGGGAATTGTTTGCAATTGTGCCTTTAAAATTTCCTTCTTTAAAAACTCCCACCCCTCCTGGGCTCCCTTTCTCGTGAGAGTCACTTGCCATGGGATTTTACTAATCATTGTTCTGAGTTTGTTAAAATTGGCTTTCCTAAAATCCAGGGTACGTGTTTGGCTACACTCAGCTTTTGCTTCTGTTAGAATCAAGAACTCTAGTATAACATGGTCACTTTCCCGCAGAGTTCCCGAAACTGCCACTTTATCCACTAACTCGTCTCTGTTGGTTAGAATCAGGTCAAGGATAGCCGATCCTCTAGTTCCTTCCTCCACTTTCTGTAGGAGGAAGTTATCAGCAACACAGGTCAGGAATTTCTTGGAGGGGCCATGTTTGGCTGAATAAGTCTCCCAACAGATATCAGGGAAATTGAAGTCTCCCATTACTACCACATCGTGCCTCCTTGAAACAATGGCAATTTGCTTTTCAAAAGTTCCATCCTCATCTTCTCCTTGATTGGGTGGTCGGTAGTAGACTCCAACCGCCATGTTCGTTTTATTCTTTGCCCCCTTTATTTTAACCCAGATGCTCTCAATGGGGCTGCCAAGCTCCTCTTCCTGTATCTCTGTGCAGAGATACGTATTTTTAACATACAGTGCAACTCCACCTCCCTTTCTGTTGCTTCTGTTCCTTTTGAACAAGTTATACCCTTCAATTGCTGTATTCCAGTCATGGGAGTCATCCCACCAGGTTTCAGTTATCCCTATCAAGTCGTACTTGCCCTCATGTATCAAGAGTTCAAGTTCGTCTTGTTTATTGCCCATACTCTGGGCATTAGTATAGAGACATTGAAGACTATGTGCTTTATAGTCCGACTTTCCCCCTACATTTTGCGGTAGACTATCAATGGGCACCGCTGGAGCTGTTCTCTCCATTGTGGCATAGAGGCCTTCTTCCATTGGTACCCCCGAGTTTATGTCTCCCTCCCCTGTTGGATTCAGTTTAAAGCCCTCCTGATTAAGTTCCTCATGCTGTGTCCAAACACATTCTTCCCAGTCCTTGTGAGGTGCAACCCATCCTTTGCCAGCAGTCCATCTTCCAGGAAGTGTAGCCCGTGGTCCCAGAATCCAAATCCCTCACGTCGGCTCCACCTTCGTAGCCAGTCATTCACTCGGAGTATTTTTCTTTCCCTTTCTATGCCTCTTCCAAGTACTGGAAGGATGGATGAGAAAACTATCTGGGCCCCGAAGTTCTTGAGTTCCCTTCCCAGCTCTTCAAAGTCTGCCGTGATTTCTTTGTAACTCCGCTTGGCAGTATCATTTGTACCCACGTGGAAGAGAAGAAAGGGGTATGTGTCGGTGGGCTGCATGAGCCTCGGCAGCTGTTCTGTCACATCCTTAATCCGTGCCCCAGGGAGACAGCACACCTGGCGAGTCCATGGGTCTTCGCGACATACTTTGGCTTCGATCCCCCGCAGGAGGGAGTCTCCCACTACGAGTACTCTTCTCTTCCTCTTGCTGTAGGCCTTGGTTTGATTTCCTCCACTTGACTGACCCTCAGCCTCTTGCTCGCTGTCACGTTGGGTGCCCGGTAATCCGTCCTCTGCAGGCTGTCCTCTGCTCTCGTCCTCAAGTACATGGAAGCGGTTCCATAGCTCCACTGCTTCCACAGGCGCAGAGTGTCTTGTAGTTCTTCTGCTCCTAACAGTCACCCTTTTCCAGGGAGTTCCCCCTGTGTTATTTTCCCTTGCCTCTGCAGTCTCTGACTCCGCCTCATCCTGCAGTTGCCCTTCTGGCTCCTGTACTGTGCTTTGGTGCTGTAGATCCACCGTTCTGTCTAAGAACTCCTCGCTTTCTCTTATGCTCCTGAGGGTTGACACTTGCTGCTCCAGTCCTCTGACCTTTTCTTCCAACAGCGTGACCAGCTTGCACCTGTTGCATGTGTAGGCCATGTTGATCTCCGGCAGGAAAACAAACATTGCACACCCCTTGCAGGTCACCACCACTGCTGAGTCCTTTCCTTCCATAGTGCTCTGTTTCTGTCTTCCTAGAATATATATATATGTGTGTGTGTGTGTGTGTGTGTGTGTGTTTTTTTAGGGACCTCCCCCTTGACCTCCCCTGCCGAACTCCGCTGCCAAACTCCTGTTTGCTCTCCTTGTTCGTTCGCTCTGTTCGCTCGCTCTCTGGGAGCCTGCTTGCCTTTTCACAGTCCCATGGTTCCACTATTCCCAGTTATGTACAGTTTAGGTGATAGCCATGACATGAGATCAAAAGAATCTACTCTCAGCTGGCTTTATTGGCTAGCCCAGAAGTTTCCATAGGTAATGAATGCATGTACATCTCTTCTTGTCATGAGGACCGACATCTGGCCACAGAATTTCCTGTTAGGTCTGATTTGTTAATAAGAACCAAAGAAACTGCCTTGCTAGATCAGACCAATGATGTGGGCAGTGCAGCAATCAGTTTTTGCCCACAGCTGGTCAGAGGATCCTGGAAAGCTTACAAGTAGAGCATCAAGGGGTTGGCCATCCCATATTGTTTGTTCCTGGAACTTGGTACTTCAAGGTACATCTCTCTGTACATGGAGGCTTCATTCAGCTGGTGTGGCTACTCCCTGTTTATAGACCTGTCTTCTGTGAGTTTGTTCCATTCCTGTTCTAAGCTAATGGCCATCACCACCCTATCTTGTCAATCCACTCCAGCCCTGACTTACCTAAAGCATCCCTGATGGATATCTGTCAGAGCTCTGCATCTTAAGAAGCCTTCCCCAACCTGGTACCCTCCAGATGTGTTGGAATACATCATCCCCAGAACTTGGCCAGGGACGATGGAAGTAGTAGTCCAACATATCTAGAGGGCACCAGGTTGGGAGAGGCTAATTAAAGCATTCTCAAAGGTCTGAAAACATGGGGGGGGAGAGAGGGTCAACGACAAACTTGACCCTTTTTGCAGTGTGCCACTGAAATGTCTCATTTATTTATTGTAAAGGCAACCTAAGATAGTTTTTAGCCACAATTTACGTTCAGCATCATAAAATACTAACATTACATAATAGCAGAAGACGTTGACAGATGTTTTATTAAAAAAAAAATAGCCAGGTTATCTATCCCCTTACTCAGTTACCAGCGGTGTCTGCAAGGGCCTCCCTAATTCTTGCCGCTGAAAGGCGTTTAAGGCAAGATCATAAAATTCTGGTACCATCTGTAGGTAGCAAAAGTGTATACCAAAGCGTGAACATGTTGGAGTTCATTATTTTTAAAGCTAGCATCATCAATTAATTTTACAAAAAAAGTGGGGGTGTAAACAAAAAAGCAGGTCCCTTCCACAAGGAGCTTACTACCTACATTTCAGTAGTGAGGGGAGACACTGACTGGGTTTGAACGACATCCCGCTTCTTGCCGTGGGTTATTTAAACAAATCTGCTTGTTCTCCATTGCTGCTGCTTATTTATTTATTTATTATATTTATACCCCGCCTTTTTTCCTGAAAGGAACCCAAGGCGGCTTACATAATCCTCCTCCTCCTCCTCCTCCTCCATTTTATCCTCACAACAACCCTGTGAGGTAGGTTAGGCTAAGAGTCAGTGACTGGCCCAAAGTCACGCAGTGAGTTTCAAGGCCGAGCAGGGACTAGAACCCGGATCTCCTGAGTCCCAGTCCAACACTCTAACCACTACACTACACTAGCTCTAGATTATCACACACAAACAGAATACCAACTTGCTGCCACCTCCCTCACCTTTCAAGTCCCGGCTCAAACCCCAGATTTCCCATGACGTCTCTTGGTTTACCCCGTAGTTTTCACTATGGACCCTCCTAGTCCATATGAAGTACAGCATAGGGCTACAATCTTGTGCATATATGGGATCAAGCTATAACCATGTGTAACTGTATTTTCTCATATTCACCCCATTACCCTTACTATCATTTTCCCTCCACGCCCCCCGCCACACCCATTGGGTCTGTTTGCACAACACGACAGCCCCACCGTGGGTTATTTAACTCACGGTGAGGTTGTGGTATGTGTGGGGTGCATTCGGCTGCCATTTTGAATATGCAAACCCTGCTTGGGTGTTGTCGTGTTGTGCAAACCCGACGAGCGTAGGCTATGTGAGGGTTTTCATTTGTGTAGATGCTGCCTGTAGAAGATCATCAGTCTTATCTGTATTTTAATTTCCACCCCAAGCTTTTGTCTACATTGTCAAACCAGGCAGGCGTTCTCGGCAACTCTGGTGTTTCAGCTAGTGTGGATACAGCTTCGCTAAGAGGTAAGTCCTTTTCATGAGTGTAGAGCATTTATGTATTCATTTATTGCATTTATATCCTGCCTTTCCTCCAAGGAGCTGAAGGTGGCATATGTGGTTTCAACTCCCCAAGTTACAACAATCCTGTGGGGTAGGTTATGCTGACTGACTGACTGACTGACTGACTCAAGTCACCCAGTGAGCTTCATGGTTGAGTGGGGATTTGAACCCGGGTCGCCCCAGCCGTAGTCTGACACGCTAACCACAACACCACTCTGATAAGCGATTCAGTTATCATGCTGGAAAAAACTTACAAGTATTTCAATAAAAATACAGTATTTTTCCATGTATAAGACTATACTTTTTCCTAAAATCGTTAGATTAAAAATTGAGGGTCGTCTTATACACGGAAGTAAGCCGAGGAGAGAACTGCGCGGTTGCGAAACTGCCCAGTGGGGGGCGTCTTATACATGGGGGCGTCTTATACACGGAAAAATACGGTAATTCCAAAGTAAAGCTCAGCATTTGTTAGAATATAGTATGTTTTTCCGTAAAAGTATTTCTTTTACGGAAACTTATTTGATACAGCACAAAATTAACCAGCAAAACCTTTGAGACAGCACAAAATTAACATGGTATACTTTTAAAGTTTGTTTTTACTTTACTAAGAGTAACACATGCTGAATCAGATCTCTGTCAGTTTAGAACAGTGGGATTTTTTCTGATTCAAGATTTTCCACACACCCCCCCCCCCCCCACATCACTGCTCCACACCATAACAAAAACTGAGGATGCTTTTGGATGAGAAGCGATCTGTCTTTCTCTTCCCCAGTAGTCCTCAGCTCAGAGCAGCCTTCCCCAACCTGGTGCCCTCCAGATGTTTTGGACTTTCAACTCCTTCAGCCCCAGCCAGCATGGTCAATGGTCAGGAATCCTGGGAGTTGTAGTCCAAATCATCTGGAGGGTACCAGGCTGGGGAAGTAAAATCCCCAGGTAGGAGCACTGGGATCATCTGTTTTAGGAACTTAGCAGGCTCTCAAATGCTTAAAATAAGGCTGAAAAAAATCCAGAGGACTGACTGTCTTAAAATGTAATGCAGGTATCTAGACATTTGAAATGTTTTCATTTCATTTATGTCTAACAAATCTGATGGTAGGATCTCGTTATTTTAAACATTTTTCCAGCCTTCCTTTGAAATCTTTTATTGGACTTACTTTAATAGATAGACTTTTAAATAGATTTGGATTCTATTTTTTAAAAAATCTGATAACGGGCTTGTAAATAAGCCACTTGTAGTGAGGAAGCATTTTCTCCAGGTGACCAAGAAAGAGGACATATATAAGTTGGATAAAATATGGTTTCTTTCTTTCTTTCTTGGTGTCAGTGTGCCACAGATTACTAAAATGTTTGTATATATGGCCTTGTAAAGACGTATATGGGCGAGTAATTGTATGCACTGACTTGCAAGTTTTAAACACAATTTCATGTGAGACCTATCCGAAGTTACATTACCAATGTGATTGTTCTGTATCTTTTTCTCTTGCTTCCTTTTAGAAACGCATCCCGATGTGGTCTCCAGTAACCCCATCCTACGGAAATGCGATATTGCCATACCCAAGCACCTCACACCTGTCCAGGCCTGGGTGGAGTCCCTGAAGCATTACGATGCCAGACATGTGGGCTTGACAGACCTGCATCCCGATGTGTTTGCAGTAATGCCTCGGTAAGGACTGAAATTCTGTTCATGTTTCTAGCCCTCTTGATTGCAGACATGGCTGGAAATGCGCAAGCAATCTATTTTTAAAAAGGGTGCACAGTGATCTTACATGAAGCGTTTAATGAATCAAGAAGTGGAGGGGAAGGGGGTAGCAAAGCAGTGACAGAGAAGAGATGGGATATTCATTTCATTTTCATTTATTACATTTCTATGCCACCCAACAGCCAATGCTTTCTGGACAGTTTACAAAAAACTAAATCTTAAAAATACAATTCAGTAACTTAATAGAGCCGGTGTGGCGTAGTGGTGAGAATGTTGGACTGGGACTCGGGAGAGCCGGGTTCTAGTCCCCGCTCGGCCATGAAACTCACTGGGTGACTTTGGGCCAGTCACTGACTCTCAGCCTAACCTACCTCACAGGGTTGTTGTGAGGATAAAATGGAGGGGGGGGGAGGATTATGTAAGCCGCCTTGGGTTCCTTGCAGGAAAAAAGGCGGGGTATAAATATAATAAATAAATAAATAAAATAAATAAATTAATATAAAACCAACGTACACAAATGTAATAATTTTAAACAATCAACTGTAAATCCCAAGACCATTAAAAACCTTATCCTATGTTGTCAAATGCCTGGGAGTAGAGGACATTCTTAACTTGCCATCAAAAAGATGACAACGTTGGTGCCAGGCAGGCCTCACTGGGGGGAGTGTTCCATCATCGGGGGGGGCACCACTGAGAAGGCCCTCTCCCATGCTGCGATGCTCTGAGCTTCCCTTGTTATGGGTTAAAATGGGGTAAGGCTTGACACCCATGAGTCTGGAGCTCTTAATAGTGACAGGAATCATCTCTTGGTGATCACTTGGCAATCCTATGGACCAGGCTAGACCTGCCCACATGTACCATAGGGATAAGATGCCTGAACTATGCCTCAAATCTGGCTTTGTTTGCAGGAGTCTGGGCTTTTCAGTTAGCTCTTACTAGCCATGTTTGTAGGGGAGCAAATTTTATTTATTTATTTATTTCATTTTTATGCCGCCCAATAGCCGAAGCTCTCTGGGCGGTTCACAGCAATTAAAAAGGCAGTCCCTGCCCGCAGGCATACAATCTAAAAAGACACGACACACAAGGAAAAAGGAATGGGGAAGGAAGGAGGGGGAATATTATAAAAATAAACCCAAGTTTTAGGTGCAAACCAAAATCTGACATCCTCCTGACTACCTGACCAGGCTGTTCAATGCGATATCCACCCCTCCCTCTAGGTCTACCTCAGATGAAAGGTGGGTTTTTTTTTTCAGCCACCAGTATAGCAGTCTTGCATTTAAATTCCAAAACATTTTGACCCCATTCCTTTCTTTCTCCATGGTTGCTGTTGTGTTGTCCATTTCCCGGGTCTCTTGCTAACTATTGCTTTTCACTGGTGTGTGTTTTTCCCTCAGCATTGACATCCTACACATGGTGGCCATCTGGCAGAAGAATTTCAAGAGAATTGTAAGTGTTGGGGTGTGGGTAGGAGTGCATGACAGGGTTTTGGAGTCACCGGGCTGGTGCCTGAGCTGCCTGGTCAGAGAGGGGCAGGCCATAGGCCTCTGAGCCAGGCCACTGAAGGAGACGTCCACAAGGAGGAAGCTGCCCACATTCCTAGGACAGAGTTCTAGTGCAGAACTGGAAAATTTTGGAAATTTTGTATTTTTCTCCCACCCCAAAAATGTTCTGTGTGTGTGTGTGAGTATAAGTATAAAAATACATTCTGTGCCAAGCAGTGATGTGGCGTGGAAAATTTTCTGTTTGATAAGTTCATTAGTAACAATGCATAGCAGTTGCAAGTACAGTCATGCCTTGGATTGAGAGCATAATTCGTTCCGGAAACGTGCTTGTAATCCAAAACACTCTTATATCAAAACGAAATCCCCCCCAAAAAAATTTGTACGGAGATTTTTAATTTAAGCCGTACTACAGTACTTGTATTGCAAGACGTCGCTTGTATATCAAGTCAAATTTTTTAAAATAAATATTTAAAAAGTTGCTTGTCTTGCAAAACGCTCTCAAACCAAGTTGCTTGTAATCCAAGGTATTACTGTACAATATCAGGCAAGTTTGGCAGTTTCAGAGTTGTAATTAATGTTTTTCAGGTGAATATCCCTAGCAAGTATGTGAGCAAATACATATGTGCCATTGAAATGCATATATGTCTCACTGTGAAATGGAACGAATAGGCAGTGACTGCTAAACGGAAGGTGCCCCAACAACCTTGGTGGCAGAGAGTTGAACTCTGTTGAAATGGATGGGTAGTTCTCAGCATATCATCCACAGTTGTTTGGATTGCTAAAATTGATTAGTTAGTTAATTAATTAATTTATTCCCAGCCAGCCATGCTGACTGGGGGATGCTGGAAGTTGTACTCCCAACACTTTTGGAAGGCTGAATTAGTGTGCCATAAGGACTAGAAACCTGCTGCTTTTTTGTTTTGTTTTATAGGGCACAATTCTCAGGAAGCTGCGTTCTGCACCAAATACCACATTCTACTTATTCAGTGATGCTGTGGAATTGCAGCATGCACACACAGCCTAACCCTATAGTCAGGTTCCCTTCCTACATCACGTGTACTGCTTACCCTGCACTGGGAGCCAGTGTAGCGTAGTGGTGAGAGTGTCGGACTGGGACTCGGGAGATCCGGGTTCTAGTCCCCACTCGGCCATGAAACTCACTGGGTGACTTTGGGCCAGTCACTGACTCTCAGCCTAACCTACCTCACAGGGTTGTTGTGAGGATAAAACAGAGAGGAGGAGGAGGATAATGTAAGCCGCCTTGGGTTCCTTGCAGGAAAAAAGGCGGGGTATAAATATAATAAATATAATAAATAAATAAATAAATAAATAAATAAAATAAAATCTTTCCTCCCCTGCCCAATCTGCCTTGTGTAGTACTAGGACATTAGCACGTACCACATGACTTGTGGGGAAAAGATGCTGTACACGCAGGACTAGCTTCAGTTTTTGAGGGGTCCTTCAGCAAAGGCCCGCAGCAAAAGGGTGGAGGACGGGGGCACCATTTAAATTTCCCACTATGCCCTGGAATGAGTCTACATTGGGCACTCCAGGGCATTCCGGGAAATTTAAACTGGAGGCTTGTAACCCAGGGCCCAAGGGTGCTGAGGCCAGGCTTGAATGCATAGGGCATTGGAGTTTGAGACATTCCTGGTGTAGCCATGCCAAAAGGCTTCTTGCTCTTCTGTGAGTCTATATTGGCAGTGTTGTGTTGGATATGGAATTCAGCTTCCCAAGAATCTCAGCTGCATTAAAAAAAAAAAAAAAAAAAAAAAAAAATCAAGTTTCCAGCCCTCATGGCTGCAAAAAATATGTTCACAAGTGTGTTGGAAATGCCTGCTGAAATTTCAGACTAAGATAGTTGTGGTTATGTTTTCAGTCATTGGGGCTAGAAATATGATGAGAATAATTCCAGTCCTTACCAGGACTTAACTGCAGATTCAGTGCTGCTGGCTGTTGAGACATTTTGAAATAATGCAGGCAGCAGCTTGGAAAGGGGGTTGGATGCAGCTTCTTTAGCTCCCGTACTTCCCCCCCCACACACACACATAGCTTGAACCCTGTTTCTTTAGCTGTATACATCCCCACTTCTTGCTTAAAAAGTGAAATACACACTTTTTACTAGTTTCTTTAAAAAGGGAATCTCAAAAGAAGATTATGCTCACACACAAAATGCACATATTGACCCCAGTTTCCGAACATTGTAGAGTGCATGCCACATTGGGTGTGGTTTGCAGATCAATGGAATTTGAGCATACTTGCTTAATCCTGGTTTGTGAATAATTCTTCATAGATCTTGACAGGAGGTTGAGAGCAGGTAGGCAGTGTGAGGAAAGAACTCTAGTGGAAGACTTGCAGGGAAATTTTGGGCCAGCAACTTTGTGGGGGGAGGTTTTTGCCGGGGGTGGGGTGGTGGAAAGATTAGGTACTGATATAAGGAGGGCGCTTGCTCTCAAGGGTAGAGAAGTGAATATCCAGAGTCAAGTTTGTGGGGAAGTCTCTGGCAGTTCGAATTTCACCTCAGCCATGAATCCCATTAGGCAAGCCATTCAGCTCCAGCCTCACCCTCGCAACATAGGGATAATAATCCCACGTTATCTTATAAGATGGTCTGAGAAGCTCATTGAATGCTCTGAGGAACTCGCGCTTGGCGCCTGTTGTGCTGACCGGGCCTAATCTTTCAGAGTTACGCCAAGACGAAGTCACGTGCAGAGGTGCGTGGCGGTGGCAAGAAGCCATGGAGACAGAAGGGCTGTGGATGGGCCCGGCATGGCAGTATCCGGTCACCTTTGTGGCGTGGCGGTGAGTGGTTTTCTCTCTCGGCCCTTCCTGCTCCTTAGAATAGCGTGGGGCATGTTAACTTTGTAAGCCCTGAGGACGCTGGTGGCCCCTTTGTGGCTCAGGGTGCAGGCACCTCAAGCACTGCTGCGAGTTTTTTGTCAACAGACCCCGGTCACCGATCTTGGGCATGCTGCCAGCCAGCATGCAGCCAAGATAACAGTGTGGTATAGTGGTTAGAGTGTTGTTCTAGTCCCCACTCGGCCATGAAGCTCACTGCGTGACTTTGGGCCAGTCCCTGACTTTCAGGCTAACCTGCCTCACAGGGTTGTTGTGAGGATAAAATGGAGAGGAGGAAGATCATGAATGTTGTGACATGTAGCACAAACACCAGCTGTGGCACATTGTTGACATTTGAAAAGTACAGAATGGCTGGAAAACAAGTCATGTTTTGTCTTCTACTTCCTGGCCCTTTCTCATGGGAAAAGTAGGTGTGAAAGAAATACGAGCTGGTCACATGGTTTGTACTTTCTGGTGACGTACTGATTTGTTAGCTTTCTGTTCTGTAGCCATTTTTGGAGAGAGATGGAATTGCTTTATTCTTCTTCTCTCTGTTGCTCTGACTAATGCTTGCTGGACTAAATGCAATCATGTAACGTCTTAGCTGAGGTGGAGTGAAATCAACTTGCTCCACTGGATTAATGCTTGCTTTGCATTGTTCTCTGCACATGGACTGTAATGTAGGAGATGTAAACTCTGTAGGATATACTTGCTATAGTAATAAACAGGTAGAGCAAATAACCTGTGAAGTCTACGGAGTTATTTCCTTATTACTGAGCTCTGCAGGAGGAGGCTGAACTGGCTGATATCCGATACGCTTGGAATGCTGCGTGGAGTGGGAGAGACAGGTCTGGACTTCTGTGTGTAGATTTATGGGCAGCTGCACACAGGAATAGGATTTTAAATCTTCCATCTCACACAAGTAAAGCGCTCTGCTTTTCCACGAGGCCGGCGGGCCTTCAGGGTGGGTTGCATACCACACCTTCAATGTATGCCACATTAGACCCCTTGGAAGAAAGGTGGGATATAAAAACAACAAATAAATCAATATGTCTGTTCCAGCTGATGTCCCTTTGACTTCTCTCTCCCTCCCCTTCTTCTCTTCCTCCTAGGTGGCGTGGCCCACGGCCCCCGTGGCCCCACCAGCTACTACTACATGCTCCCCATGAAAGTGCGTGTCCTGGGCCTCAAGGTGGCACTGACGACCAAACTGGCACAGGTACGGCAGCTGCATCTCTGTGCGGACGCAGACGGCTCTGCTCAGGGTCTTGGCTGAGCTTCCTGTCCTCGCAGCGTTGACCTGTGGCTGCTTTGGCAAGGCTGGGGAGCCGGTCTCTGCGAACCGCAGGCCCGCTTAGGTCACAGTGTTCTCCAGCCTTGGGTCCCCAGATGTTTTTGGCCTACAACTCCCAGCATGCCCCAGCCAGATGGGCAATTCATAAATGTAATGTAATCATCATCATCATCATCATCATCATCATCATCATCATCATCATCATCATCTAGCCCAGGGCTCTCCAGCCTTGGGTCCCCAGATGTTTTTGGCCTACAACTCCCAGCATGCCCCAGCCAGCGTAGCCAAAAACATCTGGGGACCCAAGGTTGGAGAACACTGGTTTAGGATCTAGGAACAATAATGATACTTGGCGTTTACGTAGCACTTTCAGCGTTTAAAGCACTCCACGTACGTGATCACAGTAAACCTTACAACAGTGCTGTCAAGTTGGGAGACCTGAAGCTGAGAGAATGTGAATGGTTTCATAGAAGTCTAGAGTTGGAAGGGGGCCTCGTAGGCCAACCCCTTGCTCGAGGCAGGAAATCCTGAGCCAGAGTATTCCCAGCAGACGGCTGTCCAGCTTCCGCTTGAAGACCTCTAGGAAGGGAGAAAAAAAAAACCCCAAACTAGGTAATTGGTTCCATTGTCAAACTACTCTTACTGTTAAGACTTTTCTCCTAACATTCAACCAAATCTCCCCTCCTGAAGCCCACTTGTCCTGCCCTCTGGGAGGCGGCAGAGAAGAAGTCTTTGCCCTCTCCTGCATGTCAGGTCTTCAGGTAGTGGTGGAGCACCCAGGGCCGGATTAAGAGCATTATGGGCCTGGTGCTGAGGATTTTGGTGGGCCTTTTTATGGAAATAAATAAAATGAAGACGCAATTTTATATTAAAACAAATTAAATATTTTAGTCAGCAAAGAAGAACAGTCTGCAAAGAAGTTACACAGTCAACAAAGTTAAGGTCATTCGCAAACTCCAAATATTGCTTTCAACTAGCAACAAGCAACCTGCATTTAGCCTTCACACCAGCAACTGGTGTACATAGGCATACTGCCTCCGATACTGGATAGCATAGAGCCATCAGGACTAGTAGCCATTGATATCCTTCTCCTCCATAAATTTGATGGGGGAAGTGTGTGTGTGTGTGTGAGAGAGAGAGACACACACACACACACACACACACAGAGTTAATCCAAGTCTTTTCCCTAGTCAAAATTGCACCTGAAAAAAACATGTTCATGCTCATTAGCCCCAAGGAGAAAAAGGTCCTATGCAGGTTTAGACAGAAATAAGGCCTACAACTCCCAGAATACCTCAGCCAGCATGGCCAGCTGGCAGATGCTGAGACTTGAAGGACTTACTACTTCTGGCTAAAGATGCACAGGATTGCATTGTTATTTTTCATCCCTCATCCCTCCCTATTCCTTTTTCCTTGTGTGCTGTGTCTTTTTAGACTGTAAGCCTGCAGGCAGGGACTGTCTTCCTTTACTGATCATATGTAAGCCCCGCCAGAAGTCTATTTGACTGAGGAGCGGGATAAGAATACTCTAAAATAAATTTAGTAAATAATTAGTTTGAAATAAGTCTTTAAAAAATAAAAAGATGAGCATCTATAACCGTGCACCTGCCCATACAGGTGCTCGCAGAGTATAAAATATTTTTTAAAAAAATAAGGAAGAAAAGGTGCTGCAGCAACCAGCACCAACCTCGATGGGCCCCAGCCTGTCTCCTGAGCAGGATACTGCAGTGGGCTTGGGAAAGGCGTATGATTAAAGTCCCCAAGCACCCTGCAAATATTTTACTCAGAGGAAATGCTACTGCCCCACAAACACCACACCACGTCTTGCTCAGATTCTGTTTTTAAAAAACACGGCCCACAACCACCACATCTTGCTCCAAGAAATTCAAAAATGACCCACAACTCCCACATTTTGCACAGAAAACATAAGAAACGACCCCGCCTCTAAGCTCTGGGATGAGCAGAAAGAGGCCCGGAGGCCACGCGGGCCCACTTCGGGTCAGCGAAATCCTAGTTGAGTCGCACAAGCCACCACAGCTTAGATCACGCCACCTCTAAGCTGCCCCACCGCCAAAGCACCCCCCACCCCACCACCCGTGAACGCGAGTCCTTGCCTGGCGGGCTCCTCAGTGGGGGGTGGATTATCCAGTATTAAACACTGAAGCTCCATGTTTTAAAGCAATCTACAACACTGACCAATGCTGCTCCTTGCTAGAAGAGGAAGCAGCAGCGCCAGTGCTAGGATGACTTTTCCAGAATTATATTATTATATAATATCTGATATATTATAATTATTACATTATTCGATTTTATATTCTTTTATAATATTTCATAAGTGGCTTTTGTAATTTTTTTAAAACCTTACTTAAACCCTTAATTTTGGATATCTGGTGTTTTTCATGGGGGGGGGTCAGTGCTTGCAAGGCAATCTTTTTCTTTTTGTTTTCTAATTGTCAGGATTGAGCTTCAGAGAAGGTTCTTGCCTTTCCTTCTGACACTGTATCTCACCTGTTAGAGGCACCGAGTCAGCTCTGTTAGGAAAGGAAATCTTTGGCAATTTAAAGAAAGGAATCATGTGATCAATTCCCTCATTCTCCTCTCCCCTCCCTCCCTCCCTCCCTCGGTCGGTCCGGGACACCTGGTGCAGCCCCCGCCTCCTCCTCTTTCCGCCCAGCTAACCCCTTCCCCATGGGGCGCCCTCCCGTGCACGCGCACGCACAGGCACGCGCACCCCTCGCCTCCACCTCCCAGTTGAGCGGCGTCTCTCTACTCTTAAAGGGGCCATGGGCAAAATTCAATTGCAGCTAAGCTAAAACTGCAAGCTGAGCTGCCACTGCCCACGTGGCCCCTTTAAAAGCAGCTTGAAGGACAACGCCATTTTCCTGGCAAGTGGGGACTCTGCTCTTTCCCACCGGCTGCCTCGGTGCCTCCCTCCCTCCCGCGATCCAGTGAGACCCCCCCTTGTGAATTGGGGGTGGGGGAGGGGGAGGGGGCATGGCGGGGGGGGAAGGTGCAAGCTGGAACACCCCCCCATTTCACCCCACAGGTGATCCGTTTGGGGTTTCCCCACATGCAGCGCGGCAGCGGCAGCAGCCAGCAAACTGCTTAATTCAGAGATGCGCTTGCCATCCCTGCTCGCTTGCAGGATCCTCAGTTTTCCTCCCACGAAGTTGCTCAAGAATGTAGGAAAATACAAGTTCAGAGATAGCCTTCTGCCTCCCGTAACAGCCAACCTAAGCAGTCCTTGGCAAACAAGCGGAGACACAGCAGCGCGGCTCGGGCGAGTGGGCGCGCCGCGCGCTGCCGGGCCGGCTGTGGGCCTATTTTATGGTAGGGGCCTGGAGCTGCAGCTCCAATAGCCCCTATCTTAATCCGGCCCTGGGAGCACCATCATCCCCCCACCGCTGGCCTCAGGTTTCTCTTCAGACTGAACATACCTTGTTCCGTCAGCTTTTCCTCATAGGTTTTTATCTATCTATTTATTTAATATATTTATACCCCACCTTTTTTCCTGCAAGGAGGGTGCTGGGTTGGGGATGATGGGAATTGTAATCCCACACATCTGGGGCCCCCACCAGGTTGGGGAAGATGGGAGTTGTAGTCTCACACATCTGGAGGGTGCCCTACAGAATCTTGTATTGGAGAATCGTTTTTATTTTTTTAAAGCGGGTTCATAACCTCAAGGTACTGATGATGGTACTTCTGGGAAGGCATGCAGGCAGTGCCTGCAGAGCTCTTGTTCCCTCTGTGACTCCGTATCCCTGCCGCATGAGTTGTAGGCGTGATCTTTGCCAACTTCCGCTTCTGCTATGACTCCGTAGCTCTTTGCAATTTTAAATGCTAAGGTTCAAAAGAAAGCATGCACTGAGGGCAAGTTTCCGTGAAGCAAGCAAAATAGTGTCGGTTTTTAGATTTGTAGGTGGAGTTGCAGGTTTCACAATGTAATGTGCGTGTGTGTTTGGGGAAAATACATGTAGGTCTCGTTAAATAGGCAGGGGCCAGAGAGTAGTCGAACCATGGGACTAGAAGTGGGGAGCGGGAAGCGGGTGCAATGGGAGGCAGGGCAAAGCTTGGGGTGAAGGGGAGGTGTCAGTCAACATAAAATGCCAGTTGTTCAATGGTCTGGGCGGAGGTTGTAGGGAAACAGAATTTTCATTGCCCAGGGGTTCCTGCCACCTCTCCTGGTGTCATTGGTTCTCCTGTCCCTCTTGACTGCATGGAATTGTTTCTGGAAAATGGGAGTCGTGCAAACCCTTTTCGTTGCGTTGCCGACATGCGGACTTGCTTCCGTGATTAAATCAATGTAGAAGCGTCTATAACGTGGGCTGATTACAGTTTACAGGCTTCAGTGCGGACTTCCCCAAATAGCGGCCATGCTGCCTGGATATGTCTGGACTTGTAGTCCAAAGCAGTGTTCTCCAACCTTGGGTCCCCAGATGTTTTTGGCCTACAACTCCCGGCATGCCCCAGCCAGCGTAGCTGGCTGGGGCATGCTGGGAGTTGTAGGCCAAAAACATCTGGGGACCCAAGGTTGGAGAACACTGGTCCAAAGCATCCAGACGGCACCAGGCTGGGGAAGGCTGGTATAATGTCAGCCTTCCTCGTACTAGTAAAATTATTCTGCTGCTCTCAGGAGTGGCCAAACTGGCCGCCCCTAATTCGAATCACAGGTGGTGAGTTCCGGGTTGAGGCTTACAGTTCTGGCAGGGTGGCTTATTACCTCTCCCCTGGTTTTTTTTTAATTTTTAATGTTTAAAACCTTTTTACATTTAAGAAGCCACTGGCTTCAGCAGTGCAGCAGCAGAGCTCTGAAGGTACAGCCCCAGCCCTGGGTTAAAACTTGGAGTTGTTTCTCCCGCAGCAACCCAGAGTTCTTGTTTCGCATGTGACGGAGAACAACCTGGGGGTGTCATAGATTTTCATAGATCATAGAGTTGGAAGGAGCTGACAAGGCCATCAAGTCCAACCCCCTGCTCAGTGCAGGAAACTAGAGGAGGGGTCTCCCATCCAAGTAATAACCAGGCCTGACCCTGCTTAGCTTTCCACGTTCAGACAAGCTGAGCCAGCGTGAGGCACAGGCCTGTTCTGTGTCCCTGGGTTGCTTAGTGCAGCAGCAGTGGGCGAGCGGTCAGGAGCCAGCTCGCTTGTTTCCGCACGCTCCCAAACAACCCACGGTTTGATAAGCATGGGTTGCTTGTTGCATGCAAATTGGGTCATTGTCTCTGTGACTGGCGATAACTCTTGAGGGCATCAGGCAGTGCTTTTTCCCAAGCACTGAGATCCTTTTAACCAGAGAGTTAACCTGGGACTTTCTGCACACAAAGCGTGTGCTTTGCCACTGAGCTACTTCTGGCACACCCAAGGAGTCTGAGGGGAGATTTAAAGGAAAAGAAGCACGTGGCACCAGGTAGGTGGTCTTTGGCACCAGTGAAGAAGTCGCTTAATGAACAGGCCACCCCTGGCTTCTCGTAGAGTTGATAATTCTGTTGAATCTCTGTTTTCTCCTTCAACTGCAGGATGATCTACGCGTCGTAGACTCTCTAGAGATACCGACCTCAGACCCCCAGTATCTGATGGATCTGGCCCGCTATAGGCACTGGGGAGCGTCAGTGCTGATTGTGGATGTGTGAGTTTGCTTCAGGGCCTGGTTGGGGGTGTGGCTGAGGATGGCGGCCTTCGGTGGCTCCTCCCTATAGTGCAGGAGTGGGGAACCTCCTTCAGCCCGAGGGGCCGGATTCCATTTCAAACAAGATCTCCGGGGCTGGATTGTAGTGGTGGGCGGGGCCAGAGCAAAAGGGGTGGGGCCAGAAATACAAACAACAACAACACCCCCGGGCATGTTGTTGCTTAGAGCTCTTACTGCCAGTAACTAAGCCTCAGGAGAGGCATTTCAATGTTTTAGAATGGGGGAAAGAACTACATAGGAGCTAGGGAACCACAAAATGAGAGGAGGTTGGGGGAAAGGGGACGGGGCCATATGGGGAACCCCGGAAGGCCAGACTGGTACCCCAGGAGGGCTGGATCTGGCCCCCAGACCTGAGGTTCCCCACACCTGCTATAGCAGGTGGCCAGAGCTTCTGAGACATAGAGCTTTTGGCCTGCCAAGTTATAGAATCATAGAATCATAGAAAAGTAGAGTTGGAAGGGGCCTGCCAGGCCATCGAGTCCAACCCCCTGCTCAATACAGGAATCCAGGTCAAAGCATCCCCGACAGATGGCTGTCCAGCCGCACCTTGAATGCCTCCAGAGTGGGAGAGCCCACCACCTCCCTAGGTAGTTGGCTCCATTGTCGTATTGCTCTGACAGTCAGGAAATGTTTCCTGATGTTTAGGTGGAATCTGGGTTCCTGTCACTTGAGCCCATTATTCCGTGTCCTGCAAACTGGGATGATTGAGAAGAGATCCTGGCCCTCCTCTGTGTGACATCCCTTCAAATACTGGAAGAGTGCGATCATATCTCCCCTCAGTCTCCTCTTCTGAAGGCTAAGCATGCCCAGTTCTTTCAGTCTCTCCTCATTTTGGAGGGAGCAGGGCAAGGTTTTTGTCTGACCGCTTTGGGCCATGGAAACGGTTTCTGTAACTGCCTACGAGCTTGTGACCATTTTTGCCCACGTCAGTGGTTTTCAGACTGTTTTCAGGGAACCCTGGGGTTCAGCAGAAGCTTATCAGGGGGTCTCAAATGAGAAGATCAGTAATGGGCAGTTGGGCTCCCGTAAATGGAAGCTTAGCCGCCACTGCTCATCTTTGCTTGAACTGAGCAGTCACAGGAGAGGATTGGGCGTGTTCTGGGAGACTTGCTTGGTTCATTCGGGGCAGCGATAAGAGCCGTCAGGCTTGCCTCCTCTGATCTCACTACGGGCCCAAGAATATGCCTTGGCAAGCTCTGCAGTGCCTGCGATGTCCTTAGCGGACAAGTTGAGATTGAGGGGGGGTTCATTCAGAGTGGGAAGTTAGAAAGCCACTGGCCTGAGTCATAAAGTACAAACCTTCCAACCCCTATGCAAGATGGCTGCTGGTTCATGTGCACAAGAAAGATGGCATTGGCTTCAGCCTCTTGCCTTATGATATAAACTGTGGGTATTTGCAGAGGAGCATTGAGGGCATCTGCTTTGGCTACGGCACTCCCAAATCACAGCAGATGTTACCTTTTCTATGCTAGGATGTGTTTCTCCACAAAATGGCCCATGTTTCAACCATGTGTCTTATGGTTTAAACTATTTTTGGGGGGTATTTTGAGGTGCCCTGAGTCCTAAACACCCCTGAGTTGCTTTGAAAGACTCCTGCTGCTTGTATGAGTGTACAAAAAGCTGTCTGTCTTAATGGTTGGAAATTTGGCCCCTTCTGGTTGGGGCACAGTTACCTTGGGCTCTGGTTGGGGCACAGAAGGGAGCTCGAGCAGCTGGCAGATGGGGAGCCCACGGTCACTGCGCACCATCCAGCCAAAATGGAGGGTAACGGCTGGTATTTTGCACCCAGGACTCAATCCTGGACTTGAGCCCTGCATAACATAATTTCCCCCTCTCTGGCTTCCAGCAATGAGATTCCTGAGAACATCAAGTCTGCAGCAAGTGGCCTTAAAACCATCACAGTCCTGCCAGCCATAGGTGAGTGGGATGGGTGGTGGGTGGGTGGGAGCTTCTGTAGGATGCTTCCCTGCGTGCTCAGGCTGGGGGGTCTCCCCCTCTCAAGCTCTCCAAGCAGCAGCGCGATTTCCATCTCAAGAACGATGAAGGAAACATTCTTGTCCTTCTCCACCCCTTGATATTACTTACTTTGTCTGCAGATATGACTTACTTATGACTCTTGGCGATCCCTGTCTAGCAGGGGTGGGCAACCTGGTGTCCACCAGCCACCTTTCTTGGAGCCCACCAAGATGCCCTCCCCCTCCCACATCTTTAAAAATTAACACATTTTCTTACTGGCAGCTGGAGTCACCGTGAAATAGGTTTCTGTCAGTGCTGAAAACTGTGTGTTCAAAGGTGTTGGTTAGTGTGTTGGGACTCGGACCCCACCTCTGCCATGCACTCAGTCTTTTGGGCAGGTTACTTGTCTTTTGCCACTCCTCCCATAGAAGCCGTTTTGTGGTTGTGTCCAGGACAGATTCTCAAATTGCCAAATGGATCCACAGGCCTCAAAAGGTGGCCTACTTCCGCCATAATAGTCTTGTAGAAAATGTACAGATCAGAAATGTTACGGAATAGGGGGTCTCCGCGGGTGCGAAGGTTATCATCCATGCCTTTAAATTAATTGATCACTGTTACAGTTTGCACCTATAATCTGCAGATATTTCCTACAAATCTTGCTGGCTGCTATAGCGATTACTAATGTCTTTCTGTACGTGGTTCATGTATCTATATCTGACAGTGGTTTTTGTATTCTGTAACTGTATTGTGATGGCCATTGGCTGCAAGCAATACATTGTGTTATTATTACTACTATATCTGACAGTAAAGCACAGATGATTACACGGTTAGGCTAGTCTCTATTAAGGGTCAAAAGAAATATCTCTCTTCCACTCCCAAGGCCCCCCCCCCCGCCGCCTTTCTACCTCCCCTTTGGAACGCCACCTGTACCGCCTTGCGCAGTGCATGCTACCCACTCAGGCAGCACCCGCTGGGGTTGTGTCCTGCCCTCCTAGTCTCTCTTTGTTGTCTAGGTTGGCCATTGGGAAGGCCCGCCAGCAGTCTGCACGAGACCAGCTTGGGCACAGGTGCTTCCAGTTTCTGACCCACTAAAGGCACTTCTGTCATCCAGGTGGCTTAGAATGAAAGAGCAGAGGAGGGGCTGTAACTCAGTGGCCGTGGAATTGGTCCCAGGTTCAATCCCTGTCTTCTCCAGGTTGGTCCAGGAATAGCTCCTGCCCGAAACCCTGGATAGCCACGGCTGCCAGTCAGTGTCGACAGGACTGGGTTAGAGGGACTTGGTATAAGGCTGCTTCCGATGTTCCTAAGGCTGGACCGCCCCCACCCTTTCTTCCTTCTGCAGTACCATTGGAGTCTGGTCTCTCGGTTTAGCATCCCAGCAGATCTTGATGTGGAAAATTGCTGGGAAGATGTACAATGTGCTGCTGCTGCTGCCCTTCATCTATGGCAGTGTTCTCCAACCTTGGGTCCCCCAGATGTTTTTGGCCTACAACTCCCAGCATGCCCCAGCCAGCTACGCTGGCTGGGGCATGCTGGGAGTTGTAGGCCAAAAACATCTGGGGACCCAAGGTTGGAGGACACTGATCTATGGGTTCAGATTGCATTGCCGATTCAGCCGGAACACATGTCTATCTTTCCTTCCACAGGTCTTAACGTGCACAGCATGCTCAAGTATGAGACCCTCGTGCTCACCCTGGATACCGTCTCCTTCCTGGAAAAGAAGCTGCTGTGGCACGACTCGCGGTACAGCTCGCTGTACTCCTTCCGGTTGCCCTACAGTGACTTCCCGTAGCCCTTTGTGGCCAAGATGGACTTGGACGGCTGTGCGTATTGGCAGCTGCGAGCTACATGTTGCCTCCCATTCCGTGCACCCGAAGAAGTGTCATGTTTTTCCGATATGAAATTAAAGTTAACTTGTCTGCCCGAGTTCTAGCCTGTCTTAAGGCGTAGTTGCACCTCCAAAAATGCTTTTTCATTTAAACAAGATCTGTGAAATGATGGGGCATTGCTGTGGCATTTACACAAGCAAGGAAACAGTGGGCGCGGGGAGTAATAATAATCAGCATTTGTGTGGTGTTTTTCGGAAGACTGCAAGAAGAGCTTTGCCGGCTTGGACCAGGGGTCTTTCTAGTCCAGCATCTTGTTTCCAAAACCAGCCAGAGGATACCCCCGGGAAGCCTATAATCAAGGCATAAAGTAAGCATGGAATTGCATTTTCCCAGTTGCTGTATCAGCCTAAGCTGATAAAAGGTGCTCTATGCCACCAAGGCCACCTGTGCCTCCAGTGGCACCCCATACTACGAACCTGATCCTTTAGGGGGAGTACAGCCCCCTCCAAAATCGGTTGAACATCACTTAGCCGGGAAGATGAACTACCCACTAACAGTACAGTACCTCCGTCTTGTCTGGATTGAGTCTCAGATCTACATCAAACACATATGCAGCAGCAGCAAATGTAAGACATTTTTTAAAATTAATTTTTGTTCCGATTAGCACCAATCAAATAGATTAGGGCCCATTCACCTCTGAAAATATAAGGCAGTCTTTCCTGCAACATCCCTATGAATGAAGAAAAATGAAGAAAATGTAGCACTGGAATTTGTTCAAAAGTATATCATCCAAGTCCGCACACAGACCGAACTTCACCAAGGTTGCAATAATACTGCACAGCTGGCTTTCTGTGGCGTCTTCCTGGCCTTTGCGGCAAACAAATGCCCTTTGCTTAGCCTCTTGTAGCCAGGAAGGGTGTGGCAATTCCCTCATTCAGCAAGTCCCGTTCGTGCTCTGCTGAAAATGCTGTAATGGAGACAGCAGCCTTCTCCAAACTGGTGTCCTCCAGATGTCTTGGGTTGCAACTCCCATGACTCTCAGCCCACGTGGTGAGGAAGGCTGGGATACAGCACTGACATTCAAGCTGGGAGACCTCATATGAATCTCACTGGTGGTGGTGGTGGTGGTGGTTTGCTGAGTCACCCTCTCTCAATGTACCTACCTTGCAGGGCTGTTGTGAGATAAAAGGGATAGTCCCAGGTATGTTCGTTTAAGCTCCATGGAGAAGGAGTTCAGGATCGCAATCCTAACAGGAGGCCCTTGGACGCTTCATATGGCCCCTTGTCCCTTAACAGAAACAAGAAGTATATGTAGCTCCTTTAATTGTACCAGCGACTGTTTAAAATGCTGGAAGCAGGCTTTCCAAGTAACCAGAGTGTTTCCTCTGGCGCAGACATTTAGAGTAAATAAAGTGAGGGAAAATGGATGTTGCGTTGCTAGTGGGATTTCCCCTAGCCATGACTGCAGTTATTTGGTCAGTTCAATGATGCGGGAAGGTAGGGCACTTGTACACTTTGGCTTTGCCAGCAATGGTAGTACGGAACACAAAACGGGAGCCCCCTCATGAAAGGGGGTGCCTGTTCTCCCAGGGCTTTGCTGCCCTCATTGGTGGTTTGCCAGCAATAGTTGCTATTTCCCCTTTGCAAGGAAATCATGAGTACATTCGTATGCTGAATGAAAGTGCTGATATATAAGTTTGATCTCTGGAGAAGGAGGCAAGTTCAGGACCACAAATACAACATATTTGGAGGGAAATCATTCCTAAAGCAGCAGCTAGTAGCATAATTTGGTCAGGGTGAGAGGTGCTGTGGCATCTTGTCCTGTGAACAACCCTGATTGGCACACAAAACATATCAAAGATCTTGTACTGACAAAAAAAATATGTTTTGTTATATGTGGCATAATCTATATAGGTTTAGAAAGGGTGGCGGACCAGGCAGCGTGGCATTTATCGCATCTTCTTATTGGCCCGGTGCTTGCTGCCTAAGACAGTTCAGCACATTCAGCCAAATTGCTGTATGGGAGGAGAAGACTGAAAACGACAGCGGCAGACAGCAGAGGGTTATTTCTTTTTGCTTCTGAGAGCTTTTGAGCTCTCCGAAGCAAAAAAAAAAAAAGAACTTGAGTAGGAGCAGTCTATCTGGGAAGAGAGGATGTGCAATTTCAGCAACTTCTTAAACTGTGGTGGCCCTGGTTCCTGTGCAGTTGGGAAAGGCATAGACCGGGAACTTGATCTGGATGTGGGAACGAATAGTTAACAGCGCTGGCATCCGCTACTGTTCCCCATGGCGTTCCCAACTCTGTGGTGGCCACTACTGCAAGGATGGTGGTGGTTGGTATTTGCAAGGGAGGGTTGGGAGATGGGAGGGAGGTGCTTAACCCTTCCCTGACTGCCAATTCTGACACACACACACCTCTGGCTAGTTTTTAACCATTTTCTCCCAGCTGCAACTCCTTCCAGCTAAAAATGGCCTACGGCTGTGGCATTTTCAAGAAGTCTTGGAGGGCGTGGGAAGTATTATGGGTTCCTCCTTGTTCTACCCACCAATTCTCTACAAATGTGTTGCACACACCCTCCTACTGGCCTGCCATTCAAGTTACCTTGGCAATTGTGAGTTTGCGAACCCTAGTTTGCTGAGGTAATACCCAATTCCCTCCTAAGTTGCTGCTTTGTCACGTCTTTATGTGTTCAGCTCATGTGCTGGTTATATAATGTCCTAAATGCCAGAGGCATGTTGCTGCTGTTTGAAGGTCCAGAGCAGGCCGTTATCTCTGTTTTGCTGAATTCTTTTCCTCAGAACGGAAACAGTTTCAGAGCCAAAGTATTAACCATTACCTCAGAGAGATTTCCTCAGGTCCTTGTTCGGAGGACAATGATGGTTTCCTTGTTCTGCTAGTTCATGTCCAACTTTTGTTATGTTTCCAGTTGTGAAAGTAGCTGTAAGACAACAGATTTGTGGAAGGTTTGATCTGGTTTAACCAGAGGTTAACAAAAATAGGTTTAAAAGGTCATTTCACTTCCCCTTCTGCTAAATGGCTATGTACCCATTGCTATGTACCAGGGAACGCAACGTTTTTCAGAATTTGAAACCTGAGAATAATCAGCTTTTGGTTTGAAAAACAACCTTCCTAGTTTTCATGACATACACACACACACACACACACACAGTGAAGCTGGTCCCTTCACCGTTTCACTACCTCAGTTTGTTTTGTGTCAGGATGCCTTTAAAGGGACAGGAACAGAATCGGGATAAGAACAGGAACCCTACTAGTGGTTATTTGCCAAGAAGCATTTCCCCCCTATTTTCTAAGCAGTAGGTCTGCAAACTTCTGCTGGTGCTTTATTTATTTATTATATTTATATCCCATCCTTTTTTTCCTGCAAGGGACCCAAGGCAGCTTACAGAATCCTCCATTTTATCCTCACAACAACCCTGTGAAGTATGCCTGCCTGAGAGTCTGTGACTGGTCCAAGTCACCCAGTGAGCTTCATGGCTGAGCGGGGACTAGAACCCAGATCTGAGCCCAGTCCAACACTCTTAAGACAGTGTTCTCCAACCTTGGGTCCCCAGATGTTTTGGCCTACAACTCCCAGCATGCCCCAGCCAGCTACGCTGCCTTTTTGGAGAAGTGTGAAAACTTGCAGTATATTAAACCAAAGCTACCACTGAAGCTCTCTTTTTTTTTTTTGAGGCAAGATCATCTCCAAAAAATAAACGAACTATCCTTAAAATTCACAGCTCTGATACTTAAAACTTGCCCCCAGCCTATTGACTAAGCCAGCGTGGCGTAGCGGTTATGCAGTGTTCTCCAACCTTGGGTCCCCAGATATTTTTGGCCTACAACTCTCAGCATGCCCCAGCCAGCGTAGCTGGGACTTGTAGGCCAAAAACATCTGGGGACCCAAGGTTGGAGAACACTGCTCTATGTCCACACCCATCCTGCTCAGTCATTACAGTTCCCCCACCGCCTGTGGGCTCAGGGCTACTAGTACATGTGCCATGCCCTCTGCTGCTAGGACTATTCTCCAGCGGCAAGAGGGGAAGTGTGCATGTGTAGACTTCATCTGGGGCCAACTGGGGGGGGGGCAGGATCGTGTGTGTGTGTGTGTGTGTGTGTGTGTGTGTGTGTGTGTGTGTGTGTTTCCTACCCCTGCTGGGTTTTTTTTTTTTTTTGCAAGAGTAGAAGGTTACCATTTGTAGAGCAGCACACCTGGTAGGTGAACAGTATGTGATATCCAACCCTTTCTCAAATTATTTTTACATACAGTTCCCCAAGTACTAGGTGATAGATGGAATCATGGCGGTTATTTATTCCAGTGATTCAAACACCTTCCGTCATCTTTGGAAATTAAATCAATTTTAAATTGCATAAGTATTATGGGCACAATCCTAGGCACAGTAGAGAGAGAGAGAGAAAGTCCTACAACTCCCAGCATTCCCCAGCTAGCATGGCAGGCTGGGGAATGCTGGGAGTTGTAGGACTTCTCTCTCTCTAACCGTGCTTAGGATTGCACCCCCGTAGTTATGCATAGTTTAGTAGCCTTTGCACATGAAGGAAAGCAGAACAGTCTATATGCCAACTAGGATTGGAAACACAGAGATTTGCTCTGTTTCTTTTAAAATCTCCCTAGACATGGAGATGCAGCAGCTGTCTTTTCTCCCTTCTGTTTTTGACTCCCATCACAGTACGCTAGTCTGACCTTTCCATGTAAAGGACCAGAACTCTGGGTGTGCAGCACAAAAGACTGGGGTGGGGTGGGGAGAAACAGATTAAGGAACAAATGGGAGAAGCCACGGCTGCTCCATCTCTGGTGACCCTAGCCTAGTGCCACACTTTCGGAAAAAGTCAGCTCCTTTCGGGAAGGGTTTGCATAACGAAAAGAAAATCTGCTGTTGCAAAATTAAAAAAAAGATGGGTTCACAATAATTAAGACACTCTTAATATCCTAAGAATATTTTCCCATGTACAAGAACCTTCCAATTTTATTTGCAAAGATGTTAATTTGTCATCTTCAAAGCAAGGTGGATTTCCTTAACCCCCAGGGTCACATGGCTCTTTTATTCAGTTTTATCTGAGAGGGTTGCTGTGCTTTTAAGAGTTGCATAGATAGAAAGGAGGAGGATTTCACCAGGTATGGCTTTTCTCTAGCACCTAATGCAGTAACACAGGAAACTGCACTTGGTGGAATTCTCTTTTGTGCAACTTTTGAAACTTATGGGAACTATCTCAGTAGTTGGACTGGCCCACCTCTATTTTATGCTCCTCAGAGCTTCAAGTGTTGTTCCCTCCCACAACTGTTTTTGTGTGCAGGGCTGGGTGTGTGTGTGAATTGAATTCTGAGTGAGGTTCATGAAGGATAAGGCAATAGGCACCCGGATGAGTCAGAAGGAGGGTGTGGGGGGTAAAGAGAACACATTTCCTGAACTACGTACTTTAGACAGAATTGGCAGCTGCTTGGTACTGCTCTTACTCTGCATAGCAAGCTGGAAAATCTCCAGTCTTCCCGAGTGATCCTTATTTGTTCCCTCGCTGGTTAAGATGACAGCGATCCTGCTACTGAACGTGGCCGTCCTCAGCTTCTGGTTGCCTGTGGGTGAGTCCCAGATATTCAAGACTCGTAATCTACTGACGGGGTGGGTGGGTTGCAAACTGTCTAATTTGTGATCAGCATGGCAGGCAGGATCTGGAAGCGGGCTTAATCTAAGAGCCCAAATAAAATACAGTCATGCCTTGGATTGAGAGCATAATTCGTTCCGGAAATGTGCTTGTAATCCAAAACACTCTTATATCAAAACGAAATCCCCCCCCAAAAAAATTTGTACAGAGATTTTTAATTTAAGCCGTATTACAGTACTTGTATTGCAAGATGTCGCTTGTATATCAAGTAAAAAAAAAATTAAATAAATATTTAAAAATTTGCTTGTCTTGCAAAACGCTCTCAAACCAAGTTACTTGCAATCCAAGGTATTACTGTACTGGGGCATGGCATTTCACGTGGGGAGTCTGAGTTTGTGTGAAGTTCACTTGTGATGATATCCTTTGCATGCAGGGAAGCAGAGGTGGCTCGTGTGAACGCCTACACGTGTCCTGCAATAGACACAGAGCAGGTGGCGCTCTGGAGAGCTGTGCCGGGCATTCTCCAGCAGGAAAGAACCTCTCGGAGAGCTAGGCATTGGCCTGCCCCTCCATGCATGGCCCTTCCAGCAGCAGCGGAGCGTGTGACTGTGGCTCCCGGCACGGGCTAGGAGGGTCTGGAACGCTGCTGCCACCGCCCACCCCCTCTGGGGGTCATTTGCCACCCCCAGAATTTGGCGCCCTGTTTGCCCCGCAAAAGAAATGGCCCTGCATGGGTTCAGGCAGGTCTTGTTTAAAGACATTCTTACTATAAAACCATGCACTGAATAGTACCTTCTTTCTTTTTTTTTTCTTTTTAAAAAATATTTTTGGGTTGGAAACTGTACAGATAGATAGACTCTATATACCTGTATACCTTCCAGCCCCAAAAAGATTTTTTTTAACCTCTTCTAAATCCCACTTGAAAAACAGAGGTTTGTAGTTTGACAGCCCAGCTGAGCTGTCCAAGTACAATCACACCCATAAATGGGAATCCTGGCTAGTTTTGGATGTTCCCGATATACTAGCATCTTGGGGACGCTTGGGACACATGATGCCCCACCACAAAACACCCGGAGGATCCTTCTGCAAAAGGGGTGAATGCGCCCCCCCCCTCTTTCACAAGCAAGTATCACTGGACTTTGGAACACTTTGACAGCTTGGCTTCTGTCAGCTGTAAAAGGGATTCAAAGGGGATTTAATTTACCTGCACCCCTGAGGGGCAGGCACTGGACAGGGTGGGCACCTGCTGGATTTTGCCAGCAGGCACACCCCCGCCCCCCGCTGCCCATTACCCACCTCAGGTTCCTCATTGCCACTCCTGTGTAACCGCGGTTGCCCGCAGCGGTGAAAGGGCAGCAAGATTTATTTTTTTTTAAAGGGTGGCCAACCACAGGCAACCTCTCCAAGGTACTGCTGGGGTACGTACCTTGCTTGGAGGGACTGCTCCTAGCTGCAAAAACAGGGACTGAGAAAGGCGGCTTAACAGCTGCCTCTCGCAATCTCAGGGGGAAAAAAATTTTTTTTAAAGGGAAACTCAAGCCGTGGTGAGCCAAAAACGTCTCGCGGTTGCGACAGGGAGGGGTGGAAAACCTTGGTGTCCCTGTGGTGTCCCCTGGGACATCCATGGGAGGACCAAGGGGGGAGGAGGGATGGGCCCGCTACCCACAATGTGCCCGATCATTTGTCGGACGCATCAGGAGTGGGGTAAGTTTATAAGCCACACTACATGGCTTGCTACAAGAGTGTGGCTTATCATGTCATGCGAACCCACCCAATGTGTATTTACTTCACTTACTTCAAGATGTGGTAAGCTGGCCCTGCTGCATTTGGGGGCCTGCACATTCTGTTGATTGGGGCCCTGCATGTCTGCCCGAAAGTCCTGCCCTGATGGCACCACTGTCACCATCCGATCTTTCTCACCACTCAGCAACGACCCTTCAGAAACATGCAGGCCTGTGGCTCACGCTGGCTCAGCTTGTCTGAGTGTGGAAAGCTAAGCAGGGTCAAGCCTGGTTATTACTTGGGTGGGAGACCGCTCCTCTAGTTTCCTGCACTGAGCAGGGGGTTGGACTCAATAGCCCTGTAGGCCCCTTCCAACTCTATGATCTATGAAATCTATGAAATAATGTCTGAGAACTGCCAAGTCATGAATACCCCATAATATAGTGGTATTTTAGATCAACTGTCTTTAATCAGCAGATAGTAATATTAGAGGTGAGGCACAAAGGTGTTTCTAAAGCAGTGATTCAGTTCAGTTTCAAATGTATTTGCATCGGCCATTGGCCTTAGCAAAGTTATAGCAAACTACAAGTATATACATATATTTTTAAAAATGAGGCCAGCAAGGAAATAAACCTCATAATTAAACTCAATAATAAATATAATCGCAATGGTCCAGATGACAGCCAAAAATGTGAGTCTTAAAGACTAAGCACATTTTGGCCATCGTTAAAGTTGGCATTTAAAAAAAAAAAAATCTCACTTATGTTCATTGGCTAGTAAAATCATCACTTTTTGAAAATCCAACCAACTATCATTCACAACCTTCCAACATATGATGAAGAAACCTATTCCACACACACACACACATTTATAGACCAACTAAACAAAAAATGGATACTGTCCTCAACCTCACAATAAAGTTGTACATTATAAGGAAATATTCTAATATGTCACTTCAGCCAAGGTTGAGAGCATTTGGTTATGTGTAAGAAGGTTGAATATATTTCTCAGTGTGAACTGGTGAATTGCAGTGGCACACTGGCATTTAAACATGACATACGAAGGAGCAAACTTGGCATTAGTTAAAGAAGCTAATCATGCAGAGATGTAGCTACATCTCTGACTTTTAATAAATGTTATTTTTACAATATTCACCTTTGAATGTAGGAAATAATCAAGTGAAAAACTGAATCAGCATTACTAATAACAAGATGATGACCTTAAAAGCGGAAAGATGTCCATTTAAATTTTGTGCTCTGAGGGAACTTCTCAGGGTCAGGGGCAATGAGGGCTCAGGGTGCAGGGTGTATTTCTGAAAGGGCAATATTGGCCTTGAAATGTAGGAAATAGGTGGAAGACTGAATCAGCATTAAAGACGATGGCCTTGAAAGTGGGAAGATTCCTTTCAAACTTTGCGCTCCGAGGAAATCTCTCAGGGTCAGGGCAACAAGGGCTCAGGGTGTTTATATTTTTAAAAAAGGAAATTGAACAAGACCCGAAGATCTTCAGTGACCCGGACAGTTCACACTTAACAACAACCCATGGGTAACTGGGGCCATGTGCTAACGCGCGTTCTGCCTCCCGTCAGCTCGCCGCTTCTGCTTTGCATCCAGTTTAGCAAACCACCAAGGAACTCCTGGTTTGTTGTTGGGTTAATGCTCTGGGTCGTTTCTCCCTGGACAATCCAGAGCGCTGGGTTTGCACGTCATGCCAAACAACTGGATGCTAAACTTGTTTGCTAAACTGGATGCAAAGCAGAAGCAGCGTGCGAGCGGGAGGCACTGCCAGGCAGTGATCTCACTTTCGCGCGGCCACAACCAACCATAGGTCATAAATTCTACCCAGTGGGTAAAGAGCAGTAATGCTAGAATGGACAGTCAGGTACGAACAGAACAGTTGCTAGCTTTAGAAAAGGTACAGGAGTACTGCCATAACCTAAATGTTTCGAAAAATATTTTGTTTTCAAAACGCTATTAAGGGTGACGTAGGCAGTGATTAATTTCTGTCCTGGAAGTAAATCCTGATCCTTAGTATGATCCTTAATGAGTAAGGACAATCTGCTCAGCAGTAAGGGAAAGACACTCTGCACATACTCAGAGGTGCCTGTCTTTATTGTATAACATTCTTTCATATATGTTTCTTTGCTAAAACAAAAATGCTCCTTTTTGCCCTGGAATTTTAACTTAATAATTTTAATTGATTGATGTGTTTGCTGTTTCAATAGCTTTAATGCTTCTTATTTTGTAACGTTGTTATTATATAGTATTTGCCTTTTTATATTATGTACACAACCCTGGCATCTTTCGTCTATCTATCTACCTCTATCTATCTATCTATCTATCTATCTAATGAACCCTCTATATTCTCTAATAAACCTATAATCTACAGACATGTAAAAATATGTTGGGTCAATACTAATACAGGCACTGATACCTCTTAAAAACCTCAATAAACACTGGGTGATATCCAACATTGTGTGAACACCCTTCCACTCCTGCAATGGAACTTTCCCCTTCCTCTCCTTTCCCCCTGCAGGCCCCCACACACATCTCCAGAATCTGCTCTGAAGGGTCCTCCAACTCTCTTGAGGGGTGGAGGAATCTATTCCACTGACAGATGTTGTTTCGTCAGTGGGAGAAGCAGCCCGATGAGAACTGAGCATGCTTAGTGGGCCCAGAAAGCTCTGGTGGTGCTGGTGCTGGTGCTGGTGCTGGTGGTGGAGACGGAAAACTGGGAGGGGAGATGGAGTGGGAAAAGGCATAGCTGGCTAGAATCCTGAACAGGTGCACTCCACAGTGCAAGCGGCGACATTTTGTTGCAGGTCCCACATTTAACTCCTTCTATTGAAATGAGATATTTGAAGGCTTGTAAACACCTTTGCTGCCCAGTGCCTGTTGTGTTGGGCACCAGGATCTGGAAGCTGTGAGAGACTGCAACAGTGGCCAAGTCAGGAAGCCCCACCCTGTGAGGGACTAATCTGACTTCTCCAGCAGCTATTTCCTCTCTGAGAACTGCTATGGCCCAGAGGAATACAATGGGAGCTAGAACATCTGACAACTGGAGTGGGGCCCAGAAACATATATATGCCTTTGCCCCTTCCCTAGTAACTCTCAACTTGTGATGACTGGTCTAGCTGAAGGGCTTCAGTTACAAAGCACTATGCCCGAGGTGACACAAAAGTGTGATTTCATAGACACTTGGTCCCAAGAGGTGGTTTCATAGATTTCATAGATCATAGAGTTGGAAGGAGCCTACAAGGCTATCGAGTCCAACCCCCCGCTCAATGCAGGAAACTAGAGGAAGGCTCTCCCATCCAAGTAATAACCAGGCTTGACCCTGCTTAGCTTTCCATGCTCAGACAAGCTGAGCCAGCATAAGCCACAGGCCTGATGTGGCTGCCAGAGAGGTGAATGCGATTTTATGTTGCATCAATCAATAGAAGTGCAGTTTCTAAGAGCTTTTCTACACAAGGCATTTATTGTGCTCCCTCAGGTTCTTTAGACGACATCATGAGCCTCCAGTTTCGTTTCTGTTTTTAAAGAGCACTTCCTCGGGCTTTTTAGAGCAGGGAAAATGGAGTATTGTTTCTGAAAGTGAAAGAAAAGGTATTTTCCTACTTGTGTAATTGCAATATTCTGCCATAGCACAGTGCCACCTAGAGGTTATTTAGCAGAAAAGCAGGAAAGGAAAAGCTCTTTGGGTATTGCTCGGATCTCAATTCTGTGATGAAACCAAAAGTAGACACAGTGATTGACAGCCTCATGTAGAAAAACTCTAAGTCATGGGAAGTGATAGTTCTCCACTCTACTCTGTGCTGGTCAGACCTCACCTCAAATACTGCACTTAGTTCTGGACACCCCACTTTAAGAAGGATTCAGATAAATTGGAACGAGTTCAGAGAAGGGCAACAAAGATGATCAGGGGACTAGAAACTAAGGGCTTTTCTACATGAGGCTCTTAACCCAGCACTTTAACGAAGCTTCCGCTTCTGGAGTTTTGTGGGATTAAGATCGGCTCCTTCACACGTGTTTTTTTTTCCTGGGGTTTTTCTTTCTCTGCCTTTCTCTGTATTCTAGTAGTAGTAGGCGATCACTAGTGACCGAGTAAGATTGTCTTCCAAGATGAAATTTTGGTTGAGTTGGAAGGCGCCTGTGTGTGTAATTGCTTTATGTGGGGAGATCGGTGCACAACGAATCACCACACAAACTTGACAGAGAATGGCAAGGGTCCAATGGCACGGTTACCCTGACGATTGGAAAACCATTCTCTGCTGCAGCCTTCACCCGCCTTCACAGCCGTTGTAATTTAGGTTTAATTATCTTCTGCCTGTTCTGCCGTTGAGGACTTTATGTTTTGGATCATTCTTTGTCTGGTTCCTCTCCCCGGACCTTACCGCCATGGGTGACCCTACTGGGAGTACATAGCTCCCGACGGCATTGCTCACAGGGTTCATCGGAACACACAAGCCCACTCACCACTTCAAGGTGACGAGGGGTATGTATTCTATTACACAACCACTAGGTGGCACGGTGGTATAGCAGAATCGTGCAAATGCATCAGGTTTCATGCCAGCATTCACAGAAATACCAGCCTTTCCTCATTAGAAACACACACACACGCCCGCTGTAATGGTTGCAAAGAATGGGAGAGCCCGTGGAGGATGCCCACATCATGTAAAGCACCCGCAAGCTACCATGAGTGAGGAATCAGGAACGCACAATGAATGCCTCATGTAGAAAGTCTCTAAGTCCGATGAGGAAAGACTGAAGGAACTAGGTATGTTTAGCCTTGAGAAGAGAAGAATGAGGGGGGATATGATCAGGGCCGGTGCAAGGCAGTTTGGTGCCCTAGGCAAAATCAGATATTTAGTGCCCCCCCTTCCCACTTGAGAGCGCTGTATTTTTTCCCCCAAGGTGTTTCTGGCGCCCCCTTTAGTCCTGCGCCCTAGGCAGCTGCCTAGTTGGCCTAATGGTAGCACCGGCCCTGGATATGATAGCACTTTTGCTAGACTTTTGCTAGACGTGGAAATAAGGCTGGACGCGCTGCCCGAGCCTTATTTCGTCCCCCGCCCCCTCCCCGCCTCGTCCCCCGCCCCCTCCCCGCCACTTACCTGGCTCTCCACGTTCGGGCCGGGAAATGGGCCTCTGCACAGGCGCAGATTGGTCCCGTTGCATCATTTCCGGTCCCGGAAGTGACGCGACAGGACCGATCGAGCAGAGCGGGCGGTTCTCTGCCGGATCGGGCGGCTCTCTGCGGAGCGCGCAAGCCGCCCCGAAGAGGAGGTAAGGCCTCGCCGGGGCGCGAGCGGGGCCATGCTCGGCCTCGTTCTGCCCCGGCGGAGGCTCGATTTACAACTCTAGAACTTGTCACACAGAAGAGGGCTGCAACCTGTTTTCTATCATCCAAGACTGCAGGACACAAGATAACAGGTTTAAGTTACAGGAAGGTAGAGTTCGGTTGAACATCAGGAAAACCTTTGCAAGGGTCAGAGCAGTCAGACAATGGAACCAGCTGCCCAGGGAGGTGACGGGCCCTCTGTCGCTGGAGGTATTTGTTGGAAGATATGGGAAAGGAGTTGGTCCTATACTGGTTAGGATGAAGCCGAGTTTCCCCCCATATGCACAGCCTGGTTATTGAAACTGGTTATTACCACGTGGGTTATTAAACCCTGCTAAAAGGCTCTTTAAAAGAACGGATTGCCCATGCAAGGTTTAAAACTAATAAAGACATTTATTAGTTTTTACTTACAGTCAGTTTATTCACATATGCAGGATGCATATAGGTAGGTTAGAGTCTTTGGTGTTAAGAGTCTGCTTCATTGGAGATCACTGTCTGGAAGCCAGCTCAGACCATGTGTCCATCAGGTTGGAGAGGCAGAGAGAGAGAGAGAGAGAGAGAGAAAGAGAGAGAGAGAGAGAGAGAGCTGGCCACAGAGAGGCCGGAGGTAGGGAGGGGGGTTACAAAACATGCACCCTGGGGATTGTTCAATTAACCCTTTCCTCCCACTCTAACTAGTGGTTACATTACCTCATTGATTTAAGCAGGCAATATTACAATTTCCATCACCCCTTCTTAATACTGCATGCATTAATCAACTAAACCTAGTCTGTTTCTTAGTTTTTGGAAATGGTCTCGAGGCAGTGGGTTTTTTTCAAGATGTCTGCTGGCATCTCCTTGGTAGGGCAGTGCACCATCTGGATTTGTCACCTCTGAGTCATTTTGTGAACGACATGGTACTTCACATCTCTGTGCTTCAGATTTGCAACGAAGCCTTGGGTTTGAGCTGTGTGGATACAGCTCTGGTTGTCCTCATGAAGCTGGATGGGCTTTTGCTCTTCTGTGCCAAGACCTTTGAACTGCGTCTATCTCCCCCCACGGTGGTCTTGCATTTATTATTTATCATATTTATACCCCACCTTTTTTCCTGCAAGAAACCCAAGGCGGCTTACATAATCCTCCTCTCCATTTTATCCTCACAATAACCCTGTGAGGTAGGTTAGGCTGAGAGTCAGTGACTAGCCCAAAGTCACCCAGTGAGTTTCATGGCCGAGCGGGGACTAGAACCCGGATCTCCCGAGTCCCAGTCCAACACTCTCACCACTAGGCCACGCTGCATCCAGGGCCCCCCAGCATCGCCTTAGTGTCTGTTGAGCATTGATATGTAAAAATCAACCAAGCACTCTAGGTATGGTCCAGAATCCTCCTAGGTGACACCTGAGAGCCACCCCGCCCCTCACATCTCGCCCAGACAGAAGTCATCCTGATTGGCCAAAGGGCTAGTAGGCGACCGAAGGGAGGGCCAGAGGGGAGAAGCCAATATAATACGAGCGAGCGGCGATGGCATCTGGGCTTTGTTGTCATTGTGGGAACAAAGAGAATGGCGGACTCAGGGCCGGTGCTACCATTAGGCCAACTAGGCGGCTGCCTAGGGTGCAGGGCTAAAGGGGGTGCCAGGAGCATAGGGCTGGAGGGAGGGAGGGCTCAAGTGGGAAGGGGGGCGCTAAATATCTGATCTTGCCTAGGGCACCAAACTGCCTTGCACCTGCCCTGGGCGGACTCTGGCTACGGAAAGTCCGGCACAAGCTTAACCCCCAGCTAAAGTGTAAGTGCCTGGGTATTTAGTGGGAAGGCTAGTTTCGATATTTTGTAGCATGGACTGTTTGCAACAAAGTATCTCTATTATTCTGTCAATTTCCTTCCCTTTTCTCCCAACCCAGAGTGCGTGATTTGGCGGAGACAGACTCAAGGCTGAGGGTTGGTTGGTGTTCCTGATTACATTGTGTTTGTGCAGTTCATAGCTATGCTAGGTACAGGACCTCTGCTCTGATCATCTGCCGTACAAAAAACTACAGTGGATTTCATAGATCATAGAGTTGGAAGGGGCCTGCAAGGCCATCGAGTCCAACCCCCTGCTCAATGCAGGAAACTAGAGGAGGGGGTCTCCCATCCAAGTCATCACCAGGCCTGACCCTGCTTAGCTTTCCACGCTCAGACAAGCTGAGCCAGCGTGAGCCACATGGTTCTGTATATAACTTGCAGCATGCTGGTTAAGAGACAGAGGCAGCAGTCCTGCTTTTACCGGGGAGTAATGCCAATTTAATTCAGAGGGACTTATTTCTGACTCTGCATGAGTATGCATACACAGGATTGCACTGCACGTTATTAATTGGAAGTCAGATTTGGCCTCTGCCGTGAATTAATTAGGTAGCCTTAGATCAGCCTGATTTTCTGTCTCCCATCTGCAATATACCGTAGCGATAATTATACAATCATGCCTTACTGGTTTGTTGTGAAGATTACTGTAAGATAATATATCTGAAGCGTTATTTATGGTATTTTTTGTTTTGTTTTACTTGGTTGTTGTAACATTTTTTACTTGTTAGCTGCTCCGGGAACCCTTTGGGGTGAAGAGTGGCATATACCGTAAATATACTGTGCAGTGATTTTGTTATATCAAGCGGTATATAAGCAGGGCTTTTTTTCTGGTGGAACTCACCGGAACTGAGTTCCAGCACCTTTTCTTCTATTAATTGCATTACAATTTAATCGCCATCTACCCCTGAGGAAATGTAATCCAAGAGTTCCGGTACCCTTTTCTCCAGAAAAAAAAGCACTGTATATAAGTATCATAAATAAATAAGTAAATGAACTAAATACATAAATAAAGAACTGTTTACATGCAAAATATTATAATTTATGTGAGTCTGAGAGAGATCTACAGCCCACTTTTATCCAGAGTTAGGCATGCCTAAACCCATTGATTTCAGTGAGCTTAAGCTGACCTAATGGTGCACATCATTTCAAAAGCAAAGGACATCTATGCCTTATTCTGGGTGATCTGCTGCAAAACATTTAATGCTTCTTTCGCTGTATGTACCGCAAAAGTGCGTGTGTGTGAGAGAGAGCATGCACATGCACTGTTTGGGTTGTCGTCCTGTTGCACTGGCCATGGTTCAGCTCCTTTCTGAAGATCAGTGGGGACTCGGAATTTTATATCCCTCACTCAGTCATCTGTAGCACGGGGACAGTATTGAATCAATGGCCTCATGTCCTTTCTTGGTTGCCACCTGCTGCCTACGCAGAGAATGGCTATGGCAGGATGGGCATGGGCTATCGGGTCTTCACAGCAAGACCTACTTACCACAGTATGGGTCAGCGTAAAGTTAAAAACTCCAGGTCTGCATCAATCAACAGCATTGGCTGCCAATTTCTTTCCAGTTTAACACACTGCATTTGGCCCTTAAAGCCCTACATGGTCTAGGACTTGGTTACCTTTAGAACTGTCTCCTCCCATACACCTCCCTGGGCTTTAAGATAAGCATTGGAGGCCTTCCTCTCTAGAGCCATTGTCCCAGGCCATTAGGCAAATGAGCATGGGGGACAGGACCTTCTCAGTGGTAGCACCGTGGCTCTAAAATACTTTCCCTTGGAGATCTGTCAGGCTCCTTCTCTGGCCTTTTTAGCTCCAAGCTGAAAACTTTTCTCTTTTGACAGGCTTCTAATATTCAGAATTTTACTGCTAATGGTTTTTGTTATATGTTTTAGATTGTCTCTTTATGGTAGTGTTTTTAATGTGTATTTTTGTTTTTTTTTTAATATCCATTTTCTGCTTTGTATTTATGTTGTAAATCCACCCTGAGTGCCCTTGGGCAGAAGAGTATGGTGTCAATAAATCACTTTTGTAGTTTACTCTATGGGAACTTAGTGTGCAGATGCACCCTCAGAATGGCAGATGATAATATATTAGTCCGAGTGTGCAGCAACCACAAGATTTGGTTTGGATCCCGATTCAGTGATTCAGAAAACAGCCAGATTTGGCCTGGACCAAGTTGGAGGCTGCCCACTTTGACTCAGGTCTGAATCTCGATTTGGAAATTCATAACTTGGTGACTCCATGAGCTATCATTGGAAACCAATACATGGGTATAACTTTTTTTTTTTCTGTTCGTTAGATGTGGACGGAATTTGCAGACATAATGATCATGTAAGAGCAGCGGAGGCTGGTCAGTGGGGTGGTGGATCCACTCTGGATTGTAGTCTGAACTTTCAAGGAGCTATCCGTGTTCAGAAGCTATTTTGGGGGTAGGGTTCAGCACCATGGACAACTCCTCCAAAGTTCAGACTAAAACCCAGAGTGGATACACCACCCCACTGACATGGGAGCCACCAACCTCCAAGGCATGTGTGAGGGAATTACATCATGTGCCAAATTGTGCCAAGAAATAGGTACGGGAGGGGGGGAGGATTGTGTTATGCGCGCAATTCTCTCTCCTGTAGGGAACCGTGGGAACTGTGGTGAGGTAAAGCGGGCAACAGAGACTTCTGAACATCCTTACTACCAAACTACAATCCCCACAATTCTTTGGCAGTTCGACTAGTATATCGTGGATATAAGTTTGTAGTGTAGATATGCCCTACAAAGTGGTGATTAAATCATATGCATATCGCAACACATTCTTCGAGTTGGGGCCCCCCCACAAATCTTCTCCACATCCTGCTCCTCACTCATCTATTTTTACCCTTTTTTCTTGCAGTGCACCCTTGTACTGTGACCATCCACCCTAAGGAGCCTGCTGTGGTGTTTGGGGGTTCCCTGAATCTGAACTGTACCTTTTCGTGTACTAATTACACTAAATCAAGATGGGAGGCATCTCTTGCAGGATTGAGCAAGGAAGGAGATGGGTGGATTTCGCTGAGCATCACCAATGCGACTGAATGGACATTTCAACCTATATGCTTGGTCAGCTATGGAGAATCTAAACAACACTTGACCAAGGTAGTGGTCTATGTTTACCGTAAGTATTCACAGCATTTCAGAGCCGGGAGGTATCTGGAGGCCATGCAATCCTCTCTCTCCCCCTCCCATATATAATTTCTAGGGTAGGTGAACAGAGCCCCCGTGTGCGTTGCTGGTCAGGCAGTTCCAACTTGGATCTTTGCTCAACATCCCATCCTCCTCCTGGTGTGAATGTCAGGTGACACCAGGGAGCCCATGCAGCCAATGATACTGGCTGATATAAAGTTTCCCATTGGCGGTCTGCGTCTTCCATTCTGGGCTCCTCGTTGCTGTGGGAAGCTACCTGTCTTATGTTTTAAGACAGGCACACTGGCACACCTGCCAGTGTGGCGTAGTGGTGAGAGTGTTGGACTGGGACTCGGGAGATCCGGGTTCTAGTCCCCGCTCGGCCATGAAACTCACTGGGTGACTTTGGGCCAGGCATTGACTCTCAGCCTAACCTACCTCGGCTCGGTCTTCTCCCAAAAGAGGGTCTATGACCCCCCTGGCAAACCTGAAGTGCAGACTGAAGGGGCAGGATTGCAGCTTGAGATTAATAGGCAAATGGTCAAGGAGCACCTGATTACTCTGAACGAGTTTAAATCTCCAGGGCCTGATGAGCTGCATCCTAGAGTAATAAAGGAACTGGCAGAAGAACTCTCAGAACCACTGTCTATTATCTTTGAGAAATCATGGAGGACAGGTGAAGTGCCAGACAACTGGAGGAGGGCAAATGTTGTTCCCATCTTCAAAAAGGGCAAGAAGGAGGAACCTGGGAACTATAGGCCAGTCAGTCTGACATCAATCCCCGGGAAGATTTTTGAGCAGATTATAAAGAAGTCAGTCTGCAAGCACCTTGAAAACAATGCAGTGATTACTAGAAGCCAGCATGGATTTGTCAAGAACAAATCCTGTCAGACTAATCTGATCTCATTTTTTGATCGGGTAACCTCCCTTGTGGACTGTGGGAATGCTGTGGACATTATATATCTGGACTTCAGCAAAGCTTTCGACAAAGTGCCTCATGATATCCTGATTAGTAAGCTAGCTAAGAGTGGGCTAGATGGAACAACTATCAGGTGGATCCACAACTGGCTACAGAATCGGACTCAAAGAGTGCTTATCAATGGTTCCTTCTCAAACTGGGGAGAGGTAACGAGCGGGGTACCACAGGGCTCGGTCCTGGGCCCGGTGCTCTTCAACATTTTTATTAATGACTTGGATCAGGAGGTACGGGGAATGCTTATCAAATTTGCAGATGACACAAAGTTGGGTGGAACAGCTAATACTCTGGAAGACAGAAACAAAATTCAAAGTGACCTCGATAGGCTGGAGCGCTGGGCCGAAAACAACAGAATGAAATTTAATAGGGATAAATGCCAAGTGCTGCACCTAGGGAGAGGAAACCAAATGCAGAGTTACAGAATGGGGGACACTTGGCTCAACAATACTACAAGTGAGAAGGATCTTGGAATTGTGGTAGATCACAAACTGAATATGAGCCAGCAATGCGATGTGGCTGCAAAGAAGGCAAATGCAATTTTGGGCTGTATTAATAGAAGTATAGCTTCCAAATCGCGGGAAGTGATAATTCCCCTTTACTCGGCACTGGTTAGGCCTCATCTTGAGTACTGCGTCCAGTTCTGGGCACCACACTTTCAGAAGGATGTAGACAAACTGGAGAGGGTTCAGAGGAGGGCAACAAAGATGATAAAGGGACTGGAAACAAGGCCCTATGAGGAGAGACTGAAAGAACTGGGCATGTTTAGCCTTCAGAAGAGGAGACTGAGGGGAGATATGATCGCACTCTTCCAGTATTTGAAGGGATGTCACACAGAGGAGGGCAAAGATCTCTTCTCGATCATCCCAGTTTGCAGGACACGGAATAATGGGCTCAAGTTACAGGAACCTAGATTCCACCTAAACATCAGGAAAAATTTCCTGACTGTCAGAGCAATAAGACAATGGAATCAACTACCTAGGGAGGTTGTGGGCTCTCCCACTCTGGAGGCATTCAAGGTGCAGCTGGACAGCCATCTGTCAGGGATGCTTTGACCTAGATTCCTGCATTGAGCAGGGGGTTGGACTCGATGGCCTTGTAGGCCCCTTCCAACTCTACTTTTCTATGATTCTATGATTCTACCTCACAGGGTTGTTGTGAGGATAACATGGAGAGGAGGAGGAGGATTATGTAAGCTGCCTTGGGTTCCTTGCAGGAAAAAAGGCGGGGTATAAATATAATAGATAGATAAATAAATAAATAGGATTGTGCAGGAGAATTTCCTAAGTGGGCCATCATGTCCCATGTTAATAATGTCCCGGTTAAATGGGACCTTTGGCAAGCAAGAACAACAAGCAAAGGGCCCAGGTGGGCACTGAACTGGCATGCCAACCTTAAAGTGTAGGAGTGACTTTGTGCAGCCTCGTTTAAATAGGATATGCAAATGCTACATGGGTAAGTTCTCCTTACCTGCCTGGCATCACATTTAAATTGGATCTTATACCTAAGAGCATGGATTTTTGTCATTTGGATTTTCTTTTCTTTTTCCTTCTCTTTTATATACTTTACTTACTTATTTATTAAATTTACAGGCTGCCCACTGGCAAATGCCCCCACGGTGGTTTACTATCATTTGTTAACATGTAGACATTAATGTAAATACAGAAAAGAAAGTGAAAGAAGAAAGTTCCAAGTTATAACGCAATCCAAAATCCACAGCTGGGCAAGACCTTTATGAGGACCAACCAAAATGCCACACGAGATTTTTTTTTTTTTTTTTTTGCAAGCTTTTGATTTCTCCAGAACACTTCATTAGGTTAGATGGTACAGAAAGCAAGGGATGGGGGAAGAAAAGAAAAGTCCAAAAATAAGGCCAGATATTGTACCCATGAGGTGAGCAGTTTAGACCCGGGTCCAAAATGAAGATTGCAGACGGAATGACCTCTCTCTGACCTTAGAGGATGAGATCCAAAATGTCCTCTAGCCCTGAGATGCCTGTCCAGGGTCCACAGGATGTCTCTTCCCTTAGTTCAGTGTTTCTCAACCTTGGGTCCCCAGATGTTTTTAGCCTACAACTCCCAGCATGCCCCAGCCAGCATAGCTGGCTGGGGCATGCTGGGAGTTGTAGGCCAAAAACATCTGGGGACCCAAGGTTGAGAAACACTGCCTTAGTTGGTTATTCGTTCTCATATACGGTAAGTATTCCAAAGTAATCTTACTGGAAAGAATTCAAACCAAGGAGGGTCTGAACCATTAAGGCACAATCCTATTTTAGACAGAAAAAAGCCCTACAACTCCCAGCATGCCCCAGCCAGTGCCCTAAGTGTATGTTTTACCTCTGTACAAGACTGGGTTCTATTGCAATTTAAACATCTTCATAAGAATAAATATACCGTAATTATCCTTCCACACTTGAAATTTTAAGATCTGATTAAGTTGTAGCCGATTTGACCATCGGTTTAATCATCTGAAACCGATTTGCAGTTCATGTTTTCTAACTGAGGCACCAACATGTCTTGGGCTGGCCTTGGTGCCATGACACATTGTTCCAAATAAAAGGTGTTAGCATCTTAGACAATGCAGCTTCCCAGATGTCTCTCTCTTGATGTCAGTAAAGGATCCCTGCTGGAAATCCCTTATGCTAGCTTTCCTGGCAGTGAGGCCCCCCTCCACCCCTTCTGCTTACTCCCCGTACCTATATATACGTCCAGGCATCAAGCCAGAAGCTAATCAGTTATTTCAGACTAATACACACAACCAATGCATTTCCGCTTCCTCTTCGCATAATTGGGGACAAGCTATTCAGCCTTGTGTGAGAGTCATTATCCAGTTCACAGAATTGTTTGCTACACCCCTTGTCTCCAGGCTGAAGATGATGCCGAGTCTTTCAGACCATCTTTGCCCACTATTGTTTAATTACTACACAGGCTTAATATCCTACCGTAGGAGGCCTAATAATAATAATAATAATAATAATAATAATAATAATAATAATAATAATAATAATAATTTATTTATTACCCGCCTCTCCATCTAGATCGAGGCGGGGAACAACAGAAATATAAAATACCTAAACTAAAACAACACAATATATACTATTAAACATCTTAAAACATCCTAAAAACATCTTAAAACATCTTTAAAACATCTTTAAAACATCCTAAAACATCCTACCATAGGAGGCTCTCCCCACCACCCCACCACCCATGTTCCCCAGCTGAAAACAGTCCAGTAGCCATCAACAGTGCCCTGCCTGGTGCCTGGCAAACTGCCCTGTTTCTGTAGTCCGAAGACCAACTAGACAGCACGTGGGAGAGGCATGAACAGCTTCTCACAGTGTTGTTGTTAGGCTGGCCGCTTAGTTACGCATGGCAAAAGTTGAGGACATGTATCAGCAAAAGAGAGGGCACACATCTTACCATGGCAGGGAAGACTGTGACCAGGTGACCTACAGGTGTGCCTGCTCAGTCTGCTGTCCAGAGTCAGTCAGGAACGTAAAGGCCCCCTGTTCTCCCTTCTTATGGTCCTGTTTTTTTTAGACCAAACATGGAGTGGGCACCTCTTGAAACAGAGGACTTGTCCATAGTAAAGAAGGCCACATGGCCACCCCAGGTTGTTTTAACTGAAAAACAGTCATGTGGAGGCTGCCCCGTTTCAGTGGAGTTATGGTGGGGGAGGGGCTGCATAATCCTTTCCCCCTCCTGCTCCTCTCAAAACCGCCGTTCCTGCATTTAAGGCCATTCTACCATATTTGGTGGGTGTGCAGTAAAGTCCAAACTTTTGGGGTTAGGGTTATAGATTACACTGAAGCTGTCAGTGATCACAAATCTCCTATGGGCCCAAGCCCAACAAGAGTTCTGCTAGACTTCATGGACATAAAACAACAACTGCAAAGCACGTGAAACCAAAAACTTTTTTTTTTTTTTTTGCTGGTTGCAGAGGGACTTTGATCTGGTTCTCATGACATGACAGCCCACTATGGGTTATTAATTTTACCCATGGTGAGGCTACGGTGTGTGCCAGCTGCCATTTTGCATATTCCGCCCACAAGTGGGGGTTGTCATGTCATGTCACAAGTGGGGGTTGGTGTTGGAGTGGGAAAATGGTCGGTGTGCTAGCAAGCTAAATGCAGCCCTGGCTGTCCACACACACAGCAGCAGAGTACCCTCTTCCCACACAGCAGTCCGCTTCAGCCTTTCCAGCATTCCTCCATCCAGCATTCCATCCAGGTCCCAGGAATCACTCTATAGCCAAAACAGTTCTATTCTAACTGTTTTATTAACTTATTACAAAGTATCACTACACAGGTTACTTTACACTCCATATACAGAGTCCACTGTGCATGTGCAAAGCACAAAGCCTTGAAGGTACATCCAGCTCAGTAGAAAGCAAGTGCAAGCATGTTCAGCTCAGAATCATACAAGCATGATACATATGGCCAAAGCCTGGCCACTACACATCATTGGTCTATGTACATCACATGACCTCTTTGTCCCACGGATAGCATTTCCCAGACCTGAGCGAGGCCGCAGACAAGAATAGCTCCGTAAATACAGAGAGCCATGTCCTAACCCTGTCTGGGAACTTCCCAGATAAGCAGCACAGAAGCTGCTGCAAAACATATCAAAACCAAACCTGACCACTGTGACTTATGCGAGGACTAAACAACACTCGCATAACCCTACCACAGACATTGGGTTATGCGAGGGTTGTTTAACCCTCATATAACCCACAATGGCTGGGTTCCCATGATATGAGAACCCACAGTCGGCGGTTGAATATGGAAAATGGCAGATGACACACCCTACGGCTCACTGTACATTAAACAACCTGTGGTGGGTTCTTTAATATTGCTAACTGGCCTTTGGTCTAGCTGTGCAACAGAAAAACAAAAAGATGAAAAGTTTTGTATTTCTTTTAAACTTGCTTGACTTCTTTTGCATCTCTGTATACTTGAAAAAGCAATAAATAAAGACTTTAAAAATGTATTCCATAAGCTGCTTTCCCCCCCACAAGGCGCGGGGGGGGGATCCCATATCTTTTCCTGCACAAGTGGGGGGAAACAGCTAAGCAGCTGAAGATAATGTTTTTTAAGCTCAAAATGACAGACAGGGATGAGATTAAACAGCCCCTCTTCTCATCATTATTCAACTCTCAATCTCAGCCTCTGATGCTTTTCATTTTTTAAAAAATGGGCAACTGTGCACAGATCTACTGGATATCTGGCTTGCTTGAAGGCAGCAGAACCAGAAGTTTCATTGAGTCCCAGTAGGACTGCCACTCGTGGTTGGTAGGTTCAGCTTGTGCCACAAGGTGTTCAGGTTCTTTAGATGTGAAGATTTGTTTTCTTTTTAAAAATGCGATATCATTTGTATGTTGTTTCTCCAACACTCGAGATGCCGAGCAACAATAAGATCAGATGGCGAACAGCAATAGTATTATATGGCTCCTTGAGGAATGGTGAGGCAGCCATCACACGTGGCAGAGTGGGCAAGATAGACAGATCTGACCCAGGGGATACAATCCATCAGGACACTTCATTGAAATGAACAGGAGCTACACAAGAGCACCTTTGTGGGAGAAGCGCCCAAGAGATTACACCCCTTGCTAATTAGGGAGACTGTGGTCGACAGTTGGATTTCCCACCTTAGAAACCAAAATGCATTCGGCTAGCCCTGCTGAATTCACATGCCATGAATTCAATCATAACAGACTGTTCAGCCAATCTCTAGTACAGGCAGTCCCCAGGTTACGAACGAGTTCCGTTCTTAAGAATGTCTTTAAGTCGAATTTGTATGTAAGTCGAAACAGCATAGTGTTCTATATGTTAAAATTGGCATTAACGCAAAGTCCGTTCTTAAATATGGGTTGTCTGTAAGTCAGATGTTCTTAACTCGGAGACTGCCTGTATTGCTTTCGTACTGTATGAAAGTATCATAATCCATTAGCTTTTGATGGCATGACCAGATGCAGAAGGACAGTAGTCTAAGATCTCTGAGGACCCTTTGACCAACTAGGCCCCACTTACCTTCCCAAATGCTTGTTATCCATAACTTTGTCGCTCCCACCATAGAATTCTCAACTCCGGATATCTACCTGGCTCCTGAGATTGTGGATGGTCACTCGGAGAGAATCATATGCAACATCTCTCGCTTGAGAGTGAGAGACTCTGTCCCACGTAACCTCAACATCTCCCTGAGCAGAGGTGGTAACATCCTGAACAGTACCCATGGCGACCAATCGGCGGAGTACAGCTTTGTGTCTAGTCTTCTGCAGGATGATGGGGCTGAGATCCTCTGTGTGGCCTACGTCCAGGTGGGCTCGGAAGTGCTGAAAAAAAGCTCAAACAGAACCTTGAAGATCGTGGGTGAGTTCCATTGGTTGGGTAGCAGATTAGCTTTGCCTACCATATGCACTGCTAAAGGGTCAGGTTGAGAGAAGTTGGGGCACACACATCTCTGACCATTTGCTCTGGCCTGGACAGATAATTGTTCCTTAAGAGAGCCAAAGATGATACAGCCATTGTTGCCTATGGTACAATGACATCCCATCATTGTCTCTGTTCAAATACACAAAACACAGCAAAAGTTAAGTGAGTATAGGATACAATCGACTGAACTGCTCACCCCTCTTTGGCTGTAGCAAACAGCCTATAAGCCTGTAGCATAATGGAGACTTGTGGGTAACCTCCATTGGCTGGGTAGCAGATTAGCTTTGCCTGCTGCCTCCAGGGCTGGGAAGCCCCGGTTGGGAGCTGTTTGGGTACACACATCCCTGACCATTTGCCCCAGCCTGGAGGGTGGTGAAGCTCACCAGTGCTTTTTTTCTGGAGAAAAGGGTACCGGAACTCTTGGCTTACATTTCCTCGGGAGTAGATGGCGATTAAATTGTAATGCAATTAATAGAAGAAAAGGTGCTGGAACTCAGTTCCGGTGAGTTCCACCAGAAAAAAAGCCCTGAAGCTCACTATTACCAGTGAGGCTCACAAGTTGGAGACAGACAATTGTTTCTTATGGGAGCAGAAGATGATACAGCCGACGGTTACCTGTGGTGCAGTTTTGTCCTATAGCTGTCTCTGTTCAAATGGATATGCAGGTATTTGAAACCTTGCAAGGCCCTGCAAAAGCTGTTTGACAATTGTGGAATGGGTTTGCACCCCATGGGAAAGAACAACAAAGAGTCTTGTGGGACCTCAAAGACTAATGAATTCATTATGGCATATGTTTTCATGGACTATAGTCTACTTCATCAGGAATTACCATATCACCTCTGCAACAAACCAACAGACAGTGTATGTGTCCAGTCATACAGCCAGGCCCCGTTTACATTCCTTGCCTATGCTGAGCAGATGGGGGACATTGGCGAAGTGGGAAACCTCTCAGTTTGGTTCCTGGAACTCAGCAAAGTTATGTGAATTAAATTGAATTTATTTGTCTGTGGTACAAAAGCCATTACAAAATGCTATAAAAATATATAAAATATAGCAATGCAGAATGCAAGATACCAGTAAAAGATAACTAAACAGTGACACACATTTACAAAAGGTCTATAACAAATCATCTCCTTTACAGTCCACTGCAGACATTTATTTATTTATTACATTTATACCCCACCATTTTTCCTGAAAGGAACCCAAGACGGCTTACATAAGCCTCCTCCTCCTCTCCATCTTATCCTCACAACAACCCTGTGAGGTAGGCTAGGCTGAGAGTCAGTGACTGGCCCAAAGTCACCCAGTGAGTTTCGTGGCCGAGCGGGGACTAGAACCCGGATTTCCCGAGTCTCAGTCCAGCGCTCTCACCACTACGCCACACTGGCTCTCTTATCTTTTAAATTTTTTAAAAATTTCATCTTTTAAAAAATTGCAACGAATTTTCTGTGTTGCTCCTGCAAAGCTAGCAACCTTTTCTGTGATGAAACTATAACTATAATATGCCAAAAAGTCACAAATAATGTCAGCCAGAGGCCATCCAGCTCTTATTTTCAAAAGATCCCCCAGAAAGTGAGCCCTGGGTTTCTTATAAGGGGACACGGTAACAGGGAATGCACTACAACTTCTACTTCCCCAGTGCCACAGATATGCAGCTGCTGTGCATAGAGATCCATTTCATCATCATCAGGCGATCACTCGTGACCGAGTAAGATTGTCTTCCGGGATAAAAGGAGGAGATTCTAAAGAAGATTGTGTAGACTCTAGCGATGGGTCCGTAAGTGACTGTGGAGGCCAATTCTAGATCCACACAGCTTCCCACAGTGAGGACACAGGTTACCAGATAGAAGATGGTCCTGTAAAGGATTCATTTGACGTGCTTTTCGCTTAGCACGTTTCTCCCTTTCACCTTGCACTCGGGCTTCTTCAAAGTCCATGGAACCTTTGTGAAAGGCCAACCTCCATTTAGATCGTTCATGGGCCAGAGCTTCCCAGTTTTCGATGTTTATATTGCATTTTTTTAGATTAGCCTTATGAACATCTTTAAACCTCTTATATTGACCACCGATATTCCGCTTTCCATCCTTGAGTTGGGAGTAAAGTAACTGCTTTGGGAGACGGCAGTCAGGCATTCGAACAACATGACCGGTCCACTGAAGTTGGCGTTGAAGGATCATTTTTTCAATGCTAGTAGTCTTTGCTTCTTCCAGTACACTGACATTTGTTCGCCTATCTTCCCAAGTAATTTGCAGGATTTTCCGGAGGCAACGTTGATGAAACCTTTCAAGGAGTTGGAAGTGACGTTTATAGATAGTCCATGTTTCGCAGGCATACAATAAAGTTGGTAATACAATGGCTTCATAAACCAGTGTTTTGGTCTTCTTACAAATATCCCGATCCTCGAACACTCTATGTTTCATTCGAGAAAATGCGGCACTTGCGGAGCTCAGACGATGCTGGATTTCACTGTCGATGTTAGCTGTAACAGAAAGATAGCTGCCAAGATAGAGAAAATGATCGACATTTTCCAGTATTGTCCCGCCAAGCTGGATAGATGGCATCACCAAAGGATTGGCTTGCACTTGCTGATGAAGCACTTTGGTTTTTTTGATGTTAAGTGAGAGACCAAGTTTTTCGTATGCTTCTGCAAAAGCATTTAGGATAGTTTGGAGATCATCCTCTGAATGTGCGGAGACCACATTATCATCAGCATACTGAAGTTCCACAACGGAGGTTGTAATTACCTTACTTTTTGCTTTGTGCTGAGGGCATTCTTTAAAATGAAGCCTTTCTAAGGGCAATGAAAGTCAACTCCTGAAGATACCGGTGAAAACGTCCTCTCTTAAAAGGCTGCACCATGGGGAAAATGTTTGAAATTGGCTGGAAGATAACATTTTTATGACAATCTACTTCAAAAAAAAATGCTATCTCTGAGGAACTGCTTTTCCTTATGAACTAAGGTAGTCTGAGCCTCTCCAAAATCAAACATACAAAATAGATGCCTAAGGATTCTTGCCTTAATAGACGGGAGTCCAACTTCCAATCTCAGCAAGGAGAAAGGAACCTCTGAAGGGAGCGGTTGCTTCAGGAACCCATTCTGGATGGCCACAACTCCAGAGACCTTTCCCTACCCCCCATATCTGAGCCCTATACAGGAGTTGAGAGAGTTTCTTGGTTGCATACATTTTCAATGTAGCCTGCCCAAGAATTACCTTTGGTGTTCCCCAGGCTGAGAGTCTTACCACCTCTATATGAAATTTCCAGCTGCCCCTATAGGAGACGTGTATCCCCAAGTATTTTATGTTGGAACATTGCTCAATCATGTGCTCGTCTATGTGTCATTTATGAAGGTGCTTCCTCCCTGAAAAGACCATTACCTTTGTTTCGGAGTAATTTATAACCGAGTTCTCCAAGCTACAGACCTTGCTTAGCTTGCTTGGAAGTCTCCTTAAACCTACCTGGGTGGTGGATTGAAGCGCCATGTGATCAGCATACAACAACATCTGGATCTTTCTATTTCCAATTGCTGGAGGAAAACAATCCAGAGAACTTAGATGAGATATTAGGTTATTCACATCAAAGTTGAACAGGAAGGGAGCCAGTTAGCAGCCCGGCCCAACTCCTCTTCTAGTCAAACCAATACACACTCTGAGGTCAGTAGAAGAGTAAAGTTTCCAGATCGGAAACAACAAACGTTTGTCTATATTAGTGTGTGACACTTTCCCCCATAAATGACCTCTATCTATTAAATCAAATGCTGAAGTAAAGTCCACAAAGGCTACATACAAACCTCCTCCTGACCTGGTCAGACTTTTGTGGATCAAGTGAGTAAGCACAAAACATTGATAGATTGTGTTTCTCACAAATCAAAATCTGGCTTGTTCTTCAACTAGTATATAATTTTCCTCCGTCAAATCTTCAGGATTCTTCAACAAAAACTGGCCATGAACATTTGATACTATATCCAGAAGACTAATTGAGCTATAATTCGGCGGGGTCAAATCTCTCACCCTTTTTATATAGTGGAAGAATAATACTTGGATCACCACTTGTCTGACTAATTTAAGAAAATAACTTTGCCAAAACTGGGCCCCACCAAGAGGAATTATAAATTTAAATATCTCAGGAGGGAGCACGTCTTCCCCAGGAGCTTTATCTGTTGTCAGTTTTTAAAAAGTGAACAGCCAACCTCCTGTGAAGAGACAGGTCTCCAACCAGGAAGGTTTTTACCAAAGGAATCATCTCCAGCAGGCACGGGAAGATACTCTTGAAATATTGCTGCCATTTAATGTGATATCTGAAAATTAATAGTGGGCGTTTTTCTCCCCTGGGCTAATGTACTCCATTAAAATGCAGGTATAGCAAATGTTTCTGCAACTCATCAACTTGTTCATTTCCTGTTGCAGGCAGTCCTTACAATGTCAGCATCTCAAGAGATCACATAACATACAAAGCTGATGAGACCATTGTGGTGACATGTAACGCAGAAGGAAAGCCCCTTCCAGAGTTTTCGTGGGATCTCCCTTCCAAAGCTCGTGTGGAGTTCTCAGACAGCAATAAGACTGTAACAATCCGTTCAGCTCAGAGCTCCCATAACGGGACTTATCGATGCCTAGCACATAATGCTTACGGCAAGAGTTCAACACAGGTTGACATCCTCTTTGAAGGTAGGAGGAATATAGCCTTCTGGCTTTGTTTTTCAACTTTGCATTTCTTCGTCTTGTACCCAAGTTCACATCTGTGCTTTCTCGGAAGACCTGCAACCCTACAACAGACCATGGGTTATTATGAGGTGAAACAACCCTTGCATAACCCACGGTCTGTTGTGCAACCACTGACCCAACTAGAGGGGGTTTGTCAAGGTTCCGCTACTGCAGGGACCCCTTAACCTGCCTTTGGAAGATCTCTGCCTCTTCTCAAAGCCTCTCCCGTTCCAGGAGATCAAATCCTTTGCCTGCTTCCAGTAGCATGGGTGTAGGCTTTAGACGTGGTGAATAAGTCACTCCAAACTCTCAGGGTACACAACAACACTTTACTTATAATATTAGGGTATTTACTTAATAGAGTGGTTATAATTCAAAAGCAAGTATGATAAAATCAAACAAACAAACAATACAAGGTTCTCTAGCTTAACTTCAGACTACCTCCCTCCTCTGCAGACAGGCTCTCTCTCTCTCTAATCTGTCTCTCTCTGCAGTCAGGCTTTCTCTGCTGCTAGCTCTCTCTCTGCTAGCTCTCTCTAATCTGTCTCTCTCTGCAGTCAGGCTCTCTCTGCTGCTAGCTGACCACACCCCACACATATATAGCCTTCCCAGGAATGGAAGGTTATAATCATGTGACTTTGAACAGGAGATATAATTCTTAACTTCTATTGGGTAACCTAAAACTCTCAAACTCCCCCTCCCATCCTGGAGTGTTTGGGCCTTCAGGCTTCAACAAATCTAGGGAAGTGTTTGGGCCTTCGGGCTTCAGCAAACTTAAGCCTGTGTAGGCCTCAATCCATCACATCTTCCCCCCCTTCTCCTCAAGTGGAACAATTTCCCTTTTACAGAAGAGAATTGTGAAACGTTAACCTACACCAAAGGCAACTGTTGTTGTTTTTTTTGTTATTTCCTAGACAAAGCATCAGCTATCACATTCTCCTTCCCAGGCACATGTTCAATGTTCATTTGAAATTCCTGCAATTTCCAAGACCATCTCTGAAGCTTGGAGTTGGTATTTTGCATTGTTTGTATCCATTGTAAGGCATGATGATCAGTCCATAAAGTAAATTCTTGCCCAAAAACATAAGGCTTGAGCTTGTCTAGAGCCCACACTACTGCCAGACATTCCTTTTGGATCGTAGACAGGTTTCTCTCCCTGGGTAGAAGCTTCCTACTCAGGTAGGCTACTGGATGTTTAACAGAGTCATAGTCTTGTAACAATACTGCACCTATGCCAGTCTCAGAGGCATCAGTAGCCACAATAAAGGTTTTTTCAAAGTCAGGTGCTCTTAACACGGGCTTTGAGCTTAAAATGTCCTTTAGTCTATCAAAAGCTCTTTGACATTCATCAGTCCACACAATTTTGTCAGGTTTACATTTCTTGGTTAGATCAGTCAAAGGTCCAGCAATTTCACCAAAATGGGGAACAAATCTCCTGTAATACCCAGCAAATCCCAAGAATGATCTGACCTGTTTCTTGGTTGTAGGTATGTCCCAGGTTCTGATAGCTTCAACCTTGTCCCATAATGGTGTGATATGACCATTTCCACCCCTTTGCCCTAAGTATACTTCTGGGACCTTCTGCACCTGTAAAACTACTCCACTCCTCTCATAGTGTGGCTTCATCATATTTACATGTACTACCCTGGGTCTTTTTTCAGATTTTTCTTTAACCACCACATAGGTTAAATCATCCATTTTCTCTCTGACTGTGTAGGGGCCTTCCCAAGCAGCCTTAAGCTTGTCTTTGCGCAGGGGAAGAAATATCATTACCTGATCCCCTACCTCAAATACTCGAGAGCGTGCCTTTTGATCATACCAGAACTTTTGCACCTCTTGGGCTTTGGTTACATTGACTTGAACTAGTTTACAGAGTGTATCTAGGGTTTGTCTAAGTTTTAACACATAATCCACCACAGAGGTTTTGTTTTCTACGAGTTTACCTTCCCAGTTTTCCCTCAGGAGATCAAGAGGGCCTCTCACTCTTCTGCCATTCAACAGCTCAAAAGGTAAGAATCCCGTTGATTCCTGTGGAACTTCCCTGTAGGCAAAAAGTAGGTGTTGCAGTTTGTCATCCCAGTCATTTGGGTGTGTGTTTACATAAGCTCTAATCATTCCTTTGAGTGTGGCGTTAAATCTTTCCACCATTCCATTGCATTGAGGGTGATAAGGAGTGGTTTTCAAGTGTTTTACCCCACAACACTTCCACAGACACTCCATTATCTCGGAAAGGAAATTTGACCCACAATCTGTTAAGATTTCAGAGGGAAATCCAGTTCTGCAAAATATAGTTAGCAAAGCCTCAGCTACAGACGGAGCATCTATAGAGGCTAGTGCTACAGCTTCTGGGTATCTTGTGGCAAAATCCACCACTGTGAGGATGTACTTTTCCCCCTTGCGGGTGGGTTTAGTGAAAGGCCCTACAACAGTGATGGTGAACCTTTTTGCGCCCGAGTGCCCAAACTGCAACACAAAACCAACTTATTTATTTCAAAGTGCCAACACTGCAATTAAACCTGAATACCGAGGTTTTAGTTTTAGAAAAACAACTCATACAGTTGACCGAACTAATTAACATCTTTTGTCTTAAAAGAAAAACACAATAACAGAGCTTTCAATGATACAAACAGTTTTTTGTTGAAAAAAAAATCAACTCAAAAAATTATTATAGTACTACATTGTACACATAGCCTGAAGGGAATTTATACAAACTTTTTAAATAATTAGGCACATGTATTTTTGGATAAGGGATTCTCAACTTGTAATATGATTATATGCCAGACTGAAATTGTATGGGGCAAGCTTTACCCCGGGTCCTTTCCCTGCTTCTACAGGTGTCGGATTAGTAAAAGTAAAAGTCAACCTGTACTAGGATGAGCAAGATAAACAAGAAAACTAAACATGCTTAACACATTTTAAACACTTTATGTCTTGGACTGCAAACACTGCATTAGGTAAAAGTTTGCATTGGACATGCTTTTGCACAATTAATGTGGTTTTTGCTATTGCATGCATGCTGATAATTTGTCAAACCTTGGCTCATACTCCGTTAGTTTGAGAGCAACACATGAGAGCAGCACTCAGGTCAACTGTTAGGGCTTTACATCCAAGCCATGCTCTGTGCATCATTCTTCAAAATCTTTTAAATGTGATAACAATGTAGAAAAGAATTCTGTAACAGGAATTCTAGAACAAAATCATTCTGTTCCACACTGTGAGAAAGAACAAAATCATTCGTGTTTTGCAGAAGGGGACGGTCTTTTCGCGATCTGGTGACCAATGGCTCGAGTGCCCACAGAGAGGTCCCTACGTGCCAGCTGTGGCACCCGTGCCATAGGTTCGCCATCACTGCCCTACAATATCCATGCCCACCCTAAAGAAAGCTTCTCCTATAATAGGCAGAGGCTGCAAAGGGGCTTTACTGTGATGCCCTGCCTTCCCCACGCGCTGACAGGTTTCACAAGACCTGCAGTACTCTGCTACTTGCTTAGCAATTCCAGGCCAAAAGAAGTTTGCCATGAGCCTTTGTTTAGTCTTGTTTTTCCCCAAGTGCCCTGCGCATGGCACATCATGGGCTAGTTCTAGCAACCTTAGCCGGAATTGGTTTGGTACTACCAGTTGCTTTAGTGGTTCCCAGGTTAACTCTTGGGTTTTTGGTAACCACAGCCTATACAGCAATCCTTTCTCCCAAATAATCTGCTCCCTTCTTTCCTCAGAGAAGGGCTTCTCTTGAGGGAGAGCAACTCTTTTCAGAGGCTCCAAACTAGGATCACTGAGGACTTCCTGCTTGAATTCCTCTACTCCTCTTAAATCAGGAAAAGAGGTCTCTAGCGCCTTCTCCTCTACAGAACCACCTGCCTCGGTTATTTCACTGGCTTTCAGGTCTACAGGTTGCATGGAGGCTTGTTCTGTTGTTTCGGTTTGGGGAGGGTCTGGGGTTGGTTTTGGACTTTCCGGAATCACTGTGGGTTGTACCTCTAGTACCTTTTCTTTTACCCCATCAGCTTTTACCTGGTCCTGTCTTGAAGTTTCCTCCCTTTCCTTTTGCTTGCGGGTTACCACACATATTTGAGCTTCTGGTCCCATTATATCCTTTCCCGCAATGATAGGGGCAAATTGGGTTGGAGGTTCCATCACCCCAACTTCATACAGACCCCTCCATCCCCTCCATTCTATGGATAACCTTGCTACTGGGACTTCAAAGGAGGGACCATTCACTCCCTGGATCTCAATAGACATTCCTGGTACCAAATCTTCAGGTGTCACCAAATCTGCTCAGATCAGAGAAACATCAGCTCCAGAATCCAACATCGCCATAATGGTCTTATCCTTTACATAAACAGGTTCTTTAAACTGATTATTAACCTCTTCCCTGTTGGTGATCACAAATCCACAATTATAAGGTTTTTTTTATGCTTGCTACACCTTGTGGCTTGGTTTGTTCGGGTTTAGGACTACCTAGGTTAGCTGGTGGTATTGCTTGTAACTTGGGGCAGCTACTTCTGATGTGGCCTGTCTGACCACACGAATAGCAGGCACGGTCTCTGGGGTGAGAAGGATCAAAAGGAGGTTTTTTGAACTCCTTTTTACTTGGGGCTTCCCATTTCCCCCCCTTCTTCTCAGACTCAATCCTGGGGCCTAACCCTTCCCGGTTTTCAATCAGTTTGTCAGCCATTTCTGCAGCTTGGTTTACAGTTTCAGGATCTTTATCCTTAACCTTCAGTTTTATTTCTCTGGGCAACGGAAAATAAAACTGATCCAGAGCCATAAGCTCTAGCACCTTTTCCCTGTTGTCAGCTTTTGCTTCATCCACCCATTTTAGTAGCAGGTTTTTTAATTTTGTTGCAAAGTCTACCATAGATTTACCAGGTTGAGGTGTTAACCCTCTGAACTTTTTCCTAAAGTGCTCAGGGCCTAACCTGAACCTTTTAAACACCGTTTCTTTGAATTGAGCATAGGAAACAGCCTCCCCCTCTGGCATGCTATTATAAATCTCTGCCAGCTTCCCTTTGATTAAATTAGGCACAAACTTCATATAATCACCCTCCTGCAATCCCCACTTCTGTGCTGCCCTTTCAAAAGTGGTCAGGAACACTTTTGGGTCTTCTCCTGGGGTGTATGCTGTGAAGTCCTTGGGGGTAACTCTGACAGGCTGCTCCTGTTTCAATTTCATCATCCTTTCCTCGTGTCTGCGTTGTTCTTCCTGGGCTTGAAGTTGCTCTCTCTGGGCTTGAAGTTTCTCCTGGTGCAGCTTTTCCTCATGTCTGCGTTGCTCTTCCTGGGCCTTAAGTTGCTCCTGCCGCACCTTTTCCTCGTGTCTGTGTTGTTCTTCCTGGGCCTTAAGTTGCTCCCAGGGATGTTGAAGAGTCCTTGGTCTCGAGTCACGAGTCGAGTCACGAGTCTTTGGACCCGAGTCTCGAGTCCGAGTCCTTGGTCCAAAATGGTGACTCACGAGTCACGAGTCCTGAGTCACTCCCAAAACTGACTCCACGAGTCCCTATTAAAATCAATGGGGTTTCCCCCCAACAAAATAAGGCTACTTCAGATGTGTGGCTTAAATAAATTCTAGGCACAAGTGTGCCTTTTTATTTCAAAACTCTGCAACTGATTTTGGCAAGAACAGACCAGGCAGACAAACCCAAAATAACCAGGCAGGCAGAGGAGGCAGGGAACCCCAAAGCAGGCAGGCAGAGGCCTTTGTCTTGGACAATTCAACTGCTGAACAGGTCAAGAAGAGACCAGGCAGGCAGAGGAGGCTGGGAACCCCAAACAGGCAGGCAGAGGCAGCCAAACCCAAAATGTCTGACCCTAACCCTAACCCCCCACAACAACACATCAATCAAAATAAATCTCAACACATCGTTGGGGCTGCGCTCCTGGTAGCTGTCCATAGTAGCTGAGCAGCGGCGCGCCTCGCTTCCATGCGCTCTTCACTGGTGATCGCGCTCCTTCTGGCACAGCCAGAAGACTCGTCAACAGCCCAGGGATGTTGACGAGTCCTTGGTCTCGAGTCCCGAGTCGAGTCTCGAGTCCCATTAAAAATATTGGGACTCGAGTCCGAGTCGAGTCAGAGGGGGGACTCAGTCCGACACACGAGTTGAGTCCTCGAGTCCGAGTCCCCATCCCTGGTTGCTCCTGCTGCAGTCGAAGCCGTTCCCACTCTAACCGGGTCTCTTCTTCCTTCTGCTTTGCCCCTAGCCGCAGTTCCTGTTCAAGGAGCTCCCATTCTTTTGTTTGGGGTCCTGCTACACTAGGGCTAGAGGGTGCAGCTCCTTCTATTGCCGCCTGGGAGATCAGCATAACTTTCAGTTCTTCTGCTGTTTTCTCCTCCCATGGCAAATTGTCCTTTTTACACTGCTCAATCAGGGCAGTTTTGTTCATGGAGAGATATTGGCTCATTTTAATTGCCTCACTGGGTCCCTATTCCTCAGTCCTGAAGTTAAAACATACACTGCTTTTGCCAGCTCTATTAGTAAAAAAACCCAATTACTGTTTGGAGTGCTTAATCTCACTGTTCAGGATCGCTCCGCTGCCACCATCTGTCAAGGTTCCGCTACTGCAGGGACCCCTTAACCTGCCTTTGGAAGATCTCTGCCTCTTAGAATCATAGAATCATAGAAAAGTAGAGTTGGAAGGGGCCTACAAGGCCATCGAGTCCAACCCCCTGCTCAATGCAGGAATCCAGGTCAAAGCATCTCTGACAGATGTCTGTCCAGCTGCACCTTGAATGCCTCCAGACTGGGAGAGCCCACCACCTCCCTAGGTAGTTGATTCCATTGTCTTATTGCTCTGACAGTCAGGAAATTTTTCCTGATGTTTAGGTGGAATCTAGGTTCCTGTAACTTGAGCCCATTATTCCGTGTCCTGCAAACTGGGATGAACGAGAAGAGATCTTTGCCCTCCTCTGAGCCTCTCCCATTCCAGGAGATCAAATCCTTTGCCTGCTTCCAGTAGCATGGGTGTAGGCTTTAGACGTGGTGAATAAGTCACTCCAAACTCTCAGGGTACACAACAACACTTTACTTATAATATTAGGTACTTAATAGAGTGGTTATAATTCAAAAGCAAGTATGATAAAATCAAACAAACAAACAATACAAGGTTCTCTAGCTTAACTTCAGACTACCTCCCTCCTCTGCAGACAGGCTCTCTCTCTCTCTAATCTGTCTCTCTCTGCAGTCAGGCTCTCTCTCTCTCTAATCTGTCTCTCTCTGCAGTCAGGCTCTCTCTGCTGCTAGCTCTCTCTGCTGCTAGCTCTCTCTAATCTGTCTCTCTCTGCAGTCAGGCTCTCTCTGCTGCTAGCTGACCACACCCCACACATATATAGCCTTCCCAGGAATGGAAGGTTATAATCATGTGACTTTGAACAGGAGATATAATTCTTAACTTCTATTGGGTAACCTAAAACTCTCAAACTCCCCCTCCCATCCTGAAGTGTTTGGGCCTTCAGGCTTCAACAAATCTAGGGAAGTGTTTGGGCCTTCGGGCTTCAGCAAACTTAAGCCTGTGTAGGCCTCAATCCATCACAGGGTTATACGAGGGTTAAACAACCTTCACCTAATCCTTCTCAGCCAGTTTTGCATGACACAACAACCCTTGGTCACGGGTTCCAAATTCACCCGGCGTGCACACTTGAGATGGCTCAGAGTAATAAGATCAGATGGTGAACAGCAATAGTATCATATGCCTCCCTGAGGAATGGTGAGGCAGACACCCCAGGTGGCAGAGTGGGCAAGATAGACAGATCTGACCCAGGGGATACAATCCACCAGGACACTTCATTGAAATGAACAGGAGCTACACAAGAGCACCTTTGTGGGAGAAGCGCCTAAGGGATTATGCCCCTTGCTAATTAATGAGACTGTGGGCGACATTTGGATTTCCCACCTTAGAAACCAAAATACATTGGGCCAGCCCTACTGAATTCACATGCCCTGAATTCACCCATAACAGGCTGTTCAGCCAATCTCTAGCATTGCTTTTCATACTGTATAAAAGTATCATAATCTATTAGCTCTTCATGGCACGACCAGACCCAGAAGGCCAGAAGTCTAAGGTCTCCCAGGACCCTTTGACCAACTAGGCACCACTTGCCTTCCCAAATGCTTGTTATCCATAACTTTGGTGTCCCCACCATAGAGTTCTCAACTCCGGATATCTACTTAGCTGCTGAGATTGTGGATGGCCGCTCGGTGAGAATCATATGCAACATCTCTCGCTTGAGAGTGAGAGGCTCCATCCCACATAACCTCAACATCTCCCTGAGCAGAGATGGTAACATCCTGAACAGTACCCATGGCAACCCATCAGTGGAATACAGTTTTGTGGCTAGTCTTCAGCAGGATGACGAGGCTGAGATCCTCTGTGTGGCCTACGTCCCGGTGGGCTCGGAAGTGCTGGAAAAACGTTCAAACAGAACCTTGAGGATCGTGGGTAAGTTCCATTGGCTGGGTAGTAGATTAGCTTTGCCTTCTGTCTGCACTGCTCAAAGGGCAAGGTTGGGAACAGTTGGGGCACACACATCTCTGACCATTTGCTCTGGCCTGGAGGCCGGTGAGGCTCACTATTATCCAGTAAGGCTCCTAGGGTGGAGACAGACAATTTTTCCTTAGGAGAGCCGCTGGCACAGTAGTTGTTGCCTATGATACAATGTCATCCCATCGTTGTCTCCGTTCAAATGGGAATGCAGGTTTTTGAAGCCTTACAAGACACGGCCAAAGGTCTTCAACGATTGTGGAATGAGTGTGCGCACCATGAACAAGAACAACAAAGAGTCTTGTGGAACGTTAAAAGCTAACAAATTTATCATGGCATAGGTCCACTTCATCAGCCTTTCCAATCTCACCCTTAATGTTCTGGAAACATAAATGCAAACCAACAGTGTATGTGTCCAGCCATACAGCCAGGCCCTGTTTACCTTCCTTGTCTATGCTGAGCAGATGGGGACACTGGGGGCAGGGGAAAGCAAAGTGGGAAACCTCATAGTTTGATTCTTGGAACTCAGCAAAGTTAGGTGATAATAGGATACAATAGACTGAGCTCTTCACCCCTGTTTGGCTGCAGCAGAAAACCCACCAGGCTGTTGTGTAACGGGGTGCTCACTCATGTTGATTTACAGTCAACACCTTACTGTGGCAATGCTTACTTCTGGTGCCATGGCTGGAATGGCTGCTTCTGCTGATCCTTAAGGTCTCCAGCATCTCTTTCGTTTTTAGTATGTCAGGGCACTTCTAGACATCAGCTTCCCCAATGACCGGACAATGAAAGAGCTATCAAACCATCTCCAGTGCTGAGATTCCTGTGTCTGCAGTATGATATCTGAAAGTTAATAGTGGGCTTTCCCCCTCCTGTTCTACTCCATTAAAATGCAGGTATAGCCAGTGCTTCTGCAACTCATCAACTTGTTCATTTCTCATTGCAGGCAGTCCTTACAATGTCAGGGTCTCAAAAGATCATGTAACGTACAAAGCTGATGCGAAGATTGTGGTGACATGTAACGCAGAAGGAAAGCCCTTTCCAGAGTTCTCGTGGGACCTCCCCTCCAAGGCTCGTGTGGAGTTCTCGGACCGCAATAAGACTGTAACAATCCGTTCAGCTCAGAGCTCCCATAACGGGACTTATCGATGCCTAGCACGTAATGCTTACGGCAAGAGTTCAACACAGGTTGACATCCTCTTTGAAGGTAGGAGGACTATGGCTCTCTGCTCTGTTTTTCAACTTTGCATTTCCTCTTCTTCCACCCACGTCCAAGTTTGTGCTTTCTCGGAAGACCTGCAACCCTACAACAGACCGTGAGTCTGTTGTGCAACCCCTGGCCCAGCCAGAGGGGGTTATTCGAGGGTTAAACAACCCTTGCCTAACACTTTCCAGCCGATTTTGCATGACACAAGAACCCCTGGTCAGGGTATGAATATTCATTTTGGCACCCGGCATGCACACTCGACATGGCGAACAGCAATAAGATAAGATGGCGAACAGGAATAATATGATGTGCCTCCTTGAGGAATGGTGTGGCAGCCATCTCAGGCAGCACAGTGGGCAAGAGGGGGTACAATCCACCAGGACGCTTCATTGAAATTAACAGGAGCTCCTTTGTGGGAGAAGCTCCCAAGGGATTATGCCCCTTGCTAATTAGTAAGCCTGTGGGCAACATTTGGATTTCCCACCCTAGAAACCAAAATACATTGGGCCAGCCCTACTGAATTCACATGCCTTGAATTCACCCATAACAGGCTGTTCAGCCAATCTCTAACATTGCTTTTCATACTGTATAAAAGTATCATAATCTATTAGCTCTTCATGGCATGACCAGATCCAGAAGGCCAGAAGTCTAAGGTCTCCTAGGACCCTTTGACCAACTAGGCACCACTTACCTTCCCAAATGCTTGTTATCCATAACTTTCTTGCCCACACCATAGAGTTCTCAACTCCGGATATCTACCTGGCTTCTGAGATTGTGGATGGTCGCTTGGAGAGAATCATATGCAACATCTCTCGCTTGAGAGTGAGAGGCTCCGTCCCACGTAACCTCAACATCTCCCTCAGCAGAGATGGTAACATCCTGAACAGTAACCATGGCAAGCCATCTGTGGAATACAGCTTTGTGTCTAGTCTTCAGCAGGATGATGGGGCTGAAATCCTCTGTGTGGCCTATGTCCAGGTGGGCTCAGAAGTGCTGAAAAAAAGCTCAAACAGAACCTTGAGGATCGTGGGTAAGTTCCATTGGCTGGGTAGCAGATTAGCTTTGCCTTCTGCCTGCACTGCTCAAAGGGCGAGGTTGGGAGCAGTTGGGGCACTCACATCTCTGATCTGGCCTGGAGGCCGGTGAGGCTCACTATTACCAGTAAGGCTCCTAGGGTGGAGACAGACATTTTTTCCTTAGGAGAGCTGCTGGTACAGTAGTTGTTGCATATAGTACAATGTCATCCCATCGTTGTCGCTGTTCAAATGGGAATGCAGGTTTTTGAAGCCTTACAAAACACGGCCAAAGGTCTTCAACGATTGTGGGATGAGTGTGCGCACCATGAACAAGAACAACAAAGAGTCTTGTAGAAATTTAAAAGCTAACAAATTTATCATGGCATAGGTCCACTTCATCAGCCTTTCCAATATCGCCTTTAACTCTCCGGAAACATAAATACAAACCAACAGTGTATGTGTTCAGCCATACAGCCAAGCCCTATTTACCTTCTTTGTCTATGCTGAGTAGATGGTGACACTGGGGGCAAAGACGAAGTGGGAAAGGGAAACCTCTTATTTTGATTCTTGGAACTTAGCAAAGTTAAGTGATAATCGGATACAATCAACCGAGCTCTTCACAGACAGAAAAGAGCCAATCAGGCTGTTGAGTAATGGGGACTTATGTTGACTATAGCAATGTTGGTGGTGCAGCAACGTTTACTTCTGGTGGCATGGCTGGAATGGGTTATTCTGCTGATCTTTAAGGTCACTCTCGGCTCTTTCATTTTCAGTATGTCAGGATAATCCTAGACATCAGCTTCTCCAATCACTGGGCAGTGAAAGAGCTATCATCAAGCCATCTCCAGTGTTGTGATTCCTGTCTCCATGGTGTGATACCTGAAAGTTAATAGTGGGCGTTCTTCCCTCTGGGCTGCTGTGCTTCATTAAAATGCAGGTATAGCCAGTGCTTCTGCAACTCATCAACTCCTTCATTTCTTATTGCAGGCAGTCCTTACAATGTCAGCGTCTCAAGAGATCAGATAACATACAAAGCTGATGAGACAATTGTGGTGACATGTAACGCAGAAGGAAAGCCCTTTCCAGAGTTTTCGTGGGACCTCCCCTCCAAAGCTCATGTGGAGTTCTCAGACAGCAATAAGACTGTAACAATCCGTTCAGCTCAGAGCTCCCATAACGGGACTTATCGATGTGTAGCACATAATGCTTACGGCAAGAGTTTGGCACAGGTTGACATCCTCTTTGAAGGTAGGAGGAATATAGCCTTCTGGCTTTGTTTTTCAACTTTGCATTTCCTCCTCCTCTTCCACCCATGTCCAAGTTTGGAAGACCTGCAACCCTACCACAGACCATGGGTTATTGAGGATGAAACAACCATTGCATAACCCACGTTCTGTTGTTGCAACCCCTGACCCAGCCAGGCAGGGTCATTCAAGGGTTAAACACAACCCTCGCCAAACCCTCCTTGTCCACTTTTGTATGAGACAACAACCCTTGGTCAAGGACTGCATATTCATACTGGTGCCTGGCATGTGCTGCGGACCCTCAAAGGTTTATTAAGCCAAGATGGGCTGCTGTGTCGTAAGAAACGGGCCTGAATAGCTCTGCATACTTCAGTATTCCAGTTGTTTTCTGGAAGCCAACAGTGGGTTGACCATCACATCCCTCCTTGCCTTGTGTGCTTCCCAGAGGCAGGCATCTGACTGGACAGTGAGGGGGGGGGGAGAAAAGAATGCTGGACTAAGAAGGACCTTTGCTGGATCCTGCAATTCAGTCACACTTAGTCATAGTTCCCCTCAGTGATCCTGAGACACTTTTTCTTGTGCCTCTCTAGCCAAATACTGTCACTTAATGTCCTGTTATCTATTGCAGAGCATTCTCGCAGCTGGATTACAGCTGTGGTGGTGTTGGTATCTTTGCTGTTGGTGGCAGGTTTCACCGGTGGCATCTTCTGGTACTACTGCCGAAAATGAGGATGGCCAGTTGGAAAGAGGCCTTTGTGACACAGGAGTCCAAAATTGCTGCAGATTTCTCTCTTGCCAAGCCACAGCAGAAGCAATGATGAGAGGGCATCTTTGCTGCAGATTGGAACTCTACACATCAGCAGGTGACAACAGCTGGACAGCATCCCAGCAGCACCTGAGCTCCATCCCTCTGCTGCTACCTTGTGACAAAGCATGTTCTCTTGAGCAACGCGGTGCCTTTACAGCAGCTGGAGTGCCTGCCAAGCCCAAGCAAGAAGTCTGACCGAGACAAAGCACAGGATATTGTATCAGGCACAGGGTTCAGCTACCTGAGAACTTAGGGGTTTTCATTTGTGGGGGGAAATCAAGTTTCTAGCCCTTCTGGCTGTGAAGATAAACTTGAACATCTGGGAAAATGTTTGCTTTTGAAATCTCAGAAGCTGGCTGGATCTGAATAAGATTCCCAATCAGTGGGAATTTCCTAGCTCCCTGCCATTTCCGATGACAAGCAATACTAGCATAAATTATGTAAATAAAGATAAATTATGCATTTTCCAACTTACACCATTTATACAGGTCAACAAATGTAACTTTCCATGGCAGAAAATTTGCAGATAGAAGCAGACCCTTCCCCTCTGCCTTCTGCTCAGCTGGAAGCTGTCCAGGCTCCTTTGGGTTAAAAAAAAAGTCTGCTGAGGAAAGCATCACGAAGCCCTACAGAAGAAGCACTTGTAAGCCTGCTTAAGCTGAACATAGTGGAACTTACTTCGATATAAGTAACCATGCAGCATGCTTAGGCTTGAATGCCTCCTGCAGTAAAAATTGACCCTTTGAAGAAACACCCCCCCACACACCTGAATTTTTTTTGGGCTCTTCACGATTCCAGTCTAGCTGTGAGAATTTGGATATTGATGCTTAGCCAAATCACTTTCATCAGTGTAACAGCCAGAATACAGAAGCTGACATTATGATACCAGGCCTGTGGCTCACGCTGGCTCAGCTTGTCTGAGCGTGGAAAGCTAAGCAGGGTCAGGCCTGGTGATTACTTGGATGGGAGACCCCCTCCTCTAGTTTCCTGCATTGAGCAGGGGGTTGGCCTCGATAGCCTTGTAGGCTCCTTCCAACTCTATGATCTATGAAATCTATTACCTTCTCATGTTATTGTTTGCCTGAATTTATGGATGCCCTTTCCACTCTGAGTTCTACCAATAAACATATCTGCATTTGGTTAAATGGTTTAGACTGGTGTAACTCTGCAAGCTTACATGTTACGCCAGATATCTAGATGTTTGAGCAGTGCTACTGGTTTGAGGAGTAGCTATGTCTCTTTCCGAGCTGCATTAATTTGTGTGTCTCTCTCTGGACCACATTAATTTATCCTTAAAAAAGGATTTGTGATTAATTTATGATCAATCTTTTGGAAAGGTTGTTCTCTCTTTTGTTCTCTCTCTGTGACTGTGGTTTGCCAAATTTTATGTCTGTAAAAAACAGGGATGTTGAAGAGTCCTTGGTCTCGAGTCACGAGTCGAGTCACGAGTCTTTGGACCCGAGTCTCGAGTCCGAGTCCTTGGTCCAAAATGGTGACTCACGAGTCACGAGTCACTCCCAAAGCTGACTCCACGAGTCCCTATTAAAATCAATGGGGGGTTTTCCCAACAAAATAAGGTTACTTCAGATGTGTGGCTTAAATAAATTCTAGGCACAAGTGTGCCTTTTTATTTCAAAACTCTGCAACTGATTTTGGCAAGAACACACCAGGCAGCCAAACCCAAAATAACCAGACAGGCAGAGGAGGCAGGGAACCCCAAAACAGGCAGGCAGAGGCCTTTGACTTGGACAATTCAACTGTGGAACTGGTCAAGAAGAGACCAGGCAGGCAGAGGAGGCAGGGAACCCCAAACAGGCAGGCAGAGGCAGCCAAACCCAAAATGTCTGAAAGGTTGCATTTTAGGAAAATGATTTTTAAAAATAAACTTGCTGTGCTTCCTAAAACCTATCCATGTTGCATTTGAGGAACACGATTTTGGAACACGAGTCTTAAGACAAGTCCTTGGTCTCGAGTCCTGAGTTGAGTCTTGAGTCCCATTAAAAATATTGGGACTCGAGTCTGACTCGAGTCAGAGGGGGGACTCAGTCCGACTCACGAGTCGAGTCCTCGAGTCCAAGTCCCCATCCCTGATATTATTACTTTTGTGTGGTTGTGTGGATTAAAAGTTGATTGTCCTAAAGTTGTTTGATTGTCTGTGCCATGTGGGTTGTTGCTAGAACAAAAAAATGTGGCTCCGAAGGAGTGCGTTTGCATGGATTATTATTACTATTGTTGGTCTTGTTGTTCCAACATGCAAAGGGATGGCTTTTGGTTGTTCTGAGAACTGGCTGCTGTTTCTGACTATGGCTTACATCTAACTGCAAAGAAATCCATGGTCGTTATAGTCATATTGCTTGGGGGAGAGCAGTGTACAGTATCGCATCCCTGCAGCAGCATCCAGAGTTGTTACCTAGTGTGCTAGTGGGCTGGAGTGTTGTTGTGTGTTTTTAGGAAAATGCAGCCTTGATGTACCCCTAAAGGACTGCGTGAGTGAATCTTAATGCTAAGGAGATGGGCAAGGAAGAAGGAATGGCTGTACATCTTCTGCATTCTTTCTTCTTTAAAAGGCTGTAAAAGAAATGTGAATGTTAGGCAGCCCTAAGAATTTCACACACCCCAGCTTCCATGAGCTTCTTATATTGCCACATGGTGGAGCTATGGTGTTAGAGAAAAATCAAGAACAGTTTTTCCTCTGTGTGTGTGTGTGTGTGTGTGTGTACAGGTATAGTTATGCTGAATCAGTGTGAAATTCAGTTCCCCATTCTCAGCAGCACCTTCAGCCCACCTTCTCACCTCCCCCTGCAGGGCATTAGTTCCCGCTCACGCCCGCCAGAGACTCGCTTTGATATAAGAGTGTTTTGGATTACAAGCACGGTTCCGGAACGAATTATGCTCGCAATCCAAGGTATTACTGTAAGTAGAGCACAAGGGAAGGCAAGCGACTGGCAAGTCCACAAGTCAGCAGATATGCTACCCCATACCAGATCCCCAGAAAGAGCCCCCTGAGTCCTCAAGGTGCCTTCAGAAAACTCTCTGTCACTCCTCTTTTTCTCTCCAAACTGTGAACTGCTGTTTTTTCACACACGCCTTAACTCTGGGGTCCCCAACAGGGCACCAGAGGACCCATGGACACCTCCTTTGGGACTCACCGGGCTCCCTCCCCTCCTGAATTTTTAACTTCCTGAAATATTATTTTAATTTAAAAAAAATTGTTTAAGTGGGAGGCAGCCTCCTGCCTTATCACATGAACTGTGTCTCTTTGCAGAGGAGCGTGGAGGGCATCTGATTTGGGCTAGAACACTCTCAAATCACAGCTGATGTTCCCTTTTATATGTTAGGATGTTTCTGCACAAAATGGCCCATGTTTCAACCATGTATCTTATGGTTTAAACTGTTTTGGGGGGTATTTTGAGGTGCCCTGAGTCCAAATGCCCCAGAGTTGCTTTGGAAGACTCTTGCTTCTTGTACGAGTGTACAAAGACCTGTCTGTCTTGATGGTTGGAAATGTGGCCCCTTCTGGTTGGGGCACAGTTACCTTGGGCCCTTGTCATCTAACTGGTGGAGGGCCCTGAAACTTGAATCTCCCACTGAAGTGCATCTTCTGGGCCCGGTTTTATTTGGGTGCCTCTGGGGGTAGCTAATAGAGAGCCCTCTTCTCTCTGGACAGTTCATTCAGTCATACCGTCATGCTGAAACAGCACAGAGTCCTGCAGTGCTGAAGACTAACACATCTATTGCGGCATAAGCTCATGTGTATGTGATGAACAGGGCTTTTGCCTACAGAAGCTTAAGCCACGATCACTCTGTTAAGGTGCCACAAGACCCTTTGCTGTTTTGCTGCCAATGGAGTAACACGGTCCACTCTCTCGAACCCTCTTACCCTTGGTGAGGCTTCTGAATCAAAGGCGATTCTCCTTAAATAAGCTCAGGTCCCTTTGTGGCGTGGACTCTGAGCACTGCTCCTCCACTGCAGACACCACCAAGGATGGGAGGGAGCTGGCAGATGGGGAGCCCATGGTCACTGCACACCTTCTAGCCAAAATGGAGGGTAATGGCTCCTGGGTATTTTGCACCCAGGACTCAATCCTGGACTTGAGCCCTGCATAACATAATTTCCCCCTCTCTGGCTTCCAGCAATGAGATACCTGAGAACATCAAATCTGCAGCAAGTGGCCTTAAAACCATCACAGTCCTGCCAGCCATAGGTGAGTGGGGTGGGTGGCGGGTGGGTGGGTGGGAGCTTCTGTAGGATGCCTCCCTGCCTGCTCAGGCTGAGGGTCTCCCCGTCTCAAGCTCTCCAAGCAGCAGCGCGATTTCCATCTCAAGAACGATGAAGGAAACATTCTTGTCCTTCTCCACCCCTTGATATTACTTCCTTTGTCTGCAGGTATGACTTACTTACGACTCCTGGCGATCCCTGTCTAGCAGGGGTGGGCAACCTGGTACTTCCTCTGGTGTAGACGCTGAGAGCAAATAAAGGGAGGAAAATAGATCTTGCCTTGTCAGTGGAATGTTTTCCCGAGCCATGACTGTTATTTTGTTAGTTCAGCGACACAGGGCATTAAGGCACCTGTACACTTTGCCTTGGCCAGCAATGCTAGTAGCAAAACAGGAACCACACGATGGAAGGGATGCCTGTTATCAAGGGATTTGGTGGTGCTACCGTTGGTGGTTTTGAGCAACAGTTGCTATTTCCCTTTTGCAAGTCATTTGCTGTTAGTCCATTTGCACGCTGACTAAAAATGCTGCAAAAAAAGTTTGATCTCTGGAGGAGGAGGACACCTGTAGGCACCCTTGCTTTACTGTATTACCTATTTGTAAAGTTCAGGACCACAAATACAACATATCTGGAGGCAAATAATTCTTAGGGAAAGAAAAGTTGGGAAGGAATTCCTCTTTTTTTTTTTTAAAGTTCCCACTGGGGAGAGCTGTCTCTGAGCCCAGTTATTTCCTCGCTCCTGTGATTACTTCAGAGATAAAGGGAGGGCAAATTCCATTACACAGCCTCAAGATGACGCTGAGGTATAATGAAAATGAGAGAATACACGAGCTTCTCATTCTGGTTCATTCTGCCATTTCCAGATAATACCACACTTGCCTCTATCTAAAAGAAGCCACGGAAATGCTTGGAAAGCATGGGAGAGGCCCCAGACATCATGTACAGCACCTGCAAACTACCATGAGTGAGGAATCATGAGTGCACAACAAATGCTTTGTGCAGAGTAGCCCCGAGGCTCAAGAGAAAACCCACCAATATTTCTGAGCCACGTTCTCTCCCTCCCGCCCCCACAGAGACACCAATCATGTTTGCTTCAGAGGGGCAGGGTATCCGCCTGTACTTCCAAAGTGACCGTGGGTGTGAGAGGAGGCTGGTGTGGGTCCTTTTGCAACCCGTGCCTCAGAACCCAGGCCTGCTCTGAGTATCTAGGGGTAATTTTCCTTCTTCCATATTCATTTCTAGCTTGACCCCCTCCGCGCCTCAACCAGGAAAACCTGGGACCCCAATTTGGATGTCTTAGTACTGCGGTCTCTCCACCACCTCCCAGGTACGCCTGAGATATGCACAAAGAACAGCATTTGTTCAAATTAACAAACAGCAGCAGCAGCAAGGGAACATTAACTTAGTCAAAACCACAAGGATATGCGCCCCCCCTCCCGTTCAAAACTTCTCGCCTCCTTCCCAACCCAAGGTCTTTGTGGCCTTATTCACAGTTAATCCAAGCATGCAGTCACTGAGTCAGTTCATATGATCGCAGCGAGGGAAATACGCCATGGTGGCTTTAGTTCTGTGGGGCATGTGGTACCCTGTGGGATACTTAGTGATTGGAAGGAATGACTATGGGGGGAGACTTTGCTTATGTCGTAGAGTGCAGTCATGTGCTACCAGGTGTTCACCTAGAAATTGTGCGATATAGACTGTGTGAGTGACGTCATAAATCCAAGATGGTTGCCCTGATAGACACAAATGGGAAAAATCTATTCTAAATCTTTATAGAGTAATCCTATGAACAATTTACATATTACATTTTTGTTCATCATGAAAAAAGAAACAAAATATGTTATTAGGATGATCTTAATATCTCTTAATATTTAGGAGATATATCTCACCAAAGTTATTCTCAATAGCTATTGATGTATTTTTATTTTATTTATTTGTTATATTTATATGCTGCCTTTTTTCCTTCAAGGAACCCAAGGCGGCTTACATAATCCTCCTCCTCCTCCTCCTCTCCATTTTATCCTCACAACAACCCTGTGAGGTAGGTTAGGCTACGCCACACTGGCTCTTTTAAAATCTCCCTAGAAGTCGAGATGTAGCAGCTGCCTCTTCGTCCTTCTGTTTCCAACCCCCATCCTGATAGACTAATATAATCCTGATAATTAATCCTGATAATTAATCCTGATAATTAAACCAAATTTGAATTGCTTAAGTATTTAGTTATGTGTGATTAGTAGCCCCTGAACTTGAAGGAAAGCAAAACAATCTATATGTCAGCTTGGCTTGCAACCAAGAGATTTGCTTTGTTTCTTTTGTTTGTTTATGTTACATTTCTATCCCCCCCCCCCACAAGGAGCCCAAGCCACCTTATCTGGTCCTCCTCCTCTCCATGTTATCCTCACAACAACCCTGTTAGGTAGGTTAGGCTGAGTCAGTGACTGGCCCAAAGTCACCCAGGGAGCTTCATGAGCAAGTGGGGACTAGAACCTGGATCTCCCCAGTCCCAGTCCAACACTCTAACCACTACACTGCACTGGCTCTTTTAAAATCTCCCTAGAAGTGGAGATGTAGCAGCTGCCTCTTCGCCCTTCTGTTTCCAACCCCCATCCTGATAGAGTAATCTGACCTCTCCGTGTAAGAGCCAGAACTCTGGGTGCGCAGCACAAGAGACTGGGGCGAGGAGACAGATTAAGGGGCCAATGGGTGAAGCCACGGCTGCTCCATCTGTGGTGACCGTAGCCTAGTGCCAGCCTTCTGAAAAAGTCAGCTCCTTTTGGGGCGGGTTTGCATAAATGAAAGGAAAATCTGCCATTGCAAATTTAAATACATTTATTTATTTTATTTTTCAATCGCCCATCTGGCCGGTCACCCGGCCACACTGGGCGATGTACAATCATTAAAATACAATAAAACACAATTGAAACACCATTAAAACACCGTTAAAACACAATTAAAAATATTTTTAAAAAAAACAAAAAACCCTAACCCACACATGAAAAGTGTGTGTTTCTGTCACATTTTTTTTTAAAAGAATTATTTCCTATTTCAAATAGTTGTCTGTATGATTCACTGCTTCCTTGCACCATAAGACAAACCACATCTCTCCAAACACAATATACAAGGAGGGTGGGGTAAAGGAAACACGTTTCCTGAACCACTTCTAGACAGAATTGGCAGCGTGCTTTGTACTGCTTTTACTCTGCATGGGTAGCCCGAAAATCTCTGGTCTTCCCGAGTGATCCCTATTTGTTCCCTCGCTGGTTAAGATGACCGCGATCCTGCTACTGAATGTGGCTGTCCTCAGCTTCTGGTTGCCTGTGGGTGAGTCCCAGATATTCAAGACTTGTAATCTACGGGCGGGCGGGCGGGCTGCAAACTGTCTAATTTGTGATCAGCATGGCAGGCAGGATCTGGAAGCGGGCTTAAAATCGAAGAGCCCCAAATGAAAAACTGGGACATGGAATTTCACGTGGGGAGTCTGAGTTTGTGCGAAGTTCAGTTGTGATGGTATATCATTTGCATGCAGGGAAGCAGAGGTGTCTCGTGTGAACGCCTACACGTGTCCAGTGTTGTTGTTGTTGTGTGTAGTAAACTGCGAGTAGCGGCAGCTTCCCCCAGTCGATGCGTATGGCAAAACAGACATGCCTGTCATCTCTGACACAGTGTATCCTTTAACGGGATGATTTATTTTTTTGTAAGGAAGCAGTAAACAAGTCGGGCACTTGTCAGGTCGGGGCAGCTCCTTCCTTTCTGCCTCTTTACCTGTTGCCGGAAGGAGGCCAGAGGAGAAGCCAGAGGAGGCCAGAGGAGAAGCGGCCTGTCTTGTCTGCGCGCAGGGTGTTAATAATATTCAAAGTTCCACTGCTGCTGGTTTTTGTTCTATATTTTAGATCAGTGTTCTGCAACCTTGGGTCCCCAGATGTTTTTGGCCTACAACTCCCAGCATGCCCCAGCCAGCGTAGCTACGCTGGCTGGGGCATGCTGGGAGTTGTAGGCCAAAAACATCTGGGGACCCAAGGTTGCAGAACACTGTTTTAGACGGTTGCTTTTTAGTCTGTTTTGTGTTAATGTTTTTAACGTCTATCTCCTCCTTTTCATATCTATTTCCTGTTTTTGTATTTCTGATGTTGTCAAAGCCACTCTGAGTGCCATGTAGGCAGAACAGTTGGGTATAAATAAATTACTTTCTTACTTGCCTTTTTGGGAACTTCATGTGCAGATGCACCCTCGGAATGGGAGAAAATAATATATTAGTGGGAATGTGCAGCAAAGTACAAGATTCGGTTTGGACCCCCAGTTCAGTGATTCAGAAAACAGCCACTTCAGAGGAGCACTGCTTTGATTCGGAGATCACCGAAATCAGTCCAAATCAGCCCCATTTAGTTTGCGATTCAGCTGAAACTGAAGCACATCCCAAATGAGGATCCAGCCAGCATGGCTAATGGCAAGGGATTCTCTGGGAGCTGTAGTCCAGCAACATGATGAGCTTCCGCCGTGCATTAAAAACATGGTATTCCAGGCGGGAATATGGGGTGGGTTAGGATTTTAAAATAATTTTTATACTGTTTTAGTTATCATGTTTTATTGTATTGTTTTAATTGTACATCGCCCAGGGTGGCCGGGTGGCCAGCCAGATGGGCGATTAATAAATATAATAAATAAATAAATAAATAAATAATCTGGGGACCCAAGGTTGGAGAGCCCTAACCTAACCCGTGTGTGTGTGTGTGTGTGTGTGTGTGTGGTGTGTGTGTGTGTGTCACTATGGGCATAACTACACCATTAACTAAACCTGATTGAACAGTAATTTTCTCTCCTGCAGGGAACCCTAGGATTCCCCAATGAGGTAAAGGGGGCAACCAAGGCTTCTCTAACAGAGATCTGGACTGGTCTATAGTAGATATAAGTAGGTCTGGCTCCAGGTTTTGGAGGGCCCTTGGGCAAGACACCCTCAGTGAATTTACCTTCTCACTGCCAAGATCTGTGGCTATTGGGTGGTATAGAAATGAAATTAATGATGATGATGATGATGATGATGATGATGATGATGATGATGATGATGATGATTACCAGCTCCTCCTGCTCCGCCTCTACTTTCTCATCATTGCTACCACTTACTTGCTTCACAGGCAGAGATATGCCCTACGAATGGTGATTAAATCATATCACAACACATTCTTAGAGCAATGCTCCTGCTCAGGGTGGCCGCAAACCTTCTCTGCATCCTGCTCATCTATTTTTATCCTTTCTTCTTGCAGTGCACCCTTGCAATGTGACCATCCACCCTGAGGATACCGCTGTGGCATTTGGGAGCTCCGTGAATCTGAACTGCACCTTTTCATGTCCTAATTACACTAAAATGGAATGGGAGACGTCTCTTGCAGGATCAAGAAAGGAGGGAGATGGGTGGATTTCGCTGAACATCACCAATGTGACTGAATGGACATTCCAGCCTCTATGCTTGGTCAGCAACGGGGGATCTAAACAACACTTCACCAGGGCAGTGATCTATGTTTACCGTAAGTATTCTAAGTATTCACAGAATTCCAGAGCTGGGAGGTATCTGGAGGCCACACAACCCTACCTCTCTGCCCATATGCAATTTCTAGAAAAAAATAACAGAGGCCCTGCTCAACGTCGCGAACAATATCAAGAAAATTCAAGCCTCATTCTGTGCCCAAACTAAGATCCATACAAGTAAGCAGCATTTATGGAAATGTACTTGTTCTGTTTTGCCTGACCTTAATTTTTGGAAGGCTTAAGGCTGGTTCACACAAGCACAGACATCATCATCATCATCATCATCATCATCATCATCATCATCATCATTATTTATTTCTATACCGTCTCACAGCCGAAGCTCTCTGGGTGGTTCACAACAATTTATACAACAAGTCTACGTAAGAACCAACAATAAAAACATACAATATAGTTAAAAAGATTAAAAACCAAATTTAAAAGGACAGTTTAAAATGATGATATAAACAGTCAATATATCTAAGCCTACAGGTGACAACCCCCCCCCCCGCCCGCCCGCCCCCATGTGCTATTTTGAGCTCTTAACTATTGAATGCCATGACATAGAGGGAAGTATTAACCTGGCACCGAAAAGATAGTAAGGTTGGCGCCAGGCGGGCCTCAGTGGGGAGCTTATTCCATAATTGGGGGGCTACCACTGAGAAGGCCCTCCTCCTTGTTGCCACCAACCAAGCCTCCCTTGGAGGTGGCAGTAGGAGGAGGGATCCAGATGTTGAGCAGGGCCGGTGCTACCATTAGGCCAACTAGGCAGCTGCCTAGGGCGCAGGGCTAAAAGGGGCGCCAGAAACACCTTGAAAAAAAAAATACAGCGCTCTCAAGTGGGAAGGGGGGCACTAAATATCTGATCTTGCCTAGGGCACCAAACTGCCTTGCACCGGTCCTGATGTTGAGTGTAATCATAGGATTACTCCGCATGTGATGATTGGTATAGCTGAATGTCTGAAGGGTTTCGGATGAAAAGCACCATTCTGAGGTGGCACACAAGTTTTATCTGACTTGTTGGCTCATTCATGTTTAGATGTCAACATTTGATGTAGCTGTCCTCTAATGATGACAACAACAGTACATGTATAAATTTCTCAGCCCACAGTGTAAACCAGCCTTCCCCAACCTGGTGCCTTCCAGATGTGTTGGACCGCAACTCCCATAATTCCTAGCCAGCACGGCCATTGGCTACTCTGTCTGGGAATTATGGGAGTTGCAGTCCAACACATCTGGAGGGCACCAGGTTGGGGAAGGCTGTTAAATAGCCCTGCGTACAGGAGAATTCAGAGGGAATTCAGTGGCGCCAGCCGTTCTGGGAGCAACCTCCCATATCTCTCTGTGTAGTTTTATTTTTGTTCTTGTTTAAATGATGAGGTCATGTCCTGAACTCATAGAGCGAGGACCACCAAGATTCATTGAGTCCCATAGGACTGCCAGTCATGGTTGTTAGGTTGTTTTGCTTGGGTCACAGGTTGTTCAGGCCTTAGGCCCCACACTGTTTCTCTAGATGTTAAGATTTCTTTTCTTTTTTAAAAACACACATAATGTATGCTGGTTCTCCAACACTCGACATCGCGAACAGCTATAAGATCAGTTGGCGAACAGCAATAATATTATATGCCTCTTTGAGGAATGGTGAGGCAGTAATCTCAGGCGGCACAGTGGGTAAGAGAGATGGATCTGACCCAGGGGGTACAATCCACCAGGATGCCTCATTGAAATGAACAGGAGCTACGCAAGAACACTTTTGTGCGAGAAGCTCCTAAGGGATTGTGCCCCACGCTAATTAGTGAGACTGTGGGTGACATTTGGATTTCCCACCTTAGAAACCAAAATACGTTGGGCTAGCTCTACTGAATTCACATGCCGTGAATTCTCCCCTAACAGACTGTTCAGCCGATCTCTAACATTGCTTGCATACTGTATGAAAGTATCATAATCCATTAGCTCTTAATGGCATGACCAGATCCACAAGGCTGGAAGTCTAAGATCTCCCAGGACCCTTTGACCAACTAGGCCCCACATGCCTTCCCAAATGCTTGTTGTCCCCACCACAGAATTCTCAACTCCGGATATCTACCTGGCTTCTGAGATTGTGGATGGTCGCTCAGAGAGAATCATGTGCAATATCTCTCGCTTGAGAGTGGGAGACTCTGTCCCACATAACCTCAGCATCTCCCTGAGCAGAGGTGGTAATATCCTGAACAGTACCCATGGCAACTCATCCGTGGAATACAGCTCTGTGGCTAGTCTTCAGCGGGACGATGGGGCTGAGATCCTCTGTGTGGCCTACGTCCAGGTGGGCTCAGAAGTGCTGAAAAAAAGCTCAAACAGAACCTTGAGGATCGTGGGTGAGTTCCATTGGTTGGGTAGCAGATTAGCTTTGCCTTCTGTCTGCACTGCTCAAAGGCTCAGGTTGGGAGCAGTTGTGGCACACACATCTCTGACCATTTGCTCGGGCGGTGAGGCTCATAGGGTGGAGAACAGACAATTGTTTCTTAAGAGAGCCGAAGATGATACAGCCATTGTTGCCCATGGTAGAATGTCATCCCATTGTTGTCTCTGTTCAAATGTAGCTTTTACAAAGCCCAGCAAAAGCTCTTCAGTGGTTGTGGAATGAGTGTGCACACCATGAGCAAGAACAACAAAGAGTCATGTGGAACCTTAAAAGCTAACGAATTTATTATGGCAGAGGTCCACTTCATCAGCCATTTCCACATCACCTTTAACTCGCTAGAAGCCAAGAAACAAATCAACAGTGTGCATGTCCAGCCATACAGCCAGGCCCTGTTTGCCTTCCTTGTCTATGCTGAGCAGATGGAGACATTGGCTAAGTGGGAAACCTCTTAGTTTGGTTCTTGGAACTCAGCAAAGTTAAGTTAGAATAGGATACAATCGACTGAGCTCTTCACCCTTGTTTAGTGCTAGCAACAGCCCATCAGGCTGTAGCATAAGGGGGAATTATGTTTGTTTGTTTATTTGTTTATTTATTTATTTATTATATTTATACCCCGCCTTTTTTCCTGAAAGGAACCCAAGGCGGCGTACATAATCCTCCTCCTATTCATGTTATCCTCACAACAACCCCGTGAGGTAGGTTAGGCTGAGAGGCAGTGACTGGCCCAAAGTCACCCAGTGAGTTTCATGGCCGAGCGGGGACTAGAACCCGGATCTCCCGAGTTCCAGTCCAACACTCTCACCACTACGCCACACTGGCTCTCTTAGAGTCAACACCGTAGCGTGGCAATGCTTACTTCTGGTGCCATGGCTGGAATGGCTGCTTCTGCTGATCTTCAAGGTCTCCTCCAGCTCTTTCGTTTTTAGTATGTCAAGGTACTTCTATTCCCCCCCACACACACTTTTATATGGTGTTTTATTGATGCACACATATGCCCTGGAGCAAGTGGAGGATCCCTAAAGCATCAGCTCCACTTCTGAAGCAGGAATAGTTCATTAAGATCTCCAAATTCTGGGGAATTTTGGAAATTTGGAGAAGGATTTTGGAAATATCCCCACTTGCTAGTTCCTTCGTTCAAAGCCTGGCCCACAAATACATTGTCTGTGTTCACTATTTCAGACAATCACCATCAGGGGACTCAGTCTGCGGTGCTTGAATAGGGCATTTCCATTCCTAAGTATGATGACGTCACTGCATTGGACTTTACTAGGCCCTGCAGCAATTGCATGGTACAAGGTGGACCAGACAAACCCTTTTCACGAGGGACCATCCCTCTGTTTCTCAGCATATAATGTTCTAAAGTTCCCTCCTTAAATTGAAACATGATGCTGGGTGGATTGCACGAGGCCCTAAATTTCCCCACAATAAATCGGGCACTTCGATTGCACTTTCCATGCCAAAGGCTCTTGATAGTGATTGCTCCATCTGGCCAGGAATGTTCAATTGCTAAGGGATTTATGAAGTCTGCAGTCCAGATTCGCCGCAGCGCTCACGACAGCGACGATTGCCTATTTAAGTAGAGCATTGCCAGCTCAGCAGGGGAAACCACGCAGCAATACTGGCCGGAGCTTGAAACACTCTGTCCAGGTACTCCTAGACGTCAGCTTCCCCAATGACTGGGCACTGAAAGAGCTATCAAACCGTCTCCAGTGTTGTGATTCCTGTCTCCACAGTGTGATAACTGAAAGTTAATAGTGGGCTTTTTTCTCTCTGGGCTGTTGTACTCTATTAGACTGCAGGTATAGCCAGTGCTTCTGCAACTCATCAACCCCTTCATTTCTTATTGCAGGCAGTCCTTACAATGTCAGGGTCTCAACAGATCACGTAATGTACAAAGCTGATGCGAAGATTGTGGTGGCATGTAACGCAGAAGGAAAGCCCTTTCCAGAGTTCTCGTGGGACCTCCCCTCCAAAGCTCGTGTGGAGTTCTCAGACAGCAATAAGATTGTGACAATCCGTTCAGCTCAGAGCTCCCATAACGGGACGTATAGATGTCTAGCACGTAATGCTTACGGCAAGAGTTCGGCACAGGTTGACATCCTCTTTGAAGGTAGGAGGAATATAGCCTTCTGGCTTTGTTTTTCGACTTTGCATTTCCTCCTCCTCTTCCACCCATGTCCAAGTTTGGAAGACCTGCAACCCAACCTTAGACCATGGGTTATTGAGGATGAAACAACCCTTGCATAACCCACGTTCTGTTGTTGCAACCCCTGACCCAGCCAGGCAGGGTCATTCAAGGGTTAAACCAGGGATGTTGAAGAGTCCTTGGGCTCGAGTCGAGTCACGAGTCTTTGGACTCGAGTCTCAAGTCCGAGTCCGAGTCCTTGGTCCAAAATGGTGACTCACGAGTCACGAGTCACTCCCAAAACTGACTCCACGAGTCCCTATTAAAATCAATGGGGTTTTCCCCCAACAAAATAAGGCTGCTTCAGATGTGTGGCTTAAATAAATTCTAGGCACAAGTGTGCCTTTTCATTTCAAAATTCTGCAACTGATTTTGGCAAGAACAGACCAGGCAGACAAACCCAAAATAACCAGGCAGGCAGAGGAGGCAGGGAACCCCAAAGCAGGCAGGCAGAGGCCTTTGTCTTGGACAATTCAAACTGTGGAACTGGTTAAGAAGAGACCAGGCAGGCAGAGGAGGCAGGGAACCCCAAACAGGCAGACAAGCAGTGCCCTTTGTCTTGGACAATTCAACTGTTGAACTGGTCAAGAAGAGACCAGGCAGGCAGAGGAGGTTGGGAACCCCAAACAGGCAGGCAGAGGCAGCCAAAACCAAAATGTCTGACCCTAACCCCCCCACAACAACACATCAATCAAAATAAATCTCAACACATCATTGGGGCTGCGCTCCTGATAGCTGTCCATAGTGGCCGAGCAGCGGCACGCCTCGCTTCCATGCGTTCTTCACCGGTGATCGCGCTCTTCTCCACTCCTTCTGGCACAGCCCAGGGATGTTGAAGAGTCCTTGGCCTCGAGTCCCGAGTCGAGTCTCGAGTCCCATTAAAAATATTGGGACTCGAGTCCGAGTCGAGTCAGAGGGGGGACTCAGTTCGACTCACGAGTTGAGTCCTCGAGTCCGAGTCCCCATCCCTGGGTTAAACACAACCCTCGCCAAACCCTCCCCGGCCAGTTTTGCATGACTTAACAACCCGTGGCCAGGGGTTGCATATTCATACTGGTGCCTGGCATGTGCTGTGGACCCTCAAAGGTTTATTAAGCCAAGATGGGCTGCTGTGTCGTAAGAAACGGGCCTGAATAGCTCTGCATACTTCAGTATTCCAGTTGTTTTCTGGAAGCCAACAGTGGGTTGACCATCACATCCCTCCTTCCCTTGTGTGCTTCCCAGAGGCAGGCATCTGCCTGGTACAGTGAGGGTGGGGGGAGAAAAGAATGCTGGACTAAGAAGGACCTTTGCTGGATCCTGCAATTCAGTCACACTTAGTCATAGTTCGCCTCAGTGATCCTGAGACACTTTTTCTTGTGCCTCTCTAGCCAAATACTGTCACTTAATGTCCTGTTATCTATTGCAGAGCATTCTCGCAGCTGGATTACAACAGCTGTGGTGTTGGTATCTTTCCTGTTGGTGGCAGGTTTCACCGGTGGCATCTTCTGGTACTACTGCTGAAAATGAGGATGGCCAGTTGGAAAGAGGCCTTTGTGACACAGGAGTCCAAAATTGCTGCAGATTTTTCTCTTGCCAAGCCACAGCAGAAGCAATGATGAGAGGGCATCTTTGCTGCAGATTGGAACTCTACACATCAGCAGGTGACAACAGCTGGACAGCATCCCAGCAGCACCTGAGCTCCATCCCTCTGCTGCTACCTTGTGACAAAGCATGTTCTCTTGAGCAACGCGGTGCCTTTACAGCAGCTCAGCTGGAGTGCCTGCCAAGCCCAAGCAAGAAGTCTGACCGAGACAAAGCACAGGATGTTGTATCAGGCACAGGGTTCAGCTACCTGAGAACTGAGAGGTTTTCATTTGTGGGGGGAAATCAAGTTTCTAGCCCTTCTGGCTGTGAAGATAAACTTGAACATCTGGGAAATGTTTGCTTTTGAATTCTCAGAAGCTGGCTGGATCTGAACAAGATTCCCCATCAGTGGGAATGTCCTAGCTCCCTGCCATTTCCTGTGACAAGCAATACTAGCATAAATTATGTTAAATAAAGATAAATTATGCATTTTCCAACTTCACAATTTATTCAGGTTAACAAATGTAACTTTCCGTGGCAGAAAATTTGCAGATAGAAGCAGACCTCTCCCCCTCCCCTCCGCCTTCTGCTCAGATGGAAGCTGTCCAGGCTCCTTTGTGTTAAAATGTCTGCTGAGGAAAGCATCACGAAGCACTGCAGAAGAAGCACCTGTAAGCCTGCTTAAGCTGCACTCTTAGACACACTTTCCTGCGAGTAAGTCCCATTGAACATAGTGGAACTTACCGTATATACTCAAATACAAGTCTAGTTTTTCAGCACATTTTTTGTGCTGAAAAATGCCCCCCTCGACTTATAAGTGGGTCAGCGCTCCCCCAGGACCCCCGCTGCCACTGCCAGGCACCGCCAGGCACCCCCCTCCACCCCCAGGACCCCTGCCGCCACCCCCAGACACCCCCACGCCACGCTGTTCCTCTCCGCTCGCTCTTTAAAATTATTTTCCTCCCCCCCCCATACCTTTGTCAGCGGAGGAAAATAATGTTAAAGAGCGAGCGGAGGAATAGCGGAGTGGCTCCATGTCTCCCTGCCAGGGAGACGCAGCCAGCCACTCGCTCTACGGCGCCTCGCGCTGCTGCGCCGCTTCCCTGCCTAGCCGCCGCTGACAAGGTATGGGGGGGGAGGAAAATAATTTTAAAGAGCGAGCGGAGAGGAACAGCGTGGCGTGGGGGTGTATGGGGGTGGCGGCAGGGGTCCTGGGGGTGGAGGGGGGTGCCTGGCGGTGCCTGGCGGTGGCGGCGGGGGTCCTGGGGGGCTTTGGCAGTGGCGGGGCTTCGGCGGCAGCGGGTGCAGGTACGGTGGCGGGGGGTGTCTGGGTGTGGCGGCGGGAGTCTCCCCTCATACATTTCCCACCCTAGACTTATACTGGGGGGCAATAAGTTTTCCCAGTTTTGGGGGGTGAAATTAGGGGCCACGACTTAAATTAGGGCCAACCTGTACTTGAGTATATACGGGTACTTCCAAATAAGTAACCATGCATAGGATTGCATGCCTCTTGCAGCAAAAATTGACCGTTTGAAAGAAAAAATCAATCACCAAGCTGGAGAAAAATTGGCCCTTCATGATCCCAGTCTAGTTGTAAGAATTTGGATACTGATGCTGAGCCAAATCACTTTCATCAGTTTAACAGCCAGAATAGAGAAACTGACACTATGATTACCTTCTCATGTTATTGTTTGCCTGCATTTATGGATGCCTTTTTCACTCTGTGTTCTGCCAATAAACATATCTGCACATTTTGTTAAATGGCTTAGGCTGGTGTAACTCTGCAAGCTTATGTGTGATGCCAGGTACCTAGATGTTTGAGCAGCGCTACTGTTTATTGCATGGGTATTAAGTGGGTATTGTGTCTTTTTGGGCTGCATTAATTGGTATGTCTCGCTTTCGGCCACATTAATTTATCATTAAAAAGGATTTGTGATTAATTTATTTTTTAAAAGGTTGTTCTCTCTTTTGTAACTTCCTGAAATATTATTTTTGTGGGAGAGAAAGCCTGACCAGACACACACTTTGCCCCCCCCCCCCGTCACCTGCATAATCTCTGCTCAAGGCAGAGAAGCTCAGTTCTGGGTGGGCATTTGCATCTAGATAGTCTTGCCCAAATAAGTTGTCAAGTCTGGGACACATTGGCATTTGCCTCAATGGTCTCTCTCCCCCCCCCCCAAGCAGTCTCAAAGAGCTGCCAAAATACCTTCAAACACCTTCCAAGCACCCGTGAGGCTCCATGAGCCCAGTGGCGCCAAAGAACCTCCGCACCCCCTCCTGAACCAGAACCGGTTCATCCTGCCACCAAAGGGAGGGGTCGGGGGTGAAGGGAGGGGGCGAGAGAGGGTGTAAAAGAGCAACCCAGGCTCCATTGAGGTTGTTGGGAGCAAGGTGCAGGGCTGCATGGAGCGGGTCGTTGGCTCAGGCCAACCCAGGAAGCTCAACCCCAAAGCAGGTCGCCTGGGTACTGATCGTAAGTCTGGCTGAATTAATAGCGATAGGCTAGAGTAGATTCTCCAGTGTTAGATAAGTCTAAGTGTAGGTTCTTTTTTGTTTGATAGGTTCTGCCTGTGCTTTTGCAAGCCTCATTTCCTTCATTGTGGATTGTATTCTTCGGCTAATTGATTTATTTACTGTAAACTCTCCTTATTTTTCTGACCTGATTAGGTCCATTAAACTTCTGTAAACATTTGTCAGTTTCACTCTACTGCATTCTGACTCGGTGCTTAATCCAGTGCGTTCGACCTGAATTCACCCAGGGAGCGCGAAAGGGAACTATGAGCTATCAGATTAACCGCTTAGCTCCCGAACTCGTGGAAAAGGACCGGTGGCGGTCCTTCACAATTTTAAATTAAAAAAAAATATTTTTGACGGAGGCAGCCTCTAGCCTTATCACATAAATTGTGTGTCTTTGCAGAGGAGTGTTGAGGGCATCTGATTTGGCTAGGACACTCTCAAATCACAGCTGATGTCACCTTTTCTATATTAGGATGTGTTTCTGCATAAAATGGCCCACATTTCAACTACAGATCTTATGATTTCATCCTTTTGGGGGTGGTGGTATTTCGAGGTGCCCTGAGTCCTTAACACCCCAGAAATACTCCTGCTTCTTGTACGAGAGTACAAAAACCTGTCTGTCTTGATGGTTGGAAATGTGGCCCCTTCTGGATGGGGTACAGTTACCTTGGGCCCTTGTCATCTAACTGGTGGAGGGCCCTGAAACTTGAATCTCCCACTGAAGTGCATCCGCTGGACCCAGTTTTATTTGCCAGCCTCTGGGGGTAGCTAACAGAGCCCTCTTCTCTCTGGACAGTTCATGCAGTCATACCGTCATACTGAATCAGCACAGAGTCCTGCAGTGCTGAAGACTAACACATCTATTGCAGCATAAGCTCATGCGTATGTGATGAACTGGGCTCTTCTCTGCAGGAGCTTAAGCCACGATCACTCTGTTAAGGTGCCACAAGACCCTTTGCTGTTTTGCTGCCAATGGAGTAACACGGTCCACTCTCTCGAACCCTCTTACCCTTGGTGAGGCTTCTGAATCAAAGGCGATTCTCCTTAAATAAGCTCAGGTCCCTTTGTGGCGTGGACTCTGAGCACTGCTCCTCCACTGCAGACACCACCAAGGATGGGAGGGAGCTGGCAGATGGGGAGCCCATGGTCACTGCACACCTTCTAGCCAAAATGGAGGGTAATGGCTCCTGGGTATTTTGCACCCAGGACTCAATCCTGGACTTGAGCCCTGCATAACATAATTTCCCCCTCTCTGGCTTCCAGCAATGAGATTCCTGAGAACATCAAGTCTGCAGCAAGCGGCCTTAAAACCATCACAGTCCTGCCAGCCATAGGTGAGTGGGGTGGGTGGTGGGTGGGAGCTTCTGTAGGATGCCTCCCTGCCTGCTCAGGCTGGGGGGTCTCCCCGTCTCAAGCTCTCCAAGCAGCAGCGCGATTTCCATCTCAAGAACGATGAAGGAGACATTCTTGTCCTTCTCCACCCCTTGATATTACTTCCTTCGTCTGCAGGTATGACGTACTTACGACTCCTGGCGATCCCTGTCTAGCAGGGGTGGGCAACCTGGTACTTCCTCTGGTGTAGACGATGAGAGCAAATAAAGAGAGGAAAATAGATGTTGCCTTGTCAGTGGAATGTTTTCCCGAGCCATGACTGTTATTTTGTTAGTTCAGAGACACAGGGCATTAAGGCACCTGCACACTTTGCCTTGGCCAGCAATGCTAGTAGCAAAACAGGAACCACACGATGGAAGGGATGCCTGTTATCAAGGGTTTTGGTGGTGCTACCGTTGGTGGTTTTGAGCAACAGTTGCTATTTCCCTTTTGCAAGTCATTTGCTGTTAGTCCATTTGCACACTGAATGAAAATGCTGTGAAATACGTTTGATCTCTGGAGAAGGAGGACACCTGTAGGCACATTTGCTTTACTGTATTACCAATTTTTTAAAGTTCAGGACCACAAATACAACATATCTGGAGGGAAATAATTCCTAGGGAAAGAAAAGTTGGGAGGGAATTCTTTTTCCTTATTTTTTTTTAGGTTGCCACTGGGGAGAGCTGTCTCTGAGCCCAGTTATTTCCTCGCTCCTGTGATTACTTCAGAGATAAAGGGAGGGAAAAGCCCCTCTCTCTCTTCTTCCCCACGGCAATATGTGGGAAGGCAGGAACTAGGGCTTCTTTACATGCGGCTTTTAACCTTTCACTTTACTGAAACTTCTGCTTCCGGAATCTTTGTGGGATTAAGATCAGCTCCTTTACATGTGTCGTCCCCCGTCCCGGGTTTTTCCTTTTCATATGTTCCATTACACAACCACAAGGTGGTGTTGAGGTACAATGAAAGCCAGACTACAGTACTTGTATTGCAAGACGTGGCTTGTATATCAAGTAAAAAAATATATTAAATAAATATTTAAAAATTTGCTTGTCTTGCAAAACGCTCTCAAACCAAGTTACTTGTATTACTGTAGATTGTAAGCTCTTTGGGGCAGGGAACTGTTCTCTTATACTCAGTAAAGCACCATGCACATTGATGGTACAATAATAATAATGACAACAACAGCAATCCCCATCATTATCATGGGTCTGGAGATCAAAGTGACTTCAGAGTGGTCAGAGCCCTTAAACCAGGGGTCCTCAAACTTTTCAAACAGGGGGCCAGTTCATTGTCCCTCAGACTGTTGGGGGGCCGGACTACAGTTTGAAAAAAATATGAACGAATGGATCAAGTAAAAAAAAGGACCCTGGTCCTTTTTTTTTACTTGATAGGGGTGATTTTTCCCCCCCTTAAATGGAAAGTTATTTTATTTATTTATTTCATTTTTATACCGCCCAATAGCCGAAGCTCTCTGGGCGGTTTACAGTGATCAACAAGACAGTGCCTGCCCTCAGGCTTACAATCTAAAAAGACACGACACACAAGGAAAAAGGAATGGGGAGGGAAGAAGAGGGAATATTAATGAATACTCCTGGCAAGGCTGGTGGTATTTACATATATAGTTGCACAATTGTTTCATGCCTAACACAAATATATTATATACTTTTGTTTTTGCCATCACACAAATGAGCATACTCTGCTTCAGTCCAAAGTAGCATTTTTGAAACATTAGAAATCTGACTTAGCTACATCAGCTCATACATAAGAGGTAAAACACCACCACTAATTTTTCCATATTATGGAAAAGAATTAAAAGAATCGGCGCTTGAAGCGAAAGAGTTTTTAAAAAGTCTGCTTCCGCCAATCGGCTGGCGGGCCGGATAAAAAGGCAAGGCGGGCCGGACGTGGCCCGCGGGCCTTGGTTTGAACACCCCTGCCTTAAACGGTTAGAGCACATCCTGGGGAGGGCAAGCAAGAGGGGAAGGGTGCCTGTGTGTAGCCCTCACCTGGGGCCAGGAGGTGTGTGTGTGTGTGTGTGTGTGTGTGGTGGAGAGTGTATTTCCTACTCCAGCTGTTTTTTTTTTGTAAGGGTTGCTCTTGGTAGAGTAGCACACCTGGGAGGTGGACAGTGATATCCATCCAACTGTCCCCTACAATAAGTTTATAGAATTATTTTTATGTACAGTCCCCCAAGTACTACGTAGGTTACTTGGTTATTTGTTTCAGTGATTAAAACATTCTCTATAAACTTTGGAAATTAAACCAAATTTGAATTGCTTAAATATTTAGTTATGTGTGATTAGTAGCCCCCGAACTTGAAGGAAAGCAAAACAATCTACAGTAATACCTTGAATTGCAAGTAACTTGGTTTGAGAGCGTTTTGCAAGACAAGCAAATTTTTAAATATTTATTTAATTATTTTTTTTTTACTTGATATACAAGCGAACGACTTGTAGTACGGCTTAAATTAAAAACCTCTGTACAATTTTTTTTGGGGGGGATTTCGTTTTGATATAAGAGTGTTGATTACAAGCACCTTTCCGGAACGAATTATGCTCTCAATCCAAGGCATGACTGTATATGTCAGCTAGGCTTGCAACCCAGAGATTTGCTTTGTTTCTTTTGTTTGTTTATGTTACATTTCTATCCCACTCCCCCCGCCCCTCTTGCAAGGAACCCAAGCCACCTTATCTGTTCCTCCTCCTCTCCATGTTCCTCCTCCTCTCCTCACAACAACCCTGTGAGGTAGGTAGGCTGAGAGAGTCAGTGACTGGCCCAAAGTCACCCAGGGAGCTTCATGAGCAAGTGGGGACTAGAACCCGGATCTCCCCAGTCCTAGTCCAACACTCTAACCACTACACCGCACTGGCTCTTTTAAAATCTCCCTAGAAGTGGAGATGTAGCAGCTGCCTCTTCGCCCTTCTGTTTCCAACCCCCATCCTGATAGAGTAATCTGACCTCTCCGTGTAAGAGCCAGAACTCTGGGTGCGCAGCACAAGAGACTGGGGCGAGGAGACAGATTAAGGGGCCAATGGGAGAAGCCACGGCTGCTCCATCTGTGGTGACACGTAGCCTAGTGCCAGCCTTCTGAAAAAGTCAGCTCCTTTCGGGGCGGGTTTGCATCATGAAAGGGAAATCTGCCATTGCAAATTTAAATACATGAAAAGTGTGTGTTTCTGTCATTTTTTAAAAAAATAATTATTATTATTTCCTACTTCAAATAGTTGTCTGTATGATTCAGTGCTTCCTTGCACCATAAGGCAAACCACATATCTCTGAACACAAGCGAAGATATACACAGGAAGTAAGAGCTTCTTACCGGTAAGCAGGGATTCTGATTAATTATATTTATTATTATTAATTCCCCCCCCCCCCCACAACACTGGAATTCTCCCTTGTGGGCAACTTTTGACGCTTATGGGAACTATCTCAGTATTTGCACTGAGCACCTCTATTTTGTGGTGTTCTGTTTTTGTGTGCGGGAGGGGGCATTCGGAGTGAACTTCACGAGGGATAAGGCAATAGGGCACCCGGATGAGTCAGAAGGAAGGTGTGGGGTAAAGATAACACGTTTCCTGAACCACTTCTAGACAGAATTGGCAGCGTGCTTGGTACTTCTCTTACTCTGCATGGGTAGCCCGAAAATCTCTGGTCTTCCCGAGTGATCCCTATTTGTTCCCTCGCTGGTTAAGATGACAGCGATTCTGCTGCTGAACGTGGCTGTCCTCAGCTTCTGGTTGCCTGTGGGTGAGTCCCAGATAGTCAAAAACTCGTAATCTACTGGCGGGCGGGCGGGCTGCAAACTGTCTAATTTGTGATCTCAGCTTGCCAGGCAGGATCTGGAAGCGGGCTTAAAATCGAAGAGCCCCAAATGAAAAACCGGGGCGTGGAATTTCACGTGGGGAGTCTGAGTTTGTGCGAAGTTCACTTGCGACGGTATATCATGTGCATGCAGGGAAGCAGAGGCGGCTCGTGTGTGAACGCGGGTCCGGTTTTGGTTGCGCGTGTAGGAAACTGCGGGCAGCGGCAGCTTCCCCCCCCCCAGTCGATGCGCGGGGCGAAACAGACATGTCTGTAGACATCTCTGACACAGTGTATCCTTTAACGCAGCGTCCTCCCACCTTGGGCCCCCCAGATGTTTTTTTGGCCTACAACTCCCAGCATGCTCCAGCCAGTTTGTAGGCCAAAAAACATCTGGGGACCCAAGGTGGGAGGACGCTGCAAACGGGATGGTTTGTTGTTGTTTTTTTGCAAGGAAGCAGTAAACAAGTCGGGCATTCGTCACGTCGGGCGGCTCCTTTCTGCCTCCTCCGCCCGTTGCAAGAAGGAGGCGGGGGTGGCCGAAGCCGGCCGCAGCAGGGGAAGGAGGCGAGGCGAGGCGGGGCGGCCAGAGGGGCCACGGCCCGGCGTGGCTGCTGTGCGCGGGGTTTTGTACAGGGCCGGATTAAGAGCATTATGGGCCTGGTGCTGAGGATTTTGGTGGGCCTTTTTATGGAAATAAATAAAATGAAGACGCAATTTTATATTAAAACAAATTAAATATTTTAATTACCATTAAAGTGCCAAAACTCAAAAACTCCTGCAGCTCATCAGTAAGGGTCTTCCCAATTTCCCCCAAATTTATTTATTAAAAAAGAAAAAGCAGCCACAACAAAAAGCCAGGAAGCTTTGCTTGACCAAGAATAATTGTGTTGTTCTTGTTGCTTTGTTTCGTTTTTGTTTTTGTTTTTGTTAAACTAGCATTTGAACAATTGAGCTGCGAATCAGAAAGATCTTTTGCTCGAGGCTGGAGAGAGAGGTCCCTTCTAAATCTGAATATTACAGACCCTAGCAAGCCCCCCATGTGCTTCAAAGAAATGTAGTAACAGTGATTGAAATGCAAAAAGCTACCGAAATGCTAATTTGAGAACAACAGTTCTTGCTAGGTCTTGCCTCAAGCCTGTAATGCAGATGTGCTTAGAACACCTTTCTAATCTTGAAAAAATCATTAATTATGCTGAATGATAACGATCAGAGCTAACTCAAATCGTGCCGCGCGTCCCTATATTGTGGGCCTATTTTCTGTTATGGGCCTGGGGCTGCAGCTCCAATAGCCCCTATTTTAATCCGGCCCTGTGGACAGAGGGTGCTTCAAGCACGTGTTCCTGGCAAACTTAACAGGGGCTGGTGGTGAGAGAAGTAAAGAGGAGTGGGGGGGGAGGAACCGCTCCTCAGCCAACTGCTGGAGAAAAAAAGAAAGCGGGATTGCGCAACTGGAACAGCTGGCAGCGACTCCAGTCTTTTCAAGGCCACCGCCTGCTCAGATATTAGAGTTTGGCATATCTCATAGTAGCTAGGCAGCACACGCCTGGTATCCTCTTGTCCAGCAGTAAGGCAAGGCCGGGCAGTAAAGGATAGCATCATCAGGGTGTTTTTTTTAGGTGAAGCGGACTAGAAGACGCCCAGGGCCAGCTGTGTTTGATGTCTGAACTGAGATAGTAACTGGAGGTGAGCACCTAAATGCAACCCTGAGGATGTAAAACTCATCTAAAAAATCATTGGGAATGTTCCATGCATAGCCAGGGCTTAATATGAAGCCGAGTTCAGTTTCTCGGGCCCACAGAGCCTGATTTCCGTGACCTGGTTCGCATGACACCACTAGCCACGTTGGTGGATTGTCGTGTCGTGCGAAGTGGGTACAGTTTCCGTGGGTTGGCATATTTTCCATGAACAAGCCGCCATCACGGCAAGCAGGAAGGGGAGTCGGGAGCCGAAAGTGGCTGGAGGGAAGGCGCTTTGCCATCTTGGTGGATAGTTTCCCATGGGCGAGATCTCACTTTCTCCCACTCCGCCACCCTAAATGGAACTCCAAATCCACCACCACATGGGAGGGCAGTTTGTGTCCTTATAAATATCAACTGAGGATGATTGCAGATATGGAAAACAAATTTGCAACTGGCAATTATGTTAACCGCCTGGCATTTCCGTTCCTGACCACAGCCTGTTGGGGACAGAAATAATTTGTATCTGCCCAGATAACGTAATTGGAGTACATATATGTTTGTTTTTCTTTAACGGAACACAGAAACGTATGAGAACATTCAGCCGTGGGGAGAGGGGGCAGGCGTGAAGTCACACAGGATGTTCTGCAAACCCCATCCGATTCAGAAATTCTCCCCCAGTTAAGACTAGGTAAAGAGCAGAAATGAAAGAAATACAGTCAGGTACAGACAGAATAGTCACTAGCTTTAGAAATGGCACAGAGGTACTACCATAACCTATAGCCTTTAAATGTTTCAGGAAAAAATTGTTCTCAAAACCCTGAAGGGTGACGTGGGCAATTTCTGCCCTGGAATCCTTAGTGTGATCCTTAATGTGGAGGGACAGGTGGCTCCGCAGTAAGAGAAAGGTGCTCTGCACATGCTCAGAGGTGCCTGTCTTTATTATGTAAAATTCTTTCTGTGGAGAAAGCCAACCTAAGCCCCCTGCCTGACACACACACACTCACCAAGGAGGGGGGAAGGAGACCCGGGGGGGGGAACTTAGTGTGCAGATGCACCCTCAGAATAGCAGAAAATAATATATTAGTAGGAGTGTGCAGCAACCACAAGATTCAGCTTGGACCCCAATTCAGTGATTCAGAAAACAGCCACCTCGGAGGAGCCCGCTTCTATTTGGAGTTCTCCGAAATCCATTCAAATCAGCCCTATTCAGTTCGGGTTTCAGCTGAATCTGAAGCACACTCCTATATATTGGTGGGAGATTCAGAACAGACAGAAGGAAGTCCTCCTTTCACACAGCGCATGGTTAAACTGCGGAATTCACTTCCACAGGATGTGGTGATGGCCACCAATTTGGGCGGCTTTAAAAGGGGACTGGACAAATTCATGGAGGAGAAGGGTATCAACGGCTGCTGGTCCTGAGTGGCTATATGCTACCTCCAGGATCAGGGGCAGTATTCCTGTGTGCACCAGTTGCTGGGGAACATGGGCGGGAGGGTGCTGTTGCACTCATGTCCTGCTTGTGGGTTTCCAGTGGGCAGTTGGTTGGCCACTGTGTGTGTATGGAATGATGGACTAGATCAGTGTTCTCCAACCTGGGGTCCCCTGATGTTTTTGGCCTACAACTCCCAGCATGCCCCAGCCAGCTATGCTGGCTGGGGCATGCTGGGAGTTGTAGGCCAAAAACATCGGGGGACCCCAGGTTGGAGAACACTGGACTAGATGGATCCTTGGTCTCCTCCAGCAGGGCTCTTCTTTGTTCTTATATTAGTCATACCAAATGAGGATCTAACCCAGGGCTCTCCAACCTGGGGTACCCAGATGTTGCTGGCCTACAGCTCCCAGCATACCCAGCCAGCATGGCTAATGGCAAGGGATTCTGGGAGTTGTAGTCCAGAAACATCTGGGGACCCCAGGTTGGACAGCCCTGATCTAACCTAACCCTTGTGTGTGTGTGTGTGTGTGTGTTCACTATGAGCATAACTACACCATTAACTAAACCTGATTGAGCAGTAATTTTCTCTCTTGCAGCAGGGAACTGTGGGAACTGTGGTGAGGTAAAGGGGGCAACTGAGATTAGGCATTGAAGCTGTAACCAAATTCGACCATTTTCTAGCCTGGTGGTTAAACTGACGAGACAAATCAAGGAATGAGTTTGAAATTGTCTACAAAAAAACCAAGACCTTTCCTACACTAGTGTGGCGTAGTGGTGAGAGTGTTGGACTGGGGACTCTGGAGATCCGGGTTCTAGTCCCCGCTCGGCCATGAAACTCACTGGGTGACTTTGGGCCAGTCACTGACTCTCGGCCCTAACCTACCTCACAGGGTTGTTGTGAGGATAAAATGGAGAGGAGGAGGAGGAGGATTATGTAAGCTGCCTTGGGTTCCTTGCAGGAAAAAAGGTGGGGTATAAATATAATAAATAAATAAAGAAAGAAAGAATAAAATCTGGACTGGTCTATAGTAGATATCAGTAGGTCTGGCTCCAGGTTTTGGAGGACCCTTGGGCACGGCACCCTCAGCGGGTCTATCTTCTCACTGCCAAGATCACCAGCTGCTTGTGCTCCTCCTCCACTTTCTCATCATTGCCACCACTTGCTCGATTAACGGGCAGAGAGCCAGCGAGCAAGCAGGCAGCGGCATCTCCTCTTCGCCACTATCATTGTTTCGGCCAGAGTGAGAGGCAGGTGAATCAGCAGGTTGCGATGGTGAGGAGGAGGCAACGGTCCAGGCGGTTCTTGTCAGGGGGCCACTTCTGGGGTGTGTGGGCCCTCGGCAGATGCCTGACCGTGCCTACCCTTGATGCCAACCTTGGATATGTTTGTGGTGTAGATATGCCCTACGAGCAGGGATGTTGAAGAGTCCTTGGTCTCGAGTCACGAGTCGAGTCACGAGTCTTTGGACCCGTGTCTCGAGTCCGAGTCCTTGGTCCAAAATGGTGAGTCACGAGTCCTGAGTCACTCCCAAAACTGACTCCACAAGTCCCTATTAAAATTAGTGGGGTTTCCCCCCAACAAAATAAGGCTACTTCAGATGTGTGGCTTAAATAAATTCTAGGCACAAGTGTGCCTTTTTATTTCAAAACTCTGCAACTGATTTTGGCAAGAACAGACCAGGCAGACAAACCCAAAATAACCAGGCAGGCAGAGGAGGCAGGGAACCCCAAACAGGCAGGCAGAGGCAGCCAAACCCAAAATGTCTGACCCTAACCCAAACCCCCCACAACAACACATCAATCAAAATAAATCTCAACACATTGTTGGGGCTGCGCTCCTGGTAGCTGTCCATAGTGGCCGAGCAGCGGCGCGCCTCGCTTCCATGCGCTCTTCACCGGTGATCGCGCTCCTTCTGGCACAGCCAGAAGACTCATCAACAGCCCAGGGATGTTGACGAGTCCTTGGTCTCGAGTCCCGAGTCGAGTCTCGAGTCCCATTAAAAATATTGGGACTCGAGTCCGAGTCGAGTCAGAGGGGGGACTCAGTCCGACTCACGAGTCAAGTCCTCGAGTCCGAGTCCCCATCCCTGCCTACGAGTGGTGATTAAATAATATCACACAACACATTCTTGGAGCGATGCTCCAATCGGGGTGGCCGCAAACCTTCCCTGCACCCTGCTCATCTATTTTTTTTATCCTTTTCTTCTTGCAGTGCACCCTTGTAATGTGACCATCCACCCTAAGGAGACCGCTGTGGCATTTGGGGGCTCCATGAATCTGAACTGCACCTTTTCATGTACTAATTACACTAAAATGCAATGGGATGCGTCTCTTCATGGATCAAGCAAGGAGGGAGATGGGTGGATTTCGCTGCACATCACCAATGTGACCGAATGGACATTCCAGCCTCTATGCTTGGTCAGCAACGGGGGATCTAAACAACACTTCACCAGGGCAGTGATCTATGTTTACCGTAAGTATTCTAAGTATTCACAGGCTGGTTCACACAAGCACAGACATCATGGGATTACTCAGCATGTGAAGATTGGTACAGATGGATGTCTGAAGGGTTTCGGTAGAAAAGCACCATGCCCGAGGTGGCACACAAGTTTTATCTGACTTGTTGGCTCACTCATGTTTAGACAACAACATCTGATGTAGATGTCCTCTAATGAAGACAACAACAGTACACGTATAAATCTCTCAGCCCACAGTGTAAACCAGCTTTCCCCAACCTGGTACCTTCCAGATGTGTTGGGCCGCTGGCTACGCTGTCTGGGAATTATGAGAGTTGCACTCCCAACACATCTGGAGGGCAACAGATTGGGGAAGGCTGGTAAATAGCCCTGCATACAGGAGAGTACATGGGGAATTCAGTGGGGCCAGCAGCTCCGGGAGCAACCCCCCTTGTATCTCTCTGGGAAGGTTATTTTCTGCTCTTATTTAAATGATGGCATTGTGCTGAACCAACCCACAGAAAAAGGACCACCAAGGTGTTTTGCTCTCTTATTTGAAAGAATTAAAACCAAGGAGAGTTTGAACCATTAAGGGCAATCCTATGCATGTTTAGACAGAAAAAAACTCCTTCAACTCCCAGCATGCCCGAGCCAGCATGGCTGGCCGGGAGATGCTGGGAGTTGTAAGATTTCTCTCTCTCTCTATGCATGCATAGGATTGTGCCCTAAATGTATGTTTTTACTTTTGTATAAGACTGTGTTTTATTACAGTTTAAACATCTTCATAAGAATAAATATAATTGTCCTTTCGCACTTTGGAATTTTTAGATTTAATCAAGTCTTAGAATGATCATCTGAAACGAATTTGCGGTTTCTTGTTTTTGGTGGACCTCAGGCACCAACATGTCTTGGGCTGGCCTTGATGCCTACTGATCATGACACATTGTTCCAGATAAAAGGTGTTATCAGGAAAGGGTCCCTCCCTGCTGGAAATCCCGTATGGTATGCCAGCTTTCCTGGCAATGGGTCCTCCGCCCCTTCTGTTTACTCCCCGTACCTATTAACCTACGTCCTGGCATGAAGCCAGAAAATATTCAGTTATTTCAGACTAATACACACAACCGACCCATTTCCGCTTCCTCTTCTTCGCATAATTGGGAACAAGCTATTGTGAGATTCCTTTATCCTGTCTATTACAGGATTGTTTGCTACACACCTTGTCTCCAGACCGAAGAGAATGCCGAGTCTTTCGGGCCATCTTTGCTCATTGTTGTTTAATTCCTACATGGGCTTGATATCCTGCGGTTGGAGGCCCAGAAGGAGGCTGAGGCATGAAGTGACTGTATACGCCCCTATCCATTAGACCAGGCAAGCCTGCACAACTTGTGATTCTGTTGTCCCAAGACCCAACTAGACAGTACTGTGGGAGAAGAAGCATGAACGGCTTCTCACAGCGTTGTTGTTGTTGGGGTGGCCACTTAGTTACGCGTTGCCAAAAAGGGGGGACGTGCATCACCAAAAGAGAGATAACACGAGATTTGCATCAAATCTGCATGTGCTAATTTATATGTATAGATACAAAATCTAGAAATAATTCCTATCATTAAATTGAATACAGCGCAACTTGCCGCAGTGGGGGAGACTGTGTGACCAGCAGGTGACCGGTGTGCCAGCTCAGTCTGCCGTCCGGATGTGCTTTCCTTGGCAGATTCAAGGCCCCTGATCTCTCTCCTTCTGGTTCTCGCATCTCCACTCACACACACTCCACTCGCCCCAATGTCTGTCTTCTGCTTCAGGTTTTTTCCTTAGTGTCTGTGTTTTGTAAAATGAAAGGGCAGCTATGTGGAGGGTTTTGGGGCTTTCTGTGTTGTGCATTTCTGCCTCAATAGGATGCAATGAGTATTCTCTCTCTCTCTCTCTCTCTCGGTTTTTGAAATTGTGTATTCTGATGTATGAAAAAGCTTGGGTTTCACTGATTTGGAATTTATTGAAAAAGCAATAAATAAAGACTTTTTGAAAGTTGCTTTCCTCTCCAAAAGGGAAAGGATATCGGGAAGCAGTTGGAGAGAGTGAGGTGTTGTTGTTGTTGTTTTTAGCAGAAAATGGCAGAAAGGAATACGGTTAAACAGCCCCTTTCCCCGCCATTGTTCAACTCTCAGTCTCAGCCGCTGATGCTGTTTTTCAATTGAAAAATGACAGCACTGGGCACCTGGGCACAGATCTCCTGAATTTTGTCTAATTTTGCCTGCTTGAAGGCAGCAGAACCAGAAGATTCATTGAGTCCCTGTAGGACTGCCATTCATGGTTGGTGAGTTGTGTTCAGCTTGGGTCACAGGTTGTTCAGCCCATAGGCCCCGCACTGGTGTCTAGATGTGAAGATTTGTTTTCTTTTTTTTTAAAAAAAAAACACATTTGTATGTTGGTTCTCCAACACTTGAGATGGCGAACAGCAATAAGATTATATGCCTCCTTGAGGAATGGTGAGGCAGTAATCTCAGGCGGCACAGTGGGCAAGAGAGATGGATCTGACCCAGGGGGTGTGCAGTCCACCAGGATGTCTCATTGAAATGAACAGGAGCTACGCAAGAGCACCATTGTGGGAGAAACTCCCAACGGATTGCAGCCCTTGCTAATTAGTGAGACTGGGTGACATTTGGATTTCCCACCTTACAAACCAAAATACATTCAGCCAACTCTACTGAATTCACATGCCATGAATTCACCCATAACAGACTGTTCAGCCAATCTCTAGCATTGCTTTCATACTGTATGAAAGTATCATAATCCATTAGCTCTAGATGGCATGACCAGATGCAGAAGGACAGTAGTCTAAGATCTCTGAGGACCTTTTGACTAACGAGGCCCCACTTACCTTCCCAAATGCTTGATATCCATAACTTTGTTGCTCCCACCATAGAATTCTCAACTCCGAATATCTACCTGGCTCCCGAGATTGTGGATGGTCACTCGGAGAGAATCATATGCAACATCTCTCGCTTGAGAGTGGGAGACTCTGTCCCACGTAACCTCAACATCTCCCTGAGCAGAGGTGGTAACATCCTGAACAGTACCCATGGCAACTCATCCGTGGAATACAGCTCTGTGGCTAGTCTTCAGTGGGATGATGAGGCTGAGATCCTCTGTGTGGCCTACGTCCAGGTGGGCTCAGAAGTGCTGAAAAAAAGTTCAAACAGAACCTTGAGGATCGTGGGTAAGTTCCATTGGCTGGGTAGCAGATTAGCTTTGTCTACTGCCTCCAGGGCTGGAAGACCAGGCTGGGAGCAGTTGGGGCACACACATCTCTGACCATTTTCTCTGGCCTGGAGGGCGGTGAGGCACATAGGATGGAGACAGACAATTGTTTCTTAAGAGAGCCGAAGATGACACAGCCGTTGTTGCCTATGGTTCAATGTCATTCCATTGTTCTTTCTGTTCAAGTGGGTATGCGGGTGTTTGAAGCCTTATAAAACCCTGCAAAAGCTGCTTTTTGATTGTGGAATGAGTGCGCACACCATGAGCAAGAACAACAAAGAGTCATGTGGAACCTTAAAAGCTAACGAATTTATTATGGCAGAGGTCCACTTCATCAGCCATTACCACATCACCTTTAACTCGCTAGAAGCCAAGAAACCAATCAACAGTGTGCGTGTCCAGCCATACAGCCAGGCCCTGTTTGCCTTCCTTGTCTATGCTGAGCAGATGGGGGCATTGGCTATGTGGGAAACCTCTCAGTTTGGTTCTTGGAACTCAGCAAAGTTAAGTAAGAATAGGGTACAATCAACTGAGCTCTTCACGCCTGTTTAGCGCTAGCAAACAGCCCATCAGGCTGTAGCATAAGGGGGAATTATGTTGACTTACGAGTCAAGTCAACACCGTAGCATGGCAGTGCTTACTTCTGGTGCCATGGCTGGAATGGCTGCTTCTGCTGATCCTTAAGTATTCCGGCAGCTCTTTCATTTTTAGTATGTCAGGATACTCCTAGACGTCAGCTTCCCCAATGACTGGGCAATGAAAGAGCTATCAAACCGTCTCCAGTGTTGTGATTACTGTCTCCACAGTGTGATACCTGAAAGTTAATAGTGGGCTTTTTTCTCCTCTCTGGGCTGCTGTACTCTTTTAAAATGAAAGTATAGCCAATGCTTCTGCAACTCATCAACTTGTTCATTTCTCATTGCAGGCAGTCCTTACAATGTCAGGGTCTCAACAGATCACGTAACGTACAAAGCTGATGCGAAGATTGTGGTGACATGTAACGCAGAAGGAAAGCCCTTTCCAGAGTTCTCGTGGGATCTCCCTTCCAAAGCTCGTGTGGAGTTCTCGGACCGCAATAAGACTGTAACAATCCATTCAGCTCAGAGATCCGATAACGGGACTTATCGATGTCTAGCACGTAATGCTTACGGCAAGAGTTCGGCACAGGTTGACATCCTCTTTGAAGGTAGCAGGAATATAGCCTTCTTTGCCAAAACTGGGCCCCACCAAGAGGAATTATAAATTTAAATATCTCAGGAGGGAGCACGTCTTCCCCAGGAGCTTTTTCTGTTGTCAGTTTTTACAAAGTGAACAGCCAACCTCCTGTGAAGAGACAGGCCTCCAATATGGAAAGTCTTTACCAAAGGAATCCCCCCCCAGCAGGCACGGGAAGATACGGTACTCTTGAAATATTGCTGCCATTTAAGGGTGGGGATTTGAGCTTCTAGATGAATCTTGGAAGTGTGTCCAAACCTGAATGGACCATCTTCCAAAATGTAACATCATCCTTTTTCCTCACGACCAATCCCAAGTCTATAACCACCTTTGCCGAATAAATGCATCCTTCCTTTTCGACAAGGCCTTATATAATTATCGTTTCTCGATCGGGATCTTAGTTAGATCGTCAGATTCGGTTTGGTGAGAATAGGACACCGTGGACTGAGCTGTTCTCCCCTGTTTGGCTGTAGCAAAATGGGGACTTGGGGAGCATGTGGTCAGCACCATGGCGTGGCAGGGCTTCTGATTGGCTGGGGAGGCTAATGTCAAGTGGTCTTTAGGGCCGCCCCCAGCTCTTTCGCTTTTAGTATGTCAGGGCACTTCTAGACATCAGCTTCCCCAATGACTGGGCAATGAAAGAGCTATCAGTGTGGCGTAGTGGTGAGAGTGTTGGGCTGGGACTCTGGAGATCCGGGTTCTAGTCCCCGCTCGGCCATGAAACTCACTGGGTGACTTTGGGCCAGTCACTGACTCTCAGCCTAACCTACCTCACAGGGTTGTTGTGAGGATAAAATGGAGAGGAAGAGGAGGAGGATTATGTAAGCCGCCTTGGGTTCCTTGTAGGAAAAAAGGCGGGGTATAAATGTAATAAATAAATAAAATAAATAAACCATCCCAGTCCTGAGAATATGTTATGCCTGTCTCCACAGTGTGACATCTGAAAGTTAACTGATTATATGTAGTTGTAAACCGCCCGGAGAGCTTCGGCTATGGGCGGTATAGAAATGGAAAATAATAATGATGATGATGATGATGATGATGATGATGATGATGATGTGAACCTTTCCCCCCTGGGCTGCTGTACTCCATTCAAATGCAAGTATAGCCAATGCTTCTGCAACTCAGCACTCCTTCATTTCTTATTTGCAGGCAGTCCTTACGATGTCAGAGTCTCAACAAATCGCATAACATACAAACCTGGTGCAAGCCTTGTGGTGACATGTATCGCAGAAGGAAAGCCCTATCCGAAGTTTTCGTGGGATCTCCCCTGCAAAGCTGGCGTGAAGTTCTCAGACAGCAATAAGATTGTGACAATCCGTTCAGCTCAGAGCTCCCATAATGGGACTTATCTATGTCTCGCACATAATGCTTACGGCAAGAGTTCGGCACAGGTTGACATCCTCTTTGATGGTAGGAGGCATATGGCTCTCTCTGCTTTGTTTTTCCACTTTGCATTTCCTCTTCTTAGAATCATAGAAAAGTAGAGTTGGAAGGGGCCTACAAGGCCATCGAGTCCAACCCCCTGCTCAATGCAGGAATCCAGGTCAAAGCATCTCTGACAGATGTCTGTCCAGCTGCACCTTGAATGCCTCCAGAGTGGGAGAGCCCACCACCTCCCTAGGTAGTTCTTGTACCCATGTCCAAGTTTGTGCTTTCTCGGAAGACCTGAAACTGAAATTTTCCCTGGAGTGTGAATCTGAAGGCAAATTTGGTGGTGGGTTGGTCAGTCTTCTGACAAATCATCTGAGGAATTTCAAGGAAGGTTGAGAGAGAAGATGACGACTGACCAAATTTCATGGGGGAAGCAGTTGCACCTCTGTCCTCCCTCACGGAACAGAGAGGTGCAATGGGAAGAAAAGATGCCATCAAAAGATGCCATCAACAGAAAGAAAAGGGTTATTAGAGAAAGACCGTTGGGTTATTAAGAGTGTTAAACAACCCTCACATAACCCTTCCTGGTGGTTTTTACACAACACAATAACCCATGGTCAGGGCTTGCATTTTCATAATGCTGCCCAGCATGTTCCGTGGCCCCTCATGGGTTAATTAATCCAAGATGGGCTTCCCTGTTGTGTGAACTGGGTCTGTATACCTCAGTATTCCAATGTTTTCTGGAAGCAAACCATTGGATGGCTATCACATCCCTCGTTCCCTTGTGTGCTTCCCAGAGGCATCTGACTGGAGTGGACACTGTTGACTTGAGGGAGGCGGAAGAATGCTGAACTAAACTGGACCTTGACTGGATCCTGCAATTCAGTTACCATTAGTCATAGTTCCCCTCAGTGGTCCTGGGATGACTTTTCTTGTGCCTCTCTAGCCAAATACCATCACCTAATGTCCTCCTGTTATCTATTGCAGAGCATTCTCGCAGCTGGATTACGGCCTTGGTGTTAGTGTCTTTGCTGGCTGTCGTCTTCACGGGTAGCATCTTCTGGTACCACTGCCGAAAATGAGGATGGCCAGGAAAGAGGCGCAGGCCTGGAACTCCTTTGGGGGGCTGAGATTGCTGCAGATCCCTCTCTTGCCAAGCCACAGCAGAAGCCATGATGAGAGAGAGAGAGAGAACTCTACACAGCAGCTGGGGACAACAGCTGGACAGCATCCCTGCAGTGCCCGAGCCCCATTTGTCTGCTGCTACTACCATGGGACAAACAAAGCATGTTCCCTTGAGCAACGGGTGGTGCCTTTACAGCAGCTGGAGTGTCGTCTGCCAAGCCAAAGGAAGAATTCTGACCGAGACAAGGCACAGGATATTGTATCAGGCACTGAATTCAGCTACCTGAGAACTGAGAAGTTTTCATTTGTGTGGGGAAATCAAGTCTCTAGTCCTTATGGCTCTGAAATCTAGGAAATGCTTGCTTTTGAATTCTCAGAAGCTGGCTGGATCTGAATAAGATTCCCAGTCACTGGCAGCAGAGCTTCAGTGCCTTGCCTAGTTCTTTGCCATTACCTATGATAAGCAATGCTAGAATAAATTATGTAAATTAAGATAAATTATGGATTTTTCAACTTACACCATTTTATACAGGTCAACAAATGTAACTTTCCGTGGCAGAAAATTTGCAGATATAAGCAGACCTCTCCCCCTCCCCTCCTTCTTCTGCTCAGATGGAAGCTGTCCAGACTCCTTTGGGTCAAAAAGTCTGCTGAGGAAAGCATCACGAAGCACTGCAGAAGAAACACTTGTAAGCCTGCTTAAGCTGCACTCTTAGACACACTTTCCTGGGAGTAAGTCCCACTGAACATAGTGGAACTTGCTTCCAAATAAGTAACCATGCATAGGATTGCATGCCTCTTGCAGCAAAAATTGACCGTTTGAAAGAAAAAACCAATCACCAAGCTGAAGAAAATTTGGCCCTTCATGATTCCAGTCTAGTTGTGAGAATTTGGATACTGATGCTGAGCCAAATCACTTTCATCAGTTTAACAGCCAGAATACAGAAGCTGACATTATGATTACCTTCTTATGTTATTGTGTGCCTGCATTTATGGATGCCTTTTCCACTCTGTGTTCTGCCAATAAACATATCTGCATTTGGTTAAACGGTTTAGGCTGGTGTAACTCTGCAAGCTTATGTGTGATGCCAGGTACCTAGATGTTTGTTTTCTTTTTGTTTTAAAATTGTCAGGATTGGCACAAATTCAACAGGTGAAGTTTACCCAGTCACCCCACACACCCCAAACACGGAGCTGCAGAGAGAAGAGAAACTTCCTTGCATTTCCTTCTGACACTGTAAGCTTACCTGTTAGAGGCAACAGCCTCGATCCTAGTGTTAGAGGCAGCAGCCTCGATCCTAGTGTCTGTTCCCTCCCTGCTTACTGTTTCTGAAAGGGGCCATCTGCAAAATTGCAGCTAAGCTAAAAGTTTAAAGCAGTTAAAAATCGGGACTTTGCATAACAAAGGGAAAAGCAGGGCAGCTGGAAGGTATGGCATAGTCAGGGCTTAATATGAATCCAAGTTCAGTTTCTCGGGCCCACAGAGCCTGAATTCAGTGACCTGGTTCCCAAGATACAAGCCACGTTGGTGGATTGTCGTGTTGTGCGAACGGAGTACAGCTTCTGTGGGCTGGCGTATTTTCCACGAACGAGCCACCCTGAGAACCCTTGGCTCGTTTTAGGGTTGTTGATACCCATGCATGGCAGCTTGTTGTATCGTCCGAACCTGGCAGGGTGATTTTATCGTGGGTTGCCGGGAATGGTGTGACTGCCGCCCAGCCAGAGCAGCAAAAACCCCTGCCGCTCCACTCCTCACCGTCTTGCTCGTGCCCCCCCATCCTCCCTCATCTCTTCTCAGCGCCCTCCACCCGTGTCCCTAAATGTCTTGGCAAGCAGGAAGGGGAGACGGGAGCCGAAAGCGGCTGGAGAGATGGCGCTTTGCCATCTTGGTGGATAGTTTTTCCCATGGGTGAGATCTCACTTTCTCCCACTCCGCCACCCTTGATGGAACCCCAAATCCACCACCACATTTCCGTTCCTGACCACAGCCTGTAGGGGACAGAAATAATTTGTATCTGCCCAGATAACGTAATTGGAGTACATATATCTGTTTGTTTTTCTTTAATGGAACACAGAAACGTATGAGAACATTCAGCCGTGGGGAGAGGGGGCAGGCGTGAAGTCACACAGGATGTTCTGCAAACCCCATCCGATTCAGAAATTCTCCCCCAGTTAAGACTAGGTAAAGAGCAGAAATGAAAGAAATACAGTCAGGTACAGACAGAATAGTCACTAGCTTTAGAAATGGCACAGAGGTACTACCATAACCTATAGCCTTTAAATGTTTCAGGAAAAATTGTTCTCAAAACCCTCTGAAGGGTGACATGGGCAATTTCTGCCCTGGAATCCTTAGTGTGCTCCTTAATGTGGAGGGACAGGTGGCTCCGCAGTAAGAGAAAGGTGCTCTGCACATGCTCAGAGGTGCCTGTCTTTATTATGTAAAATTCTTTCATATATGCTGCTTTTTAAATTTAATTTGATTGATTTGTTTGTTTTCAGGTTTAATCGTTTTTATGCTTCTCATTTTGTAATTTTACCATTATTATACAGTACAGTCATGCCTTGGATTGAGAGCATAATTCGTTTCGGAAACGTGCTTGTAATCCAAAACACTCTTATATCAAAATGAAATTCCCCCCAAAAAAATTTGTACAGAGATTTTTAATTTAAGCCGTACTACAGTACTTGTATTGCAAGACGCCGCTTGTATATCAAGTCAAATTTTTTAAAATAAATATTTAAAAATTTGCTTATCTTGCAAAACGCTCTCAAACCAAGTTACGGTACTTGCAATCCAAGGTATTACTGTATTTGTCTTTTTATAATATTATATACACTGCCCTGGGATCTCTTGTCTGTCTGTCTGTCTGTCTGTCTGTCTGTCTATCCATCTACGGTATCTAATAAACTCCCTATATTGTGCAGATACACAAAAATGTGTTGGATCACTACTAATATAGCCACAAAAACCTCTTAAATCAATAAACAGAGGGTGATATCCAACGTTGCGTGCACAGACTTCCACTCATGTGGTGGAACTTTTCCTTTGTACTTTCCCCCCCTGCAAGACCCCACATACACCCCCCAAAATCTCCTTTACCTGGAAGTAAGGTAAGTAAGTCAGTGGTATTACTTCTGAGTATACATGCATAAGATTGCACTGTAAATTACGAATCGGAAGTCAGATTTTGCCTCTGCCATGGATTAATTTGGTGGCCTTAGGTCAGCCTGTTTTTCTCAGCCTCCGTTCTGCAAATTAACCATTCAGTCCTACAGTCCTGACCAGGGCAGTGATCTATGTTTACCGTTAAGTATCCACAGAATTTCAGAGCTGGGAGGTATCTGCAACCCTACCTCTCTGCCCATATGTAATTTCTAGAAAAAAAACAGCGGCCCTGCTCATCATGATCATTCTGTGCCCAAACTAAGATCCATACAAGTAAGCAACATTTATGGAAATGTACTTGTTTTGTTTTGCCTAACCTTGATTTTGGAAGACTGAAGTCTGGTTCACACAAGCACAGACATCATGGGATCACTCAGCATGTGATGATTGGTACAGATGAATGTCCTGAAAGGTTTCGGTAGAAAAGCACCATGCCCGAGGTGATGCAAAAGTTTTATCTGACTTGTTGGCTCATTCTTATTGAGATGTCAACATTTGATGTAGCAGTCCTCTAATGATCACAGTACACATATAAATCTCTCAGCCCACAGTGTAAACCACGCTTCCCCAACCCGGGTGCCTTCCAGATGTGTTGGACCGCAACTCCCATAATTCCTAGCCAGCATGGCCATTGGCTACGCTGTCTGGGAATTATGGGAGTTGCACTCCAACACATATGGAGGGCAGCAGATTGGGGAAGGCTGGTAAATAGCCCTGCATACAGGAGAGTACATGGGGAATTCAGTGGGGCCAGCAGCTCCGGGAGCAACTCCCCTTGAATCTCTCTGGGAAGGTTATTTTCTGCTCTTATTTAAATGATGGCATTGTACTGAACCAACCCACAGAAAAAGGACCACCAAAGTTTTTTTGCTCTCTTATTTGAAAGAATTAAAACCAAGGAGAGTTTGAACCATTAAGGGCAATCCTATGCATGTTTAGACAGAAAAAAACTCCTTCAACTCCCAGCATGCCCGAGCCAGCATGGCTGGCTGGGGGATGCTGGGAGTTGTAGGATTTCTCTCTGTCTCTCTAAGCATGTATAGGATTGTGCCCTAAAGGTATGTTTTACTTTTGTATAAGACCGAGTTCTATTACAATTTAAACATCTTCATAAGAATAAATACAACTATCTTTTCACACTTGGAATTTTGAGATTTAATCAAGTTGTAGATCATCTGAAACTGATTTGCAGTTTATGTGTTCTAACTTATTACCAACACATCTTGGACTGGCCTTTGATGCCTACTGATTGGAACACATTGTTCCAGATAAAAGGTGTTAGCGTCTCAGACAATACAGTTTCCCAGATGTCTCTCTCTTGATATCAGGAAAGGGTCCCTGCTGGAAATCCCTTATGCCAGCTTTCCTGGCAGTGCCAGTGGGGCCTCCGCCCCTTCTGTTTACTCCCTGTGTACCTATACCTACGTCCTGGCATGAAGCCAGAAACTATTCAGTTATTTCAGACTAATACACACAACCAACGCATTTCCGCTTCCTCTTCACATAATTGGGGACAAGCTATTCAGCCTTGTGTGAGATCCGTTATCCAGTCTACAGAATTGTTTGTTACACCTCTTGTCTCCAGACCGAAGACGATACCGAGTCTTTCAGATCATCTTTGTTCACTATTGTTTAATTCCTACATAGGCTTGATATCCTACTGTAGGAGGCTGCACCATGTATATGCCCTGTCCATCAGACCAGGCGAGCCTGCACAACTTTAAGAAACAGTGAGCAGGGAGGGAACAGACGCTAGTGTGTGTGTGTGTGTGCGAGCGTGTGTGCCCGCGCCCAAAAAGAAAAGGAGGTGGAGGCGGCACCAGCTGGCCTGGACATGATTCCTATCTTTATATTGCCACAGATTTTATTTCCTAACAGAGTTGACTCTTTGGCTCTAACAGGTGAGCTTACAGTGTCAGGCGGAAATGCAAGAAACGTTCCCTTCTCTCTGAAGCTCCGTGTTTGGGGGTGTCGGGGGTGGGTGGGTAAGCTTCACCTGTTGAATTTGTGCCAATCCTGACAATTTTAAAACAAAAAGAGATTGCCCTGCAACCACTGACACCCCCCCCCCATGAAAAACACCAGATATCAACAATTAAGGGTTTAAGTAAGGTAAAAACAATTATTACAAAAGCCACTTATAAAATATTATAAAATAATGTATCATATAATAATGTAATAATTATAATATATAAGATTTTGTGTGTTTCCTCTAATAACTTTTGTACTTGACCATGCCCTTTGGTTGCCCGATCTTACCCTTGGCCACGCCCTCTTGATCACACCTTCGTGTTGCTTAACCATGCCTCTTACAAATCCACACGTGTGTCCCTATTTTCATCTGTGAAATGTTGGAGGGTATGCCTTTATTTGAAGGGCTGTCTCCGCCCGGTCTACATCCACTTTAAAGATAAGGAACCCTAAGAAGGGAGAGAAAGAAAAGGGCCTTGCAGTTGCCCATCCACAACTAGCACCTGGACAGCAGGCTAAGGAAGTCACGCAGGCCACCCAGGTTACAGCCTTCCCTGCTATGGTGAGGTGTATTGTATTTCTATTTATAGTCACTATTTCAGAACTTGCATGTATAGCTGTAATGGAGCACGTACACCAGGGTTCTCCAACCTTGGGTCCCTAGATGTGTTTGGCCTACAACTCCCAGCATGCCCCAGCCAGCTACGCTGGCTGGGGCATGCTGGGAGTTGTAGGCCAAACACATCTGGGGACCCAAGGTTGGAGAACACCTACGTACACACTTTATGCAAATCTGTGCCCCCCTTTTTGACAATGTGTTCCCTCTTTCTTTGGCAATGCCTAAGCAAGCCACCTTAGGAAGAAAGCAGGACATGGGCACTGCACCTGCAGGAGGCGGAATCATGCCCCCAATAAAGAAAATATTTAAAGAGAAACAAGACGATGAAGCCTGGGGGAGATTATTGGAGGCATTCAAGGTGCAGCTGGACAGCCTTCTGTCAGGGATGCTTTGACCTGGATTCCTGCATTGGGCAGGGGGTTGGACTTGATGGCCTTGTTGGCCCCTTCCAACTCTACTTTTCTATGATTCTATGATTACATTAACACATGAGGCTGCGATTAACATTAGCAGTTAGTCAAAGTTTTCTTCGCACTGCCTTGCCCAGGATATTGTAGGACACCATTACTCCACATCCAGTTTGAAGGGAGCGGGGGGAGTGGTTGAGTATGGACTTGCGTTGACTTTTCTCTTTAAGTGCGTGGCACCCGCCGCAAAGGACTGCGTGAGTGAATCTTAATGCTAAGGAGATGGGCATGGAAGAAGGAACAGCTGAACATCGTCTGCATACTTTCTTCTTTATAAGGCTGTAAAAGAAATGTGAACGTGAGGCCAGCAGTCCTAAGGATTTCACATCCCCCAGCTTCCATGAGTTTCTAGAATTGCCACATGGTGGAGCTTTGGTGTTAGAGAAAAATGAACACCAATCTTCATGGCTATGGTTGCTGGGTTCATAGACTGTGAGAAATTTCCTTTGGCTTAGGGAAATCCATTGTTTGTAGAAGAGGGCATTTTTTCTGTAAACAGGGGGAGATGTTTTAGGAAACTAGGAGCCCTGGCTTCAAGAGAGCTGGACTTCCCATTCCTGCAGCTGCAAAAGTGCTTCTACGATGTATTGAGAGGTGTTTCAAGGGGCAGTGCTGTTTCTTTGGGCTGAGAGATCCCTGGAAACGTACCGTGTTTTTGCAGCATCTGCCTGATTTACAAATATATAAGTAGAGCACAAGCAAAAGCAATCAACAACAGGCATGCCTGCAAGGCAGCAGACGTGTGCCGCCGCCCCACACCAAATCTCCAGAAAGAGCACCCTGAATCCTCAAAGTGCCTTCAGCCTTCAGCTAACCCTCTGCCTCTCCTCTCTCTCTCTCCAGACTGTGAACTGTTGTTTCTTCACACACACCTTAACTCTCTGGGGTCCCCAACAGGGCACCAGTGTGCCCGCGGACACTTCCCTCGGTGCTCACCAGGCTCCCCGCCCTCCTGAATTTTTTAACTTTTTAAAATTATTATTTTAATATATTTTTTTAAAAAATAAATCGTTTACCGGTAAGTGGGATGCAGGCATCCTGCAAAGCAAAGTGCCGACTCCTCCACCGCCGTCTCTGATTTCCACGGATGCCTGTGTTGGCCCCACATGGGCACCAGAAGCATTCTTAGAAAAATAAAAATGGCGAGTGGCTGCAGCCCAGCACTTCATTTTGAAGTGTGCTCAGGCTGTCCAGAAAAAAAAAAGGAAAAAGTAAGCCAGAGCTGGTGGGGTGGTGGTGGTGGTGGTAGGGAGCGTTCTGTGGGGCTAGATGGGACGGTGGGGGGGGGGGCACGCTGTGTTTTGCCTTGTGGCTGTGTGCATGTATTTTGCCTCTTGAGGGTGGCGTTTGGTACGTGACAGCTTGATTGTTTTGTTTTCTTTGTTTTCGTGTAGTGTGCGTTTGGCCTGTGTGCGTTTGCCTGAGTTTCTTGTGTGTGGTGCGTGTATCGTTTCCCTGGAGGTTTTTGTGTGTATGTGTTGTTGGTTTTTTGAGGTGTGGCTGTGCAGTGTGGGTAGGTGTCTTGCCCGTGTATACGATCTCAGACACCACTTCTCCCTTGTACCTGTGAAGTTACTTTTTCTTTTAGCCTCACCAGTTTGTAGTCTTTGGACCCGAGTCTCGAGTCCGAGTCCTTGGTCCAAAATGGTGACTCACGAGTCACTCCCAAAGCTGACTCCACGAGTCCCTATTAAAATCAATGGGGGGTTTTTCCCAACAAAATAAGGCTACTTCAGATGTGTGGCTTAAATAAATCCTAGGCACAAGTGTGCCTTTTTATTTCAAAACTCTGCAACTGATTTTGGCAAGAACAGACCAGGCAGACAAACCCCAAATAACCAGGCAGGCAGAGGAGGCAGGGAACCCCAACGCAGGCAGGCAGAGACCTTTGTCTTGGACAATTCAAACTGTGGAACTGGTTAAGAAGAGACCAGGCAGGAAGAGGAGGCAGGGAACTCCAAACAGGCAGGCAGAGGCAGCCAAACCCAACATGTCTGAAAGGTTGCATTTTAGGGAAATGATTTTTAAAAATATACTTGCTGTACTTCCTAAAACCTATCCATGTTGCATTTGAGGAACACGATTTTGGAACACGAGTCCTTGGTCTCGAGTCCCGAATCAAGTCTCGAGTCCCATTAAAAATATTGGGACTCGAGTCTGACTCGAGTCAGAGGGGGGACTCCGTCTGACTCACGAGTCAAGTCATGGAGTCCGAGTCCCCATCCCTGGTGTTCTGTCACAGGCTCCACCCACCCTCCCAGCAGAGTGGCCATTTTGTGTGAGTGCCCATGACACTGTCAAAATTCCAAATGTGCCCACTGGCCCAAAAGATTGGGGACCCCCGATTTAACTGTAAGGAGACAACACGTTCTCCAAACTCTGATCACTATCTCCATCAAAATAAGAAAGATCTCAAAATACCATTTGAATCAAGGCTGCCATCACAATGTGTTGTGCTTCCTCTCCCTCCTTCTCTGTTGCGTGCACATGCACGAGTACACAAACACACGCACGCACACACCATTCCTGGGCGCTGCTCACTTTGGAAAGAGGCGCATTTTTATAAAAAGGGCTGAGCATGTCTACTTAGTTGTTGATGTGCAGCAAGGTTTCCAGCACTGGTCATTGCCGTGCCTAAGCTGTGTTTATAATCGTATCATCAGGGCACAATCCTATGCATGTTTAGACAGAAAACGGTGCAACAACTCCAAGAATGCTGGGAGTCGTAGGATCATTTTCTGTCTAAACAGGCATAGGACCGCACCCTTAGTCAATCTAGACGTTGTCTAGACCGGCCGTAGGAAAGGTCAGAGTTCCAGCTCTGACCTGGGAAACGCGTTCTGTGGCTGGAGCCGGAACTCCGACTTCGGAGTGCCCTCTCTCTGCCCCTGCAGCCGGCGCAGTTCTTTCCGCAAGGCCGACTTCGGAGCCGGTGCTGGGTAGGCGTTCTGGGGGACGGAGGCGGGAGACTCCGCTGGGGTATGACGTATCCTGGCAGGGTCTCAGCCCCTGCCTCCTCGCAGGCAGGGGCAGAACACTTAGAGCAGTGTTCTCCAACCTTGGGTCCCCAGATGTTTTTGGCCTACAACTCCCAGCATGCCCCAGCCAGCTATGCTGGCTGGGGCATGCTGGGAGTTGTAGGCCAAAAACATCTGGGGACCCAAGGTTGGAGAGCCCTGACTTAGATGGTTGAAATCAGCTGTCTAAGTGTCCTGCAGGGCAGGAGAAGCGTGGAAGCGACCTTCTTCGCCTCCATGCTCCTTCTGTACTCAGTTGGACGCCTGTAATCCTCCGAGTACAGGGGTTATGGGCAGCCACATTGGATGGCGCCGTTAATTGGTTAGATCATTAGATTTTAAAACATTTGATCAGTTGAAAAGAATGTATCCCTTCCCCCCTGATTAATCAGGCAGCTGATTAACAAAATAAATACCTACACAAGTGCTCACCCCCAAACAGAAGATGTGTAGTGTACCTGCTCTTGTGGACAGTCTGTCCGGTGTCTAAGGTACTACCTGCTGCAACATGTGGATATACCACGAAACCACATGAAAATGCATTTGCAGACTCAACCAATTATTACATGGTTAATGAGTTAGAGCTGTAATCCCATGCCAAATTAGGCATACCGAAACCCATTGCTTCTGAAATAGAGAGTAGTTTCCTTACCTTTTCAGTCACCCTCAGATATCAAATTGCCTTGAGAGGTATCCATGGGCACACTGGGGCCCTTCAAACACCACGTTGGAAACCCAGACTTAGAGCCTCTGGATCAGCAAATTCTTCCCATGATGGGGAGGAGGAATCATGATACCTCCAGGGTCAATGACTGGGTTCAGACAACACAATAACCCATACTCAAGGGTTGGGTATCGGTTCATAGAATCATAGAATCATAGAAAAGTAGAGTTGGAAGGGGCCTACAAGGCCATCGAGTCCAACCCCCTGCTCAGTGCAGGAATCCAGGTCAAAGCATCCCGGACAGATGTCTGTCCAGCCGCACCTTGAATGCCTCCAGACTGGGAGAGCCCACCACCTCCCTAGGTAGTTGATTCCATTGTCTTATTGCTCTGACAGTCAGGAAATTTTTCCTGATGTTTAGGTGGAATCTAGGTTCCTGTAACTTGAGCCCATTATTCCGTGTCCTGCAAACTGGGATGAACGAGAAGAGATCTTTGCCCTCCTCTGTGTGACTTCCCTTCAAATACTGGAAGAGTGTGATCATATCTCCGCTCAGTCTCCTCTTCTGAAGGCTAAACATGCCCAGTTCTTTCAGTCTCTCCTCATAGGGCCTTGTTGTGGTTAACAAGCCATGGCTTGTTAGCGCAGCTGGGTTCAGACAACACGATAACCCACGTTTCAACAACAACCCACAGTTCAACGACCCATACTCAACCCTTGAGTGTGGGTTATCGTGTTGTCTGAACCCAGTCGTTGTTTGTACTTGACTTGAGGAAAGCTAAATTATGAACTCCCTTGCTATAAGGAAATAGCTGTGGCAAAGACTTCAGCAAATTTCAAAGAGGGATTTGATATCCATATAACAGGATATTACCAAGTGTCAGCTGATTATGCCAAACTCGGCTGCCATCTGCTCCCATTTTCTGACAGGCAGGGCCTCAGTCATTTTCAGCTCTCTCAACTTTTTCTGGGGGGGGAGAAAGTTTGAGAACCCCCTGCTGCAGACTGACCTCAGGGAATTTCCCAGGTATTTTCTTTGAAGATCCATTAGTCATGCTTACTATATTTAAATTAACTCCGTGCTCATTTTCTGTTTTAGTCTAGAATGCCCTTCCCCAGTAGAACAAATGGAATTCTTGGTTGATGTGTTCACGCTTGATTTGTGCTGTATGTAATTCATCACCTAATACTTCCTGGACATTTCTCTGGAAGGAAGGAGAAATTGTTCATGAAAATGTATTTAGTCAACCTGGGAAATTCTATGGAATATTTGTGAGCTTGAGATAGTCCTAATTGGACTATTCTATTTAAATTCAGAATATTTTTATCTGGTAGTCAAGGACACATTCAAAAACAGTGAGATAAAATCATTGGCACTTGCTTCAAGAGAAGGCGGAATCAGGCTCCCAAATTAAACAAACATTTCCGGAAGAGTCGACTGAGATTGTTTGTGTAAAGACACTCTGGGATTTCTCCTGCCTAGTAGAAAGTAGTTCTAGGGCAGCCTTCCTCAACCTGATGCCTTCCAGATGTGCTGGACTACAACTCCCAGCATCCCCAGCCTGGATCACTGAAGGTTTTGTACCATTCCACTGCAAAACCATCCGGCCAGGTGCCCTTTTCTTTTTAAAAGGTCTGAACTGTGTTTTCTGTTTCTTCTTGTTGCAATAGCCTCTGAAGGTTTTGTACTTGCATCTATGAACAATTGTGGGACTTGAACTTTATGGCGATAAGCCTTCTGCCGCCCCGAAGCCCTGGACTGCCCTGCCCATATTTAATAGTCTATCTAGATTGAATTTTAGCTAGATTGAATTTTTAATTTTTGAATGGAGGTTTAACTTTATGACACGTTTATGTAATGTTGCCAGATTTGCAAAATGTAAGATTAAGCAAACAGCAGCTTCCTGCATGTGTTTGAATATATTTTCTAAGACTAGATTTGAATTTGACAGGTGCTGTGCTTCTATCCATAAATGGATTCAAGATCTCATTTCAGTCGCCGCCTTTTATTTAATTAGTAATGGGCATTTCTACCCTTCCCTTCAGATACTTCCCAGGGTGGCTTACAGGATCAAAAATACATTAAAAACAATTACAACTATTAAAAAGCAGCAAAATCTTTAAAGCAGAGATATCACATGTTAAGTTAGAACTAAAAGGCCTGGGCAAATAAAAATCTTCATCTGGTGCAAAAAATGACTGCAAATCAGGTGCCAGGCAAGCCTAATTAGCACCACAACCAGGGAACCACGATTGAAAAGGCCCTTCCCCCGGTAATCGCCTGTTGCTCCTCTCACAGTGGTAGGGTGGCCATGTGTTCTCTTTTACAGAGAAGGGTCCTCTCTTTGAAGGGCTGCCGGAGGACCACCCTCTCTTTGAAGGACTGTCCTTGTCCATTTCCAGTTTAAAGATGAAGAACCGTAAGAACTGTGTTGCCCATCCAACAGCTGAGCACCTGGGCGGGAGACTGAACAGGCAGGCACACGCAGCTCACCTGTTCTTCACAGTCTTCCGCACTACGGTGAGATGTACTGCAGTTCTATCTAAATTACAATAATTTCTTCTAACTTCTCATCAATACATATATGTTAGCATATGCACATTTTATGCAAATCACTGCCCGCTTTTTAGGTGATGCGTGCATTTCCTTTTTATTTTTTGGCCATTCTTAAGTGGCTATCCTACACAGCGGCGGTACCCGGAGAAGGGCTTTTGCTGAAGACCTTAGTGCAGGGGTTCTCAACCAGGGGGGAATTTCCCCCGGGGGGGGATTTTAGGGTTTCAGGAGGGGGAGGAATTGGGACCACAGACTCAAAACTGCTGGAATACTGATCTTTCTACAAATTACAATTCTACAGATTGTACATCATCTACAGGACATCACACCTTATTGTCCGGCACAGATTAAGTCAGACGATCTTGGAAAAGGGGGGAATGACATTCTTCTGACATAGGGTGAAAAGGGTGCGTGGGACAAAAAAGGTTGAGAACCACTGCCTTAGTGTATGGGTAGGCACATAGAATCATAGAATCATAGAAAAGTAGAGTTGGAAGGGGCCTACAAGGCCATCGAGTCCAACCCCCTGCTCAATGCAGGAATCCAGGTCAAAGCATCTCTGACAGATGTCTGTCCAGCTGCACCTTGAATGCCTCCAGAGTGGGAGAGCCCACGACCTCCCTAGGTAGTTGATTCCATTGTCTTATTGCTCTGACAGTCAGGAAATTTTTCCTGATGTTTAGGTGGAATCTAGGTTCCTGTAACTTGAGCCCATTATTCCGTGTCCTGCAAACATGTGGAGAGAGGTTGCCCCTTCAGGCATCCCTGGTCCCAAGCTGCGAAGGCCTTTCCAAGACAAAACCGGCCCTTTGAATTGGGCCTGGAAATGAACTACAAGCCAGGGCAGCACAATAGGAGCAAAATGCTGGTAGACTGCTGTGGTGTCAACTGAACAATTTGAGAGAGAGAAATCGTGCTCTGGGGTGTATCAGTGTTCAGGCTGTATATGCTGGCTAGCACTACACTGATGTGTAATTCCATGATGAATATTTGTCCATTATAACTTTGAGGACCTGTACTTTTAGATTAGCATGGAGCAAGACAGCCACACCTCTGCCTGTTTTGGAAGTGCCACTGCAACAATCTTATGCCACACACATTTTTTTTAAAAATAAATAAATAATAATAATAATAATAATAATAATCTACTGCTCTCTTGAATTTCAATACATATGTGCTTCCTGCTATGTCAGTTTTAAGCCAAAAACATCTGGGGACCCAAGGTTGGAGAGCCCTGACTTAGATGGTTGAAATCAGCTGTCTAAGTGTCCTGCAGGGCAGGAGAAGTGTGGAAGCGACCTTCTTCGCCTCCATGCTCCTTCTGTACTCAGTTGGACGCCTGTAATCCTCCGAGTACAGGGGTTATGGGCAGCCACATTGGATGGCGCCGTTAATTGGTTAGATCATTAGATTTTAAAACATTTGATCAGTTGAAACATCTGGGGACCCAAGGTTGGAGAACACTGACTTAGCTGGAGCTGGGAGAAGGAGCTGCTTATCCCAGTGCCGGCCAAACTGAGAGAGGCAAAATGGGCAAGGCAATGACGACATCAGTTTCAGTTTATCTAAGACCTTGCTCTGTCTGCATGTTGGGACCATCCCGTCCCTCCAAGTTCCCAAGGTGTTATATTTATCTTCATTTTGTGGTTATGTGTTTATTGTGTGGTTTTGGCCTCTTCTGTGCCATTCCTGTAGGCTGGTGTGGCTATCAAAAAGTAACGTCATTGTGAGTTGAATGTGTAATGATGTCTGTGAAGAGAAAGCCAGGTCAGGTACACGCACACCCCACTTGCAGCAGCAGCTCAGGGATCCACCTTTAACCTTGTTCACCCGCACTTGTTTTCCTGCAATGAGGCTCACAATGGGACACATCTGCACACCCCATGGCAACTTCCCCTCCCCTGGCAGCCAAATGAGCTGTGAGGCATCCCCAAACAACAAGAGGGGCGCCAAGGTGGTCTCAAAGAGTGGCAAGTACTCTTAAGCACCCCTAAGCACCCTGAGAAACAGGTTATTCCTGACTCGTTTTCAATCGATCACGAGGGGAGGGGGCGCAGGAGGGAGGGGGGAGCCAAGAAGAGGGTACAAAGAAGGGGGCCTGTGGTGGGAAACGTTGTTGGTCGTGGGCAGCAAGCTGCGCAGAGGTCCAGGGCTTCGGTCCGGACTCAGGATCCAACCCTGGGAAGCTCCCGGTGAAACTAGCTGAATTTGCCGGTCACTGGCATACACGGCTTTCGAGGAACTAGGGTCATTCCAGGTAACCCCTGTGTGTACTGCTGCTACTGCTCGCTCTAAGCTGCTGTATACGCTCAATTAAACTCTGTTTACCTATAAACAGTGTAGTAGCCTCCATTCATAAAATTGCCTCAAAATTGGTCGCGGCTCCCTCCTAAGCGCCTGAGCACTGCGTGTAAAGGGCTAGCTTCGCTCCGGTTAACCCTTTGGTTCCCGAACCCACGCAAAGGACCGACTTTGGTCCTTTTCACACTGTCTGATCTGGATCTGGGGAGGGAGGAAGGGTTAAGCCCCCCCCCCCAACCCCTATGCTTGGGTCCCAATCCAGAATGGGGCCCCTATACCTACCCTAGAGTAAAAATGAAAAAAAGAAGAGGTCACTGTCTGCTTTTTAAGTCTTTAAAGCAATGTATGTTTTGGCCCCTAGCTGTGGAAATGCAGCCTTATCTCCTGTCACGTCTTGTGTGTTTCTTGGCATGCCTCCTTTATAATTTAGGGTTGTAACATAGAAGAAAAAAAATGGGCCCATCATTGCATAACAGAAGCAAAACCACAGCAAATTTCTGGTTCTGCTCCATTTCTCTTGCCCCCGCACTGATCCTTCACTGGGGTACTAGTTACATCAAATGGTGATAAAAAGCCTGAGCAATAGGCACTCTGTGTCCGTGTGCTCAAATCTGTGTGTCTTTATTTCGTGTGGCTGATTTTAATGGCATAGCAGTTCATGCAGGAGCAGGGCGTCCTTTAGGTTCCTTGTTTCCAAGCTGGTTAAACCAGCACTTTAAACCGGCCTAAAGGTGAGGCGTGGTGGGACAGCCTAACCTAGGGAGGCACCCCCCCCCCCAATCCTACATGAAGCTGATTGGTGGGAGATTCAGGACAGATAAAAGAAAGTACTTCTTCACTCAGCGCACAGTTAAAATGTGGAATTCACTTCCCACAAGCTGTAGTGATGGCCACCAATTTGGAGGGCTTTAAAAGGGGATTGGCCAAATTCACAGAGGAGAAGGCTATCAATGGCTACCAGTCCTGTTCGCTATATCCTACCTTCAGGATCAGAGGCAGTATGCCTGTGTACACCAGTTGCTGGGGAACATGGGCGGGAGGGTGCTGTTGCATTCATATCCTGCTTGTGGATTTCCCGTGGGGCAGCTGGTTGGCCACCGTGTGAACAGAATGGGCAGATGTGCACGTCAAAACTAACCCACTGTGCAAATAACCAACGGTGGGTTGTTGTTCGCTGAGCAAACCACGGTACACCCGACAAACAATCAGGCTCACTGTGGGTTGTGCCCCCCCCCCACTCTTTCCCCCTCAGTCCTCCACCCCATATTCCAGGGGACTTGGCAGCTAAAGCTGCCTTGTCTTCTCTTCCCGCAATGATCGCGAGCCCTTTTTCACTCACCGTGGCTTTTTTCCTCCTTTCCCCTCCCCCACCCGGAGATTGCCTTTTGCAATCTCCGAGTTGACAGCCAGTGACAGCCTCCCCCTGCAGTCTGCCGAAGCAGCACATTGGAGGGGCTGTCACTGGTTCGTGACCCCATTTTTACAATTTTTTTGAGCTTAAGGAATTTGTGCAAACTTTTTCGTACTTAAAAAAAAAAAGGTGTGCACTTATGCGGGTCTGAAATGGGCAGCTTCACCTGAGCAATGTCCTGGGAGACGTCTGCTGTCGAAGTGTAGCAGGCATCCCACCATGGACATTGACCCAGAGAGGCTGCAAAGAGGTTTATTATTTACTTTGCACTCTCTTGACAGCTGTCAAAAGGCAAGCTGTCAAGGGAAAGCAAAGTCATGAGTGCTCTTTGCTCGCAGAAAGGAACAACCCCTTGCAGCAAGATCCTCAGTGGTTTTTTTGGGGTGGTGGTGGACCTGACTGTTCTCAGTGTCCTCACACTTTCCCACCCTTTCCTGAGACTCTAGGTGCTCAGGAAAGTGGAAAAGCGTGAGCCATCCCATTTACAGGAGCATGGAGCTTTGACAGCTGTCAAAGCTCAGTCTTCCTTTTTAAACCAGGGTTTTTGACAGGACTAATCAGGGTTCTTTGACAGGGACATATGCATATACATATGTATATGTCCGTGTCAAAAAACCTTAGGTAGCCCTGTCAAAACCCCCAGTTTAACCAGAAGCTTGAGTTTTGATAGCTAGCTGCCCAAGCTCCATGTTTCCATAAATGGGGTGGCTTGCACTTTTCCACGTTCCCAAGCCCTTCAGAGTCTCAGGAAAGGGTGGAAACAAACATGCCACCCCGAGGGAAGTGGTCCAGGTTTGCACAACACGACTACCCATCCTGGCTTGTCGGCCACGATGGGTTGTGTCATGTTGTGCAAACCCAGTCATTGCTGGACTAGATGGACCCTTGCTCTGATCCAGCAGGGCTCTTCTTAAAATTATGTCCTTAACCTAGAAATGAATGGCCTGGCCAGGCTGGTAGAGGCACGGCATACCTACAATAGCAGCAGCGAAGCTATATGGACTGTTCCAGATTCTACTTTCCGTGTGTGACCTCATCTTTATATTGATAAGGGATTTCATAATAATGCTAGCGCTCCACTCCCCTTTCCTGAGAAAATTCCCAATGGTTTTATTTGGCTTTTTTTCTTTATGTTAGCTTTCCTGGCGATGTGACAGATGGTAAGTAAGGGTGGTATGATGCATCAGCCTCCAGGGATCTCATTGTTTGTTGTGCTTGTTTCACTTTCGGCTCACTTTTGTCCCCACAGCGATGCGATCAAGGGTGGGAAACCTGCTGAAGCCAAGTCTGCTTACACAGCATTTGAGTTTAAAGGAAGCAGAAAGTCTGACGTGTAATGCACTTGGCAGACAGAAAGTGAAAGCTTCTCCTTAATACTTCCTTCCTGCAAGGCACCAGGGATCTCAAACTGAGGATAGGACCCCAAGTGCCTTACTCTCTGTAGTACCATGTGGCAGCTTGCGAGCTGTGAGAGAACTGCGGGTCTGATCCGTACTGCTCTGCAGCGCAACCGCCGAAGACGGCCAAAGTTAGGTACTGCAGCTTCTCGCTCAGCAGAGTTCAGGTCACACAAGGAGCCAGTAGGATTCCACCCAGCTCTATAAAGCTGCTAAGGACGTAATCCTATGTGTGTTTAGACCAGTGTTTCTCAACCTTGGGTCCCCAGATGTTTTTGGCCTACAACTCCCAGCATGCCCCAGCCAGCATAGCTGGCTGGGGCATGCTGGGAGTTGTAGGCCAAAAACATCTGGGGACCCAAGGTTGAGAAACACTGGTTTAGACAGAAAAAAAAAGTCCTACAACTCCCAGCATGCCTCAGCCAGCCAGGCTGGGAGTTGTAGGGCTTTTTTTCCCTTCTGTCTAAACACACATAGGATCCTGCCTTAACTCTCTAACCTGGCCCCACAGCCGAAGCAACTAGTGCAGGCTACTACGCCACGAGGCCAGAGGTGTTCTTTCACTCCGAGGGCAGGATTCAGTTTCGGAGATATATATGCCAGTCAGGGCCGGCGCTACCACTAGGCCAGCTAGGCAGCTGCCTAGGGCGGGTGGCTGAAGGGGGCGCACTCTGCTCCTGCCGGCCACCGGGACTGCTGGGCAACACGCTGCCCGCCTGCCGCTCGCGGAGCCTGGATCTGTTGGCGAGGCGGCCGGGTAGGACAGCTGCGGAGCCGGAGTCACACCAGGTCAGCGCGGGGGGATTGCGGGGAGACTCGGTGTCGCTTTCCTCGGGGGGGGGGGGCGCGCCTCCGCCCGCCATCATGAGCCAGGGCGCCTCCGCCCGCTTCTCCTCTGGCTCGCCGCCCCGCCTGCTCCCCACCTGCTCTCCCGGCGCTCGCCATCTACGCTCCGTCCCCGGGCAGGCGCAGGCCCCGCGCAGCCAACAGCGGGCGGGGAGGAAGGCGGAGGCTCCGTCCTTCTCCCCGGCGCTCCCGGGGATGCCCAAGCGGGGTCCTCGGCGGGTGAGGGGCAGGCGGCGAGAGGCGGGCCCGAGCCCGGCTAGAGGAGGGGGGGGGGCAGCCGCAGCCGCTCGGGACCTGCTGCAGGGGGCGGTGCCGCTGCCGCCTCACCTCGCTCCAGAGCGCACACGCAGCTGCCCGGCCCACGACTCTGGCGAGATGCTGCTGCTGCCGCTGCTCCAGGCCCGCAGAGGGTGCTGGCCGCGGGGGGGGGGGGTGCTGGGCGAGCAGGAGTTTTAGGCTGCTTTGCTCCGGAGCCTGCCCCCCCCCCTGACTTGGCCTAGGGCGCCAAACTGCCTTGCACCGGTCCTGATGCCAGTTCATTGAGCTTAAAAGTCCTCACTGCCAGTAACTCCGCCTTAGCAGAGGCAATCCAACCTTTTAGAGGGGGTTGGACTCGATAGCCTTGTAGGCTCCTTCCAACTCTATGATCTATGAAATCTATGAATGGGCAAAAACCGCACAGAAGCCGGGAACCACCGAATGATCAGTGGGTGGGGCCTTCTGGGGAAGGCACCACCAGTCTTCCAAATGTTCCTGATGCTTCCTTGAGGAAGTCAATACATTCTCATTCATCCTGTAGCCTTCCTCCCCCTCCGCAAAAGTATCTCTCCCACCAAGCAATCACAGCTTGGATCTTATCTAGAACAGGAAATGACAGCTGGCCACATGGAGACGCTCTGGAAGAAAGTCGCCAAAGTGGCTGACTCAGCCCGGAATGAAACTGCTTCGTTTGAAAAAAAATACCGTAATCGCATTTCTTCAAGTGGCCTGCTGTTCACTCCCTCCCTCCCTCTTTGCAGTTGGCCATGGGAAAGTGCTTGATCAGCTGCTGGAGGTGCCTTCCCTGCGAGTGAACGTCCGTCCGTCCCAGCTGTTAGAGCAAGTGCGGCAGTTCAAAGGGGATTCACGGAGGGCAGCGGGCTCCTGTCCGAGGCAGAGGGGCCAGGTAACAGGTACACACATGCTGCATGCACAACACTGCATTTCTCATTATCTCAAGGAGCGCCTCCAGCAACATCAAGTAGGCCGCTCAACAAGGTCTGCCACGGACGGCCTTCTCCTTATCCCATCAGCCAGAGCAGCCAGGCTGGTGGGGACTAGGAAGAGGGCCTTCTCTGTGGCGGCCCCCACATTATGGAACTCCCTCCCTAGTGACCTTCGCCGTGCATTAAAAACATGCATTAAAAACATGGCTGTTCAGGCGGGAATATGGGGTGGGTTAGGTTTTTAATGAGAATTTTTAATATTGTTTTAATTATTATATTTTATTGTGTTGTTTTGTTGTATTTTAATTGTACATTGCCCAGGGTGGCCGGGTGACCGGCCAGATGGGCGATTGATAAATATAATAATAATAATAATAATAATAATAATAATAATAATAATGCTACACTCGATGACTCGCAGGCTGCTGAATGTGTGAACAGATCCAACAGAAAAGATCCATGGGTTCAAGGTGAAGTGAGCTGGGCAGTAAAAGCTCTCCTTCTGATGTCTGTTCTATGATGGGCTCTTCATGCAAGCACTGGATCCTGCAGTCCTGAGCCTTGTATGTATGAAGCAGTCCAAAGGGTGTTTTCACGTGTTAAACGGATCTCGGCGCTGTATAGAGAGGGCTATTGCCCTCATGCTCTGCCTATGGACTTCCCATAGACACCTGGTTGACCACGATGGGGGAAAAAAGGATGCTGGACTAGATAGGCCTTTGGTCTGATCCAAGACAGTGCTTCTTATGTTCTTTGGATCGCTGAACACAGATTCGTTTGCCTTAAACCAGGGGAGGGGAAGTTGGGGACCCAGCCGGCACTGGGAAGAGAGCCACTCTTCCCAGCACTGGCCAAGTCTGTCCCGCAACACGAGCCGCCCCTATGAGGATGACGCATACTGTGTGAAGTAGAGGACTTAGCTCAGTGTTCTCCAACCTTGGGTCCCCAGATGTTTTTGGCCTACAACTCCCAGCATGCCCCAGCCAGCTACGCTGGCTGGGGCATGCTGGGAGTTGTAGGCCAAAAACATCTGGGGACCCAAGGTTGGAGAACACTGACTTAGCTGGAGCTGGGAGAAGGAGCTGCTTATCCCAGTGCCGGCCAAACTGAGAGAGGCATGGAACTCCGTGCCTCTCTCAGCACAGAGAGAGGCAAAATGGGCAAGGCAATGATGACATCAGTGGGCACCCCATCCTCACCCAGTGGGGGGGGGGGGCAGTTCAGCCCCCCCACACACACACCTTAAAGCTTGTTCCCCACCCTTGGGCTGACCTGTTAGTAGATCCTCCTGACTATGGTCCTTTGCTTTGTACATTTAAAACATGGGTGGACCAAGGGCGTGCACACAAGGGAGAACTTACTTAGCCCGGTCCTGAAGGGCAGGGCAGTCAGCAGGGTTTATAAGAGGAAGGGATGGAAGAGAACGCGAACTGGAGAAGCCGGAGATCTGGCAAGGCAGCAGGTCAAGGGAACCGGGGTGAAGCTGCAGCGGAAAAGAAGGGTTTGGTCCTGTGGAATTGTATCAATTAATTACAGTAATTAATAGATTTATATACTGCTGACTATATATTTTATATATAGATTTATATATATTTTAATATAGATTTATATACTGCTGACTATATATATTTTTTAAAAAATCTCTACGTGGGAATTAGGGAAGAGAAGACCAGTGAGAGGATCATGAGAGAAAAAAAGCTAGAAGCTGAAGGGATGTGTTGAGGCCAGTGCTGGACTCTCTTGCCAAAATCTAAATTCATGTTTTTGCTTTGTAAAGTTACCATGAATAGGCTGGTGCAGGATGGAGAAGGGTGGGATATGCCAGAATCCATTTGTCAGTCTCCACAGTGTCACCAGACTCTCTTATTGTTTTTTCTATTACTGACAATCCTCGAGTCATTAGAGGTGGGAACAGACATTTCCAAGGATAGCGTGTCCTCCTCCGTTTGTAGATGGAGCAGCGTGTCCCAAGGAAAGGGAAGCTCTGCGTGTCCCAAAGGCACCAAGCAGACAGGATTAGCACTTATAAAGTTTCCTTTTCTGCTCTGTGACCTTTCAAAACGGGGCTGATAATGTGAACAGCATGCATCTAAATGCTCCTGTAAATAGGATGCCTTCTGCTAATGGAAATAATAATTAATATTAAACAATGCCATGGGCTTGGCGCCGCATAGGGGCCTGTCTCCGAGGGATTTGCAATCTGGGTAAAAACAAGGGAAATGGTGAGGATCAAGGGAGGATCCTTTCATAGTATTGTACAGGCCTGTGGCTTACGCTGGCTCAGCTTGTCTGAACATGGAAAGCTAAGCAGGGTCAGGCCTGGTTATTACTTGGATGGGAGACCTCTCCTCTAGTTTCCTGCATTGAGCAGGGAGTTGGACTCGATAGCCTTGTAGGCTCCTTCCAACTCTATGATCTATGAAATCTATGAAACAAATGTGCAGCCGCTCTTCAGGTGTTGTTGGTGGATCCAGAGACAGTCATGCCTTGGACTGAGAGCATAATTCGTTCCGGAAACGTGCTTGTAATCCAAAACACTCTTATATCAAAATGAACCCACCCCCCCAAAAAAAAATTTGTACAGAGATTTTTAATTTAAGCCGTACTACAGTACTTGTATTGCAAGACGTCGCTTGTATATCAAGTCAAAAAAGATTAAATAAATATTTAAAAATTTGCTTTGTCTTGCAAAATGCTCTCAAACCAAGTTACTTGCAATCCAAGGCATCGCTGTACCTTCCCCCTAGCTATGAACTGAAACCTCTGGAGTGAGACAGGGTGGCCGGGATACAAACAAACACTGAGGACATGACAGGAAATGATGGAAACAGGGCCAAGACTGTCGCTCCGCAGAGCGTTTTTGAGTGGTTTGTGACCGTACAGGCTAATCAGATGAAAGAGCTAAGTGAACTCTTGACTGCTTGTTGTTGATGGATTTGCAGTACACTTTGAGGATGAAGTCACTTCACTCAGATCCACCATGACTTGGACTCCATAGACGACTCAATAACTGAAACTCATCCCATAAAACTGGACAAGATGGTACACTGGACACCTCCACCATCTAGTTTGAGTCGTCTCAAACTAGATGGTGGAGGTGTCCAGTGTACCATCTTGTCCAGTTTTATGGGATGAGTTTCAGTTATTGAGGCCTGATAATGTGGACAGAGTGCTAGGATCAGTCATAGATTCATAGATCATAGAGTTGGAAGGGGCCTGCAAGGCCATGGAGTCCAACCCCCTGCTCAATGCAGGAAACTAGAGGAGGGGTCTCCCATCCAAGTGATAACCAGGCCTGACCCTGCTTAGCTTTCCACACTCAGACAAGCTGAGCCAGCATGAGCCACATGATTTACATAAAAATTGTATATGCTGATTTATATCATAGAATCATAGAATCATAGAAAAGTAGAGTTGGAAGGGGCCTACAAGGCCATCGAGTCCAAACCCCTGCTCAATGCAGGAAACTAGAGGAGGGGTCTCCCATCCAAGTAATAACCAGGCCTGACCCTGCTTAACTTTCCACGCTCAGACAAGCTGAGCCAGCGTGAGCCACAGGTCTGTTCTTGCCCCCTCCCTTCTTGGCTGATGATGATGATTATTATTTATTATGATTTATTTCATTTATATACTGCCCAATAGCCGAAGCTGTTTGGATGGTTAACAGCAATTTACACAAAACAGTAATTTTTAAAAATGATTACAGCCAGTAGGTCTGGCCTGAGGACCTGGATCCAGGAAGTAGTCAACACTTCTTTGAGAGATGGCTACCAATCTCTTTAAAAGAGACAGTAGTTTGGCCTCCCTTGAAGAGGCCAGGGTTAGATCCAGAGGACCTTAATAATTTTAGACCAATAGCCAATCTTCCTTATTTTTGGTCAAGGTGATTAAGCAGGTGGTTGCTGGCCAACTTGAGTTACTTCTGGGTGATACCAATTATCTGGATTCATTTCAATCAGGTTTTAGGCCTGGTTTTGGGGTGGGGACTGCCTTGCTTGCCCAGTCGTTTCCCTAGAACTCTCAGTGGCTTTTGATAGCTTTTAAGAGGCTGTCTCAATTGGAGCTGGAGGCACTGTTTTACAGTGGTTCCACTCCTACTTGGATTACTGCAATGCATTATACGTGGGGCTGCCTTTGAAAACCGTCCGGAAACTACAGCTGGTCCAAAATAGGGCAGCGAGATTATGAACGGGGACAGGCCAACATGAACATATTATGCCAGTGCTTTCCAGGGATGTTGAAGATTCCTTGGTCTCGAGTCACGAGTCGAGTCACGAGTCTTTGGACCTGAGTCTCGAGTCCGAGTCCTTGGTCCAAAATGGTGAGTCACGAGTCACGAGTCACGAGTCACTCCCAAAGCTGACTCCATGAGTCCCTATTAAAATCAATGGGGTTTTTCCCCAACAAAATAAGGCTACTTCAGATGTGTGGTTTAAATAAATTCTAGGCACAAGTCTGCCTTTTTATTTCAAAACTCTGCAACTGATTTTGGCAAGAACAGACCAGGCAGAAAAACCCAAAATAACCAGACAGGCAGAGAAGGCAGGGAACCGCAAAGCAGGCAGGCAGAGAGGCCTTTGTCTTGGACAATTCAACTGTTGAACTGGTCAAGAAGAGACCAGGCAGACAGAGGAGGCTGGGAACCCCAGATAGGCAGGCAGAGGCAGCCAAACCCAAAATGTCTGAAAGGTTGCATTTTAGAAGAATGATTTTAAAAAATTAACTTGCTGTACTTCCTAAAACTTATCCATGTTGCATTTGAGGAACATGATTTTTTCTAAATGTTTGGCCCCCATTCTGGAACGGTGAGATCTCATCACAATTCCACCCTCACTGAACACCCGCTCCACTGGTGATGAACTTGCTGGAACCAGAAACACACTCAGAGCAGCCGCACAGAGTAATCTCAGGTCCTTCTTCTGCCTCTCCCAAGTACGCAACACATCAATCAAAATAAATCTTGACACACTGTTGGGGCTGCACTCCTGGTAGCCGTCCATAGTGGCCGAGCAGCGGCACACCTCGCTTCCACGCGCTCTTCGCCGGCAATCACGCTCCTCTCCACTCCTTCTGGCACAGCCCAGGGATGTTGAAGAGTCCTTGGTCTCGAGTCCCGAGTCGAGTCTCGAGTCCCATTAAAAATATTGGGACTCGAGTCCGAGTCGAGTCAGAGGGGGGACTCAGTCCGGCTCACGAGTCGAGTCCTCGAGTCCGGGTCCCCATCCCTGGTGCTTTCTCATCTGCACTGGCTGCCAGTCTGTTTCCGGGCCCAATTCAAAGTGCCGGTATTTAACATTCAAAGCCCTAAACGGCTTGGGGCCAGGGTATCTTCTGAAGGATCGTCTCCTCCCATATGTACCTGCCAGGTGAAGACCTTTTTATTCTCCCAGGCATTTTAATCATCTTAAATCATTTTTATCTTGTAGTTTTTAACTCTGTTACTGTCATTTGAACTGCTGCTAGCTTTGCTGTTTGTTTTAATCTGTGGTTTTAAATTTTTATAGTTATATATTATATTGTATTTTATGGTTTTAACTGTTGTAAACTGCCCAGAGAGCTTCGGCTATTGGGCGGTATAAAAATGTATTAAAAATAAATAAATGAATAAATAAATAAATAAATGTCCAGTTCCAGAATGTGGTGCTGGGGGACTGCAGTTCTGTCTCATGGAGACTCCACTGTAGTGTCCCTCAGGGTTCTATATTGTCCCCCATGCTTTTTAACATCTACACCAGTGTTCTCCAACCTTGGGTCCCCAGATGTTTTTGGCCTACAACTCCCAGCATGCCCCAGCCAGCTATGCTGGGACTGGCTATTCAAATATATTACTCCAGTGCGCTGTCAACTGCATTGGTTGCCAGTCAGTTTCTGGGCCTGATTCAAAGTATTGGTGCCGACCTTTAAAGCCCTAAACGGCTTAAGACCAAACTTCCTGCAGGAGCGCCTTCTCCAGAATGCTCCTGCCCGATTGCTAAGATAATCTTCGGGGGCACTTCTTGGGTGCCACCAGGGATGGGGACTCGGACTCGAGGACTCGACTCGTGAGTCGGACTGAGTCCCCCCTCTGACTCGACTCGGACTCGAGTCCCAATATTTTTAATGGGACTCGAGACTCGACTCGGGACTCGGGACCAAGGACTCGTCAACATCCCTGGGCTGTTGACGAGTCTTCTGGCTGTGCCAGAAGGAGCGCGATCACCGGTGAAGAGCGCATGGAAGCGAGGCGCGCCGCTGCTCAGCCTCTATGGACAGCTACCAGGAGCGCAGCCCCAAGGATGTGTTGAGATTTATTTTGATTGATGTGTTGTTGTGGGGGGTTTGTGTTAGACATTTTGGGTTTGGCTGCCTCTGCCTGCCTGTTGGGGGTTCCCAGCCTCCTCTGCCTGCCTGGTCTCTTCTTGACCTGTTCAACAGTTGAATTGTCCAAGACAAAGGCCTCTGCCTGCCTGCTTTGGGGTTCCCTGCCTCCTCTGCCTGCCTGGTTATTTTGGGTTTGTCTGCCTGGTCTGTTCTTGCCAAAATCAGTTGCAGAGTTTTGAAATAAAAAGGCACACTTGTGCCTAGAATTTATTTAAGCCACACATCTGAAGTAGCCTTATTTTGTTGGGGGGAAACCCCATTGATTTTAATAGGGACTCGTGGAGTCAGTTTTGGGAGTGACTCAGGACTCGTGACTCGTGAGTCACCATTTTGGACCAAGGACTCGGACTCGGACTCGAGACTCGGGTCCAAAGACTCGTGACTCGACTCGTGACTCAAGACCAAGGACTCTTCAACATCCCTGGGTGCCACCACCCACAATGGTGCAACAGGTAGCTACCAGACAAAGAGCCTTCTCTGCAGTGGCCCCCTCATCTGTGGAATGCCCTTCACAGGGAGATTGGGAAGGACATTCATCATATACATTCAGGCACCCAGTTAAGACCTTCCTCTTCCAGTAGGCATTTCCTCTTTAATCTGTTGTTTGATTACCCATTTTACTGCTGGCTCCTCAATGTTTTTAATATTTTTAAAGGTTTTTAATATTTAATATTGTATTGATACTTTTATCGTTGCATTTTTGTTATTTTGTTGTTGTTGCTTGGTTTTATGATTGTAAACCGCCCGAGGGCATTTGCCGGTGGGGTGGTATACAAATCTAATAACTAAATCCGAGAAAGAAAGAAAGAGAAAAGTGAGATTTACACTAGCTATGAAATGAAGAACCAGGGAAGAAAACAAAGGAGAACCAAAGGGGCCACCCTAGAAATCCCCACCTCACACAAAAACAAAATGTGTGCTTATCTCTGCTACAAACTTACATAGGTTTCATGCCTGTTTAATTGTCATGGCTTCTCCTCAAAAATTGGAAGATGGGAGGAAGTACAGAAATCTCCATTAGAGATTTATTTATTGATTTGATTGGTACCCTGCCTTTCCACCAAGAAAATGGTGCTCAAGGCAGCTAACAGTCATAGGAACTAAAATATTTGAAATAAAGACTTGGTTAAAACCATTAGAAAATGAAGACATTAAAAACACAGTTAAACAACACAATAACAGTAAAGCAGCACCCAACCTGACAGACTAGCTTACATGCCAAAGGCCTGCTTGAATAAGACGGTCTTTGCCTGCCAGTGGAAGGGCAGCAGAGAGGGAGCCAACCTCGCTTTCCTTGGCAGGGAGTTCCACAGCCTGGGAGTAGCCGCCGAGAAGGCCCTCAATCCGATTGCATCGCCACCAAACGTGCCTCTGAAGGCAGCGGTACTGGAAGAAGGGTCCTCTCCTGAACATCTTAAGACCCGGGCAGGCCTGTATGGGAGAAAGTGGTCTTTCAGGTAACCCATAGCCTCCAACATTTCACAGATGAAAATGGGGACACACGTGTGGATTTGTAAGAGGCATGGTTAAGCAACATGAAGGTGTGATCAAGAGGGCGTGGCCAGGCAACATGAGGGCGTGGCCAAGGGTATGGCCAGGCAACCAAAAGGCATGGTCAGGTACAAAAGTTATTAGAGGAAACACACAAAATCTTATATATTATAATTATTACATTATTATATTATATATTCTTTTATAATATTTTATTAGTGGCTTTTGTATTATTATTTTTTAACCTTGCTTAAACCCTTAATTGTTAATATCTGGTGTTTTTCATGGGGTGGGGGGTGTCAGTGCTTGCAGGGCAATCTCTTTCTTTTTGTTTTAAAATTGTCAGGATTGGTCCCGCATTTTCAGGGCAGTTGGAGAAGAAGAAAAGAAGGAGGTGCAGAGGAGGGGGAGCTTTTGGGTGGGGGGAAATACAAAAAGACACATTGGGGGTTTGAGCCCCTTCAGCATTTTGCTCCAACACACCTCTACAGCTCTGTTTTTTAAGCACAAGGAGTAACTTTGAAGGGCTGAACAGCTTTGTTGTTGCTTGTTATTGTGGAAAGGCCCCAGTTTAAAGCACTTTTTGTGTTCTATTCACACAATTTAGATTTAAAGTGTGGAGGACCAAGCACCTGGTCCTTGGCGCGAGTTCGGCACTTAACAGGTTAACCGGCACTGAGAGAATACCCTTTATGCGGCTCCTGTGCGTTTAGAACACAACCGCTACCTAATGAATGACATGGAACTGTGCTTAGGTCAAGGAATAGACTTTATTTACTATAAGGCTAATGGAGCGGAACTAATAGACTACTAGGAATGTCACACTATAAACACAGCAGGTCATAACCTGACCAAAGCGGAAAGCTTCAATCTAGAGGCGTAGCGTACAGAAAGAGAATTAACTTTACATCAGAGAATCTGACTTACGGACTTAGCGTAGCAATCTGCATAGCCGGTCTCCGAGCGCGTGCGCCCGGGGTTGGAAGCTGCTTGACCCCCCCTAACCGGAACCAGGGACCGGATGTGTGCTGGCCTGCACCGTGTTCCCAACAACCTTTTCTCTGCTGTGCTTGTCTTTTTCTACCCTCTCCCGCCCCCTCCCCGTCCTTGAGGACCAGGCGGGTTGGTTCTGCCCTATGGGGAGGTGGCGCCTCATGTTTCTTGGCACCTCCTGCACAGGGCCGGATTAACATAGGGGCGATTGGAGCGGCCGCTCCAGGCCCAAAGCAGACAATAGGCCCACAATATAGGGACACGCGGCACGATTTGAGTTAGCTCTGATCGTTATCATTCAGCATAATTAATGATTTTTTCAAGATTAGAAAGGTGTTCTAAGCACATCTGCATTACAGGCTTGAGGCAAGACCTAGCAAGAACTGTTGTTCTCAAATTAGCATGGTAGGTTTTTGCATTTCAATCACTGTTACTACATTTCTTTGAAGCACATGGGGGCTTGCTAGAATCTGTAATATTCAGATTTAGAAGGGACCTCTCTCTCTAGCCTCGAGCAAAAGATCTTTCTGATTCGCAGCTCAATTGTTCAAATGCTAGTTTAACAAAAAAACAAAAACGAAACAAAGCAACAAGAACAACACAATTATTCTTGGTCAAGCAAAGCTTCCTGGCTGCTTTTTCTTTTTTAATAAATAAATTTGGGGGAAATTGGGAAGACCCTTACTGATGAGCTGCAGGAGTTTTTGAGTTTTGGCACTTTAATGGTAATTAAAATATTTAATTTGTTTTAATATAAAATTGCGTCTTCATTTTATTTATTTCCATAAAAAGGCCCACCAAAATCCTCAGCACCAGGCCCATAATGCTCTTAATCCGGCCCTGCTCCTGCATACTTTAGGGGTAATCTGCAGCTCTTTGAGACTGCCCCCCCCCCATCTTTGGAATGTCGATGTAAATGTGCCCTACTGAGGGTATGCAGATGTGGTCATGTATAGCCAGTCTGGCTAGAACTGTGTCTCCTGTCCGTCCCCCGACAGGGTTCATGTCACCCTGTCGGGTGTGTGTGCTCTCAGGCACACGGTGTGTGCTCAGGCTTTCTCCACATAAAGAAACACTGAAACTGGAATAATCTTACAGAATTGAACTAACTTGAATTAAGTTAAAACGAACAGTGCAATCCTCCGCACGGTTACTCGGGAGTGAGTACAAATGTCGTCGATGGGTCTTCTTACTTACCGGGGGGGGGCGCTGGTCAGAGGCAGCAGGTAGAGCACGCGTACATGCACACGCATGCGCACGCGCACGCACACATCCTCAGTCTGTTCCCCTTCCTGCTTAAGGGTCCATGGGCAAAATCAGCAGCTAAACTAAATAGCGGCGGGCTGCAGCAGGGGAAATTCCAGGATCTGCATAACAAATCGTGACTCTGCAGAACAAAGTAAGAAGCCGTGTAATGGCTTAAGTGTTTGCTGGGGGGCTGGACTGTCTGGGCAAAATTCGGGGCAATTGGAGAGAGTATGGGTAACCCAGTCCCCAAGGGCTTTATGGGTCATATAACCAGCACTTTGGACTGTGCTCAGAAACAGACTGGTCGCCAGTGAAGCTGTTGTAACAAGTGAGTAACGTGCTCCCTCGCAGTGTTCTCCAACCTTGGGTCCCCAGATGTTTTTGACCTACAACTCCTGGGGCCTACAACTGTTGACCTACTACTGGCTGGGGCATGCTGGGAGTTGTAGGCCAAAAAACATCTGGGGACCCAAGGTTGGAGAACACTGCGTGTAACCGGCCTCGGTCAACAGCATTCTGAACCTAGCTCCTACCCAAAGAGAACTACATTTCCCAGCGTTCCTTAGGAAAAGGGAAGGGCAATTAAACATATTTGTTCAGTTAATTCCTAGGCCAACTCATCCATATTAAACTCCCGAGGGCAGCATGCACTCAATAACACACACACACCCATAAAAAAGCACACACACACCCATAAAAAAAAGCACACACACACCCATAAAAAAAAGCACACACACACCCATAAAAAAAAGCACACACACACCCATAAAAAAAAGCATACAAATAATTTTAAAAAAGAAACGACAAAGATAAAAGCACAGAAGACACAGCAGCCATAAAAACGGGCCGGCAATAAAGGCTTGGTAATGAAGTAATCTGTCACCTTTACCTGGCAGCCCGAGAGAGGCTGTGCTGCATTGCCAGTCAGGAAGCCGTTCCGAAGAAACTCCCACACAGAGACCTTCCCCTGCTTGGAATCTCGGTTCAAAGAGGCATGACCATATTCCCGGAAGGGAAGAACAGGGAGCTGAGGGGGAAAACAGACGAGCACATACCGAAGGAGACCGGGGTGCACAGGCCAAGGTGGCCACGTGTGCTGCTTTACAGAGGGCAGAGTCCTCTATTTGAAGGGCTTTCAGAGACCAGCCCTCTGTTTCGAAGGCATTCTCTGTCTGAAGGGCTGTCGTCGGGTCCAACTCTGGCTTAAAGTCAGATAAGCTCACGCTGGCTCAGCTTGTCTGAGCGTGGAAAGCTAAGCAGGGTCAGGCCTGGTTATTACTCGGATGGGAGACCCCCTCCTCTGGTTTCCTGCATTGAGCAGGGGGTTGGACTCGATGGCCTTGTAGGCCCCTTCCAACTCTATAGTCTATGAATCTATGACCGGATCCTAGCACTCTGTCCACATTATCAGGCCTCAATAACTGAAACTCATCCCATAAAACTGGACAAGATGGTACACTGGACACCTCCACCATCGTAGTTTGAGTCGTCTATGGAGTTCAAGTCATGGCGGACCTGAGTGACTTCATCTTCATCCAAGAACTAAGGGGGGGGGCGACACTGGGGGGAAGGGCGTGTGTGCGCACCCAGATCTGTGCCGAATATGAAGAACTTTGCGAATGTTGCTGAATTCTTATCAAAATTCAGATGGGAGACCATCTAGCTGTGAGTCCTGCAAGACCTGGTCCCTGCTTCCCTGGCTCATCACACCTGGCCAGGGAGGGTGGGGCCTGACTGACTCCAGCTACAAAGGCTGCTGCTGCTCCTGCCTTTGTTTGTTTGTTGGTATCTGTAATTATTTCTGTTGTATTTTTTTTTTTAATATTTAGTGTTTTTTAAAATATTTTGTAACTTGTATTGCTGTTCTTATATTCTGTAGATTATTTTTTTTTAAATACTATATTCAGTGTTCCTTGATGTTTTGTGTTCATGTCTTTTAGATTGTGAGCCTGAGGGGCAGGGACTGTCTTATTATTAATTTGTGTAAGCTGCTCTGAGAGCCTTTTCTGGCTGAAGAGCGGGGTATAAATGAAATAAATAAATAAATATAAATAAATAAATAAATAAATAAAAACAAACGGAAACAAAATTCTCACCCATCTGCCCGAGCCAGATTCAATAGGCACAGCTAATTCCCAGCATGGAAATGGCCATGATGTATGTACCTGCCTTCCATGAAGAGCCGGTCAGAAAAAAGAGGTGGCAACCCTAACTCATCACTCCCATGGTCAAATACACAGGGATTGAACCCCAGACTTTTAAGAGCTAAGAACGCTCAAAGCCCTGGGCCTGGATGAATGAATCTCCCAGCTTCCGTTTCTTCTACATTCATTTTTTTTTAAAAAAAATCTCCTTTTGTCCTGAATATGGAGGACTTCGCGAATTTTTGTAAATTCTTATTAAACCCAAACTGAAATAAAAGCTCTCACCCATCTCTGGGGGAGCAGGGGACGGGTAAAGCGATGAACAGCAGCTCAGAGCATTACCGAAGACTGGCCCTGGAAATACAATACGTATCCAGCGAGCTGTGTCGCCATCCCATTACGGCAGTGTTCTCCAACCTTGGGTCCCCAGACGTTTTTGGCCTACAACTCCCAGCCAGCCCCAGCCAGCGTAGCTACGCTGGCTGGGGCATGCTGGGAGTTGTAGGCCAAAAACGTCTGGGGACCCAAGGTTGGAGAACACTGCATTACGGTATCTCAAAGCCAGGTCAATTGTCAGTCCCACAGATGTCATTTTTGTCAGGCAGTGAATGTGGATTCGGCTATGAAGGGGGCACCATCCGATAACTGCCTCTGCTGCACTCTCGATTCTAACGAGCTCTGAATTTGCCACATTTTGCATTTCGTAAACTGGCTTTTCAGCAGCATTAGTTGAACACAGGCCTGCACAGAATAACCCCTGGGTGGACCTGTGATCTTTGTCCTTTAATGGCATGCAAAATCTGTTTCCTGCGCTGGCCGCCTGACCTTGCCTCGTGGCACGATTGCCTGTGACGGTCTGAAAACAGGCCTGTGTTTGTCACGCCTCCTGGAATATTTTTTAAATTAAAATGGTTTGTTCTTCTGAGCTGATAACATGGGTCTGCTTGGATTACCGGTATATCTAGAAACGTCGTCTTATCTTGCTTTGGTTACATCATTCAAGTGACCTTGGATACTTTCTCATCTTGTTTTGGTTACAACATTCAGTGACTTTGGACACTTTGGTTTGTTTTGGACTACGCATACTGGATACCTTCCACTTTGTTATGTGGTACTTATGTTTATAATAAGTCATACATAAAATTGAAAACCTTATTTTTTTCCTTTCAATTGTGATGTGGTACTTATGTTTATAATAAGTCATACATACTGTTGTTTTTTAAATGTTGAAAACCTTACTATTTCCTTTCAAATATTTATACAATAAATAACTTCTCTAGCTTTATACTCTGGGCCTTTGTGCCGTTTCCATTATAATTTACCTTGGATTATAAGGTCTGAGTCCAAAAGGCTACCTGGTGCTCGTCAGCTGCAGCCACAAGAGGCTGTGGGAGAAGAGGGGCCCCTGCGTGGCTGGCCACTGTAGCAGCCTCGAGCGATGGTTGCCATGGCTTACGAGTGAAACCGTTCCCAAACTCCATGGAGACCAAAAGAGGCTCCGAGAGCTGGCCTTCGACTCCCCTACTGAGGGATTTGTCCTGGCTTGTGCCACTGGAATGAGTCCAAGCACTGGGATTGTGGGATACGGCTAACAATAGCAATGGCAGGCACTCAAAGTACTAAACCTCCATCTGCCCTGTACTAACTTGGTCGACCGCCCATGTTAGGTTCAGAATGACGCCGCTGCCGTCGGCAAATATCAGCGCTCCTTTTTAGATAGCGACTGAATATTCCCTCTCCGGGCTGAAGGAGACAAGTTTGGCAGTCTGAGTGTAGCCAGTGAAGGAAACAGAAGACTGAGCTTTTGCTGCTGATTGACAAGAAAGAATTGGGTGGGTGGTGGGTGGAGCTCAAAGGTATAGGATTGCTTTTTAGGAACTGATACTGCTTTGAAGTAGGGGGTGCAAAACCCTGTCAGTCTCGAGGGCTGCACTGGGTATCTGCTAGAGCAGTGTTCTCCGACCTTGGGTCCCCAGATGTTTTTGGCCTACAACTCCCAGCATGCCCCAGCCAGCGACGCTGGCTGGGGCATGCTGGGAGTTGTAGGCCAAAAACATCTGGGGACCCAAGGTTGGAGAACACTGTGCTAGAGTGTCGGGGGCTGCACATACATGAAGGCACACTCTCATACAACTCTCTCTCTCTCTCTCTCTCTCACACACACACACACACACACACACTTCTCGCTCACACTCACCCCAGCAGCAAGGTGCTGAAGCCCCCGCTCCAGCCGCTCCAACACAATTAGCAAAAAAGAGAGCGTGACCTGGGTTTGCACATCATCGTGGGTGACACAAGCCACAGTGGAGGGGGGGGGCATCATCATATCATGCGAACCTGGACCGTTTCCGCAGGGTGGCTTGCTGCTCGTGGGAAACAAGCCGCTCTGACAACCCCTGGCTTATGCTAGGGGTTATTTCACTCATGATGGATTGGTGTGTCACCCGAACCCGGGCGACCAGCCCCATCGTGATCACAAGTGATCTTTGCTCGTGAAAAGGGGGTGGCCAGTAGATCACCCCTTCGCTGTGAGATCCTCAAGGTTCTTCTTCTTTTTTTTAACCTGACTTTTGTCAGGTTCCTCTCACTTTTCTGTCCTTTCTGAAGACTCTAGGTGGTTGGGAAGGTGGAAAAGTGTGAACCACCCCCTTTTATGGGAGCACAGAGGTTTGACAGCTAGCTGTCAAAAGTCTGGTTCTTTTTTAAAGAGGTTGGTGTTTTTTTTTACAGGCACTCTCATTACATACTCTCATTTAAAATGGTTCACTGCTTAGGCGATACAGCCTCAACCGGCCAGGCACTCCTGCAGTGCACTTTCCTTTTTGGTACAGCATACTTTCGCCTCCTGTTGGGGGTTGTTCAGGGGTTCTCCCAGACTACAAGGCCCCAAACATGCACCCTGCAGTGCAGCCCTAGCAGCACTACTGCCTTGTATCTCCCTACCAGGGATGTGGAAGAGTCCTTGGTTTCGAGTCACGAGTCGAGTCACGAGTCTTTGGACCCGAGTCTCGACTCCGAGTCCTTGGTCCAAAATGGTGACTCACGAGTCATGAGTCACGAGTCACTCGCAAAGCTGACTCCACGAGTCCCTATTAAAATCAATGGGGGGTTTTCCCAACAAAATAAGGCTATTTCAGATGTGTGGCTTAAATAAATTCTAGGCACAAGTGTGCCTTTTTATTTCAAAACTCTGCAACTGATTTTGGCAAGAACAGACCAGGCAGACAAACCCAAAATAACCAGGCAGGCAGAGGAGGCAGGGAACCCCAAAGCAGGCAGGCAGAGGCCTTTGTCTTGGACAATTCAAACTGTGGAACTGGTGAAGAAGAGACCAGGCAGGCAGAGGAGAAGGCTGGGAACCCCAAACAGGCAGGCAGAGGCAGCCAAACCCAACATGTCTGAAAGGTTGCATTTTAGGAAAATGATTTTAAAAAATAAACTTGCTGTACTTCCTAAAACCTATCCATGTTGCATTTGAGGAACACGATTTTGAAACACGAGTCCTTGGTCTCGAGTCCCGAGTCGAGTCTCGAGTCCCATTTAAAATATTGGGACTCGAGTCTGACTCGAGTCAGAGGGGGGGCTCAGTCCGACTCACGAGTCGAGTCCTGGAGTCCGAGTCCCCATCCCTGCTCCCTACATAGATAAAGACAACCTCTCCCTTAGAGCAAGGGATTATAGCAAGGACTATCGTTTTATGGGAAGACAATCTTACTCGGTCACGAGTGATCGCCTGATGATGATGTATACACCATTCTGAATCCTGCTTGCAGCCACCAACCCCCATGCATGTGTGCACTATTCAGACACATTCTTTAACCTCTGGCAGTCTTCTTTCAGAATTGCCTGGCGCCTTGCCTAGAGTCTCAGGACTTACGTAATTCCTACCCCTGAAAAAAAACACCAGTCTTCTCCTTTAAAAAGCAGAAGTGGTTACCCTCTTTAAAGGGTAACGTTCTGCTACCCCAAAATCCCCCTCAGCTCCCTACTTCCTCCTCCTCCCTCTGGGTGTGAGAAACACGGTGTTTGCCTCTGGACTTTCCCCACGCCGGCCAACAATAAACAAGAAGACTGCTCAACTCCCGAGTAGCCCACAGCAGAGAGTGAAACTGATAGTTTGGTGCTTCCCTCCCCCTCAGAAAAAGTCCCAGAGTGAAAGATCCAGAGGGTGCTGCTGTGCTCTGTTGTTGACAATGGCCCAGAGCACAGAGCGAAAGGGAAGAAGTGCAGGGAAAGATGCCAACTGTGGATAAGGTCTGATGAAACACAGCTGGGAGTTGGCAACGTGAGCCTTTGGTGGAGCAGGCTTTTATTTTCGCTGGCTCTTTCCTCCCAGAGCATATGGAAATGACGGGGGTCCCATTCCGCGGATTCCTAAGGCATAAACAATGCGCAAAAGAAAGATGCACCCAGCAGTGGGTTCACGGACGTTGTGAGGGAGGTCTCCCCAGCACGAGCGGCCTGGAATGTTGCATGTCTGGCCACGAGCCAGACTCCCAGGAGACGCCTGTCGGGGAGAGGCTTGGATGCCTTGCTGAGGAAGATGGGCCAGCCTGACCCGTAGTAGGCTCGCCGTGTTTGCTCAGGGGCAGGATGGAACCGCATCAAAAGGATGAAAAAACAAACTTTATTTCAGAAGGCCTCGGTGCGGTGGATTTCTCGCTTTCGTGGCGAGAGTGGCTCTGTGGCGAAGCATAGAAGAGAGTGACTGAGCTATAATGTGCAGCAAATAGCAGCTTCGGGGATGCAGGAAAAGGGTGCAGGAGCTCGGGGAAAGGGTTCAAACTGTTCCTTCCGTGCTGCTGCTGTCCTGATCTGGGTTACTCCTATGCCCCTGTCCACTCCTGCTATTACTTTAAAGAGAGAGAGAGAGAGAGAAGGAGACTCTGAAGCCAGGGATCTAAAGATTTGGTTAACATCACATCTGATTTGACCCTCAGGCTGTCCCCAGTTCAAATCTTGCATACCTCTGCAAGCCACAGTCTCCCCCTCAGCCCGTACTATTCCATCTGCAATACGGAGATAATAGCACTGGCATACCTTACACGGTCTTTGTAAGGAGAACAAGGAAATAATGTATGTGCAGGGCTTTGAGCCCTCTGAGTGTTTCATAGATGCTAATTACTATTTGTGCCCAGCATCAAAACATGGTATACTCAGGCAAACACTCGGAAGAGCCCACCGCTGACACCACCGCGCTGACACCTCCGGGTGTCATCTTTATTGGCCTGGTGCCGACAAGAGCGCTATGCCCAAGTGGCTGGATTTGGGCATCACACCAGCCATGTTAATTTTCCCACAAGGCAATGCCCACAACGTGTTGGTCGTGGGGGCACTATATGGTGAGGAAATTAAAATGAAGCCAAAACCCAACAGGCTGTAGTTGATAAACAAACCCAATAAACGAAAGTGCCAGAACGCACACAACTACAAAAAGTTAAATATTGATATATATATATATGTGGAGAAAAGAGCCTTTGAGGGTTCCTGCACACACACGCACACGCCTCCTCAAGTGTAAACCAGTTGGGGGGCTGGGAGGAGGCGAAATGTGCATAAAGTATCGGATGGGACATGGCACCTGAAAGTCCGGTCTACGGCTTTTCAGATGCAAATGTCATGAGTCATGAATCTCCCTCCCCTGCCTGGCCAGGTGAAGTTCATCCTGATTGGCTAAGAAGCAGCAAAGCTACAGGAAGGAGTGGGGGAGGGGGAAAAGGTATATTCCCAAAGTGTAGCCTTTGTGTCTTTGTCTTTGGGTCATCGCATGGTTGCTGTTGGAGCAATGGCAGCAAGCCAAGCAGAGGCCCAAGCCTTCGGGCTGGCCTCAGGATCCGACCCCAGGTAGCTCCTGGTGAAATTAGCTGAATGAGGGCTTTGGTAAAGGCAGGCCTTGTGGAGGGCTACCCATCTCGGATCTTCGGGTAGGTGTGTAGTCTTCCCGGGCAGCAAGGCTGTGCTGGATCCAACCCTGGAAGAGAACTGACCCCCAGGTAACTAGTTGTGTGCCTGGGAGATATAAGGAATCAGGTTTTGTTATTTTGTAGCTTTACTCTGTGTACCAAAGTGTCTCTCTATTTTGTGCTTCTCTCATTTCCCTATTTTTGTTGTAAAATGCTACCTGAATAAACCTTCTTTTGGTTTTTTACCCCACATGGTGTTTGTGGATTGCTCTGTGGTTGCAGCAACTAAATCCAGGTTACAGTCATAAAGGCAAGTCCCTGAACAGAGATTCAAGTAGGATTGCAGACAGCTGAGGCTGGCAGTCTGGTACCTTGAGATCTCTGGGGATCTTGGGTCCTTTGGGTAGGGAAGGGTGGGGGTGTGGCGGGTCAGCCAGCCCCCCCTTCCTCCACATATATATATATATATATATATATATATACAAAGGAACAAAGTCTCAAAATGTTAAACACAATAAACCAGATAAGTAATTTATAATGAAAACAACATGTAGGCCAGTCAGTCTGACATCAATCCCTGGGAAGATTTTTGAGCAGATTATAAAGAAGTCAGTCTGCAAGCACCTTGAAAACAATGCAGTGATTACTAGAAGCCAGCATGGATTTGTCAAGAACAAATCCTGTCAGACTAATCTGATCTCATTTTTTGATCGGGTAACCTCCCTTGTGGACTGTGGGGATGCTGTGGACATTATATATCTGGACTTCAGCAAAGCTTTCGACAAAGTGCCTCATGATATCCTGATTAGTAAGCTAGCTAAGAGTGGGCTAGATGGAACAACTATCAGGTGGATCCACAATTGGCTAAAGAATCGGACTCAAAGAGTGCTTATCAATGGTTCCTTCTCAAACTGGGGAGAGGTAACGAGCGGGGTACCACAGGGCTCGGTCCTGGGCCCGGTGCTCTTCAACATTTTTATTAATGACTTGGATGAGGAGGTACAGGGAATGCTTATCAAATTTGCAGATGACACAAAGTTGGGTGGAACAGCTAATACTCTGGAAGACAGAAACAAAATTCAAAGTGACCTCGATAGGCTGGAGCGCTGGGCCGAAAACAACAGAATGAAATTTAATAGGGATAAATGCCAAGTGCTGCACCTAGGGAGAGGAAACCAAATGCAGAGTTACAGAATGGGGGACACTTGGCTCAACAATACTACAAGTGAGAAGGATCTTGGAATTGTGGTAGATCACAAACTGAATATGAGCCAGCAATGCGATGTGGCTGCAAAGAAGGCAAATGCAATTTTGGGCTGTATTAATAGAAGTATAGCTTCCAAATCGCGGGAAGTGATCATTCCCCTTTACTCAGCACTGGTTAGGCCTCATCTTGAGTACTGCGTCCAGTTCTGGGCACCTCACTTTAAGAAGGACATAGACAAACTGGAGAGGGTTCAGAGGAGGGCAACAAGGATGATAAAGGGACTGGAAACAAGGCCCTATGAGGAGAGACTGAAAGAACTGGGCATGTTTAGCCTTCAGAAGAGGAGACTGAGGGGAGATATGATCGCACTCTTCCAGTATTTGAAGGGATGTCACACAGAGGAGGGCAAAGATCTCTTCTCGTTCATCCCAGTTTGCAGGACACGGAATAATGGGCTCAAGTTATAGGAACCTAGATTCCACCTAAACATCAGGAAAAATTTCCTGACTGTCAGAGCAATAAGACAATGGAATCAACTACCTAGGGAGGTGGTGGGCTCTCCCAGTCTGGAGGCATTCAAGGTGCAGCTGGACAGACATCTGTCAGAGATGCTTTGACCTGGATTCCTGCATTGAGCAGGGGGTTGGACTCGATGGCCTTGTAGGCCCCTTCCAACTCTACTTTTCTATGATTCTATGATTCTATGTAATGAGTCAAAGAAATTGACTTCATCATAAACAATCGAATACAAAAAACCATTTGAAAAAAAGAGAATTACACTGATTTTGGCCCTCTAAATCCAGAGGTGCAAAACAAATGAGGCAGATTTTAACAGACAGAGTATATACCGTATTTTTCGCACCATAAGACGCACTTTTTCCCCCCCCAAAAAAGAGGGGGAAATGTCTGTGCGTCTTATGGGGTGAATATTGTTAAAAAACCACCACCACCAACAACAAAAAAATATTTTACATATACTGTACCTCCCTCTGCGCAAGGTCCGGAACGCACCTCCTCGGGGTGGTTGTCTTCAGCGGCGGGCAGGGGCTCGGGCCTGCACAAACATGGCGGCGGCGGTGGCAGCGCCCCCCCCCCCGGCATCAGGCCCAGGAAGGCAAGGCCCCCTCCCCTCTGTGGAGCAGGAAGAGAGTGGCAGCGGCTGGGCAGGCGGCGGCTGCGGAGCAGCTCCCAGGGATGTTGAGGAGTCCTTGGTCTCGAGTCACGAGTTGAGTCACGAGTCTTTGGACCCGAGTCTCGAGTCCGAGTCCGAGTCCTTGGTCCAAAATGGTGACTCACGAGTCATGAGTCACTCCCAAAGCTGACTCCACGAGTCCCTATTAAAATCAATGGGGGTTTTCCCCAACAAAATAAGGCTACTTCACACTCAGAGCAGCCACACAGAGTAATCTCAGGTCCTTCCTCTGCCTCTCCCAAGTACGCAACACATCAATCAAAATAAATCTTGACACACTGTTGGGGCTGCACTCCTGGTAGCCATCCATAGTGGCCGAGCAGTGGCGCACCTCGCTTCCATGCGCTCTTCGCCGGCAACCACGCTCCTCTCCACTCCTTCTGGCACAGCCCAGGGATGTTGAAGAGTCCTTGGTCTCGAGTCCCGAGTCGAGTCTCGAGTCCCATTAAAAATATTAGGACTCGAATCCGAGTCGAGTCAGAGGGGGGACTCAGTCCGACTCACGAGTCGAGTCCTCGAGTCCGAGTCCCCATCCCTGGCAGCTCCTGGGCCCTGATCCCATCCAGCGTGGGGCAACTGCCCGAACCCCCGCCCCTCTCAGTCACCCCTCCTGTCCCTGCAGCGATGGAGCCGCGGAGGGCTCCTGGGCGGAGCTGGGCAAGCCAGCCTCTCAGCTGTTTCCCCCCCCAACAGCTGATTCCTGCCAGCATCAGTTCAGTTTCTTTGCGGAGATCAGCTGTTTGGCTGAACAGCCACCCCTCCCCTCCCCTCCCTGCAGTGATGGAGCCAATGGCTGCGCGCCTGGCCTGGCCTGCCGCGCTCTCATTGGAGGCGCTGCGGCCAAGGGGCGGAGGGGGGCCAGCCGGCCAGGCAATGCAAGAGATCAGTGCAGCCTCAAGACAGGAACGGTGCAGGGCTGTTTGGCGCCCTAGGCCAAATTATATTTAGCGCCCCCCCCTAGTGCCGTGGGGGGGGCTCCGGAGCAAAGCAGCCCTGCTCTGCAACCCCCCCCCCGTGCTGCCGCCGCCGCCGCCGCCACGACCACCTACCTTCCCCCCCCCCCGCTGCTGGCTGCTGCTGCAGCTGCCGCCGCCGCCTCCGACGCGACGCGACGGGACCCCCGCGCTTTTTTTTTTTTGCCGGGGAAACCAGGCCAACAGGGCTGTTTAAGCCCTGTTGCCCTGGTTCCTCCCGCCAAAACAACGCCGGCACGGCGGGGCTCCGGAAACGCCGCGAAGGTAGGTAGGTGGCTGGTGGGCGGGCGCGCGGGCGCGGGAGGTGCAGCGGCGGTGGCGGCGGCAGCGGAGGCGGAGGCGGCGGGGAGGCGGAGGCGGCGGGGAGGCGCAGCGGAGGCGGCAGGCGGGGCAGGAGCGCGCCGGCGGCGAGGAAGGAGCGCGCCGGCGGCGAGGAAGGAGCGCAGCGTTTCTGCGCCCTCTTCCGCCACGCGCCCTAGGCAGCCGCCTGGGTCTGCCTAGCGGTAGCGCCGGCCCTCCCTCAAGACACCTCAAATCGCCTCAAGTCACCTCAAATCGCCTTAAGTAGCAGCAAAGCCCTGTGGGACCTCACACAGCTGACGCTGTCAACATTTACGGTACTACCTACACCTACTCTATGACCGGTCTCTGTCTTTCTCCCCGTCCTGCCATGCTTCTTTGCACATGCTGTAAGGCAGCTTCCCTTGGCCTGTGGGGTGGGTGGGTTGTAATTTCATTCACTAGAAAGGACTTTGTTTTGGGAACACTTTATTATTATGGTGAGGGGAATGCCTGGAGCAGAGCTTACTGTAAGCTGTTTGCCTGGCAGTCCTTTGTTTGTGTCCCCAGAAGTCCCTGGATCTCAGGTGTCTTATCTTATCTTGCCTAGGGCACCAAACTGCTTACTGAGTTTTCAAGAAGCCCGCAGTGAAAAATGCTGCAAGGCAGTTGTTAAAACAGCTTTTTGATTCCCATTGCATGTATTGTACTCAAACAATACTGACAGTTCCTTCATTACTGTATTTTCTTGCAGAAAAATACCACCTCCTCATTTTTTTCTTGTTTTCTTCCTCCAAAACCTACGTAAGTGCGTCTTTTCTTCTTCTTCTTCTTCTTGTTTTCTTCCTCCAAAACCTAAGTGCGTCTTATGGTGCGAAAAATACGGTAGTTGGGATACAGGAATCCGGTAGTCAATCCTGTTTTGTCAGAATCAGTAATGACTTCATCAGAATACTCTTCTTTGAGTTTAGATATAACACACTCACCACTGCTTACGGGCAGTTCCCGTGGGAGTGAAAGACAATGTCAGTTCCACATTTCTTTAATCAGCAAGAGTTTGGTGGGGAAATTAAAATGGCAGCCGTGATGGCAGCCGTCCAGTCACATGGGCCCACCAGGACACTTCTTCCAGGCTGTCCCCTCCTGGCCTTTCCTGCCATCTAATGTCAGGTAAACCTGGCATGGTCTGGGGAAGGGGGCCTACTTCCTCTGGAACACTTTCCCTACTTTTCCCTGAAGCCTGGTGGCAGCCCTCTTAGCATGGGAAAGGATGAGCATGTATCTACATGTCTGTATCACAGCACAGGAAAGAATGCAAAGGTATCTTTCTCTTTTTGGCAACACCATAACCTCCCCCATATATTATAATAGGGGTAAGCAACCTGATGCCCTCCAGATCTTTTAGACTTCAGCTCCCAGAAACCCCAAACAGCCTGAACAATTGTCAGGGATTATGGGAGTGGTAGTCCCAAAGGTCTGGATTAATGATGGGTGAACTTACCCTGAGTGTATCTGTTATGTATTCGGAAAGTAATGAATTCGTCCGCGTGAGATCGGATGAGAGCTCTACTTTCATACGAAAAATCTCGTCCCGTGTACACCAGTTTTTTTTGCGCAGTGCAATACCAAGGTGCATCTTGGGAGCTGTGGTTTGGGATCATGTAGCGCAGCCGGACGTCGTGCGCCTCCACGTTCTGTACCCCGTTTCTGATTGGTTGTTTTCACGTGGCCTGCCTGCGTGGCGGTGTCCTGTGATGAGGCTTCCTTGTCATCATCACTGATCTCTGGGATAATGATGGACCTGCAGAGCCCTCCTCCTCGGAGCCGGAGCTGTGGCTGCAGCAATGGCGAAGGAAGCAACTACGGAGGCTACTTCAAGTAAGTTTTGTGGTGGTGGTGGTGGTGGTAGGTTAGGTGGTAGGAAGACTGAAAATTTGGGGGGGGGTGTCTGTGTGTGTCTGTGTGTCTGTGTGCTACTTTACACTGCAAAGCTCACAGTCGATTCTGAATTTAATAGCACATTTGTAATACAGTCATACCTTGGATTGAGAGCATAATTCGTTCCGGAACCGTGCTTGTAATCCAAAACACTCTTATATCAAAGCGAGTCTCTGGCGGGCGTGAGCGGGGCCGATTTCGACCCGCTACGCCCGCTCGAGGCAAGCGGTTACATCCCTATAGACGTCGCTTGTTTATCAAGTCAAATTTATTTAAAAAATTTGCTTGTCTAGCAAAACGCTCTCAGACCAAGTTACTTGCAATCCAAGGTATCACTGTACATCGATCCAGGCTCGCTACAAAGGCGAGCATTACAAAGGGGCTGAGTTTTTTTCGACTAATGAGCCAACTGATGACGAAATCCGGCAGCAGCACTGCTCTGGATGGCACCAGGTTGCCTAGCCTGGCCCTGCATTATACAGTAATACTTTGGATTGCAAGTAACTTGGTTTGAGAGCGTTTTGCAAGACAAGCAAATTTTTAAATATTTATTTTTAAAAATTTGACTTGATATTCAAGCGACGTCTTGCAATACAAGTACTGTAGTATGGCTTAAATTAAAAATCTCTGTACAAATTTTTTTTGGGGGGGTATTTTGTTTTGATATACAAGTGTTTTGGATTACAAGCACGTTTCTGGAACGAATTATGCTCTCAATCCAAGGCATGACTGTACATTGGAAGGGGTGGTGGTGCACAGACATACAACTACTGGAGGCCAGGCCAGGGCCAGCAGTGTGGCCCCGGTACTTGCATGAGCACCCCCTTCACTAAAGGAGGCTCATGCCTGCCATTGGTGTGTGTGTGTTTGTGTGTTTGTGTGTGTCTTCTTCCTTCTTTTTTATATAGAAAGGAGTAAAATTGATGAGACCACACAATTTTATTGCAGTCTGTATTGCAGTCTCGTCTATTCGGTTTCATCACTCCACTGAGTAAGAGAAGCCGGTGCGATTGGGATTTAGGATATAAGAAAATACAGGAATTTAGGGCGCAAGCCTATGGGTTGCGCTCCCGATAGACCGGTGTTCTCCAACCTTGGGTCCCCAGATGCTTTTGGCCTACAACTCCCAGCATGCCCCAGCCAGCGTAGCTGGCTGGGGCATGCTGGGAGTTGTAGGCCAAAAGCATCTGGGGACCCAAGGTTGGAGAACACTGCGATAGACAAGAGCCGGGCAGGACGAGAGGAGGATGGAGGTGATTTCACCTCTGTTCCTCCGTTTGAAATACAAAAAGCAGCTGGACGGCCTCTGAGTCTGTCTAGCTGAGTTATTACTCGGTGGGTGGGGAGGGGACTGGAGAAGCCAAAGGATTTTGTGCAACCCGGCCTGTGCTTTGTCAGAATATTTTCATATATTCAGGTTTGCCTTCGAGGCAGAAAGCTAGCCTTGGAGACAGGTGCCGCAAAGTGTCCAAGGACGTAGCTGGCCTTTCACTCCTCTGTGTGCGACAGTTAACATTTTTTCTATTGTGTTCCAAGGACATATAGATTAGTGGAGAGACTGGTGCTGGTGGTTCCATTACTTGCAGGTGTGCATTACCTCATGTAATAGGGATGTCTTGTATATATGTGTATATAAGTTTGTAATAATGATGATGATGTTGTTGGGGCAGTCATTCTTTCCGTCCGTCCGGCTGGCTATGCTCTGTTTTGTCTGTATGTGCTCTCTGTATGTGCTCTGTTCCTGATCAAGCCAAAAACCTTAGTAAACCTTTTACTAAAGAGAACTTGGTTTGTGTCTTTTACTTTTCATGGACTCGCCGACTCCACTGGGCCAATACCACTGCAACTCTGCTTCCAGGAGGGAATATTTTCATTTTTATCTCCCTGCTGCGACAGTGCTCTCCCGTCCCGTCTTCTCTCTGCCCTCCAGCCAGCACGCCCCCCGCTTTCCCCCTCTCTGACTTTTCTTATGAGGTCGCAGTTGTTTTCCACGGCAGCTGGGAGGCGGGGAGGAAACATCCCGTCCACAATCAGATCTCCTCCTCTGCGCATGTAGCTTTAAAAAGGCCATAAAGACTGACCTCTTCCGACAGGCCTACCCAGTGGAATTGTAAGCGTTTTAAAGAATTTTTAGGATACTTTTGAAGGTTTTTATAAGAATATTTTAATAATGTTTGTTGTGCTTTTAACTACTTATGTATTTTATGTTTGGTTGTTCCCCGCCTCAGGTAATAAATAAATAAAGAGGCGGGTAATAAATAAATAAATAATAATAATAATAATAATAATAATAATAATAATAATTATTATTATTATCTCTGTCTGGGTGCGGAGGAGGAGATGGCAGCATTTTGCGGCACCCCTGTCTAGGGGCCATAGGATTGCCTTACCCCCCCCCCGCCCCCGTCTTTTACGTTTGGATCAGGGCTAGTGCTACGGCAGCTTTAAAGGGGACTGCCATTGCTCTTCAGGAAACGATTGTCTGTTTGGGAACAGATTGTCTGTTCGCAGCCTCCCGTGTTGTCTGATTGCCATGTAAGCGCCCAGGAAGGGTTCCACAGCCTCAGAATTGGCAAGTGACCCCGGCCCGAGCAGCGTTTGGTTTCTGTGAGATGAGAGGTGCCGCCGGGGTTCAAACTCACCCAAAAGTCACAGTACTAAGATCCCAGATCTGTGGGGGGGATGGTTGTTGTTGTGAGGAATCCTCTGCACACGCTCAAGGGCACTCTGTGTCTTCTGTCAATGGTGAAAAACAAACAGGTACAGAAAAGGTAATTAGAGGTCGTGGCAGGGAAAACTCAGAAAAAAGACTTTTCTGCGGAGAGAAATGGGCGGCGGTCTGATTGTGCAGAATGCTGGCATGGAAGCTGAAGGCAGCGCATCATCACACACACCCCAAATAAAAATATACGTCAGGATGTGCTTAGGCCTACGTGGCAGCCCCAAATGGCATCTGCCCTGCTGGCAGCCCTGCTTCATCATTCTCTGTGTGTGGGTAAAAAAGGCTGCACTTGGTCAGTACTGTGGCAAAGGCGCTCTGTACAGGCTCAGAGGTACCTCTCCTCTCAGTGTATTTTGCCTCTGCTTATCTCACACATGCTGCGGTTGGGACTGGGTGAGAGCTGATCACGCAGAAGGGGGCGGGAGAACTGACGAGTGGAAGGTCCCGTTTTTTAAGACGGGTGAGGTTGGAGGGTGAGGGGAGAGAGAGCCTGGACCGGGCGCCGCTTTGTTGGTTTCTTACATCACTGTGCGCTTCCTGCGAGGCGTGTGCTGCGGGCCAGCCGCCTGGTGCCTCTGTGTCCATCAGCTGACTCTGTTCAGGGAGGAAGAGGAAGTGTAATATAAGGCCACAAGGAGGTTGGATGTTGTGTTCTGCTTTCACATTACCATCAGACAGCACCGGTGCAAGGCAGTTTGGTGCCCTAGGCAAGATCAGATATTTAGCGCCCCCCCTTCCCACTTGAGCCCTCCCTCCCTCCAGCCCTATGCCCATTATGCATGATTCACATTCACACACACACACACACACACACACACCCTTCCTCTCCAGTCCTAAACATGTTGTTTCCAGCTCCATCGAGATCAAGGGGGTTTACTTCCATGTAAGTTCTTTCCACGGGCTTCATTCAGCGGCCCCCCGTCGGCTGCCACCGCCGCCGCTGCCACTCCTCCTCTCACCTGCGTTTCTTTGCTGCCGCCCCCTGTCGCTTCTCTTCCAGCTCTTTGCCAGCTTCGCAGCCTGCCGCCTATCTCCACGCTGCCTGCACGCTCACATCAAACTTTGTTTCCCCGCCCAGCTGCCTCTCTTTTCTCCTCTCCTGCCGTGTCACGGGGGGGGGGGGGACACACACATTATTAACTGCCTTCTCTTTCTCCTTTGTCTCGATCGATTTGCTTCAAAAGTGGGCTCAATTTCCAACTCTTTAGCGCTGTATTTTTTTCCCCCAAGGCATTTCTGGCGCCCCCTTTAGCCCGGCGCCCTAGGCAGCCGCCTAGTTGGCCTAATGGGAGCACCGGCCCTGCCAACAGAAGCAGCAAAGCGGAGAGGGGACCCCCTTAAATACGTGGCTAATTTGATTGGATGAATCTTAGGCTGCAATCCTATACACTGTTACCTGGGAGTAGACCCCACTGAATTCAGTGGGGTTTACTTCTGAGTAGACACGCATAGGATTATGTGCTATTGTTAGAATGGCACTTGTTTGGACCTAAATCATTGTGCAAGCCACCCCGAGTCACTGCACAGGTGTGTTTAAATAAATAAGCAAAAATAACCATGTATCCCTTTGACACCCCCTGCCTCCTAGGAGTAACATCAGAGCAAGGGGGAGACCAACCTGGCCCCATACATCAGCTGGAGAGGGAGCAGCTGCAGGGAGCATGTTTTGCCCTTCCCTGCCAAAAAAAAAAAAAAAAAAGAAAAAGGAAAAAAGAAAGAAAAACCCATAAGAACCTTTTAAACTAAGAACTGGTGCCTGAGTTTGGCATTCTTCCTCCTCCCTCCCAATCCCTTTTCCTTTTGTGTCATGTCTTTTAGATTGTGAGCCTGAGGGCAGGGACTGTCTTATTATTAATCTGTGTAAGCCACTCTGAGAGCCTTTTCTGGCTGAAGAGCGGGGTATAAATGCAATAAATGAATATAAATAAATAAATAACAACCTTCCCCAACCTGGAGGGCACCAGTATTCCTTTTGCCGGGTTCCAGTGGGTTGTGGTGGGCGGTATATGATGATGCAGCTGGTGAGGGAAGGACTTGATACAGAGGACTGTTCTTCTCATTGAGGAGAAGCCCAAAGAACCATATTGCCTTTCCATCGACCAATGGGGGTGGATCTACATTACATTGTATATCATCAAGTTAGCAGAACGGTACTGCTATATTCACGTTCCGCAGTCACTGCTCACAGGGCACACGCTCGTTAAATGTACTGCACTCATCCCGGTTTGCCATCCCACACCTAACTCCGTAGTGGTAGAACTGGGCATTGCCTGGAACAGGGCTTTTAAAAAAAAAATTGTTTTGCTTTGTCGTCTCTGCGCAGGTGCGAACAAGCGCAGGAGCGATCTTTAAAAAAAAAAGAGAAAGGATAAAGCTCTTCTGGCCCCTCACAAAAAGAAAGAGAAGGATGCTGCTGCTGCTGCCGCCCCCCCAAACGCAATTTCCCAAAGCAGTGTTCCTCCTGTTCTGAGTCTCCCCAAGACTCCCAAGGCTCCTGTTAAATCAATGTGATTCACTTGGGAGTAAGGGCATTGGAGAGATTGTGATTTACTTCTGAGCAGACATGCCTTTTTACAGCTCCCTGTTCTTTGGGCAAGAGGGTGAATGCGGCTGTTAAAAAAAGGGGGCGAAGCCTCCCGCAACTGTCCCCTCTCAAACTCCATGGCGGTTATTCTGGGGGCACTACCTTTCACATGCAGGGGAAATGGCCATTTAACAAGAAGATTCTCCCTCCCCCCTGTCCGCTGTCTATGCGGAGGTGCGCACGTGTGCAGGAGCAAAATTGTTAAAAAAAAAAAAAAAAAAAAAGCGCACCCAAACACAATTGCCCAAAGCAGATGCTTGGAGGTGAAGGGGAACGTTTACAAGCCCCCCCCCACCAAAAATAATTAAGAAGCTTCTGGGGAGGAAGGTGAACTGCCACAACAAATGGTGGATGCCTCTCTTCGCCAGCTTGGGAGACACACGTGACGCCGCATTTCCCCCACCCCTCGAAAACTATTGGCTAACTCCAGTGATGACACTTTCATGGTCACACCTTGGACGGGCAACGACAGCGCAAGTTTAGCACACGCTAGCCGCGCACTGCAACAGTGAACCGCAATAACTGGAAAAAAAACGTGTGTTCTGCCAAAGGCAGTGGTTCTCTTTAGGATCTAGAGACAATGAGCACACTTATGGGTGAAGGTTGAAAAGCTTTATTAGCAAACAGCAGAAAAGAGATTATACCAGCGAGGTAGATGCAGAGCACAATGCTTGCGTCCCTTCTGTTGTCGGGAACCCCTCAAAGAAACGACAACGGACGGACTCCTTGGCCGGCACACAGCACCTTCTGCGCAGCTAGGTCTGTGTCGAGGTTCACCGCTCCTAAGGATTCCCTAATCTTATAAGTTTTCTCTGTTTATGATAATCACACCTGGTCCCAGTAAACGGGGCAAGATTAAGGTGTTTTGTCTCAATAGGCACTTCCATTCCAGTTTCCCAGACCAGCAGCTTAGGGATGTAACTGCTCGCCTTGCACGGGGGTAGCGGGACGAAATCAGCCCTGCTCACGTCCGTGCGGGGCTTGCACGGGCCTACCTTTTTCCAGCGGCGGCTCACCTTTCCGTGGCGAGCCACCCGCGCCACCCGCGCTGGTCCCGTTGCATCACATCCGGCCCTGGAAGTGATGCAACGGGGACCCTGCGCAGGCACGCTGGACCCCCGTGTGACGTGTTGCGCCCGCGCAGGGTCTCGTCGCGTCACTTCTGGGGCCAGATGTGATGCGATGGTACCAGCGCCGGCGGCTCGAGCGGCGCAGAGAACTGCTCCGCGCCGCTCAGAAGATCTAGGCAGGGGGGCCACCGCTGCGGAGAAGCAAGGCGGCAGAGAGGCGAGCCTCCCAGCAGGTTTGAGAACACCGCCGCGCAGCTTCATTTGTTTCAAAAATACAAATGACATCAGCTGGGAAACTGATAAGTAGTAGCCCTTTTCTCCCATGCTGCAGTCTTGAGGAAAACCCCTCTTCTTAAGCTAGTAATTGCATTGAAAGGAAATCCCCCATTGGTGCCAGTGATGGGTAGTTTTCTATAGGCAGGGAGCATATTCTTTAACTGCCCCTGTTCACCAGGGGACAGTCCCTGTTTTCTAATAACTGTCCTGTAAACCATTATTTGGTTTGGTCCCAATTCTGCTTTTGGGGAATTCCCTTTAATGTTGTTAGTTTGTACCCAGATGTAGTAAGGTTGCCGTTCTTGAAGTTACTTTCACGTTTCCCTCCCCTAGGACTCTAGGGATCAAACCTCTCTGAATCAAGAATGGAAGATGCTTGCGTTGCAGCTATCCTAGAATGAAGAAGTATTCGTGAGATTAAACATTCTCAGGTTTTCTTTTTTAAAAGGAATCCATTACGGTCACAATGACAAAGAGTCTCGTGGCAAATTAAAGCCTAACACATTGGTTATGGCAGACGCTTTTGTGAGCTGGAGTCCACGTCATCAGGTTCATGTAGTGTGTAATCTTGAGTTCATGAAATTTTGCCATGTCGAGTGGAAATCCATTAATCTCATGAACTCAGGATTCCACTACATCAGTGTTCTCCAACCTTGGGTCCCCAGATGTTTTTGGCCTACAACTCCCAGCATGCCCCAGCCAGCATAGCTGGCTGGGGCATGCTGGGAGTTGTAGGCCAAAAACATCTGGGGACCCAAGGTTGGAGAACACTGCACTACATGCCTCTGATGAAGTCAACCCTAGCTCACAAAGGCTTCTGCCACAGTGAATGTGTTCGTCTTCAAGGTGCCACAGGAGTCTTTGTTGCTTTTGCGGCAACGGACGAAGGTGGCCACCCCTCTGGAAACTGTTATGGTCGGCTCACTAATACGGCATCTGCAAGGGGAAGAGGAGCATAGTAAAGTAGATCTGTGTATAGCTCAGCATTGGTGTGAGCACAGCACCCCTGCTTTAACCTGTAAAAATGTTGGGCAGGGCATATGAGGGGGTTTGTAGGACACATTCAAGCATGCAACCCACCCACCCCCCACATAAAGTGGAAGATGCTTGAGTTTTACCACCAGATCTGCTGTTTATTATGTAGACCAGCCCAGAATCTGAGAATCTTCTCAGTTCAGACACGGAATGACACGCATCTTTTTCTCACGCTTCTTCAGCATGTTCCGGAATGCAACAACATTCCGATCAGCAGCACAAGCACCCCAGCTGTGCCAAGGCTTAGGCTGAGTGTTGAAATATGTTTTTCCTCTCTAGTATTGGCTTCATTGCTTTCCCAAGGATTCTGCCAGGATCTCTGCCTTTCTGGAGGCAAAAAGCAAGTCCATCTTTTCCCTTACATGGTAGGGTAAGAATCCAGATTTTAAATGAGGTAAGAAATGAACAGGGGACAGCAACACCAACTGACTTAAATCTAGTTTTGCCACCGTTTTCCTTCTGATAGAGGCAGTGGTATAAGAGGCACATGGCAGGCTGGTATTCAACAGGTGCTGCTTCCCCCCTCACGGTATCTGAATTGCTGCATTTGTTAACTTTCTCCCTGTTGTGTGTCTTATATTTTTCTGAGAGATATGCAGTGCCTTTGGTAGACAAATGGGCAGGCAGAAATTCAAGAAGCGCAGCTTGGGGGGTGCACAGCAAGCCAAGGCCTGAACCAACCGAAAGCTGGCAGTCACAACTTTTTATTTCCTGACAGAAATATGTGTCCTATAACAAAACAATGCTTTTCAATGGAATCAGTTTAAACATTCGTTCGTGGTGAGTCATGATTTGATGAATCTGTGCATGTTTGGGCGTATGACTTTGGATCTCTTGAGTCCCCAAACTCACCTATAAAACCAGGTTTGCTCCTGCCCATGGCTGCCATTTTAGCTTTTGAAGCCCGTATTCATAGATTTCATAGACCATATAGTCGGAAGGGGCCTACGAGGCCATTGATGTTGTACAAGTTCGGGGGCCCCTTCTTTAAAGGTTCCATGGACTTTGAAGAAGCCCGAGTGCAAGGTGAAAGGGAGAAACGTGCTAAGCGAAAAGCACGTCAAATGAATCCTTTACAGGACCATCTTCTATCTGGTAACCTGTGTCCTCACTGTGGGAAGCTGTGTGGATCTAGAATTGGCCTCCACAGTCACTTACGGACCCATCGCTAGAGTCTACACAATCTTCTTTAGAATTTCCTCCTTTTATCCCGGAAGACAATCTTACTCGGTCACGAGTGATCGCCTGATGATGATGATGACAAGGCCATTGAGTCCAACCCCCTACTCAATGTAGGAAACTAGAGGAGGGGTCTCCCATCCAAGTAATAACCAGGCCTGACCCTGCTTAGCTTTCCACGCTCAGACAAGCTGAGCCAGTGTGAACCACAAGCCTGTATGCATGCTGTGCTTATTTGAGAATAAGCCCTGATGTGGGTGGAATGTGATGTGTCACATGCGCCACTTCCCCAAGCGGAAGGAAGAGTGTTCATGGCAGCATTTTGCAGGGTCAGTTTCTCTTCTGAGGAAGCTGCTGGTAACTTATGGTGTTATTTTTAATAGGCTCCATTCAAACGTGCCTCCCTCCAGGAGTAGGTACAGGCTTTTCTGCCGCAGCTTTCCCCCACAGTCATTCCTCTAATGAATGTAGCTGGTTCAGGGCCGGATTAAGATAGGGGCTATTGGAGCTGCAGCTCCAGGCCCCTACCCCAAAATAGGCCCACAATCAGGACCGGTGCAGGGCAGTTTGGCGCCCCAGGCGAAATAATATTTAGCGCCCCCCCCTCTCCAAAGCAGCCCTGCTCTGCAAAAAAAAAAACCCTGCGCCGCCACCACCAACCTACCTTCCCCCCGCCCTAGTGGCAGCGGCGGCTGCCGCCGCCGAGGAGGAAGAAGTGACGCAACGGGACCCCCGCGCTGTTTTTTGCTGCAGAAACCATGGCAACAGGGCTGTTTAAGCCCTGTTGCCCTGGTTCCTCCCGCCAAAACAACGCAGGCGGGGCTCCAGAAGCGACACGACACGGAGAAGGTAGGTGGCGGGGAGGGGGTCGGGGGGGTGATGGCGGCGGCGGCGGGAGGCGCAGCGGCAGCGAGTGGGAGGGCGGGGGGAGGCGCAGCGGCGAGCGGGACGGGAGGGCGTGGCGGCGGCGGCGGGCGGGCGGGAGGGTGGGGAGGCGGAGGCCTGGCGGGGGCGGCGCAGCGGAGGCAGAGGCCTGGCGGGGGCGGCGCAGCGGCAGCGAAGAGGAGCACAGCGTTTCTGCGCCCTCTTCAGCTGCGCGCCCTCCTCAGCACCAGGCTCATAATGCTCTTAATCCGGCCCTAAGCTGGTTCTGACTCTAGTGTAGGTTTTTGCTCTTTCCCTCATGCATTCTTTGAACAAGACATAGAATCATACAATCATAGAAAAGTAGAGTTGGAAGGGGCCTACAAGGCCATCGAGTCCAACCCCCTGCTCAGTGCAGGAATCCAGGTCAAAGCATCCCTGACAGATGGCCGTCCAGCCGCACCTTGAATGCCCCCAGAGTGGGAGAGCCCACCACCTCCCTAGGTAGATGGTTCCACTGGTGTATTGCTCTAACAGTCAAGATTTTTTTTCCTGATGTTTAGGCGGAATCTGGGTTCCTGTAACTTGAGCCCATGATTCCATTTCCTGCAAACCGGGATGATCGAGAAGAGATCCTGGCCCTCCTCTTTGTGACAACCGTTCAAGTACTGGAAGAGTGCGATCATATCTCCCCTCAGTCTCCTCTTCTGAAGGCTAAACATGCCCAGTTCTTTCTGTTTACTTCTGTTTCCAAAAGGCTTTTTTTGACAAAGTCCCTCACCAAGGATTCCTGAGCAAACGTAGCAGTCATGGGATAAGAGCGGAGAGGTCACCCTATGGATAGGTGACTCATTAAAGAACAGACAGCAGAGAGCAGAAATGAATGGTCAGTCCTCACAATGGAGGGATGTAAACTGCGGGGTCCCGAAAGGACTGGTAATGGGACCAGTGCTTTTTAACTTGTTCATAAATGATCGGGAAGTAGGAGTGAGCAGTGAGGTGGCCAAGCTTGCTGATGAGACCAAATCATTTAGGGTGGTTAAGACAAAAAGGGATTGCGAAGAGCTCCAAAAGGATCTCACCAAACTGGGAGAATGGGCATTAAAACAGGAACTGTGAAGGATCAGCAACCGGATCCTTTGCGTGAGTTCGGCAACTATAGGGTTAACCGGCAAAGCAATACGGCTCGTATCGGCTTTCGAGTACAAGAGGAAAAACCACAACCCTTTGTATGCCCAAATAAGGCTTTTTATTTGTTTATACAATAATCAGGTCGGAACTAGCAGTCTTCTAGGAATACGTTTACAGTCAACACCACCTTAGCTGACCCCCGTCTTACCCAATGAGCAGGCTCCCAGGCTAGCAGATTGAATCAGGTCAGTATCCTCACATCAGTACTCTAGACAGTACTCTAGTCAGTTTCAGCCCAGCTCCCGATCGGCGCTTCCTGGATGAGAACGGTGTACCCGGACGGCTTGCTTTTAGGTGGATCTGGTCCTGGCGTACCCGTGGTTCCCAACAACTAACTACCGGAAGGGAGAGGGGTTTTCTACCCCGGATTTCCCGCTCTCCCCGCCCTCTGGGTCAGGTGGGGGCTTATGCCTGCCCCTCTGTTTCAGGTGGGCTTATTCCTGCCCAGGCAAAAAGGTGACGTAGGGGTACTTGGCAGCTCTTTGAGACTGCCCTGCTCGTTGATGGTCCTTGATGGTCCTTCCTGGGCTTTTGTGGATCTCCGCCGAGGCCCTCCTTTGTTGGGGCTGATGACTTGTCTGGTTGCTTCCCCGGTGATCTCATCCCTCCTCCCTCGCCCCCTCCCTTGGGGAAAGTGTGTGTGTGTGTGCGTGTGTGCAACTGGTGTTTGGGCTTTCTCCACAGGAACATAGGAAGCTGCCTTATACTGAGGCAGACCATTGGTCCACCTGGCCCAGTACTGCTGACGTTGACTGGCAGCGGCTTTCCAGGGCTTCGGACAAGAGTCTTTGCCAGCCACCAGGCCTTCCTGGGGATGCCAAGGATTGAACCAGGGACCTTGGGCAGGCGAAGCAGGTGCTCTGCCGCTGACTTACAGCCTCGAAATGGCAAATGCCGTTCATTCTAAGAAAGTGTCAAATGATACGTGTTGGGACAAAAAAAATCCCAAATCCACATATATGCTGATGGTGTATGACTAAGCAGTATGCCTTTGTACACACCAGTTGCTGAGGAACTGTGGGCGGGAGGGTGCTGTCGCACTCATGTGCTGCTCGTAGGTTTCCCACAGCCATCTGTTTGGCAACTATTTGAACAGAATGCTGGATTAGATCGGCCTTTGGTCTGATCCAGACTGTCTCTTTTTATGTTCTTATGTTTTGGGGCAGGATTTTGACTTAACTATATATTAAAGAAAACCAGGAGCTCTTGGACTGTTTATCCTGTGAAACATTTGACACACACACACACACACACACACACACACACACACCCCTTTTAAGCCAATCTGGCGGCAGTGATTTTGTGATTGTTACAAGAACCACACAATCAGCATTTCGCAAACTGACCGGGGTGGGGGGCGGGGGCGGGTGTCTGGTTGCTCTTGAACTTGATTCAACTGGAGAGTTTGTACGTCTGCCCAAAGAGGGTGAGCGTGAATCCAGAACAGGCTCACTGCTCAAGAGATACGGTACATATGTTTGCATGCAGCCTGATAAATAAGCAGCCTGGGCAGAAGGATGCAGGCAGACTTGCTGCTGGTCTTGAAGGCAGGAGGATACCCCCTATCTTCCCTTCACCAGTAGCTTTAAAAAAAACAAAACAACCAGGCTTTTCCCTCTTTCTTTGGCCAAATTCGCCCTATGAATTGATACAAAAACCTAGAGAGAGAGAGAGAGAGAAAGAGAGAGAGAGAGGACACTTTTGCATAATCATTAGAGTCGGTTTACCGCATTTGGGATTATTTATAGCCATTGAAAAGGAACTTGAGGGCTCAGGCGGAGTCTAGGTTTGCCAGGCTGGCAATCCAAAGAACCTTAAAATTGGCCACTACAGGCAGAGAGGTCATGTGTGTGTGTGTGGGAGTCCTCAGCTGCCACTGCTCGAGGGAGGGGGCTCACAACGGCAGTGAATCGAGGGAGGGTGCTCACAACTCTCTCAAAATTCCAAATGTGCCCGCTGACTCAAAAAGATTGGGAACTCCTGGATTGGATGCACTCAACCAATGCAGGCACACCCTCCTCGCCCAAGAGCAAAACAGGAAGAAAACATTTGTGCCGTCCTTTGGGCTGCCAGAGATCCTTTCAGTTCACTAAGCCATGGTGGCAGCCAAGTTTCCAAAAACCCAAAATGGAAGCAACCATTCTTCTAATGCTAGATAAGTGAGTACTACCTCACGTCCCTGTCATAGGGATGGGTGAGAATTTAATTTCAGATCGGTTTTGATAAGAATTGATCGACATTTGCCAAGTACTCCATATCTGGGAGAAAAAGAACTTGAGATTTTAAAATGCAAACATGGGAGAAACCAAAACATACAGATGTTTCTATCCAGGGCCAGGGCATTGAGCACTTAGCTCTTAAAAATCTGGGTGTGCATCCCTGTGTCTTCAACCATGTCCATGCTTATTTATTTATTTATTTATTTTATTTATACCCCACCTTTTTTCCTGAAAGGAACCCAAGGCGGCTTACATAATCCTCCTCCTCCTCTTCACTTTATCCTCACAACAACCCTGTGAGGTAGGTTAAGCTGAGAGTCAGTGACTGGCCCAAAGTCACCCAGGGAGTTTCATGGCCAAGCGGGGCATAGAACCCGGATCTCCCGAGTCCCAGTCCAACACCCTCACCACTACACCACACTGGCTCTGAATTTGGAGAATTTTGAAGAATAATTAGGGAATTATTCTTCAAAGTTTTGGAGAATAATTAGGGATCCCACCTAATATCAAAGAATGTTGGAGAATAATTAGGGATCCCACCTCTGTTTCTCTGACAGGCTCGCGTCCAACAGTTATAAGGCAGGCAGGTATATATCATGGTCTTCTCCATGCTGTACCTTTTGAATGTGGCTGCTGGTGCAGATGGGTGAGCATTTTGTTTCAGTTTGTTTTTGATGAGAATTTACCAAAGTTCTTCATCGTGAGGAGTGAAAGGATTTGAGATTTTAAAAATCTGAACGCAGGATAAAGGGAAATTGACCGATTCACCCATCTTTACCTACCTCACTGACCCCAGCAGCCCATTTAAGGGTAAAACGATTCTTTGGTTTGCCCACCCAAGCATGTAAGAAGGCAATCTGCTACAGAGCCATACCTATCACTCAAGCCACCAGAGATTATCCTAAATCATGTGACAGTAACTCCGCTGTTCTTGGGCAACTGGCTGTGTGTTGATGATCAAATGAAGCCTGACTCCAGCCTCAAACAGAGAAGTCATGCCTTGTCCAAATTAACTCTGATGTCATGGTGAATTCCCTTGCAATAGGAAGTCTGTGTTGCAATTACAGGCTTAGTTTCTCTTTTGAGCAGACCAAAAGGTCAGAGAGCGTCAGCCATATGGAATTTCACAAATGTGATGCCCTTGTCCATTACCTGATCATAGAACTGTGTTTAGTGGCATGCACATGTGTGTGTTTTAACGGTCAGTGTTCTTGCCCTAACCCAGTGCTTCTCAGTTATTTTCTGTCATGCCCCCCCTAGGAAGAAGAAAACATTTCGCGCCCCCCGCGCGACTGTAAATAGTATCATTTGTCTATAAAATTGTTATAAGTACACCTCTGCATAACACTGTATCCTTATTAACGTATAAGAGAATAAAAAAAGAAAGAAATGTGGATCAATTTACAACAAAGAATAGCTTTATTAACTGTAGCAGAAAAGATTTAAAGGAGCACAGGATTTAAAGGAACACAATATTAAAAAAAACTTTTAACTGAGGTCAAACGAGCCCCCCTTTACGGAGCCTCGCGCCCCCCCTGGGGGGCCCGCCCCACTATTTGAGAAGCACTGCCCTAACCAGATGGAGAGAGTGTACAGAGGGAACTTTTTCACCCGCTCTCATAATACTAGAAGCTCACTGGCAGTACATTTAGGATCGATGAAGGAAAGTCCTCCTTCACATAATGTCTAAGGGTGCTTCCAGATGAGACTTTTATAGCACTATCGCTCTACCTTATTCACAGAATTTTATGAAGGGTCCAGTCGTTGCCTTCCAGTCGTAATCCTCCATGTTTTCCCACTACTTCTTCCACCTTTTTTCTTAACACAGAAAATCCACTAAGGAAGAAAAGATTGCATAGCTGCACAATGCCTTCTAATTGGTACTGGTAGGACCCCTCCGTCTGGAAGCACCCTAATTAACATATGGGCTTCACTAGGGACGGCCCTACCATTAGGCAGAGTGAGGCAGTCGCCTCAGGTGGCAGATGCCCGGAGGTGGCAGCAAGTGTTGGAGGAGAGAGCTGTGTGCCACGTGGCCTGCTTTGCACCCCCTAATGTTGTCCTGTTGCCTTCAGGGTAGAGTGGAGGACACTATCCCACCAGCAGTGTTGAAGACAGATTCATATGCCAGTCTATTTGGCTTTTGTTCATGGAATTGGAGGGGGCGCCATCTTGTTCTTCTCAGGCAGCAACATGTCTTGGGTCAGCCCTGGACTTCACCACCACAATGATGCACTGAAAGCCGGTGACTTCGCTTTAAAAGGGGATTAGACAAGTTCATTGGGTGAAAGATTGATTGCTGGCTGTTACAATAGCTCAGTGTTTCTCAACCTTGGGTCCCCAGATGTTTTTGGCCTACAACTCCCAGCATGCCCCAGCCAGCTATGCTGGCTGGGGCATGCTGGGAGTTGTAGGCCAAAAACATCTGGGGACCCAAGGTTGAGAAACACTGCAATAGCTACATGGAACCCCCACATTCAGAGTCATGGGAGCCTAGGAAGGTGCCTTATACTGAGTCAGACCCTTGGTCCATCCAGCCCAGTATTGTCAACACTGGCCGGCAGCCGCGGCTCCCCAGGGTTTCAGGCGGGATTCCTTCCTAGCCCTCCCTGAAGATGCCGAGGAGCAAACCTGGGACCTCCTGCTTGCAAAGCACGTACTCTGCCCCCTGAGCTACCTCTCTGAGTACCACATCGTGCTGGGGACAACGAACTGGGGGGAAAGCCGTCACCGTCTTACCCTGCTTGTGAGCTTTCAAAGGCATCTGGCTGCTTCTGGAAACAGGATGCTGGCCTGGATAGAGCTCGAGCTGATTCAGCACCCAGGTCTTCGTAGTAGGATCTCTTAACGATCGGGAGGAATCTGAACTGGGGGTCCACTGTGGGAAACACTCATAGCCCAAACCCATCAACCACTGCAGTCTGCAGCCGTCACTGGTAAGACCTGGTGTTGTCCCAACGTTGGCCACAAGGATCCTACCAAGTCTCTGGCAACAGTGTAGCACAGGGGGTGCAGAACCTCCAGCCCAGGGCCCAAATCTGGCCTACCTGGGGTATCAATCCAGCCCTCCGGGGGTTTCTCAGATGTCCCCAGCCAGTTTGTCACAACCAGCGGATTGTTGGGTGGTTTCCCAGCTTCTGCATAGTTCCCCCCCCGCCCCCCTTCTAAAGGGTTGAACTGCCTCTCCTAAGGCTGAGTTACTGGCAGTGGGAACTGTACTCTGAAATGTGCTGGTGTTTTCGGCCCCACTCCTTTTGCCTTTGGTCCCGTCCCGTCCTTTTTGCCTTCAGGTCCACCCGCCATTGGAATGCGGGCCCCAGAGAGCTTCCGTGAAATGGAAGTTGGCCTTGAGGCTGAAAGAGGTTCAACACCCTGATGGAGAGGAACTACCTTTGGCATTACTGAGTCAGGAGGACCCGCACTCTGCCAAGCCTTCTATTGATTTAGCTCATGGGAAACACTGGGAGACTTCACCTCCAAGGGAAAAAAAAGAACTGCTCTTTTTCTCTAAATGTCGTCTTCTTCTTTTCTTTTCTTAATGCAAATTTTAAGTTTATTAAAACATTAAAAAACCCCCACAAACATACACAGACATTTCAAACAACAAAACTAAATTAAAATGGACTTCCAATTTTCTCCACAGCAAATATAAGTAACCAGGGCCGGCGCTACCATTAGGCGAACTAGGCTACTGCCTAGAGCGCCAGGCTAAATGGGGGCGCCAGAAACGCGGGAAAGAGGTGAAAGAAGTGCGCCCCTCCCTCCCTCCACCTCAGGGCTCCGTCTCCAAGCTGGCTCTGCTGAAGCTTCAGGCAGGCTCCTCCTCACAACCAGCATCAAAAGAGGCAGAGAAGTCGACAGGCTGGAGGAGGCGGAGGCGGGCAGGGGCCAATGATGGGAGGCTGGTGGGCAAAGGGAAGGATGCACCTACAAACACCTCCTTCGCCTTCCCTCCCTCTGGCGCGCGCCTCAGGTTCCTCAGCTCAACGTCCCCTGAAAGCAGTTACTTTCCTGGTACTTCCAGCAACCAGGGAGGGAGGGAAAGGTATTTTCAGCTAGCTCCAGCTCCAATGTTTTAATTATTTACCATGCTGTATTTTTGCGGGAAGGATGCGCCTGCAAACACCTCCTGGGGTGGGGGATGCGCCTGCAAACACCTCCTGGGGTGGGGGATGCGCCTGCAAACACCGCACGCCTCACGTTCCTCAGCTCAACGTCCCCTGAAAGCAGTTATTTCCAGCAACCAGGGAGGGAGGGAGGGAAAGGTATTTTAAACTAGCTGGGGTTCCAATGTTTTAATTATTTACCATGCTGTTTCTGTGTTTTGGTTTTAAATGCTTTTAGGGTGCAATCCTCCTACGCATGTTTGGAGGGGCGGGAAGTCCTACAACTCCCAGCATTCCCCAGCCAGCCATGTGCAATCCTATGCCCGTTGAGGCAGAAAAAAACCCCCGTGGGGCTTTTTTCTGCCTCAGGCTCTCTCTTTGCTATGTTTCTACTACATGCATCCCCCCCCCCCCCGGCAACCCAGAAGATGTATGAGTCAAACCGGTGTTTCTGCACCTCCACCCTGCGAGGTAGGACAGGCTGCAAGAAGACCTTTTGTTTCTATTCCTCACAGGTAGCGCCACCACACCTCTCTCACATCCTTTTTTCATATCCCTTGTGCTGCCCGCAGGAGGAGACAGGCTTTTACATATATAGAGAGTAGGAGAAGGCCCTTGGGAGTTCCTGGCATAGCTGGGCTGATGTTGCCTCTTTGCTTTCCAGGTGAACACACAAAGGAAAAGTTTCAAAGTCTACAAAGTTTTTCTATGGGGCTCGGCAGTTCCTAGGGAGGGAAATTTATTTTATAATGGGCATAGGGCTGGAGGGAGGGAGGGCTCAAGTGGGAGGGGGGGCACTAAATATCTGATCTTGCCTAGGGCACCAAACTGCTTTGCACCGGCCCTGTAAGTAACAATAGGTTGTCATACTCCATAATTACAAAAAAGTTTCCCTTCTTACCCATTACCCAAAGTTTCTTCTAACTACACAAACCCACAGAAAAACACAGATCAGCTTCAATTTCTACAAAGAAAGCTAAATTAGAGGTTTCCGTTCAAGCCTTCGTATTAATTATTCTGTAAAGGTTAACGAGAATGTCAAGAACTTTACTAAGCATTTCTATAAAATTTAATATATCTTCCCATTCTTTATTCATTCTGGAACTTTCATAAATCTCTAAATGTCTTCTAAAGAAAAAAATATTCTTAAAGAATAAAGAGCTCTCCACTATTAGAATTAACTACTGTTTGGGGTAACCTAAAAGAACAGATTTACCACAAATAGAATCTGTTGCATCCTGTTAATGTGCATTTGGATTACAATTAGGAAGCATACTTGCTGAAATGAATTAATTTAGCCTCCCTCGAGACACCTAGGGAATTTTGCAATTGTTATTATCTACTAGTACGCTTTTGAGAGTCAAGAGCTTGGCAGGTCATAAAGAATGCTACAGGGGACCATTTTACACAAAAACAAAGAATGCGGCTGTCTGTATTCTGCACAATTAAAGAAAGGAAAAAACTACACACAACTTGCACCCATTTCCTGACATTCACACCATATATTCTGAGAAGACGTGTATACAGCCACCTGCATGCGGAGCGGTTTCCACACTACAGCAGCTGCCGTGCCGCTCAAAGGAACAAGACATTTAAATGAAATAAATTACACGCACATGTGCACAGCTAGGTCAATGCGAGGGGAAGAGGCAGCACCAGCCAGTTGCAACGACTCCAGAACAGTTGTTTTTGCAAAATGAGGAGGACTCGGTAGTAAGAGTGCTGCTTGGCGATCATAGCGAAGGACAATGGCATACATTTGGGCTAGCTCAGGGCTCTCCAACCTTGGGTGTCCAGATATTGTTGGTCTTACAGTTCCCAGCGTACCCAGCCAGCATGGCTAATGGCAAGGGATTCTGGGAGCTGTCGTCCAGCAACATCTGGGGACCCAAGATTGGAGAGTCCTGGGCTAGCTAGATGTTTCATAGATTTCATAGATCATAGAGTTGGAAGGAGCCTACAAGGCCATCGAGTCCAACCCCCTGCTCAATGCAGGAAACTAGAGGAGGGGTCTCCCATCCAAGTAATAACCAGGCCTGACCCTGCTTAGCTTTCCACACTCAGACAAGCTGAGCCAGCGTGAGCCAGAGGCCTGTTCAGAGTAGCCAGTGGGGCACTGGAGCCAGGGCGGGCAGGGAAGGACACAGCCCCGGGCCTGGCACTTCTTTATTAGCAGGGAAGCTGACATCTACCACCACCACCACCACCCCTCCGACCTCCCAGTTCCCTCTGAGCGTAGCTGCAATCCTCACAGCCACTAGGGGAAAATGAATTTTCCCCTACAATAACGGGCACGTTCGCATGTCACGACAACCCACCCTGGCAATAAGCCACAGTGGGGCGGTTGTTGTGCGAACAGCCTACGGTGCGCCCAACAAAAGACTGGGTTCACCATGGGTTGTGTGCTCCCTCCCCATGACCCATCCCCTCGGTCTTCCCGTGGGTATCCCAGGGGGGACAGTGCGGGAGAACCAAATGGATTTCTTTCCCATCCCTACTTGGATATAAGCCCACCTGAGTTCAATGGGGCTTACTCGGAAGTAAGGGCACATAGGCTCGCAGCCTTAAGCAGAAGATGTTTCTGGTTGAGTCACAGCACTGTGTTATGTGCCGCATTAGAACGGTAACTCAGGGGAAGAGCACACGCATTCCATGCAGAAGGTCCTAGGTTAAATCCTTACCTTTTCCAGTTAAAAGAGCATCATGCAGAAGCGGAACTGAGAAAGACCTACACATGAGTACTTGGAGACCAGCTGCCAATCAGAGTAGACAGTATTGGGCTAGATCAGTGTTCTCCAACCTCAGGTCTCCAGATGTTTTTGGTCTACAACTTCCAGCTTGCCCCAGCCATGCTGGGAGTTGTGGGACAAAAACATCTGGGGACCCGAGGTTCATAGATTTCATAGGATCATAGAGTTGGAAGGAGCTACAAGGCTATCGAGTCCAACCCCCTGCTCAATGCAGGAAACTAGAGGAGGGGTCTCCTATCCAAGTCATAACCAGGCCTGACCCTGCTTAGCTTTCCACGCTCAGACAAGCTGAGCCAGCGTGAGCCACAGGCCTGGAGAACACTGGGCTAGATGGACTAGTACTCTGACTTAGGCCACTTCCAGATGAAGCTCATATCGTGCCATTGCCCTGCCTCATTCACAGAATGTTATGGGGGCCCCCCCCAGACAACATGTCTTTCATTTGTAACCTTTCCACGTTTTCCCACCACTGCTTCCATCTTCTTTCTTACCACCAAAAGTCTGTTAAGATGGAATAGCTGAACAATGCCTTCTGACTGGTAATGCTAGGAGTCGTCCATCTGGAAGTACCCTCAGCATAAGGCAGGTTCCTATAACTTCTGAGGATTAGATCTCGGGTCTCCAACATGGTGCTTGTGGGCGCGAATATGCCTGCAGACACTTTTTTTTTTGGCACCTACCAGGCTCCCTGCTTCTCCTGATTTTTATTTGATGTCTTGATGTTTTTATTAATGTACTGTGATCAACATCCGAGGCCTTCGTCTGAGTGTCAGTTCTGAGGGAGGCTCGGAGGGTGGCAACAAGGGGGAGGGCCTTCTCTGTGGTGTCCCCCTGATTATGGAATGATTGCCCCACTGAGGCCCGCCTGGTGCCAATGCTGCTGTCTTTTTGGTGCCAGGTTAAGACCACCCTCTACTCCCAGGTATTTAATGGCGTGTGATGGGGCATTTATGTTAGCTGTCTTTTTAACATGTCTAGTATTTTTTTTATCACAATTGTTTTTAGCTGTTTAAATTGTTTTAAATTTTGTATTCAAAACATTTATGTGGTATTTTATTATTTTTGGTTTGTAATGTTATGAATTGTTGTGAATCACCCAGAGAACTTTGGCTATTGGGCAATATAGAAATAATAATAATAATAATAATAATAATAATAATAATAATAATAATAATAATAATAATACAACTGGCATGCTACAAATCAAGTGCAGCCCGTCAGCATCATCTCTATTTGAGTTCAAAAGAATGGTTTTGTGTTTTGGAGCTCAGCCCCCTGTTATGATTGGTAATAATTCCACTTTTGAAAGAGTGACAAGAATCTGTACAGGCCTGAAATGCTGGTTTATGGAACATTGGTCAAGTTCAAGTATGAACTGGAGTAACCTCTGGACTAAGAGTGAGAGAATATGTGTGAGAGAGACTGTGAAAGGAGGAATGTCTGAGTTGAAATGAAGATAACATATAAATACAAACAGGAGGTGTTAGTCTGAAGCAGGGCTCTCCAACCTTGGGTCCCCAGATGTTGCTGCTGGCCTACAGCTCCCAGCATACCCAGCCAGCATGGCTAATGGCAAGGGATTCTGGGAGTTGTAGTCCAGCAACATCTGGGGACCCAAGGTTGGAGAGGCCCTGCAAGGGATTAACACATGCCCAGCAGGGGGATCAAACTGCAGGCCATGTCAATATTCAGGGAAATGATGAGTTTATGGATTAAGGAAAAGCAGGAGGTAGACAAGAGGAGATATTGCAAAGAATATGGCTAATATACATTTAGTCAGGAAGCAATGTCTTACCAAGGAGAAAACAACAAAACAATAGGGGATTAGTGTAGGACATGTCAGGAGGTACTTGCTCACTAGAGGGGGACCCCTCCGCTCTCCATAAAACAAACAGGGAGAGAAAGGGTATAAGAATTGAGGGTTTTGGAACAGGAGGCAAGCTCACAGGTCACCTTTGCCTACACGAGAGTTGCTGTCGGAGTCAACTGTGCAGGACAGACGACACGGACAGGTATATGCCTTTGGGGTCTTTGAACTTCTTTCTCTTTGTAGCATGGTGGAGCTCTAGTCTCCAATCTTATTGCTATCCCATATAGGCTATTAGGTGAAGGTCTTCTAGCTCTTAGAGCAGTGTTCTCCAACCTTGGGTCCCCAGATGTTTTTGGCCTACATCTCCCAGCATGCCCCAGCCAGCAAGGTATGAGTGTGAATGGTGAATTGTTGCCTCGCCATTAATGCTTGTATTTTGACCATAAAAGACCATATTAAAGAATCTGCATCTGTTCTATCTTTCATGTAATAAAAGTATTCTTGCCTTTTCTAAGTGTGTCAGTCTGTTTTAGTGCAGATATAAGTAGGGAACCTACACTCACAAGCAACACACGTTAGAACTCCAGCAAAAGATCCTAGCACCTCTCGAGGTAGCGTGGGGTTGGTGCAACTGGTAACTAGGGGTGCCGACTTTGACTCTGTCCAGTTGTAACACCCCCACCTCTGCCTTGTCCCTAGGCCCTTGGGCAAGTTACTTTGCTTTTAATCTCACCAGTTTGCCTTCTGGGAAATGAGATTTTTTTGTCACCAGCCACCCCACCCCCCATTGCAGCCATATTAGCAGCCATTTTGTGAGAGCACCCACGACACTCTCTCAAAATTCCAAATGTGCCCTCAAAAAGATTGGGAACGCCTGGATTAGATGCACTCAACCAATGCAGGCACACCCTCCTCCGCCCAAGAGCTGATAAGAAACAGGAAGAAAACATTTGTGCTGTCCTTAGGGCTGCCAGAGATCCTTTCAGTTCATTAAGCCATGGTGGCAGCCAAGTTTCCAAAAACCCAAAACGGAAGCAACCATTCTTCTAATGCTAGATAAGGAGCTTTCTGGTGCCACAGGGATGCAGGACTCCATATAAATTACAGTCACGCCTTGGATTGAGAGCATAATTCGTTCCGGAAACGTGCTTGTAATCCAAAACACTTGTATATCAAAACGAAATCCCCCTCCCAAAAATGTGTACAGAGATTTTTAATTTAAGCTGTACTACAGTACTTGTATTGCAAGACGTCTCTTGTATATCAAGTTAATTTTTTAAAAATAAATATTTAAAAATTTGCTTGTCTTGCAAAACGCTCTCAAACCAAGTTACTTGCAATCCAAGGTATTACTGTATATATTTATTTATTTGTGGCCTATTTGTACACTTTGTGTTGTGGTTTTTATCCTGCACACCACCCTGAGAGGGGGTCTACCCTTAAAGGTGTCATAAAATAATTTTAAATAAACCGAAGCAGGATACAGGAAGTCACCTTCTGCTGACACAGACCATGTGCCTCATCAGCTGTTATCGGATGTTTCTTGCCTGGACTGTAATGTGACTTACCGTAGATTCTTATTGCCAACATGTAGCTCTGAAGTGTTGATGGGACTCTGGAGAAGGGAAATGAGGAAGGACAGTACAATGGGTAAAGGAGACGACCACTCTTCTTCTTCTTACCCTACAAGGAATATACAGTATTTTTCCATGTATAAGACTATACTTTTTCCTAAAATAATTAGACTAAAAATTGAGGGTCGTCTTATACACGGAAGTAAGCCAAGGAGAGAACCGTGCGGTTGCGAAACTGCCCAGTGGGGGGCGTCTTATACATGGGGGCGTCTTATAGACGGAAAAATACGGTAGTCACAGGCAGCTCCCCCAAGGTGTAGCCCTTCAGGGACTCTAGCACTTCAGAATGCAACTGGGGGAATCGCATCTTTGGAAAACTCCCCACTGATAACTGCCTGCACCTTGAAAGCTAGGGAGAGAAGCTTTAGCCCAACTTTCTCTCCAATATGGTATTTTTTTTTTATGAGCAGAGAGATTCTCCCACCCCCCAAATAAGGGAGAACATTCAGGCATGCGCTTCTGCCCCATTCCCCTTTCTGAAGTGGCCATGTTCGAGGAGGCCTGCGCCATGGCTGCTGTTTCTGAACGTGTATCAGCAGCTGATTCTGCTGATCTAATTCTGCTTGTAATTTAAATGACTGGCACACAGAGATGTGGATCTCACATGTTGTGATTTTTTTTCATTTGTTAAAAAAATCTTTTCATTCATTCATGGATCGATGGATAGATAGGTAGATGTAGGTATATACAGCACAATGGATGTTTATGGCACTTTACAGGATAACATACCGGTAAGCAAAAAAAAGACAGATTCTTGCCCCAAGAAATTATTTATCAGTCTATATTTTCACAGTCAACAAGGTCAGGAAGGAAGGTACCGTAGGTAACGGGATGAACTCAGAGGGGAACTCAGCAGCAGCACAAAGATGTCATCACAGGTGGCGTTCGTGTGTCTGCATATTAAACATTACAAGTTCAAAAGCCGGAAGGAAAATCACATTTGGAATCTCCTTTCTTTGTAACATCTGAATAAGCCCCGAGATGGTCATTTCCTAGCCCCTGATTTATCAAGAGCAGGGCTGAAATGATGGAACAATCCAAGCAGATTTGATCAGGCTTCATTCCAAGCCGGAAGGAAAGATCCCATTCCACACTGTCGAAACAGCAGAACACCCACATAAACATTTTGCAGTTTCTTGGGTCACCGAATCCTTCCAGCTTCCCCTTGTGCCTTTTCTCTAATCATAAAGAATACTGGCCTCTGCAGAGTTCCTCTGCCTAAACTTGAGCCTGTTTGCATGTACAATGTCCAGTATAAGACAGAAATGCTGATAGGAACACAACTGGGTTGCCTGCCTGATGAGACCCTTACTGCTTATAGCAGGAGCAGGCAGAATGTAGGTTGGGATCTACCGGTAGATCTCTAAGATGATTTGCAGTATTGGCAAGGTTTTCTGATTCCAAATGGTTTTAATAATAGCAAGTAAAACTAGAAGTTAAAAAAAAAAACAAACACCAAACAAAAAAACACCCTGCCGCAGCCGGCCTTCTGCTAATTGCTTATCTCTAAGGCACAGTGTATTTCTTGGCCTCAGTGTGGATGACGATTGGATGGAAACATTCATTGCTTGCCTTTGACCTGGTCTTTGTACAGCTCTGCTGGCCCCTTCGATTCTTCGTGTTAGATCCACTGATCTCCAGTGACCAGGGATGTTGAAGAGTCCTTGGTTTCGAGTCACGAGTCGAGTCACGAGTCTTTGGACCCCAGTCTCGAGTCCGAATCTGAGTCCTTGGTCCAAAATGGTGACTCACGAGTCACGAGTCACTCCCAAAGCTGACTCCATGAGTCCCTATTAAAATCAATGGGGTTCTTCCCCAACAAAATAAGGCTACTTCAGATGTGTGGCTTAAATAAATCCTAGGCACAAGTGTGCCTTTTTATTTCAAAACTCTGCAACTGATTTTGGCAAGAACAGACCAGGCAGACAAACCCAAAATAACCAGGCAGGCAGAGGAGGCAGGGAACCCCAAAGCAGGCAGGCAGAGGCCTTTGTCTTGGACAATTCAAACTGTGGAACTGTGGTTAAGAAGAGATCAGGGAGGCAGAGGAGGCTGGGAACCCCAAAGCAGGCAGGCAGAGGCAGCCAAACCCAAAATGTCTGAAAGGTTGCATTTTAGGGAAATGATTTTAAAAAATAAACTTGCTGTACTTCCTAAAACCTATCCATGTTGCATTTGAGGAACACGATTTTGGAACACGAGTCCTTGGTCTCGAGTCCCGAGTCGAGTCTCGAGTCCCATTAAAAATATTGGGACTCGAGTCTGACTCGAGTCAGAGGGGGGACTCAGTCCGACTCACGAGTCGAGTCCTGGAGTCCGAGTCCCCATCCCTGCCAGTGACTCGCATGTATACGCAGGAGATGGCTCATGGGGTGAAGTAGATCGTTGCCTCCGCTGCCCCCACCCATCCCACTTATTTGTACCTGGCCCTGATTCGTGGACCTTGAGGATCCAGTAAAAAGCAAAGTAGATCCCCACAACCCTGAAGACGTCTTGTCCGCACCTGCCTTGCAGTACCCTGGAGGAGGGCATGGGCGGCTGGAACTCTACATAGGAGCCCTCTTGTTTGTTGGTGAGGACGTGGTGCAACGTTCTTTTGCAGGGCCCACTGGTATTCCTTAATACTGTACTATGGTTTTCAAAATGGGAGTGCAGGGCGGCAGGTGGTGGCCATATCTGGAAACAGTCCTGGAGCAGTGCTGGGAGATGTAGGCCAAAAACATCTGGGGACCCAAGGTCGGAGAACACTCAAGGTTGGAGGAGTTCAACACACGGTCCTTTCAGTTACCTGAGTCCAGCTGGGGTTAGAGTTACCAGGAGAGCCTGGGCTGGGTTTGGGCAGAGCCCTGTCTGAAGTACAGCAGGAGAAGATTCTGCTGCGTTGACCAGGGCAGCACGACACATGACCTGTTACAGGCAAAGCAGGTGCACTATACTGTACCTGACCCTAGATTTCGGCGGCCAAAAATGGATCATAGCATAAGCTATGCCATATGCATGGCTGGTTTCCCATGGGAAGAATATTATTCATAGAATCAGAATCATAGAAAAGTAGAGTTGGAAGGGGCCTACCAGGCCATCGAGTCCAACCCCCTGCTCAATGCAGGAATCCAGGTCAAAGCATCCCTGACAGATGGCCGTCCAGCCGCGCCTTGAATGCCTCCAGAGTGGGAGAGCCCACCACCTCCCTAGGCAGTTGGTTCCATTGTCTTATTGCTCTGACAGTCAGGAAATTTTTCCTGATGTTTAGGTGGAATCTGGGTTCCTGTCACTTGAGCCCATTATTCCGTGTCCTGCAAACTGGGATGATCGAGAAGAGATCCTGGCCCTCCTCTGTGTGACAACCCTTCAAGCACTGGAATTCTCCTCCTGGGATTGTCCTGCCTACCTTTCTACCTTTCCCAGCACCAAAACAGCAGTGCAGTGCAGAGAGAGAAAAGAAAAAACGTTTTGTAGCTGAGTGTGGGATATCTTGGAGGGAGCTGTATGTGACTTAAAGAATTATATGACTCACCCTGTCACTATTTTTTAATTGAAAAGGGGAATAAAGAACAGAACTGAGGGCATCTTGAAATAAATGCCTAGATAATCTTTTTTATGCAAGCATGCATCTTTCCCATTGCCAGTCATGATCCCTTCCCACACTCATAATCTAGTCTAGAGTGATCTGAGACCAGATTCTTTGGCAATTCCGGGAAATTGTGGGAAGAAAATGCAGTTGAGAGATTATCCAGCAGCTGATTTGGACATAGGGCATCCGCTACTAGGCTTTACACAAGCTTCTCTAGCCCTCCTCATAGCGAGGCGGGAGGTGGTGGTGGAGATGAAAAAACACGTGGCCAATGCTTAAGAAGTAAAACAAGCAAAGACACCACCCCAAATACTGCAGAAAAGAAGATTTTTTAACATCTTTACTAACGCACCATTCAAAATAATAATAATAATAATAATAATAATAATAATAATAATAATAATTATTATTATTATTATTATTATTATTATTATTATTATTATTATTATTTTATTGCCCATCTGGCCAGCAACCAGCCACCCTGGGCGATGTACACAGATAAAAACACAAGATAAAAACAGGATAAAATACATTTAAAACAATATAAAATTTTAAAATCATTAGCCCACCCCCATATTCCCGCCTGAATAGCCAAGTTTTTAATGAGCAGCGGAAGCTCAGCAGAGAGGGGGCATGGCGGAGGTAACTCGGGAGAAAGTTCCACAGTACGGGGGCCACCACAGAAAAGGCTCTCTTCCTCGTCCCCACCAGTCTAGCTGCTCTGGCTGAAGGGACAAGGAGAAGGCCGTCTGTGGCAGATCTTGTTGAGCGGCCTACTTGGTGTTGCTGGAGACGCTCCTTGAGATAGACTGGACCAGAGCCATATAGGGTTTTAAAGGTCCAGTGGCGTAGCGTGGGTTGTCAGCACCCGGGGCAAGGCAAGTAATTTGCGCCCCCTAACCCGTGGATTTTAGCACTCGAGTCTCTTCCACTAGATTAGTTAAAAGAAACCCTTACCCCCTAAGCACATGTATTGTTTGTTATGAAAATACTGATGTAATTAAAGTAAAATGCATCTAAATACAAGTTTATTTTCAAACACTTTATTGAGTGCGAACATGCATTACACATTTTACACGAGAAAAACGGTGCTGCACTGGAGGAGGAGAGGGTGGTGGTGAGGATGAGGAACACACACCCCCTTTGGGGGGGCCTCTCTGGTGCGCCCATATCTACTCAGAAGGACTTTAAAACCAGAACATTTCTAACCCCCTCCTTCTCAAAGCGTGGGATCTCTAAACTAGGATACCCAAAGGAGATCACAGCAATTGTGTCCAATGGGGGGGGGGGAACCCCACAATGGGGGTCGTTTTCACTTGTAAATACCAGTCAACTAGTTAGAGGGGGGGGGAAGCCTTCCCATGCAGAAGAACATTTCATTCCTCAGATATCACCCAAAGTGACTAAACACACACACATACAAGAGGCCAAACACAATTTCTCTGCCAAACCAACTAGAGACTATGGATGCAAACCTCCAGATTAAAATTCAAAAAAAAAGTTTGGGCTTCCTTTTGTTTTAAGTACTATATAGATATATAAAATACACCCAGAGAGAAAGAGATACACACACACACACAGACATATATATATATATATATATATATATATATATATATATTTCCTTAGTGCATTCGTTCATGAAGATGGGAGGGGGGGGGAGATTCAACTCAAAGAGAAAAAGAACAGCATGAAAGCAAAGTATTTCTCTTCATGTGTGAAAAGTACTCGCAGGCAATACATTTTGTTTGTTTGTTTTTCTTTTAAAAAATCATCTTTATTTAGAGATTCCAGAAAGGTATTCCTTCAAAATCCCAGGAAAGCGGGTGGGCGTTAGGGCGCACGGAGAGTGCTGCTGGAGGGGCGGGCGGGCAAGGTTTTACATGGGAAACCCTCCGTTTCTAGTCCCTTTGAATCTCGCAGCGGCAACAAAAGCCCCCAGCTCTTAACAACGCCCCGCAGAGACAGTGTCTCTGCGATCTCAATGGAGATGGAGGGAGAGGAATCAATGGAGGAACAGAGGAAAAGAGTACCTTCTATGGGGGGGGGGATCCCCTCCCTTATTGGACGGCTCGTCCAACGCAGCGGCGGCAGCTGCAGTAGCTTTCCTAATACCCCCCCCTCTCTCTTCTACCCCGCCCCCTCCTCCTCCTCCTCCTCCTCCTCCTCCTCCTCCTCCTCCTCCTCCCGGGAGGCATCGGCTCGGCAACAGAGCAGGCAGGGCAATGCAAAACACACGCACACGCACGCACGCACGCACGCACGCACGCACGCACACACACACACACAGGGGAGGAAGGGGGGGCAGAGAAACACAAAAGTTTTCAAAGCAGCCCGATTCGTGGTAGGATATCATTATTTTTTTAATTTTATACCTTGCGCGCTCACGCGCACGCGCGCGCACACACACACAGATTCGGGGGGGGGGAGAGCCACACAACCTGAGACACAAAAGCCGCGCTAATCTTCTAGTCCACATGACGCGCCGGCCGCTGGCTGTTGTTTGTTTACTTATTTATGCGGCTTCCACGCTGCAAATGCAAATGCAAAAGAAAAGCTGGGAGTCGCCGCGCGGGCTAGCGAGGATACTTCGCAGTGCTGGGCGGCCGCTGCAATGTGTCCCTCCCCCAGATAGTCCCTCGCTCTCTCTTCGCACCCACCGCACCGCATGCCTGGCACCCCCCCCCCTCCACAGTGCGCGGCGACCCAGCGGCTCCGATCGGATTCGCACAGCCAGCACTGCAGAGAGAGTGAGTGAGCCAGGCAGGGGCAGAGAGCTGCGAGTGCGAGTGCGCCCCCCCCAGATGTTGCGCCCGGTGCGGCCGGCCCCCCCTGCACCCCCCACGCTACGCCTCTGTAAAGGTCAAAACCAACACCTTGAATTTGGCCCGGCCAGCAACTGGTAGCCAGTGCAACTCCTTGAGCACCATCGTGATGTGATCCCGCCGGCGGCTGCCTTTAACCAGGTGAGCCGCCGCGTTCTGTACCAGCTGCAGCTTCCGAACCGTCTTCAAGGGTAACCCCACGTAGAGCGCATTACAGTAGTCTAGGCGAGAGGAGAGCATGTTCTGCTTTCCCTGCTCACTGAAAGCACCAGGAATCTTACCTCGGGCTTGGTCTACACATCCAGAAGAATGAGGTGGTTAAGTAGGGGGCTGTTCCAGTTCAAGTCGCGGATAAGGGATCATATCTTTCAATGCTTGGCCAGCGGAGGCTGGTGGCACCGAGCGAGTCAACCTCTGGGGACCGTTTCTTCTGGGCCCAACCTGCGCAGCCACCCAGAGGAATCGTGCGCAGACCCTTCACTGCCGCTCCGGGGCTATGCTGTCGTCCCTGCTCAGGCGAGGTGAGATGTGGCCATCACAGGAGGGGTCAGAGGTAGAATGCTCTCTTTCCAGAGCGATGCTTCAGGTCGGGCAGGAGAGAGAGAGAGGGGGGGGGCAAGCCAATCACATCTTCATCCCCTCTTCTACACACACTTGATACACCCATCTTCCCCAACCTGGTGCTCTCCAGATGTGTTGCAGTCCAACACATCTGAAGGGCACCAGATCCTGGAAGGCCGTGCTAGGTTCTGGGCCCTTCAGAGATCTCCTCTTTTCACTCATTCAAACTGGACTCAGAGAGGTCCATTTCTAATGGCTCTGCTTGTCTTGTATCTAGGGGTTCCCTGCTTCCTGTCATGCAGGCTCAGGATTCTGAGATCCCTAGCCTAGCTGTCACTTCGGCCTACTGTTTAATTCCCATGGCTACTGCAGTCATTTCCAGAGTTCCTTGTTCCTCTTGAAGCTAGGTGTTGACATCATAGTGCCGGCTAGTCTGAGGTTCTGGGATCCCACACACACACTTCCCCACGCATGCACATGTTGAGTGGACTTTGCCCTTCTGTTTTTGTCAAGCCTTCGAGCCTAGAGCCCAGAATCGGCAGCCTTTAATGGTTTCTTTAGCCAGTTGAAAATGCTTCTATTAATACAAGTACTTGTGTTAATGATAATATCAATGGAGGGTACTTTTTAATTCAGTCAAAAGGGTTTTTTCATCCATGATTCTGACAGATCAACCAATTCAAGGTTGCAATCATATACACACACACCAGAAAGAAACTGCAATTAAAGAATGAACGTTAATAAATATATTCGGGTTCACACGAATTGTCTCAATGTAAGAATTTGGCTTTCCCCATGTTCGCTTAGCAGCAGAGCCTGGGACAAATCTACTGTTGGCACTCTGGTGGGGGGGGAGGGGAGACAGAGACCAACATGTACCTGAAGTAGGGTGGCCACTTGTGAATCTCAAAAAGAGAGGATATGCATCACCAAAAGAGGATGAAAATGGACACCAATTTGCATAAAATGTGCATATGCTAATACAGTGTTCTCCAACCTTGGGTCCCCAGATGTTTTTGGCCTACAACTCCCAGCATGCCCCAGCCAGCGTATGGGGCATGCTGGGAGTTGTAGGCCAAAAACATCTGGGGACCCAAGGTTGGAGAACACTGTGCTAATATATACGTACAGATGCAAATTTAGAAATAATTATTATAATTCAAATAGAAATACAGTACATCTCTTCATAGTCTGGAAGACTGTGACCAGGTGCTATTGATGGGCATCTTCAAGGCCCAGTTCTTTTTTCTGTGTTTTTTTTAAATTGTTAAACTGGACTTGGACTGGACATCCCTTCAAACAGAGGGCACCTCCAAAACAGAGGAGAGTCCTCTGGCAGCCCTTCAAATAGAGGGGTCCGTAAAAGAGGGCACATGGCCACCCTAAGTCCTAAAGTGAAAAGAGCAATCATCATACACCTAACTTACCAGGTGCCCAGTGCACTTTGGCAGATGCTGAATGAAAAAGTGGGAGAAAACTCAGGCTCAGTCACTGGGTGATGCAGAGAAAGGAGAAAGGCACGAAAAAGAGCCGCTGCCTTTGGCCTCTGACTGAAGCTCTTAACCGTCTCCTAGGGGTCCGGCTTTACCTTTTCAAGCCGTAGGATCACTTGGAGCTGCTACTCCCATGATGAAGCTTAGTAGTGAATGGTAGTACCTCCTGTCAAAACTGTTAGCCCCGCCCCCTGAATGATTTATGGCCCTTAAGCCCCACCCCCAGTGTAAGGCCCACATCAGCCGGAAGGCCCACCTCCGGAAGATCTGGTCAGGTGACCGGGGTCACCTGATGGGGGTCATGTGACCCCTCTACGAACTCACCTGACTGCCGCGGACCAATAGGGAGTGGCTTTAGACCCTTGGCATGCACAGGAACAAAGATGGCCACCGGCCATCTCCGCCCCCTCTCCGGGTTGGTCCAGCAGGGTCATGTGACCCCTCTACGAACTCACCTGACCGCCGTGGACCAATAGGGAGCAGTTTTAGACCCCTGGAATGCACAGGAACAAAGATGGCCCCAGCCACCACCGACCCCTCTCCGGGTTGGTCCAGCGGGGTCATGTGACCCCTCTACGAACTCACATGACTGCTGCGGACCAATAGGAAATGGTTTTAGAGGCCTGACGTGCGCAGGGACCCCATAGAAAAAACCGACCTTTCCCACCAGGCGGGACAGAACAAGGTCAGATCGAGGCGGCCTTCTCCCTTGCCCTTGTCCCTTGCCCGGACAAGTTCCCCAGCACAGACGACATGTTTTGGCAGTACAAACCCACAGCTGTGAACCAGAACAGCCAAACAGAGTCTACCGCTACACCTCCGATGGATGCAGAACCTACCCCCAAAAAGCGGTATATCAGTTCTGAAGATAGTGCTGATGAAGTTTTTCCATCACCTAAAAAATGCAAACAGAGGAGACTACTAAACACTGAATGTGGCACAGCCCCTTGGAAGTGGTAGCGGTCGAGAACCTCGTTGAACTTGCACAGGTAAAGAAAAAGAAGGAATGAGGGTGGGATGGGGGGCAGTTTTTTGGGTTGGGGGCGAATAGAGGAGAATGGTAACAGGCCCCAGAAGTAATTCAATAGAAGGTTTTTTCTATTTCTAGGGAGAGGCATTAAAGAACGAAGAAGCAGAAGATGGTGGACTGACTGCAGCAATGCTGTGGAGTATGACTGAAAACATTCAGCCAGAGGTTTGTGTGATTATCTGTAGCATCTTGTATTAAAAGACAGAAATAAACTCATGGTCTAAACCTTTCTTTAAATTCTTTCTTAGGATTCTGCTGAGCTGACAATGGATCACTCAAGCAGCGCTGTCCTTAAAAGTATCCTTGGTCTGCAAGCTGGGGAAATAGATTGCTCTTCACCCCAGAAATCGCGGAGGGCTATGCTTTGTATCGTCAGGGCAACCGTTTTTGGCGTCCTGCGATATTGTTTAATGCAATATGCGAAGGAGACCTGTCTGGGTTGCCAAATTCAAGAGCCAGGCTTGTCTCCCCATGAGTGTTTGACATGGACCAATGGCGTCATCTCTAGAAAGCTGAGAATTGTATGCGGGAAGATATGTTTTAAACGCATCTTGCACATTGTCGCTCTGATCGCTTATAGTTTTAATTGCCTTGCTCTGACCCAGAATTGTGTGGACACTGTATTAATATCGGTGACTAAGGTTGGCAGGTCGCACAAGGCGCTTAAGCAATTAAATAAATGTCTCAAAAGCTCTGACCATGTATTTTTAAATCATGTCATGAAAGTGATTAAAAACAGAGACTATAAAGATTTTCTTACAACTGTAAAAGCAGAATAAAATGGTGCCATGGCATACAGGCTCTGTTGTCTTCTCTCTTTTATCCTCACAAGTTTGGGTGGATGGGTTTGGAGACGCGTAACCTTGGCATATTAGCCAAGGCTGTGCAGAAAATACAGAATAAACCTGTTATGAGTTTTCACATGAACACCACGACTATACAGAAAATACTACCGGTAATCTCACATTAACCAAACAGGCCATTTGGTGGGGAGTGAAGGCACTGTTGTTTTTTAAATTATCAGGCCAGACATCACAAGGCATAAAATGTCACTGTAGCTTCCCTTAAAGGACAGAGTCAAGATGGTTATCGGGATACACATGCCTGTTTCCAGATAGACAAAGGAAGTAGCCAAATGGTCAGACATGTGTTTATGGAGATTCCAAATGGAGATTGGGTCCATGTCCCCCAAGACAGAGAATGGCCAGCTGTGTGTTTATGGAAGGTTCAAAGGGAGTATCCAAGATGGTTATCTGGATACGCATGACTGTTTTCCAGATAGACAAAGGAAGTGGCCAAATGGCCAGAGACGTGTTTATGGGGATTCAAAATGGAGATGGGACCATGTGCTCAGATAGAGAACAGAGATAGCCATAATGTTAGCAAAAGCCAATCAGAGTCTCGGGGTGGGGGACCCCACTAATTGTAGCCAATCAGAGGGCCAAAATTCAAGCAAGAGGAGCCTGCGGGGATAAAAACCCCAGACCATGCCCTGGGTGTTTCTCTGCTTCCTGTATCTCGCCTGAAGCTACAGAATTTACTAGGCGTGAGTATCATTTACTCATTTATTCTTTGTCTGGTTAGGGGGCTTTAAAATATAATGCAACAGAAATCATGTTTTTCCAATTTATTCCCTTAGAATTGTAAAAAGGCTATAGAATGCCTACAGGCATGGCTTTTTATTCTATTTTATTATTATTATTATTTGTGGGGGGGGGATGTAAAAGTTACAAAGGGTAGGCTCTTTTAATTTCTTGCAATTTGTCAGGAGACATGTATCTGGTTTTCTGTGTCGGTTTGAGAAGCCACATGCTATTATTTCCCCCCTCTTTTTTAGACATGCGTTGTAGTTTATAAATGGCTAAGGCGGTGCAGATTCTAACCCCCCCCCCCCCCTCATCCCAACCACACAAATCAAAACTTGGTCAAAGGTAAAGAGAGTGTGTGTATTTCACCCACCCCAAACCACAGCCACCCACCCCATCTACCCAGACCCCTTTGTTTTCAGCAGTCACACAGATTAAAGTTACAGAAGTGTGTGCGTGTGTGTGTGCATGCAGGAAAGATAGTTATTTTTCCTACAGAGATCTTTAGTTTAAGAAAGGCCTTTTGTTTTTAATGTAAAAATGAAGTCTGTTAGAGATTCTGTTTTTCTTTTCTGTGTGTGTGTGTGTGTGTGTGTGTGTGGTGCAAGGGCGTTTTGTAAGTAGAGAAGTCTTGCTGAAAAGCAGACAGGCTTTTGTAGTTATGAGAGCGTAAACGGAGGCGCTGCAGATTATTTCTTCTAATTTAAAGGCAGACAAAGCTGTGGTATTTTGTAGAGGCTTTGTCAACTCCCCCCAACCCCCCCTCAAAAAATGGGTGGGGTGGGAAGGGGGGGTCTGAGGTAAAGGGTTGGGTTGGGGGGGTTGTTGTTTGTTTTCAGCCGTCACCTATATTAAACAAATAATGACAAAAGGCAGGGGTGGGGTATTTCAAAGATATTTATTTTCATTCAGAGATGTTGCTGCAATCTTTATGCGGGGAACAACCACCATTTTAGGGAAAAAATAATGTGTGCACAGAGCTTTTATTTTCATCTTCAGGTTGTGGTAGGGGGTCCCCAGCTTTTGATTTTCAAATGTTACAAATCCTTTCTCCTGAAATAATAAAAATAAACATGTTATTAGACTATTTGAATGGCAAGCAAAAAACTTACGGGGTTAGTTGTTTGAATTTAAGTAGCATCTCACATTGATACGTACCCAGCCACCATTTTCTATGATCCACGCTGCTTTGGTGTTCATTATATGGTTGGTGATAAAATTAGCCAGCTGGTCTATATTCTCCCCTGTTAAAGGAACGCTGTGTGCCTGTTTCTTTGCAATAGCACCGCCAAACAGGAAAATGGTTAAAATTCTGCCCCAGTTAGTTTTGCCATCAGCAAATTCTGCGTGCATCACTAGAATAAAAGTCTGAAATGCATCATCCAAAGATTGGATCTGTAGGTCCTTGGTGAGCGGGCTTAGCGTTTCTTCAATATCCTTTTGAAGTGTAGAGGCTATATTTTGTAAAATTAAAATCATTTTGTATTCTGATACCACCTTGCTTGTTTGTCCACAGATCATACTCAAATAAGCATGGAACAGCTTAAAGGTTTGCCCCTCCATTCTTTTTCTCCTACCAGCTACTGCTATAAAGGGCCATAGACGGTCTTTGGGGTCCCGTGAGGTTGAGGGCGGGGCTCGGGGCAAGCCTCTACATGCCCTAGGATGCACAAACTAATAGCTTTTCTCCATTGACACATCCATAGAAAAAGAGCCAAAAACAGGGCAAAAGAAGGGAAGCAGCAGCCCCGGTGCATTGCCAGGATACATTGCCATGACAGAACTGGGTAAGGGTCTTTATTGTAGTGGGGCTTGTCATGTAAAAACATCATAACGTGGTTTCAGACAGTACTGACTATTTGGTGGGGGTTGTTTTATAGAAGCGGTGTTTACAGATGATTTCGTGACATCTGACCAGTCTCTGAAAGGAAAAGGGAATCGGGGAGCTATTATGCTGGTGCTAGGCAGCACAGGTAAAGGGGTTGTTTTTTTTGTTTTTTTTTTTATTTTTTTTTTAATTTTAAATGATAGTGAAATACTTTGTGAGGGCCCTGTAAAAATTGAGATGTGCATGAGTGTGTGTTTTCTTTTTAGAAGCTTCTGCTAATGTTCAGCCTGGGCCCAGCACCGATCTCCACAAGAAAGCTGTAAGAAAAGCAAAACACATAGACACGCCAGCCATAGCCCCTGTTAAAAAAAATTGAGGTCGCCAGACCGTCACTTAACAAAAACAGTGGTAAGAATGGTGTGTGTGTGTGTGTGCGCGTGCACGCATAACTAAAAAGTATTTCTATCTTTGATTTTAGACAAGAAACCTGAACCACAAGCTGGTGGTGGTGGACCAGAGACCAAGAGGGCGAGATATGGAGGCTTGTCTACGAAAGATCAGTCACCCTCCAAAAGCTGTGGTAAGATGTGTGTGTGTGTGTGCATAACTAACGAGGGTATTCTAATCTCTGGCCTGTCTTTGTTTTTAGATGAGAAATCTGAACCACTAGGACCCACGAGGGCTAGATATGGAGACTTGTCTACAAAAGATCAGCCTGCACGCATGCCATCATCATCAATCAATTTATTGTGTATAGCCAAAGGCCTTTACAATGCGCAACAAGGACAAAAGAAAAACATACATCTGAATACATACAGTATTACCTGCAAAATTTGCAAAATAATATTTATACCTAAATCTTAAGGTTTAGTACATTTGCATAGCTGGATCGGAGCTTCTTAGCTGCCAAGGCAAATTTGGCTACCAAATGTGTAATTTGCAGATGTTTATCAGCTAAGCATACCAAGTCCTAACTTTGTTATATTTTTTAACAGAGTTAGTAGAAGCCTTCCCCTTATTTTTTCTTTTTCTTTTTGAAGTGGCTTAGGCCTTCCTCTGTTTATTCTTTTGAGGAGGCCACCACCTGAGAATTCCTTCATTTTTTCTTTTGTTTTTTCTTCCCCGGTGGCTTGAGCCTTTTTCTATTTATCCCTTGGAGAGGCTTCCAATGTGCTGATTACTCCACATCCGACAAGAAACCGGTTTGCCCCTCTTGTTTCGTTCATTATCTTTATCAAGGAATTCTTACGGACTATATCAGTGTTGTATCTACACCAAAACACAAAAATATTTCTACAGTGTTACAAACCCTTTTCAAAACAAACATCATGCAATCAACCCTCAAGGTCCCACTTGTACAAGTGTAAGAATGTAAGTAAAACAAGTGGGACCTTGAGGGTTGATTGCATGATGTTTGTTTTGAAAAGGGTTTGTAACACTGTAGAAATATTTTTGTGTTTTGGTGTAGATACAACACTGATATAGTCCGTAAGAAAACCTGGGTATTTAAAGGGGAGTCCTGTCTGTCTGAATTTATCAAGACCTTCACAGACAGTATACAGTTTGAAGATTGTACGTTTATAGCCCATAACGCTAAGGGGTATGACGGTTACTTCGTTCTCAAGCAGTTGATAAAAGAAAACATGCCTGTGGAGCTGACCACACAAGGGAGGAAATTAATATGTATCACAGCCAAGGGGCTAAATATAAAATTTATCGGTTCTCTTTGTCATCTTCCCATGGCCCTCTCTAAGCTACCAAAGGCCCTGGGTTTTGAAGGTTGCAAGGGTTACTTCCCCCATTATTTTAACAAGCCTGAGAATTGGGGTTATGTGGGCCCTTTGCCTAAAGCGGTGGACTACGGCGTCAAGCACATGATGCCGGGAGACAGAGAGACTTTTTTAGCCTGGTATGAGGAGAACAAGTCAAAAACTTTTGATATGCAGAGGGAGCTGGCGTTTTATTGCCAGCAAGATGTTGACATTCTGGAGCGGGCATGCACAAAGTATAGACACAAAATCATGGAAATGACACAGGTCGTGAGAGAATTTAGGAAGGGCAAGAAATGCGTGCAGAAGAGGCTCGCCATCGATCCCCTGCAATTTCCGACCCTGGCTAGCACATGCTTTGCGATGTACCAGTTTACATTTCTGAAGGAAGGTACAATAGCAATTCCCCCGTCTGACAACTATCACAGGGTGTGTAAACGTTTCTCCACTCCTGTGATCCAATGGTTGTGCTATAGAGCATAAAGAAAAGATTCAGATCCAGCATGCCTTAAAGGGTGGGGAATTCAAAGCTGGTACATATTTTCTAGATGGCTACGCTGTCGTAGATAATAAGAACAGCTAATAGAAGGAGAATCACGGTAATTACTACTGTATCCACAAAAGTGCCAATGTCACCGTGATTAAACTTACTTTTATATACGGTATTTATAATTATACCTTTTACAAAAAAAATTTATATTAATTTTTTAGAAATTTTTAAACACACTAACATTTCGAGTATAAAACCATAATGATTTAACATTCAAATTTGAGGACTTAACGGTGACAATGCTGGGATTTCAAATAACATAACTGTAAGTATAAATCCATAGTAATTTCATACAAGTTTGAGGACTTAACAATAATGCAATTACAAGTAACACAATATATGTATATTCTCATTGGTGATTTAGCATACCAAGTCCTGAGAATTCCTTCATTTTTTCTTTTGGTTTTTCTTCCCCGGTGGCTTGAGCCTTTTTCTATTTATCCCTTGGAGAGGCTTCCAATGTGCTGATTACTCCACATCTGAAAAGAAACTGCTTTGCCCCTCTTGTTTCGTTCATTATCTTTATCAAGGAATTCTTACGGACTATATCAGTGTTGTATCTACACCAAAACAGAAAAATATTTCTACAGTGTTACAAACCCTTTTCAAAACAAACATCATGCAATCAACCCTCAAGGTCCCACTTGTTTTACTTACATTCTTACACGTTTACCTTACTGTATCTGTATCATGCTTTTTCTCTCAGTGAGTCCTCTAGTGGCCATACTTTTAATACATGTATTTATACTCCATATACAGCTGAAAACTGCTGTTAACCATTTCATCACTATTCATTAGAGTAAGGTACAAGTGAGGGGGGGAATTTAGGGGGAGTTGACAAAGCCTCTACAAAATACCACAGCTTTGTCTGCCTTTAAATTAGAAGAAATAATCTGCAGCACTCCGTTTACGCTCTCATAACTACAAAGCCTGTCTGCTTTTCAGCAAGACTTCTCTACTTACAAAACGCCCTTGCACCACACACACACACACACACACACACACAGAAAAGAAAAACAGAATCTCTAACAGACTTTATTTTTACATTAAAAACAAAAGGCCTTTCTTAAACTAAAGATCTCTGTAGGAAAAATAACTATCTTTCCTGCACGCACAGGAAAAAAGGATAAAAGAGAGAAGACAACAGAGCCTGTATGCCATGGCACCATTTTATTCTGCTTTTACAGTTGTAAGAAAATCTTTATAGTCTCTGTTTTTAATCACTTTCATGACATGATTTAAAAATGCATGGTCAGAGCTTTTGAGACATTTATTTAATTGCTTAAGCGCCTTATGCGACCTGCCAACCTTAGTCATCGATATTAATACAGTGTCCACACAATTCTGGGTCAGAGCAAGGCAATTAAAACTATAAGCGATCAGAGTGACAATGTGCAAGATGCATTTAAAACATATCTTCCCGCGTACAATTCTCAGTTTCTAGAGATGACACTATTGGTCCATGTCAAACACTCGTGGGAAGACAAGCCTGGCTCTTGAATTTGGCAACCCAAACAGGTCTCCTTCGCATATTGCATTAAACAATATCGCAGTACGCCAAAAACGGTTGCCCTGACGATACAAAGCATAGCCCTCCGCGATTTCCGGGGTGAAGAGCAATCTATTTCCCCAGCTTGCAGACCAAGGATACTTTTAAGGACAGCGCTGCTTGACTGATCCATTGTCAGTTCAGCAGAATCCTAAGAAAGAATTTAAAGAAAGGTTTAGACCATGAGTTTATTTCTGTCTTTTAATACAAGATGCTACAGATAATCACACAAACCTCTGGCTGAATGTTTTCAGTCATACTCCACAGCATTGCTGCGGTCAGTCCACCATCTTCTGCTTCTTCGTTCTTTGATGCCTCTCCCTAGAAATAGAAAAAAACCTTCTATTGAAATACTTCTGGGGCCTGTTACCATTCTCCTCTATTCGCCCCCAACCCAAAAAACTGCCCCCACCCCACCCTCATTCCTTCTTTTTCTTTACCTGTGCAAGTTCAACGAGGTTCTCGGCCGCTACCACTTCCAAGAGGCTGTGCCACATTCGGTGTTTAGTAGTCTCCTCTGTTTGCATTTTTTTTAGGTGATGGAAAAACTTCATCAGCACTATCTTCAGAACTGATATACCGCTTTTTGGGGTAGGTTCTGCATCCATCGGAGGTGTAGCGGTAGACTCTGTTTGGCTGTTCTGGTTCACAGCTGTGGGTTTGTACTGCCAAAACATGTTGTCTGTGCTGGGGAACTTGTCTGGGCAAGGGAGAAGGCCGCCTCGATCTGACCCTGTTCTGTCCCGCCTGGTGGGAAAGGTCCAGGGCCCCTGCACACGTCAGGCCTCTAAAACCATTTCCTACTGGTCCATGGCGGTCAGGTGAGTTCGTAGAGGGGTCACATGACCCCGCTGGACCAACCGTGGGGAGGCGTTGATGGTGGCCGGGGCCACCTCCTTTCCGGGTGTGTGTGTCAGGGGTCTAAAACCACTCCCTATTGGTCCGCAGCAGTCAGGTGAGTTCGTAGAGGGGTCACATGACCCCGCTGGACCAACCCAGAGAGGGGTTGGTGGTGGCCGGGGCCATCTTTGTTCCTGTGCATGCCAGGGGTCTAAAACTGCTCCCTATTAGTCCGTGGCGGTCAGGTGAGTTCATAGAGGGGTCACATGACCCCGCTGGACCAACCCGGAGAGGGGTCGAAGATGGCCGGTGGCCATTTTGTTCCTGTGCATGCCAAGGGTCTAAAATCACTCCCTATTGGTCCGCAGCGGTCAGGTGAGTTCGTAGAGGGGTCACATGACCCCCATCAGGTGACCCCCCAGTCACCTGACCAGATCTTCTGGAGGTGGGCCTTCCGGCTGATGCAGGCCTTACACTGGGGGCAGGGCTTAAGGGCCATAAATCATTCAGGGGGCAGGGCTAACAGTTTTGACAGGAGGTACTACCATTCACTACTAAGCTTCTGCTGATGGTCCCACACTTCTTTAAGAATACCCATTCCAGTCCCCCACTTCCCCCCGGATCTATAATTCAGTTCTTCCCTATTGCAAAAGTGCTAAGTGGTGACATCATCAAGCACGCATGCATAGCGATCAGACTGGGATGAGGATTGTTTCCGTCTCATCTCCCAGTCTTTACTGCCACTTGGGATGCTTCCAAACTGATGGCTCCCAAGCACTGTGCAGTAATCACCCTTCTGCTTGCAGAATTGCAGTTCGGGGGGAGGGATGGAACTTTTGGGGGGGGTGTAATCCCATTATGTTCCATGCACATTAGTGGGCATGTCATAATTTCATAGATTTCATAGATCACAGAATTGGAAGGAGCCTACAAGGCTATCGAGTCCAACCCCCTGCTCAATGCAGGAAACTAGGCCTGACTCCTGCTTAGCTTTCTATGCTCAGACAAGCTTTGTCGTGTCCTGTCGCGGGCAGGACACGACAATTAACCTAAGCATGCCGTTTTTAAAATCAATTTTCGAACAATTTTAAAGATCGTTTTTAAAATGTGCACTAAAGCATTAAAAAAAATTTTTTTAGGAGCTATTGCACAATTATACCATCTTCAAAATGGTAGGCTAAAATGTATTTTTTGTGCTAATTAACAGAAAAATAAGCCATGCTAAAATGGCACCAATCAGAAAGGCAGTGTGTTTTTTATTTTAAAATCTCTCTTTTTTTTCATTTGCACTAAAACACTTTTCCATTTAAGTGTTGTTGTGCTAATATTTTTTAATTGGCAAAAAAGTGTTCTAGCATAAATTAAAAGATTTAAAAAACAACAACACCATGATAAAATGATGCCAGCCACAAAGCTAACAGTGAAGGTGTGCTAGTGCTAAGGCAATCTACTCCTGAAAAGACTGCACTACTGTTCTGTTCTTTCCAGAAAAGTTTGATTTTCTGCAGTCTGAAAAAAGATGGAAAGAGCATGGGTGGAGGACAAGAGGAAAATGACTTGATGATGTCATCATGTATATGCCGTGTAGTCTTCCTTAAAGGCTAACAATGTCATGGGTTCTACCAGAAGAATGGTGAGGAGGTTATTACGGTTCAACAGATAGTTTAGTGAACTTTCCTAGTGTCCAAAAGCCAGGATAGTTTCTGGGAGCCATACCAAGGCCTTATTGGTCTTCAGCTTGTTAGGGAGATCATTGCCTTGAAGCTGTTCTCTCCAATTAGGTAAGGGCTGCTTTTGCTGTGAGAACCGAAACTGTTTGCTTTACTGAAGCAGCTTCGCCCCGCTCATCTCTCAAGAAGGGGGTTAACTTGTAGCTTACCGACAGCCTCTGAAACAGGGGGAGAGGAGCTATAACAGTGATGGCGAACCTTTTTGAGCCCGAGTGCCCAAACTGCAACACAAAACCAACTTATTTATTTCAAAGTGCCAACACTGCAATTAAACCTGAATACCGAGGGTTTAGTTTTAGAAAAACAACTCATACAGTTGTCCGAACTAATTAACATCTTTTGTCTTAAAAGAAAAACACAATAACAGAGCTTTCAATGATACAAACAGTTTTTTGTTGGGGGAAAAAATCAACTCAAAAAATTATTATAGTACTACATTGTACACATAGCCTGAAGGGAATTTATACAATCTTTTAAAATAATTAGGCACATGTATTTTTGGATAAGTGATTCTCAACTTGTAATATGATTATATGCCAGACTGAAATTGTATGGGGCAAGCTTTACCCCGGGTCCTTTCCCTGCTTCTACAGGTGTCGGATTAGTAAAAGTAAAAGTCAACCTGTACTAGGATGAGCAAGATAAACAAGAAAACTAAACGTGCTTAACACATTTTAAACACTTTATGTCTTGGACTGCAAACACTGCATTAGGTAAAAGTTTGCATTGGGCATGCTTTTGCACAATTAATGTGATTTCTGCTGTTGCATGCATGCTGATAATTTGTCAAACCTTGGCTCATACTCCGTTAGTTTGAGAGCAACACATGCAGCACTCAGGTCAACTGTTAGGGCTTTACATCCAAGCCATGCTCTGTGCATCATTCTTCAAAATCTTTTAAATGTGATAACAATGTAGAAAAGAATTATGTAACAGGAATTCTAGAATAAAATCATTCTGTTCCACACTGTGAGAAAGAACAAGATCATTAGTGTTTTGCAGAAGGGGACAGTCTTTTCGTGATCTGGTGACCAATGTCTCGAGTGCCCACAGAGAGGTCCCTGCGTGCCTGCTGTGGCACCCGTGCCATAGGTTCGCCATCACTGAGCTATAAGATCCCTGGCAGATGCCTTCTTCCTCTGTTCTTGGCCTGGAGAGAGGAATTGACGCATCACTCACCCAGGCAACTTTGGAGGCCCAACGGAGCATCCCCTGGCCTATTCAGGGAACCATCCTGAAGTGTTCCCTCTGAGAACACTTCACCAAGACGGCCACAGATAAGGGGAGTGTAAGCTTTATTTTGCTTGCTTATTTTCTGCATCCATATTTCATCATGGTATTCAATGAACTGTTTATCATCTTTGACACAAGTGGTTTTGTTTCATCCTGAGAATCCTTGAATCTGAACTTCTGAAGTGAGGTGCCTTGGCTGGACCAGGCCCACGAGTAATAGTAATACACCTTGTAAAGAGCGAGTGAACAAAGTGTGGCCATTCCACAGTAGACACTGAATATGGATGCACCTGAGGAGCCACTGTGGACAAGAAGGGACCACAGCCAGGGCCCAGCTGAGGAGAATCCCCATCCGTGTGACTGTGTCAGCTGCTGCAGGTTTTCCTGATAGCCATCTTCAGGAACCGTGGAGTAAGATATCAGTTGAGAGTTATTAGTCATGTATGGAGGAGCCTTCTGTGAGAGGGAGGGCTAATTCATGTTATTGTTTAATTACTTGCTGTGGTACCCTTGCAGACTCATATGGGTGGAATGATGGGATACACGTGTTTTAAGTAAATAAATAACAATACCCAAAGGAAGGCAAAAAAAAAAACACCCATCCTCGGGTGACCTGGAAAACATGGCTCCCAACAAGGAGTTCGCAGTAATCTGTGCACATTAAAGTAATCCAAGCAGAATTAAGGTGGATAGTTGTGTGGGAAAGACTTATAACAAGCTGAACCTTGACTTTTTAGCCCCTTGGATAATCTAGAGCAGGGCTCTCCAAGCTTGGGTCCCCAGATGTTGCTGGCCTACAGCTCCCAGCATACCCAGCCAGCATGGCTAGTGGCAAGGGATTCCGGGAGCTGTAGTCCAGCAACATCTGGGGACCCAAGGTTGGAGAGCCCTGGTCTAGAGACGTACCTGGACTGCAAATTTCCACTCAGGCACAAATGATGCCCCTGACATCACCACCCAGAGGAGTGGCTCTGTTAGTCCATGTTGCAGTAAAAACAACAAAGAATCTTGTGGCTCCTTAAAGCAGGGTGGGCAACATGTGGCCTGTGGGCTACATGTCACCTCCACTGCCCCTAGCGCCCCAAAATATTATATTTAAACAAAACAACACAAAAAAAACCCAGCTGTGACCCTTAGCAACTAGGGAACGATAAAACCAACACATTTAGCTTGTTTGCAAGCTAAATGTGTCAATCCTATCGCTCCGTAGCCACTGTGGAGCGCTAAAAGGGTCGGATTTAGCTTGCAAACAAGCCAAATCTAATCCCTTTTGGTACTACAGAGTGCTACAGAGTGATTTGTTGCCGAAACGAGGGATTTTGTTAAAAAAAAAAAAAAAAAGAGTACTTATTTCATTGCAGGCCACAGGATAGGGGGCAGTCTGGGCCTGGGGGGCAAAAAAGTCACTGTTGCCCACCCCTTCCTTAAAGGCTAATAATGTTATTATGGTGCAAACTTTTGTAGACGACTTCATGAAAACTTATGCCGCAATAAATTTGTTATTTCTGATGTCCAGGCCCGGAGCCTCCTCTCTCGTTGTTCCAACCATAGGCCAATTCAGTGCTTATTAAGGGAGATACATTAATATATTCAAACTGATGCCTGCAATTCCAGTAGGAGGAAGTATGTATGTACAGGAAATGTATGACAAAAATCAATGGTATGTTCAGTATGGTTCTATTTTCAAGGTAACCAGACTTTCACACTTTACCCACAATAAAAATACTAGCTTAGGGTGTTTTTTTTGGGAAAAGGCAATGTTTTAGAGCAGTGTTCTCCAACCTTGGGTGCCCAGATGTTTTTGGCCTACGCTGGCTGGGGCATGTTGGGAGTTGTAGGCCAAAAACATCTGGGGACCCAAGGTTGGAGAACACTGTCTTAGAGGAAGCTCTATCCCTGTTTCAGGAATAATGATGTGGAGGAAGGGGGGGGCTGGCTGGCCCACCACACCCCCACCCTTTCCTACTCCAAAGGAACCAAGACCCCCAGAGATCTCAAGGTACCAGATTGCCAGCCTCAGCTGTCTGCAATCTTACTTGGATCTCTGTTGAGGGACTCGCCTTTAATTCTGTAACCTGGATTTAGTTACTGAAGCCACAGAGCAATCCACAACACCCGTGGGGTAAAACCAGGACAAGGTTTTTTCTGGTAGCATTTTACAACAAGATTAGGGAAATGAGAGAAGCACACAAAATAAAGAGAGAGACACGTTAGTACACAGTAAAGCTGATTCCTTAAGATCTCTCAGGCACATACCTGTTACCTGAGGGTGTTCTCTTCAAGGGTTAAATCCAGCACAGTCTCGCTGCCCGAGGGAGATTACCACACCTACCCGAAGGTCCGAGATGGGTAAAACTCCCACAAGGCTTGCCTTTACTAGAGCCCTCAATCCAGTTAATTTCACCAGGAGCTGCCTGGGGTCCTTGGCTTACCGCCATTACCACAGCCGGGTAGAACAAAGACCAAAACCCACGCTTTGGGAAATATACCTTTTCCCCCCTCCCCTCCTCCTTGTAACTCTGCTGCCTCTCAGCCAATTAGATTGAACTTCACCTGGCCAGTCAGGATGAGGGAGGCTCATGACTCATGCCTCATGGCTTGAACTATTTACATATGAAAGCCCTATCCGAGGCTTTCGTTTCCTCCCAGCCCCCTCAACTGGCCCCACTTGGCTTACACATGAGGAGGCGTGTGTGTGTGTGTGTGTGTGTGTGTGTGTGTGTGTGTGCATGCATGCAGGAACCCCCAAGGGCCCCTTTCTCCACATGCTAACTATGCACACCCCACCCCAGCCGGTTCACACATGAGGTGTGTGTGTGTGAACCCCCCCAAAGGCTCTTTTCTTCACAAATGACTAGAAACCTGCAGCCAAAATATTGGCTAGTCAGCTCAGATCAATATGTGAAATTCACCGCCCCCAACACCCCTCAGAGCAAACACATTGCTTCCCCCCCCCATTGTCGCCCCCCCCCCGGGAGTTGCCAGGTCACAATGCAGCTGTGACAGTCGAAACCTCAGGATTTTCCTGTCAGGTGCTAGACCCAAGGCCTAGCAACCTTCTGCCTTCTTGCATCCCTGGCCCGTAGGCCTCAACCCACTAAAATCCCCTTTGCTTACCCACTTCCTTCCCGTCAGTGTCCAGCCAGCTTCTTCCCCCCCACCCGCCGCCCCCACCCGGTACATCCCACTTTTTCCTCGGCTTCTCCTTTAACTCTTGTCTCCACCATACATGGTTTCCTCAGGGTCCTGCTTTCTAGACCACAGTGTATTTTGTTCCACTTTCTTTAACTACCCTGTTTCTTGTCCAGCCTCAACATCCTCCTCTTCTTCCCACAACAGTAGGAGTGGGCAACTTGTTGTGGCCCTCCAGATGTTGTTGGCCTACAACTCTTATTCAGTCCTAGCCATCATAGCCAGTGGTGAGGGATCATGCAAGTTGTAGGCCAAAACATCTGGAGGGTTGTCATACAACATACCCTGTCATACAACATACAGCCCCTCCTATAGCGTTACTTCAACATCTCCCTGATTAGACCCCTTTTGCCTCAGCCCCATCTCCTTGGCTCTTTTCCTTGTGACTGGATTGCCATCAGGGGGTTGGCACCCTCAGGTGGCTACCAATGCTGCGCCACCCTGGGAGGACCTCACTGCCAACTCCTGACTTGCTGATGATGACACAGAGCATCAATAGCCTACACACACCTGCCTTCTCTCCCTGTGTAGAGGATGGGAAGAAGGAGCCTAGTAGGGAAGCCTACCAGAATTGTGTCTTGCTTGGAGCCTCCAAAACCTGGAGCTGGCCCTGCTTCAAGCTACTAACACTTTTTTCAGGTTCCTCCTCAGCCCAGTTGTACCCTTCTCCCTAAACCTCCTTGCCTGTGGGCTCCCTCTCAATTACCTTCCCTGCATCCCAGAACCTCTTCCCAATGAGTCCTCAGCCCTGTGTGAGGTTATAATCCCCCAGCCAAGTTGACAAATTTCCCTTCCCTCACAGAATCAGGATTGCAAATGGTCTAGTTCTTTGAGCAACTGAATATTTCGTGCTACTATGACAGCTCAGGCACTCTGTGTCGGATTCTTCATTGCCACATACAATACGGATTGTCATGAAAATGTGTTTGCTGAGGTTCACTGAGCACTGGAATCCAGGATGCTTTGGCATAATTTAACCTCCGTCTGAGTTCAACAAAGAGATGGCATAAGATGAATGAGAACTGAAGCAAATTCAGCACAGTATTATAAATTATTTCTTCAGAAGCAGTCTGGTTACATTTCATAATCATAAGTGATGCATAAATCCAAGAACACTGATTTATGAGGAACTGGCCTGTTAATGCTGCCAGAAGAAATAGCAAAACCAGTGAGTGAAAATGTCACAGCACAATAACTTTTCTCCTGACCAAGCAAAATATGATATATCGAATGTTTTACAAACTTGACTTTATTTCCCTTTGATCCACTGTATTCTGGAAAGTTGACAAATGCCTGGCAAATGAACAACTATCTGTATGCCAAAATTGCACATAAAAACATTTTAAAGAATAGTCAAGAGAAAGTGGTGTTTCTTTTCTTTTTTTAAATTATTTTTTTGTGAAGCTAAAGGAATAACAGGAAAACCTTGAACAGACAATTTCTAGGAAGGAGTGTTTCCGTTTTATGATTTATTGAAAACAAGGCAAGCTACCAACAGAAACCTCCAAGGTACCCTTTTCTGTCTGTTTACCAGAATAAAGTAGACTGTGGTACATCAGTGGACCTCTGGCCAATTTCTGCTGGGCAACCTAAGGTGTGCAATTAATAAAAATAAAATTAATAATCAGCAATTAGTTAATTAAACCCATCCTCGCAGGGAACAGAAACGGATTAATTAAAGTCTCGTTCAGGAATGCCATGACCATATCAGTGAACAGGAAGCAACTGATTCTGGGGGAAGAAGAAGCAGCCAAGAAGGAGAAGCTGCTTTAAAATAAAAAAAAAAAATTAAAGTAAGAAGAAACCACTTATTAAATAACCAGTTTCAAGAGGAAAATGGAACCTTTGCTAAACAGGGCTTCTGATTAAACATAATTAAGCTGCAGTCTCTTTCCCAATATTCTCTGGCATGGAATTTGCCTTTGCATCTGCCGCAAATTGAAGTGACATTTTTACTGAGCACCTCCACAACTGTCAGCTCAGAGCCCCATCAGTTTATATATGTAAAGCTGGAATTTAGTAATGCAAATGTGCATCACTTCTGAATAATTCGCTGAGCTGCTGTAGCATAGCAGCTTCTCAGGTTTGACTGTTGCGTTGCAATCCACAAGCACAGTTTAGTATATCTGTTGTTATATGGGCGCTATCCTTTGCATGTTTAGACAGAAAAATGTCCTACAATCCAACACATTTGGTGGGCACCTGTTTGGAGAAGGGTGGTGCATTACAACCTAAATTCTATCCCAGCTGCTATTTGGCATGTTAGGTAAACATGTTTTCCCTAAAGAGCAAATAACAACTGGGAATGCAGTTCAGGACAATCATGTGGAAGTGTTTTTATTAACAATAACAACATACACACACACACACCTCCCCTGGTACTGTGGTCTTCATCCAATCCCCTCCCCGTCATGGCTGCTTTGAACTGCTAAGGATGCAATCCTATGCATGTTTAGATCAAAAAAAGTCCTACAACTCCCAGCATTTCCCAGCCAGCGCACCATAAATATCCAACAACATGTTATGTAGTTTGCCACACACACACACACATTATTCTGCCCTAGATTCCTAGGTTTTATCTTTAGATTGCAAGGGAATGTTTCAGAGGCAATTGGCCATGCTGAGAATGTTGTTGAGTTTGAAAAAAGCTCAGCACTTAAGCAAGGGCAAGCCGCCAGGGAAAGGAGGAAATAAATAACCCTTCTCTGACTAGAACAGAGCTTATAAGTTGATGCAATGAAACATGAAAGACACATAAAGGCTGCTTGGATGTTTCAGTGGCTCACTGTGTATGTTGCAAGAAACTCTTGAGTGGGGTGTGCGTGGGTAACTGAGCACACAACATGCGCTGGCCAAAGGAGACCTTAACACTGCATCACATTTCTGTTTTCGTTTACACGGTGTATTATGCGTGAAGGAGATAAATCAAACAGGGCACGGGGGATCTGCCTCCTTCAGGAACTATTAAAAGGGTTGCCTATTACGGGTGCTGATGCCCGCAAGATTTTTTGCGGGCGAGTGGGAGCAATTGTTTGCCCTATCAGGCCAGGGTCAAAAGCAATGGATTAAAAATATCAGAGAAGTCAACTTTGGCTGTTCATTAGTATCAGCTTCCTAGGGAAGGAAGGGAGGGGAGTGAACGTCTCAGATCATTTATTGTTAGTTAGAATTTATTCGTACAACATAGATATATAAAAACACAATCAAAACAGTACCAAAGAAATGTTAGATCTTTTTTCCCCCCCTTTGGATTATTTGCCAGGTTAAACACAGTCAGTCGAAATCGCTTGGTTTGAATGATAACTCATGTTATCTGATTTACAAAAGGCAATTAATGCTCAAAGCACCAAACAAAACCTCCAAACAAATTAGAATACACACATACCCAGACCGCATTCAGAAGAACTGACTGTAAGAGCAATTCACCAATAAAACAAGCAACTTGCTGTGGCATTTCCTTCTTGAGGAACACTCTCTGTTGCAGCCTCCTTCAACCTAGTGCCCTCCAGATGTGTTGGACTATAATTCTCATATCTCCAGCTGGCATGGCCAGCACATCTGGAGGATACTAGGTTGGTGAAGTCTGCTCTATTGAAATGGAAAAGTGAGTGTCCCAGCCCTCTGTACACTGGCCTGCAGACTCTGGGATGCACGACTAAAGTCAAATCTCCTCTGCTTCCTAAAACAACCAAGACAACACTGTACCACATTGGCTATTGAGAGACCTGAGTTCTTGGGTGACCTTCCCATGAGTACCAAAACACACATCCACCTATAGAGTCAAGCACTCTCTATTCAGCAGTACAGGCAATCTGTTGGAGGATATGGAAAGGAGTCAGTCCTATACTGGTTAGGACAAGGCAGAGTTTCCCCCCATATACGGTACACAGCCTGGTTGTTGAAACTGGTTATCAACACGAGGGTTTCTAAACCCTTGCTAAAAGGCTCTTAAAAGGAAATGGATTGTCCACACAAGGTTTAAAACTAATAAAGGCATTTATTAGTTTTACTTACAGTTTGTTTACTCATATATGCAAGATGCGTATAGGCAGATTAGAGTCTTGGTGTTAAGTGTCTGCTTCACTGGAGATCACTGGCTGGAAGCCAGCTCAGACCTTATGTCCATGAGATTGGAGAAGCAGAGAGGCGGGGGCACAGAGAAGCAGGCTTGCTACTGCCTTATCTCTCTGTCTCCATATCTCTCACCCTCACCCCGCATTTGGAAAAGCCTTCAGTAATTTACCTTACAATTTGCCTTTGTTGTTGTTGTTGTTGCTTAATCTATCAATAAAGCTCTCCCTTTTCTGGAAAAGCTTTGGCCTTGTTTCTGTTACTCCCTCCTTGGATACCTTATGACAGTGTTCTCCAACCTTGGGGTCCCCAGATGTTTTTGGCCTACAACTCCCAGCATGCCCCAGCCAGCTCGCGGACGAAAGGGCATACCATCCATCGCAACAGCTGAGTAAGCAGCGATCTGGTTTTTTGAGCAACTCGGTCCAAAAAAAAAAAAAAAAAAAAGCAACCCACCACCAGCAGCAGCCGCTCATTCATCGGTGATGTTGGTCGTGGCGTGGAGAGAGGCGCTTCATCATCTCACAGCTTTCGGGGAGGGTGACGAGAGAGAGTCACTGGCTGCTGCTGGAACTTTCCCTCCCCGGGGCCTGGTTGAAAATGTCGCCTCGACCGTGGGGGGGAATAAAGCAAGCGGGAGTTTCCCCGGCCCCTCGTGAGCGCCCGCGCGGTTGTTGGAGAGAGTTTCCCGGAACTGCCGCGCTGCCTATAAGCCCTCGCCCGTGTCGAAGCGCCGCAGAAGCGCGCTCGCCCGCCTGCCTCCGCTCAACAGCGCCCTAGTGGACCGCAGCCTTGCCCGGCGGGGTGACTTGCTTTCTCCGGCTCCCGGACTGATTCGGATCGGTCCGGCCCGCCTCAAGGGATCCATCGAGACCAGCAGAACCCATCACCACGCAGCGCTTCGAGCGGCGGATCTCGCCTCTGATCAAGATGCGAAGCTTTCTCGCCTTCTTCCCCCTGCTTGCCTCGGGCGCCTGGGCTGTTGCCGCTGGAGGTAAGGGCAGGGATATTTGTTCTCTCTCTCTCTCTCTTTCTCCGCTAATGCCGCGGTTATTATTCTCTCCAGGTTTATTATCTCGCAACTGTAGCTTTTTTTCTCCCCCCATAGGGACCTAACCTATTAAAGTAAGCGGGCGTCTAAAACTGGAATCCCGCCCCCCCCCCGCCCCAATAGATGGGATGGGGAATTCTAGCAATTACCCAGTGCTATTTACTAAAAAAAAAAACCCAAAACAAACACCCCAAAACAAGCAAACAAAAAACCCGTGGTCCTGGAGCTCAGGTCTGTCTGGAAAAACCAGGCTCAGATCTGGAAGACCTCCTCCATCTCTAAGATTTCCCCAAGATGTGAGAAATACACTCTTTACATGCTCAGGGGCAGTTTTTTCATCCTTCATTCTTACTTCCCAGAGTTGGCTTCAAGAATCTATGAATCTATAAGGGATGCTGGGGAGTTCAAGCAAAGGAAGCCTCGCCACAAATTACGCTGACTTGCTACCTTAAGGCTGCAATTTTGCTCTCTGTTTCTCATTCTGGAAAACGACAGGAGTGATTTTTTTATTTTTTTTTTACTCTTTTAAAAAAACCTAGAAACTAAAATGAGAAAGTAATGCGTTCAGAGATAGCAAAAAAGCGCACTGAATGATGGCCAGAAGAATCTGTTGCCAGACGCAGCAATCTCAGCTTGCTTTCTGGTAAGGGCTCCCTTTGGCTCTTTTGCTGCTGTTTCTGACCTGGAGGATTTGAGAAGTGGAGCATGATTTCTGGGAACTCCCTTCACCAGCCTTCTCCAGCTTGGTGCCTTCCAGATGTGTGTGGGCTACAACTCCCAGCACCCCCCAGCCAGCAGTGGTTAGAATATCAGTTTGGGATGTGGGAAGCCCAGGTTCAAATCCCGTCCAGTCTCTAGTCTCACCTTCATAGGGCTGTTGTGAGAACAACATGCTTCTCGGTCTCGGAGCTCCTTTTAGGACAAGCACATCTGTGCATGTGTTTATCTCAAATACTACTGACGACCTGAACCCAAAGCCCCCCCTTGCTAAGTGAGGATGCCGCATTTCCAGTTTTGGATGTACTGTCTGTTTTATGTATCTGGCATTGTTTCCCCCTATAATTAATCACCGTGTTGCATTTTATTCTTTTAGCTTTATGTAATCTGCCGGGAGAACTTTTGTTATTGGGCGGATTAAAATATATGTATCATAAATAAATATAACTGGGGCTAAAAAGAGATTGATAGGAAAAATCAGTGGTTTTGTCATAATCGACAGAAATATCTATACCCCTTTCACCACACCCCCAAGTCTTTTTGTATATTTTAATACCTATGAATTGGTAGCATCAGAAACATATGATCTGAATAAAACAAAGTCTTTTTAGGTTCAGTTTTCAAGTATGTAAGAAGCTTTCCCCTCCCTATAATTAGCACTTTTCTGAAATAAATAACTTCCTGAGCAGTTACTCCGGACTCCCCTTTAAACACCTCATCGTGGTCACAGTGACGGAAAGGGGGAACTTTTGCCCTGGTCACTTAAGCAGATAAACAAGTGTGATCGTCACCTTGAAAATTCCACCCTGAGTCAGCGGCAATTTTGGGTGGGAAGAGAGCTGGATGGGTAATATGAGTGGGATTTGAAATACTACCATGCGGGAGTGGGGGTGGGGGTGCATTAGCTGCCACCAACATATATATTTTAAAAGATCAGACATTTTCCTATTCTAAAGTCAAGTTCTCGTTCTTTAAATGGAACCATGTCACAAAATAAAAAGGTTGTTTTCCAAAAAAATTCTTAAGTGGGGCCAATCAGTGCTCCAGGTGTGGTGGAGCACCTAACAGGCCTGCCTTGGCTATGGCCCTGCGCATATGCTTTATGATGCTTTAGAAGCATCATATACAGGTTGAACAGGAGAGAGGATAAGTTGGGAACCCTGCAGGAATCCATGGACAACAATTCTCCTGTAGGGGAGATAGTGAGCTGTCCTCAGTAGCCGATGTCGAAACCCATGCAGTCAATTCCAGTAATACTTCGTGTCGCCGGGTTTATGTCTACGGCCCAGGGTTACTGGTTGTATTGTATTTTGATGTCATTCCATTTTCTTTGCAAAGCAAGACTATTGGGACAAAAAGGGGTGGCATACTGAGAAATAATCTTTCTTCTTCAGGCAAGATAGCCACATGCTTCACAGTGCAGTCCTAGGGGTCTTCCAGATGCAGGGTTCCTAGCAGGACCACTCAGAAAACCTTGGCTGGGCTTGTTCTGGGGTGGCTTCGAACCTTGCCCGGTTCAGTAGGGCAGGGAAAAGAAGGAACGGTGGCTTAGGATCATAGAGTTGGGAGGAGCCTACAAGGCCATGGAGTCCAACCCCCTGCTCAATGCAGGAAACTAGAGGAGGGGTCTCCCATCCAAGCAATAGCCAGGCCTGACCCTGCTTAGCTTTCCACACTCAGACGAGCTGAGCCAGCGTGAGCCACAGGCTTCTCTTCCCCCCCCCCCTCCCATAGTGTGAACCTGGTTGTTGTGTTCTTTTGTCTTTAATGGGTTTTCTGCAGTAAGGAAAAGGACGGAGGAAAAGGTGGTAAAACTTGGGAGGGTTATGAGTGGAAGATGCCATTGTGTGGTCTCCCATACAATTCTGTGAATGAAGCATGGTGGTGGTGCTATAAAAGCCTCAGCTGGAAACTCCCATATGCATTTTGACTCATAAGTAAGTTCCAATGTGTTCAGTAGGCTTACTCTCCCCAGTAAAATTCCAAAATCCACATTAGTGTAATACCGTTATTAGGCCACGCAAACAATCATCAAAAATGTGCAAGATCGATTTTTGGTTATCTTTTGTTTAGCCTAATAAAGGCATTACATGACTATGGATCTTGGAATTTTTCTTACGGTCAACACAGCCACCTTTCCCCCCCTTCTTTTTCTCCCTAGTAAGTATGTTCAGGACTGCAGGGAAAATATTATTATTTTTTTTACAGTGTTTCTTATCATTCATGTTGACAGCTGAGCCCTTCCTGGAAAGGGGCTGGTTTTCTTTTAAGACTGAGCAGGACTAAGGAGTGGCAGAAAATTCCTCTTCTAGATCAAGGGGCAAGTCTGAAGGAGTGAGTCATTATACAAAGGAAAAAGGAAGCCTAACCATCTCCTCCAGGCATATCTCAAGGGGAAAGTACTGCCACGTTTTGCTGAGTAACCAGTTAGATCAGTGTTCTCCAACTTTGGGTGTCCAGATGTTTTTGGCCTACAACTCCCAGCATGCCCCAGCCAGCATAGCTGGCTGGGGCATGCTGGGAGTTGTAGGCCAAAAACATCTGGGCACCCAAGGTTGGAGAACACTGAGTTAGATTACGTAATTGATGAAAACTACCGGTATTTGTGATGGGCAGGGCAATCCTATGGTGGTCAGAGAGGGAGACTGCTAAATCCAAGGATCTGCTAAATCCAAAACCGTGCCGGGCTCATGCTGCCAGAGTGGAAGGCCAGATACGAGGGGTAGAGGGCACACATTCTTCCGGTGTTTCCCCTCCCATTAGTCTCAACGGGGTGGAAAATAAGCACACCAGCACCAGAGATGGTGTGTACCTTCCCGCCTGTTCCTGGTGCATGTTGGGAGAGCTGGAGGGTCCCTCGATCCGCCCCTGGTATGCCCCCTTTTGCCATTGCCTGCTGCTGGAGCACCAACGGACAGGAGGTTTCCATGCCCACAACAACGGGCCTTGCAAGGGCGGGCTTTCCTTCTCCGGCCGCAGACCTCCTTCTCCGCCTGCAGACCCCCATCTCTGAGGGTGGAGATTCCCCGAAAGGCTTCCCGGGACGCTCCCCCCCCTGGGGATCATAGCACGGCACCCCAAGAGAAGCACTTACCCAAAAAAGCAAAGGGCAACTGGCACCGTCGTAGCAGAGGCACACGCAGTGCCCCTTCTCAAACACGCAGTTCCCACATTCAGTGGCTGCTGCTCAAGTGCTTGCATGTATGAACCATCATCATCATCATCATCATCATCATCATCATCATCATCATCATCATCATCATCAGGCGATCACTCGTGACCGAGTAAGATTGTCTTCCAGGATAAATTTTTTTACAAAAAGGAGATTTTAAAAGGAGGAAATTCTAAAGAAAATTGTGTAGACTCTAGCGATGGGTCCGTAAGTGACTGTGGAGGCCAATTCTAGATCCACACAGCTTCCCACAGTGAGGACACAGGTGACCAGATGGAAGATGGTCCTGTAAAGAATTCGTTTGACGTGCTTTTCGCTTAGCACGTTTCTCCCTTTCACCTTGCACTCGGGCTTCTTCAAAGTCCATGGAACCTTTGTGAGAGGCCAACCTCCAGTTAGATCGTTCATGGGCCAGAGCTTCCCAGTTTTTCGATGCTTATATTGCATTTTTTTAGATTAGCCTTATGAACATCCTATCCCCTCTCCGCTAGTAACATAATTAACGCCGCACAGTATATAAGCAGCACCACGTGGCTTCTGCAATTTAATGAGTTTGCAGGCAGGCAGGCAGACTGTCACGGAATTCAGCTTCCTGACACTTTCACAGCAAAGCAGGTTTCTAGACCTTATGACTGCAAAGAGTGCGAGAAAGTGTGTGGGCAAATTCCTGCTCAGAAGCCACAGGGGAAGCCGATTTAAGATTTCCTGCGGTTTTCGGAGGTGGCTCTTCAGTGCCCTCGTCTTTCTCTGCCCCTTCACTTGACAAGCAGCACCAGAATAAGCTACGCGCAATTGTGAAAAATAAAATTTTCCAAAATAGAGCCAGTGTGGCGTAGTGGTGAGAGTGTTGGACTGGGGACTCGGGAGATCTGGGTTCTAGTCCCCGCTCAGCCATGAAACTCACTGGGTGACTTTGGGCCAGTCACTGACTCTCAGCCTAACCTACCTCACAGGGTTGTTGTGAGGATAAAATGGAGAGGAGGAGGAGGAGGATTATGTAAGCCGCCTTGGGTTCCTTGCAGGACAAAAGGCGGGGTATAAATATAATAAATAAATAAATAAATAGGAGAGATTGTACAATTATGTTCCATTTGCGAAATGTGTTCCAGTTTGCCGAGGCAGAATTTTAATCTTTATGCGTGCAGGGTACATACAGCACTGCACATGAGGGACTTACCTTGACATTCCATCCTTGTTTCCGGCTTGCTATGTAGTTGAATTACAGGACAATAGATATTAACAGCCAGGTACTTGTTTGCCTGAGAAGCATGTTTTCCCGCCTTGCCTGCTATATACCCTCCCTCCAACATTTTTCTATGCCTGGCATATCTCCTTATTTGTTTACTTATTGTCCTATCTTCTCTTTACTTCGCCCATTGTCATCGTGCCAGTTTTATATTCCGTATCTCTTGCGCTTTCAGGAACTGAGGTAGGAGAGTTCGTCAGAATTTGGCCGGAAAACCCTGCGGTGGAATACGGAGGCTCCGTTGTGTTAAACTGCAGCTCCAACTGCGGGGGAATTGGCCTGGAGACCAGCTTGAATAAGATTTCTGCAGGAACTGGGACGACCTGGAAAGCCTTCAATCTCACCGGTGTCACCGAGTGGGCGCCCACCCCATTGTGCTATGCTGGTTGTACGACTCCCATAAAACCTCAGCGTACAAACATCACCGTTTACCGTAAGTCACACGTTGGGCTGTGTGTTGTAGGGTGGCCATGTGTCCTCTTTTACAGAGGATAGTCCTCTGTTTGAAAGTTATCTTTGCAAAGGGAGGAAGGAAACTGACCGTGGGCGGGGTGAGGAGGCAGGCTTCTGACTGCAGAGGCTTCATAGGCCTCATCCTCAGGGCCTGGGCACATCATCCACTGTCCCTGCGATGCACAGGAGATAATACTTATTCCTTACAGGGACCTGGAGAGCTGCCAAAGACAGAAAGTTCATTCTTTTACTCTTTCAGCACCTCTAAATTATATTAATCAAGATATATACCACGTTGTATTCTGTTCCAGAATCTCAAATGCATATAGTGCTGGAGGTAGAGCCAAAGATGGAGGTGGGCAAGGATTATAACTTGACCTGCCGGGTTTCCAATGTTGCCCCCATCCGGAACCTCACCGTGACCTTGCTCAAAGCGGGACAAAAGCTTCTGGTGAAGACATTTGAGAATCATCTTGACGCTAAACCTGGTGAAGTCGTGGTGACCCACAACATAACTGCTCAACGGGCTGACCATGGGAAGGAAGTCATCTGTCATGCAGCTCTGGATCTGAGACCCGAAGGGCCACTCATTGAAAAGGAGTCCCTCACGAAATCACTGCTGCCTTTTGGTGAGTTTAGATCTATTGCTCCAGTTCTCTTATATCAAAGTTGCAGCAAGACAAAAGGCATTCATTGAATTTCTGCTAATGGGCATAAATCCAGTCACAGATGTGGATGGTGCAAACTTGCTACAACTCTAGAGGTGATTTTTTCCTCCCACATTGGGTATTCAGTTTCCCTTATGGATCTTCAGGAAGAGTCCCTTTTGGTTTCAGTTTTCCATCCATGATGGAAATATTTCATTGTATTATTGAAACATGGTAGATATTTGCAATATGCAAAGAAACTGCAGCTGATTATAAGCTCATCTGCATATTGCTTTCATGCTTTTGCTTATAACTTCTTTCCATTGCTCCACCCAGAGAAGGCAGGTTTCTCAGTGGCTTCGTTTTGACTCCATTTCTATTGGCATCTGCACTCACACCACCAAAGTTCAGTATTTGAGGAAGATATTATCTCGTCTGTGCTTGCTCTTCTAACCACTGCCATGGTTCTTTCATTGTCTTGACAGATTTCCCCGTGAATCCCCGTCTTGAAGCCCCGCCCTCCATAGAGACCAGTAAGACGATGGATGTGACCTGTACTGTGTCTGGAGTTTTTCCAGTCAAAGAGGCCCGGTTTGATCTGTCGTTTGCAGGGAAGAGAGAGGTCCTCACCAGAAATGTGTCAGGAGGGGACACAGTGAGTGTCCAGTCTCTGGTGTCCCCCTCCTCAGCAGGAGAACATAAGTTGATCTGCACAGTCTCCCTGGGACCAGTGAACAGAACTGCAGAGAAGACGGTGAACGTGTACAGTGAGTGTCATCTCCGTAATTCGCCTGCCTGCATTCCTAACTTAAGATTCCCCTCCTGCCATCCAATCAAACTGGAAAGAGCTAAAACATGTAATTGCCTTCATTTGGAAAGCGACAGCCACATCAGATGCAGATGGGTTGGATCCAGATCCAGATGGGTGGGATCCAAACTAAGTTAGTAGGGCCCAATTCCATTTGACATCAGTGGGAATTAAGTTAAGTGTTGAATAATTGTCCCATTGATATTGTCAGTGGGAGCCATGGTCAGCAAACGGTGTCTGGATCCACCCAAGGCCACTGGGCGAGATCATGTGGGAGGGGGGGAATGCGAGGTATTGACGCCAGCCAGCGTTGTGGCCCCAATCTGGAGTGCTCCATTATAAGATGTGTATGAGCTGGCATACACAGAGCAGGGCTTTTCACTGACATTCCCAACTCACAGGGCCCACCTCAAAAAACCCCTCCCCTCCTGCCACTTCTTTTAGCCACTCTGTCACACCTAACCTATTTTTTTCACAAAAAAATTGCATTCTAAATAGTATGTTGATACTTCCTGGTGGGTTGGGAACTGCACTGGAACAGTTGGGATGGGCAAAATCCAGAGAATAGCTGGCTTCCAAAGTACACCTTAGTCCAGGAGGTCAAGTCGTCTCAGAATTCGCAAAGATCAAAAATCTTCCAGATCCCCTAAGTTATAATCAAATCTCTTTGCCTGAAGGCACCCAAGGAAACTTGTAAATGAATATAAGCAAATTCCGTGTGTTCATTCCTAACGGGGAATAGTACAGAGCTGCACTTGAGGAGAATGTGGTGATGGGGGCAAAACCTGCCCACCAGCCCCGACCGTGGCTGGCCGGACATCCAGAAAACAGGGCCCCGGTGGGAGTGCCAGTTGCAGGCCTCCCCTCCACACGCTGGGCCTGCCTGTCAAAGGGACGGATATTTGGCTACCGTTCAGTGACAGCCTTTCAGAACATTGCTCCAGGGGGCAGAGTCAGGCCAACTTCTCCATGTCAAGAGGGGCTGGAGTGAGTGAGTGAGTGAGTGTCTGTGTGTTGGGAGGGCAGGATGACAGAAGGCTGGGATGTCCTTCCACTGCCTGCCACAAGTGGGGAATCCGTGCCCCCCAGATTTTGTTGGACTACAACTGTCATCACCTGCGACCACTGGCCATGCTGACTGGGGCTGATGGGAGTTGGAATCCAGCCATCTCTGAAGGGCCCCTGGGCCCCCACCCCAGTCTAGAAGGGTCAAACTGGCCCAGCCAGATGTTTCCAGGAGGCCCACAAGCAGGAGAGGAAAGGAAGTCTATTCTCTCACCTCGGTCTCTTTTCCAGTATCTGGTATTCTGCCTGCCACAGAATTACTGCCTCTTAGCATGAGGGATCTATTTGGTTATCATAGGTAATATAACCTTCGATTGACACAGTGACATTTTTAAAAAAGCACATTTAAGCTAATTTGGCAGGATTTAGCTAGTCTTAGTGCAGCAGGTCAAACAAATGAGAGGTGTAATGGCTGCTCTGCTATGTTCTCTTGCAGGTTTACCCAAACCCGATCCTGGCCTTTGACCACCCAAAGATCCTCGTCAACAGAAGTGTGATCATTAATTGCAGTTCTGATGGCACTGCGTCCCCTGGTGCTGAAATGGAGATCAGAGACAAAGAGCAAATCTTAACAACGGGACACCCTCCTTTCCTGCTGTATGAAACGACAACGCAGGAAGACGACGATGGGAGGGAATTCATATGTCAAGTCAGGTTGCTGGTTGCTGGGAGTACAATTATAAAAGGGACATCTGAACACCTCACTGTCTACTGTGAGTAGGAAATGCTGTGAGCAATAAGGTCTGTGTTTGGGCTGTACCCCTTCAAACTGTAAGTGGGGGCTCATATGATAGAATGCTACGACATTAAAAAAAAAAAAAGTCTCCGCAAAGGAAAAATTAGCCTAGCCTTCTGCCTGGCATGCTAGTTTTCTATGTGTACACACACACACACTCACACACACACAGTATGGAGTAGCATTCAGTCATGTGTGCCCCCACCTGCCTTCTGAAGTGGTACAGGCCAGATGCAGGTTTCCCACGTCAATGAAAACTAGGCTATACGCACACAATTTGTACGTGTCGGTGGGAGGAGTAAACTTTTGCGGGACATTAATTAATTCCCATGAACTAGGAAAGGAAGGCTGAGACGGATGGAGATGTGGTAATATTGCTTGAGAGACTGGCCTATGAGACTGACGGTTAGGAAGCCATCTGTGTGTGTGTGGGGGGGTGCAATTTGGATTGGGAAAACAATACCGCAGCATTGTGGCCCTGATCCATATCCTCCCTTCCATGGCTGCTTTCAGCGTTTTTCAGAACTGCAGGAGAGCCACTTATTGATCTCGACTCCCAAAGTCACGTGTAGTTTGTGTGAACTGGCTCCACTGAAATGCATTCTGTCTGGGGTGATGCGACAGTTGGATCTGTGGTGCTTATTCTGTGGCAACGTATTCACACACAGATGCCATGTGATGAACAATCAATCAATTGATGTATTGATTGACCTCATAATAAAACCTGTACATCAGTTAACATAATCTCCTTCCACTCCCAGTCAAGTAGGCCTTGCCCCCCAATTAATGTGTGTGTGTGTGCGTGCGTGCGTGCGTGCGTGCGTGTGTGTGAGAGAGCGAGAGCGAGAGCCAACTGCAGATTCTATACAAACTGCTAGATTCACCCTTGGAGGCCGTGTTCCATACTCAGCGGCATGCCTGCTTCCATAGCTGCGCTTCATCCCACATTGACCAGAGAAATAATCCCATTCTCCATTCTAGATGGACCCCGGATGGACAATTCTAGTTGCCCTGATACGTTGACCTGGAAGGAAGGCAGTGAGGAGACTTTTACCTGTTCAGCCTGGGGAAACCCACCACCAACTGTTGAATGCAAGAACGGTGACACGCCATACATCATTGGCGTACCACAGCATGTCTACAGAAAGCATCATGGCGTCTATCGTTGCAGTGCCACCAACACCTATGGCTCTGATGTTAGAGATGTGACCATACATGTTGAACGTAAGTTAACCTCCTTGCCCTAAAAAAAACCAAAGCAATACCAGTCTTTGGACTTGCAGCAGATATCCAAAGAAGGGGTAACTTTTAGGTTTACTGGGCGATTGAAATTGTGACTTGTAAACATATCTCAGGGTGGCTAACAGATAGACATCCTGGCCAATGACCCATCTAAGCCCAGTGTAGAGACCCCTTTGGGTTTGGATCTGAGAGATGCACCTCCAATATTGGCTTGCTGAGTAGCCTTTGTCAGGTGTCAGCCTTGGGCGAAGTCGAACATTCTCTGCCTCAAATGGCAGAGACTATAGATGTCCCAAATAACGGAGTGGGTACACCTGAGGTCTCTCACGATGCCTGCGGACATCTCTTTTAGTGACTGACAGGCTTCCTGCCCTTCCTGATTACTGTTTTATTTCATAAGATTTTTAAAAATTGTTCATAAAATGGGGAGGTTGCCCTCTAGCACCATCCGTATCTGGGTTCAAAAGAGTGGTTTTGTGTTTTGGAGCTTCGACCCCCCCCCACCTCTGCCTTGTATTTAGTTTACTTTTCTTTTAGACTGGGTTCAGACGACATGATAACACATACTCAAGGGCTGAGTATGGGTTGAGTGTGGGCTGTCGTTGAACCGTGGGTTATTGTTGAAATGTGGGTTATCATGTTGTCTGAACCCAACTGCACTAACAGACCATGGTGAACAATGCTGGGGGAAAGTGACCATGCTATACTTGAGAGTTCTTGATTCTAAAGGAAGCAAAAGCTGAGTGTAGCCAAATGCGTACCCTGAATTTTAGGAAAGCCAATTTTAATAAACTCAGAACAATGATAAGTAAGGTGTCATGGCAAGCGAATCTAATGAGAAAAGGAGCCCAGGATGGGTGGGAGTTTTTAAAAAAGGAAATTCTAAAGGCGCAATGGCAAACAATTCCCACAAGGAAAAAAAAGCAGAGGGCAACAGAAGAAGCCGATGTGGCTTCACAAAAAACTCAGAGATGACCTGAAAACAAAAAAGGACACACATAGGATGTGGAAGGAAGGCCAGGCTACAAGGGAAGAGCAGGGATGTTGAAGAGTCCTTGGTCTCGAGTCACGAGTCTTTGGACCCGAGTCTCGAGTCCGAGTCCTTGGTCCAAAATGGTGACTCACGAGTCACTCCAAAAGCTGACTCCACGAGTCCCTATTAAAATCAATGGGGCTACTTTTACAATGGGGCTCAACAAAGTAAGGCTACTTCAGATGTGTGGCTTAAATAAATTCTAGGCACAAGTGTGCCTTTTTATTTCAAAACTCTGCAACTGATTTTGGCAAGAACAGACCAGGCAGACAAACCCAAAATAACCAGGCAGGTAGAGGAGGCAGGGAACCCCAAAGCAGGCAGGCAGAGGCATTTGTCTTGGACAATTCAAACTGTGGAACTGGTTAAGAAGAGACCAGGCAGGCAGAGGAGAAGGCTGGGAACCCCAAACAGGCAGGCAGAGGCAGCCAAACCCAAAATGTCTGAAAGGTTGGATTTTAGGAAAATGATTTAAAAAAATAAAATCTTCATCAGTGATTGCACTTCTCTCCACTCCTTCTGGCACAGCCCAGGGATGTTGAAGAGTCCTTGGTCTCGAGTCCCGACTCGAGTCTCGAGTCCCATTAAAAATATTGGGACTTGAGTGGGACTCGAATCAGAGTGGGGAACTCAGTCCGACTCACGAGTCGAGTCCTGGAGTCCGAGTCCCCATCCCTGGGAAAGAGTACAGGCAGGTAGCACAGAACTGCAGAAATAGTGTCAGGGAGGCTAAAGCTGAGAATGAGCTGAGGCTAGCAAGGGATGCTAAAAACAACAAAAAAGTAGATACAGTAATACCTTTTGCAAGCATAATTCGTTCCGGAACTGTGCTTGTAATCCAAAACACTCTTATATCAAAGCGAGTCTCTGGCGGGTGTGAGCGGGGCCAATTTCGGCCCACTACACCCGCTCGAGGCAAGCAGTTACATCCCTACGACTTGCAAGACCTTGCTCGTTTATCAAGTCAAAATTTATTTTAAAAATTTGCTTGTCTTGCAAAACGCTCTCAGACCAAGTTACTTGCAACCCAAGGTATTACTGTACATGCATAGTAAAAGACAGAGGAAAGAAATGGTGGTTCAACTACGCAATGAGGATGGCAAATTGATAACAGAAGACAAAGAAAAGGTGGAAGTGTTCAATTCCTACTTTGGCTCGGTCTTCTCCCAAAAGAGAGTTTATGTTCCCCCTGGCAAACCTGAAGTGAAAACTGAAGGGGCAGGATTGCAGCTTGAGATTGATAGGCAAATGGTCAAGGAACACCTGATTACTTTGAACGAGTTTAAATCTCCAGGGCCTGACGAACTGCATCCTAGAGTAATAAAGGAACTGGCAGAAGAACTCTCAGAACCATTGTCTATTATCTTTGAGAAATCATGGAGGACAGGTGAAGTGCCAGATGACTGGAGGAGGGCAAATGTTGTTCCCATCTTCAAAAAGGGCAAGAAGGAGGAACCTGGGAACTATAGACCAGTCAGTCTGACATCAATCCCTGGGAAATTTTGGGAGCAGATTATAAAGAAGTCAGTCTGCAAGCACCTTGAAAACAATGCAGTGATTACTAGAAGCCAGCATGGATTTGTCAAGGACAAATCCTGCCAGACTAATCTGATCTCATTTTTTGATCGGGTAACCTCCCTTGTGGACTGTGGGAATGCTGTGTGGACATAATATATCTGGACTTCAGCAAAGCTTTCGACGAAGTGCCACATGACATCCTGATTAGCAAGCTAGCTAAAAGTGGGCTAGATGGAACAACTATCAGGTGGATCCACAATTGGCTACAGAATTGAACTCAGAGTGCTTATCAATGGTACCTTCTCAAACTGGGGAGACGTAATGAGCGGGGTACCGCAGGGCTCGGTCCTGGGCCCAGTGCTCTTCAACATTTTTATTAATGACTTGGATGAGGAGGTGCAGGGAATGCTTATCAAATTTGCAGATGACACAAAGTTGGGTGGAACAGCTAATACTCTGGAAGACAGAAACAAAATTCAAAGTGATCTCGATAGGCTGGAGCACTGGGCTGAAAACAACAGAATGAAATTTAATAGGGATAAATGCCAAGTGCTGCACCTAGGGAAAGGAAACCAAATGCAGAGTTACAGAATGGGGGACACTTGGCTCAACAATACAAGTGAGAAGGATCTTGGAATTGTGGTAGATCACAAACTGAATATGAGTCAGCAATGCAATGTGGCTGCAAAGAAGGCAAATGCTATTTTGGGCTGCATTAATAGAAGTATAGCTTCCAAATCGCATGAAGTGATCATTCCCCTTTACTCGGCGCTGGTTAGGCCTCATTCTTGAGTACTGCGTCCAGTTCTGGGCACCACGCTTTAAGAAGGATGTAGACAGACTGGAGAGGGTTCAGAGGAGGGCAACAAAAATGATAAGGGGACTGGAAACAAGGCCCTATGAGGAGAGACTGAAAGAACTGGGCATGTTTAGCCTTCAGAAGAGGAGACTGAGGGGAGATATGATAGCACTCTTCCAGTACTTGAAGGGATGTCACACAGAGGAGGGCCAGGATCTCGATCATCCCAGTTTGCAAGAATCGGAATAATGGGCTCAAGTTACAGAAAGATTCCACCTGAACATCAGGAAAAAAATCCTGACTGTCAGAGCAATAAGACAATGGAACCAACTACCTGGGGAGGTGGTGGGCTCTCCCACGCTGGAGGCATTCAAGGTGCGGCTGGACAGACATCTGTCAGGGATGCTTTGACCTGGATTCCTGCGTTGCGCAGGGTGTTGGACTCGATGGCCTGGTAGGCCCCTTCCAACTCTACTTTTCTATGATTCCAACCCACAGTTCACAACTCAACAACAAACCAGGGGTTCTCTTCACACATAGAGGCTGGTGACTCCCTATTTCGGTGGGGCTCCTTTTCCATTACAGGTTTTGCAGGCTATCTTTGGAGCTCCCTAGGAGCTGTCCATGGTGCTGAACTCCATCCCCAAAAGAGGTGCACCACCATGGAGCACCGTGCTTAGCTCCTATGAAGCTCCAAACAAAGCCTGCAAAACCTGTAATGGAAAAGGAGCCCCACCGAAATAGGGAGTCACCAGCCTCCCCTGGCATAGCGACATGCATGTATTTTCTATCATCCATGAGGGCTAGAATGTTCGCCATTCCAAAACAAAATGGTGTTTCTCTGCAAATGTCTTGTCTAGATGGCAGGAGTGTAAATCTGTGGAACTGTCTTTTTCCTTTCACAGCTTCCCAGCTCAACATCCTTGCAATAATCATACCAGCTCTTCTGGCGGTTAGTCGGTCTTGGCGCTGCAGTGACCTGTTATATGCTTTACAGAAGCCATAAAATTGGGGAATACCGCTTAAAGCAGAAGCGGCAACGGCAGCAAGCAGCAGGATGCCCCATGGAGAAAACGTGCCTGAATGGCAATGCGCAGACTGAGAATGTCTAAGTGGACAAGTGGCTGCGAGGAACTGAAGAGGAACGTGGCGGCCCCATGCCGGCCAAGCTGCAGCTGCTATCAGGGATCATCACCACCACCCCTAAGTCTGGGGGCAGAAAATACAAACGCATTCCTCAGGGTCAGAAGAGCTGATGGGCAGTGCTTTAATTGGTCTTTGTGTTCGAGATTTCTGCACTTTCAGGCAGTGGTGGGTAGCATTCACTACAAGGGTCAGACACCGGCGCCTCATGTCTTTTTATTAAGCCCTCCTCTTCCATCCAGGATTGTCCTCCAGATTCTTAGCTCCAGAAGTGATCGGACAGCTGTGGAGGATTTGAAAGAGATCTGATGGCATTCAGTAACTCAGTGTGAGGTGACACTAGGAAAGACCGGGCTGGTGCGCTGGAGGGAGAAGATGGCGGCGCCCCTCCCGGTAATGGACTATTCAGTACTACTAAGCTTTTAGTCCCTGCCATGTCAAGTGTCTGCCCTGAACCTTTTTGTACCACCAGATTTACTGGGATTATCAGTAGGCAAGGACAGGATCACACATGGCATTGGAGAAATAATGTTTATTTCTGGGGCGAATCACTAGCAAACTGTTCACAGCGCAAGCTGGCACCGGTTGGGACTTCTTCCGGCTGATGTGATCAAGCGGCAGGAAGCCTGGACGGTGTCCTAGTTTGTCTCCTGGTACGCAAACTCGGGATTGTCTTGTTGGAAGATGCGACGTGTCATAGAAATCTAAGTCGACTCGTATTATTTATGAATGTCAAGCCTGAATGCCGCCATGAAGCTTTTCCTAAGCAGAAGAGCATTTGGACATTGGACTGCAGTGAAGGATGGGCATGGAACAGGCCCACGTCGCCCACTGCAGCTGAAAACAACGTCCTCTGTAAGGTGAAGGATATGCCTGAAAAAGAGGGTGCTGCGTCATGTGCTCGCATGTGCCCATATTTCCCACACCTCTGCTGGTACAAAAGCATCAGAATCAGTTCAGGCCTTTTTCCGCAGATGAAGCTTATATGGCCGTTGGTTTAAAAATGGTTCGGTAGAGTGAATGTTAAAAACTGCCATGCCTACAATGGATGTTTGGTTTGTCTTCCGCATTCTGCCCTGCATGAGCAACAGTCACATGTGGCAAAACGGGTGCAAGAGAGGGTCAGAGTCACATGCATGTGTGAAAAGACCAGCAGGACTGCTTCATGCACTGCATATTATAAGTGTACACCTAGCACATGTGAAATGTCCCTGGTGTGTTAGGACAGGAAGAAAGCTTTCCTGCAGACCCTCGAACTTGCCATCATGGGAGCATCTGGATTTTTAAAGAACTCCATGACTGAAACCCAACATTGCATGTCCTGAGTCTTTTCATCCTTTGAGTTTACTGTTCTGGATGATGAGCCAGTCACATAACCATTTAATTGAAGGAACTGCAAATTATTTTTCATGCATCTTCCCAAATGTGACAGATATCTTTTTTTCTTCAAAACCCAGCAAGTCATTCTAATCCTGTCTTCCATGTATTTGGTTTTACATTCATGTTTTATTGCAGGAAGAATAATAGCCATTTCTTAATTCTACTCATGCCATCAGCTGGAAATTGCAGCAGATAAAAGCAGAGTGGGTGCCCGTAGTAGTGGAGTGAATCGAAGAGTTGAAATAATAAAGCTGATGTGATTTTTAAAAAAAGTTTTGTAAAATAAATGGAATGTTCACTGCAAGATTTGGAGTCTCTCTGTGTGACTAGAAGAAGATGCAGGTTGCTAGCAGGAAGCTAGCAACCTGCATCTTCCGAGGGATGTAAGGCATACGATGATGATAATTCCTTGGCTGCTCTGTCACATTATTTCACATCCATCTATATAGCGCAGGGGTTCTTAACCTGTGGGGTACGCCTCCCCAGGGGAGGTTTGGACTGACTCCAGGGGAGGTGAGTAGCCCCTCAACTATAAATTGTTTATTTTACAAGTACACAGCAGCGCAGCTTGGCGGTTGGCCCAACCTTATTTCTTTCTACTAATCTTGGGAGCTACGCCATTCATTTAATTGAATATGCATTTTTTTTTAGTCCAGAGACAGAGCATAAACTAAAAAAATGCAAACTCGTCTTGCCTAAGCCTAAATTTTGGGCCGTTAAAATAATACATGGGAGGCGTGGGTCAAAAGATTTTTCACAAGGGAGGTGTGACACCAAAAAGGTTAAGAACCACTGATATAGCGCCTCCAGCAACATCAAGTAGGCCTCTCAACAAGATCTGCCACGGACGGCCTTCTCCTTATCCCATCAGCCAGAGCAGCCAGGCTGGTGGGGGGGGACTAGGAGGAGGGCCTTCCCTGTGGCGGCCCCCACGTTATGGAACTCCCTCCCTAGTGACCTTCGCCATGCCCCCTCCGTGATGAGCTTCCGCCGCGCATTAAAAACATGGCTGTTCAGGCGGGAATATGGGGTGGGTTAGGATTTTAAAAGAATTTTGATACTGTTTTAATGATCATATTTTATTGTATTGTTTTAATTGTACATCACCCAGGGTGGCCGGGTGGCCGGCCAGATGGGTGATTAATAAATATAAGAAATAACAACAACAACAACAACAACAACAACAATCCAACTTTGGAGCTGGGAGGCCACCAAAGCCACTGAGAAACAAGAAGGAAGGATCAGCATGCTTGGGGGAACCGCAAGCGCTTGCAGAAGTATAAAAAAAATAAATTAAAGCCTAAGGGGGCAACCCCTCAGAAAAGCAGCCCAATGGGGAGCGAGCATGGCCAGTGGCCACAGGGTGTCAGGTGTCCGATGAAAAACAAAAGGGAAAGAGAAAACCTGGGTAGAGAATGGAATGGAATATCTGGCAGAAGGGCATGGCTGGCTAGCTGGCTGGAGCTCTGAGCAGGAGCATTCCTGTTAGGAAGTGGGGATACACTGAAACATTTTCAGACAAGGGTCAGTAGCATTCTCCTCAAGGGAGCCTATCCAAAGAGATGGGGGTCACAGACTTGGGCCTTGTTGTGTCTCTTTCTTAAGACCTCGGGCTTTTCTACACAAGGCCTTTAAACCCACAACTTTGCCGAGGCTTCTGCTTCCAGATTCCTTGCAGGATTAGGATCAGCTCCTTTACACCAGCTTTTTTCCCCCCTGGGGTTTTTCTTTTCTCTGCCTTTCTATATGTTCCATTATAGGTTATTACCTGACGGGAGACCCCCTCCTCTAGTTTCCTGCATTGAATAGCCTTGTCATCATCAGGCGATCACTCGTGACCGAGTAAGATTGTCTTCCGGGATAAAAGGAGGAAATTCTAAAGAAGATTGTGTAGACTCTAGCGATGGGTCCGTAAGTGACTGTGGAGGCCAATTCTAGATTGGGTTGGGTTGGGTTGGGTTGGGTTGGTTGGGTTGGAAGACGCCTGTGCGTGAAACTGTTTTCTGTGGGGAGATCGGTGCACAACGAATCACCACACAAACTTGACAGAGTACGGCAGAGATCCAATGGCACGGTTACCCTGACGATTGGAAAACCCTTCTCTGCTGCAGCCTTCATCCGTCTTCACAGCCGTTGTAATTTAGGTTTAACCGGTAATTATCTTCCGCCTGTTCTGCCGTTGAGGACTTTATGTTTTGGATCGTTCTTTGTCTGGTTCCTCTCCCCGGACCTTACCAGTAGGGTCACAGAAGGTGACCCTACTGGGAGTACATAGCTCCCGACAGCATTGCTCACAGGATTCATCGGAACACGCAAGCCCACTCACCACTTCAAGGTGGCTCCTTCCAACTCTATCAGATCTATGAAATCTATGAACCACCAGGTGGTGCTGTGGTATAGTGGATTTGGATCCCTCTCGCCGGATCGGATCGTCACCTTGAAGTGGTGAGTGGGCTTGCATGTTCCGATGAACCCTGTGAGCAATGCCGTCGGGAGCTATGTACTCCCAGTAGGGTCACCCATGGCGGTAAGGTCCGGGGAGAGGAACCAGACAAAGAACGATCCAAAACATAAAAGTCCTCAATGGCAGAACAGGCGGAAGATAATTAAACCTAAATTACAACGGCTGTGAAGGCGGGTGAAGGCTGCAGCAGAGAAGGGTTTTCCAATCGTCATGGTGTGGTGATTCGTTTGTGCAGCGGTCTCCCCACATAAAACAGTTTCACGCACAGGCGTCTTCCAACCCAACCAACCAACCAACCAACCAAACAAACAAACAAGTCCCCTGGCGACGGGGGCAGGACTGATTTAGAGAACATATTGGAAAGAGGGCAATCATCCTGCACAGCAGATCAGGGAGAAGGGAAAGATTCAGATCTCTTTAAAAAAAAAAAAAAGATTTTAAAATCTCCAAATGACTCCAGGCTCCAACCCCTGCACTTCCATTTTTTTAAAGTTCCCATTCACTCCCCCAACACTCAGTCACAATATGTTTGTATTTCACCTGTAATAGAAAAATCTTTGCACCACTAATTTGGCGTCTTTGCCACCATATGGTTCTCACTGAGCTTGTATTTTTTTTATGGAATCGCCCCTACAAAGGATATTAAAATCCAGCTTAAGAACACGCAGAATCCACCCCACAGTGAAGCACTTTAAACTGAGTAGAACTGGGAAGGTATAAACTTCAAACACTGCCTTTAGCTCCCTCCTGTTTGAAACCAATCTACGTAAACCGTGCTGAAAAACTGCCTGTTGTGTCCAGCGCACAATCTTTTCCTCGCACAGCCATCTCATCTGAGAATCTGTGTGTCACCGCCATCTACTGATGAATGGCGAGGCTGCACCTTCCATTGCAATAAGTTGTGGAACAAACCATAAGAGATGTGGCATTATGGGAGCCCTCCTCCTCAGTCACTCACTTGTTCTGCATTCCCATTTCCCTGCTCGCCTCTTTATAAGAGCAAGGGTGGGACACACTTTGCAGTCAAATGGCCCTTTTCACTACAAACGTTGCCTTTTCTCTCTGGAGGCAAGTTTCCAGTATGCTTGCCGTAAACCAGAGACAAGCCAGTTGTGTAGAGCACCGGCTGGCTAGCGCCCTTGCCGTCACCTTGACGCTTTTCCATCCCAATCCCAGAGCAGTTTTACAGGTTTTTCAAAATATTGCATTTTTAAAAAATATGTGAAACATCACAGGATGAAAAGGTAAAGGTGTACCTTTAAAAAACAACAACAATGGAGTGTGGAAAAACCACATAGGTTTTATTTATTTATTTATTTATTTCATTTTTATACCGCCCAATAGCCGAAGCTCTCTGGGCGGTTTACAACAATTAACAATACAGTCCCTGCCCGCAGGCTTACAATCTAAAAAGACACGACACACAGGGAAAAAGGAATGGGGAGGGAAGAAGGGGGAATATTAATTATTACTTCTGTAATTCTCTGTGTCTCAAGAAGCTCCAGCCTCCTTCTTCTTCCCCACAGGGCTGCAGATGTCAGTTAGCCCTGTGGGGGGGCAGTCCAACTGGAGCAGGCCCTGATGTTCCCTCGGCCTGCTCCAGCCTCCGTCGTTCCTTCTTCCCCACAGGGCTGTAGATGTCAGTTAGCCCTGTGGGGGGGGGGCAGTCCAACTGGAGCAGGCCCTGATGTTCCCTCGGCCTGCTCCAGCCTCCGTCGTTCCTTCTTCCCCACAGGGCTGTAGATGTCAGTTAGCCCTGTGGGGGGGGGGGGGGCAGTCCAACTGGAGCAGGCCCTGATGTTCCCTCGGCCTGCTCCAGCCTCCGTCGTTCCTTCTTCCCCACAGGGCTGCAGATGTCAGTTAGCCCTGTGGGGGGGGGGGGGGCAGTCCAACTGGAGCAGGCCCTGATGTTCCCTCGGCCTGCTCCAGCCTCCGTCGTTCCTTCTTCCCCACAGGGCTGCAGATGTCAGTTAGCCCTGTGGGGGGGGGGGCAGTCCAACTGGAGCAGGCCCTGATGTTCCCTCGGCCTGCTCCAGCCTCCGTCGTTCCTTCTTCCCCACAGGGCTGTAGATGTCAGTTAGCCCTGTGGGGGGGGGGGCAGTCCAACTGGAGCAGGCCCTGATGTTCCCTCGGCCTGCTCCAGCCTCCGTCGTTCCTTCTTCCCCACAGGGCTGCAGATGTCAGTTAGCCCTGTGGGGGGGGGGGGGCAGTCCAACTGGAGCAGGCCCTGATGTTCCCTCGGCCTGCTCCAGCCTCCGTCGTTCCTTCTTCCCCACAGGGCTGCAGATGTCAGTTAGCCCTGTGGGGGGGGGGGCAGTCCAACTGGAGCAGGCCCTGATGTTCCCTCGGCCTGCTCCAGCCTCCGTCGTTCCTTCTTCCCCACAGGGCTGTAGATGTCAGTTAGCCCTGTGGGGGGGGGGGCAGTCCAACTGGAGCAGGCCCTGATGTTCCCTCGGCCTGCTCCAGCCTCCGTCGTTCCTTCTTCCCCACAGGGCTGCAGATGTCAGTTAGCCCTGTGGGGGGGGGGGGGGCAGTCCAACTGGAGCAGGCCCTGATGTTCCCTCGGCCTGCTCCAGCCTCCGTCGTTCCTTCTTCCCCACAGGGCTGCAGATGTCAGTTAGCCCTGTGGGGGGGGGGCAGTCCAACTGGAGCAGGCCCTGATGTTCCCTCGGCCTGCTCCAGCCTCCGTCGTTCCTTCTTCCCCACAGGGCTGCAGATGTCAGTTAGCCCTGTGGGGGGGGGGCAGTCCAACTGGAGCAGGCCCTGATGTTCCCTCGGCCTGCTCCAGCCTCCGTCGTTCCTTCTTCCCCACAGGGCTGTAGATGTCAGTTTAGCCCTGTGGGGGGGGGGCAGTCCAACTGGAGCAGGCCCTGATGTTCCCTCGGCCTGCTCCAGCCTCCGTTGTTCCTTCTTCCCCACAGGGCTGCAGATGTCAGTTAGCCCTGTGGGGGGGGGGCAGTCCAACTGGAGCAGGCCCTGATGTTCCCTCGGCCTGCTCCAGCCTCCGTCGTTCCTTCTTCCCCACAGGGCTGCAGATGTCAGTTAGCCCTGTGGGGGGGGGGCAGTCCAACTGGAGCAGGCCCTGATGTTCCCTCGGCCTGCTCCAGCCTCCGTTGTTCCTTCTTCCCCACAGGGCTGCAGATGTCAGTTAGCCCTGTGGGGGGGGGGGGGCAGTCCAACTGGAGCAGGCCCTGATGTTCCCTCGGCCTGCTCCAGCCTCCGTCGTTCCTTCTTCCCCACAGGGCTGCAGATGTCAGTTAGCCCTGTGGGGGGGGCAGTCCAACTGGAGCAGGCCCTGATGTTCCCTCGGCCTGCTCCAGCCTCCGTCGTTCCTTCTTCCCCACAGGGCTGCAGATGTCAGTTAGCCCTGTGGGGGGGGGGGCAGTCCAACTGGAGCAGGCCCTGATGTTCCCTCCATAGGTTTTCCCACCTATGTTTCCCTTATTAAAACTTTGCTACTTGGGTCTGTGGAACTCCCTGCCACAAGGTTTCCCCAACTATAAAACCTTCAAATGGTGCCACCAGAAATCACTCTCTGTTCCTTTTTTGGAACTCAGTCACCTGGCTCCTCTGACATAGGCATGGAATGGCCACCTGCACTAGAGGCCGGCTGATAAGATGAGCAAAACTAAGATGTTTATTAAGGACTCCAAAGCTGGACTCCAAAGCTGAAATTTGGGTTACAGAACTCCTGAAATGTTACCAGTTTTTGAAGAGGTGTGCGTGCAACTTTATTTTCAGTTCTAGCCTCCATATTGGAATTGGAAGGCTGGATGAGTGGAAGCATCAGGAACGAGACCATTTGTGGGAGCCAGTGTGGCGTAGTGGTGAGAGTGTTGGACTGGGACTCAGGAGATCCGGGTTCTAGTCCCCGCTCAGCCATGAAACTCACTGGGTGACTTTGGGCCAGTCACTGACTCTCAGCCTAACCTACCTCACAGGGTTGTTGTGAGGATAAAATGGAGAGGAGGAGGAGGATTATGTAAGCCGCCTTGGGTTCCTTGCAGGAAAAAAGGCAGGGTATAAAATAAATAAATAAATAAATGGAATTATTTGTGCAAGGGCAGAAAGGGTCACTTTTCAATTAATAGAATGAGATTGCTTAAATGGTTTATAGCAGGGGTCCCAAAGGTGGCGCCCACAAAGCAGCTGAGCCCACAAACCAGGCTGAGGCGCCCACGGAGCTATTCCCCCCTCTGCAGGTGAATGGGGCGATTCTTCCATTCACTTGCACAGAGGGAAAAAGTCCTCCTTGCCCAAGAAATGGCAGAAGGGGAGGGCAAAGTGCACCCCCCCCACCAAGAACCTTTGGGGCAGCAGGGTCCTGGGCGGGATGTGAACTCCCCCCCCCGGCTGATTTTCAGCAGATGGGGGTGTCACTCCCTATACAAACCAATGGGAGATCGCTCCATTTGCTGTGTCGGAAGCAAAAAAAAAAACCCCCCTGCTGATAATCAGCTGGAGGGGGGCCACCAAAGACCATCCCAGCAAGGACCTTTGGGGGCAACAGTGCACACACACCCCGCCAAGGAGGAGAGGGCAGTCAAACAGTTATGCAGGCAGGGCTTCAAAAACTCTGAAGAGTTGTTGATTTTGTTCCATTAATAATTTATAAACTTTAAAAAAACACACAAAAAAACCCTTCATTTTCTCACTGACATTAATTTCTCAAGTTTAGAATGAACGGGCCATAGGATTTTCCAAAGTCCCAGATCCAACGTTGAAAACAGCTCTGACATCAGAGCTGGGAGGAGTCTGCATTTGTGGCACACTCCCCCCCCCTTTGCAGCTGGCACAGAAACAACCACACCGGCTGCTTCTCCGAGGTCACAAAAGCAACCACGGAGAAGGGGTTCAGTGGCTGTTCCAGGGGGTGGGGAAGGGAAGAGACAAGATATGTGTTTTGTTTAGTCTATGTATTTTATATTTTTTGCTGTTCCCCGCCTCGATCTAAACGGAGAGGCGGGTAAGAATAATGATAATGATAATGATAATAATAATAATAATAATAATAATAATTATTATTATTATTATTATTATTATTATTATTATATGAGGTATCCTGGTGGTGCCTCAGCCTCCTTCCCTCCCCCTCTGAAGCACCAAAGTTAGCTTAGACCTCCGAAATTGGCCATCTAGGTGCTTTGCAGAGTGGGAGGCGCATGGAGTCAGGCGACCTTCGCCTCCACACTTCTCCTGCCCTGCATAGGATGCCTGCAATCCTCCCGAGTTCGGAGGGTTACGGGAGCCTCTTTGGATTGCACCCTAAGAAGAATTCAGAAGGACCGGAAGGAGTTCAGAGAAGGGCAACAAAGATGACCAGAGGACCAGAAACTATTACGTTCTATGAGGAAAGATTGAAGGAACTGGGTATGTTTTAGCTTTGAGAAGAGAAGACTGACTGAGTGGGGATATCATCATAGCACTTTTCAAATACAGTCATGCCTTGGATTGAGAGCATAATTCGTTCCGGAAACGTTCTTGTAATCCAAAACACTCTTATATCAAAACGAAATCCCCCCCCAAAAAAATTTGTACAGAGATTTTTAATTTAAGCCGTACTACAGTACTTGTATTGCAAGACGCCACTTGTATCTCAAGTAAAAAAAAAAAATTAAAAATTTGCTTGTCTTGCAAAACGCTCTTAAACCAAGTTACTTGCAATCCAAGGTATTACTGTACCTAAATAGTCCAGTAGATGTAGAAGTTCACCATAAATGAATTCCACCCAAAATGTCATTTCCTTTTTTGAGAATGTCTATCTGTGCAAAGGCAAAAACATACATACACACACACACACACACATATATATATATAATCTAGAGCCTCCTTATTAGGGAAAGGCTGTGTTCCTGATGTATTTATTTATATCCGTTATTTCTATGCACGATATATGTTTTAACTTAAGACACAAAATGTTGATCATGAACTAATAATGTCACTAACGCAGCTGCCGTTCCTGCTTTAACCTGCCAATAACTTTCACGACAAAGAATGCTGCAGACTATTATTATTTGTGACGGTGTTCTTGGGAGACGATGAAAAGTTGTGTGGTTCTTCTGGAGAAAGGCATGAGAGGCACCAGTGAAGTGAGCAAGGAAAGACACGGCCATTTATGTGAGAGACTTGTAGAAGTTCCTCAAAGTGGTCTGAAAGCAAGCCATAGGACCTATATACCAGTGTTCTCCAGCCTTGGGTCCCCAGATGTTTTTTGGCCTACAACTCCCAGCATGCCCCAGCCAGCGTAGCTGGCTGGGGCATGCTGGGAGTTGTAGGCCAAAAACATCTGGGGACCCAAAGGTTGGAGAACACTGATACAGGAAGACACATTTCAGGAAGGCACATTTCGGTTGACCTTCAGGCAATGAACTGCCTAGGGAGGTGGTCTCTGTCGCTGGAGGTTTCAAGCAGAGGCAGGCGGAAGATAATTAAACCTAAATTACAACGGCTGTGAAGGCGGATGAAGGCTGCAGCAGAGAATGGTTTTCCAATCGTCAGGGTAACCGTGCCATTGGATCTCTGCCGTACTCTGTCAAGTTTGTGTGGTGATTCGTTGTGCACCGATCTCCCCACATAAAACAGTTTCACGCACAGGCGTCTTCCAACCCAACCCATCCACCCAACCCAACCCAACCCAACCACAATCTAGAATTGGCCTCCACAGTCACTTACGGACCCATCTACACAATCTTCTTTAGAATTTCCTCCTTTTATCCCGGAAGACAATCTTACTCGGTCAAGAGTGATCGCCTGATGATGATGATGATGATGGACAGCCATCTGTCAGGAATGCTTGACGCTGGGTCCCTTCGTGCCCTGAGCAGGGGTCTCGACTCCCATGTCCTAATTGGCCCCCTTCCAATTCTATGGTTCAAGGAAGTGAGTGGATGATGAGAGCGCACCAGCCATCCCAACAGCTGGGCAAGAAAGCACCACCAGCAGCAGCATCCCTCCTTCATCGGTGGTGACGGTCGTGGCGTGGAGGGTTCATCATCTCACAACTTCCCGGGAGGGTGACACGACACGAGAGAGACACTGGCTGGGAACTCTCCTCCCTCGCCCCCCAGAAGGCCTGGTTGAAAACGTAGCCCGGGGGTGGGGGTGGGGGGATAAAACAAGAGGGAGTTTCCTGCTGCCCCCCTCGTGAGCGCGGAGAAGGGCGTTTCCGAGAACCGCCGCGCTGTCTATAAACTCCCGCCACGAGGCGAAGAAGAAGCGCAGCAGAAGCGCGCTCGCCTGGCTCCGGATCGGTCCGCCCGCCCGCCTCAAGGGATCCCTCCAGCCCAGAACGCATCGGTGGATCTCACCTCTGATCAAGATGCGAAGCTTCCTCGCCTTCTTCTTCCTCCTCCTCCTCCTCCTCGCCCCGGGCGCCTGGGCTGCTGCAAACGGTAAGGGCGGGTAAAAACTCCCCTCTCCCCGCCACAGCCGCCGTTATATTACTGTCCTGCCTGCCGCTCTCCGGCTCCGGTTGCCCCTTCCTTCCTTCCTTCCTTCCTTCCTTCCGCGCCGCCGATGTTCTTTCTCGGGGACCTGGCAGGTTTTCTGCGCAAGCGCCCCACGGAAAGGAGCGCGGGGGGCCTGCCGCTGGATGGATGGATCCCCCCCCCCCCCGCGACAGGTGGAAAGTGGAATGTCTGTACCTGATAGTCATGGATGAGTCGCGAATTCGCCCCTCCAAACCCAGTGCGTAATTGCTTAAAAAGAGAGGGGGGAAAAGTGATGCTGGGGATCAGGTCTGTCTGGGAAAACTAACTAGGCTCATTTCAGGAAGTTCTCCACCCCTAAATTTATTTCCCCAAAGGTGATGGCTGGAATGTGGGAAGACATGCAAAATGCACTCTTTGCCTGCTCAGGGGCACTTTCATAGATTCGGGGATCACAGTTGAGATGGGCCCAGGGGGCTAGCAGGCCACAGTGGCGAGGCTGGGTAATTCTAGACCCTGGACTGAATGGTCTTCCAGCCCCCCCCCCGCCTGGTTAGACCACCATGTGTATTCTTTCTCTCCTCTGCCGCTCCAGCAGCCGTGGTCCATGCTTTACAACTGCTTCTCCATTCTGGCCAAAATAACAAAAACAGCACACCTTTTTACCAACCCTGATATCCCTCTATAGATGTCTATATATGAAACACTCTGCAAGTGTTGAGTGAGCAGCGGATCTCGCATAACATAAACCGTTTCGTTTTCAAATTCACATAAACCTTTGCACCATCAGGACTAAAGGAAGCAATGGAGTTTGCTTCTGCCATCCTGATGCAAAACAAAAAGGCGCCGCTTTGTTGTGAGAGAAAAGGATAATACATTTTTGGCTGTTTTAAATCGTTCTTAAATTTTGTATTTTAAATTTTTTATCTTATGTTTTTTTGTTTGGGGAGCTATCCAAACCACCCAGAGCGCTTTGGCTATTGAGCGGTAAGGAAAGGAAATTACTATTTTTAAAGTAAAAATACTAAGATGAGCACCTGTAACCATGTACATCCCCTGCTGCCGCCACCCCCACCCCCACTGTAAAATGCTTTTGAAAGAAAGAAGGAAGGAAGGAAGGATACTGCGGTGAGAAGGGCCAGCTTCAGAGGGCCCAGGCATGTCCCACCCCAGTGCTGAAACTGGGCTTCTTCCACTGGCCCCATCACTGCTGCTAATTCCTCCCACTCCTCCCCCAGCTGCACCACTGGCGGGCTGTAGTGGGGTCCCTACTGGGACCCCAGCACTGAATTAACACAGAGCATTTGTGCGCATGGGGACCTCTCTCTCTCTCTCTCTCTCTCTCTCTCTCTCTCACACACACACACACACACAGCTATTTTATGTGCAAGAACATTTTTGTACAGATCTTAGCGGCGGAAATCATCTTTTGTGCTTTCCGGAAAGCAAAATGCTCTACCTTGTTCACGATAGAGAACGCAAATGCAAAGAGCCTTTCTACTCGAGGCATTTTATTGTGCGCTCGTGATTCCTCACTCAGGGTAGTTTGTGGGTGCTTTACATGACGTCGTCGTCACCCTCCAGGGACTCTCTCGTGGCCACCATTTTTTTTTAGCAGCTTTCCCCCCCTAAGAATGGCAGCCTGAAACCCTTGTGTGTTGGCCCAATTCTTTGCCACAGCACCATCTAGTGGTTGTGTAATGGAACATATACAATGACAGAAAAAAAAAACCAAACCTCCTGTGTAAAGGAGCCAATCGTAATCTCACAAAGCATCCGGAAGCAGAAGCCTCGGTAAAGCAGCAGGTTAAAAGAAAAGTAGAAATTAAAAAAAAAAAAAAAAAGCCCAAAGACCAGCTCTTCTTTTCACTTCCTCTTTTACAGCATACAGCACACAGACACAGGAAACGTAAAAACACCCGTGGGCTGTTTTAGGGCTGTGGTTGATTTGCTAACCACTCCGCAACCCAGGCTGGCTGGCTTCTCATGACACGTGTCCCCGCCGCAGCTTGTGTTTTCAGAATGTTGGTGGGCGTGCAACGACAAGCCCTGTGGGTAAATTAACCCACGGTGCCTCGCCCTGACATGCGAACCAGGTCAGTCTCTCAGAAATACAAACACACTATAGAACAGTGTTCTCCAACCTTGGGTGCCCAGATGTGCCCAAACATCTGGGCACCCAAGGTTGGTCAGTCAGTCGATCACTCGTGACTGAGTAAGATTGTCTTCCAGGATAAAATTTTTTTTTTACAAAAAGGAGATTTTAAAAGGAGGAAAATTCTAAAGAAAATTGTGTAGACTCTAGCGATGGGTCCGTAAGAGACTGTGGAGGCCAATTCTAGATCCACACAGCTTCCCACAGTGAGGACACAGGTTACCAGATGGAAGATGGTCCTGTAAAGGATTCATTTGATGTGCTTTTTGCTTAGCACGTTTCTCCCTTTCACCTTGCACTCGGGCTTCTTCAAAGTCCATGGAACCTTTGTGAAAGGCCGACCTCCATTTAGATCGTTCATGGGCCAGAGCTTCCCAGTTTTTGATGTTTATATTGCATTTTTTTAGATTAGCCTTTTTTTTTTTGTCCAATTTTTTTTATTTCTATATAAAACAAACACATAATATCAAACATATAACAATTAACAAAACAAAATAGACCTCCGATTTTTCTTCTACAGCAAATACAGGTAACAATAATTTTTCTTACTCGATAATCCAAATGAGAAATCTCTTTCTTCCCATTGTCCCAGATTCACTTATTATTCCATAAATCCACAAACAAACAAATCATTATTTTCCAGTCTCTGCAAAAAGTCAATTAGAGGTTTCCGTCTGCGCGGCGCCGAGGCGAGCGATCCGGCCAAAGGCGAGCGATCCAGGGGGGCGCCTGAAGTTTCCTTCCCCCCCGCCTCTCTCTCTATTTTTCTTCCGGCGGGGGCGGCGTTTGCTTTCCCTGGATCTAACGCTGTCCTCGCTTGCCCGGGCGCTGCTTGAGCGGAAGGGAGGAAGGACGACCCCGCCTCGCCTGGCTCCGCGGCGCGGCTTCGGCGGGGGAGGGGCTTCGGCAGCGGCGGGTGCAGGTACGGGGGTGTGGGTGGGGTGTCTGGGGTAGCGTGGGGGTGTTTGGGGGTTGCGGCGGGGTGTCTGGGGGTGGCGGCGGGGGTCCTGGGGGGGCTTTGGCAGTGGCGAGGCTTCGGCAGCAGTGGGTGCAGGTATGGGGGTGGGGGGTGTCTGGGGGTGGCGGCGGGAGTCTCCCCTCGTACATTTCCCACCCTAGACTTATACTGGGGGCAATAAGTTTTCCCAGTTTTGGGGGGTGAAATTAGGGGCCTCGACTTATGTTAGGGCCGACTTAAAGTCGAGTATATACTGCTGGACTGGGGCATGCTGGGAGTTGTAGGCCAAAAACAGGTATATTCTCATTTGTGATTTAGCATACCAAGTCCTAACTTTGTTATATTTTTAACAGAGTTAGTAGAAGCCTTCCCCTTGTTTTTTCTTTTTCTTTTTGAAGTGGCTTAGGCCTTCCTCTGTTTATTCTTTTGAGGAGGCCACCACCTGAGAATTCCTTCATTTTTTCTTTTGGTTTTTCTTCCCAGGTGGCTTGAGCCTTTTTCTATTTATCCCTTGGAGAGGCTTCCAATGTGCTGATTACTCCACATCCGACAAGAAACCGGTTTGCCCCTCTTGTTTCGTTCATTATCTTTATCAAGGAATTCTTACAGACTATATCAGTGTTGTTTCTACACCAAAACACAAAAATATTTCTACAGTGTTACAAACCCTTTTCAAAACAAACATCATGCAATCAACCCTCAAGGTCCCACTTGTTTTACTTACATTCTTACACTTGTACCTTACTGTATCTGTATCATGCTTTTTCTCTTAGTGAGTCCTCTAGTGGCCATACTTTTAATACATGTATTTATACTCTATACAGCTGAAAACAGCTGTTAACCATTTCATCACTATTCATTAGAGTAAGACATCCAGCAGAATCAATTACCACTCCCTTAGGGCTCTCTCAATGTTCCAATTAATACTATAAGGGTTACTCTGTAAATAAATCCTATCCTCATTATTATTTACATACAATTCTTGAAGTCTTAGAGGAAAGTCTAAGAGGAAAGAGGCTTCTACTAACTCTGTTAAAAATATAACAAAGTTAGGACTTGGTATGCTAAATCACAAATGAGAATATACATATATTGTGTTACTTGTAATTGCATTATTGTTTAGTCCTCAAATTTGAATGTTAAATCATTATGGTTTTATACTCGTAATGTTAGTGTGTTTAAAAATTTCTAAAAAATTAATATAAATTTTTTTGGTAAAAGGTTTAATTATAAATATATAAAAGTAAGTTTAATCACGGCAGCGTTGGCACTTTTGTGGATACAGTAATAAAAAAACGTCATTCTCCTTCTATTAGCAACCCTTGCACACTGAGACATATTTTCAGTGACACACCTGGATTCTCACAAACATTCTAATCACCTGAAAAACATTCATTACAACTTCGAAAGTGCCGAGCTTGCCCAATATTGTACTTGCAGTTGGCATCCATGCACTGCTACTAATGAACTGATGGAATGGAAAATTTTCCGTAGAAAAATAAAAATCACTGGAAAAAAATTCCGTTTCGCCGCATTTCCCACCCCACATCACAGATCCCCAAACCCATTTTGGCACAACTAGTAGCAGGCCCAGTGTCAGCACTTGGCACACTGGGGCAGCTCCTGAGACCCCAGCAGCACGCCCTCCAGCAGGCCCCACTGATGGGGATGCCTGGCGTGGGCCCCCAGCCATGGACGCACTTGGCGGCAGCAGGCAGCAGTTTTCTTTTCCCACAATGCCTCAGAGTGCCTGACGGCATCTCTCTCCAGGGCATCGTGGGAAGTTAAAATGGCGACTCTCTGCTACCAGGTGAGCCCGTGAGGGACACACCAGTGTAGGAAGGGGCCCAGCAGAAGGTCCTTTGTCGAGGGCCCCCACAAACCTGAAGCTGGACCCTTAAAATAAATTTAAAATATGATAAATTTAAAATACATTTTTTATACAAGTTGTATCTGTTGTGCTTTCAGGAACTGGGGAAGAAGACTTCATCAGAGCTTGGCTAGAAACTCCTGTGGTGGAATTTGGAGGCTCTGTTGTGTTAAACTGCAGCTCCAACTGCAACGGAATTGGCCTGGAGACCAGTTTGGAATGGGTTTCTGCAGGAACTGGGACAACTTGGAAAGCCTTCAATCTCACCAGTGTCACCGATTGGAGGCCCACCCCATTGTGCTATGCTGGTTGTACGAGTCCCATAAGACCTCAGCGTACAAACATCACCGTTTACCGTAAGTCACACGTTGGGCTGTGTTGTAGGGTGGCCTTGTGTCCTCTTTTACAGATGATAGTCCTCTGTTTGAAAGTTATCTGTTTGAAAGGGAGGAAGGAAACTGACCGTGGGCGGGGTGACGGGGCAGGCTTCTGACTGCAGAGGCTTCATAGGCCTCATCCTCAGGGCCTGGGCACATCATGCACTGTCCCTGGGATGCACAGGAAATAATACTTATTCCTTACACTGACTTGGAGAGCTGCCAAAGACAGAAAGTTCATACTCTTTCAGCACCTCTAAATTATATTAATCAAGATTTACCACATTTTATTCTGTTCCAGGAGCTCCAGAGCGTGTAGTGCTGGAGCCAGTGCCGAAGATGGAGGTGGGCAAGGATTATAACTTGACCTGCCGGGTTCTCAATGTTGCCCCCATCCGGAACCTCACTGTGACCTTGCTCAAAGCGGGACAAAAGCTTCTGGTGAAGACATTTGAGAATCATCTTGACGCTAAACCTGGTGAAGTCGTGGTGACCCACAACATAACTGCTCAGCAAAATGACCACAAAGCAGAAATAACCTGCCAGGCAAGGTTGGATCTGAGACCTGGAGGGCCGCTCCTTGTAAAGGCATTTGGCAATGAGTCACTAACGCCTGTTGGTGAGTGCACATCCTTACCCTCCAACATTTCACAGATGAAAATAGGGACACACATGTGAATTTGTAAGTGGTATGGTTAAGCAACATGAAGGTGTGATCAAGAGGGCATGGCCAAGGGTAAGACCGGGCAACCAAAGGGCATGGTCAAGTACAAAAGTTATTAGAGGAAACACACAAAATCTTATATATTATAATTACTGCATTATTATATTATATATTATTTTATAATATTTTATAAGTGGCTTTTGTAATATTTTTTTTACCTTACTTAAACCCTTAACTGTTGATATCTGGTGTTTTACATGGGGGGTGGTGTCAGTGCTTACAGAGCAATCTCTTTTTGTTTTAAAATTGTCAGGATTGGCACCAATTTAACAGGTGAAGCTTACCCACCCACCCCACACCCCCAAACATGGAGCTTCAGAGAGAAGGGGAAGTGTCTTGCCAGAGGCGTAGCGTGGGGGGTGCAGGGGGGGCCGGCCGCACCGGGCGCAACATCTGGGGGGGCGCGCTCGCACTCGCAGCTCTCTGCCCCTGCCTGGCAGACGGAGAGAAACAGAGCAGAGGTGAGCCCGGCCGTTCGTTACTCAGGGGCGAGAGAAGCAGCAGCAGCAGCAGCTTCTGCCAGCACAAGGCGGGGGGGGGATACACTCCCTCCTCCTCCGGTAAGCGAGGGAAGCGCAGCCCCAGCGTGACTCTTTCGCAGCTTGCCAGAAAGATTCCGACTTCCAGGACTTGCGAGTGAGTTTGGGCGCCTGCGCCAGCTGTGTATATCGTACCAGGACAAACGCTGTTGAGCTGCTGGGGGCGTTCGTTTGTTTTACCGCGTTTGCTAGAACCGTGCGCCCCCCCCCCTGTCTCCTCTCCCTTTCTCGCCCCTCGTTTGTTTGGAGGTGCCTTTCCACTCTCCCCCGTGGCCGGGGGCGGGTGGGGGTGGACTTTTTTTTTATGGTGGTGGGAACTGGGAAGAGGCTGGGCCGAATTGGATGTGCGTGTCCGATCTCAGGGACGGGAGACTGATTCCTGCCAAGGTTCTCCCAGCTTTGGAGGTGCAGAAGACGGTTCCTTCATATTCTGAAAAGAGCAGTTCTGTCTGTCCGCCTCCGTGGTTGCTGCGGCAGGAACTATAGACTTGATGATGATGATGATGATGATGATGATGATGATGATGATGCAAGTGTATCTTTAAGCCGGCTGGGGTGAGGGGTGAGAGAGGTGAGAATGTAGCAGAGAGTAAATTGCTTAATTTCCAGTATCCTGTTACGATTTCTCAAATTTCTTAGACACCTTCCTCAGAAAAAAACTCAAGGCGTCTTCCAGCAGGGATTAAAACGAACACAAATTTTAAACGTCTAGAAACACATTTTAAGCAGCTAGAGTAATAGAACATAGGGAGACTAGAAATACCTTGAGTACCGTGTTGTAAAGCTCTACGTGTGCATGTGTGAGTATGCCTGTGTGTGAGCTCTTTTATCGCTTTGCATGGAGCACCCTAAATTTGGGAGGGAAAGGATTGTTTGCAGAATTTGAGCACTGAAAGGGATACCCCCCTCCTCCAAACAAGCAACTAGTCCAACAGTTGCACCAAACTAGGGAATCATCGCACTCAAAATATCAGTAAAAGATACCTTTGGGTGGTAGCCCCCCCCCCGCCCCAGGCTGGGGCGGTGGGGGGGCTACCACCCAAAAGGTGTCTTTTACTGATATTTTGAGTGTGATGATTCCCTAGTAGCACAAAACCATGAATTGGGACAAGACAAGACTCACCTTAAATACATAAGCCAAGCCCTGCTGGGTCAGACCAAAGGCCTATCTAGTCCAGGATCTAGATTTCCCACAGTGCCCAACTGGATGCCTATGGGAAACCCCCAAGCAGGATTTGAGAGGAGTTGAAGAACTGGCACTTGTTGGGAGGAGGACAATGCTGGTGCCATCACTGTTTTTGTGCCGCAGTTGCTTTTCTCCTGTTTGAACTAGCAGTGCAGGATTGGTACAGTCCCCATGTGGATTCCAGTAATTATGTGTTTTTAGATAGAAAAAAGTCTTACTATCACTGTTTCTACAGCGAGTTGTGAAAGAAGTTTCTCAAAACTTAAACTAATTAAAACATATCAGAGATCTACAATGAGCCAAGAAAGACTGAGTAATCTAGCAATACTGTACATTGAGAGAGACTTTAATGTAGATTTCAATTCCGTTGTTGAAAAATTTGCGCTAATTAAAAGCAGGCAAATTTAAATTAATCTGTATATTATATACAGATTGATATCTTGCACTTCTATTAAAGAATTACAATTAGAGGTACAGGATTGAGGAAGTTGGCTCCATCTAGCCCAGTCTTGGATCATCTCCAGGGTATGGTTCCATTTTGATGTTTAGTTTTTGTTCTTGATATTTTTTGTCGTTTACGATGGTTGTGAGACGACATATAATAGCATGGCCCATGCTAGGTTACTACATTTGTAGATTTGTATTCATAGACCTGCTGAAAATGTGGAGAATGTGTAATGCATGTTCGCACTCAATAAAGTGTTTGAAAATAAACTTGTATTTAGATGCATTTTACTTTAATTACATCAGTATTTTCATAACAAACAATACATGTGCTTAGGGGGTAAGGGTTTCTTTAACTAATCTAGTGGAAGAGACTCGAGTGCTAAAATCCACGGGTTAGGGGGCGCAAATTACTTGCCTTGCCCGGGTGCTGACAACCCACGCTACGCCACTGTGTCTTGCATTTCCTTCTGACACTGTAAACTCACCTCTTAGGGGCACAGAGTCAGTTCTGTTGCGAAATAAAATCTGTGGCAATATAAAGATAGGAATCATGTGATAAATTCCCTCATTCACCTCTCAGTTGGTCCAGGCTTTCACCCAGCTAATCCCTTTCCTATAGCAACGTGCAGCAGAGGCAACAGGTAGAGCCCCTTTAAGTAGCTTGCAGTTGCGGAAGGCAGGGGAATTCGGAACTCTGCATGACTAAGTGAGAAGCTGTGATGGCTTAAAGGTTTTCTTGAGGGTCCCCACAGTTTTCAGGGCAGTTGGAGACGATGTGCTTCTCCTGCTCCAGTGCCCTTACTAGAAACTTGCAACAAGACAAAAGGCATAAATTCATTGAACTTATGAATGTGGATGGTGCAAACTTTCTACAACTCTAGAGGTGATGGATTTTCCCCACATTAGTTATTCAGCTTCCCTTGCACATCTTCAAGAAGAGTCCCTTTTGGCTTCAGTTTTCAAACCAGGATGGTAATATTTCATTTTATGATTGAAATAAGGAGGTTACTTGCAATGTGCAAAGGAACTGCAGCTGGTTATAATCTCATTTGCACATTGTTTTCATGCTTTCGCTTATAATCTGTTTCCATTGCTCCACTCAGAGAAGGCAGAAGGTGCACAGAACACCTGTAGCTACTGAACATATTTACTTTTAATTGGGCTATTCTTCTTTGCAGGGATTTTCACTTCCTTAGGTTTGTCCTTTTAAGGGTTTTATGGTCTTCTTCAGCCCCTGGGATTTTATTTATTTATTTATTTATTTATTTATTTATTTATTTATTAGATTTATACCCCACCTTTTTTCCTGCAAGGAACCCAAGGCGGCTTACATAATCCTCCTCCTCCTCCTCTCCACTTTATCCTCACAACAACCCTGTGAAGTAGGTTAGGCTGAGAGTCAGTGACTGGCCCAAAGTCACCCAGTGAGTTTCATGGCGGAGTGGGGACTAGAACCCGGATCTCCTGAGTCCCAGTCCAACACTCTCACCACTGCGCCACACTGGCTCTCTTCCCTCTTGTTTCTCAATGGCGTCGTTTTGACTCCATTTCTGTTGGCATCTGCACTCACACCACCACAGTTCGGTATTTGAGGAAGATATTATCTCGACTGTGCTTGCTCTTCTAACCACTGCCATGGTTCTTTCATTGTCTTGACAGTTTTCCTAGTGAATCCCCGTCTTGAAGCCCCGCCCTCCATAGAGACCAATATGACGATGACCGTGACATGTACTGTGTCTGGAGTTTTTCCAGCCGAAGAGGCCCATTTTGATCTGTCGTTCGCAGGGAAGAGAGAGGACTTCACCAGAAATGTGTCAGGAGGGGACACAGTGAGTGTCCAGTCTCTGGTGTCCCCCTCCTCAGCAGGAGAACATAAGTTGATCTGCGCAGTCTCCCTGGGACCAGTGAGCAGAACTGTAGAGAAGACGGTGAACGTGTACAGTGAGTGTCATCTCCGTAACTAGCCTTCACAATTCCTGACCTAAGATTCCCCTCCTTCCATCCAATCAAACTGGAAAGAGCTAAAACTTGAAATTACTTTCATTTGGACAGCGAAAGCCACATTAGTGCGTTGGATCCAAACTGAGTGGAACTTAGTTCCATTTGACATTGATGGCACTTGTCCCACTGATCTTTTCAACGGGACCTATGTTCAGCGAACTTAGTCTGGATCCAACACCATGGCCCTGGGTGAGGCCGGTTGGGGACATGTGGAACGTGAGGCCATTGGGGCATTGATGCTGCCCAGCGCATTCACGATTCTGCAGTCTTGGTGTGGAGTCAGGCCAACTTCTCCATGTCAAGAGGGGCTGTAGTGAGTGAGTGAGTGTCTGTGTGTTGGGGGGGCAGGATGACAAAAGGCTGGGGCATCCTTCCACTGCCTGTCACAAGTGGGGAATCCGTGGCCCCCAGATTTTGTTGGACTACGACTGTCATCACCTGTGACCACTGGCCATGCTGACTGGGGCTGATGGGAATTGGAATCCATCCATCTATCTCTGAAGGGCCCCAGGACCCCCCACCCCAGTCTAGATGGGTCAAACTGGCCCAGCCAGATGTTTCCAGGAGGCCCACAAGCAGGACAAGAAAGGAAGTCTATTCTCTCAACTCGGTCTCTTTTCTAGTATCTGATATTCTGCCTGCCACAGAATTACTGCCCCTTAGCATGAGGGATCTATTTGATTAACATAGGTAATATAACCTTCAATTGACACAGCGACATTTTTAAAAAAGCACATTTAAGCTAATTTGACGTGATGTAGCTAGTCTTAGTGCAGCAGGTCAAACAAATGAGAGGTGTAATGGCTGCTCTGCTATGTTCTCTTGCAGGTTTACCCAAACCCGTCCTGGCCTTTGACCACCCAAAGATCCTCGTCAACAGAAGTGTGATCATTAATTGCAGTTCTGATGGCACTGCGTCCCCTGGTGCTGAAATGGAGATCAGAGACAGAGAGGAAATCTTAACAACGGGACACCCTCCTTTCGTGCTGTATGAAATGACAACGCAGGAAGACGACGATGGGAGGGAATTCATATGTCAAGCCAAGTTGATGGTTGATGGGCATCCAATTGTAAAAGAGACATCTGAACACCTCACTGTCTACTGTGAGTAGGAAATACTGTGAACAATATTTTATTCCAAGAAATTCAAAACCGTTAAGATAATCCAACCCAAGAGAACTTTGGTGATTGGGTGGTTCATAAGTAAAATAAATAAATGCATAAACACTTCCCTTCCCCGCGGCCCCACCCAGTATGAAAGCCTTGTACGTGTGAGCCACTCCTGGGATTCTCAGGATTCTATGCAAGTGAGTAGAGCCCGGTTGGGCGACATGCGGCCTCCCACCGCAGCCCCGGGGGGCGGGGGGAGAAATAGTGGTACAGAGCACTAAGATGGTGAGATCTAGCTTGGAAGGGAGCTGATTTTGATCCTTTGGGAGCTCTGTAGCTGCTATGGTTGCGGTTTTTATTTTTTAGAACAAACAAAACGTCACACACATTACAAAAAGTTACAATTACAAGTGTTGTAGTTTGAACATGGTTGCTGAAATAAATCTGAACAGCTAACCGTCAACAGGCAATCTTAAGTTATCCAGATTTTCCTAACATTCACAATAAATATATTACAATCCAGTATCCACATCAAGAATTTACACTAATAAATTAATGCCCCAATTGAGTGGTTGATAGTTAATAAATGGCATGCAAAGTTGTTCAAAGCTTTGTTTTTGTTGTCTGCCTTCACACAGGTGAACAAATTCCGTTAATTTTGCCACTGAGGCAAGATACCAGATTGTATTGACCCATTCCTTAATAGAAGGAATAGTAGCTAATCTTCATTTGGCAGCTAAGACTAATTTTTCAGCTATTAAAAAGATTTCCTACCAATTCCACATGCTTGTTTCTTACAGCATCATTAAGGACGCAGTCCTATGTGTGTTTAGACAGAAAGAAGTCCTACAATGCCCAGCGTTGCTGAGAGTTGTAGGACTTTTTTCTGTCTAAACATGCAGAGGAATGCGCCCTAAGATATTTTCAGTTTTTATTTATTTCCAACGCCTGGGTGCACCAGGGGCGGGCGGGGGCGGAAATGGCCCCTGGACCTCCTGCCCTCGCTCATCCCTGTGCCGGAGTCTGCATTGGAGGCCGTGTTTCATGCTCTGCAGTATGCCTGCTTCCATGTAGATTCCGTGATCCACCGGGGCAGGGCCGGTGCAAGGCAGTTTGGTGCCCTAGGCAAGATCAGATATTTAGCGCCCCCCCCCTTGTTAATCGCCCATCTGGCCGGTCACCCAGCCAGATTTATGCACATGACTGCCCCGCCCACCCAAAAGGGTCAATTATTATTTATTATTTATACACAGAAAGGAGTGGGCCGGTGAGAGGAGCTCTCAACCCCCTCCACCCTCTGTGCTCCCTCGCTTCATGTAGGGGGGCGTGGCTCATGGGTAGAGCCCCCGCTTTGCATGCAGAACTCTGTGTGTGTGTGTGTGTGTGTGTGTGTGTGGGGAAACGACCTTCTCCAGGCGCTCCTCTGTTGTGTGCGCCATTTCTGTTTTCATAGAAACCGATCCGTGTGCCTAGAAAATAACAGGAAAGGAAAGTCGGCAGCAAGCAATTTAAAAAAAAAGAAAAAAGGACAGAAAGAAAGAGAATGAGAGAAAGAAGGGGAGGGAGAAAGGGTGGTGGTGGTGGTGGTGGAGGAGGAGGAGGGGGAAAGATCCTGTTTTCGGTCGCTGCCCGAGGAATAATTTCAGAAGAGAAGGATCCATATTTTTTCTTCCAACCAGCGCCGAAGGTTGGGGAAAGCAAACGTGGAGGTGGCGGCGGCGCTGGCAACATTTTTCTTCTGGCAACATTGTTACCAAGCCAGGGCTTGGGGGAGGGGGATCTCTGCCTCCCCCTGCACCCCCTCCCAAATAACGCCTCCCCTAGCCCCGCCAGGCTGCTGGGTCCCTCGGTTCTCGGGAGCTGCTGCTGCTACTGGTGGTGGTGCTGAGTCCAGGGCCTCCCCCTCCCCCCTTTTGCGCACGCACGTGCGCACGCACACACACACACACACACACGAGCTCCCCTCTTCTTTCCTCCACCTGAGGACCACCTCCTTCTCCTCCTGCCGCCGCCGCCGCTGCTTCTGACTGGCGCCCCTTTTGGCCCTGCGCCCTGGGCAGCTGCCTAGTTGGCCTAATGGTAGCACAGGCCCTGCACTGGGGATCCAGCGCACACTGCCTAAGCTGCGTGCGCTGACTGCCAACTCTGCTGCAGTTTCTCATGATGGAACAGGATGCTGCCTTGCGTCCCACATTGCCAAGGGGAATGACCCTGTTGCCTCCTCCATTCTAGATGGGCCCCGGATGAACAATTCTATCTGCCCTCTTATGTGGATCTGGAAGGAAGGCAGTGAAGAGACTTTTGCCTGTTCAGCCTGGGGAAATCCACCTCCAGCTGTTGAATGCAGTAAAGGCAACAAGTCCTACAGCCTTGGGGTACAGCAGCAGGTCAACAAAGAACACAACGGCATCTATCGCTGCAGTGCCACCAATGCCTATGGCGCTGAAGTGAGACATGTGACCGTACATGTTGAATGTAAGTTAAGCTCCTTGTCTTACAAAACAAAAACAAAGTAGTCTTTGGACTTGCAGCAGGTGTCCAAGGAAGGGGTAACTTTTAGGTTTACTGTGCTAAAATACAGGTCCAAATTGTGACTTATAAACGTATCCCAGGGAGACTAACGGATAGACATCCTGGCCAATGACTCATCTGAGGGTTTGGATCTTAGAGATGCTCAGGTCTCACCTCCAATATTGGCTTGCTGAGTAGCCTTTGTCATGTGCCAGCCTTGTAACGACATGCAGGCATTAACTGTGGACCAGTGAAGGGACTCCTTCGGGTCTGGATCTGGGAGGCGTTCAGATCTCACCGCGACTGTCGGCTTGTTGAGTAGCCTTTGTCAGGTGACAGCCTTGGGGGAAGTTGAACACACACTCGGCCTCGAAAGCTAAAACATAATAGGGGGCCGAATTAACCGAGTGTGTATGCCATAGGTCATGGGTGCATGACCTTTTTGGGCCACAAGGGACGGAGGTGATGCTGGCTCAGGATTTGGGGGCGATGCAGATGCACACACATCTGTACCAGGATCGCTGGGGGCGAATTTGGCAGAGGCAGGGGGTCAGGGCAACCATGGGAGGGTGCAATTCAGGCCCCCGGGGGAGCATGGGTTGTGTGCACCTCTGCCATCGGGAACGTTGTCTCTACTGGACAGCCTTCCATTTTCTGTTTACAAGATGGCCTGCCTGCCACGCCAGCCGACTTGACTCTCCTGATGCTCAGTCCTGTGCTCCCTTGGATGGGCCAGTACTGCAATTGACATTAAAATGATCCAAACCCTGCTTTGGAATTGAGCACGTCTCTTACGCTACCAATTTTCTTAAAGCACCCGGAGCATCCGGGAAGGGATGAGGACTGGAGGATTCGGTGAGCCTAGCGATGAGCAGCAGCACAGTTGTGGGGGCTCATCAGAGGTTCGGAAGTTGGGGAAAGGGGCGGGGGAGCCAGGCAGCGCCCCTCCACTGCGGTCCCCGGCAAAAGCCTCCTCGCTCGGGGCCCATAGACTTGGGCATTCGGCAACTCGCGTGGATTTTCGTTCATCCATGAGGGCTAGAATGTTCTCCTTTCCAAAACACAAGTGATGTGTTCCTCTGCAAATGTCTTGTCTAGACCAGTGTTCTCCAACCTTGGGTCCCCAGAAGTTTTTGGCCTACAACTCCCAGCATGCCCCAGCCAGCGTAGCTGGCTGGGGCATGCTGGGAGTTGTAGGCCAAAAACCTCTGGGGACCCAAGGTTGGAGAACACTGGTCTAGATGGCAGGATTGTAAATCTGTGGAACTGTCTTTTCCTTTCACAGCTTCCCAGCCCAACGTCCTTGCAATAATCCTACCAGCTCTTCTCCTGGCAGTTATCAGTTTTGGCACTGCGGCGACCTGTTATATTCTTCACAGAAGTTGTAAAATCAGAAAATACCGTGTAAGGCGGCAGTGGCGGCAGCAGCAGCAGCAAACAGAAGGAATCCCAGTGGAGGAGATATGCCTGAATGGCCATGCGCATGCAGCAGACTACTAGCTGAGCAGGCGACTGCCAGGAGAATCAATTTGCCCCCCTGCTGGCAAGACTGCAGCTGCTATTAGGGTTCATCCCCCCCCCCCCCGCCCCGGCTGGGGACAGAAACAGGGAAGTATTCCGAATCCTCAGGGGAAGAACAACGAATGGGCAGTATCCTTATTGGACTTGTCTCAGAGGGGTGGTTATTTTATTATTTTTTTTAGAGTGATAGTTTCTGCACTTTCAGGCAGTGGTGGGTAGTATTCACTGTAAGGGTCAGAGACCTGTGCCCCATGTCTTTTTCATAGGCCCTCCCCTTCCATCCAGGATTGTCCTCCAGGTTCGTAGTTCAAGAGGTGATCGGACTGCTGTGGAAGATTGGAAAGAGATCTGATGGCATTCAGTAACTCAGTTGGGAGGCAACACTGGGAGAGACCGGGCCGGTGCGCTGGAGGGAGAAGATGGTGGTGCCCCTCCCGGTAATGGACTATTCAGTACTAAGCTTTTAGTCCCTGCCGTGTGAAGTATCTGCCCTGAACCTTTTTGTACCACCAGATTTACTGGGATTTATCAGTAGGCAAGGACAGGATTGTACATGGCATTGGAGAAATAACGCCTGTTTCTGGGGCAAATCACTAGCAAACTGTTCACAGCGCAAGCTGGCACCGGTTGGGACTTCAGGAAAGACCACGGTTCTTCCGGCTTATGTTATCAAGCAGCAGGAAGCCTGGATGGTGTTCTAGTTTGTCTCCTGGTATGCAAACTCAGGATTGTCTTATTGGAAGATGCGACATGTCATAGAAGTCTAAGTCGACTCATTTATGAATGTCAGCCTGAATGCCAACCTGAAGCTTTTCCTAAGCAGAAGAGCATTTGGACTGCAGTGAAGGACGGGCATGGAACAGGCCCACGTCGCCCACTGCAGCTGAAAACAACATCCTCTGTAAGGTGAAGGATATGCCTGAAAAAGAGGGTGCTGCGTCATGTGCTTGCATGTGCCCATATTTTCCACACCTCTGCTGGTACAAAAGCATCAGAATCAGTTCAGGCCTTTTCCCGCAGATGAAGCTTAAATGGCCATTGGCTTAAAAATGGTTCGGTAGAGTGAATGTTAAAAACTGCCGTGCCTACAATGGATGTTTGGTTTGTCTTCCGCATTCTGCCCTGCATGAGCAACAGTCACATGTGGCAAAACGGGTGCAAGAGAGGGTCAGAGTCACATGCATGTATGAAAATGCCTGCGGAACTGTTCATGCACTGCATATTATCAGTGTACATCTAACACATGTGCAATGTCCCTGGTGTGTGAGGATAGGAAGAGAGCTCTCCTGCAGACCCTTGAACTTGCCATCATGGGAGCATCTGGATTTTTAAAGAACTCCATGACTGAAACCCAACATTGCATGTCTGAGTTTTTTCATCCTTTGAGTTTATGTTCTGGATGATGTGCCAGTCACACAACCATTTAATTGAAGGAATTGCAAATTATTTTTCATGCATCTTCCCAAATGTGATGGATATTTTTTTCTTCAAAACCCAGCAAGTCATTCTAATCCTATCTTGCATGTATTTAATCTGATCATTGCAAGCCTCCATCCTCTGCCCATTCATGCTTCTAGATTTCAATCATCCTCCATTCAAGCCTTCATTTGCATCCTCTGCACCAGTCCAGCTGCTGAGGCTGTCCATTTCTCACAAACCCAAGCTACTATTGGGGCCTGCTGTGGTCCTCCTTGTGAGCCATAGTCATAACCAGATGATTATATGCCTATATCCCCCCCATAACATGATAACACCCCCTTTTTTTAATGTTCCCCCCCGGTGCTGACATCGGAGGGAGATGTTCAAAACTGAGGGGGCGCTAGGGACACCTGATCCCCCACAAAAACCATGAGGATGGGTCCTACTGCAAAAGGGGGGAACGTGCCCCTTTTCACAAATACAGACCTCTCAGGGCTGTGCAAGCCCCTAATACAGTGTTCTCCAAGCTTGGGTCCCCAGAGGTTTTTGGCCTACAACTCCCAGCATGCCCCAGCCAGCATAGCTGGCTGGGGCATGCTGGGAGTTGTAGGCCAAAAACTTCTGGGGACCCAAGCTTGGAGAACACTGCCCTAATAGGTCCAGCATCTGACACCTGTCACAGGGTTGCAAAGGGGGGGGGAAATACCTGCAGCCTGGGGTAGGCACTGCACAGGGTGGGCGCCTGCAGGAGTTGCCCAGCAGGCACCCCCCCCATGGCCAGTATGCGCCCCAAGCTCCCCCCGCACTTCCCTGCCGTGCCAGATTTTCACAAATCCGGCACAGCAAGGTAAAAATAATTAAAAAAAGAGTATAATTATTTGTGCACATTATCCAGGTGGGGAAAAAAAAAAGGTGGGAGACCACAGGCAGCCCCTCTAACATACCACTGGGACACCTTGGAGCGGCAGCTCATAGTTGCCCAAATGTGGATCACGAAAGTTGGCTTCCCAGCCGGCTTCTGCAATCTCAAAAAAAAAAAAAGAAGAAGTTTTAAATGGAAAAATCAAGCTGCGGCGAGCCCGAAACGGTTCATGGTGGTGGTAGGGAGCAGGAAGGGACCCTTTGCCAGCCATCCCCAAGTGCCACTTGGGCACTTTTGGGGCAGCTGGCAGTGGTGGCCGCCAGGTAGCCACTTGGCAAGAGAAGCAAGGTTTGTTTGCTTCTCTTCTCAAGCGACTCTGTAGCAATCTGGCGTGACCCCATGATGGGTTGTGTGTCATCCAGGTCCAGACGACACGACAACCCGTCGTGGGTCAGACAGATCCAGCTACCAGCCATGGGTTGCCAGCGTGGCCTCTAAGCCAAAATTAAGCCACCATGACAAACCCATCGTGTGGTCTGAACCACACGCTAGCCCACCGTGGCTTATAAAGAAGAGAAAGATTCAGATCTCTTTTTAAAAGGATTTTAAAAATCGCCAAATGGCTCCAGGCTCCACCCTGTGCCCTACCTTTTCCCAGCTCCCATTCACTCCCCCAACTCTCAGTCACGACAATATGTTTGCATTTCACCTGTATAGAAAAATCTTTGCACCAGTAATAATGCTCTTTCCCACTCTATCGCCTTCCCCTGGCTAGTAGTTTTTCTGGGATCGCCCCTGCAAAGGATATCAAAATCCAGCTTAAGAACACACAGAATCCATCCCACAGTGAAGCACTTTAAAGTCCCATTGAGTTTAACTGGGAAGGTTTAAACTTCAAAACACTGCCTTAGCTCCCTCCTGTTTGAAACCAATCAACGTAAATTCGAGCTTAAAAACTGCCTGTTGTGCTTACGGAGAATCTGTGTGTCACCGCCATCTACTGATGAATGGCGAGGCTGCACTTTCCGTTGCAATAAGTTGTGGAACTACAGTACTTATTATGCGGCATTATGGGAGCCCGCCTCAGTCACGCACTTGTTCTGCATTCCCATTTCCCTGCTCGCCCCTTTATAAATGTAAAGGCAGATGTAACATTTATGGAGCAAAGGTGGGGGACAGTTTGGAGTCAATGACACTGTTCAGAACAGGCTCCAATATTCTATTCCTGGGCAAGGTACTGGAGCGCTTGGTGGCCTCTCAACTCCAGGGATTCCTGGATGAGACGGATTATCTAGATCAATTTCAGTCTGGTTTCAGACCTGGTTATGGGACAGAAAAAGCTTTTGTCGCCTTGGTAGATGACCTACACTGGGAACTGGACAGGGGGAGGGTGTCCCTGTTGGTCCTGCTGAACCTCTCGGCGGCTTTCAATACCATCGACCATGGTATCCTTCTGGGCCGTCTCACTGGGATGGGACTTGGAGGCACTGGTTTCCAGTGGCACCATTCCTTCCTGGAGGGGTGGACCCATAAGGTGGTGCTGGGGGACTTCTGCTTGACTCCCTGGCCGTTGGGCCTGTGGAGCCCCTCAGGGTTCTGTTTTGTCCCCCATGCTATTTAACATATACATGAAGCCGTTGGGAGAGGTTGTCCGGAGTTTGGGGGTTTGGCGTCACCAGTATGCTGATGACACCAAGCTCCATTTCTCCTTTGCATCTAATTCCAAGGAATCTGTTGCTGTGCTAAACTGGTGTCTGTCAACAGTAATGGACTGGATGAGGGCAAACAAATGAAGTTTAATCCAGCTAGGGCGGAGGTGCTCCTGGTCCTGGTCAGTCGGAAGGCAGATCAGGGAACAGGGAGTCAGCTTGTGTTGGATGGGGCTACACTCCCCCTGAAGACACAGGTTCGCAGCTTGGGTGTACTTCTGGATTCAGCCCTGAGCCTGGATGCCCAGGTTTCGGCGCTGGCCAGCAGTGCATTTGCACAGTGAAAGCTCGTGCGGCTTCAGGAACGGGCAGCTGCGCCCGTTCCTGAAGCTGCCTGATTTGGCCACAGTTGACACATGCCTTAGTTGCCTCCCGTTTGGATTACTGTGACGCGCTCTACGTGGGGCTGCCTCTGAAGAGTGTTCGGAAACTTCAGCTGGTTCAAAGAGCTGCTGCCAGACTGCTGACTGGGGCTGGCTACAGGGAGCACACAACTCCTCTTTCACTGGCTCCCAGTCTGTTTCTGGGCACAATTCAAAGTGCTGGTTATGATCTATAAAGCCCTATACGGCTCGGGTCCAGGTTACCTGAAAGACCGTATTCTCCCTTATGAGCCTGCCTATACCCTGAGATCTTCAGGGGAGGCCCTTCTCTTAGTTCCACCACCATCTCAGGCACACCTGGCAGGAACCCGGTAGAGGGCCTTCTCGGTGGTTGCCCCAACGCTCTGGAATTCCCTTCCCAGGGACACTGGAATGGCGCCCTCCTTGGCATGCTTCCAGAGGCAGGCAAAAACTTCTTTGTTCCAGCAGGCCTTTGGGAATAGCCTGGACCTGTGAGAATGTGATGGATTCCACTGTTTATATTGTTACTGTTTTAACTTTGATATTTTTATATAATTTTAATATTATAGCTATAATTGAATTATATTTTTAACTTTTGTATATTCCTATTTATATGTTTCAATTGTACCAGTTTTAATGTTGTAATGCTGCCTTGAGTCCCAGTATTGGGGAAAAGGCGGGATATAAATAAATATAATAAATAAATAAATAAATAAATAACAGACACCACTTTTCTCTCCCGCTGCCACCAAAAATCATCCTCTGTACCTTGTAGAAACCCAGTGGCCTGATTCCTATGCAGGGCCAGCCCCACCATTAGGCAGAGAGAGTCAGTTGCCTCAGGCAGCAGATGCTGGGAGGTGGCAGCAAAGTGTTGGGGGAAAGAGCTGTGGGCGCATGGCCTGTCCCTGCACCCCCTAAGCTAGCCTGCTGCCTTCTGGTGTGGTGAGGACGCTGTGCCATTGCCAGTGTTGAGGAAAGATTCAACTGCCAGTCCAGTCAGCCTTCGCACATGGAATGGGAGGGGGCACCATCTTATCCTTTGCCTCAGGCAGCAAAATGCCTTGAGCTGGCTCTGTTCCTATGGTATAGAAATGGGATTGACACACCACCACTAGAGACAAGCAGATAAGACGAAGAAAATTAACATGTTTATTACAAGGGAATAAAGTGCTACTTTTCAAATAATGAGATGGGATTGCTTAAATGTATTTAGATTAAGTACTCTTGGTTACTTTTCCTAATATGTAAGAGAATCTCCGGGTGGGATGGGAGACCCCTCCTCTAGTTTCCTGCATTGTGCAGGGGGACTCGATGGCCTTGTAGGCCCCTTCCAACTCTATGATCTATGAAATCTGGGTTAGGACGGTTTTGTTTTGAGACCACTTGCTGAAGTTCCCTCTGATCAGACTTTCTGACTTTGGGCTTTGCTGAATTTTTTGGGTGCTGTGCTGCCTGCCTGAAGCTTCAACACAACTTCACAGCAATGCTTCCTGCTCCCTCAGGCACCAGCTCTGGCATTCAGATGACCATCTTCCAGTAGAGTTCTCAGACTGACTCAAAAGCTTTCTCCTTCCTGAACACGTCTCTAATTGACTTTTCCTTCAAATCCCCCGGTCAGAACCTCTGGCCAATCGTGTTCCTTATGGCACTTCTAACTGCCAATCACCTTTTTTGACCCTCCTGCCCTGACCAAGCCAAACAGAGGTAGCTTCTCTTCCCAGTCATTTTCAAACTCAGCCTGAAGCTTCCCCCCTGTTCTGTAGCAACAGTAACCAAGGTAGAAATATAAATAAAAAAGAGAAGTAGATGACGGAAGAAATATGAGAGCTAATGGAAGAGAGATGAAGATAGAAAAAATAGAGATAATGTCAAATACAAAGAAGCACTTGCTGATTTAAATGATGGTATCATTGTGATTGGAGAGATTCTCAATAACATTCGATATGTAGATGATACAGCATTGCTAGCTGACAATTTAGCCACAGAGAGAGGCGCAAAAGCCAAAGAAGAGGTGGGCATTGGAAGCAGGAGTTACATGTGTGTGTCTTGTGTTCCTACCAGCCACCTTGGCTGCTCAGTGGTTCAGGCTCTGGTAGACTGTGGGATTAGCTGTAGCGTGGAAGAGCCCAGAGGCAGGGCCGGTGCTACCGTTAGGCCAACTAGGCAGCTGCCTAGGGCGCAGGGCTAAAGGGGGCGCCAGAAACGCCTTGGGGGGAAAATACTGTGCTAAAATGCATATTTTGATAGCCCCGTCCGCGCGCCCCAGCATTTAAAAGAACCTCGCCCCCTTCTCCAGCTGTGCTCTTCGCCCCCTTCTGCTGCCCTGGCCGGATTTCATTTCTCAGTCTGCAAGCAGCATCGCCTCGTCGAGGGGGCGCCCAGGCGGCTCCGCGCGTGTTTACTGAGAAGCACGCCCCCTTTATCTCCACGGGACTCCCTTCCGGGAGCTGCACCGTGAAGAAGTGGTGCTCGAGGTTAGGGGTTTGTTGGAGGCGCTTCCAGCGGGATCGTGATGGAAGCTTCCGGCAAGGGAGTGGCTGGAACGGGCCAGCCCAAACTCTTACAAGAGAGTAAGTCCCAGTCAACTCAGTGGGACTTACCTCTGAGTAAATGTGCCTGGCCTTGCACGGCACCAGAGGCTTTGGAGCGCGGCTATGAGAGATCGGGGCACCCGCGAGGTTCTCTGGAGCGGCAGAATTGGGCGGGGGGGGGAGGAATTGTGATCCTGCGGGCCCCGCCCCCTTGTGGCAGTCCTGCTTTCTAGCCAGGTGCCTTGACAGGTTCAGCAGCTCCGCGCTGACCTGAGCAGCAACCGAGGGACAGAGGAGAGGCCCACTGGAAGCGAAAGTGAAACCCCGTGAAACCCACCCACCCCGATCCACCCCTCTTTCCTTAGAGGGGAAGCAGCAACAATGGTCCGGGCAGCGGACCAGGACAGATGACCCCAAGCCTCCCGCCGCCTGGGAACGTCCGACTGTGAGCACCTCCGGGGGGGCCGTTTACCAGCAAAGCTGGCAGAGAGGCGGCTGGGCCCGCCGAAGGCCCTCCCGCTGAGCCCCAGGGAGAAGGTGCAAGAATGCCCCTGTTGCCCAGTCTTCGGGTTGGAAGGAGAGTAGCCCAGGAGAGGTGAGAAAGGTCGCGTACTCCTGAGCAGGGGTTGGCCACCTGGCACCCTCCAGATGTTTTGGACTACGAATCCCATCAGCCCCAACATAGCCAATGGTCAGGTATTGTGGGAGTTGTAGTCCAAAACATCAGGAGGACGCCAGGTCGCCTTCCCCTGCTGGTGATGATTCTGAATTGTCTGCAATAGCAGGTCTGGAAACTGGGAGCAGGCTGCAGAGATCCTTTGCAATGTGTGTGTGGGGGGCTTTGCTTGTCCTGTGCACGGCTCATTATTATGATAATATTTTTTTTAGGTTTTGCCAATTGACTTTTATTTCATAATGGGCATAGGGCTGCTGGAGGGAGGGCTCAAGTGGGAAGGGGGGGCGCTAAATATCTGATCTTGCCTAGGGCACCAAACTGTCTTGCACCGGCCCTGCCCAGAGGTCATATCAAGCCTTTCTACATGAGGCATTTATTGTAGTTTGTGGGTGCTTTACATGACGTCATCCTCCTCCTGTGCCTCTCCTGTGCTTTGCAACCATTTTAGCAGGGTGGGGTTCTTAATGAAGAAAGTCTGGTATATACCAGAATGGTGGATGAAATCCTCACGTATTTGCGCAATTCTGCTATACCACAGTGCCGCCCAGTGGTTGTGTAGTGGAACATATAGAAAGGCAGAGAAAGTAAAGCCCCAGAAGAAGAAAAAACAGGTGTAAAGGAGTCAATCTTAATCCCACAAAGAATCCAGAAGCAGAAGCCTTGGTAAAGTGGCAGGTTAAAAGCCTCATGTCACCTTGAGGGGGACAAATTCTAGACTTGTTTGTGGCCCACTTAGAATCCCGAGGCATCTTAAAGACAGGCACATCATCCTGTCTTATCTTTCTTTCACAGTCTCTCATTACTTTTCAGCTTATTCTCTCCACTCTTCTGATTCTGGTTGACTTGTTAAGCAACGAATCTCCAATTCACATGCTCACTTTCACCCGTTCTCCTCCATTGCAGCGGGAATTCTTACCTTCTGTGCCAGCGCCCACGCCCTTTGCAACAGTGTTTTTAAACCAACTGGGACTTTATCTGCCTCCAGCCCTCTCTTCCAAGTCCAGATCCAAAACCCAGGGCAGCATCTCCAAGTGGTTAAGCCAAATGGGGGGAGGAGAATTCCCTCTCTCAGGTCTTGGTCAGACATCTCAGAATACATGACACCAGGCCAGAGAAGCAAACAAACACTTTTAGTTACAGTCTGACAAATATAAGGGAGCAGAGGATGCAATAAAACAGTAAAACAAACCTACAAGCCGTCTGCTGGCTCTCCTGTGCCTCTGCTGCTTACATTGTAGACTAAACCCCAGGGAGGGTCCCTGGCACTTTCCCCTCCTTTGGCAGGGATCGGGCTCTGGCCCAGATCAATACAGCCTCCAGCAGAACCATCCCTCCCCAGACTGCTGACAAGGGCTTCACATCCCCCTTATAAGGGTTAGCTGGCCAAGGGCAACCCACACTTGTTCCTAGTGGGCAAGAACGGTGGATAGTCCAAAGGGAGTAGAATCTCTTAAAGGGAGAGAGTCAAACATTAGAGCCAACTGTTTTAGAAACTGGCAGGGATGGGGACTCGGACTCGAGGACTCGACTTGTGAGTCGGACTGAGTCCCCCCTCTGACTCGACTCGGACTCGAGTCCCAATATTTTTAATGGGACTCGAGACTCGACTCAGGACTCGAGACCAAGGACTCTTCAACATCCCTGGGCTGTGCCAGAAGGAGTGGAGAGGAGCGTGATTGCCAGCGAAGAGCGCATGGAAGCGAGGTGCGCCGCTGCTCGGCCACTATGGACGGCTACCAGGAGTGCAGCCCCAACACTGTGTCAAGATTTATTTTGATTGATGTGTTGCGTACTTGGGAGAGGCAGAGGAAGGACCTGAGATTACTCTGTGTGGCTGCTCTGAGTGTGTTTCTGGTTCCAGCAAGTTCATCACCAGTGGAGTGGGTGGAATTGTGATGAGATCTCACCGTTCCAGAATGGGGGCCAAACATTTAGAAAAAATCATGTTCCTCAAATGCAACATGGATAAGTTTTAGGAAGTACAGCAAGTTTATTTTTTAAAATCATTTTCCTAAAATGCAACCTTTCAGACATTTTGGGTTTGGCTGCCTCTGCCTGCCTGTTTGGGGTTCCCAGCCTCCTCTGCCTGCCTGGTCTCTTCTTGACCTGTTCAACAGTTGAATTGTCCAAGACAAAGGCCTCTGCCTGCCTGCTTTGGGGTTCCCTGCCTCCTCTGCCTGCCTGGTTATTTTGGGTTTGTCTGCCTGGTCTGTTCTTGTCAAAATCAGTGGCAGAGTTTTGAGATAAAAAGGCACACTTGTACCTAGAATTTATTTAAGCCACACATCTGAAGTAGCCTTATTTTGTTGGGAAAAAACCCCATTGATTTTAATAGGGACTCGTGGAGTCAGCTTTGGGAGTGACTCGTGACTCATGACTCGTGAGTCACCATTTTGGACCAAGGACTCGGACTTGGACTCGAGACTCGGGTCCAAAGACTCGTGACTCGACTCGTGACTCGAGACCAAGGACTCCTCAACATCCCTGGAAACTGGCAGGGTGTGTCCGTGTGTGTGGTCATGATATGATTACAGTGGAGAGGAATCGAGTCAGGAGGTTGGGCTTGTGGATTTCACTCTTCTCTGATAACTTGAGCACTGTACTACGAGCCATCACTTCTGGTTCCTGACTCTTGTCATAGATCAAGTTCCAGACACAACTGCAGATGGCCGTAGGGCAGTGATGGCGAACCTTTTTGAGCCCGAGTGCCCAAACTGCAACACAAAACCAACTTATTTATTTCAAAGTGCCAACACTGCAATTAAACCTGAATACCAAGGTTTTAGTTTTAGAAAAACAATTCATACAGTTGTCCGAACTAATTAACATCTTTTGTCTTAAAAGAAAAACACAATAACAGGGCTTTCAATGATACAATTTTTTGTTGAAAAAAACATCAACTCAATTTTTTTAATAGTACTACTACATTGTACACATAGCCTGAAGGTAATTTAGATAAACTTTTTAAATAACTAGGTGCATGTATTTTTGGATAAGGGATTCTCAACTTGTAATATGATTATATGCCAGACTGAAATTGTATGGGGCAAGCTTTACTCTGGGTCCTTTCCCTGCTTCTACAGGTGTTGGATTAGTAAAAGTAAAAGTCAACCTGTACTAGGATGAGCAAGATAAACAAGAAAACTAAACGTGCTTAACACATATTAAACAACCTTTATGTCTTGGACTGCAAACACTGCATTAGGTAAAAGTTTGCATTGGGCATGCTTTTGCACAATTAATGTGATTTTTTTGCTCTTGCATGCATGCTGATAATTTGTCAAACTTGCTGTACTCATGTTTTTGCTGTACTCATGGGTTTTTTTGTTCAAGTCTTGGAGTCTACAAAAACACAAAATTTATTTTAAAAAGACAGATGAAGCACCTGCAAGGAACCCAAGCTTACATAATCCTCCTGCTGTCCATTTTATCCTCACAACAACCCTGTGAGGTAGGTTAGGGCAGTGAAAAAAAAGCAAGACTTTGTGTGGCAAGAAGAGGGAAAAGGCAACTGAGACGGTGCTGGCTAGGAGGGAACTAAGAGAACTTAGTTACAGAGAACTAAGGGTGGGGGGGAAGGGAGGGAAGAGGAGGAAGCGCTATGGGGGGGGGAAAGAAAATATTAGTAGCATTGGCTGCAGGGGTTGGGCTGCCATGAGAGGAAGAAGAAACGACTGGGGTGCGGAGAAAAGTGCGGAAGCAATATCGAGAAGGGGAGGCTGATAGGAAGAAGGCAGTGGGGGGGGGGAGAAGCGACTATTAAGGCAGGTAATTATTAAGACGATTCAAACGGGGAGAAAGGAGGGAGGAGGGGAGAGGAGCACGGGAAGGGAAGTAATATCGAGAAGGGGAGGCTGATAGGAAGGCAGTGGGGGGGGGAGAAGGTTCCCCCTGGGCTGTGGGATAGACGGAAACCCAACAGGTGCAGCTGGAAGCAGCGGGCTGCCCTGCAGCCACGTCTCCACTCACCGAGCCAGCTCTGGGAGCTTTAGCTTCGTGTGGCTGGCCGCCAGGCAGGGGAGCTTCGCAAGCCGCGCTGAGCACCAACGGCGAAGGCAGTGGCTCCGAGGGCACGCGCGTCCGGGCGAGAGAGCGCCAGGGCCTCTCCCTCTGCCCGCTCCTTCTGGCGCCGCTGGGCTGGCTTGGGCTGGTGGCAGGGGAGCGAGCCGCGCCGTGACAAAGCTGGGTTGGGGCGCGCCCCGGGCGGAGACCGCAGCAGGGAAGCGGTGGGCCTGCGGATCGGGCCCAGGCACCTGTCTCCCTCCCCACAGGGAAGTGGATCTGGGGCGGCGTGACTTCCTCGCCTGGGCTGGGGCTGGCAGCGGCACGTCCTGACACCTGAATGAGAAGGGCTGCAGAGGCCCCTCTTCTCTGCTGGCCAGGCACGGGAGTTGGCCCAGCCGGCGCTGCTTTTGGAGCCCCGGCCTGGGCGGGGCGGTGGGGCTTCCTCGCCCGGGCTGGGGCTGGCGGCGGCGCGTCCTGGCGCCTGAACGAGAGGCTGCAGAGGCCCCTCTTCTCCGCCAGCCGGGCACGGGAGTTGGCCCAACCAGCGCTGCTTTTGGAGCCCCGGCCCTTCCCCGGCAGAGGCGGCGGCCTGCGGGATGCCGGGCGACACGCGGCGGCCAGGAGCGGCCTCTTCGCCTCCCTGCTCTCCAGCTCTGTGCCCCTGGCAACCTATGGATCGTGTGCCAGCAGAGCGGTCCCCACGTGCCAGCTGTGGCACGCGTGCCATAGGTTCGCCATCACTGCCGTAGGGGCTGGGCTGATTGTGCCAGCCCACAGAAGCAGCCCTTCCACTGATCTGCGGAGCCTTCTGGCTGTGAGTAAAATTTTAAGGTGTCACAGGACTCTCCTCGCCCTTTTCCGCCCTCTGAACACATGTGTCCGGGCTGATGTCCTACAATAACAATGGACACAATGCAGCCAAAGTTAAGCATTTCATTGAAAGATCCCATTAATTCCAAAAGTCCCCATTCATTTCAGTGAAAGAGACGTGCAGGGCAATCCTATGCATCTTTACTTGTGTCAGGATCTTGGACCTGCAGGCTCAGACTCTGCCAATCTGATGCAGGAGACTCTGAATCAGCTAGACTACTTCTATTGCAAGGAATCTCATGGCAAAAGCCAAATGGTTACCATCTTCAAAAATACATATAGCAGGTTACAGTTGCTATAGGCTTTAACAGTATTCCCCTGACATTTCAAGGCTAATAACTACAGCTGAGTCAGAGATCCAAACAACGGTTTCCCACTTGTCATCTCTACGGCTCAGGGAGAAAAGGTCAGGGGCAGAATGACTCCCAAGGACATCTGTCTCAGGCAATCTAAGACGAGGGTTCAAGGGAAAGGCCCAAACTAATCTTCACACACCCGCACAGAGGTCAGTAGCACCAACCTCGCGCCCTGCGTTGGAACCTCCTTGCGATGCGAGTCCAGGCTTGGCAAATCCAAGAAATCAAAATAGCAAGTTCACGGAAGTTCCCAGACGCAGAGATCGCAATGCCCAAAGCCCCGCAGCTTTGGGATCTCTACGCTGCACAAGGAAGTCCCAGATTCCGGACTGACTCTAGCCCAGCCGGGCCGTGGGATCCAAGTCACAGAAGGCACATAAACCATAGTCCACTGGGAGACACAGCCTCATGAAAACATTCACAGTCTTTGCAGGCTCATCTCAAAACGTCCGGAGGAGCAAATAGGTAGAGAGCTCCTATGCAGAGAGCTTTCTTAGGCCCCAAGCGGTGCAGTGATGGATCCGAACATAACGATGCAGGCTGAGAAGACGAGGTGATCCTGGCAACGCTCCTCAGGCTTTTCAAGCAGGGAGTGGCTACAATAGCCCTCCTCCTACCGCACAACTAACCGAGAGGGGATTTAGCCCATCACGAGGGCCTCTATCCAACCTGGGTGTTTCCCTTCCACCCTGCAGGGGCGAGGCTTCCACCCGAGTGTCACCTCTGTCACCACACCGCCCCTCTTCTACTAAGTTCCCAGAGGAGCTTCCCGCTTCTCGTGTCTGCAAAGGTTGACGCCGACGGCTCGACGCTGCATCTGGACGAGGGGGAGTGACCCGACTCCCGCTTGCTTTCGCCTGAGAACACTGACAGAGTTCCCCTCGCACAGGCCTTGGCATCCCACAGGCTTCCTAGGCCCAGGGCCGGTGCTACCATTAGGCCAACTAGGCAGCCGCCTAGGGCGCAGGGTTAAAGGGGGTGCCAGAAACGCCTTGAAAACAAAATACAGCGCTCTCAAGTGGGAAGGGGGGGTGCTAAATATCTGATCTTGCCTAGGGCACCAAACTGCCTTGCACCGGTCCTGCCTAGGCCTAAACCCTGCCAGACCCCTTTCATAGATTTCAATAGATCATAGAGTTGGAAGGGGCCTACACAAGGCCATCGAGTCCGACCCCCTGCTCAACGCAGGAAACTAGAGGAGGGGGGTCTCCCATCCAAGTAATCAGCCAGGCCTGACCCTGCTTCGCTTTCCACGCTCAGGCAAGCGGAGCCAGCGTGAGCCACGGGCCTGTTCTGATCGATCACATTGTAATTAAAACGAATAGTGCCACGGCAACACTGAGGCTGGGCCCCCGACAGTAAGTAAATCCCACTGTGTTCACTGGGGCTTACTCCCAAGGAGGTGTGCAGTGCACAGGATTTGCAGCCTCTTAGCACATGCTGAACACTCCCATTATACTCAGTGATGCTTAAGAGGTGCTTAACTTTGGCTGGATTATGCCCAGTATATTTGTCCCTGTTGCAACAAAGAACCGCTCTGCGAGAGTTTTCTTTCTAGGAACTCAAGAGAGTCCGCTGTCTTATCTTCCCCTTGCAGAAAGAAGGTACGGCCCGCACTGCACCAACACCGGCAGAGGCCTCCTTGTCCTCTGTCCTGTAGAAGATCCACTGTAAGAACAGAGCACTAACCAACCGCACGGAGACCCACTTGTCCTGCTCAGGTGAGCTTCCTCCTTCTAGCTGTCTCAGTCATCACTGCAGGTAAGTGATAATGGCCGTCTCTGCCATCACTTTGTCAGCAATATATGCCATCACTTTGTCAGCAATATATGGGGAGACAGACTGCAGAGCCTTGGGAACGAGACCAAATTGTTCTAACCAGTGCTTTTTTTCTGGAGAAAAAGGTACCGGAACTCTTGGATTACATTTCCTCGGGAGTAGATGGCGATTAAATTGTAATGCAATTAATAGAAGAAAAGGTGCTGGAACTCAGTTCCGGTGAGTTCCACCAGAAAAAAAGCCCTGGTTCTAACTAGCAAGAGGTGGGGAGTGGAACGTGGGAGCAAAATGGCTGCCTTCGACAGAGGTGGCTTGGGGGGGGGGTCTTGGGCCAGATGTGCTCTCTCAGCCTGACCTACCTCACAGGGTTGTTATAAGCATAAAATGGGATTACCTCTCATATACACTGACCTGAGTTTCCCACAGCAAGGGGAGGCGATAAACATAAGAAGAAAAAAGAAAGAAATCCACAGGATTTGGCGTGCTAGTTAAAAGAAACAGTATATATATATATATATTTATCATTTCCATATGTATACCTCCACCTCCTTGAAGGGGAGTTGCAAAACTGAATAAACTATATACAAATATAAAATCAATGAAAAGAACATTAACAAAAAGGCAGGCAGGGAAAGACAGAAGAAAAGAAAAGAGCTAAGTCAGAAAGTGTGCAATTTATACCCCGTTCTTCTGCTCATAGGGCACTCAGACCAGCTTCACAGCATAAGAAATACAGAAGAAAAAATAGATATCAAAAAGCGAAAATGCACAGTAAACACATTACCATAAGTAGCAGCAATCTAATGTAATAGTGCAAAAACCAGCAGCATTGGAACTGTAAACATTCGAAGCCTGTTGAAAGAGAAACGTTTCCAGCTTGGAGTGAAACGCTGCCACTGCGGGAGGGAGCCTGAGGAATCTCCACAGGGAAGGCGTTCAAGAGCTGAGTATTTATATTTTATTATAAGGAACAGGATTGGCAGGGCAATTTGGACCCAATGGACCAATGCAGCATAATGTGACCTCATATGTCCCTGGTGTGCTAGTTTTCTACTTGCAAGGTGTGTGTGTTAGGCTGCTGCTGGAGGTGGAGATTAGGCTGCTGAGAGGTTGTGAGGAGAAGGGTGGTGTTGGATAAGCTCTTCCACATAGTGATTCATCATCTTGACTCCAAAATGTTAAGAGCTATGCACACACTACCAACCAGAATTTCGTTGAACTGTCAGGGCGTCTTCCTTGCCAAAAGATTTCTGGGAACTGAAATTTTGTGTGGGGGCCCTGAGCAAAGATTTCTCTATACCAGCCTAAAACTGCAGTTGATCTCGGGGAGGCTGGGTTTGCCGTTCAAACAGGTTGACATTCAGAGAGTGGCTGACGTGTCTTTAGAGCAGTGTTCTCCAACCTTGGGTCCCCAGATGTTTTTGGCCTACAACTCCCAGCATGCCCCAGCCAGCATAGCTGGCTGGGGCATGCTGGGAGTTGCAGGCCAAAAACATCTGGGGACCCGAGCTTGGAAAACACTGCTTTAGAGCTACAGGCATGGATTCTGGGTCTGTAGCTGGTGACCAGAGCTCAGCCTTCCCTAAAGCATAAAATCCAGCCTCACTGATGTCTGTGGGGATTTATCTGCTATGGGGCTTCTCCACATGAGGATTTAAACCTGCTGTCGCTTTACTGAGGCTTCTGCTTCCGGATTCTCTGCAGGATTAAGATCAGCTCCTTTAAGTTTACACATGCCCCCCCCCCCTGTTTTCTTTCTCTGCCTTTCTGTGTGTTCCATTACACAATCACAAGGTGGCGCTGCAGTATAGCGGAATTGTGAAAATACAGGAGCTTCTCATAGTGCAGATTTCCAGATAATACCAGACTTTCCTCGATCTAAAAAAAATGTCACGGAAATGGTTGCAAAGCAGGGCGGGGGAGGCCCTGGAGGATGAGGAGTATGCAAAGCACCTGCAAACTACCACGAGTGAGGAATTATGAGCACACAATCAATGCCTTGTGTAGAGAAGCCCGTCGTGTTCGAATAAATTGTTTGGTAAGTTAAACCCCTGCTTCTTTCTGTTTCTTACTAGTCATGATGACACCCTGGCAGCTCTGCACTGGCCTTCTGTGGTGCACTGTGATCTTCCCAACACTTGCAAGTAAGTGCCCTGTAGCTGGAACTGCATGCTGAGATTAATCCCGATTTAAAGTGCTGGGTCGACCTTTAACTTGAGGCATCGTCTCTTCCCCCATGTAGCTCCCTGAAATCTGAGACCCTTCATGGCTCAGGTGGCTACTAGAGAGAAGGCCTCCTCTGTCACGGCACACAGATTAGGGAATGCCTCCCCACAAAAGCTCCACTTGGTGCCTACTCTAATCACGTCATTTTAGCGCGAAAGGCCTTTTAATTTTCACGGGCTTTTAAAGACTTGGTGTACCTTTAAACCAGAGGTATATAACCCGTGTCCCGGGGGTTGTATGCGCACCCTAAGGCCTTAACTTAGGGGAGAGGATTGGTGGGCGAGGGGGGGAGAAGGCTCTCCACTCCCTCTCCCAGCAATCCTCATACAGATCGCTCTTTCCCCACTGGTGCCAGCAGGATCACTGGTGTGTGTGTGTGTGCATGTGCATGTGTGTGCACGCCTGCATGTGCATATATGAGTGCGCATGCACATGCATGTCTGACCCCTGACCCATGCGGCCCTTGGGGCTGAAAAAGGTTGAACACCCTTGCTGTAAACCCGGCTTTAGCTCTGCTGGTTTTTGTTTTCTGCTCTGTCTTCCTCAATGCTGTTTTAATGCTGCATTTTATCTTAGTATATTTTTACCATATTGTTGTCTACTTCCCATTCTATTTTACAAGCTGCTGGGAGAACTTTTTGTTACGGAGCAGCCTGCAAATAACATGAAGAAACTTTCATGAGACAGGATCTCTATAACACAGCCTTCCCCAATCTGGTGCCCTCCCAGATATGTTGGACTACAACTCCCATCATTCCCAGCCAACGTGGCCAATGGCCATACCATGCCAGGCACCAGGTTGGGGAAGGCTGATATTTTTTTCCCCTAATACTGTATTTGTATTAGTTTTTTAAATGTGAAATACACCAAAACAAAGAAACTCCATAGAAAGAAAAAATACAAATGAAGGAAAGGGGGGGGGGGAAAGAGAGAGAGAAAAATAGAATTTTCTTACAGTGATTTGAATGAATCCATTACTGTAAATATGTATGAAATATATATCCATAAGTTTCAAAAAGTATATACGGTAGTAATACAATTATCAATAAAAATAGTTACGCATAAACATCAGAAAAAGCAGACCAAATATCCATGTATTTATCCATTCGCAGGTGGCGTCTAAATACCACCCGCTTTCAATAATGTTGAAAGCATTATTAGCTCCTCAATCCATTGTGTTATCCCCTTTACTCAGCACTGGTTAGGCCTCATCTTGAGTACTGCGTCCAGTTCTGGGCACCACACTTTAAGAAGGATGTAAAACTGGAGAGGGTTCAGAGGAGGGCAACAAAGATGATAAAGGGACTGGAGACAAGGCCCTATGAGCAGGGCAGGTGCAAGGCAGTTTGGTGCCCTAGGCAAGATCAGATATTTAGCGCCCCCCCTTCCCACTTGAGAGCGCTGTATTTTTTCCCCCAAGGCGTTTCTGGCGCCCCCTTTAGCCCTGCGCCCTAGGCAGCTGCCTAGTTGGCCTAATGGTAGCACCGGCCCTGCCTATGAGGAGAGACTGAAAGAACTGGGCATGTTTAGCCTTCAGAAGAGGAGACTGAGGGGAGATATGATCGCACTCTTCCAGTACTTGAAGGGTTGTCACACCGAGGAGGGCCAGGATCTCTTCTCGATCATCCCATTTTGCAGGACACGGAATAATGGGCTCAAGTTACAGGAACCCAGATTCCACCTAAACATCAGGAAAAATTTCCTGACTGTTAGAGCAATACGCCAATGGGACCAACTACCTAGGGAGGTGGTGGGCTCTCCCACTCTGGAGACATTCAAGGTGCGGCTGGACAGCCATCTGTCAGGGATGCGTTGACCTGGATTCCTGCATTGAGCAGGGGGTTGGGCTCAATGGCCTTGTAGGCCCCTTCCATGATTGATCTTTCCAGTGTTGTAAAATCAGTATTTTGGCTGTCAAGAGGGCACAGAAAATCCACATGCATTGTCCTTGTGATAAATTCCATACAGCAGGTATATAATTTAAAAGGACGTGTGCATCGGTAAATATTAGAGAGCGTTCTAAGACTAGATTTATCCTTACTATGACCTCAACCCAAAAAGAAGCAACCACTGGGCATTGCCAAAACATATGGGTAAACGAAGCATTCGCAGTATTACACCTCCAGCGGTTAGCTGAATTAGACAAACCATTATTAAAAAGGGGAAGGCTGATATAATGGCCATACTGGCTGGCGCTGACGGGAACTGCCGTCCAATCCGTCAGGGAGAGCACCAGGTTGGGGAAGGATGCGTTATATCGGGATCATGAAAGGCTTTCCCCATACCAGCCAGCAACATTCTCTTCGCCGCACGCCAGCGGTGCAAGTCGAATGGTCCGCCCACTGGTGCCGTCCGTGGCGGCTGTGTGGACTGACCGATGCGCGTTATAACGGTTGGATTCACGAAGCACAAACAAGCTTTTCTGAAAGAGAAAATACGGTAGCAATGTTTTTGAATACAAAGAGTGAATAGCTGCTGCTGGCTGAGCTGCTTTCGGTTTTGCAATGGGGCTCCTGTCCTGTGGCCATTTCTAATCTGCACAGCTCCGTCAGTTATCCTGTAAGGGAGTATCTCAGGTTAAAATGGTTATCGCAGCCACAGCAGGCAGGGCCCAACGTCACAGGGGCTAAAGAAACACATCCCTCCAACGAACTCTGTGTGGACCAGATGCACCGAAAGAGCAAATTCGCCAGCTCCTTCAATTATTTACAGCAATGTGTGGACACAAAAATGAAATTTGGGGGGGGGGGGGAAGACACACCAGGAGTGCTCAGTCATTGCACTCTGCGCCCAAATTCTCCACCAAGGAAAGCGTACGTACACTGGAGTCCCAAGGAAGTTCAGGGCAGCATGTGTACTGCGGTTGCCAGTTTTAGCCTTGCCAGGAGGTAGGTTATGCGAAGAGATCGTGACAGGCCCGTGGTCACCCCCAGTGCGCTTCGTGCCGGAGTGGAGATGGCACAGCCTGGGTGGCACACCCACGTTTGACATCTGAGGTGCCGTGCTGGCTCTGCTCTCACGGATCAACAGACAGGGCTGGGCAGGCTTCCGGTTTGCAGGATCCATCCACGTTGTTCTTTTACTGGGATCCTGAGATCCACCAACCGGAGCCTGGTGCAAAACGAAATAAGGCCGAATTGTTTTGACTGCCACAACTGGACGGAGCTCTGAGTCCTTCCACGCAAAAAACCCCACTCCTGGCTAGCCCAAGCTTTCTCCATTTCAGCAGTCTAATTTAGAGTGGGACGGGTGTGGGGGGGGGGTAGCCGTTTTGTCATTGCTATTGTTAAAAAAAAAATGGGTGCCAGAAATCCTTGCCAATCTACTGCAAATTATCCAGAGGACTACCGGTAGAGCCGGATCTGCCTTCTGCCCACCCTTGGGTTAGAGAGAGCAGGGATCCATAACCTTTTTGGGCCCCGAGGGTCAAATTCGGTGCTGCCGGAGGGTCGTGTGGGGCCACACCTGCAAACACAGGCACAGGCCAGCTAGGAGGGGAGGCACATGATGCACACACAAACACACGCGGAGGTGGGCGAGGCATGCACACACGCACGGGCATTCCTGGTGATGCCTCTGGGGTTAGTACTCCTACTACAGTCATGCCTTGGATTGAGAGTATAATTCGTTCCGGAAACGTGCTTGTAATCCAAAACACTCTTATATCAAAACAAAATTCCCCCCAAAAAAATTTGTACAGAGATTTTTAATTTAAGCCATACTACGGTACTTGTATTGCAAGACGTCGCTTGTATATCAAGTCAAAAAAAATTAAATAAATATTTAAAAATTTGCTTGTCTTGCAAAATGCTCTCAAACCAAGTTACTTGTAATCCAAGGTATTACTGTACAGCCGCACGGAGCATTTGCACCACCTTTAGCTGCTCCTCCTAGGGGCGACGGGGCGTTGCTGCTTTCATGCCGCCACTCGTGCTGTGGAAGCAGCTATCCTGGCTGCATTGGTGTCGATAGGGAAGGGAGGAGGTTTACCTCCTTTATGCTCCAGCAACCCTGGTCTGGCTGCTGCTCTACCGCCGTCAGCGGGGCCATTGCTGCCCCACCACCATTTATTTATTTATTTAATTTATACCCCCCACACACACCTTTTTTCCTGCAAAGAACCCAAGGCGGCTTACATAGTCCTCCTCCTCCTCTCCATTTTATCCTCACAACAACCCTGTGAGGTAGGTGAGGCTGAGAGAGTCAGTGATTGGCCCAAAGTCACCCAGCGAGCTTCATGGCCGAGCGGGGACTAGAACCCAGATCTCCCGAGTCCCAGTCCAACACTCTCACCACTACGCCACACTGGCTCTCCATGATTCACGCTGTGCTGCTTCCTTCTTCTTCTTTTTTCTCCCAGCGGCAAGAGCTTTCATGGCAGCAGTTAGAGGTGTTCGAGAGATGCCCAAAAGGGCTTGTGGGGATGTGGATTGTGCCCCTCCTGAGGTTAGAGCCAGAGAAACTGAGGACCAGCTCCGTCTGCTTCCTCATCATGTCCCCAGCACTGCAAAGCAAATGGACACTATGTTCACCATATTAAACTCCCGTGCTTGCTTCCAGCGTCTTAGATAGATTCACCTCTGCAGCACCTGAGTGTGAAAGGAATTGACCTTTCAGCAGAGGGCTAGTAGAAACAGAAGCCAGCATTTGGGAATTAACCTCATAATGCAACAAGGCTTAGAACACAAAACCAGAGGCAGAGAACACATGGGGTCGGTAGGTGATTTAAAAAAAAAACAAAAAAACCCTTATCTTTTCCTTCCCTTTAAAATGACATGGGAGAGCGGACACAGTGAGATCTTGCTTCGCTGAGAAAACTGCATTGGATGATTGGAGGAACTTCAGACAGAGCCCGGGATGAAATTATACGTGTTCTTATTGCATTATATGCAAATTTGCGGTGACCGGACACATACCCTCCCCTTCCTCTTCTCTCCCGGCATAATCTCTGCTCAGGGCGGGGAGGCTCAGTTCCGAGCAGACATTTACATTCGCTACGTTTGCATTCACCTCGATGGGACACATCTGCAATTCCCCCCAATGGTTCCCCTCCAGCAAAGAGCTGCCAAGTACCCACAAGCACCCAAGGGGCGCCAGGACCCCCGCTAAGCAGAACCAGTTCAGCCTGTCATCAGAAGAGAAGGAGTGGGCAAGGGAGGGAGTAAAAAAGAACAACCAAGCAGGGATGGGGACTCGGACTCGAGGACTCGACTCGTGAGTCGGACTGAGTCCCCCCTCTGACTCGACTCGGACTCGAGTCCCAATATTTTTAATGGGACTCGAGACTCGACTCGGGACTCGAGACCAAGGACTCGTCAACATCCCTGGGCTGTTGACGAGTCTTCTGGCTGTGCCAGAAGGAGCGCGATCACCGGTGAAGAGCGCATGGAAGCGAGGTGCGCCGCTGCTCGGCCACTATGGACAGCTACCAGGAGCGCAGCCCCAACGATGTGTTGAGATTTATTTTGATTGATGTGTTGTTGTGGGGGGTTTGGGTTAGGGTCAGACATTTTGGGTTTGGTTGCCTCTGCCTGCCTGTTTGGGGTTCCCCGCCTCCTCTGCCTGCCTGGTTATTTTGGGTTTTTCTGCCTGGTCTGTTCTTGCCAAAATCAGTGGCAGAGTTTTGAAATAAAAAGGCACACTTGTGCCCAGAATTTATTTAAGCCACACATCTGAAATAGCCTTATTTTGTTGGGGGAAAACCCCCCCATTGATTTTAATAGGGACTTGTGGAGTCAGTTTTGGGAGTGACTCGGGACTCGTGACTCGTGAGTCACCATTTTGGACCAAGGACTCGGACTCGAGACTCGGGTCCAAAGACTCGTGACTCGACTCGTGACTCAAAACCAAGGACTCTTCAACATCCCTGCAACCAAGCCCATTGGGTTGTTGGGAACCAGGTGCAGGACTGCACGGAACGGCCCTCTGGCTACGGCCAGGCCTCTCAACCCCCAAGCCGCATGCTTTGGGAGCCTGCTGTAAGTCTGAATGATTTACTGAGAATAGTCAGGATAGCTTATACAGGGATGTCGAAGAGTCCTTGGTTTTGAGTCACGAGTCGAGTCACGAGTCTTTGGACCCGAGTCTCGAGTCCGAGTCCTTGGTCCAAAATGGTGACTCACGAGTCACGAGTCCCGAGTCACGAGTCACTCCCAAAGCTGACTCCACGAGTCCCTATTAAAATCAATGGGGGGGTTTTCCCCCAACAAAATAAGGCTATTTCAGATGTGTGGCTTAAATAAATTCTGGGCACAAGTGTGCCTTTTTATTTCAAAACTCTGCCACTGATTTTGGCAAGAACAGACCAGGCAGACAAACCCAAAATAACTAGACAGGCAGAGGAGGCAGGGAACCCCAAAACAGGCAGGCAGAGGCCTTTGTCTTGGACAATTCAACTGTTGAACTGTGGTTAAGAAGAGACCAGGCAGGCAGAGGAGGCAGGGAACCCCAAACAGGCAGGCAGAGGCAGCCAAACCCAAAATGTCTGAAAGCTTGCATTTTAGGATAATGATTTTAAAAAATAAACTTGCTGTACTTCCTAAAACCTATCCATGTTGTATTTGAGGAATATGATTTTGGAACACGAGTCCTTGGTCTCGAGTCCCGAGTCAAGTCTCGAGTCCCATTACAAATATTGGGACTCGAGTCTGACTCGAGTCAGAGGGTGGACTCAGTCCGACTCACAAGTCAAGTCCTGGAGTCCGAGTCCCCATCCCTGCTGGCTTATAGTGTTAGTCTAGTTAGTCAGGTTCTCTGGTGTAGCGTAGAATACTGTCTGTATCTCTGCAAGCCTCTTTCAGTCTGTCTGTGTATTGGAGCTTCACACTTCACTGCGTTTTATAAACTATTCTGTTTACTGTTAAATTCCTTATATATCTGACCCGCTTCTCTCAATTAAAGTTGTTATAAACAAACTCTGCAAGGGTGGAAGCTGTCTCTGGTTCAGAACAATCCAACGTGGTTGGCCTCAGTTAGCCTGGGAGCCACATAAGGGAGTTTTTACAGTGCCGGTTAACCCGTTAACTCCCAATTCTCACACAAAAGGATCAGCAGCAGTCCTTCACAAAATTGTATATGTGCTTTCAGAGACTGAGGTAGGAGAGTTCATCAGAGTTGCGCCAGAAAACCCTGTGCTGGAATACGGAGGCTCCATTGTGTTCAACTGCAGCTCCAACTGCAACGGAATTGGCCTGGAGACCAATTTGAATAAGATTTCTGCAGGAACTGGGACGACTTGGAAAGCCTTCAATCTCACCAGTGTCACCGAGTGGGCGCCGGGCCCATCATGCTATGCTAATTGTACAAGTCCCATAAGACCTCAGCGTACAAACATCACCGTTTACCGTAAGTCACACGTTGGGCTTTGTTGTAGGGTGGCCATGTGACCTCTTTTACAGAGGATAGTCCTCTACAGTAATACCTTGGATTGAGAGCATAATTTGTTCCGGAACCATGCTTGTAATCCAAAACACTCTTATATCAAAGCGAGTCTCTGGCAGGCGTAAGCGGGGCCGATTTCGGCCCGCTACGCCCGCTCAAGGCAAGCGGTTACATCCCTACACAACTTGTCTTGCAAGACGTCGCTTGTTTATCAAGTCAAAATTTATTAAAAAATTTTGCTTCTCTTGCAAAACACTCTCAGACCAAGTTACTTGCAATCCAAGGTATTACTGTATTTGAAAGTTATCTTTGCAAAGGGAGGAAGGAAACTTGACCGTGGGGTGAGGGGGCAGGCTTCTGACTGCAGAGGCTTCATAGGCCTCATCCTCAGGGCCTGGGCACATCATCCACTGTCCCTGCGATGCACAAGAAATAATACTTATTCCTTACATTGACTTGGAGAGCTGCCAAGGACAGAAAGTTCATTCTTTTACTCTTTCAGCACCTCTTAAATTATATTAATCAAGATATATACCACGTTATATTGTGTTCCAGAATCTCTAATCCATATAGTGCTGGAGGTAGAGCCAAAGATGGAGGTGGGCAAGGATTATAACTTGACCTGCCGGGTTTCCAATGTTGCTCCCATCCGGAACCTCACCGTGACCTTGCTCAAATCGGGGAAAAAGCCTCTGGTGAAGACATTTGAGAATCATCTTGACGCTAAACCTGGTGAAGTCGTGGTGACCCACAACATAACTGCTCAACAGGCTCACCATGGGAAGGAAGTCACCTGTCATGCAGCTCTGGATCTGAGACCCAAAGGGCCACTCATTGAAAAGGAGTCCCTCATGAAATCCCTGATGCCTGTTGGTGAGTTCAGATCTATTACTGCAGTTCTCTTATATGAAAGTTGCAGCAAGGCAAAAGGCACGCATTCATTGAATTTCTGCTAATGGGCATAAATCCAGTCACAAATGTGGATGGTGCAAACTTTCTACAACTCTAGGGGTGATGTCCCCCCCCCCCCCCATTGGGTATTCAGTTTCCCTTATGGATCTTTAGGAAGAGTCCCTTTAGGCTTCAGTTTTCCATCCATGATAAAATATTTCATTGTATTATTGAATCATGGTAGTCTCTTGCAATGTGCAAAGAAACTGCAGCTGATTATAAGCTCATCTGCATATTGCTTTCTTGCTTTTGCTTATAACTTATTTCCATTGCTCCACCCAGAGAAGGCAGGTTTCTCATTGGCTTCGTTCGGACTCCATTTCTATTGGCCTCTGCACTCACACCACCACAGTTCAGTATTTGAGGAAGATATTATCTCGTCTGTGCTTGCTCTTCTAACCACTGCCATGGTTCTTTCATTGTCTTGACAGATTTCCCCGTGAATCCCCGTCTTGAAGCCCCGCCCTCCATAGAGACCAATACGACGGTGACTGTGACATGTACTGTGTCTAGAGTTTTTCCAGCCGAAGAGGCCCGGTTTGATCTGTCGTTTGCAGGGAAGAGAGAGGTCCTCACCAGAAATGTGTCAGGAGGGGACACAGTGAGTGTCCAGTCTCTGGTGTCCCCCTCCTCAGCAGGAGAACATAAGCTGATCTGCGCAGTCTCCCTGGGACCAGTGACCAGAAGTATAGAGAAGATGGTGAACGTGTACAGTGAGTGTCATCTCCGTAATTCGCCTTCAGAATTCCTGGCATAAGGAGTCCCTTACAGGTCTTCAAAAAGAGTCTCTTTCGGCTTCATTTTTCCATCCATGATGGAAATATTTCATTTTATTATTGAAACATGGTACAGTAATACCTTGGATTGCAAGTAACTTGGCCTGAGAGCGTTTTGCAAGACAAGCAAATTTTAAAATATTTATTAATATATATTTTTTTACTTGATATATAAGCGACATCTTGCAATACAAGTACTGTAGTATGGCTTAAATTAAAAATCTCTGTACAAATTTTTTTTGGGGGGAATTTCATTTTGATATACAAGAGTTTTGGATTACAAGCACGTTTCCGGAACGAATTGTGCTCTCAATCCAAGGGATGGCTGTAGTTACTTGCAATATGCAAAGAAACCGCAGCTGATTATAAGCTCGTCAGCGCATTGTTTTCATGCTTTTTCTCATAATTTATTTCCATTGTTCCAACCAGAGGAGGCAGCAAGTGCACAGAAGCATTCTGTAGCTACTGAACATATTTACTTTTGATTGGGCTGCTCTTTGTGGGTATTTTCACTTCCTTAGCTTTTTTTTTTTTTTTTTTTTTAAAGGTTTTTTGGACCCCTGAAACCCTCGGGGTTCCCCAAGCCATGTTGATACTACCCTCTCGCTTCTCAGTGGCCTCGTTTTGACTCCATTTCTGTTGGCCTCTGCACTCACCACCACAGTTCACTATTTGAGGAAGTTATTTTCTCAACTGTGCTTGCTCTTTCAATAACTGCCATGCTTTCTTTTATTGCCTCGACAGTTTCCCCAATGAAGCCCCATCTCGGAGCCCCACTCCCCTTAGAGACCAGTACGAAGATGACTGTGACATGCCCCCAGCCCACCCTCCCGCCCCTCATTTTAGCCACTTTGTCACACTAAATATTCCCCCCCCCCAACAAATGTGCATTCTGATTAGTCTGCTGATATATTTTGTGGGGTTGGGAAATGCGTTGTAAAGTTTGGGATGGGCAAAGTCCAGTGAATAACTAAGTTCCAATGTACACCTTAGTCTAGGAGCTCAAGTCGTCTCAGAATTCGCAAAAATCAAAAATCTTCAAGATCCCCTAAGTTATAATCCACCTCTTTGCCTGAAGGCACCCAAGGAAACTTGTAAATGAATATAAGCAAATTCCGTGTGTTCATTCCTAACGGGGAATAGTACAGAGCTGCACTTGAGGAGAATGTGGTGATGGGGGCAAAACCTGCCCACCAGCCCCAACCATGGCTGACCGGACATCCAGAAAACAGGGCCCCGGTGGGAGTGCCAGTTGCAGGCCTCCCCTCCATGCGCTGGGCCTGCCTGTCAAAAGGACGGATATTTGGCTACCGTTCAGTGACAGCCTTTCAGAACATTGCTCCAGGGGGCAGAGTCAGGCCAACTTCTCCATGTCAAGAGGGGCTGTAGTGAGTGAGTGAGTGTCTGTGTGTTGGGAGGGCAGGATGACAAAGGCTGGGGCGTCCTTCCACTGCCTGCCACAAGTGGGGAATCCGTGGCCCCCAGATTTTGTTGGACTACAACTGTCATCACCTGCGACCACTGGCCATGCTGACTGGGGCTGATCGGAATTGGAATCCAGCCATCTCTGAAGGGCCCCCGGGCCCCCACCCCAGTCTAGATGGGTCAAACTGGCCCAGCCAGATGTTTCCAGGAGGCCCACAAGCAGGAGAGGAAAGGAGGTCTATTCCCTCACCTCGGTCTCTTTTCCAGTATCTGGTATACTGCCTGCCACAGAATTTACTGCCCCTTAGCATGAGGGATCTATTGAGTTATCATAGGTAATATAACCTTCGATTGACAGAGTGACATTTTTAAAAAAGCACATTTAAGGTAATGTGACAGGATTTAGCTAGTATTAGTGCAGCAGGTCAAACAAATGAGCTGCTCTGCTATGTTCTCTTGCAGGTTTACCCAAACTCATCCTGGTCATTGACCACCCAAAGATCCTCGTCAACAGAAGTGTGATCATTAATTGCAGTTCTGATGGCACTGCGTCCCCTGGTACTGAAATGCAGATCAGAGACAGAAAGCAAATCTTAGCAACTGGACCCCCTCCTTTCGTGCTGTATGAAATAACAACGCAGGAAGAAGACCATGGGAGGGAATTCATATGTCAAGTCAAGTTGATGGTTGCTGGGCATCCGATTGTAAAAGAGACATCTGAACACCTCACTGTCTACTGTGAGTAGGAAATGCTGTGAACAATAATCTAGAGATTCAAAACTCTTCACTTTAAGCAGCAAAATAACACATTCTGCAGTTAGAATGAATTATGTAATCTGGGCAGCTCTGCATATATACATACAGGCCTAGTTCTCACTGAGGTGGTAAGCCTGTGTTTGGGCAGTACCCCTTCAAATTGTAAGTGGGGGCTCACATGACAGAATGCTACTACATTAAAAAATAATAATTCCTGCACATGAAAAAAATAGTTTAGCCTTCTCCCTGGCAAGCTAGTATATCTATCTATCTATCTATCTATCTTGTATGGAGTAGCATTCAGTCATGTGTGCCCTCACCTGCCTTCTGAAGTGGTACAAGCCAAATGCAGGTTTACCACGTCACTGAGAACTAGGCTATATACACATAATTTGTACGTGTGGGTCAGGGCCGGATTAACATAGGGGCGATTGGACGCGGTCTGTAATATTCAGATTTAGAAGGGACCTCTCTCTCCAGCCTCGAGCAAAAGATCTTTCTGATTCGCAGCTCAATTGTTCAAATGCTAGTTTAACAAAAAAACAAAAACGAAAACGAAAACGAAACAAAGCAACAAGAACAACACAATTATTCTTGGTCAAGCAAAGCTTCCTGGCTTTTTGTTGTGGCTGCTTTTTCTTTTTTAATAAATAAATTTGGGGGAAATTGGGGAGACCCTTACTGATGAGCTGCAGGAGTTTTTGAGTTTTGGCACTTTAATGGTAATTAAAATATTTAATTTGTTTTAATATAAAATTGCGTCTTCATTTTATTTATTTCCATAAAAAGGCCCACCAAAATCCTCAGCACCAGGCCCATAATGCTCTTAATCCGGCCCTGGTGTGGGTTGGAGGAGTAAACTTGTGTGGAACATTAATTAATTCCCATGAACTAGGAAAGGAAGGCTGAGATGGATGGAGACGTGGTAATATTGGTTGAGAGACTGGCCTATAAGACTGACGGTCAGGAAGCCATCGGAAGGCCCGACCTCTGACATGCATGCTGTCAGCTCTTTGGGAGGGGTTGCCAAGACATGTTCTCGTTTTTCCTCAGAAATCTGGGCGGCGCCTGCATGCCTTGATGTTCTCATCAGTTAATTGCTGATCACTTGATTATTCGCATCCGATGTGTTGCTGAGAGGGTCGTGATCAGATATCCCATGATTTAAAAACACACACAACAACACACACTAAAAGCAGCTGCAGTGAGCGGGAGGGAGAGAAACCCCCCCCCCCCATGCTGTTTTCTTAGTCCAAATTGTCATGCCCAGAGCTGCTATTTGCCTTGTGGGGGTGGTGTGTGTGTGGGTGAACATACAGGTACTTGTGTGTGTGTGAGGGGGTGCAATTTGGATTGGGAAAACAATACCGCAGCATTGTGGCCCTGATCCATATCCTCCCTTCCATGGCTGCTTTCAGCGTCTTTCAGAACTGCAGGAGTGCCACTTATTGATCTCGACTCCCAAAGTCACGTGTAGTTTGTGTGAACTGGCTCCAGTGAAATGCATTCTGCTTGGGGTGATGCGACAGTTGGATCTGTGGTGCTTATTCTGTGACAACGTATTCACACACAGATGCCATGCGATGAACAATCAATCAATTGATGTATTGACCTCATAATAAAACATCAGTTAACATAATCTCCTTCCACTCCCAGTCATGTAGGCCTTGCCCCCCAATTAGTGTGTGTGTGTGTGTGTGTGTGCGTGTGTATGAGAGAGAGAGAGAGAGAGAGAGAGAGAGAGAGAGAGACTGCAGATTCTATGCAAACTGCTAGATTCACCCTTGGAGGCTGTATTCCATACTCTGCAGCATGCCTGCTTCCATGTAGATTCCGGGATCCACTGGGGATCCAATGCACACAGCCTAAGCTGCGTGCACTGACTGCCAACTCTGCTGCAGTTTCTCATGATGGAACAGGATGCTGCCTTGCGTCCCACATTGCCAAGGGGAATGACCCTGTTGCCTCCTCCATTCTAGATGGGCCCCGGATGAACAATTCTATCTGCCCTATTACGTTGGCCTGGAAGGAGGGCGGTGAAGAGACTTTTGCCTGTTCAGCCCGGGGAAACCCACCGCCAGCTGTTGAATGCAGGAAAGGCAACAAGTCCTACAGCCTTGGGGTACAGCAGCAGGTCAACAAAGAACACGACGGCATCTATCGCTGCAATGCCACCAATGCCTATGGCTCTGAAGTGAGAAATGTTACCGTACGTGTTGAATGTAAGTTAACCTCCTTGTCTTACAAAACAAAAACAAAGTAGTCTTTGGACTTGCAGCAGGTGTCCAAGGAAGGGGTAACTTTTAGGTTTACTGTGCTAAAATACAGGTCCAAATTGTGACTTATAAACGTATCCCAGGGAGACTAACGGATAGACATCCTGGCCAATGACCCATCTGAGGGTTTGGATCTTAGAGATGCTCAGGTCTCACCTCCAATATTGGCTTGCTGAGTAGCCTTTGTCACGTGCCAGCCTTGGGCAAAGTCGAACATTCTCCGCCTCAAAAGCCAGGGACTACAGATGGCCCAATATAACTTCATGCAGCATTCAGCAATGAAGCACTAACGACTGTTGGTGAGTTCACGTTCACTGCTCCAGTTCCCTTATAGGAAAAACTTGCAACAAGACAAAAGGCATATACCGTATTTTTCGCTCCATAACATGCACTCCCCCCCCCCCCAAATAGGGGGAAATGTCTGTGTGTTTTATGGAGCGAATATTGTAAAAACATTTTTTTTTTTTTACATCCCTCCCTCTGCGCGCCTCCAACCGGTCCGGGGAAGAGCAGAGGGCTCCTGGGCGGAGTGGGGCAAGCCCCCGCCTCTCAGCTGATTCCCCCCAAGGCGGCCGCTTAACAGCTGATTCCCCGCGGAACAGCTGATTTGGCTGTTTGAGTTTTATTCTTCTTTATAAGCTGTCTTGGATTGTTTTTAAGAAATGCAGGGTTAAAAAAGCAGTAAATAAATAAATAAATAAATGTATGGAGATATTATTTTGTTCTCTTGTTATTAGTGTTCCAATAATTTGCACATGATCCCCCCCCCCCCCCCCCGTTTTCTTCTTCTAAAATCTAAGTGTGTGTTATGGCCAGGTGCGTGTTATGGCGCGAAAAATACGGTGTACCTATTCATTGAATTTCTGCTAATGAACATAAATCCAGTCACGATTGCAGCAAGAAGGGGGATTGCAGCGATAAGATTCCCCTTCTTCCATCCAACCAAACTGGACAGAGCTAAAAACGTGAAATTTGCCTTCATTTGGAAAGAAAAAGCCACAAGAGTGGCTTGGATCCAAACTAAGTTAGTTGGGCCGAATTCCATTTGACATCAGTGGGAATTAAGTTAAGTGTTGAATAATTGTCCCATTGATATTGTCAGTGGGACTCATGGTCAGCAAACGTTGTCTGGATCCACCGAAGGCCACTGGGCGAGATCACGTGGGAGGGGTGAAAGGTGAGGTATTGACGCCAGCCAGCATTGTGGCCCCAATCTGGAGTGCTCCATTATAAGATGCGTATGAGCTGGCATACACAGAGCAGGGCTTTTCACTGACATTCCCAACTCACAGGGCCCACCTCAAAACCCTCCTCCCCCCCACCATTAGCCCCTTTGTCGCACTAAACTTATTTTTTTCACAAAAAATGCATTCTAAATAGTACGTTGATACGTATTTTTTTGAGCTGAGAACTATGCTGGAACAGGGTTGTTGTGAGGATAAAATGGAGAGGAGGAGGAGGATTATGTAAGCCACCTTGGGTTCCTTTCAGGAAAAAAGGTGGGGTATAAATATAATAAAGAAAGAAAGAAAGAAAGAAAGAAAGAAATTTGGGATGGGCAAAATCCAGTGAATAACTAAGTTCCAATGTACACATAAGTCCAGGAGGTCGAGCCGTCTCAGAATGTGCAAAGACTAGAATTCCTCCAGCTCCCTTAACTTATAACCCACCTCTTTTCCTGAAGTCGCCCAAGGAAACCTACAAATGCATATAAGTGAATTCCGTCCATTCATTCCTAAGGGGGAATAGTACAGAGCTGCACTTGAGGAGAATGTGGTGATGGGGGCAAAACCTGCCCTCCACCCCCGACCATGGCTCACCGGACATCCAGAAAACAGGGCCCCGGTGGGGGTGCCAGTTGCAGGCCTTCCCCTCCACGCGCTGGGCCTGCCTGTCAAAGGGATGGATTTATTTATTTATTTATTTAATTTTTAAATCGCCCATCTGGCTGGCCACCCGGGGGGTGATGTACAATCAATAGCACACAATTAAAACAGTATAAGAATTTTTTTTTTAAATCCTAACCCACCTCATATTCCCACCTGAAAAGCCATGTTTTTAAAGCCTGGTGGAAGTTCATCAGGGAGGGGGCATGGCGAAGGTCGCTGGGGAGGGAGTTCCATAACTTGGGGGCCGCCACAGAGAAGGCCCTCTTCCTAGTCCCCACCAGCCTGGCTGCTCTGGCTGATGGGACAAAGAGAAGGCCATCCGTGGCAGACCTTGTTGAGCGGCCTACTTGATGCTGCTGGAGGCGCTCCTCGAGATAAGCTGGACCGGAGCCGTATAGGGTTTTAAAGGTCAAAACCAACCAACACCTTGAATTCGGCCCGGCAAGCAACTGGTAGCCAGTGCAACTCCTTGAGCACCGGAGTGATGTGGTCCCGCTAGCGGCTGCCTTTAACCAGGCGAGCCGCTGCGTTCTGTACCAGCTGTAGCTTCCGAACCATCTTCCAGGGTAAGCCCACATAGAGCACATTACAGTAGTCTAGGCGAGAGGAGATCAAGGCATGAACCACCGATGGGACCAGATGATTAGGAAGGTAGAGGCACAGCTGCCGTATCAGATGGAGTTGATACAGCGCTGCCCAGCTCACAGCTGACACTTGAGCCTCCATAGACAGCTTGGAGTCTAGAATGACCCCCAAGCTGTGGACCTGGTCTTTCAGGGGGAGATGTACCCCATTCAGTACCAGGTCAACATCCCCTAACCTCCCCTTGTCTCCCACCAGAAGTACCTCGGTCTTGTCGGGGTTCATCCTCAGCATGTTCCTTCCCCAGGACCGGTGCAGGGCAGTTTGGCGCCCTAGGCAAAGTTATATTTAGCACCCCCCCTCTCGTGCCAGGGGGCCCCCTCCGGAGCAAAGCAGCCGGGAAATGCCTGCTTGCCCAGTGCCCCCCCCCTGCCCGCCACCTCCAGCAGCCGCTTTCCCTGCTGCCAAGCCGGCCTCACCCACCGCGCAGCATCTTTGGACCGGTTGCCGCTGCCACGCGCGCTCCTGACCCGGCCTAGCTCCGGGCACCGAGGAAAGCCAAGCGCGACCCTGAGCCCGCCCGGCGCCCGCAATCCTCCCCGCACTGACCTGGTGGTGCCTTTGTCGGCGAGGCGGCCAGATGGGGCAGGAGCGTGCCGGCGGCAAGGAAGAGTCGGCCGGAAGGAGTGCCGCCTAGTTTGCCTAGTGGAAGCGCCGGCCCTGTCCTTCCCATCCAGCCACCCACTGACTCCAGGTACTTGGACAGGGGGTCTCAACAGCCAACCTCGGTGAGGACTTGAAGGAGAGGTAGACCTGCGTGTCATCTGCATATTGATGACAGCGCACCCCAAACCTCCTGATGATGGCTCCCAGCGGCTTTAGGTAGATATTGAATAGCATTGGGGAGAGGATGGAACCCTGCGGCACCCCACAAGTGAGCAACCAAGGGTCCGAGGCCTCCTCCCCGAGAACCACCCTCTGGTACCTTCCAGAGAGGAAGGACCGGAACCACTGCAATACAGTGCATCCCATGCCCAACCCCTCCAGACAGTCCAGGAGGATACTGTGGTCAACAGTATCAAAAGCCGCTGAGAGATCGAGGAGGACTAGAAAAGAGCATTCGCCCCTGTCCAAAGCCCTCCTCATATCATCCACCAAGGCAACCAAGGCTGTTTCCGTCTCATGTCCAGGCCTGAAGCCCGACTGGCATGGATCTAAGTAATCGGCTTCATCCAAGTGTGCCTTCAGCTGAGCACCCACCACCCGCTCAATCACCTTGCCCAGAAATGGCAAATTGGAGACTGGGCGGAAGTTGTTCAGATCTTGGGTATCCAAGCAGGGCTTCTTCAGAAGCGGTCTTATTGCTGCCTCTTTAAGGGCTGGTGGCATCAGTCCCTCCTCGAGGGAGGCATTCACTACCACCCTTATCCCCTCATGATGAGCCAGGACGGGCAAGGATCAAGCAAGCAGGTAGTTGGCCTCACAGATGAGAGCACCTTGTCCACTTCATCAGAAGGAAGAAGCTGGAACCAATCCCACAAACCCGGTCTGCCATTGGCCTCCTCCCGCTCACTCCCTGTGTCTGCGACGTACGAAATCCCACTCCTAATCCGATCGATTTTATCTGTGAAGTGCTTCGCTAAAGCCTCACAGGAGGCTTTAGACTGTTCCAATGGATCCTGAGCAACTGGACCGACCAGGCTCCGGACCACCTGGAATAGCCTCCTGGGGCAGCACTCCGCAGACGCAATGGAGGCAGCATAAAAATTCTTTTTTGCTGCCTTCACCTCCACCCAGTAGGCCGAGGATGCAGCTCTAACCTGTGTCCGATCGTCTTCATAGCAGGACTTACACCATCGGCGCACTAGCTGGCTCACCTCCCGCTTCAGAGCTCGCAACAATGGAGTAAACCATGGTGCCATGCGAGCTCTGTTCAGGTGAAGAGGGAGCTTTGGGGCAACTCGGTCTAATGCCCTGGTTATTGCAGCATTCCAGTCATCCACCAGGGTCTCGACTGAGCTACCGTTTGCGTGCTCCAATTCCCCAAGCATGTTCAGGAATCCATCCGGATCCATAAGACGCCTGGGGCAGACCATCCTAATAGGTCCCTCCCTCACCCCTGCAGAGGGGTTGTGGCACCGAGAAATCCAACCCCACCAGATAATGATCTGACCATGACAAGGGGGCGGTGGATATACCCCTGATTTCCAGATCATTTCCCCCCTCTCCAGAAACAAAAACCAAGTCTAGTGCCTGACCGGCTACATGGGTAGGTCCAGTTAATACAGGGTGCAGCTCCCAGGAAGCCATGGTCTCCATGAAGTCCCGAGGTGCCCCCGTGAGGGCAGCCCCCGAATGTATGTTGAAGTCCCCCAGCACCAGTAGCCTGGGGGACTGCACACGCACATCGGAGACCACCTCCAGCACCTCGGCCAGGGAATCTGTCGTGCAGCGGGGTGGACAGTACACGAGCAGAATCCCCAGACTGCCTTTAGGACCCAACCTCCAGTACATGCACTCAATAAACTTGGTCTCCCAGAGAGGGAGTCTGGTAAGGACTAAGGACTCCCGGTAGATAACAGCCACTCCCCCTCCCCGTCCCCCAACCCTTGGCTGCTGGGCATACGAGAAACCAGCCGGACACCAGGCCGCCAGAGTTGGAGCAGTGGCCTCGTCCAGGATATTTCGCTACCATTCATTAACAGCCCTTCAGAACATTGCTCCAGGGGGCAGAGTCAGACCAAATTAAAGTTGTTTGCAAAATTTAGTAGCCATTCTGATCCAGAGACTGCAGTTACCTGTTATTTATATATCTGTTATTTATTCATGAGGGGACACACAAAATGGTGGTGGAATACTGCTACTCAGGCTCCTAACAGCCCTGAAAGATCCAGGCCATCCATCCAAATAGGTCCATAAATGTTATGCAGCCACTTTTTTCTTTTAATTAGTCCACTTCCCAGCACACTTTTATATTAACCACTAACTGTTGCCTGCGGCTTCGCTCACGTGATGAAGAGTGTGTGGCGTAGTGGTGACAGTGCCGGACTGGGACTCTGGAGATCCGGGTTCTAGTCCCCGCTCGGCCATGAAACTCACTGGGTGACTTTGGGCCAGTCACTGACTCTCAGCCTAACCTACCTCACAGGGTTGTTGTGAGGATAAAATGGAGAGGAAGAGGAGGATTATGTAAGCCACCTTGGGTTCCTTGCAGGAAAAAAGGCGGGGTATAAATGTAATAAATAAATAAATAAAATCACCCAAGGACAAAGACTGGTGGATTCAAATCTCCGAATCATACTCTCCGGTGATGGAGAGTATGCGTGCCAAGTTTGGGGCGGATCCATCAAAACATGATGGAGCCTATGCAACGATGCCCCGCACACAGCAGTCAATCAGTCAGGCAGTCATTTAAAAAGTTTCCCTCCCTTTTCAGTTTCACCCCTGTTTTGCCACAGGATCCCCAAAAGGGATTGGCAAAGGTTCTTTGAGGGATTTTCTGACCATAATAAATACTCCTCCAGGAAGTCAAAGCCCAACATGTTTATTGTAAAGTTAAGCCTGAAGTACAACAATGCTACTCCCAGTTCCCTGATGGAAATCCCACCCCTTAGCTGCACAGTCACTGTTCAACCAACCCAAATGCTAGGTCCAGCAGCTCTCCGCCTGGGTATGGGCTCTCCACATTGGGCTTTTGCAAGGCTCTCTGCACAGCATCCTCTGCTTCTCCTCGCTCCTTCCAGTTCTTCAGTACTCCACACGCAACCGACCGACAACTACCGCTAACAACCACCACCCTCCCCATCTGCGCTTGCTCTTCTTAAATAGCACCAAGTTTCTTGGATTGCAGATCTCCTGCTTCATTGTTATCACCTGTGCTGTGCTTCTGGCCAGCAGCAGGTCACGCCTGGGTGGGTTGCTCTTGATTGCATCAGCTTGGCAAGCAACCAAGTAGCCAAGGCCGTTTGCTGATTCTTAAAGCAAACCTACTTTCTTAAAGCAAACCCAGAGCATAGAGGCAGAACTCTGTACAACACTCCTGTACTCCTCGCCATCTTCCGCGACTCCCAGTGCAACCCCCTCAGAGAACATTCTTAATGGCCGAGGGGAGAGATTTGCATACCCAGCCCTATTGGCCCCTGCAGGAATTCATACGGACATTCTAAGTGTCGTATGGGCTATTTGCATAACTTTTCCTATTGGCTCCTGCAGGAATTCTGAGGTGAGGCCGATTTGCATAACTGCCGCCCTGTTGTTTTGCCCATAGGAGATGGGTGATTTTGCCCCTCTTTTTCACCCCCTTAGGGATGGAATTTCCAAAAATCCTTCCTTAGTGGGGCTCTACGTCATAAAAGCAATGTCCCTGCAAAATTTCACATCCCTAGATTAAACAGTTTGAGCTGGGCATTTATGAGTCAGTCAGGACACTTTATTTTATAGATAGATAGATAGATAGATAGATAGATAGATAGATAGATAGATTTGTGGTGCATGGTTGCCCTGAAAGAAGATAAGCATAAACTCTCTTACAAATTACAGGAGCTTCCCATGCTCGTTGCCATACTGACTGGGCCTGGCAGTGCTGCCGAGTGGATCTCCAGGTCCATGTGACACACCAGAACTCATTGTCGGCACCACCCCTCCCCCAAAAAATCTGGTGGGAAGGATGCCGTCAACCCGAACAGTCCCAGCTGGATCAGTGAAGGCACTACCAAGGGGGATTCCACCCATCCAGATCTTGGCAGAGTAGGTGGGAGAGAAGAGTAAGGCTCCATCTTCCTCTGGAATGGAAGTCCAGCAGGCATTCCAATTACCTTTGTCTTTCTCTTGCTTTCTATGTCATTTCAGCCCTTCCGGAGCAGGTGACCGTGGAACTCCAAAAGTTTTCGCCAGACCAAAGCTGGGCCTATAACCTGACGTGCCATGTTATAAGGATGCTCCCTAACAGTAACATTACTGTGACCTTGCTCAAAGGGACAAAGAAGCTGCATTCACAGACAATTTCAGCTACAGCTGAACGCGCAAACTTCACAATCACCCACCCCATTACCCTTCAACCACAGGACCATGGGCAGGAGGCTACTTGTGACGTGAACCTGAATCTCAGCCCACATAAGCAGCTCCCCCTCAGTTCCGCAACGAAGCTCAGGACTCCTGGTGAGTTTGCAGAGGCACACACACAACACATGCTCTCAGCAGATTTCTTAATCCATTTCTTTTATCTGAATTAATAGTCCATCTCATCCTGTCGTTTTCGCAGGGCCTGCAATGTTCAAAAAGTTTCTCCACTTTGGACTGTATCCCAGCAATGTCGCCAAATGCTAGGAAAACCATTGCCCCCTCCCTCACTTCACAATTTCTTACCCTCCGTAATAAAGCCCATATTTTCTATAGCTAATTTAGGGACGCAATCCTATACATGTTGAGACGGGGGGGGAAAGTCCTACAACTCAGCATACCCCAGCTAGCCATGCTGGCTGAGCAATGCTGGGAGTTGTAGGACTTTTTCCTTACTAAACTTGCATAGGATTGCACCCTTAAACACACAGAGATTGAGGGAGAAAACAGATTCTTCCATAACCAATAACCACTCACCCACTCCTTTCTCTCTTACAGTGTAATCATATGCACGTCTACTCAGAAGTAAGTCCCACTGACTTCAAGGGGATTTACTCCTAGGTAAGTGCCTGCCTGTAGGATTGCAGCCATACTCTCTTAACCAACTAAAATGACACAACCAATACCCTTCAGTGGCAAAATGAGTGGGCAAGGTTCAACTTTAAGCAGAGTGCCAGCTTCAAGTTTACCAGTGAGCATATAAAGCCAGACTAATAGTCCATCATGCCCAGTAATGTCTACTGTGTTTTGGGCAGCATCTTTCCAAGGTCTCAGGCAGAGGTTAATTTAATTCCCAGCAATTGCTACCTGAGATCCTTTTACCAGAGATGCCAGCGATTAAACTTGGGGCCTTCTGCTTGCAAACCATGTGCTCTGCTACTGAGCTACACCCACACACACAATACAAGAGTGACAAAGTGTCTTGTGGCACCTTGTAGACCAGTGTTCTCCAACCTTGGGTCCCCATATGTTTTTGGCCTACAATTCCCAGCTGTTGTAGTGTGTGTGCTGTGCTGTGCTGTGCTGTGTGTGTGTGTGTGTGTGTGTGTGTGTGTTTGCTGGTGGTGGTTGTTATTTTTGGTGTGGTGCATGTTAGCTGCCTTCTTTGTGTTTATTTATTTTTTCTTTATTATATTTATATACCCCGCCTTTTTTCCTGCAAGGAACCCAAAGGCGGCTTACATAATCCTCCTCCTCCTCCTCCTCTCCATTTTATCCTCACAACAACCCTGTGAGGTACGTTAGGCTGACAGTCAGTGACTGGCCCGATGTCACCCAGTGAGCTTCATGGTTGAGCAGTGACTAGAACCCGGATCTCCCAAGTCCCAGTCCAGCACTCTAACCACTATGCCACACTGGCTTCTTTGCTGGCTATGGTGTGATATGAGTTTTGCCTAGTTGTATGTGTGTTTCTCTGAGCATCACCAGTGTGCCTTCTGTTGTGCACTGTGGGGGCAAATATGTGATTTGGCATTGTGCTTCAAACTCCACCTCTGCCTTGTACTCAGTTTCTTGGTCAAGTTACTTTTACTTGAACCGCCTCAGTTTGTCTTCTGTAAAATGGGTGCTGGAGCAGAAAGCTGTGGGTTTGAAGGAGTGGTTTTGTATTTGTAATTCAGATCCCACGTCTGCCTTGGACTTGGGTTCTTGGGCAAGTTACTTTTATTTTAGCCTCACCGATTTGCCTTCTGGGAAATGGCTGTTTTGTAAAGGGCCGTGCCTACTATGGCAGCCATTTTGTGAGAGTGTATATGACACTCTCTCAACATTTCAAATGTGCCCACTGGTACAAAAAAGTTGGGGACCCCTGTCACTTCATGTTCAGAGACCATTTTGTGCCATGTAAACAAAGTGACCCTGAATTGCATCTGCTTTAACACAGACTGCTGGTTGGGAAGTATAAAGCCCAATTCGGTGAATGCGATGCATCCCAACTTCGTTCATTAATGTGCTAGAGCAGTGTTCTCCAACCTTGGGTCCCCAGGTGTTTTTGGCCTACAACTCCCAGCATGCCCCAGCCAGCGTAACTGGGAGTTGTAGGCCAAAAACATCTGGGGACCCAAGGTTGGAGACAGGGCCGGTGCAAGGCAGTTTGGTGCCCTAGGCAAGATCAGATATTTAGCGCCCCCAAGTTGGTAAAATACGCATTTTAGCGCTGTATTTTTTTTCCCCAAGGCGTTTCTGGCGCCACCTTTAGCCCTGCGCCCTAGGCAGCTGCCTAGTTGGCCTAATGGTAGCACCGGCCCTGGTTGGAGAACACTGTTCTAGAGAACCTTAACGTAGTTGGTGATATGATGAATGCTCTTTCTGGCTTCCTCCCTCTTGGGTCTAGATATTTTGTCAGTTACCTTTATGTGATTTGGGCGGTCATTTCCCCTCTTCTTTTCTGTTTCTCACTTTCAGAAACCTCTACGGCTATGATTGTGGCTGCTACCTCTATAGCTGCGCTAGCTGCTGAGCTGGCGGCCTTTCTCATCTGCCATCTGGTCCGGGTGCGTGGATCCTCTAGCTCGATGTAACAACACAGACCTCAGCAGAACTCCTGTTTCATGAATATAGCATATGCAAGCCATGAGTTATGAGTCATGAAGCAATTGTCAATCACTTTGTACATGGAAAAATACTACGAATGTAAAGTAATAGTAATGAAAATTGGAATCACAGGCAGGCAGGCCTAGACCTGAGCTTGATGCCCACGGAAGATGGGGCCCGGAAAGTTGTTATTTTGGCCTCAGGTCTGCAGCATTCTTCTTCCTCACCACTCTCTTGCTTCTGCTTGAGGTGAATCAATCACAGGTCCCAGTGCCATGGTGGCCGGTAGGTGTCATCAATCTTCTTGATATATCATTAATGAAGCTTGCCACCCCTTCATAGTTTTTAAAGGGTTGTTCATATTTTGGGAGTTTGCCAGTGATAAGTACAAAACATCCAGTGGGAAGTTGTGGCCCGTCTTTTCTCATACGAATCGAGATCCCAATTGACAACACAACATATTTTATAGGAATGACAAATCGCAGATGATACCCTCCCTCTGGAATGGCCTCTCCTTTGCAATACATCAGGCACTGATGATCATGTGATTTCGACAATGATTAAAAACTTACTTAGGGCCCAACCCTATGGCTCTCCGACCTTGTCTGGAGGGGGGGACATAGGAGAATTTGGACTCTTCACTGCTACTTCAGAAATCCCTTCCAACCAAGGTCGCGGTGGGGAGTCTAAACATGGAGTGCTCCCCCACCTCAGTTACTGCAGTTTCATAGATTATTTCATAGTATTTCATAGAGCTGGAAGGGGCCTACAAGGCCATCGAGTCCAACCCCCAGCTCAGTGCAGGAAACTAGAGGAGGGGTCTCCCATCCAAGCAATGACCAGGCCTGACCCTGCTTAGCTTTCCACGCTCAGACAAACTGAGCCAGCGTGAGCCACAGGCCTGTATGTTCTTTCCGCACTGGCTGGGAACCAAAGCCAGAAGACTGACTTCGGTTCTGGAATGGGGGGGGGGGGCGTTCCGGGGGAGGGGAAGAAGAAGGCACCGCCAACTTCCGAGGAATCCGGGTGGTGCTGCCTCAGCCTCTCCTCGTTTTACCAACCATTAACTCGTCTTTCCCTACTGCTGCCATAAGACTTGTTGTTGTGCTTATATAATGCTGTATCGTTTTATAACTTGCTGTAAGCCACTTTGGGATTTTTAAAATGGGAAGTAATAGATGAATATTCTTAAATAAATAAATCCTTTGATAATCTGACAGCACAATCCTATACAGGCAGTCCCCAGGTTACGAACGAGTTCCGTTCTTAAGAATGTCTTCAAGTCGAATTTGTATGTGAGTCGGAACAGCATATAGCGTTCTATACATTAAAATCGGCATTTACGCCAAATTGCGTAGTATACTATGCTGTGTACTCTACGTAAACGACGTAGCGCCTGGGAACCCAGAAGTCCATTCTTAAGTATGGGTTGTCTGTAAGTCGGACATTCTTAACTCGGGGACTGCCTGTACATGTCTACTCAGACGGGGTTCAATGGGACTTACTCCCAGGTAAGTGTGTATAGGATTACAGCCTGAATCAAACAATGCATCTTCTACTAATAATATAGCAAACTAGGTTACCAGCTGCGTTTGAGTCATGTTGATACCAGATAGGGAGATCTGAGCACAAATTTGTACAAAAAAGGGGACATTTCTTAATGGGGGAAATTGGAGGGAAATGTATATTTGTGTTTCAAAGGAATCCTTATGCACTGCACTGGATTAAAGATACAAAAAAGGTCCTATTTGCCTTGCCCTACTGCTGCAGTAAATGGTGGCTTGGATTATCCATACTTGGCCATGCTAAAAGGGAGCAACCCTATATTTTGCAGAGAGGCCAGGCTGAGATATTGCTGCCACCCCCAGATCGTACTTTATATACACGTGTTCTAAAAATAAGGGTAAACCAAGTGGTTTACTAGCTTCTTAGACGTCTCTAGGGCGTGCTCCACTCCACTCCAAGCCAGACCAATCACGGGATGGCTGGATGCCCTTCCTCTAGGCTTCAAGTCTGGGATTTAACTTGGAAGCAGCCACCTTTGTTCCCAAAATGCTGCTCCTGGTGCCCAAGTGGACCAAGTCTTATGGCAGCAGCAGGGATTGGGAAAGCACCCTCCAAGATGGTGCTGAGCATATATATATATATACGACTCAGGGGTGGGCAACCTGTGGCCCTCCATATGTTTTGACCTACAACTCCCATCAGCCCTACCAGCATGGCAAATGGTGAAGGATGATGGGAGTGGTAGACCAAAAAACATCTGCAGGGCTACAAGTGGCTCACCGGTGTTATACATTCTGTATGTGTCGGGCCTTGCCCTAGCACAGAGGGAGATTCAAAGTTGGACACAGATTCTGCCTCCAGGGAAGAGCTGGGAGAGTCAGCTCCAGCTGTGAGGCCTTTGGGAGGAGGCAATCAGTCCTGCCAGGCCTCCCACCACCCAGGGAACCGGGAAGGGGGGAGGGAGAGATGATGATGATGATGATGATGATGATGATGATGATGATGATGATGATGATGATGATGATGGCCAAGTCAGTCAACTCTCCTCAGCTGGGAGACTCGGCCTTGGACGGAGCTTCCCCTCATCAGCCAGGGAGGGACTTCGTCCATGGCAACTGAGCAACAGAAGGCAGTCTCTTCGGAGAAGGGGCTCTCTGAGATGGGTCTGTTGGCAAGGCGTCCGCAAAAGAGGGCAGGACAGAAACGCCCTGTCCAGAGGAGTCTTAGGCTGAGGGGCTAGTTTCCCTGTCAGGATCCAATCTCAGACAGTGACTCCTAGTAGTGCTTCCCTCTCATGGTATATAAACTTGGGTAGTTCCACGGGTCCATCGTAGGAGACAACGCTCCGTCGTTCTGAACTACTTCCCGTATCCTTGGATTTCTGGCACGTTTGTTGGGCTTTGGTGAGCGGACTTTGTATAACACACAACTGGGTGGTGATTTTGTATTGCTGGGCATTGATTGCCTCCAAGAGAGCAATTTACTGGTCAAGTGGATTGCACCAATAAAAGACTGTCTCTGAGACCGGTTGCCTTCTCTGTGCCCCCCCCCCCCCGGAACGGGACAATATGCACACTTCCTGTAGCAGCCACTCTAGGGGGGCTGACCTAGATTCCTGCATTGAGCAGGGGGTTGGACTCGATGGCCTTGTAGGCCCCTTCCAACTCTACTTTTCTATGATTCTATGATTCCCCAGGATGCAGCTGTTGTCACCACGTTTAACAGCACAACGACACACCCATGTTCTTAAACCAAATCTGCAAAGGACAGTGGGGTGGGTGGATGGAGCACTTTGAAGATGGTACTGGGCATCTGGCTGACTTGACCGCACTTCTTTTAGGGTCCTCTCCTGCCCAGCCAGCTTTACTGCTTACCGAATAACAACAGAACAAAGTGGTAAAGTGACTTCTTTAGTCATAAAAGCAGTAAAAATCACTCAGAGAGCCAAACACACCTGGTTCTATATCTTAAACAAGGCAACAAGACTTAATACAAGGACCCTACTCAAAGAGGAAAATAAACGACTCTAGCATCCTACGGGGGTCTCTGGATCCTTTTTGATGGAACAGGTAACACTGAGGGTGCAATGAACTTCCCCCAATATCTCCAGGCTTTGTTAGCCATTGCATTGGTGACTTTCACTCCCTAAAAGCTGGCTTTCCCTGGCAGTGTGACCTGACCTCCCTCACAGGGAGTACAAGTAGCCTGTCATCTTCCAAGGGCAATCTCAAATAGCACAGCAGAGACCCTTTGAAGTTCAAAACCTATATTATTCTCCCCCCCCCCTTCTTTGAAAATCGAGCCCTGGGATGCCAAATGCTCATTTCCAGGCTTCCTGTTAAATGAGCACATGGTGAGATAAAATAGCGGTTTTCTCACCCACACCAGAATGCCAAGGTATAAATTAGCATCCCACACAAAGGGCCATTCTGTACTCGGCTAGATGCTAAAATTCTAAATTGCTCATACAACCAAGTGCCTTCCCTGCAGGCATTTCGTGAGGTGTCAAATCGCCTGATAGGCGTCCTTTGAAAAGAGAGTGAGGAAATATATATGTCAGTTCCACCACAACAAAGCATCCCACCTCTTGCACCTTGTTGAAGGCAGCACAAAACTTGGTGAGCAAAATGGACTATATAGACACAGACTGACGACTTGCTTGGGAGTCAAGCTCAGGGCCACATCTTTAGCCTTTGCATGTCTGTTTTAAAATAAATAAATAAATAGCAAGTGTGTCACACACACACACACCCGCCCACCAAACTGGATCAGGACCACAGTGTGCGTGGGGACTTTAATCTTTTGCCCCTGCTATGGTGTCCCAATTCACTTCCTCCCTCCCCCTTGACTGTTTGTATTTTTGAAAGCAAGGGCTAAAAGACGTGTGAGCAACTTCACGTCTAGTGTGTCCCTCACTCAGCCAGAGCAAGTAGGGAAGAGTTGCTTGCCGCAGCCCGGGCGCAGGGATGACGCACAACAAAGCGGTAAACAGGAGAAAGAGAGGCAGATTATAGACAGAGAAAGATGCTCACCCGGAGTCTGCTTGCCACTGCCACCCCCATCCCTCCTTGGCCATGGGCAGAAAGCATCAGTTTTGTACTAAAAGGAGAAGGACACACACACACGCACACACACCACAAGTTTGAATCCTTTTTGATGGGATGGGGGAGCGGGCTGAAAAGACACGAAGGTGGGATCCTGAGCTGGACTGGTAGCGGAAGAAATGACAAAATCAGGGGGCTGCGGACGGAGGCTGCTGTGCTCAACCCCAGGGCCGGATTAAGAGCATTATGGGCCTGGTGCTGAGGAGTTTGGTGAGCCTTTGTATGGAAATAAATAAAATGAAGACGCAATTTTATATTAAAACAAATTAAATATTTTAATTACCATTAAAGTGCCAAAACAGAAACATATTGAAAATATTTCTTTTTTTGTAAACAATAAGCTTGTTAACTCAATAAAACCGTTATAAAAACGCTCTCAAACCAAGTTACTTGCAATCCAAGGCATTACTGTATTATCAATAACATTTCAAAGGGCGCAATCCTATAAGCATGTTCAGAGAGAGAGAGAAAGCCCTGCAATTCCCAGCGTGCCTGGGGCATGCTGGGAGTTGTAGGACTTTTTCTGTCTGGACATGCTATAGGATTGGGCCCTGAAAGGGGAAGCAAAAAAGGTAATTTACCGCCTCTCAGACTCGCAAGCCTAAAATACTCGACACGATGCTCGATCCACGCTCTCGCCGGACTGAGGAGGCGGCCCCTTTCAACTTCGGCTTTCCGGCCTTGACTCACTCCCCCTCCCCAGAAAGCTGATTCACACCGCGCGTCTGGCACGATCCTGGCCTTTCACGCGGCTTCCACGAACACCCCCGCCGCCCCCGCTTCTCTCGATCTCCCCCGCTCCCTCCGTCCACAAAGCCCTCCGTATAAGAAGCCCGGGCGGCTGCTGCAGAGCGCAGCAGACCGGGGAGGAGAAATGAAAGCAGGTTGTGGGGATGCCGACGCGCGGGCAGCCCGTATCCTCCGCGCGCAGAGCTTCCACGGGCGATTAACAGCGCGCACACGGCACTCCAGCCGCCTTATGCGTGGCTACTCGGGAGTAAGTCTCCTATTCCCTCCCGCGGGGAGGGCTTACTCCCAGGAAAAGCGGGCCTCGGATTGGCTTTCCCTTTTCCCCCGTCTTTGCCTCGCCTCCCGCGTTACTCCGACTTTAAAAAGAGTAGACCCATTGAAATGAACGGGGCGGGGGCTGAATATTGTGGGCCTGTTTTGTGGTAGGGGCCTGGAGCTGCAGCTCCAATAGCCCCTATCTTAATCCGGCCCTGCTCAACCCCTTCACCTCTTCGCTGTGTTGCGGTGCGCGCGGTGCTTGCTTTTGAGTCATTGTGCATGGGTGTGAGTCATGCTCTCCTGCCTGCTGCCTTGAACAGGCCGAAGACCTCCTCCTCCTCCTCCTCCTCCTCCTCCTCCTCCTCCTCCAGGGCAGGAGAGAGCGGCGCTGCGGGGCACAAGCTTGGAGGGGCTCTTTCTGGAGTCTGGTGGGAGGGGAGCTTGAGGAAGAGTTGCCAGGGGAAACAGGCGAGGGGGGGGCTTGTGCGCGTCGGCGGCGTGCGATGAAGGGAGAAAGGAGGGCAGAGTGGGGCCACGGGCGGGCAGGCATGTTCGTGTTCACCAGCCTTCCTCGGCCTGTGATGCCCTCCAGGTGGGTTGGACTACAACTCCCATGATCCCCAGTCAGCATGGCCAAGTGGCGGTATAAACTGGCACCCCTTTGCTTTTTTCCCCCCACACGTGAATAGTTGCCCGTCATTTCTAGGGCGAAAAGTAATAATGAGCTGCACTGGGAACAACAAAAATCTGACAAAGCTCAGCACAGCCATCATGAATGGGGGAGACTCCATGGGGAGGCAAAATATCCCTCCTTCCCTCTCTATAGGCGACCCTGGGGTTGCAGGGAAGGATCCAAGATGTGATGTCATCCACCTAAGCCCCCCACCCCAAAAGAAAGGATCAGTAGTTTGTTTGTTTTTTAAAAAAATGACTATTTTAATGCAAGTAATAACTATAAAAACTGCAGATGACAGGTAACATCTTAGAAGAAGCATCCCCACTTCTCTCTCTCTCTCTCTCTCTCTCTCTCTCTCACACACACACACACACACACACACACACAGAGGAAGGAATGCCTCTTCTAAGAGCTTTTCTACATGTGGTTGTTAATCAGCTGTTAATCCTCTGTATCAGCTTTTGGTTTTCATCACAGAATTGAGATTCGAGCACTACACAAAGAGCATTTCCTTTCCTGCTTTTCCACTACATAACCTCTAGGTGGCACTGTGGTAGAGCAGAATAGTGCAAATACACAAGTGAGAAAAGTCTTTTCTTTCGCTTTCACAATTAAATGCCACATTTCCCCTGCTCTAAAAATACTTGCCGAAAGTGCTCATTGGACACAGAAACAAAACTGGAGGGTCATCATGACATCATCTAAAGAACCCATAAACAACCATGAGTATGGAACAATGAGTGAACAATAAATACCTAGTGTAGAAAAGCCCTGAGATAATGCCTCGTATGACACACTTGTGAATCATCAAAAGCAAAGAAAGTATGCTTTTTGCTTCAGAACTGTTGGCTTTACTCATATACGCATTTATGCAAATCTAATCAATAACTGAAATTCATATCATAGAATCGTAGAGCTGGGAGGGACCTTGGCGGCCATCTAGTCCAACCCCCTGCTCAAAGCAGGAATCCAGTTGCAATTACAATGTCCCTAACACATGGCCGTCCAGCCCCTGTTTAAATACCTCCTGCGGAAGAGAGCTCCCCACCTCCCGAGGCAGTCTATTCCACTGTCAACAACTCTTAGGACGTTGTTTATATCTTAATGCTTCGCTAAACTCTGCTTCCCTGCAGTGTCCACACCGCCTGCTTCTAGTCCTCCCCGCTGGAGCCACAGAGGATAACTCTGCTCCACCTCCTGTGTGACAGCCCTTCAGATATTTGAAGGCAACTATCACATCTCCCCATAATAATAATCTTCTCTTCTCCAGGGTAAACATGTCCAGCTCTTTCATTCGTTCCTGATCCTAAATCAGTGTTCTCCAACCTTGGGTCCCCAGGTGTTTTTGGCCTACAACTCCCAGCATGCCCCAGCCAGCATAGCTGGCTGGGGCATGCTGGGAGTTGTAGGCCAAAAACACCTGGGGACCCAAGGTTGGAGAACACTGTTCTAAATGGACTGAAATTTCTTTAATGGACGCAGCTTTGCAATGTGCATGGAACTCTCTTTCTTTCTTTCTTTCTTTCTTTCTTTCTTTCTGCATACCATAGCCCTTTGTTGAAGCTCTGGGCAGCTTACAAAAAACGCTTCTTCTTAAAAAGGGACAGGAAAGTAATTTCCCCTGCATAATTCTATAAACACCTCTAAGTCACAGCCTGTGCCGTTTAGCATCTGGCCCTCGTGTCGCATAGTTCTTGCCAGGATGGAGGGTGCACGAGCGCAGCCCAGCAGCTGCTGGTCCTCCGGCGAGTGGCTCGCCCAAGTTGTGTCCTTCTCTTTGCTTCATTGGCCAGAGGGCAACTAATAGCTGGGAATTCTGTCTGCAATGCTTAGCAGCTGTCGGTCCAGCGTCTGGGGACAGACTGTCCTTCCTCTTCCCTGATGGAGTTCTCGCGGAGAAGGACGAGGGCACACACTCTGAACATCTGTTCCACCTCTGGCTGGTAGCTACGGGGCCAGGCTGTCCTTCCTTACCATGAGTGGAAATGCATCTGGTTAGATTCTTGCAGGAAACGCTCTTATTTCCTCCCGGCTTCCAGCTTCTCTCTCTCCCCTTCCTAACCTTGCTTAGCAATGACGCTGCCACCCCTCTTTGCCACTTCCTTTCCACTCTCATTGTTCATTTGTTTCTCTCCTTGCTGGATGTGGAGCTATGCGTGCACACAAACAAATGATGAGTGTTGCAGATGTACAGTTCCTAGGTCCAGGGTTGACGGAAGACGTTTCGCTGCTGAGGCGATGGACAAGGTGGCATCTCCTCCCAGTCCACATGTACAAAAGCCGACCGAACTGCCTGCCACTGAATCGTACTTCAACAGTGGCAGTGGCATAGGGTCCTCCACTGCACTAGAGGGCAGCAAGCTAGCTTAGGGGGGGGGGTAACATGGCACATTGGCACACAACAGTTCTGTTCTCCCATACCTCATCATTCGTCTTCTTCCGACTGTGCCAAAATAACAATGCAACTCTCAATTTGAGAACATCGCCGAATCCCTATTGACCTGGAAACAGATATTCCCACAGTCAAACAGGGCCACTCCGCATGCTGCATGTTGCGTGGGGGCTTTGGGCTCACTGAAATCTGAAATGGCAAGCCGGTGCACAGCCCCAAAACAATCTCTTTAGAACCGTCTGGAGCGATCAGATTGAAATGTGTGCTCAAACCACCCACATATTACCAGAGTATTATTATTCCAGGGACACCACCACCACCACCACGCCCAAAGCCTCCTCCTGCTGCTGCTGTGAACTTGTCAGCCACTTGTCTCCAATCAGTAGAACAGCAAACGCCCGTAAATCAGTGTTCTCCCACCTTGGGTCCCCAGATGTGTTTGGCCTACAACTCCCAGCATGCCCCAGCCAGCGCAGCTGGGAGTTGTAGGCCAAACACATCTGGGGACCCAAGGTGGGAGAACACTGCCGTAAATGTTTGCTCAGATGCAAGTCCCACTGAGTCTGACGGAGTCTACTCCAAAGTAAGTGTGTTTTAGAATTGCAGCCTGTGTGCTGTTTGGAATGGAGCCCATTTTTTTAATTTGTGCAGGCAATGTGTCAGTCGGCGCATAGCTCGAAGAAGGAGGCTGGATGCACGAATGCAATGGAAGGGGTCGGGCAGCACACACTCATCTCTTCGTTTAAAATGTTTTACCATACCTTTCATCGTAAAATGCCCAAGGTGGTGTGTAAAACAGATTTTTAAAAACCAATTACAAAATAAAAAAATTAAGACAAATAAAACGATAGATAGCATTTCCCAAGAGTGGCTGAATCCTCAGGAGTCATTTAACACCACACAAAACTGCTAAAAGCCCAATTAAAAACCCAGGAGAACAGAATTATTTTTTACATGGCAGCTAAAAGCCGTCCTATTTGGAACCAGGCAAGCGGATAAGAGTCCCATAGGTGAGGTGCCGCAACTGAGTAATTTTTCTCTGATTGCTACATGACTGTGCTCTCTGCGTACAACCTATTGAGGGCCAAAGGACATGTTGGCCGCATTCGCAGGTCACACTAAGCCAGCCTGCAAATAACCAACAATGGGTTGGTTGTTCGCAGAACAACCCATGGTATGCCCGACACAGACGATCTGGCACACCGTGGGTTGTGCCCCCTTCTCCCCCCCCACCAGACCTCCAGTTGGTATCCCAGGGGACCTGGCTGCTAAAGCTGCCTTGTCTCCTCTCCTGCTCCAATTGCGAGCCCTTTTCGCTTGCCACGGCTTTTCTCCCCCTTCCCTCCCCCTTTTCCCCTCAGAGATTATTTTGGTGATCTCCGAGTTCACAGCCAGTGACCAGCTACCACTGGTTCACCACCCCCCTTTTTTTAATTATTTGCACAAATGTTTTCATCAATTTTTATTTTTATTTTTTGGGGGGGTAATTTTTTAGTCGGACTGGTGCCAGTGCAGAGGTGCATACTTGCAGGGGTCCTAAAATGGGAAGCCTTCCCTGGGCAATGTAATAATGGATAATATAAATCCATTTAAAAAAAAAAAAAATTTTTTAAGTGTGCTTAAACTAAAAAAAAGGGGGGGGAAGAGAAAAGAAGTGCGCTTAAACTCATGACTTCTACTTTGAAAAAAAGAAGCCATGGGACCCCGATCCAGAAGATGCTCCAGCTTCTATTTGCCCTGAAGGAGTTGTCTGCAAATTTGGGGGGCAAAGAGCATCTTAGGAGGGGGTGGGATTTCCGGCAGGAAAGCGGTGCAGGGCCCTGATCTGGATCTAGAGCAGTGTTTCTCAACCTTGGGTCCCCAGATGTTTTTGGCCTACAACTCCCAGCTGGCTAGGGCATGCTGGGAGTTGTAGGCCAAAAACATCTGGGGACCCAAGGTTGAGAAACACTGATCTAGAGCAACTTCTGAATCAGGGGCCCCCCATCTGGCTTTTCCTCAAAGTAAAAGTGATCCATTTTAAGCACACTCAAGTCCCTTTCTGACACTGAGGCCATGCTATGGGTGATGATGATGTCACATGTACACAAGCAACCCCAGTGTTTGTTTGAGGAGGAAAGGCTTTTAAATAATCTGTTAGAGCTGGTGGTGGTCTGAAGGCAGCAGGCAGAAAGAAGGCCAGTTGTTACTGGAGAGGCAGTCTGGGAGAGGCAGCCAGATAAGTGGATACACTGGTGAGCTGGGCTGGCAGGGTTTTGTTTTTTTTTAAACAGCTTAAGGCCATACTAGGGCTGGCGCCAGGGTTCGGCATCATCGGGCACCTGCTGAGGTCCACAGCCCAGCAGGGGGCCCACCACTGCGCTGACCCCCAGAGCCTCTCGGTCCTGCCCTTCCTCCTTGCTGTTGCTGACTCTTCATCTGCCCTCTCCCAGCATGCGGGCAGCAGCGACAAGAGCAAGGAGAAGGAACTTACGCCTCCCTTTGCCTTGCCCTCTCCTTCTGGGCAGGATTGGTCCAGAGGAAGAGAGAAGTGGTGACAATGGCACGGGGATCTTGCCCAAGGATCAAGTGTGGCGTAGTGGTTAGGAGTGGGGACCCAAGGTTGGAGAACACTGGGTTAGAGTGTTGGACTGGGACTCGGGAGATCCGGGTTCTGGTCCCCGCTCGGCCATGAAACTCACTGGGTGACTTTGGGCCAGTCACCGACTCTCAGCGTAAGCTACCTCACAGGGTTGTTGTGAGAATAAAATGGAGAGGAGGAGGAGGATTATGTAAGCTGCCTTGGGTTCCTTGCAGGGAAAAAAGGCGGGGTATAAATATAATAAATAAAATAAAATAAATAAACCCCACCAGAAACCTGGAGCTGTCACTGGACAACACTAGGCACGTCCATACAAGTATGCGTATTTTAAATCTTGATGGCCTCTTCATTTACGAAAAAGCAGCTTCATGATGGTGTGATTTCAAGCGGAGAAGCTCTGTGTGTGTGTGTGTGTGTGTGTGTGTGTGTGTGTGTAACCTTTTCCCCATCTGCCTTTTTTTTTTTTTGCTCCAAATTGCCAGATTGGAGGAAGGTAATGTTGGGGCCACAGACAGAGGCTGGGATGGGGTGGATGGGGTGGGGAGCAGAGGGGAGCAGGAGTTGGAATGGAGCATTAGCTGACCTAACGGCAGTGGATCGTGTGGTCTCTCACTCACTGCATGTACACACAGCATTTATTTATTTGTTAGGCTTATATCCTGAATCCTGCCTTTCCTGCAAAGAACCCGTGGCGGCTTACGTAATCCTCCTCCTCCTCCTCCTCCTCCTCCTCTCCATTTGATCCTCACAACAACCCTGTGAGGTAGGTTAGGCTGAAAGTCAGTGACTGGCCCAAAGTCACCCAGTGAGCTTCATGGCCGAGCGGGGACTAGAACCCGGATCTCCAGAGTCCCAGCCCAACACTCTAACCCAGTGTTCTCCAACCTTGGGTCCCCAGATGTTTTTGGCCTACAACTCCCAGCATGCCCCAGCCAGCGTAGCTGGGAGTTGTAGGCCAAAAACATCTGGGGACCCAAGGTTGGAGAACACTGCTCTAACCACTACACCACACTGTGCTCTTCCATATGTAAGAAAGGGAAGGAACCATGACTTGAGAAAAGACCTGGCCCGAGATGAGAGTGCCAAGGAATACCAACACGCATTAAACTAGATCAGGGCCAGGCCAGTGTGGGAGTGCAACTTGGTGTGCCTCCTAGCAGCAGCGCAGTTTGTATTACGGAGCCGGGGAAGGGGTCAGGATCTGGCGCTCTTGGGAAGTTTTCCGTGTGGCTGTTGCTGAGAGGCAAGACAGGAAAACAAAACCAATCCAGGCGGGCTCTGCTTTTGTCTCTGGAGCATCTTTCGAACAGGAAGCCTTGCCAAGGTATCCTCTCCAAGAGCTGGCAAGGCTCATAAGCACACCCACAGGGCCAGCTTCTCTCTCTCAGGCCTCCAGAGTCCAATATGGCTCCTCGCTTTCATACCTAAACAGGGTATGAGCCATCTGTCACTATAATTACATCACCCACACTTGTTTTTGTCTTCGTGGTGACTCCCCGGCGTGGCGTGTTCTGCATGACATTCCAGAGCTCCCGGTCCTTGTATTTTAAGCTCTTATCTCAGCCCACAGCACCCCTAAATATATATTTCATTCTCCTTTCCCACTAAAGCACATCTAGACATCAGGATTGTTTTTGAAAGATGGAAATGGTTCTTTGGCTCTCTACCGTGTCATCCGTGTCAGTTTTCTTTCTGATGCAGTTTTGTGACAGACAACTCTTGGACTTCCCAAATTCTCACAGAGCACGTACTGCCAATATATGTCTGCCAAGGCTGGCTTGGGATATTTTGAAGTGTGTGAGGGTGGAAAATATATAAACGACCATTTTCACTGCTACCTTCCACATTCCACTAGGAAGTTCTCCTGCACAAGCCTCACTGAAATTGACAGAACGGCACTGCTGTGCACCTTTACAGATATACATGTAGAGCAGGTAGAAAGCAAGTAGGTAAACAAGCAAGCAGTGCTAGTCTTAGAGAAGCACGTGATGATGATGATTATTTATTTATTTATTATATTTATACCCCGCCTTTTTTCCTGCAAGGAACCCAAGGCGGCTTACATAATCCTCCTCTCCATTTTATCCTCACAACAACCCTGTGAGGTAGGTTAGGCTGAGAGTCAGTGACTGGCCCAAAGTCACCCAGTGAGTTTCATGGCCGAGCGGGGGACTTGAACCCAATGATGATGATGATGATGATGATGTGCCATCAGTGCACATGGTATTTGGCAGAGTAACATAAGCAGAAAAGACAGACTTCTGCCCCGAGCAGTGCCAATCCATGTGAGACCTGCAGACAACCACTTCCCCCTCCATCCTCGTGCAAACAAGTTGTCCGACTCCTCCATCATGATGATCCCAACAAAACCGCACTTTTGTACACTGTGCCATTCGCAGCCCGCATTTGGAAGACTTCCAAAACCGGGTTCGCATCCCCAGTATATTCAGGCGACCCCCCATTCCTGCCATGACATGGAGCGATCCAAGCAGTCCTGCCGCGCTTTTGCCCCTCCTTAGGGCGATGCTTCTTCAGGAGTCCTGCTCTGAAGCATCCAGCCCTGGCCACACACAATATTGGAAACGGGATGCAGGAATGGATGGACCATTCTGCTGCTGCTGACGCTACAGGGCCGCCCGGGCGCTCTCTGTTCCTTATGAGTTATTGGGGGGGGGGGGAGACAAAAACCACACACACAGCTCCTACCCGCCCCCCCCCCCGCCCCCGAGAACAGTTGGGCTCCTGCTGATGCTGCTGGCTGAGCTTTCTGTGCCGCCTCTGCTTCTGCCTCTTCCTTAGATACCAAGTTACCAACGCTAAACCAATCCAGAGCCCCTTTCTCTCCCCCCCCCTCCCTTCCACTCTCTGGCTAATCTCTCTCCTTTCTTTCGCTCTCGCCCTCTCTCCCCAGCTCAGCTTTGCTTCCTCAGCCATGAAGCTAGTCCAGAGGCTTTGGCATCCTCTCCCCCGCCGCCGCCGCTGCTGCTGCTGCTGCCTCCTGCTGCTGCTGCTCCTGCTGGCCGGTAAGTGCCCAGTGGTGGTCCGTGCCCCCCCCACCGACCGATGCTTCCCGCGCCTCCCGCCCCCCCCCCCAGTCGATGGTGATGGGCTTTCCAGGGGATCTGGTTGACAGAAGCAGGGGGAGGCGGCGGCGGCGCGGGGCTTGTCTTTCCTTGTCGCACAAATGGGATCTACTAGATGGATGCAGCTGGATGGATTTTTTTTTTTGCCTGGGCTGTGCGAGATCAGAACAAGGGGGGGCATTCTCCATCCCTGTTTGTGCGTGTGTGCGATTCCTCTGGACTGTGCAGGCATCTCTGCCTAGGTCTTGCAGGCAATCAGCACGTGTCTGAGACCAGGCAGCCTGACCTGTCGTTTTTTTCCTAGGGAAAATCTCCCAGCCTCGGGTTCTCCTCTCCACCATGCTCTGTGTGTTTTCTTTCCCTCGTTTGGTTTTGGAAAGGGGAAGGGGAAGAAGGCTCGTTCTTTTGGGCACATTTTTTTTTTACTGTTCATACCGTAGCAGTGAGCTTTTATTCCAGGCTCTTACAAAGAGAATGGAAGGTCCGAGCATTGCATGGTGTGTGTGTGTGTTGGTAGACTCTTCTTGGGTTCTCTTCCAAGCTATGCTTGGGATGAAGGCGTAGGATCTGGAAGGCTGGGGATTTAGGATGCCCTGAGATTTTTCTCCCCAGCTCTGAGAATGGAGTTCCTTCCGAGGTCTAATGACAGTGGTGAATTTCGGAAACAAGAGGTACTACTGAGTCCATCTGGATTGTTAGAAGAAGAAGTATTTCCTACTCATCCCACGTGTGTGTGTCTGTGTGTGTGTGTGTGTGTGTGTGTGTATGTGTGTGTGTGTGTGAGAGAGAGAGAGAGAGAGGTGGGGGTTGTGGTTACTTAGCAGTGCAAGAAAGGCACTCTGCATATGATCAATGGCAACATCTTTACATGGTCCTAGCATCTAAAACAGGGCAGTCCTGTGCCTCAACTCAAGCTGTGGCTACCGGGCTAGAGATAAAGGCAGGGATGAAAGCCGGGGATCTGGGGGTTCTGCTCTGGATCCAAAATGCTGAGAGGGGGATTGGGCCTTGCAGGGTATTCAAATGGGCACCCTTGCCCGATCCTGTAGGCTCAGGCAGCTTGCATTGCAGCTTCCCTCTTGTTGCATTCACACAGCCAGCCTGATCACTCAGCTGCAAAGGAGAACAGGGGGTGGGCGGGCGGGCAGGGGGGGCTTCTGAATAGTTAGGAATACAAGAGAGGATTTTGACAGGTGGCAGCTTGTCATACAGGAGTGTGGAAATGCGCTCTTCTGCACAGCTGTTAAAGGCACAGGAGCCTTGCCTTGCCTTTACATCTGGTTATCCGACACATATCTATGTATCCCTTTGGCACAACCCCGTAGTAGTTTTCATCCATGCAGCTGAATGGACCGCCTAATTCTTCCCCTGTCTCCCCTCACCTTCCATCTTCCTCCCCACCCTTTCTTGCCTCTCTCCTGTCAAAGTTTAGACTGCAAGTGCCTCGGGGCAGGGATCTACTATCTTTTTGTTAGGATTTTTTTTTTTTTTTTTTACTTTTCCACATTGTGCATTTTGTTTAAAAGGTTTTAACGGATACATAAAAATCGCAGCTCATAATATCTAAATTCTAGCAACATATACAAATACAGAGTGACTACAGAACATGCTGAGGTAAGAGAAGAACATTCTAGGAAAATAACCACTCAACATTATTTGCACCCATCTTACCTGCACTTATAACAGACCCCTTTGCAGACCTAGAGTCAACTGCTGAGAGACAGTACCAACATTGGGCCAAAAATAGTAATAACACACACACACCCCCTTCGTATGATAGTTGTCTGTGCTGCGTGTCTTACATTCAGGAATCAATAAGTTAGTGCCGAAAATACAGGCAGTACATCAGGAAAGCTGTTTTTATCTAATTGACACATATAATGTTGATACATTCAATTCCCCCACACAGTTCTTTTTACACCGTTGTAACATTCTGTTTCCCTTATATTTACCGTACTCTGCCCCATCTCTACCGAAGCAGCCAGCTTGCTATCTACCTCTGGCTCCTTTTGCTCCACCCGTGGGAGCCCTCACCCCTCCAGTGTGTAGAAATGCTTCCTTAATTCAATGCTCTCTCCACCACCCTTTATGTCAGTGTTCTCCAGCCTTGGGTCCCCAGATGTTTTTGGCCTACAACTCCCAGCACGCTGGCTGGGGCGTGCTGGGAGTTGTAGGCCAAAAACATCTGGGGACCCAAGGTTGGAGAACACTGCTTTATGTTCTCCATCTGGAGTGACCTACGTATAAAGTGGAGGACAAGGCTAGTTGTGTAGAAAAGGAGATTTCAGCAGCACACCTTGAGTACCGTGTCCCGTTCTGGGCACCACATAAGAATGAGATCAAGAAACTGGAACATGTCCAAAGGAGGGCAGCCCAGATGGCGAAGGACCTGGAGAGGAAGTCCTATGAGGAAATGTTGAAGGAGTCAGGTATGTTTAGTTGGGAGAAGAAGAGATGATTTAAGACTGAGGTGATATTGATAGCCATCTTCAGATATATGAAGGGCTGCCTGTCACATAGATGACGGAGCAAATTTGTTTTCTATTGCTCCAGAAACAATTGCCTTCCCCAAGCTGGTGCCTTCCAGGTGTGTTGGACTACAACTCCCAGCATGCCCCAGCTCCAGAAGGTAGAAACTGAACCTATGGAAAAGGTTTCCAGCTAAGCATTAGGAAGACCCTCCTGATGGTACAAGCTGTGGCACAGACACGGCCTCAGAGGCTGGTGGACTCTCCTTCATTAGAGGTTTGAAACTTAAAGCAGATGACCACCTATCAGTGATGCCGTAGCCGCAAATTTACTGCATTGGCAGGGGGTTGGACTGGATGGCCTTTGAGGTTCCTTCCAACTCTATGATTCTGGGGCTGGAAAAAGCTACTCCTAACAAAATTCCCTCTTCTACACAATAAGGGAAGGAACAGAAACTCTGCTGCTCTCCTTTCCATCTGGCCACCTTGCTTCACCCATGGATTCTCTAGTGCTACCAATTCTCTCTCTCTCTCTCTCTCTCTCTCTCTCACACACACACACACACACACACACAAACACACTTCATTGCCACCAAACAGAAGCTTTAGACACTTTAGTGTTAAAAAGGTCCTGTTGTTAGGACTGAGGGAGGGGCAGTGAGGATGCCCTACCCGCTTCTTTTCAGCTCTGGGAGGAGATTAGAAGTCTAGCTAAGTGTTAATTAAACTGAGTGATGGGCACAGGAACAGAGGGGAGGTGATGGTGCACGAAATTGCCAGGGGAGAGAAAGAAGCCGATGCCCAGATACCATTTTTCCTGCTCCCACATCAGTGCCTACTAAGAGCAGACAGCCACACAAGAATTAAGCCACTGAAACTACTTGCATTCCTTGATCTCTACTCTAGGGGTGTGTTTCCAGATGAGGCTTTTATTATGCCATCGCCCTGCCCCATTCAAGGAATTTTACAGGAGGTCCAGGCAAAGTCATCTTCTGCTCATGACTCTCCTGTGTTTCCGACCACTTCTTCCGTCTTTTTTCATTTTCCTACCCCCCTGCCTGGAGATGCCAGGGATTGAACTTGGGAAGTTCTGCATGCAGAGCAGGTTGAGCACCTGAGCTACGGCCCTCCTCAAAGCAATCCCCAGAAAAATGTTCATGTGATGAATTTTGCGACTGATTTTGATACCTTCATATACAGATATAGAAGCATTTTCATTTGACCAGCTTTATGTATTAATGCATCACAGACACTGACGTCCTGCATCTTTGTATGTATTTGTATGTATTTTGCATCTTTGTACGTATATACAATTTGTATGTATTGTCGTATGTAACTGCTTCATCACAGTGCACACCATCTCCAAATACAGCACGTAAACTGCTCTCAAAATGAGCAAAAATTGCACATACACACAAAAAACACAAAGTATGCAAGATGGGGGGGGGGGGGACCAAGACACATTTGCTTACATTGCATCCTTTATGTAGGTCACAGAATCCAACTTTTCTTATTGCACAGTTTGGGCTACCTTGATGCAGGATTTTGTTGTTCTTATTCCTTAGTACGGAATACACACCAACCCTGCCTGTAGCCTGTCACGTAGGCTAGGCCAGCATTATAACCCACATATTGCGGAAGGTGTGAAACTGAGGCCTGGTTCTCCCTGGGATGGTGAAAAGCATTGCTGCGTACTTGTATATTGGAGTGTGCTTCCATGCACAAAACTCCCTCTCGATAGAAAACTAGCATGTCAGGGAGAAGGCTTGGTGAGAACCCTTCTCCCCGTCTGCCAGTTTTCTATGTCAAGAGAAGTATTTTGTGTGGATGAACATTCCGCTATGTGTGGGCAGCCACTATGCCAGTCCTTCAGAGACAGGCTCACTATTTCACAGGTGCAATCCTAAGCATATTTACTCTGGGGTAAGTCCAGGTGTGTTCAATGGTATTCGCTCCCTAGTACAGCCTTCCCCTTTCCCTACAGATGTTTTGGACTACAACTCCCAGCATTCCTGACCGCTGGCCATGCTTGCCGGGGCTGATGGGAATCAACGTCCAAAACATCTGGACGGCTCCAAGCTGGAGAAGGCCACTCTGATTAGTGAGTTTAAGATTGCAGGTTCAGTGAGAGAGAAAAAGACCCATGCTCTTTTAGTTCTTTCAATACCACGGACACCACAGTGGTGTTTCTAAAGTGTGGTGAACTATGACTGTCCACGGTCCTGGATGATACATCCCCTCTATCTCTGGACCCAGGACCCTGTGAGTCTCTGTGTGACCCTTTTTCTTCTTCTTTTGGTTTGCCAACTCCCTGGCAAAATGCTTATGGATGCCCCGTTTCAGGAGCTGAGCAGCCCGCGTTTGACGTGACCACTTGGCCGGAAAGCCCTGTGGTGGAGCGCGGAGGGTCCCTCTGGCTGAATTGCAGCACCAGCTGCCGGGAGACAGATGCCAAGGGAGGCTTGGAGACGTCGCTGATCAAGGAGGAGAGAGACAATGGGACCGGCTGGGCAGCCTTCCAGCTTGTGAACATCACGGAGTGGGCGTCTGCCACGGAGTGCTTCTTCAGCTGTTACGGGGAGCGTAAATCTGTTCGCGCAAACATCGTGGTGTATCGTAAGTGGCTATGAAGCGACAATGCGTTGTTTATCTGTGGCGTCGTGTGTGTCTCTCGCTTCCTCCGAGGAGCTCTGTCTGTGCAGCCAACAGCCTTCCCCAAGCTGGTGGCCCCCCCCAGATGTATTGGACTACAACTCCCAGCATTCCCTAGGATGAGCCCCAGTTTCCTGAAGATTTCCATTTTGGAGAAGCTCTTGGGGTTCACGTTCCATTGGTGGGCAGGGCTGAAGGCAAAGGCAAAAAGGGAAGGGTCAAAATATTTTAAAAGCCCGTATATTTTTTAGCTTGAAGCTCCTACTACCTTAGGAGAGGCATCTCAACCGTTCATAATGAGGTGGCGGTGGTGGTGGGGAACCTGCACAAAAGCCAGTAACTCACCAAACAATTGGTGGTTGGGGAAAAGGGGTGGGGCCTGGGAAAGGGGGTGGGGCCTTCTGAGGAACCCTGGTGGGCTGAATGTGGCCCCTGGGCCTGAGGTTCTGCACCTCTGGTCCAGAATGGTTTCATCCGCTTCTTCCCTACAGACAGGGAGAAGGGCTCTCACCTAGCCTTCTCCCTGACATGCTAGTTTTCTATAGACAGGGAATTTTGTGCATGGAAACACAAAGCTTCCACCTCCATGTGGAATGTCACCCCCATGTGCTTCCATGTATCGTTCCAGAGATTCCAGAGCAGGTAGCTTGGGATCCGGTGCCCATGATGGAGGTGGGCAAGGAGTATAACTTGGCATGCCGGGTTTCCAATGTTGCCCCCATTCGGAACCTCACCGTGACCTTGCGTAAAGGAAAGGAGAAACTGCGCGAGGAGACATTTGAGGATCACGGCGCTCCTGAAGCCGGCGATGTTGTGGTGACCTACACCATAACTGCTCGGCAGGAAGACCACAGGGAGGAAGTCACCTGCCATGCAGCACTGGATTTGAGGCCTCAAGGGCAGCTCCTTGAGAAGGCATCCCTCAGAAAGGTCCTAAACGTCTTTGGTGAGTTCGTTTGTTATAATTCTGTATAGTCTTTTTTCTTTTCTTAGGAACAGAAATTAATAAATTATTTTTTCCACTGAATTTAAATTACCTGAATAAATGTATCAAGAGAAAGAAAATAGTTTGAAAGCTGAAGAATGAACCAGCATACAGTAATACCTTGGATTGAAAGTAACTTGGTTTGAGAGTGTTTTGCAAGACAAGCAAATTTTTAAATATTTATTTAATTTATTTTTTACTTGATATACAAGCGACGTCTTGCAATACAAGGACTGTAGTAGTACGGCTTAAATTAAAAATCTCTGTTCAAATTTTTTTGAGGGGGGGGATTTCGTTTTGATATAAGAGCGTTTTGGATTACAAGCACGTTTCCGGAATGAATTATGGTCTCAATCCAAGGCATGACTGTATAAACAAGGGACCACACACATTAAAACGGGGTGGACAGACTTCAGGCTTGTGGGAGCTACCTTTTTTTTTTTTTTTAAGCATCTACCAACTGGGGCCTGGTGTGAAAGACACACACTTAGAATGAAAGAGTTCTGAGCCCAGGAACTTGTTTTTAATACCTGAACTGAACACAGAGTCACACCTCCTTCCACACAAAAATCCACTCCTAATCATGCCAAGCTTTCTTTCTTCATTTCATCAGTATAATTTGGGGTGGAAGGCAATTCATTTTGCTGCTGCTGCTGCTGCTATTATTATTATTATTATTATTATTATTATTATTAAAATTGGGGATCAGAAATCCTTGCCAGTCTACCACAAATCACCCAGAGATCTTCCAGTAGATCCAGATCTAGCTTCTGCCCCCCCCCCTGTAGTAGAACACGCACACACATACCAGGGCCAGCGTCAAGGGTACGTACTTTATTACGGTCAATGACCAGCAGATAAACATTACATTATAAATGTAATAAGCAACATTAAATAAACATTGTTTATAAATATTATACACATAAACTAAAACCCAGTGATAAAATAGAGATACGACAAATTTAAAACTGTCCCTTAGCCATTGGCACTACTGAATCAGAAAAGATTAAAACAGGATCGTTAAGATTCAGCCAAAACATCGCAACATCACAAGCATTTCACCCCTTCTAACTAATTCAATACAAAAGTGTGCACAATCATCAGTAAACCACTGGAGAGAGGTTGCGCCAATAACCGTCCACCACACAGCCAACCAGAAACAATTACAAAGTCATGTGGCTGCGGCAAGCCGTCGCTGCTGTACAATATCTAGTAGCCACATGACTTGTGATATGAGGATTCTTGTCAGAGAGAAGAAGCTTGACATAAAATTCATCAGGTCTCCCAGGAAGTTTATGAATAATTGGAGACACGAGAAGGGTAGGCATGATCGGGCATCTGCCGAGGTCCCACACACCAGGGATGTTGAAGAGTCCTTGGTCTCGAGTCACGAGTCGAGTCACGAGTCTTTGGACCCGAGTCTCGAGTTCGAGTCCGAGTCCTTTGTCCAAAATGGTGACTCACGAGTCACGAGTCATGAGTCACTCCCAAAGCTGACTCCACGAGTCCCTATTAAAATCAATGGGGGGGTTTCCCAACAAAATAAGGCTACTTCACACTCAGAGCAGCCGCACAGAGTAATCTCAGGTCCTTCCTCTGCCTCTCCCAAGTACGCAACACATCAATCAAAATAAATCTTGACACACTGTTGGGGCTGCACTCCTGGTCGCCGTCCATAGTGGCCGAGCAGCGGCACGCCTCGCTTCCATGCGCTCTTCGCCGGCAATCAACGCTCCTCTCCACTCCTTCTGGCACAGCTCAGTCGAGTCAGAGGGGGGACTCGAGTCCGAGTCCCCATCCCTGCCACACACCCCAGCAGGGACACGCTGACAAGAGCCCCTTGGAGTGGCCCCTCTTCTTCACCACTGCAACCTGCTTGTTCACCTGCCTCTTGCTCTGGTCCAGACAACGGTGGTGGTGGTGGTGGTGGTGGTGCTGAGAAGGAGGAGCAGGAGATGCCGCTGCCTACTCGCTCACTGGCTCTCCGCCTGTCAAGCAAGGAAGCGGTGGCAACGACGAGACACAGGAGGAGGAGCCGCTGGTGACATTGGCAGTAAGAAGGGAGACTCACAGAGGGAACCGGCCCACTGAGGGTGTCTTCCCAAGGGCCCTCCAAAGCCTGGAACCGGCACAGATACACACATACATTTTTTTTTTTTTTTGCCAGCAGTGGGCAAGGCCAGAGCCGAAAGTGGAGCGGGCACCCCTTTTCTCGCTCCCTTTCTGCCACCACCACCCACCTTTTTTTTCTTCCTCTTCTTCTACGCCCCAGCGGGCTGCCAGAGGAGGGACAGATCACTTCTGCCCGAAGCCTGAACTGATCGCTTGCAGACAGCTTTTGAAATTAGGCTGAGGACCATATGTGGCCCTAAGGCAGTGTTTCTCAACCTTGGGTCCCCAGATGTTTTTGGCCTACAACTCCCAGCATGCCCCAGCCAGCGTAGCTGGCTGGGGCATGCTGGGAGTTGTAGGCCAAAAATGCATGTTTAGATGCGGGGGGGGGGGGAAGGTCCTACAACTCCCAGCATGGCTTTTCTGGGGAATGCTAGGAATTGTAGGATTATTTTTTCTCTCTCTCTGAACACGCCTAGGATTGCACCCTTATGGCGTAAAGTTTCTGAAGCTGGAAGTGGATACAAGAAGTTGGACCACTTAAGAATTCCCATTCTCCTCCTTGCATCTCATAACTTTTCGGACATGTCCTCTGAGCAATTATAATTCAGGGCACGATGCTGGGTTTGACAGGCCATCGGCGTGTGAGAGCCAAGTTACCAAGGACCTCATCCTTAGAACAAAAAAAGTATCCCTGGCCCTTGTTTTTTCCTTCTCATCACCACCAATTCCCAGTCCCATGCTCAGGAAAGGCATTCTACTGCCGGTGGGCATGCAGGGAATATGTAATTATTATAATCCTGTTAGTGAGAGTCTATTAATAACTCTGTGACAAAGACACTGCCTATTTCCCTCAATCTTTTTTTTTTTTTTGGTCTCTGAGCTTGGTGCTGCTTTAATGAAGCTGTGACGGCTGGTTGACTCACAGCCTTTGTTCTGGTGCCCAGAGACAAGCTGCCCCCAACCTCACCTGGGCGTTTGGAACATACTGAAAATGCATTAGGAGCTTAATGGAAGGAGGAAAACACAGTCGGCTTCCTTTGAGGGGTTATTTTGCAGTGTGCTCACACACAGATGCACAGAAGACATTGTGCACTGTGCGAATATTATTTATTTGCTATGTTTATTTGTCACTTTTCCTTAAAAAAAAGAAGAAGCTCCAAGCAACTTTCAGGAATAAATATGCCACATCATTAAAACACATCAAATCCTACAAGAATGCCAGCTGAGAAGAACAGGGAAAAGAACAATAAGAGCAATACAATGGAATGGATGTGTTATGTTTTAAAAGCATTCATACACTGCTCCGGCCCTAGATGCAGCGTGGTTACACATGAATGGTTGCACCAGAATGTGAACGGGGATGCGCATCCACAATATGCATCCCGTTGAAAGCTGTGCAGTATGGATGGACGGCATAGGCTTTTGGATGTGCATACAATTTACATTTCCTGTCCCCAAGCCAAGGAAGGAGATCCATATATGGAAGATGGTTCTGTGGGTGCAGATGTCTTCTCTGGTTTGGGGCAAGAATGCATGACTTCCGTCTAGTCCAGGGCTCTCCAACCTGGCTGGGCATGCTGGGAGCTGTAGGCCAGCAACATCTGGGGACCCAAGGTTGGAGAGCCCTGGTCTAGTCAGAGCAGTGATTCTCAAGGGGGTTCCTCTTAGAAGCTAACCAAGGGGCTTCCTCAGTGGAAGGAAGCTCACCACTGCTACTGCTGGTCCCCTGCTCTAGGGTGCACTCATAAAGTTCATAAAGAGCAATCGTGAGGCCTTAAAGGATTGGACCAGAGGGGCTCTTTCAGACCTTATGATGAACGTTTGGAGGTTGAGCATGCACAGCCATGCCCTACCTCCTCACATTCATGTCGCAATGTTCTCCAACCTTGGGTCCCCAGATGTTTTTGGCCTACAACTCCCAGCATGCCCCAGCCAGCGTAGCTGGCTGGGGCATGCTGGGAGTTGTAGGCCAAAAACATCTGGGGACCCAAGGTTGGAGAACACTGGGCTAGAGAGAACTAGGCTTGCTCAGGGCCAGCCCTACCATGAGGCAGAGTGAGCTGGCCGACTCAGGGGACAGCAAATTTCTTAGTTATTTAATTGATTATTCTTGTATTTTTACTGCCAAGGAAGGGGAAGAAGAAGAAGCGCTTGTGGGATTTTTCTGCCTAGGGTGCCAAAATAACTTGACCGGCCTTGGGTACTATGCACCTTGACTGGTACAGCGGGGGGAGGGAGGGGGATTTGCTTGCTGCTCCTCCTCCTTAGTCAGCGAAATGTCTTGGGCTGGCCCTGCAGTACACCAATCCTGGATAAAAGTATAGGAGTATTGCTAAAGGTGACAGCAGAGAAATGGAAGTGCGGGGACCTGCTGAATTTGTTTTATTGGAGGAGGAGGAGGATAAAGCACTGAAGAGGGGTGTACACACACATAGGGTAGATTCCCCTCCTCTGGCTTCAACATGGGGGATGGGATGCTCACAAAAAGCATGAATCTCCGGAGGCTTGCTTGGCAGAGAAGAAATTCGAGGGAACCTCTGCACTTGGACACGAGTCCTGTCCCATCAAATCCCGTGCTTTCTCCTTTCCAGATTTCCCGGTGGATCCCCAGCTTCATGCCCCGCGCTACATAGAAGCGAACGCCAGCATGACTGTGCAGTGCGATGTGGTCGGCTCTTTCCCAGCTGACGAGGCCCAGTTTGACCTGACCTTCGCCGAGGAGAGGCTGAATGCCAGCATCAGCGTGCGGGGTGCGACAGTGCGAAGCCCAGACTCAGGCATCCTCCTTAAGGGCAGGAAACCATACGCTGAGCTGCACAGTGTCCCTGGGACCAGTGACCAAATCTGCAGTGGAGACAGTGCATGTTTACCGTGAGTGGCTGCTCAGATTTCCAGGGAATTATGACGGTTCGTGGGTTTCACTGTGTAAGAATGGATGGCAGAGGGGATGGCCCATCCATACGTTCCATTTGTAAGTGTACGGTGTGGACAACAAGTGAGGATAACCGTGTGTTTATTATCATGAGTCTCCAGGGATGTTGAAGAGTCCTTGGTCTCGAGTCACGAGTTGAGTCGCAAGTCCTTTGGACCTGAGTCTCGAGTCCGAGTCCTTGGTCCAAAATGGTGACTCACGAGTCGCGAGTCACTCCCAGAGCTGACTCCATGACTCCCTATTAAAATCAATGGGGGGTTTCCCCCCAACAAAATAAGGCTACTTCAGATGTGTGGCTTAAATAAATTCTAGGCACAAGTGTGCCTTTTTATTTCAAAACTCTGCCACTGATTTTGGCAAGAACAGACCAGGCAGACAAACCCAAAATAACCAGGCAGGCAGAGGAGGCAGGGAACCCCAAAACAGGCAGGCAGAGGCCTTTGTCTTGGACAATTCAACTGTCAAGAAGAGACCAGGCAGGCAGAGGAGGCAGGGAACCCCAAACAGGCAGGCAGAGGCAGCCAAACCCAAAATGTCTGAAAGGTTGCATTTTAGGAAAATGATTTAAAAAAATAAAATCTTCGCCGGCGATCGCACTTCTCTCCACTCCTTCTGGCACAGCCCAGGGATGTTGAAGAGTCCTCGGCCTCGAGTCCCGAGTCGAGTCTCGAGTCCCATTAAAAATACTGGGACTCGAGTGGGACTCGAGTCAAAGGGGGGGACTCAGTCCGACTCACGAGTCGAGTCCTGGAGTCCGAGTCCTCATCCCTGTGAGTCTCATATATAATGTCCGACCAGGTGCCTTTGCAGTGGAGGGCAAGGTGAGGCGAAGGCGGTGGTGCAGTCAGGTAATGTTAGACTCTGAACTGTCTTACGGTGGTAGGGTGGGGGGAGCTCTATGGATGGTGATGTCTACTACTGGAAATTGACTTATGGGGGGGCCAGCTCTTTAGAATATATTGTGTACCACTCCACTTCAAATGTGGTAAGGCAGCCCTGCTGTGTTTGGGGGGGAGGTCTGCCCCAAAGTCCTGCCCTGACGACGACGCTGGGCAAAGGCCGAGGAGAGGATGGAGGAGAAGGCGACAACGCCCGAGTCTCCTAGTCGCTCGGAACAGGAAGCGAGCCTGACACAGAAGTTTTTTTTCACAGGGGTCAGGGAGCATCACCTGACTCTCTCTGGCCTACCGGTGCAAGGAGGCGTTCTTAGACGTTTTTTTGGGGGGCGGTCTCCCTGCAGTTCCTTCCTCCACCGCTGGGTGGCAGCACCCAGCCTGGATGAATGAATGAACCCCGTCTACCACCACCCCCATCCCCCAGATTGCCAGTTCAAGACCCAGTGTGTGGATGTGACTGAGCGCTGCTAACGTGTAGAGCGGTGTTCTCCAACCTTGGGTCCCCAGATGTTTTTGGCCTACAACTCCCAGCATGCCCCAGCCAGCTACGCTGGCTGGGGCATGCTGGGAGTTGTAGGCCAAAAACGTCTGGGGACCCAAGGTTGGAGAACACTGATGTAGTTACTTTATTCCCAACTCAAGGATGGAAAGTGGAATATCGGTGGTCAATATAAGAGGTTTAAAGATGTTCTTAAGGCTAATCTAAAAAAATGCAATATAAACATCGAAAACTGGGAAGCTCTGGCCCATGAACGATCTAACTGGAGGTTGGCCTTTCACAAAGGTTCTATGGACTTTGAAGAAGCCCGAGTGCAAGGTGAAAGGGAGAAACGTGCTAAGCGAAAAGCACATCAAACAAATCCTTTACAGGACCATCTTCCACCTGGTAACCTGTGTCCTCACCGTGGGAAGCTGTGTGGATCTAGAATTGGCCTCCACAGTCACTTACGGACCCATCGCTAGAGTCTACACAATTTTCTTTAGAATTTTCCTCCTTTTAAAATCTCCTTTTTGTAAATTTTCTTTCTTTTTTTTTTTTTTATCCTGGAAGACAATCTTACTCGGTCACGAGTGATCGCCTGACTGACTGACTGATAATTAAAAGCATCTTCCTGCTTTCCTCCTGTTGGAGGAGGAAAAGACTTCTGCTGCTGCCAGTTCGGCGGGCCAGTGCTCTGCCTCCTCAGAAACCAACTGGGCTGGCATCCAAAGAACGGTGCCGCTACTCCCACACACACCCAAGGCAGGGGGCTGGCTGGGCTTGTGTGTTCCTCAAGCAGCCGCCATCCCCTCATGCCTCATAACAAACCACTTTTGAAATTGAGGCTGGGGGCTGGTGGGGTGGTGGTCACAAATGCAGCTCGCGAAGTAGCGTAACAGAACCTGCTGTTCAGGGAAAAGAAAAAAAACACCGTCAAACATCTCCCAGGCGAGCACTGTGGAGCCCAGACTTATTCTTCATCCTTGCCTATTTTCCACTGGCAACAGACCTTTCAGTTCCCATGATCCCCACTAACCAGCCTGTTCTTCTTCTAAACACTAGTTTATCTCCTAGGATAGGTGTGAAGGATCAGCACCTGGATCCTTTGCGTGAGTTCGGCGCTTAACGGGTTAACCGGTGCAGCGTTACAGCCCGTACAAGCGAAAGAAACCACCTAAGAGGCTTTCTCACAAACAAAAGGAAACTCAGCCTTTGAACTGCCAAATAAGGCTTTTATTTTATTTACACAGGATATGGAGCGGAACTAACAGCTTTCTAGGAAATACTACAACGTCAATAAGACCTGACGTGACCTTTAAGTTTATCAATGACAGGCTCCCAGGCTAGCGCATTTGGATTAGTCAGTAACCTTAGATCAGAGACGTCACGCTAGTCAGTTTCAGCCTAACTCCGGGTCTGTCCGATCCAGGGAAGGAAACAGCTTACTCCAGCCGCTGCTGGAGGGTGGTTCGTACTCAAAAGTACCCTGGGTTCCCAACAACCAACAAAAGGAGGGGAGAGGGGTTTTCTACCTCTGTGTTTCCCGCTCTCCCGCCCCTTAGGTCAGGTGGGGCTATTGCCTGCCCCTTCGTGTCAGGTGGGCTTATTCCTGCCCGGGAAGAAGGTGACGTATTGGATACTTTACAGCTCTTTGAGACTGCCCTGTTAGGTTTTTATTTATTATTTATTATTAATATTTATTTATCGCCCATCTGGCCGGCAACCGGCCACCCTGGGCGATGTACACACAATAAAATACATAAATACAATAAAATACATTAAAACAATATAGACATTTTAAAATCTTAACCCACCCCATATTCCCGCCTGAACAACCAGGTTTTTAATGAGCGACGGAAGCTCATCAGAGAGGGGGCATGGCGGAGGTCACTCGGGAGAGAGTTCCACAGTACGGGGGCTGCCACAGAAAAGGCCCTCTTCCTCGTCCCCACCAGTCTAGCTGCTCTGGCTGAAGGGACATGGAGAAGGCCATCCGTGGCAGATCTTGTTGAGCGGCCCACTTGGTGTTGCTGGAGACGCTCCTTGAGATAAACTGGACCAGAGCCGTATAGGGTTTTAAAGGTCAAAACCAACACCTTGAATTCGGCTCGGCAAGCAACTGGTAGCCAGTGCAAATCCTTCAGCACTGGCGTGATGTGATCCCGCCGGCGGCTGCCTTTAACCAGGCGAGCCGCCGCGTTCTGTACCAGCTGCAGCTTCCGAACCGTCTTCAAGGGTAACCCCATGTAGAGCGCATTACAGTAGTCTAGGCGAGAGGAGACCAAGGCATGAACCACTGATGGGAGCAGGTGATTAGGAAGGTAGGGGCGCAACTGCCGCATCAGATGGAGCTGATACAGCATTGCCCGGCTCACAGCTGCCACCTGAGCCTCCATGGACAGCTGGGAGTCTAGAATGACCCCCAAGCTGCGGACCTGGTCCTTCAGGGGTAGATGTACCCCATTCAGCACCAGGTCAACATCCCCTAACCTCCCCTTGTCCCCCACCAGCAGTACCTCGGTCTTGTCGGGGTTCAGCTTCAGCATGTTGATGGTCTTGATGGTCCTTTCCTGGGTTTTGTGGATTACAAGCGAGATCCTCCTTTGCTGGAATGCCGGTCTGTCTGGCTGCTTCCCTGTAACCCAATCTCCCCTTCTCGCCCCCCTCCCCTGGAGGACGGAGACCGGTGTGTGTGTGTGTACATGTATACTCGTGTCAGGCTTTCTCCACAATAGGCAATAGCAACAAGGTTTCCTGGTCCCAGACCCTGCAACACACTAGGCTTTTGTGGGTGGCTGATGCCAAAGACAAACGCCACACATCAAGTTTCCACCTTCCCCCTCCATAGTATCTAGCAAAATAGTATCTCGTTTTATGATGCCACAATATTCTGTGTCGCCTCCCACCTTTGGCAGCCAGTGATGTGAAATGGGGTTGGGAAATGCGGGATTTAATTGACGGATATAAGGTGCAGTCCTATGCATGTTTAGGCAGAGAAAAGGCCTACAACTCCCAGTGTGTCATGGCTGGCTAGGGGCATGCTGGGAGCTGTAGGCCCTTCCTCTGTCTAAACATGCAAAGGACTGGGCTGGCCCCCTATTTGTTAAAATATTTCTAGCCCGCCCTGTATCAATGGATGTCACAGCAATGCAACCTGAGGGAAGTTCTACTAGTTCAGTGTTCTCCAACCTTGGGTCCCCGGATGTTTTTGGCCTACAACTCCCAGCGTAGCTGGCTGGGGCATGCTGGGAGTTGTAGGCCAAAAACATCTGAGGACCCAAGGTTGGAGAACACTGTACTAGTTGTTATGCAGGGGGAGAGGGAAATCAAGCCACATGGCAGCTCTTTTTAGCGGCCGTCACACCTTTACCCACCACATCTGGTGTGCTCCTAACACCTTCTTTTCAGAATGGCCCGATGGCCACAGCCTTCTCAGAGAAGGACTGGCGTTTAATGCCGTGACCATCCGGCAGCACTTTTCTGAGCGGTTATAGGAATAACATTCTTCTTCATGCTAACTGCAGGTTTCCCTGAGCCTTCCCTGGAGATCCGTCCACCTCAGACCCTCGCAAATAATCCTGTGACCGTGATGTGCAATTCTCCAGCTGTTCAGCCACCCAGCATTTCTCTCCAGATCAAAAATGCTTCCGGAAGGATCTTGGCATCTGGTGATCAGCCCCCTCTGCAATTCACCCTGATAGCTCAGGAGGAAGACGATGGGAGGGAGTTTGTATGTGAGGCGGAACTGGCCATTGGTGGAGACACGATCATGAAGCGCACATCTGCCAGTCTGACCGTTCTCTGTGAGTACAGAACTTCCCTTCCAGTAATACCATTTGGTTTGTTATCTTTGCATTAAGATTGCGTGCATTATATGGTATTTCAGTGGCACCTCCATAAACCTACATCCTTCAAGTAGTGAGGTATTATCTTTTAAATCTGGCCCGTAGCCAGGGGTGGGCTACAGGGGGGCCGCCCCCCTAAATTTTCTCTGCTGCCCCTGAATTTTCTCCCCCCCATTTAAAAAAAAATTTTTTTTTGCAAACAATAATTTAAAAACATTTTACAATTTTGTCTCAATGTTGCAATGACCCTTTCAAACTGCTCTGGGCCTCGCTGGTGCCACTTGAGTTGCTTGAGTTCCCCAAGAACAGTGTGTCGCCCCCGCCCCCGGCAGCCGTATGCAAGCTCTTGTCCCCTCGCTGCACCTGCAAGCCGCCCCCCCGTGGCAGCACGAGCCCGCCTCCTTGCTTTGTCAGCCGGTCCTCCCTTCCACACTTGCAGGCCGCTGTGTGGAAACAAGATTCCAGCGAGGCCAGCCGCACTCACATGCCCCGCCGCCGCCACTTCAAATAAAATAAATACAGCGCCAGCCGGATGTAGCAGCCAGCGGAGAGAAGGAGACAGACTCACTAACCCATTTTGCAGCAGCTTGGTGTGTGTCAAGGAGAACCAAGGAACATGTGATGATACGCTGCAGCTGTTGTCAAGGACCCCCGGGGATCAGTTCTGGTGATTAAAGAAGAGTAGTAGGGCTAAAGAAGAGAAGGGGGGTGGCAAGGGCGAAGACTCCTGGGTTTTAGCTTCCGTCATGGGCACAGGGGGCAAGGGGGCAAAGTTGGAGGGGATCTAGTGGCCGGAGCCAAGGAACCGGAGGCATGTGGAGGCGGGGGTGGCTGGGAGTTGTAGGCCAAAAACATCTGGGGACCCAAGGTTGGAGAACGCTGTGCTAGATGATCGAGGCTTGTAATTGCGGTGAATCGCTTACAGGCAACAGCTCCTTATTATCTTGATTCAGTCTCTGGTCTCTTTACATGATCAAAGAGTTGACCCAAAATTAGGGGATTATTATTTTTTTTGGTTCATCTCAGGTCACACATACTTGTGTAAGCCAGCAGTGGACAGCAGGGCCGGACTAACTTCACCCAGGTTTTGGGTTTCTTCCTATTTGGGGTGGGGTGGGGGTGATTTTGGAGGTAGTGAATAATTTTGCGGGGTATTATTTATTTATTTTGGAGGACGGGGGGGGTATTATTGTGGTGGCAGCTGGCTTCCTTTCCTTTTTCGCTTCGTTTTGTTTACAGCTGTTCACAGTGGTGGCAACGGTTTTTAACGAGGTAAAAAAACCACCCCATGTCCCTCAATGGCCACCCAAGCAGCAGAACTCCAGCATGTTTTCCTCCCAAAACGTCCCTGGAATGATGCTAGTGTCGCTCTGGTAATGTCATTCCAGGGGCATTTGGGGATTGGGGGGGGGACATAGTGGTGGCTGGATTTCTCCTCTGGCTGCTGCCAGCACATGTGGCAGTTTTTAATCTGTAAAATAAGAAGAGCAGGGGGGGAAACGAACCTCCCATTGTGACCTGCGAATAGGAATGTTGGTTTGGATAGGCCATTTTGGGCAGTAGATAGGTCTGGGGTAAACAACCTGATACCCTCCAGATGTTTTGGAATACAACTCCCATCAGCCCCATCCACCATAGCCAACGATCAGGAATGATGGGAGCTGTAGTCCAAAGCATCTGGATAGCACCGGGTTGCCTACCCCCTGAGATAGGCCATAGTTCACTGATGAGCTACTGGCCACTTTCTGGCACCTGGTCCAGGAAGGTTGCTGGGATCCTTGCAAAGAATGCGGGACTAGGTGGATCTTGTTCTGATCCAGAAATGCGCTTCCAATGTTCTTAAGCAAGAGGGCGTTCTTGGGATCCCTGAACACAGATTGCCTATGCTTTAGCAAGGTGTGAGTGAGAATTTTGTACCATTTGGGTTTTGGTAAGAGAACTTACAAAAATCTGCAAATTTCTGCATAAATGGGATGGGGGGGGGGGGAATCTGAGATATTTTTTTAAAAAAAATGAAACTGGGAGAAAATGAAACCAAGAGGCTAATCCACCCAGGCCCAGGGCTTTGACTGCTTAGCTCTTAAAAGCCTGAGCTTGAATCCTATGGTACTTGAATTAGGGTTGCCCCCTCTCTCTCTCTTTTTTTTTTTTCTGGCAGGCGCCTCATGTTTAACAGCTCTGTGGCAGGCAGGTACAACATGCTGGGAACAGCTGTACCTTCTGAATTAGGCCAGTGCAGATGGGTGAGGATTTCGTTGGGTTCATTTTTTTAAAATAAGAACTTAACCCCAAATTCATAAACATCTTCATAAATGGGATTGAAAGAACATTTATGAAGATGTTTCTTAATTTGGGGTTAAGTTCTTATTTAAAAAAAAGATAAGAACATGAGATTTAAACAAATAGGAAGTGGGAGAAAGTAAAAAAAAAAACTGACAGGTTTGTCCATCCCTAGCCTTAACTAGTTATGCCTTAACAGTTTGTTTATTTGTTTGTTTATAAAATATAGCCTGCTTTTCCATTGCATATAGCAGTGCCCAGGTATGGAAGCACCCTCACTCCCTAGGTTTGAAGCATAATGGTGGACCACTGGGATTCTAGTTTTTAAAAAGTAGGCCACACGCGACTGAAATCGACCCTACCCCTGGTATAAATAATACCACAAGGATTTCTGGCATTTGGAGATGGATGTTCAGAATTTGCACTATAACCATGTACTGTAATTCAAGAGTAACCTGAAAGAGTGAACAAGGGGCTAAGTTAAAATACCTCGTGTTGCCCTGAGCTTACAACAAGAGAATAACTCTGAATCCACAATATTAAGGCAGGAAAGTTCAATAGATTGTTTTATTTCCTTACTTATTTATTAAAAATATTTGTACCCTACCTTTGCACTAAAAGGTGCTTAAGACTGCTTACAAGATAAGAAGACAATTAAAGCAACAATAAAATGTATGTCAAAGCTGTGCAACCAGGGCCAGCCCAAGTTATGTTGATATCTGAAGCAGAAAACCACAGCAGGCAAGGCCAGCTCAACCATAGGAGTTCCTTGGGTATCATAGAATCATAGAAAAGTAGAGTTGGAAGGGGCCCACAAGGCCATCGAGTCCAACCCCCTGCTCAATGCAGGAATCTAGGTCAAAGCATCTCTGACAGATGTCTGTCCAGCTGCACCTTGAATGCCTCCAGAGTGGGAGAGCCCACCACCTCCCTAGGTAGTTGATTCCATTGTCTTATTGCTCTGACAGTCAGGAAATTTTTCCTGATGTTTAGGTGGAATCTAGGTTCCTGTAACTTGAGCCCATTATTCCGTGTCCTGCAAACTGGGATGACCGAGAAGAGATCTTTGCCCTCCTCTGTGTGACATCCCTTCAAATACTGGAAGAGTGCGATCATATCTCCCCTCAGTCTCCTCTTCTGAAGGCTAAACATGCCCAGTTCTTTCAGTCTCTCCTCATAGGGCCTTGTTTCCAGTCCCTTTATCATCCTTGTTGCCCTCCTCTGAACCCTCTCCAGTTTGTCTATGTCCTTCTTAAAGTGAGGTGCCCAGAACTGGACGCAGTACTCAAGATGAGGCCTAACCAGTGCCGAGTAAAGGGGAATTATCACTTCCCGCGATTTGGAAGCTATACTTCTATTAATACAGCCCAAAATTGCATTTGCCTTCTTTGCAGCCACGTCGCATTGCTGGCTCATATTCAGTTTGTGATCTACCACAATTCCAAGATCCTTCTCACTTGTAGTATTGTTGAGCCAAGTGTCCCCCATTCTGTAACTCTGCATTTGGTTTCCTCTCCCTAGGTGCAGCACTTGGCATTTATCCCTATTAAATTTCATTCTGTTGTTTTCGGCCCAGCGCTCCAGCCTATCGAGGTCACTTTGAATTTTGTTTCTGTCTTCCAGAGTATTAGCTGTTCCACCCAACTTTGTGTCATCTGCAAATTTGATAAGCATTCCCTGTACCTCCTGATCCAAGTCATTAATAAAAATGTTGAAGAGCACCGGGCCCAGGACCGAGCCCTGTGGTACCCCGCTCTGTTACCTATCCCCATTTAGAGAGGAACCATTGATAAGCACCTCTTTGAGTCCGATTATTTAGCCCAATTGTGGACCACCTGATCGTTGTTCCATCTAGCCCACTCTTAGCTAGCTTCTAATCAGGATATCCTGAGACTTTGCGAAAAGCTTAGGCCCCTGCAAGTCCAGGTATATAATGTCCACAGCATTTCCCACGTCCACAAGGGAAAGGTCACCTGATCAACAAAATGAGAACAGATTAGTCGACAGGATTTGTTCTTGGACAAATCCATGTGGCTATAGTAATCACTGCTGTTTTCAAGAGCTTGCAGGATGACTTCTTTATAAATCTGCCGCTCTAATTAAAATATAATAAATAGCAGATAATTTGTCACTTTTTAATGATAGTCAGAACTTTCTGTCTGAGGAATTAACCTACCTAGGCTCGTGGTAGGACCAGATCTCCCTAAAGCAGGGTTCTCCAACCTTGGGTCCCCAGATGTTGCTGGCCTACAGCTCCCAGCATACCCAGCCAGCATGGCTAATGGCAAGGGATTCTGGGAGCTGTAGTCCAGCAACATCTGGGGACCCAAGGCTGGAGAGCCCTGCCCCAAAGCAACCCCACATACCTGCAACCATGTCAACGAGGCTTAAGTAACGATCCCTGCCCAGTGCCACCCAAATATTCCAGACCAACCTTCTCCAACGTTAAACCTCCCCCTTTATTTCTCACCCAAAGAGAGAAGAGCCTCAACCAATGTGTGTGTTCCCCTCTGCACACTGCAGATGTGCCAGGAATGGATGAGTCCACTTGCCCCAGCAGCCCTACGTGGGTAGAGGGAACACCACAAGTGCTTCACTGCATGGCGAAGGGGAACCCCAAGCCATCTGTGGCTTGCACCAGAGATGGCCTCGCTCGCGACGTGGAAAAGGAAGAGCAGGTCAACCGGGGCCATACCGGCATCTACAACTGCACTGCCACCAATGAGCTCGGGTCCAGCACTAGAACAGTCACGATCCACGTGGAATGTAAGTGGCATTTCCCTGTCATTGTATATGAGGCAAGAGAGGGTGGCGTCCCAGCTGGTTAACCCGATCAGCTATCCAGAGATAAGAACCCCGGACTTAGCGCATGACACATGTTAGATGCAACAGCCTGTCATGTCCTGACCTCAAGCAATAGCCCAGAAAGGACAATGGGGTCGTGGCTCAGTGGTAGAGCACCTGCTTTGCATGCAGAAGGTCCTGGGTTCGATCTCCGGCATCTCCAGGTAGGACTGGAAAAACTCCTGCCTGAAACCCTGGAGAGCCATGGCTGCCAGTCAGTGTGGACAATATGGGGGCTAGATCAGTGTTCTCCAACCTCGGGTCCCCAGATGTTTTTGGCCTACAACTCCCAGCATGCCCCAGCCAGCTATGCTGGCTGGGGCATGCTGGGAGTTGTAGGCCAAAAAACATCTGGGGACCCGAGGTTGGAGAACACTGGGCTAGATGGACCAGTAGTTTGACTCAGTATCAGGCAGCTTCCTATGGACCTATGTTCCTAGCTCCAAGTGAGCAATGTGCACCTACAAAGCTGGAGGCTGACTGAGGCCTTGTAACTCCCTCAGTCCAAAGTTCCCCTCCCAGGCTTGCCACCACTGCCTCTCTGAGGAGTGTGGCCTCTTAAAAAAGACAGTCCCCTGGCCTGGAGGCAAGTGCTTCTACGCCTCTCGGTGGTTTCTTGCCTGGCTCACTCCCCAATGCTGTTGTGCGTGGGAGGTGCTTGGCTTACTCAGAGGAATTGGGCTCAGGGTGGCTATTGGTCTGCGAGGGTTGTGGCTCAGTGTCTGCAAGTTCACAGCTGTCAGCCTCCGGTTCAATATCTGGAACTGGTTGTGTTCTCCAGTTGGCAGTATGGTGGCCATAGATGCAACCAGCTCATCCTCCTCCATCTCTGAGCCTTGCCTCTCACTCAAGGCCAAAGCCAGGGCCAAGACAGATCCTTAATTATAAAGACCCTGGAGTAGCCTGAGCTGCTTTTGGCTCGTTTGAGGTTCCCCCCCACCTATCACTAAATGTATTGTTCCATCGCCTCTCCATTGCAGATGGGCCTCAGCTGGGCGAATCCAACTGCCCCAGTAACCAAACATGGCTGGAAGGGAGCCTACAGAAGCTCAGCTGCCAAGCTGATGGCGTCCCAGCGCCAGAGATCTCCTGCATGAAAGATGGCAACGTTTATGATGCCAGAAGGGTGCAGAACGTCACACAAAGCCATGCTGGTGTCTACCACTGCAATGCTACCAATGCACACGGGTCAAGCAGCAAGATGGTCACAATCAGGGTGGAGTGTAAGTGCACATTGCACATTACATGCAGGACATGTGAGCTGATACGGAAGAAATAAAACATTTATTTTTTTAAAAAGGAAGAAGAATCTGGGCACAAGCCTGGTTCCTGCAACAGGGCATGTACAGATGGGTCCAAACTTTAATCCTATGGGTTTTAATGGGACTTAAGGGCATGCAACTCTCCAAAAAATTTGCAGCTAAATAATGTACCTAGGATTGGAGTGTTAAAAACAAACCGAGTTCCCACCAGAAACTTCCTAGGTGTAGGAAATTATCCTTAGTAGATCCATTTTTCCACAACACCGTCATGTCTTCAGTGGGAATTGTCAGGCAGTTTCTGCGGCTGCTCCGCTCCAGATAACCGTGAATCACTTGGGAGCTATGTTTGCGTACAGCATTTCCACTGCAAAATCAGTGTGTCTGTATATATTTTTATCTTCTAGATGAGCCTGAAATGGACAATTCCACCTGTCCTCAGAATTGGAGCCTGGACAGTAGGGGAAGAGCAAATGTTCAGCCTGCTTTGCCTGGGGAAACCCAGAGCCGACTGTTGAGTGCACTAAAGATGGCATAGCTTATAGCCCTGGGAGTCTCCAGATTGTCACTAGAGAATATGCCGGCACTTATACCTGCACGGCCATAAATGTGCATGGCTCCAACACCAGGGCTGTGAGCATCCAAGTGGAATGTAAGTGAGCACTGACTGGGTTGCCACATCGGCAGCTTTTGACTGCCTGTTTGTAGAGCCTGAGCCGAAACAACTGATGCCATTTTGTGTTCTTTTCTTTTTTTGTATGAGTGTCCAAAAGGGCCTCTCATTTTAGGGTGCAAATCCTATGCATGTTTAGGCAGATACAAGTCCTACAACTCCCATTATTTCCCAGCCAGCTGGCTGGGGAATGCTGGGAGTTGTAGGACTTGTTTCTGTCTAAACATTCATAGGATTGCACCCTTAGTTGATTTTTGGCTCAATTCTAATGATATGATGGAACGATAATAGGTAGGGAGGTTTATGGCATTCTGGGGCAGAACTGTGCAGTACACTAGAGAGCTGAGAGCCTGTTTTGGTTTGAGTTCAGTCTCAAAGTGATGTGATGAGCTACTTTTAATCTGCATTCTGAATTCAGCTGAATGACCAATTGGCACTTCTTTTTTTTTTTTACTTCTCTAGAAGATGGGGGAACCTGTCATCACAGACAGTCTGAGACTGTGTTCCAATTCCATGTATGAAGTTCTGAGTTTGCATCTTGACCTTAATGGGTGGGTGCGTTTTATGCAGAATTGGTAGCTATTACCTAGCCCTGTAGTTTTTAAATTCTTCAGCTGAAGGGAAACGGTCAAAATCTGCCATGGAATCCCTGCACATTGCAGAGGATTTGGGAAGTGTTCTAGGGTGTATAATCAATTAACAAGAGGTGCTGGCCAGGCCTGTTGAGCCGCACTGTTGCTCTGCATGAACCAAGAGGACACCCTAGGACACTCTCAAAAATTCCCTGTGGCTGCATGTTGCAAGGGAAGATCAAGCTGTCCGCCATGTTTGATCTTTTCATTGAGGAACCGCTGATAAGCTTCCCCCCAGCAGCACATTTGAAAAACACTGACCTCGCTTTCTGCAAAATGTCACTCTCTCTCTCTTGATGTTTCAGATAAGCCAGAAATGGATGAATCTAGCTGTCCAAGTAACTGGACCTTGGTGGAAGGGGCACTGCCCACCTTTGCCTGTAAAGCTGAGGGGGTGCCAACTCCAGAGGTTGTATGCACCAAGGATGGCATGTCGTACCACCTTGGCCAAGGACAAGGGATCCCGATCTACAATGGAACCTTCTGGTGTAATGCTACAAACCGGCATGGGACTGTGGCCAAGGCAGTCATGGTTACGGTTGAAAGTAAGTGGTGATTATGGTCTGGAGCAGCAACCTATCGGAACCTGTCAACCCCCCATTCTAACCAGTGCTAACTGGACTGGTCCTAGGTCTTTGGTTAAACTGAGAAATGTTCCTTTACTCTGGGAGTCATATTTATTTATTTATTTATTATATTTATACCCCACCTTTTTCCTCTGCCTGACCGACTGGAGGCACAACACCTACTTGTTTTCTCTGTGTGTTTCAGCCAAGCCCAAGATGGATGAAAGCAGCTGCCCAAGCAACCAGACCTGGCTAGAGGGGACTTTGCGGTCACTGGCCTGCGAAGCCAATGGAATTCCCACCCCTCTTGTCCTGTGCGTCAAGGAGGGAGCCGCCGCCGAGGAGTTCTACAGAGAGCAGAACGTCAGCAGGAACGACTCTGGCATCTACCAGTGCAAGGCGACAAATGGCCATGGGACCGAGAGGTGGATCGTGAATGTGCAAGTGGAATGTGAGTCATCGGTTTAAAGATATATAGCCCTCGCTCAGAATGCCCATGGGCATCTGTGCCTGACAGTGGGTGGGATAGCGGTGGCATCTCTCTTCATCCATAAGCGTCCCTAGAGCCCAGTGTTCTCCAACCTTGGGTCCCCAGATGTTTTTGGCCTACAACTCCCAGCATGCCCCAGCCAGCTACGCTGGCTGGGGCATGCTGGGAGTTGTAGGCCAAAAACATCTGGGGACCCAAGGTTGGAGAACACTGCTATAGCCCTCTGGTTGGCAATTATTGGGTTGGCCTTTCTTGAATGAGGGGAAGATGAAAGGGGTGGGCAAGCCCCCTCACCAACTGATTTGCTGGTACAAGAAAACCCCCTCACACACACATTTCACCCTCTCCCTATTAGTCAAGTGTGTGGAAGAGAGGGATGTACAAATTAGGGTGGCCACCTACCCATTGCCCAAAAAAAGAGGGCCAAAGGACGGACACCTATTTGCATATGCTAATGTATACATATAGTTGCAAATGTAGAAATAATTACAGTCATTTAAATAGAAATACAACCCGTCTCACCCTAGTGGGGGAGACTGTGACCAGAGTGCCTGTTCCATCAGCCTGTCCAGGGGCTAATTGTTGATGGGCAACTTCAAGGACCCTCCCTCCCTACAGTTCTTTCTCTTTAAACTGGACTTGGACTGGGCAGCCTTTCAAATGGAGGAATGCTTTTGAACAAAGGACTGTCCTCTGACTACTTCTCTTCTTCTTCTTCTTCTTCTTCTTCTTCTTCTTCTTCTTCTTCTTCTTCTTCTTCTTCTTCTTCTTCTTCTTCTCTTCTTCTTTCTTCTCTCTCCTCCTCCTCCTCCTCCTCCTCCTCCTCCTCCTCCCTCCTCCTCCTCCTCCTGCTTCTTTTGTTTCAGCCCTGATATTTTGGAATGCCCTTCCATGAGAGGTGTCTTTGACCCTCTGTTCTCCTTTTAGAGGCAACTTAAGACGCCCCCACCCCCTATCTGCCTTTGAAGGCTAATTTATTGCTGCTTCTGATCTGCTGCACTTGTGATTGTTTCGTTTTTAGCTAGTTTTAAATTGATGTATCCTCAAACCTTTTTGTACACTGCTTTGAAATACATGGAAAAAGCAGAGCATCTTAAACAAATATTTCCAGGCGTTCTCTGCATAGCAAGTATTGCCCCCCACCCCGGTCCCTCCAACCATGCATGTGTATTTCTTTCCCTGTTTCCTTCCTGACCTTCTAGCATGCTGGTTAGCAGTCATGTCTTTCTATTTAAATTGTATGTACTGGTGGGAGGGCAGGGCAATACCCCTTTGTTGGGCCACCCTCCAAATGATGGTGGCACTCAGGCATGGGAGGAGCTTTGTTTTGAGCTGGGTTGCTAGGCAGCATTTTGATTTGGCATTTGGAATCATGCAAACAGGTATGAGGCAAGGGAGAAGCCTAGAGGAATAGCACCTGATATCACAAATAAAGCATGTGTGGGGGGGTGTCATCGTTGTCCCCCACTTCTCTCTAGTTCTAATGGGGAAGAGGCATTTATTTGGTAGGTTTCCTAAGGTTGCACAAGTGAATTAAACCCAAGGGGATTAACCCAAGGGGAGGCAGGCCTGTGGCTCACGCTGGCTCAGCTTGTCTGAGCGTGGAAAGCTAAGCAGGGTCAGGCCTGGTGATTACTTGGATGGGAGACCCCCTCCTCTAGTTTCCTGCACTGAGCAGGGGGTTGGACTCGATAGCCCTGTAGGCTCCTTCCAACTCTATGATCTATGAAATCTATGAAACTTCCCCTCCCTCTGAGTTTCCAGTGATACCTCTCCAGAGACTTCATTTACATCTCGGGTCCCTGGGAACTCTCTGAGCTCAGCTTGCTAGCAGCAGTGAAATCCCACAGTGATGAAGAGCCAAACAGAGTAGCCTCAGCCTGGGGTTTCTGGGTGAACTGAAGCCACCCCTTTCTTGCACTTTTGTTTCCAGACAGGCCTGTCCTCTCCACTCTCGCTGTCAGTGCTTCTTTACCCATCAGAAGGGGAGAAAACATCACCATCACCTGCCAGGCGGATGGGTCCCCAGCTGCCAGCTACACCTGGAGGGTCCCTCAGGCCTCCAACCTCAACTATGTCGGCGACAACAGCACGGTGACCATTGTCGGCGCAGATGGGCAGAACAGTGGTGTATATGAGTGCACAGCTAGGAACAAACACGGGCTGCAGCACAGCCAGGTCGAAATCCAAGTGGAAGGTAAGGCCACAGAGTGGAAAGGATTTGAAATATAGCCCTGCAATTGCATCTTGGGTGCTAAGGCAACAAAGATGAGCGCAGAGGTCCTAGTGCTAACAATCAAAAGGCTCCGTGCAGCTATTCTGTCTTTTTCCTCCTGAGCAGTAAGAAAAAACGATGGGGAAAGTGGTGGGAAAACACAGGGGGGTTACAAGTGGAAGACGTGGGTGGACTTCAAGCCTGCAGTATCTACAGTAATACCTTGGATTGCAAGTAACTTGGTTTGTTGGGAGCGTTTTTGCAAGACAAGCAAATTTTTAAATATTTATTTTTAAAAATTTGACTTGATATACAAGCGACGTCTTGCAATACAAGTACTGGAGTACGGCTCCTTTCCCTCCTTAATGGGTTTTTTGTGGAAAGAACGGAAGAAGTGGTGGGGAAACGCAGGAAGGCTACAAACGAAAAAGATTACGACATCTGCGCAGACACACGCACACCCTGTTAAAGTCCATGGATGAGGCAGGGCAATTGCATTGCCTAGAAGCATTCCTTTCTTCCAACCCGTCTGTCATATAACCTCTAGTTAGAATAAATTATGCAGATGAGGCAATCCAATTAAATCCGTAACATTTATGCAAATTTCATTCTGCTCCATTCTGAAGCTTCCGCAGACGTTGGAAACGTTTAGCAAAGATATTGGGAGTGGGACAAAGAAGAAGAGAAGGTAGCAGATGGGCAGTTCGGAGAGTATTATACGGGGAGGGAAAGGACATGACTGGTTTCTATGGGGGGGGTAGAGTAGCCTCGCACTGCTTGAACTTTTTTTCAAATATTTCTGCGCCATCATGACAATTAGAAACTATTTATTTATTTATTATTTAATTATTGCATTTGTTGATCGCCCATCTGGCCGGCCACCTGGCCACCCTGGGCGATGTACAATTAAAACAATACAATAAAACATATTAAAAAACAGTATTAAAGAATTCTTTTAAAATCCTAACCCACCCCATATTCCCGCCTGAAATACCATGTTTTTAATGCACGGCGGAAGCTCATCAGGGAGGGGGCATGGCAAAGGTCACTAGGGAGGGAGTTCCATAACTTGGGGGCCGCCACAGAGAAGGCCCTCTTCCTAGTCCCCCCCCACCAGCCTGGCTGCTCTGGCCGATGGGACAAGGAGAAGGCCGTCCGTGGCAGATCTTGTTGAGCGGCCTACTTGATGTCGCTGGAGGCGCTCCTTGAGATCCTCCATCCTCTTAAACATCCTCTTTTAAAAAAAAAACCCACAAAAAACAAAACATGCTCAGGCATTCTAGTTCTGCAGCAGAGATCAGAGAGCCGTGTCTGCAGTACAAACGTGTAAACTAATTTTTAAATTTGTTAAGGGCACAATCCTGAATCCTCTGCATGTTTAGACAGAAAAAAAAGTCCTGCAGCTCCCAGCATGGCTGGCTGGGGGAATGATGGGAGCTGTAGGACTTTTTTTTTCTGTTGGAAAGCGGAATATCGGTGGTCAATATAAGAGGTTTAAAGATGTTCATAAGGCTAATCTAAAAAAATGCAATATAAACATCGAAAACTGGGAAGCTCTGGCTCATGAACGATCTAAATGGAGGTCGGCCTCTCACAAAGGTTCCATGGACTTTGAAGAAGCCCGAGTGCAAGGTGAAAGGGAGAAACGTGCTAAGCGAAAAGCACGTCAAATGAATCCTTTACAGGACCATCTTCTATCTGGTAACCTGTGTCCTCACTGTGGGAAGCTGTGTGGATCTAGAATTGGCCTCCACAGTCACTTACGGACCCATCGCTAGAGTCTACACAATCTTCTTTAGAATTTCCTCCTTTTATCCCGGAAGACAATCTTACTCGGTCACGAGTGAGCGCCTGATGATGATGATGATGATGATGATGATGATGATGATGATGCCCTAAAACTGTTTAAAAGAAGCTCCTGTTCATGTCGTGCGCAAAGGGCCGCCCCACTCTCCTCCATCCATGCACCGAAGGTGACATTTATGACGGACAGGCCTGTCAGTGCCGCTCATCATTCATGGCTATTTGGAATCTATAATGGATGTGAGACGCTTTGCGGGGTGTCCTTCTTAGGACCAAAAGGCAGTGCAGCGACCTTATTTCTGGCGACCTTCCACAACCCGGCGGCCTCTGGATGTTTTGGACTTCAACTCCCATCAGCCCCGGCCGATGGTCAGGAATGCTGGGAGTTGTCATCCAAAACATGTGGAGGGCACCAGGTTGGGGGAGGCTGATTTATAACTATAAAGAAACCTCCAAGGCAGGGTGCTGGGGAACAAACAACGGGAGAGGAGTGCTGTCCTCGTGTCCTGCTTCTGGGGTTCCTGGAAGCATCTGCTTGGCCACTGCTGGAAGCAGCATTGCTGGACTGGATGGGCCCTTGGTCTGGTCCGGCAGGGCTGTTAGGATCTGTGGGATATTTAAAGTGCAGTCAAAACCAATGGCTCATGTTTCACCAGTTAGTTGGATGAAATGGTTAAGACCACTGGTATCTTTCTAAGGTGGATTCCGTAGAAGATACTCAGTGTATATTTAGCTGAGCCTCAGCCGGAAGTGGGCGTAGCTCTCAGCTCTTTCTCTTCCGGCTGAGACTCTGAATGTGGTAGTAAGAGTTGTTGCCTCCACGTTGTTCTAACAGCAGCATGTAACCAGAGTTGCTGGTCTGAACTCCACAAGTTCAGACCCCAAGTATTTCCAAATGTACTTGCACCAACTGTAAGACACGTCTTTTAAGCCTGCCTGAATGAAACTGCATAATCTGAGTGAGTAAATGTTACTTTTAACTTTTACAAGACTGTGTCTCTGATTATTGTTCTGAGGGAGAGAAAAGGGGGCAAAACCAGGGAAATCCAGTCTGCCTTAAAGCATCCTGGATTACCAAATGCTAACTGGCTAACACTAGCCAAATCTAAGCTTCTTTTAAGCTGGAAAGGGACTCTGCTCTGCTGATCTCACTAACGTGAGATAGGAAGGATAATACTCAACAATATATCCTCTCCTAGCATCTTTTTCAAGTCCCAACAGGATCTTAAGTGAGAATAGGGTTCTACATGAAGGGTGGGGATGGGGTGACTGATTGGGCCTATGTAAATATGAACACCCTCTTCACATGTGATGTTACCCATGTTGCAAAGGGGGCAGGCTACCTATTTCTCTACCACACAAAGAAGATTGTGGTCAGCTAAGTATGCGAATTGGCCCACTGATGGAATATGCTTTCCCAGTGGCTCTGGATCCCTGTATATCTAAGACAATTTGGCTATCTGGAATTGCAGGTGTATTTCTTACTCGGCACGAAAGGGTAGAATCTAAACTGGCCTTCCCCAACCTGGCGCGCTCCAGATGTTTTGAACCACAACTCCCAGAATTCCTGACCATTGGCCATGCTGGCTGGACCTGATGGGAGATGAAGTCCCAAACACTTGAAAGGCATCAGGTTAGGGAATGTTGATCTAAACCATTTGTCCAGATAAAACAGCCCATTTAAAATAAATTCATAAAGGAAGGCTTATTACGGGTATACTTTTCTCAAGATGAAATTGAAAAAGGAACAAGACACTTTCATGCCAAATGAAGTCTGCCCATATGGGCTGACATGGTTTGCTTTTAATTTTTCCCCCTCAGGATCTAGTGAGCATTTCTGAAAGCTTCCCCAGTTCTCATCCAAGAATTCTGTTTTTAAGGCAAAACAAAAAGCTGCTAACAATATGCTGTGTTCTGCTTCCTCCTTTGCAGATCACTGGCTGTATATTATCGTTGTCATCGCAATTGCTGGTGCCACCATGTTGGTCCTAGGAGGAATGGCTGGGGTCATTTACTACCTGAAGTCCACAGCTTGTAAAAAAGGAGAGTACAATGTGCGTGATGCAGAGAACTCTACGGAAGCCACTTGTCTCAACCGGGAGAGACTCTGCGATGGTGACATCTATGGTATACAGCTCACCAGGACCTGAACAAGTCTGGGAAGGTACTTCTAGGCCTTGTCTCCCCAGACAGAGAGGGATAGGTGGAAGTAAACTTTCTGTACGACCCTCCCACTTCTACCACCATCTCTGCCTCTGAAGGAAGTGTGTCTGAACCATATAGGCCTCCGCCTCACTGTGGAAATTATTAACAGACCACTGATGGGCACACAGTTGAGTATGCTCAGGGTGGAAGGCCAATTGTAGTGCCCATGGCTTTGGATACTAGCTAGGCACTTACACGGCGCTTGCCCAGGTGAGTCTAAAAACCAGCCTTCCTCTGTCCCACTTCATCCAGGCACTCTGTTGCTTCTGCAGCTGGAAACGTGGAACTACATTGGACCTCGGAAATGTTGCATCTGAGCAACTCAACTGCTGTTCCAATAAAGGATCATTTATACCTGTTAACACCGGTTATAATGACTGCAGCTTCAGTCACTCTGGAAAATCACAGTTGATCGGTGCCTTGCCAAAATGGGAAATATCACCTTTGGACCACAAATCCTTATATATGGAGCAGGACTTCATGCTTTCTAGGAGGACAAGACGAAGATTGTAATTTTAAAAAGAACTACTATGGAGGCAAGGAGCCTTAACAGCACAGTGAATAAATTCAATTATGAATTGAAGGTTACACAGAGAGTTACTCTGAGAATTAAGCAAACTGGATTAAGATACCAAGGATGCACAGTTAATCTGGATTAATGTAATTTTGTTCTGTCTTGGTTTAACTATGACACTAATTGAATCACACTAAACTAAATCAAATCTATCACTCTCTGAAATAAGGTATAATAGGGGAATCAAGCCAAAACAAATGGATCCTGTAAGTTCATGCCCTTCATTCATTTCGGTTTGATTGGTTTGCCTGCGAGATTCAAAAGCTGGGTAGTGTCCTGCAGTCAACGCCATCTCCCCACCCCTATTTAAGCATGACCAAGGAGGGGCCCATTCATTTTGTGGATGTGCCAAAATAGTCTCCAGTTGAATGTTCGCATGGGTAAAGAATCACATATTTTAAAGGGACCAGAAAGAAGGAAGCTTGAGGGCTTTGGGAACCAGTAAGGTAGGGGTGGGGGACCTCAGGACCAGGGGCCAAATCCGGTGTTTCTGGGGTCCCAATCTGGCCCCTTGGGGTTCTCCAGATCAGTGTTCTCCAACCTTGGGTCCCCTGGGCCTACAACTCCCAGCATGCGCTGGCTGGGGCATGCTGGGAGTTGTAGGCCAAAAACATCTGGGGACCCAAGGTTGGAGAACACTGCCCTACACACACACACCATACAGAAGCTGACCAGGCTAGAATTTGAATTTTACTACAGCACTCAGGACAGGTCTGCCTCCTCCCCTACACCCAAGGGCAGCTTGCTTGATCACAGCTCCTTCTGGTTCCCAATTGCTGCCTGGCAGCTTAGGGCAACAGCTGACATAAGGTAACAAGAAAGCTCACAGCGGGTTCCTCAGCTGCGAGGAAGGGAGCCTGGCATTTCTCCAGCGTCGCCACTGAAACAACAGACGTGCAGACCAGAGAATCAAATAGGGGCTGCTTAGCGGACAGCCTGGCCGTGCCCATCGTGGCAAGGTGATCTGTGTCTGTCGTCTTCAATTTTAAAATGTGCCAGTGTGAACGGCCGTGCATTTAAATGCCCGATCATTCACACACCGCACGTTTAACCATTCATTGCCTTAGTGTGTGCGCGTGTGTTCTAAGGAAACTGTTTTTGTAAGAGTGCCCAGACTGCTCTGAGGATGCTTCTCGGGGCCGTCACAGGGGTGCCAGCGGATCAGCACACGGACAGCTTCCGCTGCAGGCTTGTAGAACCATTTTTCCGGACCTCGGCTCTGGAGAGGAATAGACACATTTGGGACGGACACATTGGGATGCTTCAAGAACGCTCCCACCAGTCTGTATACATCAGGAGTGGGCAACCTCAGGCTTGGGGTCCCAATTTAGCCCCCCTGGGGTACCAGGCCAGCCTTCTAGGGTACTGTAGGTGGCCTTGCCCCCTTCGCCTGGCCCACCCGCTTTTTCCCCGACCACCAACCATTTGGTGGTTTCCTCGCTTTTGTGCGGTTTCTTTCCCAATCTAAAAAGGTTGAAATATCTCTATGACTTAGTTACCGGCAGTAAGAGGTTTAAGCTACAATATACTGGTATTTGTTTTCTGCCCCGTCCCTTTGCCTTCAGCCCCGCTCACCACCAGCCCCCAAGAGCTTGTCCAAAATGGCATGTGGCCCCTCAGGCTGAAAGAGGTTCGACATCCCCGATAGACATCTTGCATCTGTCGTCTTCCTTGGCTGCCTTTTCAAAGCGCTAGACGACAAATTCACGAAGCACAAGTCTATCAACAGCTCTTAGGCCAGATAGCCAAATTGAACTGCCACGATGCACAGCAGCGGGCATACCTCTGAATTGCAAATGCTGGGGGGCAAACTGCAGCCTGTATGCCCTGTGCTGAGGCACTTGGCTAGCTACTGTTTGGAAGAAAGAATGCAGGCCTAGATAGACTTTGGTTTGATCTAGCACAGTGTTCTCCAGCCTTGGGTCCCCAGATGTTTTTGGCCTACAACTCCCAGCATGCCCCAGCCAGCATAGCTGGCTGGAGCATGCTGGGAGTTGTAGGCCAAAAACATCTGGGGACCCACGGTTGGAGAACACTGATCTAGCAAGACAATTTCTGATCTTTCGTAATTCTGTTAAAGATGTAGCATGTTTGCAGGAAAGAGAGTTCCACCACCACCACCACCACCACCAGCACCTCATGCAGTGGCAGCAGATGTGTTGGCCACCCTACCCCGCTCCACACAAAGTGATAGCCAGCCAACAGCTCCTTGTTAGCTCATAAATTTTGTAGGATGATCGGTGGCAGCTTCACACCTGAAAAGATATCCTCCTTGGCAAGGAGACTGCAGCCTCATGCTGGCATAAAATCAACCCAAGCAGGTGGTGAATCCTACTCCTAGTGTAGCAGCTCCTAGAAGCTGAAGGGTGACCCAGAAACAAAAGGATGTTGTATTCTCCCTCTTCAACAAAGGAGACTGTTTTCTCTGCTGCTGAAACACTTATGGCGAATCCTCAGTGAGAAACATGCCCCTAGCCCAACCTTCCCCAACCTCGTCCCCCCCCCCCGATGTATTGGCCTGCAACTCCCATCGGTTCCCAGGGCACCAGGTTGGGCCTGTCCTAGAAAATGGTGTGATGTAGCATTTTAGCTTATCGTGGATGCCTCTCTGGACCCCTTTCTTCAAATAATGCTTTACAGACCTCACTTTGTTGACTGCTTGACCATGGTCCCCAACCTTGAGTCATAGGAATACAGTACAAGTAAGTTAGCAACTGTTTTCTATGAAGTCAGACAGATAGTTTCTGATATGAGCGTTTGATGATATGGAATGTTTATGTCATTTTAACCTGGTGCCGTGGTGGTGGCGGCCAATAAAGAGCAGAAAAGATTCCCCCCCCCCTCGCCCCACATATCTCCTGCACTGATGTTTTCTCCTCTTCCTACCTACTTCGTACTGGTGGCCACAGATGGTCCCCAAAAGGCTGTGGCTGGCTGGTGGCCCAGGCAATCTCCTTAAAGAAAATAGTTTTTAATAACCTGGGTGGAAATATTGTTGCCACATTGCTTTTTGTTCAATACATTTCTTACTGTAGTTGAAGATTGTTTTGGGCAAGGGTTATTGATGAGTAATTTCAAAACACATCTGCACCCTCCACATGTACTAAATCCAGACCACCCAAAAAAAACCAGCCCATTTGAGGAGGTCTGATATCGCTTCCATAATATGTTCAGGCTCTGGCGGACCACAGCCAGTTGCCATTTTTTTAAAAAAGGGCCGCCCTCATACTCTTTCGCAGGCCAAACTCCAATGGCCCTCGTTTGCAAGGATCAACACATGCTGATTGAAAACGTCTAATTCCACCCATCATTCCACTCCCCATCACAACCACTCCCACCCATGCAGAAGTAGTCTAAGGCAGCCGAAACACCTGGTGCCTTCAGATGTTTCGGACTACAACTCCCAGCATTCCTGACCATTGACGATGCTGGCTGGGGCTGATGGGAGTTGACGTTCAAAACATCTGGAGGGCACCAAGCTGGAGAAGGGTGGTCAAAGAGTTCTAGCATAGGACAGGAACACATTGATGCAACCTCAGATTCCTCCCTTTGGTCGTCTGAATGCAAGCCTGTCTGTGCAGCCGCTGCCAAAGGCTCGACTAGGATTCTGTGAGAAATGAACATAGCCTCGGTCAACATAGCCTCTAGAGAAGATCCTCTAGGCCTACTGCAGAGATGCATAACCCAAACCCCTATCTGTATCTTCCAAACTACAGTGTGCCAACCAGACAATAAAAGACAACAGGGCTCTCCATGGCAGACATCTTAACTGAAGAAATAAAACAATCCAGATGGTTCCTGAGTAAGTGGATCAAACCATACACTATTGGGAAACCAGCCCTGCAGGGTTCCTAACATCTGGCCATTGGGCAACCTTTCTGGTTCAAAACAAGGAAACCAGGTGCACTCCAAATCTGAGGCCAGACAATGGTAATTTGATCAGTTGATCCGTCTCTCTGTATGTCTGTCCAGTGGTGGCGACTTCTCCTTCCCCCAGGGATGTTGAAGAGTCCTTGGTCTCGAGTCTCGAGTCGAGTCACGAGTCTTTGGACCCGAGTCTCGAGTCCGAGTCCTTGGTCCAAAATGGTGACTCACGAGTCACGAGTCCTGAGTCACTCCCAAAACTGACTCCACGAGTCCCTATTAAAATCAATGGGGTTTCCCCCCAACAAAATAAGGCTACTTCAGATGTGTGGCTTAAATAAATTCTAGGCACAAGTGTGCCTTTTTATTTCAAAACTCTGCAACTGATTTTGGCAAGAACAGACCAGGCAGACAAACCCAAAATAACCAGGCAGGCAGAGGAGGCAGGGAACCCCAAACAGGCAGGCAGAGGCAGCCAAACCCAAAATGTCTGACCCTAACCCTAACCCCCCACAACAACACATCAAAATAAATCTCAACACATCGTTGGGGCTGCGCTCCTGGTAGCTGTCCATAGTGGCCGAGCAGCAGCGCTCCTCGCTTCCATGCACTCTTCACCAGTGATCGCGCTCCTGGCACAGCCAGAAGACTCGTCAACAGCCCAGGGATGTTGACAAGTCCTTGGTCTCGAGTCCCGAGTCGAGTCTCGAGTCCCATTAAAAATATTGGGACTCGAGTCCGAGTCGAGTCAGAGGGGGGACTCAGTCTGACTCACGAGTCGTGTCCTCGAGTCCGAGTCCCCATCCCTGCCTTCCCCCACACCAGTTTCTTCCTGCTTATGTTTCTCATGCAGCTTTCCCCAGCCAATGTTCTCAAAGAACAGGTTTTGCCCATTTCATTCTATCAGAATGACACAAAAGGAACTGAAATATAATTGAAACTTGATTCCTGAAACCAGTTCCCTGAAAACCAATCCCTTTCCAGGGACCACAATGATTTAATAGGAATTACTTCTCAGCAAGTGATTATTTCTATGGATTAGAAGGAACGCTGAAGTGGAAGGTGAAAGTCCAATCTCAGAAACATAAGCATAATAAATAAAACTGTATTATAACCATTCCCTCATTTTTAAAAATGCAGCCCTATTTTTCATGCTTATTGAACCATGTGGGCTCACATTTGGGTTCACATGGCTTGCACAGAATTTAAAAGTCTCATTTTGATGAAGACAGATTTTTAATATTAAATAACTAATGGGAGAGGAGGTAGTCAGGTTCATTAACAAAAAATTTTAAACAAAAGTGGGACTAATTGCAATTTGTAATTGCTTGCTCCTTGGGGGCAGGGACCTATCTACTTTTGCCTATAAAACTCTGTAAGGCTCCATGTACACTGATGGCGATGATGATGATGATGATGATGATGATGATGATGATGATGATGATGATTCTCGACATGTAAAAAAGCAGCAAGCAACCCGCTTAGACACCAATCCTTTTGGTGAAGAAAAATGTCAAGATGTGTCTTTAAATCTAGTTTTGTAAATGTATGTTTCTGGGACAGCAGTAATTTTAATGACAGGCTGGATTCTGTACTGCTGCTTAATCACTATTTCCTCTACCAAGTCCTTCAAGGAACCATGTGCAATATGGATGGGAAACAAGCATTTCCTCATTGTATGAGCTGCACTGGCTACCAGTTGCTTGCCGAGCCGAATTCAAGGTGTTGGTTTTGACCTTTAAAACCCTATACAGCTCTGGTCCAGTCTATCTCAAGGAGCATCTCCAGCAACACCAAGTAGGCCGCTCAACAAGATCTGCCACAGACAGCCTTCTCCTGGTCCCTTCAGCCAGAGCAGCTAGACTGGTGGGGACTTGGAAGAGGGCCTTTTCTGTGGTGGCCCCCGTACTGTGGAACTCCGCTATGCCCCCTCTCTGCTGAGCTTCCGCCACTCACTAAAAACTTGGCTGTTCAGGCGGGAATATGGGGTGGGCTAAGATTTTAAAATTTTATACTGTTTTAAATGTATTTTATTCTGTTTTTATCTCATGTACATCGCCCAGGGTGGCCGGTTGCCGGCCAGATGGGCGATAAGGGTTTTTATTTTAAATGGCAAAAGGATTTGAATCATTTTGACTCTGGGGCAGCTTGTGTAGGAAGAAGAAACCAATAAGCCTGAACATATTATGGAAGCAATATCAGACCTCCTCAAATGGGCTGTTCAATAACTGTGTGGGTCAGCAACAAACAAAAAATGAAAAGAAATGAGTGGTGCCTTTACTGGTGACCTGCTACCCTCTTGCTTCCAGCTGCAGTACTGTTCTTTCATCATAAAAAGCACAGGAAGATGTGATGCATGCATCAAGAAGTAAATGCAGTGCAATAAGGAACCCTTTCTTGAATGCAACAGGGTGGCTTTGGCAAGAAAGAACTGGAGAGACTTTGCATCATGTCAGGAATTATACTGGAAGTTATTTTTATTTTGTGTACATATACAAATGTGTGTGTGTGTGTGAGGGGAAGCATTTAATGGACACGTAATAAAACTTCATGGAACTGTTGAGTGAGAGGCTGAGTTTGCCAGCAGGTTAAACTGGGCATAGAAATCATGGTTACTGGAAAGATACTGTAACTCTTGCATGCTGACCAAGGGGAAACTCTGCTTGCATGCTGTGGCAACTCCCCCCGCCCCCATCAAGTTACAGTAATACCTTGGATTACAAGTAACTTGGTTTGAGAGCGTTTTGCAAGACAAGCAAAATTTTTAATATTTATTTAATTTTTTTTTACTTGATATACAAGCGTCATCTTGCAATACAAGTAGTGTAGTACGGCTTAAATTAAAAATCTCTATACACATTTTTTGGGGGGGATTTCGTTTTGATATAAGAGTGTTTTGGATTACAAGCACGTTTCCGGAACGAATTATGCTCTCAATCCAAGGCATGACTGTATATGCCAAGAAGAGCCTTTAGATCCTGTGCTTAACTTCAATAATAATGCATGTCTGCTTTTTCGTATAAATGTGGCCAATCATACACCTGCTTTATTCTGAAGATGATAGTCTCTCTCTCTACCCCGTGGAGAGGGAGGTCCAGTCCAGGGCTGGAAAAGGAGGTTCTCCCTTGTAGGCCTCCCCACTGGGGACACAGAAACCTCCACCGCCCTTGCTGCTCCGGTAGTATCAGGGTGTGTGCTGAGGAAGGGTTTGGAGGATCCAGCGGATTTTATTTCCCCCTCTTATTGTTACTTTTATGAAAATGTATTAAAATCCTCCCTCTCCCTCTCTCTCTTAAGAAAGGAAAGTTGCTACCCTGAAGACCAGATACATTTATTTTGTCCAGTGGATCCAAACTTTACCCGTCGTCCCCCCCCCCGTCACACCCTTGGGGCAGGGGCAAAAGTACAGCAGTTCTGGAACGGGCGTCCTTATTTCCCCTCCCACCACTTCTGCCCCTCCAGGACTGTTCTTCTGTCTTTGGTTCTCCTTCCACTACTGCAGTGTTCTCCAAGCTTGGGTCCCCAGATGTTTTTGGCCTACAACTCCCAGCATGCCCCAGCCAGCTACGCTGGCTGGGGCATGCTGGGAGTTGTAGGCCAAAAACATCTGGGGACCCAAGCTTGGAGAACACTGCACTACTGCCTTTGGGTCGGTCTGCCTGTAGTGTAAACCAAAGATATTATGATCCGTTAAAAGGAATGGCCATCTTTAATAATCCCAGTTGCAGTCAGAGACGCCAAGGGGAAAATAGCACCCGTCCCAAAGGAGAAACAAACGTGCCTTTGAGTCCCCACCCCCGCCGATTAAATCCCCCCTCCCACGCGCACCCTGCGCCCACCCCTGCAGCCTCCGCCTCACAACAGCCCGCCACGCCAGGGAGCGCCTGAAAGGGCTGCCTGAGGCCCGGTTGCCGCCCCTTTGCTCGACCCAGCCGGTAAGGCAGCATCCCAAGCAAAGGCTGTCTCTGGGGCAGAATTGGGAGTCGCCTTGGCGCCGATGGGAGCCCCCTCCTCCCACTCCAAGTAACTTGTTTGGATCGGGGCCGGCCGTGGTGGGCCAAGGCCCAAAGCACCCCTCCCCCACACTACAGACCTTGTCTCCCCTCCCCCGCTATTTGTTCTTTGCCCTGCAAGGGCTAAAGATGGGAGTAACATCACACATCTACTTTGGCCCAACCGCAACAGTGGTTATTTGAACAAGGCCCAGGCCTGGTGTGCTAAAATGTGGCCTTCTGGACCATTTAGATGCCACGATGATACTCATTTAGCTGCATCCTGCTTAAATAAGTTTTCACACATGCATGTGCGCACACACTCCCCGCCCCCTTCCACTTCTGGTTAAATAAGTGCCTTTGGTTTTGGTATTCTAGAAGTTATTTACAGTAATACCTTGGATTGCAAGTAACTTGGTCTGAGAGCGTTTTGCAAGACAAGTGAATTTTAAAAATAAATTTTGACTTGATAAACAAGCGACGTCTTGCAATACAACTCGTAGGGATGGAACCGCTCGCTTCGAGCAGGCGTAGCGTGCCGAAATCGGCCCTGCTCACACCCATCAGGGACTCGCTTTGATATAAGAGTGTTTTGGATTACAAGCACGGTTCCGGAACGAATTATGCTTGCAATCCAAGGTATTACTGTACTTTTAGCCCACTAGGTCCCCCCCCCCCAGCCAAAGTGTACATGTATTCATGACATTTCAGAATTTGAATCTTGCTAGGCCTAGTACTGCAAAATAATTAAAGTCTGCCTCAGTCACTGAAGAAGAAAGTAAATAAATATAATCAGGGATGGGGACGAGGACTCGACTCGTGAGTCGGACTGAGTCCCCCCAATATTTTTAATGGGACTCGAGACCAAGGACTCGTCAACATCCCTGATCAGGGCTTTTTTTCTGGTGGAACTCACAGGAACTGAGTTCCAGCACCTTTTCTTCTATTAATTGCATTACAATTTAATCGCCATCTACTCCCGAGGAAATGTAATCCAAGAGTTCCGGTACCTTTTTCTCCAGAAAAAAAGCACTGTCCCTGATAAATGTTAAGAAAACAAATATAATATATTCATATTTGGATAATTCAACAGGACATTCATAGCTGTTGTTTCTGTATTTGATTTTTGTATGCTGTCAAAGTCAAATACAGAAACAGGAGCTATGGATATGAAAAGGTGGTCCTAGCCAAAAGGAAGTCTAAAATGGGACCTGGGTCTGCTTTACATCCACCTTGCCTCTTTCCTGTCATCTTGTTGGTTCTTTCTCAGCAGCTTCATTTAGTTAAAAAAAGAAGAAGAAAAGAAAAAAGGGTATGAAGCTCTCCTATGTGATCCCCTGTGCCATGATTTTTATATGGATGTTTGCAGAAGCTACCCAGTCTGCACCTCTTGCAGAAAGGTTACGCTGCCTTTCACAACATACCAACTTCCCAACACATATTTCCTCAGTGTAGGGAAAATATTTTGTAAATATGGTGAGTGGTATATAAATCTACGTAACAGCTGTTGAGGTCATTGAGGGAGTGTCTAGAGGTGTGTCACTGCTGGTTTGCTTCACATTTTATAATCAATTTATTTCATCTATCAATCAAAGTTTATTATAGAGTCACAGACCCATTCATTATTTATTTCATTTATACCCTGCCTTTTTCCTCAGGAACCCAAAGCAGCACACATGGTTCCCTCCCCCTCCCCATTCTATTTTCATATCAACTTTGTGAGGTAGATTAGGTGAGAAATAATGACTGGCCCAAGGTCACCCAGTGAACTTAGTGGATGAGTGTGGGGATTTGAACCCAGGTCTCCACATTCCTAGTCTAACCACTATACTACACTGGCTTTCTTTTACTACACTATATATTTTCTTTTACTACGCCATATATTTTACTACTATGTAGCTACCTCTTTCATTTTAGCATCTGCCTGCTTCAACCTGCAGTGTTTTAAACACAGGTCTTTTTTTGTTTGTTTTGCTTATCGGCACATGTACCCAGTGGAGTTCATGTCCACTGGGTGGGCAAAGAAAATTGTGGCTCCCCCCCTCCTAGCACGGAGGAGCAAAAAATGAGTAGCTGCTTCAAACATTGCAGGATAGGAGCACTGCATGTTTTTTTTAAAAAAAACATGAACCCATTTCTACTATAAAATGTGCATAAACTCTTAGGTTCTCATTAAGGAGGGAAATGGGACAAATCTGATCGAATATGAGCTAGAGTCCATTTTAGCAGCTACCTTGAGGCAGTGATGGCAGCAAAGAAAGCTTGCTTCTCTTCCACCATTTCATCTATCCTGTGCTGTCTGGGGGAACTATTCTAATCCTAAAGAGGATTTAATATTGTAGAATCTAGTTTCTTCTTTCAAATAAATATGGTATTATCTGGTTTGGTTGATCACATATCCCTTCAGGCAGTGGAGTGGTACAGAGAACATACACACTTCCACAAGACAAATGCCAGATCCCAAATTATCTCCACGTCCACACATGAAAAATTACGTCTGAAAAGGCAGGGTTAACCTGTAGGGGGACAATATGTGTAGGATTCCAGTGATTCCAGGGATGTATACATTTGTATAAGTGCATATTTGAGGGCCTCATTGTGTGTACTCACAACTTGTGTATAGTCAGACTCAGATGCATGTATCAAAAATACGTTGGGGCTTCCACCAAGTTTCCCAAAAGTAGGAGACATGCAGCTGACTTTTCATACGTCAGGAAAAGCAGTAGGCTTCTGGCATTGTCCAGCTGTTTTTTTTATACGTGTCCTAGGAATAAATATTGGCAAAAGTAACATGTGGTAGGGCCAGGTTATAACTCTTGCCACATAAAATGCACAGAGTTGTCAGTCTGAACACCAAAGAGTTAATCAGGAAACGCTGGTTATCAGTTGGTTTCCAAAAAGAGGCTTGTTTTCCTGGCGGGGGTATCCGGATAGAAATAGAGCTGGGCAGTCCCCAAAGACATCCAGTTGCAACGTGTTTATAGGTTTACTCTCTTGGCAAGGCCAAGAAGGGGGTGGAGCCTGGGAGGGGTAGTCTGACTCTGACTGACTATAGCAGGATTTTAAAAAAAACTGTCCCGTCCCCCCCAGCCCTTGTTGGAAGAAGTTGACTGCTTGGAGTTATCCAGAGTCCTGCAATCCAACCCTACCCCTACCTGCCTGACTAAGCCACCCTCGGGCATCCACCATACCGCATGGGCTCCTCCTGTTCATGATCAGGACAGGGCAAACTAACTGGATGCCTCTGAAGCTGTTTAAACACAGGGGAGGGGTGGGTTCCCTGTCCACTACTATTCACTCTGAAGCAGTGGTTTCCAGTCTTGGATCCCCAAATGTTGTTGGACTACAACTCCCATAATCCCCAGCCAGTATGGCCAGTGGTCAGAGATGATGGGAGCTGTGGTCCAAAACATCTTGGGACCCAAGGTTAGGAACTGTTCCTCTACAACATTCAGCAACAGTTGTCATTCCCAAATACTTATCAGAGCACACCCCCACGTAAAGCGCATTGCCATAATCTAATCTGGAGTATGCGTGGTTGTCTCCCCCACCCACCCGTGTGTGTGCGTGTGTCTTCCCAGCCCAGGGTGCATGTTTGTGCATGCTTGTTTGTGCACATGTGTGGGCCCTAGATCCCCAGCAAATCTGGATTTGGCCCTCAGAGCCAAAAAGGTTGTGCACCCCTGTTCTGAGTAAAAAAAAATTCTGTCAGACCTTTGCTCCAGTCAAATGGTCTGGAATTCTATTATTTTGCCTCAACTAGTCTCCCTAATTGTCCTCCCCATTTACTGATTAACCACTGGACTGTTTGCACAAGGGCCTAGCTTAAAGGGGAGAGGAACTCACAGGGCAAATATCTGACTCACAGTCTGCCATCCAGGCCCTCTGGATCACCATGGAGGGGACTGCTCTCTATTTAGTGGCTACCCTGGTGATCTGTTTCCCAGCTGCTTCTCACAGCCAGCTGTAAGTATTAAAAAAAAAAAAAAAAATCCAGCATAGGGACTCAGAAAAAGCATTTTCTGTGCATTTTTCATCCCTCTTTTCTCTGATATTATGTGCCGAGAAGTTCTATCAAATTCAGAATTCCCTTCTTCTTGTATATGAGGGCTTCTTATGAAACAGATTTCCTCAGTGAAGAGCAATTCTGTGCTCAAAAAAGCATTGGAACCACATGTATGAACATAACTGGTTCCAACCAGAGGTCCATCTAATTCAGTATTCTGTCTACAGACAGTGTTCTCCAACCTTGGGTCCCCAGATGTTTTTGGCCTACAACTCCCAGCTGGTCTTAGGATAAGGGCCTCTACATTAGGGCAATCCCACCCCTATCACCAAATGTGACGGATCACCCCCTCACCACTGGGCAATCCTTCCCTTCCCTTCCACCGTTAAGTTGCACCACTTTACTTAAAATATGCCTTTCCCCCTAAGGTAGCTGGTCATTAAGTGTGAGACAAAACAGATAAGAGGTACAAGGAAAGTAAACAAAGGTATTTATTTAATTTACAGTATTTGTACACCGCTCCATATCTAAGCAGATTCCGGAGCAAAAAGATTATTATTTAAGAAGGTTGGTACTACTTTTAAACAGTTACTTTTACCACCAATCGGGTGTTAGAAGCCCCAGTTCCTACCCCTAACCAACCTTAAGCCAATCCCCCTATCAAGCTCCACCCCAGGCCGAATGATGAAGGCTTGAAAGGCAGTCTTCTCTCTCTGGTTGGGTTTGGCTTGCACCTGGAACCTTCAAGTCTGTTCACCAGGCTTCTCCTGAAGTCTTCAGTTTGGTCCAGCAGCTGCTCAGTCCTCAGACCCCTGCCACCAGCTGACACTCAGGCTTCAGTTCTTTCCTCCATGGGCTGCTCCAGGAGTCTTCTCACTTGCAGGCCTTCTCCAGCTTCTGCCTCACATGCTCTCAGCTCAGCCTCCCGGTCTTTTAGTGGCTCTTCAGGCTCCCCAGCCTCTCACGAAAACATCTCCTCCTGACAACTCTTCCTCAGGCAAACTCTCCTATCAGACTGCTTCCTGACAGGCTCTCTACAGCTCCTTATATTCGCTTCAGTCAGAACCCTCCAGCCAGTCAGCTTTGGGGTGGCCAGCATTCCGTCACCCCACCTCTATTTAGACCAATGGGCATCCTTAGAATGTTCAGTTATTCTCCAATCAGATGGTACTAATTTTGAACCTACTGTCCGATATGTAAGGAGAGAAATCTGGCTTCATTTTCACCTCTTAGTGGTAACAGTAACTGCCAGTTTGCCAGGACACCATATTTACAATGTAACTTTCCCCAGGCACAAGCCTCCAATAAAAAGCTTTTTTTTTAAAAAAAGAACCTGTTACCCCATTCAGACCCTCAGTTATTGAAACAAAACATAACAGTTAAACTTTTGCCTCATTTTCTTCACAGGGAGTGAATCAGCTGCTGGCCCTTTAGCCTTTGCTTAATTCAGAATACGGCCTAGCTTAAACGAGTCGCTGACTAAGATCCTACACCCTTACTTGAGCTCCATAAAATATGTCATATGTGGAGCTTACTTGAGCTCCATAAAATATGTCTCATATTTTTAATATGAGCACTGCCGCCCTAGATGGCAGGACCGGTGCAAGGCAGTTTGGTGCCCTAGGCAAGATCAGATATTTAGCGCCCCCCCCTTCCCACTTGAGAGTGCTGTATTTTGTTTTCAAAGCGTTTCTGGCGCCCCCTTTAGCCCTGCGCCCTAGGCGGCTGCCTAGTTGGCCTAATGGTAGCACCGGCCCTGCTAGATGGTGTTTGTTTCTTGACTTTTCCGAAGAAAGGGAGATGGAAGATACGTACAGCGTGGGGATGTGGGCTGATATTTCAACGCAAACAAATTCAGTGCATGAAATCTTTGTCCTTCACAGCTACTCCCTCATCACGCCTAATGTTCTGCGGGTAGACAGCGAAGAGAAGGTTGTGGTGGAGGCTCATGGACTCAGCTCCCCAACAGTGGTCACAGTCACTGTCCATCAATTTCTACAAAAGAGAAAGCTTTTATACCTGGTGAAAGCTACTCTGAACCAAGAAAATGGCATGATGGTGACTCCTGCCATAAAGGTGGGTCTGTGGTGCTGTCCATCAGTGGCATCAATGTCAGTAATTTTGGGATGCTTAACATTTAAGAACAAAAAAAGAGAGAGATTAAGAGAATGAAAGGACGAAATACAGGTAAAGTCAAGGGAAACCAAAGAAACTGAAGCAGGATTATGTTTCTCAATGATGCCTGAATCTAACATATCAGATAGAATCTGAATGATAACATTCCAGGCCAGACAAAGTTCAAAGGTTAATAAAATATATATTGATCTATGCAAGCAAGCCTGCTCATTTTGCTGGAAAGGGTTGTCAGTGAGGTAAGTACATGCAGTCATCATGTACTCTTATCAGTCCTGGCAATTTGGGGAACTTCCGTTGTATTTCCTACCCTTGCCAAGGTTGGCCTGAGACATTTTGCTTCCCCATGCAGCTTCATTGCATGATCCTAGAGATGTGCTCCTGGATCCCTTGTAAGGTCACAGGATAATGTTGGGATTGGGAACAATTCTTGAACAGTCCACTGCTAATGCCTCCTTTCCCCATTACTCTGAAGCCTATAGTGGCTTGCTACAAGAAGCACCAACTTGCAAGTCCATCTAAGGAGGTCCTCATGTCAAGTCCTTGCTGATTGTGACATGAGGATAGGAGCCAAAGTAATCCAGGTAGAGAGGCAGCAACCAGATTGGAGTCAGAATACTTAAGGATGATCCAATTGAGTGCAGGGACATTTTTATCCAGAATTAGGGAGGAGAATCTACATGCCAGATCCGCAGCTGTTGCTTTTTGCTGACTTGCATCACTGGACACCAGGGTTAGGCATATCCTTGGTTTGAAAACTTAATATTTCCCAACCCTGTTTCATTATCCCCCCCAGTGGCATGTGTAGGCCTACCCTATAGCTCCTCAGATTGCAGGCACTTGATCTCCTTCCTTAGACATCACTTGATTTTTATCCCATCTATTGTTCATCCTATCCCAACAGGAAGAAGGGATGTAGCCAACTGGGGAACAGATAGAAGACAGAAGTTTGCACAAGTCCAGCTGCTCAGCTGAGTGACAAAGATATAGTTGGAGAGAAATACATCAGGGCTGCAACCCAGATGACAGGGATGTGGAACTTCTGGCCCGTGGGCTAGATACAGCCCATCTAACTGATAGGAGATACTGCCCATCTGACCTATCCAAGGTCCCCATCTGACCTGACAGCTTCCCTGCTGCCCTTGTATCTGATCAGTGATTGAAGATAAGGGATTTCCCCTCCTCCCTCCCATGCTGCAGTGAGGCTTTTAATGGTGCCATTGGGGGCTTTTAAAGTTTAAACATCTCGTTGCAGTATGGGGGACATTTTTCGGGGACATTATGGGGGTGCTGCTGCTGGAGAGGGGAGGGCTAAACCTCACTTCCCCAAACACTATGATTCCCCTTGAAATATTGCCCCTCCTTATTGCAGTGGGGAGAGGGCATTTTTGGGGGGAGATCACTGCTGGGGAGGGAAGAGCTAACCTCTCCAGTGCTGTAAAAAATCCCTCAAAAATCACCCCTCCCCCCTGCTGCAATTAGGCTTTTAAAAAGCTTCCATGGGCACCCACTGAGGCTTTTAAAAAGGCTGATTTCAGTGGAGGAGGGTGTGTGTGTGTGTGTGTGTGTGTGTGTGTGAATGAATGAATGGGGTCTGGGCAATCATGTTGGGGGGTCACATGCCAGCAGTTGGGTGACCGTGCCCAGTCTGCACTGTGGCCCCATCCACTGCTTGCATGCAGCCCACAAAAAAAGTTTGCCCACCCCTGCCCTAAGGTTACCCCCCCCGCGCGCTGCATCATGATCCACCTGCCAAGAAGGTGCATGGGGGTATTCATAGATTTTCATAGATTTCATAGATCATAGAGCTGGAAGGAGCCTACAAGGCTATCGAGTCCAACCCCCTGCTCAATGCAGGAAACTAGAGGAGGGGTCTCCCATCCAAGTAATAACCAGGCCTGACCCTGCTTAGCTTTCCACACTCAGACAAGCTGAGCCAGCATAAGCCACAGGATGGGAGGCTCCCATCCTGCAACACCCTGTATACAATTTCTATGATAGCAATCTCCAATATTCCCATACAGGTTCCTGCCAAAGACATGAAGATGGATTCGAAGCAAAACCAGTACGTGACTGTCAGGGCCAGCTGTCAGCAATTCACACTGGAGAAAGATGTTCTGGTCTCCTTCCAGAGTGGCTACATCTTCATCCAGACAGATAAAACCATCTACACACCTGGCTCTCCAGGTAAAGCCTTCTGCTGGCTCCATCTGTACAAGTATCTGGGACTACACGTAGGTGTGTGGAGTACAAGCAGTACATTAGTTCAATAGCACCCTCCCACCCATGTTCCCCAGCAACTGGTGTACATAGGCATACTGCCTTTGATACTGGAGGTAGCATATAGTCATCGTGCCTTTGATAGTCTTATCATCGATGAACTTGTCTAATCACCTTTTAAAGCCATTCAGGTTGGTGGCCATCACTACACCTTGTGGTAGTATATTCCATAGTTTAACTATGCGCCATGTGAAGAAGTACCGGTAGTTCCTTTTATCCATCCTTAATCTCCCATCATCAGTCTGCTTCATGGGATGACCCCCCAGTCCGGGGAGGCTGGGAGACTCCTATTTCGGTGGGGATCCTTTTTCATTGTAGGTTTTGCGAGTTTTATTTGGCGCTTCGCAGGAGCTATCCATGGGGCTGAACTCCACCCCCAAAAATAGTTTTTTTGCCACCATGGAGCACCATGGATAGCTCCTAGGAAGCTCCAAATAAGAGCTGCCAAACCTGCAATGGAAAAGGAGCCCAACCGAGATAGGAGTCACATCAGCCTCCCCTGCCCCCAGTTCTAGTATTATGAGAGAGGGGGAAATGTCTCCCTATCCACTTTCTCCACACTGTGCATAATTTTGTACACCCCGTCTCCTCTCTCACCTTTTCTCTAAGCTAAAGTGTGGCGTAGTGATGAGAGTGTCGGACTGGGACTCGGGAGATCCGGGTTCTAGTCCCCGCTCGGCCATGAAACTCACTGGGTGACTTTGGGCCAGTCACTGCCTCTCAGCCTAACCTACCTCACAGGGTTGTTGTGAGGATAAAATGGAAAAGAGGAGGAGGATTATGTAAGCCGCCATGGGTTCCTTTCAGGAAAAAAGGTGGGGTATAAATATAATAAATAAATAAATAAACAGTCCCAGATGTTGTAAGCTTTCCTCGTAGGGGAGTTGCTCCAGCCCCGTAATCATTTGGGTTGCCTTTTTCTGCCCTATTACGAGGTTGTGATCCAGTTCATTCATTAAAAATGTGTTTGAAAGATACAAATGCTTGAAAAAAGCGTATGAAAAATGCATACATTAGAAAAATGTGCACAGACATTTTAGTTAATGGGAGAAAAATGTGGACTTTAAAAATGTTCTTAAAATGTACTTTAAAAAGGGTTTTTTTTTAATGAGTTGATGAGCTGGTTGATTTTTTGTTTTGTTTTAATGCAAAAATACAAAACAGAGTCACTTCAGTCACCTCCTGTGAAGTACCTGGTTGTTATTCAACCCTAAGAAAATTATACAAAAGCATTTTCCCAGTGAGAAAACATTTCAATCTGAGTGCTGGGAAAATACAATTACGCTGCAACAGACATGCTAGCTGGGGAAAAGATTTTGAGATCTCCTGTAACAACTGCACATGTTTGCATGAAAAGTGATTACGGTACCTGGAAAGTTTCATGAAGCAAACAATGTTTACTTTTTGACTAAGGACATTCTGCTATAAGAACCAACTTCAAGCCTGTTTAATGGTCATGGTTCCCAATCAAGGAACTCTGCCTACCATCATTCTGTTTTATATAATTCTAGAGATCTCTCACAAAAAAATCTGAGTATCCCCCAAGAATTGCACTTTCCAGGATTCTTTGGAAGAAGTCATGATACTTCCTGTTTCAAACCAGTTCAGACTGGGAATGTTGATGTTTTCCAATGTTATGATTTAAAAAAAAAAAACCAGCCATGCACCTCTGGTGCCTCGTGTTGCCAAGCAGCTCTCCTGTTTTCTCATTCTGTCCTGATTCCAGGCTGTTCCCCTTGGCCCGGAATATGGGCTCACATTCCACTCTGAGAGTCTCTCCCCTCCTGTCAGGGAGACGACAAAGGAAGAAGCTCCTTGGGGCAAGGACTTGCCTTTTTTGTTCTCTTTGCTTATATTACTCTGTGATGTGCCATGTACATTGATGGTGCTTTATAAATAAATGAATGGTAGTAATAATGCTTGTTTCTGAAGGTGAAGCTTCTCTTCTTTTGAGGGTGAACAGAAGATGCCTCCATCTTAGAATCTCTCCTCTGAAGTATTCAGGGATTGTCATAGTCAGAGATTCAGAGAATTACATGTGTTTTAAAAATCTAGCTTGCCACATGCCAAGTTCTGACTACAGGCAGTCCCCGGGTTACAAACGTCCCGACTTACAGACAACTCATACTTAAGAACGGACCGCCATATGTATATGTAAAAATCTGAGTTAAATACAATGGTTTGTACTTACGAATGCATGTACTATACTTTGCGACACTTTGCGACACTTTGAAAACATTGTGCAGCTTCTGTTTATTTATTTATTTCTTATATTTATTAATCGCCCATCTGGCCGGTTACCTGTTCCAACTTACGTACACATTTGACTTAAAGACAGACTTACAAACGGATCTTATTCATAACCCGGGGACTCCCTGTGTTTCCCTTGGAGGGTAGAAAAAACTAGACATTGTGAACTTTTAATTCACTGTTTTATCTGTCTTCTATTTTTTGTGATGTTGTGTAATTGGTTTTCTGTCTTCTCTGTTTGTTTGTTTTTTAATCTTTATGTTTTGTGAACTGCCTGGGGAAACGTTGTTATTGGGTGGCCTATATGTATCATAAAAATAAATAAATAAATAAATAAATAAATAAAGACAAACACAGTTTTCAAACTTCATGAAGGAGAGCAGCCATAGCAGGGGGATGCTACTGTCAAGTACTACTCCCAGTTGGCTCATACCTTTTTCACAAATTTATGATGCTCTCTCTTTTCTTTCTCAGTGCGCTATTGTGTGTTTTCTGTGGGTCACAACTTGGAGTCTGTGGTGAAACCTGTGATTCTCGACTTCGAGGTGAGAACCATGATGAGAGTGCCCTTGAATCATAACTCAGGGCTGGCCTGGGTGTCTAAGAGTTATGTTTCATCTGCTATTTTTGTTTTGTATGCCTCTACCCAGGAGAACCTGGAACCCCAATTTGGTAATCTGAGTAGCTGACTCCCCCATCCCACCCCCACACAAATACATGTGAAACATGACATAGATTCATAGATTCATAGATTCATAGATCATGGAGTCGGAAGGGGCCTACAAGGCCATCGAGTCCAACCCCCTGCTCAATGCAGGAAACTAGAGGAGGGGTCTCTCCCACCGAAGTCATAACCAGGCCTGACCCTGCTTCGCTTTCCACGCTCAGACAAGCTGAGCCAGCGTGAGCCACAGGCCTGTATCTGGGACTGTTTAGCATAGGGAAAAGGCTAGTGAGAGGAGACATGATAGAGGTGTACAAAATTATGCATGGTGTGGAGAAAGCAGCTATGGAGACATTTTTCTCCTTCCCTCATAATACTAGAACCCAAGGTCATCCCGTGAAGCTGATTGGTGGGAGCTTCAGGAAGGATAAAAGGAAATACTTCTTTACACGACGCATAGTTAAACTATGGAATTTGCTACCACAAGATGTAGTGACTCATGGCCACCAGTTTGGATGGCTTTAAAAGGGGACTGGACAAATTCATGGAGGATAAGGGTATCAATGGCTACCAGTCCTGATGGCTAGATGCTACCTCTGGTATCAGAAGTAGTATGCCTATGTACACCAGTTGCTGGGGAACATGGGTGGGAGGGTGCTGTTGCACTCATGTCCTGCTTGTGGGTTTCCCGTGGACAGCTGGTTGGCCACTGTGTGAACAGAATGCTGGAGCAGATGGACCTTGGTCTGATCCAGTATGGCTCTTCTGATGTTCTTTGGCAGCTCCTTGAGCAGTTGGTGGCAGGCGGCAGCAACAGTCACTAGTAATCTTTCCCCAAAACTGAGTGCTCTGAGCCAGTAGGTGGCAGCAGTCTTGGGCTTCTGCCCATGTACAGAGGTCTTTGCAGAAAAGGGGGTCTGAGTGAACAAGCTCATTGGGGCTATACTCCATCTATTTGTGGGCACTTTTGACCAGTGGAAGCTGGCCTCCTGACTGAGATGGAGAGCCAGTTCCCATGTAACGAGAAGCCACCGTGGCTGAATTTCCTTGTTATGGCCCCACCGACCATTTTAAAAAATTCAAGCCGCAGTGGGGGTGGGGTGCCATAGCTTGTTCTGTGCGAACTTGGCCAGGGTGTGTTTTTAAAAACACACCCTGGCCAAGTTCTGGGTGGCTTGTTAAGCAGCCCAACAACCCACCCTGGCCGGGTTCACGTGCAACGACATTCAGCTATGTGGGATGGGTGTAGCTACTTGAATAGGCAGAAATGGTGTTCCATGGAAGCTTCACAAGGATCTGTAATGACAGCAGAGGAAAGGGAAAAGGCCACTCAACAACTTTCCTCAGAAACATCTTACATGTGCATTTTCCATAAATCATTAAATACATTTCCAGGTCCTGTATCAGAGAGAAGAGAGTTGCCCAATCCTACTTCCTGTGCCACACCCCAGGGTGAAAACCCTGTCAACAAAACCTGGGGGGAAAGAAATTTAGGCCTGGGGCGGGGGTTGTTGCTTGTTTACTTCTTATATTACACATACATTTATTCTCACAGTTGTATCCAGAGCTCTGGGTTGGGCTCTCCTATTTTATCTGCACAGCCATTGGGCCTGGCTGAGTGACTAGCCCAAGGCCATCCAGTGTGCTTCAGGACTAAGCAGCAATTTGGCTCCAGCACTCTCTCTCTGATCTAAATCCAATACTCTATCCACTTCACCACACTGTTTCTTTACAGCATCATAGGAGCTCAGACCACTTTGCTGAAGTTTATTGAGGGAGTACATGTTTTACCTCTCCTCGTGAGGAGAGGCTGAGACACCGCCTGGATTCCATGTTCGGTTCCCTGCTGGCACGGAAAGAACCATGCTGGCTATGAGGTGGGGGGGGGGGCAGGTGCTACGCAGCACTGTGACCCCGGAAGGGATTTCCGAGGTCACAGCAGTTTCTATGCCCCTCCTATGCCCCCCCCCCAGACAAGGTCGGAGGGCCAAAGGACTGCGCCCTAAGTGGGAAAAATGGCCCTGCTCCAATAGAGTTCCCAGCAGGCAAAGCGAGCATGTTCTGATGCAGCTCCATGAGCATATCACTCTACTCCTTTAAAAGCACATGTCTGACTTAGGCCCACTCGGTGTCAGGAAGAATATCCCAAAACTGTAGCACTCCAAAATGGCGAGCAGACGGGCAGTGACTACCACAGCCTCTCCCAGAAGGACCACAAGGAGGAAGCCTAGCACTTTTTTAAAATTTATGTTAGGGCCAGTGTCAGGGATCAGCATTGTAGGGTATCTGCCAAGGCCCGCAACCCAGCATGGGGCTGACTGCTGTGCTGACCCTAAGAGCCCCCTGGCCCTCATCTTCCCCGCTGTGCACTTTCCCCCTCTTAACGTACAAGCTCTTCCTTTGGGCATTTTCCATAAATCATTAAATACATTTCCAGGTCCTGTATCAGAGAGAAGAGAGTTGCCCAATCCTACTTCCTGTGCCACACCCCAGGGTGAAAACCCTGTCAACAAAACCCTGGGGGGAAAGAAATTTAGGCCTGGGGCGGGGGTTGTTGCTTGTTTACTTCTTATATTACACATACATTTATTCTCACAGTTGTATCCAGAGCTCTGGGTTGGGCTCTCCTATTTGGGACAGTGGTGTGGAAGGGGAAAGTGAACTAGCAGTGGTGAGGGAGGCAGGGAAGTGGGCTCACTCAAGGAGTGGATCCACTGAATGGCATCCTGTGCAAGTGTCCCGCAAAGCCTGAAGCCTATAGAGCAGCATGATTTTAACAATAATTTTAATTTTTAAAAAAATAAAAAATTTTTACACTATCAGTAGGAAATGAAGATTTCTAGTAGGTCCATCCATCCACCTGATTCTCTGCTACATACACAGTCATGGTTTGCTGTATAAAATCTTGCAGGTGGTAATATGTCTGCCAAATAATCCCATTCCAGTAGATACATTCTGGCACATATTTTCCCCTCCAAACAATTTGCTTTCTTTCTACTAATCTCTTCCTCCTTTAAGAGTAGTAGCCAATAACTTTCTAGCATCTTGCCCAGAGGTGATTTTGAATCCTCAGCTCTTGTCCTGTGGTTATTTATTTATTTATCTCATTTCTATACCGCCCCACAGTCGAAGCTCTCTGGGTGGTTCACAACAATCCATACAATAAAAACAAGATAAAAACCAACAATAAAAACAACATTGTAATTGAAATTAAATTAAATTAAATTAAATTAAAACCAAAGTTAAAAACATAGTTTAAAAAATACAATACTAAAAGTTAATAAAACTCAGTCTACAGGTGACAATCACCCTCCCCGTGCCCCCCCCCCCCATGTACTATTTTGAACTGATTAAATATCAAATGCCTTGGCATAGAGAGAAGTCTTAACCTGGCACCGAAAAGATAGTAAGGTTGGTGCCAGGCGGGCCTCAGTGGGAAGCTTGTTCTAGAGTTGGGGGGCTACCACTGAGAAGGGCCTCCTCCTTGTCGCCCCCAACCGAGCCTCCCTTGGAGGTAGCAATGGGAGGAAGGCCCCAGATGCTGAGTGCAGTGTCTGGGTAGATTGTGGTTGGGAGAGGCATTCCATCAAGTATTGTGGTCCTAAGCCGTGTAGGGCTTTATAGGTTAGAACCAGCACCTTGAATTGGGCTCAGAAGCATATTGACAGCCAGTGTAGATGGGCCAGAACTGGTGTAATATGTTTGGACCTTCTGGTCCCTGTAACAAGTCTGGCAGCCGCATTTTGCACAAGCTGCAGCTTCTGAACAGTCCTCATTGCCACTCCACATTCCAGCAGTGTCCCCTTTAACTCCTCACTCGTTCAGGCTATGTCTGTCTGCATGAGTACAAACTAGCAGGTCACATCACATTTACAGTGTCTGGCTCTTTCTTGTATCCTATTTGCATCATATTTCTGGCTACCTTCTAAGGTCCCACATTTTGGAGCAGACTGATTTGGCACCAAGGGATGTGTGTGTGGGTTCAAAGTTGCCCAAACTTCAGGACTTTTTGCAGGAGATAATGAAATAGGAGGTTGTGTTTGCTACTGCTCTGCTGCTGCAGGAAGTAACGGGAAGTCAGTTGGTGCTCAGCACATGTGCACACAAACTATAAGTCTTGTGCTACAGAGGTACTGAATTTACAATATAACTGCAAGCATTTTTCATCTGTTCCTTCTAAACTTTTTCTTTTGCCTACCCTTCCAGACACCTGAAGGCAACGTTGTCAGCCGGAGGGTTGACCCCTCTGCTTCACATGCGGGTGTATACCGCATACCTGAGATTGTCAGGTAATTTACCGCAAATATTAAAATGTAGCCAATTTCTACAGAAACTAAACTGCAACAGTAGTTATGGAAGAAAGCTCATTGATGTGTATGGTATCCCCTATTCTGCTGCTCTTTTTCCCCCGTTAAGGTAGGAGTACCCCAAGGTCCCACATGCCTCTATATTGTTGACTAGCTGTTGCCAGTGGCTTCGCTCGCGTGCATTTTAGGATTTGGTACAATTGTTTTTAAAAGAAACATGAGTTTTTGTCCAAACTGTATGAAATATAATTTACAGGTTGATGTCTTAACGCAGAGGTCCTCAAACTTTTTAAACAGGGGGCCAGTTCATTGTCCCTCAGACTGTTGGGGGGCTGGACTATAGTTTGAAAAAAATATGAACGAATGGATCAAGTAAAAAAAAAAGGACCTGGGTCCTTTTTTTTCACTTGATAGGGGTGATTTTTTTTTTTCTTAAATGGAAAGTTGTTATAAATTAATTATACTGTTAATAAGTGATTAAATGGAGGATGGAATGTTATTTTGATGGCAAAAGTGGGTATAAATTAATGATTTATTTATTTATTTATTCCATTTATACCCCACTCTTCAGCCAGAAAAGGCTCTCAGAGCGGCTTACACAGATTAATAATAAGACAGTCCCTGCCCTCAGGCTCACAATCTAAAAGACATGACACAAAAGGAAAAGGGATTGGGGGGGAGGAGGAAGAATGCCAAACATTATATTGGATTGGTGCCTGAGTTTGGCATTCTTCCTCCTCCCTCCCAATCCCTTTTCCTTTTGTGTCATGTTTTTTAGATTGTGAGCCTGAGGGCAGGGACTGTCTTATTATTAATCTGTGTAAGCCGCTCTGAGAGCCTTTTCTGGCTGAAGAGTGGGGTATAAATGGAATAAATAAATAAATAAATCATTAATTTATACCCACTTTTGCCATCAAAATAACATTCCATCCTCCATTTAATCACTTATTAACATTATAATTAATTTATAATAACTTTCCATTTAAGAAAAAAAAAATCACCCCTATCAAGTGAAAAAAAAGGACCCAGGTCCTTTTTTTTTACTTGATCCATTCGTTCATATTTTTTTCAAACTATAGTCCGGCCCCCCAACAGTCTGAGGGACAATGAACTGGCCCCCTGTTTAAAAAGTTTGAGGACCTCTGAGTTAGCCTGACGTCAATACCAGGCAAAATTCTCAAACAGATGATTACACGGTCAGTCTGTGAGCATCTAGAAAACTAACAAGATGAGATTCAACGGAGATAAATGTAAAGTTTTACATTTAGATACAGAAAAACTCCAAGATACAAGTATAGAATGGGGAGCACCTGGCTTGGCAGCAGTACATGTGAAAAGGACCTTGGTGTCTTCAGGGCCGGTGCAAGGCAGTTTGGTGCCCTAGGCAAGATCAGATATTAGCGTCCCCCCTTCCCACTTGAGCCCTCCCTCCCTCCAGCCCTATGCTCCTGGTGCCCCCTTTAGCACGGCGCCCTAGGCAGCAGCCTAGTTGGCCTAATGGTAGCACTGGCCCTGGGTGTCTTATTGGATTACAACCTGAATATGAGCCAGGAGTGCAATGCAGCAGCTAAGAAAGCTAATGCAATCTTGGGCTGCATTAACAGAAGCATAGTGTGCAGATCATGGAAAGTAATTGTTCCACTCTATTCTGCATTAGTCAGGCCACATTTGGAGTAGTGTGTCCAGTTCTGGGCACCCCATTTTAAGAAGGACAAGTTGGAATATGTCCAGAGAAGAGCAACAAGGATGATGAGGGGTCTGGAAACCAAGTCCTATGAGGAATGGTTGATAGAGCTGGGTATGTTTACCCTGGAGAAAAGATTAAGGGCAAACATGATAGTGGTCTTCAAATATCTGAAAGGCTGTCATGCAGAAGGTGGAGCAGACCTTCTCTTGCTCCAGAGGGCAGGTCTAGAACCAATGGGTGGAAAAGGCAGGGAAGCAGATTTCAGCTAAAGATTAAGAAGGATCACTGCAGGCTTTTGGTCTGTGTGGTTCTATCCTTAGCTGGTTGGTTCTCCTCCTACCTGTCTAATCACATCTCTCCTGTGTCAAATTTTAGATGTTTAGCAATACAGGGCAAGGACCTGTTCTTTTGTATCCTGTAGAATGCTGTGCATATTGAGAGCAATATACATAAACAAACAAATAATACTAGTAACCCTGAGCAGTTAAAGCAGAAGCAATGAAAAAAGTCCTTCATTTTCCCTCTCTAGTTTGGGTACCTGGAAGATTGTGGCCAAGTATCCAGATCTTCCACAGCAGACCTTCTTCACCACACAATTCGAAGTCAAAGAGTATGGTAAGAATGGCTATCCCTGCTCAGGTCCTTCCCTGCCCAAACCCAGGATTTCATCCCCATTTTAATCTTCTGATTTTTTCCCCGGAGAAGACTATTTATAAATAAATAAATACGGCAAATAAATAAATAAATAAATAAATAAATATTTTTGTCCTACACCTTTTGTGACAGAGTTGTCCATCTAGGGATATTCTGATATGGGATTTTTGTATTTAGCTTTGTTCCTGTGAATCCACAGGTAACATATCCTATGACATATTCCCAGATGAAGTGTCACCAAGGAATCTATGTTTTACAACATTCCTGGTATTAAAACACAGACTGGGTTCACACAACACAACAAGCAAGGGTGGTTACACCGTTGCCTGTTCCCCTGTCGTACGAACCCAGTTGTGGTGACTGGCCATTGTGACTTATCATGGTTGTCAACCATGATAGCTTGTTGTGTCATCCGAACCCGGATGACACGACCCGTTGTGGCATAATCCCCAGAACAAATGAGCCGCTTGGCAAGAGTGGGCATTACCGCTCTTGCCAAGCGGCTGGCTACAGAGCGTGGCTGACAGCTGCCTCCAAAGTGCCCAAACGGCACTAGGATGAAGCTGTCGGAGGCATCTTTTGCCTCCCGCACGGAGCGGATGAAGAACTCCCACCTCCTCCTCTAGAGCTGACCTCTTGAAGAGGAGGCGACGATCTGCTCCTGTTCGGCTGCTCGGTGTGCCAAGTAGCCGCGGGGGATCAGAGCACAGCCTCCTGCCTGACAGGTTTTCTCCCAGGGGGAGGCTGTGATCTGATCCCTGCAGCTGCTCCACATGCAGGACCGGTGCAAGGCAGTTTGGTGCCCTAGGCAAGATCAGATATTTAGCGCCCCCCTTCCCACTTGAGAGCGTTGTATTTTTTTTCAAGGCGTTTCTAGCACCCCCTTTAGCCCTGCGCCCTAGGCGGCTGCCTAGTTGGCCTAATGGTAGCACCGGCCCTGTCCACATGCCGAGCAGTCGTGGGGATGGAGGCGCTTCCCGCTGTCACCGGTACTGCTGCGCCGGTTGCAGTGGGAAGTGCCCGCCCACTCCGCCCTCCACTTTCCCGGGATCTCCTGGGAAAACGGAGGGTGGATTGGGCAGGTGGTTCCCGCTGCCAGCGCTGCAGTCACACCGATGACAGCGAGAAGTGCTGCCCCTTTCTGCCCGAGAAGTTGTACCCTCTGAGTAAACCTCTCAGGAGTCGGGCCCAAGGCTGTGTGGTGCAGTCCCTGCAGCTGCTCGGTGCATGGAGCAGCCATGGGGACTGGATCACAGCCTCAAGCAGGAATGGTTTACTCAGAGTGTAAATCTCTCTAGGGGGGAGGCTGTGTTGCAGTCCCCGCGGCTGCTCGGGGACTGCATCACAGCCTCAGACAGGAATAGTTTACCCTCTCAGTAAACCTTTTCTGTTTGATGCTGTAATGCAGTCCCCACAGCTGCTCCGTGCATGGAGCAGCTGTGGGGACTGCATCACAGCCTCCCGGCAGAGAGGTTTACTCAGAGAGTTTACTCAGTAAACCTCTCAGGAAGGGAGGGTCAGCGGGAAGTGCCCGCCCTCTTCACCCTCCACTTTCCTGGGATCTTCTCAGAAAGTGAAGAGTGTCTGTCACCGGCGCTGCCATGCCAATGGCAGCAGGAAATGCCTCCCCCCCCTCCACTTTCCCGGGATCTCCTTGGAAAGCGGAGAGTGAAGAGGGTGGGCGATTCCCTCTGTCACAGGCGTGGCTGCACCGATGATAGAGAAGAGTGCTCCCACTCCGCTCCACGGGCCTCTCTGAGTAAACCTTTCAGGCAGGAGGCTGTGATCCGCTCTCCGCGGATGCTCCATTCAGGGAGCAGCTGCGGAAAGTGGAACCGGCACCCCCGCCTCCTGCTTGAGAGTAGACCTCTCAAGGAGGAGGCGAGAGGCTCCCCCATCACGCTTCAAGGCACTGAACCATGTTTACACAACGGGGAGTATTTGACAGCCGCTGCAAGCAGAAATCGGCTCGCGATCACAGCTGTCAAAGAGAGGAGCCTCATTCCTCCCCGCGGTGTCCCCCAGGATATCGCTTGATCGGATGATGGGGAAAGAGGGGAAGGGAGGGAGCGAAGAAACCACGATAAGCCCGATTGCCTGTTTGACTCATCATGGTTGCTTCGTGGGTTCTGGCAAACAATCGTGGTGACTTACCATGATTGTTGCCGCGGGATGTGCGAACCCGCTCACAGACTTGGTTCACAGGACATGACAACCCATCTTGGATGACAAGCCACAGTGGGTTGTCATGTTGTGTGAACCCAGGGCCATTTCCTGCAGGATGGCTTGTTCGTGGGCAACAAGCCACCCTGAGAACACATGGCTTGTTCCAGGTGTTGTACACATGATGGGTTGTCGTGTCGTCCGAACCCAACCCAGGCAGCCGACCCCATCATGGGTGCAGGGAAGCCGCTAATGAGCCACTTCGCAAGAGCAGCAAAAAACCCTTGGCACTCTCACCAAGCTCACCCGGGCCACCGCCAGTGCCAGCCACCCCACAAGTGCTCAAGTGGCACTTTGGGGTGACTGGCACTGGTTGGGTGTCCCCTGCCATGATTGGGAGCCCTTTTTGCTCACCACAGCTTTCCCCCCCTTTAACCCTTTTTTTCCAAAGATTGTGATCTGACTCCAGCTTGACAGCCAGTTTTCACGATCACCAGTTTTGACAGACAGTGACAAGTGTCACATTGGAGGGGCTGCCAGTGGTTGGCAAACTATTTTTTTTTTTAGCACCGATAATGTGCGTAAATATTTTTTTAATTTATTTATTAAATTTTTAGGCAGACTTGTGCACTTTCAAGGGCTCAGCAAATTGGAAGCCTCAGCTGGGCAATGTCCTGGGGGTTCCTGCTATCAATGTGAAGCAGGTACCAGCCCTGGAAAGTGACCCAGAGAGGCTCCGAACAGGTGTTTTTTTTTGTACTTTGCTTTTTCTTGACAGCTGTCGAAATACGAGCTGTCAAGGGAAAGCAAAGCTGTGAGTGATCTTTGCTCGTGGAAATGGGGTGGTGCAATTTACAACCACTTTGTGGTGAGATCATCTTTTTCTTTTTTTGTCCTGACTGTCCTCAGGCTCCTGCAGCATTTTGCACTTTCCCCCAAGACTCTAGCTGCTCAGGAAAGTGCAAAAGTGTATCCCACCCCCTTTTCAGGGGAAAAAGCTCCCTTTACAATGGGGATTTGACTGGGCAATGGGTATTTTTGACTGGGACATATGGCTGCATAGAGCTAGTAGCAAAATGGAGCAGAGAAGTCAATGAAGAACAGTGCCATTGTCCTCCTGAGTTGGGATGTTGTGTCCTGTGAGAACCGATGTGTTGTAAGTTACTCCGGTTGAGGGTCCAAGGTTTAGAAGCCAAAATACCTGTCCAAAATCAAAGGAAACACGAACCAGTAGAGGAGCATGCCAAAGAGTAGTCAAAGTCGATCTGGGGTTAAAATACACGGAATCTAGGTCCAGGAGCTGGCAGGAGCATCTTTGCTACAGCTGATCTACAACAACAATTGCTTCCAGCATCTGAACTTTGTTTGGGACCTGTCTTTTAAGCAAGTCAGCACAGCTGGCCAGGCTACAGATGACACATGTGTGCCTGGCCCCTCCCCAAACACATTCAGGCTTGGTTGCACTATGTCTTCCTCCTCTACCCCAAACGTAGGCACACACAATATTGGGTTTTGAAGTCTCTGTATTTTCCTCTCATATTTACCTGATTTCATATGAATCCTTTCTGTAGAATGGAATTTCTTTAACAATTAGTTGTTATTTTTTCCAAAGTTCTCAACTATGATTTTGGGAAGTTATATATTTACTTCATTACTTGCCAACTTTTCTGAGCCCCACTCCTCTTCAAAACAGGATAACATCTGCTTCTTTTCTGCAAGTTTACTACTTTAAAGTTTTCCTAATTTGTTTACTTCCCACAATATTTTATGCTCACCTATTTGCATCATAAGCTAAACATGTACAATCATCTAGCAGTTATTCATCCTTTTTCCAACTTCCTTTTCTCATGCATCTGTTACTCTTTTCCTGAGTTCAGCTTGATTTCATCATTCCCATAACAGTGAAAGGCTTTGACTGAACTTTTCCTGAGTCAGTGAAAGGTTCAGTCAAAAGTCAAAGTATGTCAGCACAAATGCTGTTATAATGCCTCTATTAGAATCAAACTGATTCAGCGTTCATATGATAACACATTTTAATATATCCTTTGTTTCTCTATAAAAATTATAAACTTATTAGAGAGATACACTGATACGAGAAATATGAAGAACAATAATCTTCCTTTTGGATAAATATTTGCAAGGTAGCCTATTATGCAGGTTGGTGCAGGAGTCTTGCAAAGGCTTCTGGGGCAAATATTTGTCACAATGTGCATTGGAAATATCTATTCTTATTTATTTATTTATTTATTTCATTTATATACCGCCCCACAGCCGAAGCTCTCTGGGTGGTTCACAACACTCTATACATAAAAACAACAATAAAAACATACAAAATAGTTTAAAAAATTAAAAACCAAATTTAAAAACACAGTTTAAAATAACAATACAAAGCCAATAAAACTGAGCCTACAGGTGACAATCCCCCCCCGTGCTATTCCAAGCTCCTAACTAAATGCCTTGGCATAGAGGGAAGTCTTAACCTGGCGCCGAAAAGATAGTAAGGTTGGCGCCAGGCGGGTCTCAGTGGGGAGCTGATTCCATAACTGGGGGGCTACCACCGAGAAGGCCCTCCTCGTTGCCACCAACCGAGCCTCTCTTGGAGGTGGCAATCGAAGGAGGGCCCCAGATGTTGAGCGTAGTGTCCGGGTAGATAACGGTTGGGAGAGACGTTCCGTCAGGTATTGTGGTCCTAAGCCGTGTAGGGCTTTATAGGTTAAAACCAGCACCTTGAATTCGGCTCGGAAGCATATTGGCAGCCAGTGCAAGCGGGACAGAACTGGTGTAATATGCTCGGACCTTCCGGTCCCCGCAATAAGCCTGGCTGCCGCATTTTGCACAAGCTGCAGCTTCCGAACAGTCTTCAAAGGCAGCCCCACGTAGAGTACATTGTAGTAGTCTAGTTTAGAGATCACCAGAGCGTAGATTACTGAGACCAGGCTATCCCTGTCCAGATAGGGGCGTAGCTGGGCCACCAGCCGAAGCTGGTAAAAGGCACTCCTTGCCACTGAGGCCACTTGAGCCTCAAGTGACAAAGATGGCTCCAGGAGCACCCCCAAGCTACGAACCTTCTCCTTCAAGGGGAGTGCAACCCCATCCAGAACAGGTTGAACACCCTCCATCCGGTCAAAGGAACCACCCACTAACAGCATCTCAGTCTTGTCTGGATTGAGCCTCAGTTTGTTAGCCCTCATCCAGTCCATTGTCGCAGCCAGGCACCGGTTCAGCACATCCACAGCCTCACCTGCTGAAGATGAAAAGGAGAAATAGAGCTGCGTGTCATCAGCGTACTGATGGCAACGCACTCCAAAACTCCGAATGACCCCACTCAGCGGTTTCATGTATATGTTGAAAAGCATGGGGGATAAGACCGACCCCTGAGGAACCCCATACTGGAGAGTCCACGGGGCCGAGCAATATTCCCCAAGCACCACCCTCTGGAGCCGGTCATCCAAGTAGGAGCGGAACCACTGCAATGCAGTGCCTCCCACCCCCAACTCAGACAGCCTCCCCAGAAGGATACCATGGTCGATGGTATCGAAAGCCGCCGAGAGATCCAGGAGTATCAACAGGGTCACACTCCCCCTGTCTCTCTCCCAACATAGGTCATCATACAGGGTGACCAAAGCTGTTTCCGTGCCAAAACCAACCTGAACCACGACTGAAATGGATCCAGATAATCAGTCTCATCCAAGAGCACCTGGATGAGCATTGTTGTCTTAGAAGCTCACTGTTCTTTCGTCCTTACATTGATACTTACATTCTCCTCTTCTCTATTATCTCCAGTGTTGCCAAGCTTGGAAGTCATACTGGAACCATCAGAGAAGTTTTTTTATATTGATGATGAGAGGGATTTCACAGTGTCTGTGACTGCAAGGTAAGTGTATGCAACTGTGGGACAGTGAGGGAAAATTAATTCAAATATTCAGAATAGTATGATTTACAGCCTGGTCCCAAATATTACAGTGAGTTCAATAGGACTTACTTCCCATTAAGATTGCAAAAAACTGCAATGAAATTCACATTTCCATATAGCATGCTCATTGAACCACATATGGAAGTTTATACAGATATGTAGAAAAGTAGGTGTAAAGTGACACAACGGCAAAGCAACAAGGAGGTTCTGGATCCACCATGGATGCAGTCAGTCTTAAATTAAAATATATAAGAAAGATAGACTAACAACAGAGTAATTTCAAAATATATTTAGAGCTAAATGTTTTAGCTTCTGCCCTCATCAGTAGCTGTGATGTTAAATGGATACCAAGAGTGGCGATTTGGAATGCTGGGAAATGAAAATTCCTAAGGAGAAAAAAACAGAGGTATGAGTGGATGAAGCCGATTACTTAGATCCATGCCAGTCGGGCTTCAGGCCTGGACATGGGACAGAGACGGCCTTGGTCGCCTTGGTGGATGATATGAGGAGGGCTTTGGATAGGGGTGAATGCTCCTTTCTAGTCCTCCTCGATCTCTCAGCGGCTTTTGATACCATTGACCACGGTATCCTCCTGGACTGCCTGGAGGGAGGGGTTGGGTATCGGAGGCACTGTGTTGCAGTGGTTCCAGTCCTTCCTCTGTGGAAGGTACCAGAGGGTAGTTCTTGGGGAGGAGGCTTCGGACCCTCGGTCGCTCACTTGTGGAGTGCCGTAGGGTTCCATCCTCTCCCCGATGTTATTCAACATCTACCTAAAGCTGCTGGGAGCTATCATCAGGAGGTTTGGGGTGCACTGTCATCAGTATGTGGATGACATGCAGCTCTACCTCTCTTTCAAGTCCTCACCGAGGTTGGCCGTTGAGACCTTGTCCAAGTGCCTGGAGTCAGTGGGTGGCTGGATGGGAGGGAACATGCTGAAGCTGAACCCCGACAAGACCAAGGTACTTCTGGTGGGAGACAAGGGGAGGTTAGGGGATGTTGACCTGGTGCTGAATGGGGTACATACATCTCCCCCTGAAGGACCAGGTCATTCTAGACTCCCAGCTGTCCATGGAGGCTCAGGTGTCAGCTGTGAGCCGGGCGGCGCTGTATCAACTCCATCTGATACGGCAGCTGCGCCCCTACCTTCCTAATCACCTGCTCCCATCAGTGGTTCATGCCTTGGTCTCCTCTCTCCTAGACTACTGTAATGTGCTCTACGTGGGGTTACCCTTAAAGACGGTTCGGAAGCTGCAGCTGGTACAGAACGCGGCGGCTCGCCTGGTTAAAGGCAGCCACCGGCGGGATCACATCACGCCAGTGCTCAAGGAGCTACACTGGCTACCAGTTGCTTGCCGAGCCGAATTCAAGGTGTTGGTTTTGACCTTTAAAACCCTATACGGCTCCGGTCCAGTCTATCTCAAGGAGCGTCTCCAGCAACACCAAGTAGGCCGCTCAACAAGATCTGCCACAGACGGCCTTCTCCTTGTCCCTTCAGGAAGAGGGCCTTTTCTGTGGCGGCCCCCGTACTGTGGAACTCTCTCCCGAGTGACCTCCGCCATGCCCCCTCTCTGCTGAGCTTCCGCCGCTCATTAAAAACTTGGCTATTCAGGCGGGAATATGGGGTGGGCTAATGATTTTAAAATTTTATACTGTTTTAAATGTATTTTATCCTGTTTTTATCTTGTGTTTTTATCTTTTATCTTGTGTACATCGCCCAGGGTGGCCGGTTGCCGGCCAGATGGGCGATAAATAAATATAATAATAATAAATAAATAAAGCTTTGAATTGTACTCTTTAAAACCAGCCTGTCCTGCATATGATGCCCTTAATCCTCAAAGTTCAGAGGCTTACAGGCATCTTGATTGGATTGCACCCTAAAACTCATATGATTAATTGATTACGGTTCTTTGATTAATTCAAATGAACATCATTAGAATTGTGACTATTTAATTCAAAAGATCTGGGAAAGGTATTTTCTTTTTCCAGGTAACAGAATACAGATTTGGTCACAAATGTCTTAACATTTTGCATTCATTAAATGAACATTTGTCGATGCATAACATGGGTTTGTTATGATGATATGAGTTATGAGGTCATTCTCACACAGAAGCAAAACTTTTTAAAAAAACTGTTTGATTCCTAACCTATAGCCTTTGGTTGTTCTACTTCAACACAGCTGTCATTTTAACTGAGAGCTTTCTAGGAAGCGTAGGAACTCAGCTTTTGCAGGAAATTGATGGTTACTCTGAAGATTATTCACCCTTTCTTGACTGGAATAAGTAGCCCATCTGTTCCTATCATCACTCTGCCACCCAGTTTTCTGATGGTCTGTTTTTCCCTGTTATGCTCATTCTGCTAATTGGCTCCCTCAAGATGCCTTTTTTTCTTTTCTTTTCTTTTTTTGAAAATATTTTTATTTATTTTTGTTAACCAGGAAAAACTTAAGAACATTAACCTTAGGCCTTAATCTCATTTGTTCTTCCAGGTTCCTCTATGGAAAGAACTTGATGGTGTGGCTTTTGTCTTCTTTGGAGTAAAAATGGATAATGAGAAAACGGGTATCCCAGACTCACTCCAAAGAATTCCGGTATGATGAGCTATGCATATATGCCTTTGTCTGCCTACATGTGTGTGAGCGTACCACTTGGGTTCCCTCTCCTACTCTAAAAAGTAGGCAACCTTTTTGAGCCGTGGGCACATTTGGCAGTTTGAGAAACTGTCTTGGGCACCACCACAAAATAACTGCCATGAGAGACGTGGCAAAGGACGTAACCTGCCCAAAAGACTGAGTACAGGGCAGAGGTGGGGTTTGAGCCCCAACACACTAAACACGTCCTTCGAACCCACAGTTTTCAGTACCAGCAGAAACCTATTTCACAGCAATCCCAGCTGCCAGTAAGAAAATGTTAATTTTAAAAAATAAGGGGGAGGGGAAGGGCACCTTGGTGCCCACGGCTGCCACATTACCTACCCCTGCTCTAGGCCTAGTACAAGCAGGATGACAAAACTGTTTTCTGTCCTTTTCAGATTATTCATGGGGCTGGGGAAGCAGTCCTATCAAGAGCCACGCTACAGACCCAATTTCGTAACCTCAGTGAGCTCATTGGGCACTCTCTCTATGTCTCTGTAACAGTGATGACAGAATCCGGTGAGCAATGGTTCTAACTGCAGATGAAACAGCAAGTGGTTCATTGGAATGGGTGGAATATGAATCGCATGATGCAGTTCATGGTGTGAGTTTGGGACATTTCATCGCCTTCTGATTTGGATTCTTGGCCTGTTAGAAAATGCAAGAAGGAACCAAATTTCATTTCGTCAGTCAATCATACAATATTTATATACTGCCTCTTTGCCAATTCATTCAAAGTGGTTTGCACTACACGATAATTGCTTTCAATCTAATAGACAAAATACAGAAGAAAAACAATGTAAAGGTGGGAGAGAAGAAGAGCAGAAGGACACACTGGAAGCGACATGATTAGTGTACACTTGTCCATTAATCTGAAATAACTCCAGATCTACCTTTGAGCTGCTTAGAACAGAATTTCGTAGGATCAGAGAATTGGAAGGGACAATCTAGCCCTACTCAGTCCAGGAATCCATCCCTGACAGATGGCTGCCCAGTCTCTGCTTGAATACCTCCAGTAATGGGAGAGCCCACCACCTCCCTAGACAGCTGGTTCCATTGTCTGCCTGCTTGGACCCTTAGAAAGGTTTTCCTGATGCTCAACCAAAATCTGCCTTCCTGTAACTCAAGCCCGTTATTTTGTGTCTTATAATCTTGCATGATAGAGAACAGATTGCAGAACTCTTCTGAAAGACAACCTTTTTAGCTACTTGAAAAAGTGCTATCATATCCCCACTCAGTCTTCTCGGCTCAAGGCTAAACGTATCCAGTTTCTTCCATCTTTCCCCGTAGGACTTAGTTTCTAGTCCCCTGGTCATCTTCGTTGCCCATCTCTGAGCTCACTCCAGTTTACCTAAATCCTTCTTAAAGTGTGGTATCCAGAACTGGACACAGTATTTGAGGTGAGGTCTGACCAGCACAAGGTAGAGTGGAACTATCACTTCCTGTGATTTTGAAACTATTCTTCTGCTGATGCAATCTAAAACTGCATTTGCCTTTTTTGCAGCCATATTACACTGCTGACTCATATTCAGCTTGTGATTGACTACAACTCCAAGGTCCTTTCCCTTCCAAGGTCCCATGGCTGCACACAGGCTTTCTCTATTTACAGAACAAAAAATGTGCAAGTTAATTGCATTCACACAATTAACATCACGTCTAGTCTGACCCTTTGTGTGCCTGTCGTGCAGCCGTTCCCAACCTGGTGCCCTTCAGATGGTTTGGACTTCAATTCCCATCAGCCTCAGCCAGCATGACTGATGGTCAGGAATACTGGGAGTTGTAGTCCAAAAGATCTAGAAGCAAGCATAACAAAATGTTTACTTTAGCAAGCTTGGGAATGTCCATGAGGGAGGGGGGGGAAGGACAGAGAGGGAGCCACCATTTGTACCAGCATAACTCCCAACATCATGGGCACTATATCATAGTCGTCAGTAAACATGTAATTTTATTCTACAATATTCTAATGCAGAAACAATGCATTTTTTTAAAGTGAAAAATGTGAACATGTCTCAATATGACTATATAATGTGCAGGAATTCCATGGCTTGGTCAATGCCCAGGGAGTCTTCAGTAGCTAAACTGATGTAGAAAGATTCCCTGACGATAGGAAGTCTGAAAAAAATGGAACTGCTGGATCTGGAGCAAATGAAACTGCCTGGATTTAAAATCATCCCTCCCCCTCTTCCCCCCCTCCTCCCAAGTCCCAGCTGCATTTCATATTCTTTCTTACCCACAGCTCATTTCTTCTTTCTGCAGGCAGCGACATGGTGGTGACTGAGCAAACTACTATCGGCATTGTGACAACTCCCTACGAGATCCACTTCACAAAAACCTCCAAGTACTTCAAGCCAGGGATGCCCTATGAACTGATGGTAACAATAACCTGTCCTCTCAGGGCCTAGGCTTGCTTTTGCTATTGTAAATCCACTCATAAATAGTGGTGGAAATAGTAGCTAAATGGAGTAGAAAAAGTGATTTTAGATTTTCATTCATGTCTTTTTGTCTCAGGTGCATGTCACGAACCCAGATGGCTCCCCGTCTCCCCATGTCCCTGTGGTGGCAGAACTTCTAGATATTACAGAGAGGGGTACTGCAACTACTCAGAGTGATGGGACTGCCAAAATCACCCTGAACATGCCCCAAGATAGTCAAGAGTTAAGAATCACTGTGAGTTGCCCTGAGATTGTGCTAAGTTCTATTTTCCTGTAGTAGCGGAGAATATCCTCCTATGGGTTGCTCCTCCCATTTACTCTGATTGGCAGGACATGTAACTATGCAGAATTGCTCTCTCACGTGGGAAAGCAACCTCCTCCTTCCAGTTTCTTTCCTGCCATGCCTCCAAGTAGGCTGCCGGGGACATTTGCCTCCTGCCTCTTTTTGCTATCATAATTTTACTTCTTTTCTTAACTTCTCTATCTTTTCTCCTCAGCCTATAACTGGCAGACTGTACTTGAAACTCAGTTACCAATAAATAGTTTTCTAGATTTCTTCCAGGTAAGGTGATTCACTCATTGAGTTCACATGACATGACAACCCACCATGGGTTGCGTGAAGGACTGCAACCGGTCCTTCCTCTCAAGACGAGAGATCAAAGGCGCCAAACTGCCAGCCTTGGCTCTGCCGTCTTGACGCTGATTTTCTCAGGGCTTTGCCCTTGGTCTATACACTGGATTTAGCACTGAACCACAGAGGAACCACACACACTGTGTGGGGTAGAACCAGGAAAGTTTATTTAAGGTAAACTGATTACAATGAAAGGTGGGAAATGAGGGAAGGGGAAAAGGTGGGGAGACACTTTGGTATACACAAGTAGAGCTACAAAGCAACAAAACTAGTTCTTTTACTATATAAACACCCAGGCACTTACTCTTTGCCTGGGGGGTTGGTCTTCTTAGGACCTACCTCAGCAAAAGCCCTACCCCGTGCTCCTTCGCGTCCAGAACAACAACAACCAGACCCAAAAGCCACGGCTGGCAGTATCGATTCACCCCCCCCGCCCCTCCTTTCGGTAGCCCGACTGTCCTTGGCCAATCAGGATGAATTTCATCTGGGCTAGGCAGGGGAGGGGTGGCTCCTAGGTGTCGGAGAGGTGAATTCCTGACCATGACTAGAGTGCTTGGGGAACATTTGCATGCGAATACATGGGAGACTCTGAGGCGGCACAGGGCCATCAGAGGAACTATGTACATTTGCACGAGGTTCCCAGCCTCTGGCTGGGATTACACTTGTTTACACATGTGTGGTGGAGAAGGACACCGAGGGTCTGCTTTTCTTCACAGGTTGTTACCCACGATGGGTTGTCATGTCATGTAAACCCAGACCAATTCCCACAGGGTGGCTTTTTTGAGGGCAACAAGCCACCCTGACAACCCATAGCTTGTAGTTGGGGTTGTACCCACGGTGGGTTGTCGTGTCATCCAAATCCAGACTACCAACCCCATTGTGGGTACTGGGAACCAGACAGCAACTCACTTGGCAAGTGTGGCAAAGAAAACGCTTGCCGCTCTTGCAAAGGTTGCCTGGGCACCCACCAGTGCCAGCTGCCCTGCAAGCAACTGAGCAGCACTTGGAGGCAACTGGCACTGGCTGGATGTCTGTCAAGGGAAACCAAAGGTGTGAGTGAATTTTGCTTGTGAAAAAGGGGTGGTGGAATTTTTTTTATACCCCTTTGCGGCAAGATCCTCCACTTTTTTCCCCTTTTCACTGGACTGTCCTAAGGGTGAGCTCACTTTTCCAGTTGTTCCCAAGACTCGGGTGCTCGGGAACATGGAAAAGTGTGAACCACCCCCTTTTTAAAAGGAGCTGTCAGCTAGCTATCAAAACTCCAGTTTTTAAAGGATTTTTTTTTTTTTTTGGCTGGGCTGCCCATGGTTTCTTAACAGGGACATATACAGGAATGAATGCATATGTCCCTATCAAGAAGCCATGGGGAGCCCTGTCAAAAAACCCTTTTAAAGGGAACCGGAGTTTTGACAGCTAGCTGTCACACTTTAAGAAGGACATAGACAAACTGGAGAGGGTTCAGAGGAGGGCAACAAGGATGATAAGGGACAGCTAGCTGTCAAAACACCCATTCCTTGAAAAAGGGGGTAGCTCACAGTTTTCCATGTTCCGGAGCACCTAGAGTCTCGGGAACAAATGGAAAAGTGAGCTCACCCTTAAGACACTGTAGTGCTAAAAAAGCAAAACATGGAGGATCTTGCTGCAAAAGGGGGGGAATGATATGCCTCATGATATCCTGATTAGTAAGCTAGCTAAGAGTGGGCTAGATGGAACAACTATCAGGTGGATCCACAATTGGCTACAGAATCGGACTCAAAGAGTGCTTATCAATGGTTCCTTCTCAAACTGGGGAGAGGTAACGAGCGGGGTACCACAGGGCTCGGTCCTGGGCCCGGTGCTCTTCAACATTTTTATTAATGACTTAGATGAGGAGGTGCAGGGAATGCTTATCAAATTTGCAGATGACACAAAGTTGGGTGGAACAGCTAATACTCTGGAAGACAGAAACAAAATTCAAAGTGAAAACAACAGCTGGGCCGAAAACAACAGAATGAAATTTAATAGGGATAAATGCCAAGTGCTGCACCTAGGGAGAGGAAACCAAATGCAGAGTTACAGAATGGGGGACACTTGGCTCAACAATACTACAAGTGAGAAGGATCTTGGAATTGTGGTAGATCACAAACTCAATATGAGCCAGCAATGTGATGTGGCTGCAAAGAAGGCAAATGCAATTTTGGGCTGTATTAATAGAAGTATAGCTTCCAAATCGCGTGAAGTGATAATTCCCCTTTACTCGGCACTGGTTAGGCCTCATCTTGAGTACTGCGTCCAGTTCTGGGCACCACACTTTAAGAAGGACATAGACAAACTGGAGAGGGTTCAGAGGAGGGCAACAAGGATGATAAAGGGACTAGAAACAAGGCCCTATGAGGAGAGACTGAAAGAACTGGGCATGTTTAGCCTTCAGAAGAGGAGACTGAGGGGAGATATGATCGCACTCTTCCAGTACTTGAAGGGATGTCGCACAGAGGAGGGCCAGGATCTCTTCTCGATCATCCCAGTTTGCAGGACACGGAATAATGGGCTCAAGTTACGGGAACCCAGATTCCACCTAAACATCAGGAAAAATGTCCTGACTGTCAGAGCAATAAGACAATGGAACCAACTACCTAGGGAGGTGGTGAGCTCTCCCACTCTGGAGGCATTCAAGGTGCAGCTGGACAGACATCTGTCAGGGATGCTTTGACCAGGATTCCTGCATTGAGCAGGGGGTTGGACTCGATGGCCTGGTAGGCCCCTTCCAACTCTACTTTTCTATGATTCTATGATAAGCTTCCAATTGTCACACTCACGGAACTGTGCACCTCTGTAGTTGTTGCACAAGTGTGGCCAAAAAAATTTTTTTTTAAGGAATTTTTTTAAAAAAATGTTTTCCCAATCTCTGACAGCCCCTCCAATGCTTGGGCACTTTGAAGGGACTGTCAGTAGCTGTCAAAACAGGGATTGGGAAAGGTGGCTGTCAAGCCGGGGGGGGGGGGGATTAAAGTGACAAAAACCAAAATTTGAAAATGACTCATGATTGTGGTGGAGAGGGGGAGACAAGCCGGTCCTACCATGGGGTCCCCTGGGATACCACATTTTTTATCCAGAAGTGCTGGATAAGGATCCACAATCCTTATCAATGTATGCATTAGAGCAAAGTGCAGACATTCATTGATGTCAAGCACTGATGCAGGCCACATCACAGAGGAATCCGGTAGCTCTTTATGGCCCCATTATATGTATCTCTTTTCCAACACTACTCAGTGAGGAGCTCATTTCTTTGTGGTAGCTTAAAGGATTCATGATTGCTTCAAGATTCGGTTAACACTTCTCACCCTCTCTAGGTAAAAACCAACCATGAGATACTCCCAGATGAACGACAGGCCAGCAAGACAATAGTGGCTACAGCCTATGAAACCCAGGGGGGATCTGGAAACTATCTTCATATAGAGAGGATGGCAGCTACACAGGTCAAAGCTGGAGACAAATTACATATACGTTTCATCGTAAACCAGAATGTACAGACCCAGTATTTCACCTACATAGTAAGTAGTAGTAGGCGATCACTTGTGACCGAGTAAGATTGTCTTCCAGGATAAAAATTACAAAAAGAAAATTTTAAAAGGAGGAAATTCTAAAGAAAAATATTGTGTAGACTCTAGCAACAGGTTACCAGATGGAAGATGGTCCTGTAAAGATTTCGTTTGACGTGCTTTTCGCTTAGCACGTTTCTCCAGTACTTACTTCACATAGTAAGTACTGGGAACCTAGAAGGTTGGAAATCCAAGGTCCGAGTCTGCATTCACTTTTTAATGTTCACACTGTTTGGAAGGAGATGGTAGCTGACAATCACTTATAGTTGAAAAACACATGATTGTGGATGAAAATCATGCCATATGAGAAACCTCAGCCTCAGAGAGAGAAAGAATGTATAATATAGTGGCAATGGGCTGAACTACACATCATACTGACTGGAGGTATGGGTAACATTAGCCTGGTGGTTCTTTCTTCTCTGCAAAGTGCCCTTGGGCATCTTTTAATTTTCCAAGTTAAAGAGAGGCAAACGTCAAAAGGTGCTGAAGGAAAAGTGTGCTATTTGTGAAAGCAGTCCAATTTACAGTTGTCACCCTGAATCTTGATTTGGAAGCAGTGCTGCCCTATCCTCGTTTTTCTTCTTCAGAACTGCTTCTATTCTGAAACTCCCTCAGCTGTTGATGACCCAGACCCCTATTTACCTTAGAAGATAGCATAGGTGGGAAGGCAGCAGCTAGTAGGGGAAGGGTTAAAGGATTGCCTCTTCCTGAAGGTGCTTCACAACAGAGAAGAAGCCATCAGACTATGTTCTAAGGGACCAGTGAACCTTTGCTGTTTATTTATTATATTTATACCCCGCCTTTTTTCCTGCAAGGAACCCAAGGAGGCTTACATAGTCCTCCTCCTCTCCATTTTATCCTCACATCAACCCTGTGAGGTAAGTTAGGCCGAGAGTCAGTGACTGGCCCAGAGTCACCCAGTGAGTTTCATGACTGAGCGGGGACTAGAACCCGGACCTGCCGAGTCCCAGTCCAACACTCTCACCACTACGCCACACAGGCTCTCAACTCATCCTGTTAACTCACTAGGTAGCCTTAGGCAAACTACTGTTCTCTCAGCCTCAGCTCTCCATCTGCAATAAAGGGTATTATACTAGCACGCTCTACCTGCATGTCTAGGGAAGTTCTGTAACAGGGGCACCACTTCAGGTTTCTGAGGGCTGGGGAGATTTCTCACAAAGTCCTGTTTGTGGAGATATCCAAGTTTCAAGTACAGCAGTGCAATTTTTCACACTTGGCAATAACTTGCAGTCAATGTTATTAATATCAAAAGTCCTTTTGAAGCAAAGGTGCTTGATGCTTCTGACATCATACTTAAGTATCATAGTCACAGCAGTAAGTGGGGTAGGACAGAGCACTTCTGAGCATCCAAAATCTCTACCATTCCTATGAAACCTTCTGTTCTACTTTTGATCTTCAAGGGAGAGTACCCGATGCTTATGTAACAAAAAAGCACCCACATACAAGAGGGTTATATTGGCAGACTTGGGAACCCCAACGTTTACACAAGTTCAAAAACATCTTTCGTCAAAAGATCATACGGGCAAGAAGCACCCCCATCCCCTCAAACAGCCCAATGAGTGGACTCAGAATGCTAACTGAGTGTAGGGCAGTGTTCTCCAACCTTGGGTCCCCAGATGTTTTTGGCCTACAACTCCCAGCATACCATGGAGGCAAAGAGAGAGGGCAAAGATCTCTTCTCGGTCATCCCAGTTTGCAGGACACGGAATAATGGGCTCAAGTTACAGGAACCTAGATTCCACCTAAACATCAGGAAAAATTTCCTGACTGTCAGAGCAATAAGACAATGGAATCAACTACCTAGGGAGGTCGTGGGCTCTCCCACTCTGGAGGCATTCAAGGTGCAGCTGGACAGACATCTGTCAGAGATGCTTTGACCTAGATTCCTGCATTGAGCAGGGGGTTGGACTCGATGGCCTTGTAGGCCCCTTCCAACTCTACTTTTCTATGATTTCTATGATTTCTATGCTGGGGCACGCTGGGAGTGGTAGGCCAAAAACATCTGGGGACCTAAGGTTGGAGAACATGTGTAGGGAATGGAATGGAATGGAATGGCTGCAAAAGGAGGACAGAGAAATAGAGAACATAAATATAAAAAGGGTCAGAAGAACCTGTGAAGAAATCCATTCCCTTTTTGAGATTTAGCTGCCTGAGAGAGGATAGTTGCCCCAAACTCCCTGCACTGTAGTCAGGGACAAACAATTACCCAGGTAGACTGCTACCACCCCTTACGTCGACCTCAGCTCGACACAGGGGATTCTCAGACCTTTCAGGAGACACTTGGGGCCGGTTCATACGACCCAGGCGGCGAGCGGGGGAGGCACCACGGGGCCGTCCGCGGGATCCGGCGGGGCACCGCAGACGACCTGCGCCCCGCACGCGTAGGCGGACCTCGGTGGAGCCAGCAGTCCCCGCACCGCAGTGCAGGCCTCCCGGCGCTAGGGGGTGGCGGCTCAGGATGCCCAGAGGGGCAGTTTGCAGCGGCTGCAGCTCCGGCCGCTCTGGGCTGCCACCTCTGTGTGGCCCCCGCAGGACGGCCGCCCACTTTTCACATGGCAGGGTGGCCACACGCAGTAGGGGCTTACCCCTCTACCGCCCATGGTCACTTTGCGTGCGTCCCGCGCACGGCTGTTGCACGGGGGCACCCCCGGTCGGCGTTCACACGACACAGGAACCACGGGGGACCTCTGCTCCCCGCGGTTCCCGTGTCATGTTAACACGCCCTTAGGGTTCAGAACTAAGGACCCAAGCCAGCACCCTCTGTTTCATCAAGCCCCCAAGCCTGAAACGTTACACAGTAGCAAAACCAAATAGAAGGCTCTGAAATTAGTACTGAGATTTAATTGGAAAAAATCATACAAAACTTTGAAATAGGTGTTAAGTTTATTTACAGTAAGGAAGTGGGGGGGGGAATAAAAAGGCATACAAGAATCAGAGTGACCTTTGGAACAAGGCAAAAATAACAAAGCAATACCTCAACGTTACCTATACATTACCAAAGTAAGTGGTCTTCCAATAGGACAGGGCCCAGTCCAGGATCCAGAATATCACAAGCCCAAAAGCAAGTTAGAGCATGAAGACAAACACAAAGGTGAAGGCCAGAATGAAGACAAAGACCAGCATTGGGCCCCTCTATATTTATACCCACAGGCCCTCGACAAATGTGGGGTGAGCCTCCTTAGCTAATCACTGGCTGGCTGAATAATTTTTCTGGCTTTCTGGAATGGGATGGGGCTGGAGCTGAGAAAGCTCTCACAGCAGCCCAGCTGAAATCAGTCAGTCTAATTTTGGTAAGAGTTCAGCTCTGGCCTTGAAGGCCTGGAGACTAGATCAACATGAAATAACACACACAGGTGGTTTAACGAGATCCAGTTTCATGAAACTGAGTTTATTATAGGCAGCTAAATCTCAAAAAGAAAATGGATTTCTTGACATAACCGTATCATCTGGAGAGATCATTTCCTGGGATCACACTGAGAAATTACTTTTCAAATATCTCCAGGGGATATGCAAGCTGCTCATAGAAATCAATGTAGAAATCCAACAATGTAGAAATTCCAACATTTGTCACTTGAGGCTCAGGTTGCCTCAGTGGCACGGAGTACCTTCTACCAGCTCCAGCTGGTGGCCCAGCTACGCCCCTATCTAGACAGGGATAGCCTGGTTTCAGTAATCAATGCACTAGTAATCTCAAAGTTAGATTACTGCAATGCACTCTACGTGGGGCTGCCCTTGAAGACTGTTCAGAAGCTGCAGCTTCTAAATCACCGGGACCAAAAGGTCCGAACATATAACACCTGTTCTGGCCCACTTGCACTGGCTGCCTATATGCTTCCGAGCCCAATTCAGGGTGCTAGTTTTGACCTATAAAGCCCTACACAGCTTGGGACCCCAATACTTGATGGAATGCCTCTCCCAACCACAATCTACCTAGACACTATGTTCAACATCTGGGGCCTTCCTCCGACTGCCACCTCTATGTGAGGCTCAGAGGGCAGCCTTTTCTGCGGTAGCCCCCCAACTGTGGAACAAGCTTCCCACTGAGGCCCGCTTGGCGCCAACTCTATTATCTTTCTGGCGCCAGGTTAAGACTGCCCTCTACGTTGAGGCTTTTAATAATTAAATGGTATATGGTGGGGTGGTAAATTGTTTTTAGCGGTCGTGTTTTATTAATTTGTTTTAGTGATATTTTTAAAATTGGTTTTAAATTTTTATAATGCTTTTATTGTTTATATTTTTAACTGTATTTTATTGTATTTTTTTAATTGATTGTTGTGCACTTGTGCACTATGCGGACATGTGCAATACAGCAATTGAAGCTATAGGGAAGCTCAGCAGGCTGGCGGCTCTATAATAAGCAGGGACAAGCAAGCAAGCAGTTATGCCGGCAAGTGCATTTCTTTTTCTTCTTTTGGGAGTGGCAGGTCGCTGACCCGCTTGACCAGCGATTCCCACCACCACTAATAGCAAACTAAATTCTTCAAGCGCCATTCCTAATGTAGCCAAAACAGCAACATCCATGCACAAGAGGAAAGTATCAGCAGGCTTGAAGGAATCCTAAGACTTGCAAAAGTACAAAATAACAAGCTAACTAAAAGTGAAGAAATGCCCCAAAACAGCCCAATGAAGATGGAGTATGCTCAGTGGGCATGAAATACTGACTGAACCCTTGGGGCGGGTGGAGAAGTGGAATGGAGTACCGTGAAAAAGGGCCTGGCTGGTTGGCACACTGAACAGAAGCACTTCACACTGCAGCATGTTTTTGCATGCCCAGCCCACTTTTTCTTTACTAGTGTTTTCACAATCAGTGTATTCACAATCAGTGTTTCTTTTCTTTTTAACTTTATTTTTATATCTTTTTTTCTCATTACAATGAACATGGGCTAAACATAGACTGAAAAAGTTAAAGGAAACAAACACAGTTCAGTTCCAGTTCAGTTAGGATGCATAGAGTATAGAATTGCAAAACCTTCAAGCTGAAATTAGAAGGTTAGCAAAATCTGGAGGGGCTCGGGTCTGTGATGTATGAGGACCAAGTGTTGATAGAAAAGTCCACTGAACGTTTCCATTGACTTGCAATCGTTGTTCTTTCTTCTGCTAAAGAGTGTAAAATAAAGTCTTTATGCAGGGTAGACTGAAAATCTTTTGGTAAGATATCTAGACCTTGCAAGTACTAGAGTCTTGGTGATGTTTTATTTGGTCACATCGTTAATTTCTTTGAAGACTTTGTTCCAAAATGCCTCTACCAGAGGACATGACCACCACATGTGGATAAGTGTGCCAGTCCCGTGGTGCCCCCTCCAACATTTCTTTGAAGCTGTTTTGAAAAACAATCAGTGTTTTTTTGTTCACCATCAGATCTTGAGTAAAGGGAAGGTGATCAAGGCTGGGAGGCAGCCCAGAACAGCCGGACAGAATATGGTTCCCATGTCTCTGCACGTCACCCCAGAGCTCATCCCTTCCTTCTGGATTGTGGCTTACTACCAAGTAGGGAACAGTGAGATCGTGGCCGACTCTGTCCGGATGGATGTGAAGGATTCCTGCATGGGAAAGGTAGGTCACTTCTCCCGCTGACTTTGGAAGAACATAGGAAGCTGCCTTGTACTGAGTCAGACCCTTAGGTCCATCTAGCCCAGAATTGTTGACACTTACTGGCACTGGCTCTCCAAGGTTTCAGGCAGGATCTTTCCTAGTCCCTATCTGGAGATGCCAGGGATCAAACCTGGGACCTTCTGCATGCAAAGCAGGTGCTCTATCTCACTGAGCTACAACAATATCCATGCAAGGTACCCCTTTCCTGCAACGAAAGCAGTGTTCTCCAACCTTGGGTCCCCAGATGTTTTTGGTCTACAGCTCCCAGCATGCCCCAGCCTGCTACACTGTCTGGGGCATGCTGGGAGTTGTAGGCCAAAAACATCTGTGGACCCAAGGTTGGAGAACACTGAACTAAAGCAATAGTGTGCCTATGATCAAAATCTGGCAGATTTTCAGATAATTTGCATGAGATTTCTTCTCCACAAATTAATCTCAGCTCTGGTCAGAAGAACCTTGCAAATCACATCCAGCTGTATTAGCCTGTATTTCTATTACTGATCAGGCAGGCTGGCACCCCAGATAGGCTTTGTGGGAATATGTGGGCCTTTGGAGCACGTGCTCCAGTTTTCCCTGTTTACCAGGGACAATCCCTTTCTTCTTGTACTGGTCCCTGGTGGAACATGGTCTCTGTTTTGCCTCTGTTTTACCTTTTGCAGAGATGTTGGAGATGCTTTTAAGACTGTGGTAGTTATGCATGTGTGAGCACTACATTTCATCATGTTTCAGACCCCTCAAGACTCTCTAGGTATTATAGGAGAGCCAAACTAGATGTAACGTTGTTCACAATTTTAGCCCTTGTGTGGCTGGATTTTTAAAAAATAAATAGCAGGTGCATGGGGTGGCAAACTGGGCTGAGACTGTGGCATAGGGTGGAGGGGGGCTTTGATTGTTTGCCCCCCTCTGTGGTCTCACTCTAAATTGGGGACCCACACACCTGCTATTTGTAAAGGGAGGAAAGCTCCCATTGGCATCTGTAGGAATTTTCTGCCCATTGGACATAGCAGGTGCAGCCCCCCCCACTCCCTTTTGGATCAGCAGCAAAGTGGGGGCAAAGGCTTAAAGCCCCCCTCCATCCCACGCCACAGTCCCAATCCAGTCCCCTACCCCGCAGCTGCTATTTTTTTATTTTTAAGAAACACCCAGTGACACAGGCTAAAGATGTGGACAATGTATGCCTAGTTTGGCCGTGAGGGAGGGACAGATACTCGACTATATTGCACATGCATGTGTAAACAACATGCTGGCGCACTGCTTCTCCTCCACTACCATTTTCATAATAACCATTTACCAGGGTTGCAAGTGTTATTTATTTGAGTTCCAGCCATTCCAGATCACATCCATAGATCATAGAGTTGGAAGGAGCCTACAAGGCCATCGAGTCCAACCCCCTGCTCAATGCAGGAAACTAGAGGAGGGGTCTCCCATCCAAGTAATAACCAGGCTTGACCCTGCTTAGCTTTCCACCCTCAGACACAAGAAGCCTATCCCTGGACTTATTAGGGAGCTCCTAGTACATAACATACTCCATAAATGCAAGTGGTGAGCTTGGAAATCAATCACTATTCTCTCAATGCCTAAATTTAGTGACCATCCATTGCAAGATGAAGTGTTCTATTAAGTTGTCTTTGGAATGTTTTTTTTTTTTTTTTAAAGGAAACTACTATGGTGAGTTTCCAAACACAACCCTGCCTCATAAGCCAGCCCAAGACAATCTGTTGTGGCTTACAGTGAATACAATGTATAGCAGGCAGAGAAGAAGCATCAGGAAGGCTGGAGTGTGGTGGGGTGTTTAGGCACTGATCCTTGGTGAGAGAGCAGCTGTTAAAAACACAGCCCTTTTTTCATCTGTGACAATTGGGGAAGCATGTAAGAGCTAAGAATGTATTTGAACTTTAAAATTTCCTTCTTGGGGTTGTGGGAAAGAAGAACCTGGTCAGGAGATTTACAATTCAATCCTTGAAAATAATCTGATGGTTTTATTTTGGAGGGTCTGATGCACTTTCTCAGCACTTTTGACCAGGGACCAGCCCTGGCTATGGTGTATCGATGTGATGTGCATAACTGGCTTCCTCATGTTATGCCTGTTCTGAGCTTCCAAAGGAATATTTTTCCGTGTATAAGACGCCCCCATGTATAAGACGATCCCCCACTGGGCAGTTTCGCAACCGTGCGGTTCTCTCCTCGGCTTACTTCCGTGTATAAGACGACCCTCAATTTTTAGTCTAACAATTTTAGGAAAAAGTATAGTCTTATACATGGAAAAATACTGTAGGTGCCTGCCTTTTTCTGGAGCAGGCCCTGTCCTAGTTTCCACGATACGACAACCCATCATGCATGAGAATCCATGGTGGGTTGTTGTGTCGTGCAAGCCCAGACCGTTTCCCACAGGGCAGCTTGTACGTGGGCAACAAGCCACCCTGACAATCCATGGCTTATTTTGGGGATTGTTGTGCCCACAGTGGTTTGTCGTGTCATCCGAACCTGGGTGACTGACCCCATTGTGGGTACTAGGAAGCGGTGAGTGAGCTGCTTGGCAAGAGTGACAAAAAACCCTTGCTACTCTTGCCAAGCTCGCCCAGGCCACCACCAGTGACAGCTGCCCCACAAGTGCCCCAGAGGCACTTTAGGGTGTCTGTCACTGACTCAGTGCCCCCTGCTGTGATCACGAGCCCTTTTGCACTCACCGTGATCACGAGTCCATATGCAGGCATGAATGCATATGCCCCTGTCAAAAACCCATGGGGTAGCCCTGTAAAAAATAACCTTTTAAAAGGAACCGGAATTTTGACAGCTAGATGTCAAAGTTCCATGCTGTCTTAGAAGGGGTGGATGGCACTTTTCCACTTTCCTGAGCATCTAGAGTCTTGGGAAAGGGTAGAAAAGTATGAGGACACTGACCAGAGTCAGGTCCAAAAAAGAAACCCCTAGAGGTTCTCTCCAGGAAGGGGGTGATCTACTGGCTTCTTCCTCATCAAAGATTTGGTTTCTCTTGACAGCTCGACTTTTGACAGCTGTCAAGAGAAACCAAAGTCAAAAATTAACCTCTTTGCAGCCTGTCTGGGTCAATGTCCATGGAGGGTGCCTGCTGCACTTTGGCAACAGACACCTCCCAGGACATTGCCCAGACAAGGCTGCCCATTTTTGGAACTCTGTAAGCTCACTTGCACAAGTCTGACTAAAAAATTAATTTTAAGAAATGTACAAAAAAGTTTGCTCATATTTCTTGCACTATTTTTTCTTTTAAGAAGAGGTGACAAACCAGTGACAGCCCCTCCAATGTGCTGCTTGGGCATTTTGAAGGGGCCGTCACTAGCTGTCAACTTGGAGATTGCAAAAGTGATCTCCAGATTTAAAAAGGGGGAATAAAGCTGCGGTGAGCACAAAAGGCTTGCAATCGTGGCAGGGAGGGGGGGACAAGAATGAGTCCTGCCGTGGAGTCCCTTGGGATATCTGCGGGAGCACTGAGCGGGAACGGGGGGACAACCCACGATGAGCCTGACCATCTGCCAGGCTTATTGCTAGGGTGGGTTACCATGACGTGAGAACCCACCCCATTTCCCCAGCTGCACATTGTAAATCAGATTTATAGATTCATAGATCATAGAGTTGGAAGGGGCCTACAGGGCCATCAAGTCCAACCCCCTGCTCAATGCAGGAAACTAGAGGAGGGGTCTCCCATCCAAGTAATAACCAGGCCTGACCCTGCTTAGCTTTCCACACTCAGACAAGCTGAGCCAGCGTGAGCCACAGGATGACTCCAACTCGCAGTAGCCTCAGCCAGCATGGCCAGTGGCTAGGGATTATAGCAGTTGTACTCCAACAGCATCTGCACGGACCAGAGGTTCCCCATCTCCACTGTAGATCACACTGCATATTCAGCAGCTGCCTTTTGGTTCCACCCTTATCGAGTCTCGAGAAAAGGAAATGAATGGGAGATTCTTAGACCAAGACCATCTTCAACTATTTAAAAGATGGATACAACAAAATGAAGAGCAGTCAGCCAGGCACTTTCCATCTATCAAGACTGACCCTCATTGTCTTTGTTCAAACAGTTGGTTGTGAAAAGAGCCACTGTGGCAGACAATCAAATTCACCAGCCAGGAGATCGGGCGAGGTTCAAACTGGAAGGGGATGTAAATGCTCTGGTCAGTCTTGTGGCAGTGGACAAAGGAGTCTACACTCTAAACCAGAAGCACAGGCTTACACAAACAAAGGTGAGCTGGGAGAAATCCCTTATGGTAAGAACCCCTTTCAATGACCTGGTTCGCATGACCACCTACAGTGGGTTATCAGCCTTGTTTGATTCAGAGTGACTCGCTGTAACATCCAGACCTGGCATGGTGGCTTCAATGTGGTTTGCTAAACACACACAAGCCACCCCGAGAATCCATGGCTTGTTTTTAGGCTGTTCAGGGTGGCTTGTTTCCAGAGTGGCTTGTCGTGCTGTGCGAAGCTGGCATGGTGGCTTATGTTATGTGTGGCTTGTGCCAAAAGGCTACAGAGATAGAATCGCTTGACAAGAGTGGCAGAGAACCCGACCGCCATGTTTGCTGTGTCATGATCTCGCTATTCGTATGTCAGGCTGGCAACACCTGCATGCCTGATTCCCATTCATGTTTGCAATCACTGCTCACTCTGCATGAATGGGAGAATTATGCAAATCAAGCAGCCATCGACTGGAATTTGTGGGCCAGTTTTTTGTGTTTTTCTTTTTCTTTCCAGAATTGTACGTAAATTTAGTTGGGGGGGGGGAACCAGGGACCAAAAATGCGCATTTCCTCCCTCCATAGGCTAAAGCATAAAAATGCAGATTTGGGTGTGTGTGTGTGCTTTTTTACCTTTTGTTCACTTTTGCAGAGATTTGCGCACATTAACATAACTAATGCACATTTGTACGCATGTGTATTAACTAATGCACATTAGTTAATGCTAATGCGAACAAATCTCCCCAAAAGTGGGAGGGGGAGGTAAAAAAGAACAAATCCCCCTAAATCTGCATTTTTATTTATTAATTTATTAATTACATTTTTGAATCGCCCATCTGGCCGGTCACCCGGCCACCCTGGGCGATGTACAAACAATAAAATACAATAATAAAACAGAATTAAAATACAGTTTAAAACAGTATAATTTTTTTAAAAATCCTAACCCACTCCATATTCCTGCCTGAAAAACCAAGTTTTTAATGCACGGCAGAAGCTCATCAAAGAGGGGGCATGGCGAAGGTCACTAGGGAGGGAGTTCATAACTTGGGGGCCACCACAGAGAAGACCCTCTTCCTAGTCCCCACCAGCCTGGCTGCTCTGGCTTATGGGACAAGGAGAAGAACTACCCTCTGGTACCTTCCAGAGAGGAAGGACCGGAACCACTGCAATACAGTGCCGCCCAAGCCCAAGTCCTCCAGGCGGTCCAGGAGGATACCGTGGTCAACGGTATCAAAAGCCACTGAGAGATTGAGGAGGACTAGGAAAGAGCATTCGCCCTTATCCAAAGCCCTCCTCATATCATCCACCAAGGCGACCAAGGCCGTTTCCGTCCCATGTCCAGGCCTGAAGCCTGACTGGCATGGATCTAAGTAATCGGCTTCATTCATTTTCACGCTTTAACAGATGTGGGGAGGGGGAATGTGTATTTTTGGTCTCTTGTTCCCCTCCCCCCACACACTAAATTTGCGTACAATTCTGGAAAGTTAAAAAAGAAAGAAAGAAAGACACCTGACACCTGTGAAATACAGATGGAACAGACTTAAGAAAGTTTTACTCTTTGAAAAATGTTGTGCTGCAAAGCACACTGGGATACGTGCCAGGAGCAGGTGGGGAGGAAAGGGGGTAACAAACCATGGCAACCTGAGGAGTGCCTGACCGTCTGCCGGCAGCAGTGTGAGTTAGCGATGGATTAAACAAGCCACCATGGTTTGTTTTCAGTGTGGCTTATGTGACATGTGAACTTACACCTTATCCAATATGGATCATGCTCAGAGCTATGATACATGTGATACTCAGTTGCATATAGTTTTCCCATTTAAAAAAAACACACCAAAATGTACCTGTGGAGGCTACATTCAACAGGAGAAGACACAAACACATCCATACACAACACACACTGATTCTCTCTCTCCCCTTCCCTCCCAACCTGCCTTCTCTCTCCTTAGGTCCCCCTGTATAGAAATAAGAGTTAAGGCTCAGTCCTGTGGGGTTGCGCCCTCGTGAGATGGAATCCTCCAAACTCAGAGGTTTCTGTGTAGCAGGATGGGGGGGATTTTCATTTCTCTGTCCTCCGTGTTTGGTTTTTTTTCTCTTGACAGGCTTCTGAACCCATCTAAAGAGGGCATGTTGTTGACAGAGGCAGAACTGGGGTTGGAGAGGCCATAGGATTCCTCGTATCCTGGCCTCTGCTCTCCACTCCCTGCCCACCAGAACTCCCCTTTTCCTTCCCTACGAGGCCACATTTGCCACTTCGGGGAAACAGCCGGCATGGTTCTTTCAGCAACAGCTGTGAGGGGGAGGGATCAAATACTGGATCCCGCCCCCTTCCGTGATCGTACCAATGTCTACAGTCCCAGAGAGGGGACTCAGAAGAATCCTATGATCCCTGGGATGCTCTCCCGGGACCATAGGATTGCTCTCTTAGGGGAAAACAAGCCTCCATTGGCACCAGTGGGACCTTTTTTCCTAAGCCTAATTGCTCTGCAGGGGGAAGCAATTTTCAGGAAGGGTCATAGTGCGCAGGGAGGAGGGGTTAACTCCCCCCCCCCCTGCATGGCAATTAATGGTTAAATGTTTTCAGTGTTGAACATGCTGAGGGCCAAGATAGATATATGCTCAGTTGCATGTAGTTTTTCCCTATGTATTTTTCAAACATGCAGCTGTGGAGGCTACAACAGGTGGCAGAAGACTCATGCAGGGCTTTTTAACCCTTTACTCTCTAGTGGGCTTTCCACTAAAAATTGACCCTGCAAGCAGTTTCTCTGCCAGGCAGGGAAAAGATATGTGTATTTGCACTACTTTTCCTATCACTTTTGCCCATTCCATGCCAGATATGGGACACCGTGGAGAGGAGTGACATTGGATGTACAGCCGGCAGTGGCAGGAATAACCTGGCCGTGTTTGCAGATGCCGGACTGGCCCTCGTGACCAACCAAAGGATTTCTACACCTGTAAGAACAGGTATTATTATTTCTCTGTAGACATACATGAGAAGTAGAATTCAGTCAAGTCCTCCTGTTTGATGTCAAGGAGTTATTTCCTGTTCCTAACTTCCCCCCCAGATCCACAGTGTCCTCAGCTTGCAAGACGCAGGCGCCGCTCCATACAACTCATTGAGTCAAAGGCAAGCAAAGGTATGTGATAAGGGCCCCATCTACCCCAAGAGATCAACATCTTTTGATCAGTAATATCCTGAAAAGCACTTAGGACTGGAAGAAAAATAAGCCTGCTTTGCTTTGCTGCTGAGTGTAAATATTTCAAACTGATCTTTTGTGTGGCTTCCTTTGTTGAGGAATTTCCTCTTTCTGGGTAGTGGCTACCAGTTCCTGCTCTCTTGAGGAAAAAAAAAAAAAGACGATAAGATTAAAAAATCTCCCTTAGAAATCTATCCTCATGCATAGTAGGAAAGGGCAAACATCTCCTGTAGAAATTCCTGGGCAGGGGCTATAGTTTGTTGGTACAGCAGATGCTTTGCACACAGAAGGTCGCAGCAGGTTCGACCTCTGGCATCTCCGGTTTAAAGATCCCAAGTAGGAGATGCTGGGGGATATATTTATTCATTTAAAACGTTTATATAGCACCCTTTATTTCTCAATTCCAGAGCAGTTTGCACTGAATTAAAGCATAACAGGAAAATGCAATGTCATAAACGGCAAAGTAAAATGGCAGATTAAGCAGCAGCAGTGGTACTCAAAAATGTCACTAGTCTGAAAGACCTCTGCATGACACCCTGAGGTGCTCCTGTAATCAGAGTAGTCACTACTGGGCTAGGTGGGCCAGTGGTTTAAATCAGTAGTTATACCTTGGATTGAGAGCATAATTCGTTCCGGAACCATGCTTGTAATCCAAAACACTCTTATATCAAAGCAAGTCTCTGGTGGGTGTGAGCGGGGCCGATTTCGGCCCGCTCGAGGCGAGCGGTTACACCCCTAGGCCTTGTCTTGCAAGACATCGCTTGTTTATCAAGTCAAAATTTATTTTAAAAATTTGCTTGTCTTGCAAAACGCTCTCAGACCAAGTTACTTGCAATCCAAGGTATTACTGTATTTGTTTTTATTCTCAGTTCCATAACCATTCATTTAGCCAAGGCTTCCAAAGTGTGGCTAGCAATTAAAAGAAACTCAAAATACAATACAACAATAATAAGCCCTTAAAATAATCTGTAAATCTAGTAAAAGTCAAAACAAGGAGAACAGGGTACACTAGTTCATTTGCAGGATTTATCTGAATAGCTGCTTCTGTCTCTCCTGTTGGGGTGGTAGGGCAAAAGTAGTACAAGGAACAGCCATTGTCAGTTGCTTCATGAACTTTGGATGTTTCAGTGGCCCGGTATCGGGATCAGAGGATACGGAATTGCTGTGAAGATGGCATGCATGAGAACCCCATGGGGCACAGCTGCGAAAAGCAAGCAGAATACATCCTGGAGGAGAAGGCTTGCAAGGAGGCCTTCCTTGAGTGCTGCCGCTTCATCGAAGCCATCCGGGATGAGAAGCAACGGGACGAGCAGCTGATACTGGCAAGAAGCAAGTAGAGGGTGGTGGTGGTTTGAGAGTGCTCAAACGAGCAAGATTAGGAAGAGAGAAATACTAGGACTAGTTATCTCAGAATACCAGGAATACAGAGCACAACCCTTTGCATTACATTTTGCCTATCGTTTATATAGCACCAACACCATGTGTGGCACTTTACATAACCAAAAGGACAGGTCACTGCCCCAAAGAGATTACATTCCCGGTTTTGACAGAGGGGAAGTCAATGAGACAGAAGGAAAAGGGAGACGGGTTGCGTGGGAGAGAAGGGATGAAAATGCAGTTGCATGTCCATATGCTTTGTTTTGGAGGTGGAGGAAGAGACTAAAGTCTTCACTGGGAAACTGGGTTTTCAGGAGGGATTTGAAAGAAGATGAGAGAAGTGGCATGATATAGGTGTTCTGGGAGGGGGGTTCCAGGCAGAGGGGAAGATTATAATTTACTATGGTCTTGATTTATGATTCTATCTGGGAGTGGCACACAAGGTAGAGTGATCATTTCTTTTTCTGGGCTTCCTATGTCTACCTGGCTAAAACCAATTATTTTGTCCTTGGGGGCCCAGATGTTGCTGAACTACAGCTCCCAGAATCCCTTGCCATTAGCCATGCTGGCTGGGTTTGCTTGGAGCTGTAGGCCAGCAATATCTGGGGACCCAAGGTTGGAGAGCCCTGGTCTAAAGGAGGGGTCAAGGGCCATGCTACATTTTCTCAAGAAGGAGGCGGTGCAGGATGACTAGGCACTGCCACAGCTCCTTGCTGCCATGAAGATGCCAGCACAAATGATCTCACCTCTCTACAATGCATATTCTTTAAATGTTTACATGCCTTAGACAATGTTTGCTCATGGAGCAACTGCTCAGCTGAGGATTTTTACATCTTAAAATGCTATGTATTGTAAGGCGCAATCCTATAGCATGTTTGGACAGAAAAAAAGCCCTACAACTCCCAGTATTCCCCAGCCAACATCTTTGAAGTATATGCATTCTTCTCCCATTGATTAAAGTGTATTTCTGTGGATTTTTCAAATGTATGCATTTTTTCATGTGCATTTTTGAAATGTATGTATGCTGTCAAATGCAATGTTTTTGGTCCATGAATTGTAAGCATGGAAATGTATGGACTTTGACCGCAGATTGTGTCAGAGTCCATGTTCAGTCGGGAAAGTGTGAACTGGGTAAGTCCTGACCAAAACCAAACAAATTTCTCACACATCCCTAGATCATATGTGGCTGTGGGGCAGGAATCAGGACTGTTGACTAAAGCCACCATCTGCAATGCTACTAAGGGTACCTACTACCTATGTGTACATTTGGTCTTGGAGACTAAGGACTCAATCCTATGCATGTTTAGACAGAAAAAAGTCCAACTCCCTGCATTCCCCAGTTAGTCATGGATTGCGCCTTTAGTCTCCAAGACCAAATGTACACATAGTAGCATTGCAGATGGTAACTTTAGTCAACAGTCCTGATTCTTGCCCCACAGCCACTTATGATCTAGGGATGTGTGAGAAATTTGTTTGGTTTTGGTCAGGATTTACCCAGTTCACACTTTTCTGACTGAACATGGACTCAGCTACAGTTGGTGGTCAAAGTTCATACATTTCCGAGCTTGCAATGTGATTTGCAGACCAAACATGCGTACAAATATGCTTTAATCAAGGGGAGAAGGGCACACATATTTCAAAGAAGTGCACAATTGATGCGTACATTTGGAAAAACAGGCATGAAAATATGCACAGATTTTCATGCAAGGAGAAAAAACAAAGCTCGCAATCTGATATAGACTCAAGTCAAAACGCGCTTTGAGATGGAAGTTGGAGAACTTCAGCGAGCTCGAGTTTTGCTGATTCGCACATCACTAGCTTGCCTAAATAACTAATCAGTTTCCCATATGTAATACTTACAAGATGAAATTCACCAAGAGCCCTGCTTTAGAGTCATGCCACATTGAGCAATACAGGCACAATGAAGTCACAGGCACTAACTAGCCCAACATGGCGAGAGGGTGGAATTAATGGTTTTTGATTCTAGGCTGAAAGTGCATTCTCTCCCCAAGGAGCAGGTTACCAGAGGTCAGGCTTTTGGTCAATTTTCCCCACCTCTTGAGACATCATAGTAACAAGGTCATTACAGCTAAAGACTTTGCCTCCTGATTTCCCAGGTAAATTTGAGGATATCTTATCAGATGAAGAGATCATATCCAGGACTGAATTTCCAGTGAGCTGGTTGTGGCAAATGGAACAGCTGCCTCCTAGTGATCAAGGGTATGAGACCTCTACAGCTACATTGTCCTTGGGTGTACCTACACTACAGCCTTAAACAGGTTTAACGGTTATTCCCTCTCCCCGGCAAACCCTGGAACTATAGATGCATGTGCACTCCAGATATCCATGTGATCTAAGGCCCTCCTTGTGTTTGCCCAAAACTGGTACTGAGTAAGGGGAGTGCAACCAGTGTGACAAAATAAGGGGCTCTCCTTGTCCCCCCCCCCAACCCTGAGGTAGTCCTTTAGGTGGTGAACTGGGCACAACTCTGCAGACTGGACTGCTGAAAGGGAAACTGGAGCCATGGCCCCACTAGTCAGTCAGTCTTTGACCTCCAGAGCTTAATGAAGATGCCACCCTCCACAAGGTATACATTCTGAATCCCTAATGCCCTGCTGGACACATTCCCTCTTGCATTCACTATGAGTTCCCCCTCTCTTAAGCCCCAAAGGCAGCAATCAGGACAGCTGTATGCAATAACAGAACTCTAAAAGGTGAAGTACAAACACCCCAATTGGGCTTCTTCTAGTCCACCTAGTACCTCTGGTGAAATCAACTGACTGGAGTTTTGCTGCTGTCCTTATCCCCTGGGTCAATCCTCCAGGATTTCCTGGATCCCATTGTTTCAGCTATGCCATCTGCTTTGGCCAAACAGGCCAGGCCCACCAGCTTACTTTTAGAGTGTGGGACAACGGCTGTTTACACCATGGTGTAAGTTTTACCAAGACCGACCAGAAGAGTGGCAGACCCTTCTGCATTTAAAAGTTGGTGAACTCCCTACCTGGCATAACTACCTCTGTAACTGCTTGCTCTGCTTCAATCCTCTAATCTCCCAAAGTGCCAGAATCATGATGTTTGCACAGATTCTTGTGAATGGTGCCAACTACCAGGATCTTTCCATTTGTGTGGAGAACCTGTTCTTGGGGTGGGGGCCTCTACCCTAGAGCAAACACACCCCTTATTACCAAATGTGGAGAATCACCCCTCACCACTGGGTAATCCCACACTTCACTTCCACTGCCACCATTAAACTATACCCCTTTTATTTAACATGCACACTTTTGGCGAGAGACAAAACAGACGAGAGTTGCCAAAATAGTAAACCAAGATATATAGTATTTTATTAAGAAGAAAATAAGATTATTCAAGAAGGTTGTTAGTGCTTTTAAACAGGGTTTCTAACTTTCTATACAGTTACTTTTACCACCGATCGGGTGTTGGAAGCCCCAGTTCCTACCCCTAACCAACCTTAAGCCAATTCCCCTATCAAGCTCCACCCCAGGCCGAACGATGAAGGCTTGAAAGGCAGTCTTCTCTCTCTGGTCGGGTTTGGCTTGCACCTGGAACCTTCAAGTCTGTTCACCAGGCTTCTCCTGAAGTCTTCAGTTTGGTCCAGCAGCTGCTCAGTCCTCAGACCCCTGCCACCAGCTGACACTCAGGCTTCAGTTCTTTCCTCCACGGGCTGCTCCAGGAGTCTTCTTGCTCGCAGGCCTTCTCCAGCTTCTGCCTCACATGCTCTCAGCTCAGCCTCCCGGTCTTTTAGTAGCTCTTCTTCAGGCTCCCCAGCCTCTCACAAAGACATCTCCTGACAACTCTTCCTCAGGCAAACTCTCCTCTCAGACTCCTTCCTGACAGGCTCTCTACAGCTCCTTATATTCGCTTCAGTCAGAACCCTCCAGCCAGTCAGCTTTGGTGTGGCCAACATTCCATTACCCCATCTGTGACCAATGGGCATCTTTAGAATGTTCGCTTATTCCCCAATCAGATGGTACTACCGGTAATTTCAGTCCTACCATCCCATTTAAATAGTGGTAACGTAACAGTAACTGCCAATTTGCAAACACACCATAGTTACAATGTAATGCTCCTCAGGCACAAGCTTCAAGTAAAAAGCATACATTTTTCTTTTACTGTTAACCCATTCAGACCCTCAGTGGTTGAAATAGAACATAACAATTAAACTTCACCTCAGTTTCTTCACAATCTGCTTATGTGACAATGTGTCAGCAATGTCACATGGCATGCAAAGAAAAGGATACTGGAATGGAGGTACTGCAAGTTACTGGCCAGTTCAATGGGCAGTATATAAATAATAATAACAACAACCCTGGGTGACTTTGAGGTGAGGGTGAGCTCACCTTTTGACAGCTGTCAAAAGAAAGCAAAGTAAAGAAACACCCTATTTGGAGCCTCTTTGGGTCAATGTCCAGAGTTGGTACCTGCTGCACTTTGATAGCAGGTACCCCCATGGACATTACCCACCCAAGTCTCCACATTTCTGTACTCACGGAACTGCACGAGGCTGGGTCAGACTAAGCCTTAAGGCAATTAAAGGAGTAATCTAAAGGCAAGTCAATAAACAGGCATAGATCAAGCACAGAGATATTGGTCCAGCAAGAGAGCCATTCCAGACAGGAGTTATTATTATTTTATTTCTATACCACCCAATAACCAAAGCTCTTTGGGCGGTTTACAGCAATGGTAAACAGGCAATGGTCAAAGGCACCATTTTACCAGGTAAGAGAGAGAGTTCCAAAATGCAGCCCAAGAAGCCGAGTCAAGCACGAGTCCAAAGGTCGGTAGCATACAGGTTCAGTCATGGAGAAAGGTTAGAGTTACAAGGCTGGTAGTAAGATATTGTTTCCAGCAGCTCTCAAGTTCCAGACTGAAAGCTAATGTAGCCAGGGCTTCCAGAGCCCCACCCAAAGGCTCAGCTGCAACGAAGTACTCTGCACTTTGACAGGAGTCTTACTCATGAGGAGTATCTTTACTCCCAAGTAGACCTTTAATCCTGAGGCGTGCAGCTACTACAATTCTTGAGGTGCACACTCCATCTCTGTGTGGCAGCCTGTGCCTCCACCTTCTGGAGCCGGCATGCTCGAAGGCTGAGTGGGCACTTGGATTCCTCCTCTGCCACCACGGGTGAGTTACAGTCCTCAGGGGTCTTGGATGAGATCCTGGATAAAAAGAGAATGGTGTCATGTCATATCTGGGTGCAGCTGCTATGGTGTGCAGTTTAAGATGGGAACTACATGTGGCAATATACATGTGGCTACCAGAACTGGGAACCAGATATATAATTGCCCTCTTCCCACTCTGCCCTCTTCCCACTTATCTGTGTCCTGATCTCAGGGGTCCCATCAGGGGATTCCTCTGCTGAAAAAGAGTCTGATGCATCTTCTGTACTGATGCCAGAGGTCCCTGGGGGTCTTGCTAACATCAGTGGGGCCCACAGGGAGCGTACACTCTGCCAGGTCAAGTTCTTTGTCTGACAAGTGATTCCAGCTGATGTCAGGGTCAGTCAGGAGGACACAGATAGAGAAAACAATGGGGGGGGTGTGCGTAATAAACTGCCTTGCTGAGGATGACCTGCTTGAAAGCTCATGGTACTTGCTGAGGAAGATTTGCTTAAAAAAGGAATATGGTGCTAACTAATCCAACTTTTCCAAGACTTTATCACTGCCTGAAGTGTAATGGTCAGATTCCAGCACAGCTCTCTCTGCCTCCACCACCCTTATTTATTTATTTTTATTTATTATATTTATACCCCGCCTTTTTCCCTGCAAGGAACCCAAGGCGGCTTACATAATCCTCCTCCTCTTCCTCCCCATTTTATCCTCACAACAACCCTGTGAGGTAGGTGAGGCTGAGAGTCAGTGACTGGCCCAAAGTCACCCAGTGAGTTTCATGGCCGAGTGGGGACTAGAACCTGGATCTCCCGAGTCCCCAGTCCAACACTCTCACCACTACGCCACACTGCCCCTGCTTTTCTGAGTATTTTCTTATTTTCCCTCCCTGCTATTGCTCCTGTTTCTTCTTGTGAGGTTTGCTTTGGAGATTGACCAGTAGATGCTGGAATATATTTTAACCCTTCCGATCTTTTCTGTGTCTTCTTGTAAACAGAATTTTTTTTTTTAAAAGGCAAATGCCTTATAGGGTAAATTTGCTTGCCTGTGAATGTCCTTTTTTAAATTTACGCAGCAAGGCTAGTTGAGCAAACAGTGGGACTCTTTTTGTGCTGGGTAATGAGTAATATATTTTTTTAAAAAAAGTGAAATAGCTGGATAATTTACATTTTACCCATGACCCAATCTCATGGCATTGTATGATTCTCTCATGTTATTGGCTGCTGCTGGCAGTGGGTGCAGAAATACACAACATCGTGAGATCAGGACACAGATAAGTTGTCTTGATGTTGCAGAGTGGGAAGAGGGCAATTATATATCTGGTTCCCAGTTCTGGTAGCCACATGTATATTGCCACATGTAGTTCCCATCTTAAACTGCACACCATAGCAGCTGCACCCAGATATGACATGACACCATTCTCTTTTTATCCAGGATCTCATCCAAGACGGTGAATTTTTACCTGAAGGATTCCATCACAACCTGGGAGGTGCTGGCTGTGAGCATTTCAGATACAAAAGGTAAAGAATTCTGGACACTGGGCAGAAGTTTGCTGATGGCTAAGGAGATGATGTTGGGCCACTACCTGCCTTTGAAAACATCCTAAAAGGATAGTTGAAGCACAACTGTTCTTGATTCTCAACCCACTTCCTTTCCTGTTGACCCTCCTTGCAGGAATCTGTGTGGCTGAACCTTATGAGATAAGAGTAATGAAGGACTTCTTCATTGATCTACAGCTGCCTTATTCGGTAGTGAGAAATGAACATGTGGAGATTCAGGCTATTCTCTACAACTATGCGGAGCGGGACATCAGGGTAAGATTTGGGATTTTGACAGGAGTGTGCATTTAGAAGTGAGGATGTGTGTACCACTTGTCATTCTAGGGACTCTACTGGATGCTGGGGTACACAACTCTTGCATAGTGCATAGTTGTACGTATTCCAAAAGTTGTGCCCCAGTATCGTCTGGGCTGTTGCAAGGAATTCAGAGATACACCTCTTGGATCATGAAAGACAGCCGAATAGAGCCTTGGCAGTGGGGTGGCATGGGGCTCAGGGCTCACAGTTGTACCATGGGGCAAATGTCTTAGTATCCCTGTACATTTGTTCTTTCTTTGGGAGATAGCAATGAAACTTCTGTACCTCACAGTCTTTAGAGCTAGTGCGACTTAATGGAGCTGGTAAGTCCCTGGAACTTAGAAAGTGGGCCTTTGGCAAGCCACTGTTCTCTCCGCCTCAGTCCTGCCATCTGCGATATGAATGTATGAGCCTTTACAGGCACTAAGGTCATCAGCTGGGGCCTTGCTGCGACAGTCCGATGTCAGGTGAGCTGGTACAAAGAGCAGGGCTTTTTCAGTAGTAGCAGCCTTATTAGGGAACTCCATCTCCAGAGTGGTAAGCAGGCTCATTCTGTAATTGTGTTTGGAAGGTTAGTGAAACTGTTTTATTCCAGTAAGCATTCAGTTACAGTATGGACAGTTGAGAACTTTTAGCTGCACTGAAGGATTTCTTTTAGAAATAATGTCATTCTAAAAGTTTTTAAACACTTTTACAGTTCCATATTTTCCCATTCTAGAAAAAATCTTTCCAGATACAGGATTACATATATCACATATTTAAACAAATAAATTTGTATAATACTTTGTCTTCAATATGTGTGTGTGTGTGTGTGTGTACTTGTGTGCAATATTTATACTTAGAAGATGCCTTATTTATTTTATATTTAACACATCCTTAGAAATTCAGTAGCTCCAGAGGGTATTTTAATTCAGTATTTTTCCTGTTAGACATACTTTTCCAAAATGTTAGACTAAAATTGATGGTCGTCTAATACACGGAAGTAAGCAGGCAAGAACCGCACGGTTGCGAACTGCCCATGGGGTCTTATACTGGGGCGTCTTATACACAGAAAAATACAGTATACTGTTCACTATATTAAGAACACATTTCAATTTTCATAATATATGCTGATCTTATTAGCCTTTTTTCTCCCTTTCCAAAATATGACCAGGTGTCTTAAGTTTAACTATACACAGCATATCCCCCAAATTCCTTTCGCCCAATTTTCTAAAATCCTTTTAGCTTCCTGACAATTTCCTTTTATCTTCTTGATAAAGATCCTTTAATCTTCTTGACAATTTCTACTCTGGCTATTAATATTAGATGCTCTGGCTATTGGGCGGTATAAAAATGTAATTAAAAAATAAAAAAAATAAAAATATGCACAATGACCTCTATATAACCCACAAAAAATATTTCAAGTTCCTCAACACCCAGTGTAAGCAGGACCAAGGAAGCAAGCGTCTTCTTTGACTCCCCCCACTCCATTTCTCCTCCTCCTGTCTGTCACCCCATCTTCAGTTCTCGTCTGTCCCTTTACCATCAGACTTGGATATGAATAACATTGGATTCGTGAGTTCTCTGTATAGTTCAGAGCAGATACCGAATAGAGCTTGTTACTCTCCCTCCTCCAGGACCTGTCAAGATCACTGCACCTTCTCCTGCTCCTCCTCTCTGAGGTTACCACCCTCCTTTCAAAAGGGGCAATAGTTAGAACTGGTCCTGGACCACGATATGGGAAACGGGTTCTACTCCTGTTGGGGGCCCCTCCCCATCCAGAGTGGTAATGACAGATGCCTCTCTGGCAGGGTGGGGAGCACACTGCAGAACTCTCAAGATGTAAGGGAACATGGTCTGTGGGGGAATCATGGCACCATGTGAACTTTCTGGAACTCCTCTCAATGCTGAAGCCCTCAAGGTTTTTGATATGGAGCTGCGTGGTCAGTTCAGATAGTATCAGACATACAGGGGCGTAGACTTCTCAGTTTCCCCGGGGGCGGGGGCATGGGGCTAAACAGCTGGTTGCCTAAAGGGGGCTTTGCCAATTCTGGGAAATCCCGGGGGGGGCATTGCCCCACCGGGAAATCCCGGAGGGGGCTTGAAACCCCCCCCCCATAGTTTATGCCCCTGTCAGACAATACCACTACTGTCTACTATCTGAACAGGCAAGGTAGAACTCTTTCCCTGTCCATTCTTGATTTCACACTTCGAATTTATCAATGGTGCATTACCTACCCATATTGAACTTGTTGTTGTGGTTCATATAGTGGGAGAGAACAATCTTCTAGTCTAGCCAATGATCTAGGTTGGAACAAGTCGCTGTCTCACAAGTGGACAATTACTCTGTCGGTGTGGCAGAATCTCTTTCTAACATGGGACATGCCACAAGTGGACCTGTCGAACAGTTAATGCATTCTTTTCTGCAGCAGGTCAGGGATAGTTCCAAGTCCTTAGAGCACATGTTTCTGTATCGCTGGACAGGACCATTCGTGTATGCCTTTCCTCCCTTTCCTCTCCTCACAAAGGTTGTAGCAAAGATTAGGGAGCACAATGCCAATTGTCTGCTTCTCACACCATGGTGGCCAAGGCAATCATGGTTCACACTTCTCATTCACCTGTCATCCTGGGAGTATGTGCATCTTCCATTGATACCAAACCTCCTGACCAGGGACGGAGGCAGGATCCATCAACCAGATCTGGTGGAGACACTACGCTTAACATTGTGGACAATCTGGTGACTCCCCTGAATGTGCAGATACCTCAAGAGGTGCAGCAAGTTCTTGATGTAGCTCAAAAACCATCTATTCGTAAGTCATATGCTGCAAAGTAGACTTCTTTATCTGCCTTTGTTAGGTTACATACTGTAGATTTGATCCAGTTCAGTGCCTGTTGCACCAAGTTCTTCAGTTCCTTCTTCCTTTGAAAGAGAAAGGCTTATCTGTTTCCTCACGGAGGGTTTATTTAGCCACTATTTCGGCATCCTGTGTTCCTACGAATAGAGTCCCAGTTTTTTCAAACCCTTTGGCAAAACAGTTTCTCTGAGGCATGAAAAACTTCACACACCCCAGTTCAGTAACCAACACAAGCATGGTGTTTCTCTGTAGTTCTTCAGGCCTTTGACTACTAAGCCTGTTGAACCAATGGCTAATATTGACCTCCGTCAACTGTCCTGGAAGGTAGCCTTCCTTGTCACAGTGACTTCTGCATGCAGGTCTAGTGAACTTTGCACTGTTTGTGGATCCCCTCCACATGGCCTTCCACTGTGATAAAGTGGTGCTCCGACCCAGCATGGCTTTTCATCCTAAGGTCGTCTCTGATTTTCACTTGAATCAAGACATTGTCCTGCCGGCTTTTCTCCCCATCACCTGTGACATCCGTCGAATCTTCTCTTCATTCCTTGGACGTCCGTCCATCAGGCAATTGCTTTTTACAAATTATGAACCCAAGTGTGCTCACCTTTCCTTTCCCTCTGTTATCAGGGACCACACAAAGGTTTCCCAGTGTCATCCCAAAGATTGTCTTCCTGGGTGGTGCATATCATCAAGCTAGCATATGAACTCACTGGTCTCCATCTCTCGGATCTGGTCCACTCAGGCAATAACTACATGGGTGGCATTCACTAAGGGCATCTCCCTGACAAAGCTGTGTCATGCTGCTACCTTGCTGAAACCACTGATTTTTATAACTCACTACAAATTGGATGTCAGGGCTAGAGTAGATTGCTTCTTTGGACAAGCTGTCCTGTTGGCTGTTCTCCAGTAGGACACTGAACTCGCCTCCAATAAGTCAGCTTGTTACTCACCCATATGTGCAATGCACAGAGACCACAAAGAAGAAAGACAGGTTGCTTACCTGTAACTGTAGTTCTTCAAGTGGTCATCTGTGTGTTCAAACAACCCACCCTCCGTCCCCACTTCGGTGTCTAAATGTATGGTACTGAGGTTTTCTCCTTTGGTTCCAATGCTGCACCAGCAGTCACAAGGAACTGAGGGAATAGGCATGAATGAACCTGCTTGAAGCATGTGCAAGCATGCTTCAAGCAGGATGGTCCCCATTAAAAACTCCTCAGCTATAGAAAGTTCCCAAACGAGGCTTCGCACAGGCGCAGAGCCCATGCGTTTGAATGCACAGATGCCCACTGGAAGAACTACAGTTGCAGGTAAGCAACCTGACCTTTTAGGAAGATGTTTGCTGCTTTTTTTATTACTGTTTTCCTTGGTATTTGATTGTCTGCTGTTTTGTGGCTTTATTGCTTGGTACTGATTTCATTAGCCACAGAACGTTTATATAAAGGAAATGTGGAATCTAGGTATTTTAAAAGAGAATAACACAGTCCTACCTTACTGGGTTGTTGCAAAGAACACTGACACACAGCACAATCCTATGCATGTTTATTCTGCATTCAGTGGCGCTTACTCCATAGAATATGTGTTTAGGATTGCAACCTTGATGTGTGTGAAGTGCTTTGAACACTCTAAAAGCCTAACATAAATGCTACCTACGATTTTAATTATAATGTGTTCATAGTGAGGTCAAACCTGCTGCTGAAACACTTGATTGCTAGCAAAGCCACCAGCCAACAATGGAAATCCCTGAAGAGGCAACAGAGGAGGGGGTTGTGGCTCAGTCTGTTGCAGGGGCAAGGCCGGATTAAGAGCATTATGGGCCTGGTGCTGAGGAGGGCGCGCGGCTGAAGAGGGCGCAGAAACGCTGCGCTCCTCTTCGCTGCCGCTGCGCCGCCCCCGCCAGGCCTCTGCCTCCGCTGCGCTGCCCCCGCCAGGCCTCCGCCTCCCCACCCGCCCCCGCCGCCGCACCCTCCCGTCCCGCTCGCCGCTGGGCCTCCCCCCGCCCTCCCGCTCGCTGCCGCTGCGCCTCCCGCCGCCGCCGCCATCACCACCACCCCCAACCCCCCCGCCACCTACCTTCTCCGCATCGTGTCGCTTCCGGAGCCCCGCCCGCGTCGTTTTGGCGGGAGGAACCAGGGCAACAGGGCTTAAACAGCCCTGTTGCCATGGTTTCCCCAGCAAAAAACAGCGCGGGGGTCCTGTCGCGTCACTTCCTCCTGCTCCTCGGTGGCGGCGGCAGCAGCAGCAGCGGCAGCGGCGGCAGCGGCAGCAGCAGCAGCAGCCACCAGGGCGGGGGGAAGGTAGGTTGGGGGTGGCGGTGCAGGGGTTGTTTTTTTTTGCAGAGCAGGGCTGCTTTGGAGAGGGGGGGCCGCTAAATATTATTTCGCCTGGGGCGCCAAACTGCCCTGCACCGGTCCTGATTGTGGGCCTATTTTGGGGTAGGGGCCTGGAGCTGCAGCTCCAATAGCCCCTATCTTAATCCGGCCCTGTGCAGGGGTGGGGAACCTCCAGCCCAGCAGCTGGATGTGGCCCTCTGCTTAACTTTATCTGGCTCTCAGACATTTCCAGGGACTCTTCTTTGCTGTTCAGGGCCAAGGCCAGGATAAAAGAAATGAGCTCCAGCCCAGCAGCACTTAGGAGGAAATGAGGTGGTAGCTGGCAGAGGAAGGCGACTGTGGACCAGGCCAGGCCCATCGACACAGGGAGAGAAATGGGGGAAAGGCCGACGTGGAGGAGGGGGAGATGGAGAAGGCACAGCCCTTGAGTGGGTGAAAGAGCAGGCCCTGGGATGGGAGGCCCAAAATCTGCAGAGCCAGCAAGAATACCCGTTGCTGCATCGGGCAGTGGTACAACCGTCCTACTCCCCAGTGCCGCCCCCCCCCCCGGTGTTGCTGCCATTCTGCCTACCATCAGTCAGGAGCTCAGCTGCTTTTCCCACCATGTGATATGGGCTGTGATGGGTTGTTGCTTCCTTCCCTCAGTTCAGCAGCTGAACTTCTCCATGCCAATTCTGCCACTGCACGAAGTAGTGGCAGAAGAGAGAACTAAGAGGCTAGGAAGGCTAACCCCACTGTTTATATCCCTCCATTGGGAGAATGTACAATTCTTTCCTACTCTCTGCTTTCCGTTCTTTAGCCAGTTACTGATCTATAAGAGGATCTCCCCTCTTATTCCATGACTGCTAAGTTTGCTCAGGAGTCTCTGATGAGGGACTTTGTAAAAAAAAAAACCTTTTGGAAGTCTCAAAACCTTTTTGGAAGTTGTCTGGTAGTGCCATAGCTCCAAGACTGTGAAACCTAGACACCTGAAACTTAGCATGCATGCTGTACGGGCTCTGGGGGTGTCCTCCTCTGGGTTATTTGGTTTTTAAAATACAATAATTAATTTCAGGGCTTTTTTTCTGGTGGAACTCACCGGAACTGAGTTCCTGCACCTTTTCTTCTATTAATTGCATTACAATTTATCGCCATCTATCTCCCGAGGAAATGTTAATCAAGAGTTCCGGTAACCTTTCTCCAGAAAAAAAAGACACTATTCATTTAACGTATTTAAATATTTCTCTGTTTGAAGCCTGCAGTTCCATCTTCACTCACTAGGGGCAGACTTCCCTAACCATGCACATAGCTTTGCAGTCGATACAGATTTATTTATTTATTATATTTATACCCCGCCTTTTTTCCTGCTGGGAACCCAAGGCAGCTTACATAATCCTCTTGAAGGAATCAGAGGGACAGAGTTAAATGGCTGCCTCCTCCCCACTGCTGTAGGGCAGGCCTGTCAAGTGAATGGAGTGGACAGACCCCCTGCCTTAGGTGGGATTAATAGGGGTGCACCATGGCAGAGGCTATGTGTAGGGGTGCCTGCAGCTGTGGCTTCACTCATACAGGGTGGGTGCACAATGCATGCATCCAACTCTGACAGCTGTGTAAGTTTGCTTGCAGGCTTTGCTGTGCCAAACTAAAGTTACTCCAGCCCGTGCGAAGACAGGTCTGTTCACCTGCCAGTTATTGAATGTATGAGACATATCTTCCAGAGTTTTCTGAAGGCTTTTCCCCAATGTTTTTTTACTGTGAATTTCAATAAATCAAAACAAAAACAAAATTAAAAAAACCATAAAAATAAGTATTACCGTTTTCTTGCATGAAATTTGATAGATCCATTATGGTAGATACATATGCAATGTGTACCCTCATATATTTTATATATAGCAAGATAGATGTACTACTGTTCTTAGGCATAATTATGCATGTACTTAAACAAAGTCAGACCAAATATCCATATATTTGTCCATTTGTAGATTATGCCTAAAGATCACCCATTCAAAAATTGAAAGCATTGTTAAGTCTTCAACCCATTCTGTTATCGAAGGTGGCCTTTTGTCCTTCCAGTGTTGTAATATTAGCCTTTTAGCTGTCAAAAGGGTGCAGAGAATTAGATTGTGAGCCTGAGGGCAGGGACTGTCTTATTATTAATCTGTGTAAGCCGCTCTGAGAGCCTTTTCTGGCTGAAGAGTGGGGTATAAATGCAATAAATAAATAATAGAGAATCCATTTGTGTTGACCTTGCATTAAGTTTCAGGAAGTAAGTAGATAGTTAAGAAGAACATACACACATCAGTATATATTACAGAGCTTTCCATCACAAAATTTATCTGCATTATTACTTCCTCCCAAAAAGAGGTGGCCTCTGAAGGCTATTTTAAGAATCTTCTGAAGAAAGCCCCAAAGAAAATCTAGCTGAACTGTGTTGGGCTTTCTTAAGAATAAAGCATTTTTCCTAGCATTCTGAGAGGTGTTCTCTCTTTGTGGATTTCTAGTGGATGTTTTCCAGTTTTTTCATACTCACCTGCTCCTGCTATTAGCAATTTTTGTTTTTAAAGATGCAACAGCAGGTTTAGCATCTTGTCTAGTATGGCCCTCACTGATCACTCAATTTGCTGGTGAGTACATTGTATCACCAGTTGTGAAGATGGGTCCACACTCTGGGTGTGTGTGTGTGAATAGAAGAACCCAGTATTTATTTATTTTTATTTATTTAATACATTTTTATTAAATAAAAATATTTTATTAATATTTTATTAATAGTATTACTATTGGGGGAAATTGCTATGTCTGTAAGATGAGGACAATGCGGTTTACTTGAAGGGGAAAGCAAAGGAGTTGCAGAGCTGCTCCAGGCAAAGGAATCCCCTTCTCTCCTGTTCAGAACATAGTTGCCAAGACAGACTTATGGATCACGTCCTCCTCTCTTTCTCCTCAGGTGCAGGTGCAGCTGATACACAACCCAGCTCTCTGCAGCGCCTCCACCGCCAAGGAAAAATACCGCCAGATACTCTCCATTAAAGCCAAGTCTTCCAGGGCGGTGCCATTTGTGATCATCCCGCTGCAGTTGGGACGGCACGACATTGAGGTTAAAGCAGCCGTCTGGGGCGGGTTTTGGCTGATGGTGTGAAGAAGCGGCTGAAAGTCGTGGTATGTCCAATGACTCTTGGAGGAAAATAAGGAGGAGGGGAAAGAGGGCGGAGCCATCTGGATTCTTGACACCAAGTTAATACAGCCTGCCCTGCCTCTCCCCTCGCCCCCACTTTACTAATTTAATTTATTTATGTAGTCATTGTAGAATGGAGCACATTCCTGAGGCACTACTTTAACTGAGAGCCAGCGTGGTGTAGTGCTTAGGGTGTCGGACCAGGTCTGGGGAGACCCAGGCTTAAACCCCCACTCAGCCATAAAGCTCAGGGGGTGACCTTGGGTCAGTCACTATTTCGCAGCCTGAGCTACCTCACAAGGCAGACAGACCTACTGGGCACAATTCACTAGAATGTTCTCCTGTGCAAGTCCCATTAACATGAACAGAAGCTGCAAACATACACAAGAGCACAATAGTGCTCTTGTACAGCTGCTGTTCATTTAAATGAAGGATGTGGAGGAGAAATGCCTGATGGATGCTGCCTCCCTTTGAATTAGTGAGGGGTAAAATGCCATTTGGAGTTTCCACTTTAGGTACCAAATCCTTTGGGCCAGCCCTGTAGAGGAGGAGATTTCCTCAAAGTCTACAGTTCTGTACACATTTACGGAGGGGTGAGCTCCGTTGAATTCAGTGGGGCTTACAGTGGCGAGATGCTATAGGTCAGGGACAGAACACAGGCTTTACATGCAGAAGGTCCCAGTTGAAGTCTCCAGCTGAAAAGATCTCAGGTAGCAGGGTTGGAAAAGACTTTGACCCTGGAGAACCACTGCCAGTTAGAATTAAAATAGACAGGATTGGACTAGACCAGGGCTCTCCAACCTTGGGTCCCCAGATGTTGCTGGACTACAGCTCCCAGAATCCCTTGCCATTAGCCATGCTGGCTGGGAATGCTGGGAACTGTAGGCCAGCAACATCTGAGGACCCAAGGCTGGAGAGCCCTGGACTAGATGAACCAATGGCCTGCTTGTGTGTAAAGAGGTTTTGGAGAGATGCTCCACTTCAATGATACAGTACATGCTTTAAATATAGAAGGCCCCAGGATTTCAAACCCGGCCATTTCCAATTAAAAGAATCTCAGGTGAGCTGGGAAAAACTTTTGCCTGTGACCTTATGGAGCTGCTGCAAGTCAGAGGTGACAAGACTGGATCTCACATATGTTACGTCCTCCTAACAGGGCCGGCTTCAGGTTTGAGGCTCTGGCAGGCTTTCCCAGCTGTGGTGGCAGCACTGAAAGCAATGTTGTCGGCTGGATCTAGCCACCCTTTTAATTTCCCACAAAGATCCAGAGTGAAAGGGGCATCTTGGGAATTCAGCAGGTGGCTAGATCCAGCATCCTAGTAGTGTTTGGTGTGCTGGGCCAGAAAAACATTAAAGGGGGAAGCAAGGCAAGCATCAGCAGTGGGTCCTGCCAGGGTGCGGGCCCTATAATGCCAGGTGCTGATACGAGTCCTGCCTGCTCAGTAAACTTCCGTAGGTCTCCCTTGTCTTGGTGGGCTCCACCAGCTTGCTAGGATATTGGCGGCAGTTGTGTGAATTGTATCCAGTAGTCGGTGACAAAGAGTCACTAAGACAGATAAGCTGCTATCTGCTGTGGTTATGCCCCCACTGATCCCTAGTTGTGATACTTTGCAGCCCCACCCGGTGGATGTTCACTCAGAACTTGGAAGTTCCACTGGGCCCAAGTAAGAGAGCATTGCATTTCAGCCTTAACAATTAGGAATCCATGGGACTATCCTGATCTCCTCCTCCCATGTTGTAGTCAGTCACTAATGTGTGACTGAACCACATTGCATTTGTACTGGCAACTGAATCTGATGCACTGGTTTTATGTTTCCATGTTGCTGTTTTGAGTTTCTCTTTGCTGCCATGTTAAGTCTGCAGTAAGACTCTGATAAAAGACAGTTCCTGTTCTTTCTTCCTTACCAGCCTGAAGGGAAGCAGAGACAAATTGTGAAAACATTTGAGTTGGATCCAGTTAGGAACGGAATCAGTGAGTAGCAGTTTATTATTCTTTAAAACTCCCTTTCCACTCATCCTTGAATCCCATGATGCCTCTGTTGCCCAATCCTTACACTCACTTTTCTTTAATCTTTCAAAGCAACCTGGACATAATTTTGCCGGGGAAATTTCAGGCAGAGGTTCTTTTATCATGGGGAGGTTGCCGGCTGAACACAGAAAACTGATGTGCATGTAAAGCACCCCCAGTCCTGTGAGGTGTTGGTCTCATAAACACATTTCTTCAAAGTTTAAGAAAACTTTGCCTTACCCATCCAATTTTTGAACAAATATGCCAGTTATCTTTGTTTTCTTCTTTTTTGCATTTTAAAAATGCCTATAATTCTTCTACTTTATATTTTGCTTCAGCTCAGGTAAGGTGACTGGAGGAGGTGTCGAAGTAGACTCAGTACTGGGGCCGATGGTATGGAGGGCTTCGGTACTGAGGGAATGGACTATTGTTGAGATGGCCTTGCCTCTTGTGGAGAAGGAGGCGGCAGCAGGAACTGTTGCGGGCTAGGTGGTCTAGCCAAAGACGCAGAGGGCTCCTGTCGGAAACACTGTGGCTAGAAGAAGCGAGGATTGTAAAAAGGATCCTGAGGTCAATGCAGCTGCCATTGGTCCCAATAGTATCAGGGTCGAGGTGTAAACAACCATTATGATTGGCCTTCCCAGTCAGACATTGGTGATCTAGATCAATATCTGGATCTGTCGGGGGAGCCTGGGCTCCTTTCTCTGTGCTAAGCTTCCGTCTGTGGAGCCTGAGCGGAGAGGTGTTGTTCCCTCTGGGTGAATGCTGGTACCGAGGCGGGGACTGGTCTCGAGGCTGATCTGGAAGAGGAGAGGAGTCTTGAATCTCTCATTTGGAGATGGACGATCTTGGTACCAAGATCGTCGGTTCCAAAGGAGCTTGGTCTTCAGGAGGACTTTGCCTTTGTGGCAGACCTCCTCAGCTCCTTCTTTTTCTTCTTCTTCCGCTCCGGGTCAGATTTAGATGATGAAGCTTTTTTAGCCAGTTTTTTAGCTGTCTCTAAAGACAGTGAACAACGGAGTTGGAGGATCTCTCCCTGTCGCCAGAGTCTGACCAGGAGGAGACACCAAGAGGATTTGAAGAGCTGGAGAAGATGTCGCTGACATGAGGGCAGCAGATGTAGGTTGATTGATGGCTTCCAATGCTTTCCTCCACAGAACCGCTCGGAGACAATCAGAGTGGTTTCTCCTAGCCTGTTTAGTAAAGGCTTGACAGTGGGAGCACATATCGACTAGGTGCCCCTCACCTAAATAAAACAGGCACAAGGAGTAGCTGTCTGTAGATGGTAATTTACTACTGCAATGGACACACACACTTGCAAAACAAGGGCCTTCACAGCCATCCACTTCGCAAGAGCTCCTCACGAAGAGTTTGTGAAGAGAAGATAGTTTTAAAAAATTAAAAATAAAGATAAGGCAAAAGGAGGAAAGACTGAGAAGATAGAAAGAGAAAAATAAAATGCTAAATAGACCTCAGCGCTGCGGTCAATAGACAAAGAGAAGCTCCCTCGAGGTACCCACAAAGGCAGCCGAAGAAAAACAGAGGGAATAGGCGGGAACCCACTAGTAGCATGCACAGTAGGATGGTGGGGGAGGGGTTCCCGCCTAGAATCCTCAGCTATTGGAAGCTTCCCGAAACAGGCTCTGCACAGGCGCAGAGCCCATGTGTGTGATGCACAGAGACCACGAAGAAGAAGTGTAAGCTACATTCGTCAACCCCCACAGCAGCTTCCCTTCCCCACCATGCACCCGTTGCCCTACTCTAGCTATTGCCCTCACTTTGACTCATTATACAGTACCACTTTAGACATTTCACAGAAGCCACGAGAGAGGAAGCATGAGTGGGTTGTACTGTACATCCTGTTCCCCTGCTTCCAGGTCTCATGTGCAGCAGCGGGCAGAGTAGGTCAATGCAGATCAGTGGTGTACTGGAATGGGAAATGCAGGGAATGTGCAGCTCCAGGGCTTTTTCAGAGTAGGATCAATGAGATCATCTGTCGGAACACCCGGGGTAATTGATGAAACCCTCTTTGCTCTGCCAAGTGAATGAGGGGATGATAATAAGCATTTCAGGAACGGATCCACACCTAAGGTTTATTGCAGTACTCTATTGCTGCCATGACTTGTGGGGCCCACACCACAGACAGTTTTCAGTGCCCGTCGTGCTAGTCCTGCATAATCGTTCTTTGTTTCTTCTGGAACTTCTCGGACTAGGTTTATCACCGTTTTTTCAGTTACTGAGGTTTGCTGTCACAGTACGCGGCTAGTGTGTGCTAAACGGGCGCTGTCATTGCCCGCCCGAGGTGTGGCCACGAAAGTGTTGTCACTGGAGTTAGCCAGTAGTTTTCGAGGGGCAGGGGAAATGTGGCATGACGTGTGTCTCCCAAACTGGTGGGGAAGAGAGGTATCTGCCATTTGTTGTTGTGCGGTGGTTCAATTTCTTCCCCGGAAGTGTCTTAATTTTTTTGCTTGTGAACTTTCCTACGCACCTCCACACCTCCGAGCAGGCTGCTTCGGGAAACCGCATTTGGGTGCTCTTCTTTTTAAAAAAAAAAAAACCCACAATTTTGCTCCTGCACACGTGTGTACCTCCACGTAGATGGCGGACCAGAAACAAAGAACCCCCTCTCGTTAAATGGCCATTTCCCCCTCATGTGAAAGGTAGTACCCCCCAGGATAACCACCATGGAGTTTGAGAGGGGACAGGAGCGGGAGGCTTCCCCCACTTTTTTTAACAGCCACATTCACCCCCTTGCCCAAAGAACAGGGAGCTGTAAATTAGCCAAAAGACATGTTTGCTCAGAAGTAAATCACATTCTCTCCAATGCCCTTCCTCCCAAATGTATCACATTGATTCAACAGGAGCTTTGTGCTCACGAAACTCAGAACAGAAGGAACACATCTTTGAGAAATTGCATTTGAGTGGAGGGGAGGGACGTGGCGTGCTGATCCGGCTGGATTAACCCCGACCCCACGGGAGAGTGGTGGTGGCTGCAGCAGCAGCAGCCTTCTCCTTTTTTGTGAGGGGCTGGCCTGGAAGTGCTTTTTCCTTTCTTTTTTTAAAGATCGCTCCTGCACTTGTTTGCACCTGCGCAGAGACAAAGCAAAAAAAGAAGAAAAAGCCCTGTTCAAGGGAATGCCCAATCCTACCGCTACAGAGTTAGGTGTGGGGTGGGCAAACTGGGATGGGTGCAGTACATTTAACAAGAGTGTGCCCTGTGAGTAGTGAGTGACTGTGGAACGTGAATATAGCAGTACGGGTCTGCTAACTTGACGATATACAGTGTAATGTAGATCTGCCCCAGGTTTTACTATTGTTTGTGACAGATTAGCATAGAGGAAGTCAGAAAACTTGGAAACAAATCAAGCAGAAGCTGGATAATGCTTCCTTTTTCTTTGATGCGATTCCTACTGGTGCAGACATGCATCTCCTCTATGGGAGATGTGCATTTTCATGTGAAGCAGTTTTTAGACTGCAGTCAGAAACCAAGTAAGTCAGCATATATTGCCTTATTAGGAGTTTTGTTCCCCTGGAGTCAGGCTTACATTTGTGGGTTGCATTGCGTCGACACTCGCGTTTTATTTTTATTATTCCCACTATAAAGGTGGAAAGCTGAGCCCCAAAGAGAGAGAGTACATGGAGACAAAGGAAGGAGCAGTGCCCTAGTTGGCGAGTGTTAGGCCAAGCCTGCACAACATGTGACCCTCTGAGCAAACATGTTCCACCAGCCATGCATGGTGGCCTGCTTGGGACTTGATAAACATCCAATTTTTGCTGTCTGTCTTGGATTGAATATCTGGGCAGCGAGGGGAGTTCTCAAGCATCTGGCAGGTCAAAATACATGGCTGGTGGCATGCATCCAGGCTGGTGGGTCACCAAGTTGTGCAGGCCTGTTTTAGGATGGCATTGTTCTCCATAAACCAGGGGTGGCAACTTGTGGCCCTCCAGTCCAGAGATGTTTTGGCCTACAACTCCCATCATCCCTCACCATTGGCTATGCTGGTTAGGGCTGATGGAAGTTATAGGACAAAATATCTGGAGGGCCACAAGTTGCCCACTGCTTTCTTCTGTCATTGTAATAATATCTCAGTCTTCCTATGTAATCCCTCTCTGTAAACCATTCATGTGCTGTACCACTTCTTCACAAGCTCAAGAGAGAAACAGCTCAGTGTGCTGATATGTGTCTTGAATGCTAATTTGCAAAGCCAGTATTTCTGCCTCCTTGTGATGTTCCTCCTTTTCCTCCTTTTTTCAGATGGAGTGCAGGAACTGAGGATCAGTGCCAGTGATTTAGGGGATATTGTTCCTGACACAGAATCAGAGACCAAAATTAGCCTTGTAGGTAAGTTACTTTAAATTATGGAACTGTAGGATTGTAGAAGTGTGTGGGGGGGGATCCTCTTTCCTTAGCTTCTGCTGCCACCCACCATCAAGAATGGACGGCTAGAGACAACCACTCAATGCACTTTTCAAATGGATGGAACATAGAGCTGGGTCTCCCCAGCTGATCTCAGTGACCATGTGGGTGGGCAAAAGCATTCCCACAGATACAATGGCCCCATACTAGTTAAAGCTTTAAAAAGAATAACCAGCACCTTTAATTAGACCCAACAACAGCTAATTTTAGCAGCTCCTGATTCAAGATCTCACCCCACAATTCCCACTTGTTGTTACTGAATGTACACTTCTAGACACATGTACAAATGTGCACACATTCTCAAGACACACATTTGATTTAAAGGATCTTTTACCCTTGGCAATAGGTAGTCTTTGGCAAGAGTGGAAATCCCAATAATCCATACACACACCAGCTTCTTCAAACAAGAGGGAATTTATTAAGCTAGCAAGGATATAAACGTACACTTATTAATCTGAAAAATCAGCATGGTAGAGTGATCATAAATCAAATACAATACAAATAGAAGTATCAGTTATTATATACAGTCATGCCTTAGACTGAGAGCATAATTCGTTCCGGAAACGTGCTTGTAATCCAAAACACTCTTATATCAAAACAAAATCCCCCCAAAAAAATTTGTACAGAGATTTTTAATTTAAGCTGTACTACAGTACTTGTATCGCAAGACGTCGCTTGTATATCAAGTAAAAAATAAATAAATAAATATTTTAAAATTTGCTTGTCTTGCAAAACGCTCTCAAACCAAGTTACTTGCAATCCAAGGTATTACTGTAGATTACATAGGTTCATCAGCCATGGTTGGAACCGATAAAAAACTGGAACACTGAATGCCAATGTGGCGTAGTGGTGAGAGTGTTGGACTGGGACTTGGGAGATCCGGGTTCTAGTCCCCACTCAGCCATGAAACTCACTGGGTGACTTTGGGCCAGTCACTGACACTCAGCCTAACCTACCTCACAGGGTTGTTGTGAGGATAAAATGGAGAGGAGGAGGAGGATTATGTAAGCCGCCTTGAGTTCCTTGCAGGCAGGGTATAAATATAATTAATTAATAAATAAATAAGTTGGGGCTTTTGCATGTATGTAGTTTTGACTGGTGTACTAATGCCTGATCTAGCCTTGTGTACATACACTAGACTACTGCAGACATAAAATTAAAAGCCATTAAATAACATTAAATAACATTAAATGCCTCAGTACAGAGGGCAGCCTTAACCTGGCGCTGAAAGGATAGGAGAGTTGGTGCCAGGCGGGCCTCAGTGGGGGACATGTTCCATAACCAGGGGGCTACCACAGAAAAGGCCTTCTTCTTTGTTGCTGCACTCCGAGCCTCCCTCAGAGGAAGGCCTCAGATATTGAGCATAGTGTCCGGGTAGATTGTGGATGAGGCAGACAGAAGCGGCAACCAGATAAGTGGCAGAGAAAGGGATACTGACGCTCACAGGTAGAGCTCTCCTGAGGGACGTGCCTGGGGTTTCTTTCCTTCCTTCCTTCCTAGCACTGTCTCTGGGAGCCGGCTCTGGGGGATGACCCTACCACCCTGCAATGAATGAGGTTGAGTAGGCAGAGAGCTTAACCACTGATGGGCTGGCCAGGCTGAGACTTACCCTGATTTTAGCCTCCCTTTGGGACAGCACAGCATGCACCACAGCAGTGTTTCTCAACCTTGGGTCCCCAGATGTTTTTGGCCTACAACTCCCAGCATGCCCCAGCCAGCTATGCTGGCTGGGGCATGCTGGGAGTTGTAGGCCAAAAACATCTGGGGACCCAAGGTTGAGAAACACTGCACCACAGTAAGATGTTTCTAAAAGGCATGGGGGAAAGAACAAGTGAAAAGCCAAGGCGACTGCGTCCCCTTTCAACGGCCTGTCATGTGCACGAAGAGCTGCTGCTACCCCCTAGTGCAGTGTTCTCCAACCTTGGCTACGCTGGCTGGGGCATGCTGGGAGTTGTAGGCCAAAAACATCTGGGGACCCAAGGTTGGAGAACACTGCACTAGTGCCTTAAATGCAGAATTACACCTGAAACAAAGCCGTTTTACGGCTTTTGTTGATTCCAACCTTCCCAGGTACCGTATTTAAAAATGTTTTGAGAAGCCATGAGGGAACGTGGCCAGATGCTGCTCTTGAAAAGGACAAAGGAGCCAAAATCTGCCCCCTGAGCAGCCTAGTTCATTGTGCCTAATGATGAGGCTGGCCCTCCCTATTACTGCCAGCTAACATGGAGTCTGTAGTGCAGCGTCTGCCCTGTTACCAGGCAGCCTGCTAACACTCTGCCTTTCTACGTGCTTGGATTGATGCACGAACATTTTTTTTCCATGGTCAGGAAACCCTGTCGTTCAGCCTACTGAAGACTACATTGATGGGACCAAACTGGACAAACTCATCATAACTCCTTCCGGCGATGCAGAGCAGAACATGATCACCATGACACCATCGGTCATTGCCACCTACTTCCTCGACAACACCGGGCAGTGGGAGAAGATTGGGGTGGAAAGAAGGTCTGATGCAATCCAACAGATCGTGAAGGGTAAGGCAAACAGGCACGTCTCCAGACTTGTGCTCCCTGCATGTTAATATAGAAGTATTTTGATGGCTTTTTAATGCATCTCTGGATCGTTTCATAGATTTCATAGATCATAGAGTTGGAAGGAGCCAACAAGACTATCGAATCCAACCCCCTGCTCAATGCAGGAAACTAGAGGAGGGGGTCTCCCATCCAAGTAATCACCAGGCCTGACCCTGCTTAGCTTTCCACACTCAGACAAGCTGAGCCAGGAGGAACCTCAGGTCTGGGGGCCAAATCTGGCCCTCCTGGGATCCCAAGTGGCTCTCCGAAGTTCTGCATATGACCGCACCCCCTTCCCCTGGCCGCACCCCCTTCCCACAACCACTGATCACTTGGTAGTTTCCCGGCTTTTGTGCAGGCTTTCCCCCCCCAGTTCTAAAAGGTTGAAATGTCTCTCCTAAGACTTAGTTGCTTCTTGGCAGTAAGAGCTGTAAGCTACAATATGCTGGTATTTTTTGTATTTGTTTTTTGTATTTTTGGCCCCGCCCCTTTTGCCTTCGGGCCCACCCACCACTGGAATGCAGCCTCAAATTGCTTCTCCAAAACTGAATTTGGTCCTCAGGCTGAAAGAGGCTCCCCAGCCCTGAAGTAGATGGTGCCTGGGAGAATGTCCGTTTCAGGGCATTTTGCTGCTCCATGTCGTTGTGCTGCCCACAGCATGATCCAAGAGGGTTTTTTGTTGTTGTTGTTGTTATTATTATTGAAAAACTGCGCCAAGAACTGTGGGGAGAGGGTAGCTTTGTGACTGACACAAAAGCCATCCAATTAGCACCACACAAATGAAGGTTCTAATATGAACTAGAAAAACTAAGGATTCTATTCTAATTCCCTAGCTGTGTGGAGGTGGTGACTGTGACCTCTGAGAAATACCTATTAATGCCATCTAGTTCAGTTGTCACAGCATTCTCCCAAGGGAGGGAATTTCCAATCTCCATGATCATCTGGAGAACTGAAGCACCAGGATAGAAATCGACAACAATGATGATGATTCATTTAGAAAACACCTGAAGTTTTCTAATTTCTGTACATGGATTAAAAAACAAGACAGAGTCTCCCCACAGTCTTACGTTCTAATATACATGATATTAAAGGAAAAAGGAATGGGGAGGGTAGAGGAAAACAAGCCAATTCAGGTACCTGTTCCTTCATTGATAATATAATGGGCAACCAGAATAGCCACTGGGGATACCATTCTGGGAGGGGAGGACCCAAAATGGTAATTGGTCCAAGCTGGCCTGATGGAATGAGCTTTGTTACCTGTCCTCTCCTTGTGACCCAGCCAGGTGGAAATAGCAGCTCAACGTGTATGAATAGATAGATTTGTAGTTTCATAGATCTATAGAGTTGGAAGGGGCCTACAAGGCCATCGAGTCCAACCCCCTGCTCAATGCAGGAAACTAGAGGAGGGGGTCTCCCATCCAAGTAATAACCAGGCCTGACCCTGCTTAGCTTTCCACGCTCAGACAAGCTGAGCCAGTGTGAGCCACAGGCCTGTCAATTTTACCACTGATGGAAGTTCAAGAAGTTGTTAGAGGAGAAACAAGCTCTGGCCAGACTTTCCCTTCCAGCCAGGCTTCTGGTAGCATTTTTATGGGGCAAGTCAGCCAATTTCAGAACTGCCCTCGCTTACCTTCAAGACCCTAATTGGTGTTGTGCCCACCTAAGCTACTTTTCAGTGTAGAATTTCCATGCTGAGAGACCAGAAGGGAGATGGTGAAAAGCATGTAATGCAGGGTGAATGTGCAACGGAAATAATGCCCAGATGACTTGAGACAGTGCAGCAAAAAAGGAGGAGGAGGAGCAAGGCTTCTTTCTCTGTTAATTCTGCCTTCTTGGATGTGTGTGCTTAAACAACTGGACAAGCATTTCACAGCTCTCGGTCCTCCTCTTTCCAGGTTACAACCAGCAGTTGAGTTTCAAGCAAGCGGACCACTCCTATCGTCCTGTTGGAGGCAGCAGGTCTAGCACTTGGTAAGTGCAGTACTTCTGTGGCCGTGCCCTTCCGTCATGGATGGGCTTTTCATGGTCCTTCCCTTTCATATTCTATTAAACTTCTTCTATTGACCTCCAAATGTCTTCCCTGGCTCCGCACTTACTCAGCTTCTTTTCCCTCTCTGTATGTCCCTTGCTTTTTTCTGTCCCTTCTCCTCATAAACCCAGATTTCACCTAGCATGTTCCTCACCTGCAACCCTTTCTCCCTTGTAGCTTCCTCTTTGGCACCTTCCTTTACTGTTATTGCTTATTTAATAATAATAATAATAATAATAATTATTATTATTATTATTATTATTATTATTATTATTAATGGATGTGTCTCTGTCTGTCTGTTAGTGCCATAGTGCCAAGACTGTGAAACAGATACCTGAAACTTGGCATGCATACTGACCCCAGGAGTGTGCACCTCAGGGTTATTTTGTTTTTAAAATACATCAATTAATTTTGATTTATTTATTTTATTTGTACCCTGCCTTTGTAGCAAAAAAATCACACTCAAGGCAGCTTCCAGAAACAATTAAAATGGATTAAAACGATGAAACAATTCCTATAGTCCCTGACCATCGGCCATGCTGGCTGGGTTTGATAGGAGTTGTAGTACAAAACATCTGAAGAGCACCAGGTTGGTGAAGGCTAGCCTAGGTTCTCTGGGCAATTTACAGGGATTTAAAACAAACAGAATTACCGTATAATAAAAACAAAATACAACATCACTGTGAAATCCACAAATCAATTTAAAACAGAGAGCAAAGGGAAAGGAACTTTGGAGCAACAAGACAATTTAAAACGGAGGGCATAGGAATAAAACTCCAAAGAGCTAAAACTGTATAAAAGGCCTGGGGAAATAAAAACAGCTTCATAGGTCTGGAAAAATTAAACGTTCTTTGCCTGGTGCCAGAGAAATATTAAAGTAGGCACCAAGCGGGCCTCTCCGGGGAGGGCATTTCACAACTGAGGAGCCACTACTAAAGAAGCCCTTTCTCTTATAACCATTGCTGTACCTCAGTCAGAGTATGGCCTCAGAGTATGATCTCAGGGTTCAGATAGGTACATGTGAGAAGAGAGGAGGAAGGACCAAGAGAGGAGGGAGGGGAAAGATAGGGCCAGCAGCTGGTTCTATTAATCTTTCAATCATTGCCCTCTGCCCCCCTTTCTCTCCCTCTCCCCCTCTCTCTCTCTCTCTCACACACACACACACACACACCGGCTTTGCACGACACGACAACGCACGGTGGGTCGTCACCCTTGTTTGTTTCAGAGTGGATTGTTGTGACGTCTGAACCCAGCATGATTTCTTCAGCATAGTTTGTGTCTGAACCTGGCAGCATGGGATCTATATGGCTGTTTGAAAGGTCCATGCAGAGATGCCTGGCAAGAGTGGCGAAAAACCCGACTGCTCCTCGCAGCGCCCTCCACCCCTCCTCTTCCAGCTCGGCAGTTCATTTGACAGAGATTGGCTTTATCCCCTGGTAAGCCAAGTTTCCACCACTATGTGAATATGCGTGATTGACTTACCCCTGAATTGCCGTACCCATGCGGGGTGGGGGTGGGGGGGTTGGTTAGAAAAAGGAAAACGTCTCAATTGTTTTCTTTTTTTAACCATTCCCTGGGGTGGGGGATTTCAGCATGAAAACAGGAGGGGGAAAGCTTAAATCCCCCCTCCCGAATCACCATGGTCCTGAATTGGGGGTACGCACACTTACCCAGAGGTAAGTCAATCACGCATACACACATAACTGTGCTAGGAAGAGGAACATCGCTCCTCCCTGTCTGCAGTGACCAGCCAAGGAGGCTTTTTTAAAGTGTTAAAGAAAGAAAATAAATAAAACCCTCAGCCATCTGGTCCTAAAAAGTTAAGCCTTCCCCATCCACTCCGAAGATATGGCATATATATGTCAACGCAGGTGCTTCTCCAGGCAAGAAACTGGCAGGGGGAGGGGAAAATCTCATCACAGCAGGAGTATAGACAAGTTATGCCACATCATCATCATCAAGCGATCACTCGTGACCGAATAAGATTGTCTTCCAGGATAAAAATTTACAAAAAAGGAGATTTTAAAAGGAGGAAATTCTAAAGAAAATTGTGTTGACTCTAGCAATGGGTCCCTAAGTGACTGTGGAGGCCAATTCTAGATCCACACAGCTTCCCACAGTGAGGACTCAGGTTACCAGATGGAAGATGGTCCTGTAAAGGGTTCATTTGACGTGCTTTTCGCTTAGCACGTTTCTCCCTTTCACCTTGCACTCGGGCTTCTTCAAAGTCCAACCTTTGTGAAAGGCCAACCTCCAGTCAGATCGTTCATGGGCCAGAGCTTCCCAGTTTTCGATGTTTATATTGCATTTTTTTAGATTAGCCTTAAGAACATCTTTAAACCTCTTATATTGACCACCGATATTCCGCTTTCCATCCTTGAGTTGGGAATAAAGTAACTGCTTTGGGAGACGGCAGTCAGGCATTCGAACAACATGACCGGTCCACTGAAGTTGGCGTTGAAGGATCATTTTTTCAACGCTAGTAGTCTTTGCTTCTTCCAGTACACTGACATTTGTTCGCCTATCTTCCCAACTAATTCGCAGGATTTTCCGGAGGCAACATTGATGAAATCTTTCTAGGAGGTCGAAGTGACGTTTATAGATAGTCCATGTTTCGCAGGCATACAATAAAGTTGGTAATACAATGGCTTCATAAACCAGTGTTTTGGTCTTCTTACAAATATCCCGATCCTCGAACACTCTTATGTTTCATTCGAGAAAACGCGGCACTTGCGGAGCTCAAACGATGCTGGATTTCACTGTCGATGTTAGCTGTAACAGAAAGATAGCTGCCAAGATAGAGAAAATGATCGACATTTTCCAGTATTGTCCCGCCAAGCTGGATAGATGGCATCACCAAAGGGTTAGCTTGCACTTGCTGATGAAGCACTTTGGTTTTTTTGATGTTAAGTGAGAGACCTTTTGGAGATCATCCTCTGAGTGTGCAGAGACCACATTATCATCAGCATACTGAAGTTCCACAACGGAGGTTGTAATTACCTTACTTTTTGCTTTCAGCCTGCTGAGATTAAAAAGCTTTCCATCTGTTCGATATATGATTCCCACACCAGTGGGAAGTTTCCCCTCGACAAGATGTAAAATCATGGCGATGAAAATAGCAAATAATGTTGGGGCAATAACACATCCCTGTTTAACACCTGATCCCACTTTAAACAGGCGGAAGATAATTAAACCTAAATTACAACGGCTGTGAAGGCGGAAGTTATGCCACAAAGGCCCCTGGGATACATGCTGGGAGCAGGCAGGAGGACAAAGGGGGAAGCAAACCATGGCAAACCAGCGAGCGCCTGATCATCTCTCAGCAGCAGTGTGGCTTAGCAAGCAATTGTCCAAATCACCATGGCTTATTTTTAGTGTCATAACATGCAAACCGGCAAACTATCTCTCACAATTGTCCACCTCTGCTCCCCCCTACATAGGGTCAAATTCTCTCTGTGCCTGCATATGTCCCTTTGAAAAAACCATGGGGAGCCCTGTTAAAAAAAAACCTTTTAAAAGGAGCCAGAGTTTTGACAGTTCCCATAAAAAGGGAGTGGCTAACACTTTTCCACTTTCCCAAGCGCCAAGAATCTTGGGAAAGAGTGGGAAAGTGAGGGGACTCTCAGAGAAACCAGGTTAAAAAAAAAAAACACCCTTGAGGATCTCACCATGAAGGGGGCAACCAACTGGCCACCCCCTTTTTGTGAGCAAAGATCACTCATGGCTTTGGTTTCTCTTGACAGCTCACATTTTGACAGCTGTCAAGACAAACCAAAGCCAAAAATAAAGATCTTGGCAACCTCTCTGGGTCAATGTCTATGAGGGGTGCCTGCTGCACTTTGATAGTAGACATCCCCTGGACATTGCCCTGGAGAGGCAGGCCATTTCGGACCTGTGCAAGTGCACACTTGCACAAGTCTGACTATTATTTTTTTTTTAAAGATACAACAAAATGTACGCACATTTGGGGCGTATTTTTTTTTAAAGGGTGACGAAAAGGGGTGACCTCTTGGGCACTTTGAAGGAGCTGTCACTACCCGTCAAATGGGAGATCGCTTTTCGCAATCTCCAAAAAAGGCGGGGGAAGGGGGGTAACATGAACAAAAAAGACACAGCAAGCACAAAAGGGCTCGTGATTTCAATGAGGGGCACGGTGCCAGTGCTGGTCACCTGAAAGTGCCGCTTGGGCACTTGTGGTGTGGCTGACACTGGTGGTGGCCCAGGTGAGCTTGGCAAGAGTGGTAAGCTGCTCTTGTCAAGTGGCTCGCTAGCCGCTTCCTGGTACCCAAGATGGGGTCGGTCACCTGAGTTCAGATTACACGACAACCCATCGTGGGTGTGAACAACCCCTAAAACAAGCCATGGGTTGTCAGGGTGGCTTGTTGCCCTCAAACAAGCCACCCTGCAGCAAACGGTCTGGATTCGCAGAATACGACAACCCATGTGGCTTGCCACCTATGATGGGTTGTCGTTGTCATGCGCGCCCAGTCACTGATTACCCTGCCATGCTTAGCCTTACATAATAAAGCAAGTACCTAACTACAGCAAGAACTATAGGTTGAGCTGACACACCCTGTTTTTCACAGGCTAACGGCATACACTGCAAAGGTCTTTGCCATGGCTCCTGGAGAAGCAAATATTGATATCACTGTCCTCTGTGGATCTGGGAAATGGCTGATTCTGGAGAGGCAAAAACCAGATGGAACGTTCCATGAAGAAGCTCCTGTGTTGTCCACATCCATGACAGTATGCTTTCCCCCATTATTGACTTGAACAAGCCCAGGGATTTTCTAGTTCCTAATTCAGATTGACGCAATACAGGAATCAATTAGGAGATTGGTTCATCAATGTTTGTCTTCTGTCTGATGACAATTGCCAGTTGGAAGCTCAGAGTGGTTTCAAACAGGACATAATGGTGATACGCATCCCCTATGGTGCTTGCTAAGTAACAACTTATCTGTAGAGTGCAGAATGCAGATGTCATACAATCTTCAACAGATGAACCATGCCCCCTCCCTGATGAATTTACGCCGGGCTTTAAAAACATGGCTTTTTAGGCAGGAATATGGGGTGGGTTAGGATTCTTTTTTTAAAAAACTCTTATATTGTTTTAATGGTGTTTTAATGGTGTTTTAATGGTGTTTTATCCTGACTGTACATCGCCCAGGGTGGCCGGGTGGCCGGCCAGATGGGCGATTTAAAAATATAATAATAATAAATAATAAACCAGACAGATTGTGAGGGACTGAGATGTGAGCAGTATGCCAAAGTAGAAGTATAAAAGTGCTTGATAGAAATGGAGAAGGGTGAATCAAGTGTGGCTTTGCCAAAACAAATGGAAATGTCGATCTTGGGGAGGGACTTGGAAAAGGTCTGGTCTGATGAACAGAGTGTGGAGGGCAGGGATGGGCAACGCTGGGAATTCTATTTTGTTTCAGTCTGATGGAATTCTGCAGCGTTTCCATTCTAGCAAGCAGTGGTGGGCTGCACTAGATCCCCCCCCCCCCGGATTCCGGGACCATTTTGCGCATTTCTCCCCCTGGGTTTTCCGCCATTTGTGCAAATTGTAATCTGAGCTATGACTGTTGAAGCTTTAGGGGGGGGGGATGTTTGTTTTACACTGCATCCAGCAGCTGATGGCTGTCCCCTCTCCTTTTGCTTCCTTCTAGGGAGGCTATCAGTATGGTGAGCCAACAGTGTCATTAACAGCTTTTGTCGTGGTTGCATTGCTGGAGTCCAGAGATATTTGCAGGTATCGAAACAATGTACGTAAGTTTCTCTTTGTGGCATAACATCTCCAAATACAGTGTAAAAGCAGCTGTGGGGGTGGTATTTGGACCCATATGATACCAGTAATCCTCCCCCCATGAGGCAAATAGATAATGGGGGGGGGGATATAGTGGAAAAGGCCTGTGGCTCACGCTGGCTCAGCTTATCTGAGCGTGGAAAGCTAAGCAGGGTCAGGCCTGGTTATTACTTGGATGGGAGACCCCCTCCTCTACTTTCCTGCATTGAGCAGGGGGTTGGACTCGATGGCCTTGTAGTTGTAGGCCCCTTCCAACTCTATGGTCTATGAAATCTATAAGGTCAAAAATGCCTCCTCCCCCCCTGCTGTGATTAACCTCTTTAAAAACCACAGGATCTCCCACACCACATCTAGTTTTCCGCCTAATAGATAGCCTTAGACTACACTCATGCTTTTGTTGGAGGGTAAGTGTGTGACCAAGATGAAGCCTAAATAACTGCATTTTGTTCACATTCCTCCCTTGTTAGCCTTTGTCGCTCCCATTTCTCCCCCTCTTTTATTTCTGCGCACACCCCGGGCCCAACCCAGCCAGGGGTTACAAATGCGTGGGAGCAAGATTCTATGGACATATATACCTAGCTCGATGGAGAATCACATGCACAAAGGATGCCGGTGAGCTATTCCCAGCCTGATCCAGCAGCCAGGACTGCACATGTGTAGCCAGCAAACAAAGCCAAAATCTCATGTATCAGATGCTCAGGAGGGGGGATGCAGGGTTGGATTCAATTTTTCTTTAAATTCTCCTCCCTTCCCTGCCAATCCGTGAGATTCCAATTTCTTTTACAAGGCTACATACACCCAGTCCCAACTGCTTACTGCTGTGCCCACACTCAGTTTTACAGGGTCAGTGACTAAATTTAGAGATAGTAGGCTTCTTAGGATGGAAGCCTGCCTTTTGCTTATGCTACCCTGAACTCTGATAGCATTACATAAATAATCAATTTATTTAATTTAAAACAAAAACAACAATTAGTACCCAATGTTCCGTCACAGTGACACATGACCAGGAAAAACTGAACTGAAGATGGTTTGCTTTGCAGAGCAAGCTGAACTGATTTGGCTCTCAAAGGCTCCTCTTGAAGTCTGTGTGGAACACGGTTTTCATCCCACGTTAGCAGTTTGACTGCCTATCTGTTCAGCAGTTTTACATGTTTGACTACTTGCCTGGTCAGAACCTGCTCTGCCTCTAGACTGCCAATCCTGACAAAGCCACACATTTGAGTGTGGGTGCATTTTCTCTGGTGCCAAGTCTGGCAATCTCTAATTCACCACTCACTATCTTTGCAATCCCACTGGAGAAACCTAAAGTGGGACAGACCCTGTAGCATTCCTTTCCTTTTATCTTATTCCTGTTCAGGGTGTGGAATGTCTCCAAGTCAGTATATAGCGAAAGAAGAAGCTTGTCCTTTTGGTGTCCCTCCTTTGCCTCTTCTAATTAGTATAAGAGACTCCTCTGTCTAACTGACTGTACATTTCATGCTAGAATAATTTTTAGCATACTGTTTGGAAGTTGCTCTCCCAAGCACTCCTAACATATATATACTTTGCTTTTATTATCCAGAATTTAGAGTTCAGCATCAGCAAAGCCAATAGCTATTTATCAAGAAGGTATGAATCTTTGGAATACCCTTACACCGTGGCCCTCGTGTCCTATGCTTTAGCCCTAGCAGGGGTGCTGAATGATGAAAGGGTACTCATGAGAGCATCCACAGGTAAATCTGTTAGTAGTTCACTGAATACAAGGGGAAAAATAATCACATTTCATGTTAAGAACAGAATGAGAGATGAATGCAATAAGCTTGAACAGAGAATCTAGGGAGCAGTGTTATTATTTATTTATTACATTTATACCCCACCTTTTTTCCTGCAAGGAACCCAAGGTGGCTTACATAAGCCTCCTCCTCCTCTCCATTTTATCCTCACAACAACCCTGTGAGGTAGGTTAGGCTGAGAGTCAGTGACTGGCCCAAAGTCACCCAGTGAGTTTCATGGCCGAGCAGGGACTAGAACCCGGATCTCCCGAGTCCCAGTCCAACACTCTCACCACTATGCCACACTGGGTCTCAATGGACAAAATGCTTATATCTTGAGAAATGCACATGAAAATAGGTGTGAATTTTCATGCAGACTTTTTAAAAAAATCATAAACTGATGCAGAACTGGGACAGAATGAATTTAACTTCGGAAAAATGAGAAAATTAGTGAAATCAAACTTGACAGATTCATCCATCTCTAGTGACAAGCTAAATTTAGGGATGTGTGATGCTGGGGATTCCATTTTGTTTAAACCCAATGGAATTCCACAGTGTTTCTATTCTGGCAAGCAGTAGTGGACTGCACCAGATTTTATTTTATTTTTTTGTGGATTCTGGGAGCATTTTGCACATCCCCCCCCCCCCAGGTTCTGCCATTTGCGCAAATTATAATTTATTTATTTATTTTAATTTCTGTTTTTTTGCAAGTGCGCACCTGCACACTTACAAGGCCTTGCCTGGTCAATGAAAACGAAAGGCCTTGCCTGGTCAATGTCCTGGGAAGTGTCTGCTGTCAAAGTACAGTAGGTACCAACCATGGACATTGACGAAGAGAGGCTGCAAATAGGTTAATTTGTTATTTGTGCTCACTTGACAGCAAAAGACTATAAAAACTCCTAGCAGACTGAGACAGGTAGGCTCCTTGAAGTATTTGGATCCCAAGGCCTGTGGCTTATGCTGGCTCAGCTTGTCTGAGCGTGGAAAGCTAAGCAGGGCCAGGCCTGGTTATTACTTGGATGGGAGACCCCTCCTCTAGTTTCCTGCATTGAGCAGGGGGTTGGACTCGATAGCCTTGTAGGCTCCTTCCAACTCTATAAATCTAATCTAAGCCATTTAGGGCTTTAAAAGTAAGCACCAACACCTTGAATTGGCCTCAGAAGCAAATATGCAGTGAAAGTAGTGATTTTAATATTGGGGAAATATGAATCTGTTTCTGTGTTTCTGTTAAATGGGTGTTTTGTGATTGGCTGTGCCCACAATAGCAGCCATTTTGTAAATGGGCACCCTAATCCAGATGCCATTTTGTGACAGAGCCTATGAATTTTATCAAAATATGTGTCCACTGGCTCAAAAAAAGGTTTGGGATCCCTGCGTTACATTCCAAAGAGGAGGTTACCAGAGCATGGATCTTTGTAGCCAGATTATCTCTGTCCAGGAATAGCTGTAGCTGGTGAACCAGCAGAAGTTGGTAAAAGGCATTTCATGCCACCAAAGCCACTGTGTCATGACTTCACTCATGCTTCCTGTCTGCCCCCTATACATAGAGTTCCATCCCTGAACAGAAATGTAGTGCTCTCTCTACCTTCAAATCCCTCCTCAAAATCCATTTTTCCCTGAGTCTGCAGTATCCTCTTAACCTCCATTCCTAGCTGTAACCAAGCTTTAAGTATGAGTCACTGCTTTTGCCAACATTCATCCCTTGTTGCTTTATCAATTTTTTAAAAAGACTGTATGATCCTTGGGGGCAGGGTCCATAATAATTTTGTTTATGTAACTCTGCAATACGCCAGGTACATGGATGGTACTGTATAAATAAATCATCATCATCATCAGTGCACTTCACTTCACTTGCTGCAGTATAACCAGAAATACAATTGCTAATTCATAAAATGGCAGTTGTGGCTGCCAGGGCCAGCCCTCCCATGAGGCCATTGCCGGGAGGACTGTGCCCTCCTTTGTCACCACCAGGAGAGATGTGCACCCCAGCACTGTCACCGGGACATGACACACAGCTCTGCTGCCACTAGGAGGGCCATGCGCCATCTTTTCCCAGTGTACCTGGGTCCAAATAGGACCAGACTAACAATAGCCAGTTTTTAACTTGCTATGCATTGTGGCACATTGGTGATCTCTTAATGGAATCTGACAGAAATGAGATAGGAGGTGTGGCTGCTTGGAATAATGGACTCGTATCGTATGTCCTGAAGTTTTGGTTCTCTGCTGGTATTTAGGTAGAAATCGGTGGGAAGTTCAAAATAATTATGCCATTAGCATTGAAGCTACCTCCTACGCCCTGCTGGCTTTATTGAGAATGAAGAAGTTTGATCATGTTGGTGTCGTAGCCAAATGGCTGATTGCACAGAAATATTATGGAGGAGCATTTAGAAATACCCAGGTGAGAATCTGCTTTACTGCCCTTGACTGCAGACTTTATGGAGTTGTTTCTGAAGAGCAAGTTCCCGAAGTTGAACTGCTTACGTTGAACAGGTCTACGTGAAACTGACTGAGGAACTCTCCTATCATGTCATGGGACAGAGGGCTGCACAGAAGTGTGGCTGGATTGTCTCACTAGAAAGATGCTGGCCTCAGCAGCCAAATCAATCAGGTTGCACCAAGGCATGCAGATCAGTCCCTCAGAGTTCGTGGGCTTTCTTTCCCTATTTGCAGCATTGTCCTGTCATTATTTTATCATTTTGAAAGTGCCTAAGATGTCTCAGTTGGGGTGGGCAACCTATGGCCCTCCAGATGTTTTGGCTTACACCTCCCATGAACACTCACCATTGGCTATGCTGGCTCAAACTGATGGGAGTTGTAGGCCAAAACATATGGAAGGCCATAAGTTGCCCACCCTGGTCTAGGTGCATTACCGAGCTCAAACCAAGACCGGCCCTACCACCAGGCATGCAGCAGATAAACTGGAGTAAATCCAAAGACAGTTTTGCACCTTATTAAGAAACATGAAAAGAGGCAGCCTGAGTGACGTGTTTCTGGTTCCAGGATAATCTGCGAAGAGCCATGGATTCCTGGCTGGAAGAACAACTCCCTCACTCTTTTTTTCTCTTTTGGCATGTCCATCTCATGAAGATATTGTTGGTCTACAGCTCCCGTCATCCCTGACTATTGGCTGGGGCTGTTGAGAACTGGAGTCCAATAACATCTGGAGGGTCACAGGTTCCTCACCTGTTTTAGGGGATCCATGCCCGGCTGGAATCCATTCAGGCTTATTCCCTTCCATCACATGTGGACATTTCTTGTTCTTCACCATGCTACACAGTAGCAACTACAGTCCAGGACAGATTAGAACAGTGTTCTCCAACCTTGGGTCCCCAGATGTTTTTGGCCTATAACTCCCAGAATGCCCCAGCCAGCATAGTTGTAGGCCAAAAATATCTGGGGACCCAAGGTTGGAGAACACTGGATTAGAAATATTAAGTTACCGTAAGTATCAGTCAATTCTGGCTTACCATGAAGAAGTGAGTGTGCTGGTGCACACTACTTAATTGCTTCAGGTTGGCTCCATCTGCCATGAGTAGCGGGTAAACAAAAGACAGAGGTTTGTTTATGTGATGACTGAACTGGGATATCTGGCTTGTTCTCCTGCTAACAAGCCAGAATCTTAATCTAAGAACAAACCATGGTGTAAGATTTTTGGCTTGTTCTAGACATGTGCACCTGGGAAGCATGTGTGTACACAGATGTGAATGTCACCTACATTTTCGGAATTGGATCCAGATTTGATCCAATTCCAAACCTAATTGTCTGTTGCAAGAAACCCCAGTGCCTCATAAGGGGGGTGGGGGTTGGACTGGGACATACACAGCCATATGTCCCAGTCAAAACCCACCCATTTCCTAGTCAAAAACCCCTTTTTAAAGGGACCCAGACTTTTGACAGCTAGCTGTTAAAAGATGTCAAAACTCCTTTTTTCCCCTAGAAAAAGGGTGTGTGTGCACATTTGTACTTTCCGAGGACATTGTGCAAAATGTGCACCTGAATGGGGTCTAAGTGTGTGTGTGGGGAGATGGGGATCTTGGTGCAAAGGGGGTGTAAACCCCCAAACACCCCATTTTTGCATCCAAAGATCCCTTGCGCCTTTGGTTTCTCTTGACAGCTTGCCTTCTGACAACTGTCAAGAGAACCAAAGGGGGGAAATTCATTTGGAGCCTCTTCTGGGCAATGTCCAGGGGTGGTATCTGTTGCACCTTGGCAGCAGGCACCCCCCCTGGATATTGCCCCAACCGAGGCTTCAAAGCCCCACAGTTGCGCATCAGTTCCTAAAAGTGTTTTTTTTTTTAAATGATCAATTTTTTTGCACAAATATTTTTGCACAATTTTTATTTTATTTTTTTAAAAAGAGCCTTGGCTATCATGGGCAGCCCCTCCAAGGTGATGCTGGAGCACTTTGAAGGGACTGCCCATAGCTGTCAAAACAGGGATCACAAAAGCTGGCTTGACAGCTGGCTTTCACGATCCCCGGTGGTGGGGGGGATGTAAAAAGAAAAAAAGCTACTGTGAGCCCCAAATGGCTCGCGACTGCAGCAGGGAGGGGGGGAAACGACTCATTCCTCCTGCATTGTCCCCTGGGATACCCGCGGGAGGACCGAGGGGAGAGAAGGGCGAGGGAGGGGGCCAACAACTCACGGTGAGCCTGATCGTCTGTCGGGCTCACCGTGGGTTGTTCGCACACAACAACCCACCCACCGTGGCTTATTGCCAGGGCGGGTTCGTGTGACATGCAAATGCGCCCAGTGCGGATGTTCACTGCAAGGTGTACTTCCTTACTCCATTTTCCTTCTACCATTCCAGTCGACCATCTTGGTGTTCCAGGCTCTTGCCCAATATGAGATCGACATGCCACCCCTTGAGAGTTTAAGCCTGGCTGTTTCCATTCTGTTTCCACAAAGTTATCCTGTCACTTTCAGAATTGATCATGAGAACGCCCTACTTCACAGGACAGCAGAGGTATGATATTTCTTTGTGCAATTCTAGGCGTTATTCTTTGTTTAGATTTCTAACCAAACTTATTAAAAGGGTTCATGCAGGGATCACTAACTAAAGCTCAATGAAATTGGTGATATAAAAAAAGAACAGTGAAGCTAAAATTATTGTTTACAGTGTCGTTTTAAAGTCCCCACCCCGCAAAACGGCTTCATCATTCTCACTCATTAAAAAACAGATTCCAAAAGAAATCTTCCTTTGGATCAAGAAAATGTTCAGACTTTGGTGAACAGTCAGGGCTCAGGGGAAGGGAGCTCCATTGTGGGGCAGACACTCTGAGGGCATCTGCCTATATATGCCCATCAGTAGGACGTGGCACATCTAACGCAGAATTGAGAGGGTGCCCGTTTCCGATATACTCCTTGGAGCTCAGATAGACCTTTTGAGGCAGTCACACAAGTCCTTCCATACGGAAATTAGCCATCCCTCCAGAGCTGCATCCACAAATAGCCTAGGATTTTGTTCACAGATACATCCGGGAAGTGTTACAACAGGGGTGGGGGACCATTTTTTGTCCCGATGGCCGAATTGGCTCATGGCAAGAATGTTGGGGGTTGCATGCCACCATGGGTGAGATCACAGCCTTCAGTGAGCGGGGCCACCTCCATGGGCTCAAGTTACAGGAACCTAGATTCCACCTAAACATCAGGAAAAATTTCCTGACTGTCAGAGCAATAAGACAATGGAATCAACTACCTAGGGAGGTGGTGGGCTCTCCCACTCTGGAGGCATTCAAGGTGCAGCTGGACAGACATCTGTCAGAGATGCTTTGACCTAGATTCCTGCATTGAGCAGGGGGTTGGACTCGATGGCCTTGTAGGCCCCTTCCAACTCTACTTTTCTATGATTCTATGATTCTACTCACACACACACACATGATTCACACATACACCATTCACATACATAGAGCGATCCCACCTTGGAGGGAGATATACCTTCCTCAATGGCCATATGACTCCCCTTTCTCTCTGCACGAAGGAAGGAATTCCCCTTTTCTCCATGAAGAAAGAGTGATCCCAGCAAGGAAGAAGAGACCCAGCCTCTTCCTTCATAGCCTGATTAGAGTGTCCTCCTCTATGTGGAGGGGCTTTGGGGGGAGAGACTCTGGGGAGGAGATTGGGAGGCCACACAAGCTTAATCTTACCTGTGGGCTGGAGGTTCCCCAACACTGTGTTACAGTCTCCACTACAATATTTCCACACAGGAGCATGTTTAATTTCTTATTAAAGTTTATCTGTGAGCTCCAAACTTTGCCAGAAACAACTCTTGGTTGAACTTGCAGATCTTGGTGGAATGCAGACAGTGAAGAAATTGCTTCCCATCCCAAACTTACAGTTTTGTACTGGAAGTGCAAGAAGCTACCTTGCAGACATACCCTTGGGACACATATACACTACAAACCGAAAGCCAGTTTGAAACTCGTTAACTCTCATGGCTTCCCCCAAAAAAGCCTTGGAAATGTATCTAAGAAGACTTCTTAGATCACAGAACAATTCCCAGCATTCCTTAATTGGGGACAACACACTAAAACTGACTTGAGAGGGACTTAATGTTTGCAGTGCAAACATTTCTGTAGAGTCCTACTCTTTAGAACTTAGATGTTCTTATATTGCAGGCAGCTAAATTAATTTATTCCACATGTTATATCAGGATTATGATACATACGACCCATTTAAATCACTGGGAGTTGTGCAAAAGCACAATAGATCCCATTCATTTCAGTGGGGCTTGCACAGGGGAAGATATGAGGGATGAGCAAGAAAGCGAGGGAGAGTCTTCTTTTCTTCCTGATATTAAACAACATAAACAGAGCTATGCCGGATTGGACCAGAGGCCAGTCTAGTTCAGCATTCTGTTCACACAGTGACCAACCAGATACCACTGTGCGAACAAGCAGGACATGAGTGCAATAGTACTCTCCCATTCGTGTTCACCAGCAACTGGTATGCAGTGGCATATTGCCCCAGATTCTAGAGGTAACATATAGCCATCATGACTAGTAGCCATTGATAGCTGAATCCTACATGAAATACATTGTCTTATTAACATTCTGAAAGTTCAGTGTCACTTACATTATACGCACTAACTAATTTAAAAAGAATCCAGTGTAGGTGCATGCTACTAGGGTCGCACCATTTCATGTTGGGTGTGTGTGTGTAGAAATAGTTCATCCCCAAACCCCTAAATGTTCACTTTTTTCTTTCCTGTTTGTTGCTATTTTTTTCTGTCTGCTGCTGTTGTGGTGACAGGCATCCCCACTACCCTGGTTTGAGCTTCTGTCTCCTTCCCAGAATGATCCCAGCCAATCAGGAATCACACAGTGAACCTGACGTATCACAACACTATGCAGCCAATGAAATTTGGTTACACACAGAAGTCATTGAGGGCAAAGCCTATAGGAATCCATCTTCTTCATCATGAGACCAGACAGCTCAGGTACCAGGTTTGAATGTTTATATCTAGTGTTGGGCTAGACAGACAAATTAGGGATTCTGCTGGTGTACCAACCACTCCACTGCCCATCAGTCTCTGTGCCTCAGCTGGCTGAGGTGGTCTCGCACATGGTGCTGGAAAACCCCAGGACAGTAGTCCTGCAGAATTTCAAAATTCTACTTTCAGGGGACCAGCTCAGGACGTCACTTCATGGCCACCATGAGGCTGCCTCAATAGGTCATCAACCCAACACATTCTGCAGGACACACTCATGACTTGGTGTTTTCAACTTAATGGGCGGTTGGAAGTCTAGAATTAGGGGCTTTTCTTTCCCTATTTGCAGCTTGAGCTGGTGTACTTGTTTCCCCACCACCTTCTGGTATCCTTCAACATGGGTTCTTCCTACCCTGCCCTCTTTGGATTGCTCTGCCTGAACTATAGAAGAATCAGATTTCCCAAATTAGCTATTTGTAGAGTTGATTCTTGTCTTTTGCTCACACTTTTTAATACCATTGTTGCTTTTCAGATCCATTTGAATCAAGATTTCACCGTGAGAGCTTCAGGCCAGGGACGAGCGACTATGACCGTCATGACAGTGTATTATGCAAAGCTACAGGGGGAGGAGGCAGCTCAGTGCAGGAATTTCAATCTGCAGGCTTCTGTCGAAGAAGTCCAGCTGAGTAAGTCTGAGTGGTGAGCTTGGATTTGTTACAAATAGGGATGTGTGAGGAATCCGATGGGAGGGTGAAAATCCGATGGATTTTCATGATTCGGCAGCCCAGATTTCGGTTTGCCAGCCCTGCACTGGCGCCGACTCGCTATGATGCAAGTTGAGCCAGCTTGCAGACTTCTGTCTCTAAGATTTTATGCAGATTGCACTAGATCCATGTGCTTTTTGGGTGCTTATTTGCACAAAACAGACAAAATGCCCCCAATTTACGCAAATTGCGTCAAGGTATGCAATTTGTGTAACTTTATACGCAATTTGTGCGAATTTCCTTAGTGTTTAAAAAAAAAAGTGCAAACTGCGGCCCATCTTAGAGACGGAAGTTCACGGAAACACCAGCACCACACCCGACTCGACCCGCTTCCGATCATTGGATCGGAAGTGGGCAGGAAGTCCATCGAGCTCAAAGGAGCTGGACTTCCCAGCATCAGAACATCCCTAGTTACAAATACCCAGTTTTAATGAAAAGTGAACCTCCTGAGGATTTGCAGCAATGCGCTTTTAAATTTCAATGTGGATGGTGTCTATGCATGTAGGAGTTGGGTGTATTTGCATCAGTATTCCTGCCACCATTTCTTTTCATTTCATTGTTGCCCCTGAACAAATACTCATGTGATCCCTATACATGCCTGCTTCGGCAAAGGATTGTGGGCTGGGGTTTTAAAAACTGTTTATCTGTACATTTGCACCAATACATCCCCGAGAAATTTGTTCCAGCTTTTCTAATGAAGTGGGGTGCATTTTGAGACCAGATCATGGCAGTGGCAGCTGCTGAGGGGGTTCACTAAGCAAAACTACTGGAGGCCCCCAGTGTGGCAATAGAGGGGGAAAGGCCTTCTCGCCCTTATCTTTCCATGCTAGAAACTGAGGGTGCTGAAGCCTGCACCATATAGGTGCACAGCCGGTCAGCAAACGTGCTAGTCTGGAACCTCCCGCCTTCACTGCTGCTTCCTGGTGCAAAAAATAATAATAATGTAAGGGCAAGAATACCCGTCCTCCTCTATCGCTATCCAAATCCATAGGGATCTTCTCTCTTCCCAGCAGCACCTCCCTCTGCTCCCTTAATTCTATTTCTAGTTAGCTTCAAGGGTTACTCTGAAAAGCCAAGTAAAAACCTTCTAGGACAGAATTACTCCATTGTTTCTGTGACAACTTCTACCATCTACCGGAGGATGTCATAGCAGTGACTAATGTGGATTCCCTGAAGGCAGCCTTCAAGTCTATAATGCTTCTTTCTTTAGGAGTTGACAAACTACTGATTGATCAATGTAAACCCAGAGCAGAAGCTGCCCTATGTAAGGGTTATGAAACTTCAGCTTTGGCTCTCAGGCGATTCCTGGTAAAGAAGGCTCCAGACAAAGACACCAGGAGGAACCTCCATAGGGTGTCCTATACCTCAGCCCTCACAGCAGATGCCTCTTTGGGCACCCTACAACTTAAAGCAGGGCTCTCCAACCTTGGGTCCCCAGATGTTGCTGGACTACAGCTCCCAGAATCCCTTGCCATTAGCCATGCTGGCTGGGTATGCTGGGAGCTGTAGGCCCGCAACACCTGGGGACCCAAGACTGGAGAGCCCTGACTTAAAGCCATGTCCCTAGCCTCAGACATGGTAGCTAGAAGGAACCACTGACTCCATAGCTGTGGCTCACACTGGCTCAGCTTGTCTGAGCGTGGAAAGCTAAGCAGGGTCAGGCCTGGTTATTACTTGGATGGGAGACCCCCTCCTCTAGTTCCTGCATTGAGCAGGGGGTTGGACTCGATGGCCTTGTAGGCCCCTTCCAACTCTACAATCCTATGAGGTAGATGCTAAAGCCAGCCTAGCCAGTATTCCAGCCTAACTAGTCCTGTGCGGCTCCTTTGGTATTCCTGGGAGAAAGAAGGCATCCATGCATACCCTTACTTGGATGCTCCTCTTCCCAACTTCAGTGTCTGGGACAGTAGGAATTATCACCTTCACACTGCAGAGGTATGGCTTCTTCATCAGTAGGAAAACTCCTGGTCCTTTTCTTTCTTTGGGCAAGACAGGGCCGGATTAAGATAGGGGCTGTGGGAGCGGCCGCTCCAGGCCCTTAACAGACAATCGGCCCGCAATTATAGGGACACGCGGCGATTTCCCCCCCTTCGGAGTTAGCTCTGATCGTTATCATTCAGCATAATTAATGATTTTTTCAAGATTAGAAAGGTGTTCTAAGCACATCTGCATTACAGGCTTGAGGCAAGACCTAGCAAGAACTGTTGTTCTCAAATTAGCATTTCAGTATCTTTGCATTTCAATCACTGTTACTACATTTCTTTGTGAGAACGTCTAGCACATGGGGGGCTTGCTAGGGTCTGTAATATTCAGATTTAGAAGGGACCTCTCTCTCCAGCCTCGAGCAAAAGATCTTTCTGATTCGCAGCTCAATTGTTCAAATGCTAGTTTAACAACAAAAAAAAAAAAAAAAAGCAACAAGAACAACACAATTATTCTTGGTCAAGCAAAGCTTCCTGGCTTTTTGTTGTGGCTGCTTTTTTTTTTTTTAATAAATAATTTGGGGGAAATTGGGAAGACCCTTACTGATGAGCTGCAGGAGTTTTTGCTCCGTCAAGCGACCCCTCTCTGCCCACCCGCCTCTAAAATCTCCACCATGACTTCTGCTTGCTATGGGACAAACCTCTGGGATGGTCTTTACCTGCCGCTGGTCCTGATGGCCCTCCTCTGCACAGGTAAGGTTCAAAAGTTTGACTCTTTTGATCTGCAAGTTCTCCTTCTCCTTCTCCTTCTTTTCTGTAAAAGGGCTTTCCCTCTTTTGTGAGCCAAACTGAACGTAAGGGCTGTGTGTTTGTGGGTGTGGGTGTCTGCCTTTTGGGGGTGTTGATCCTCCTGCCGCCTGCAAAATGTCACCTGCTTGGCTAATACTGTGTGTGTGTGTGTGTGTGTGTGTGTGTGTGTGTGTGTGCATGTGCGCTTTCATTGGGAATTGTGTGGCATTTTAAGTTTTATTTTGAAAAACCCCAGAGAACAGAGTTCACCAAATATCCCTCTTGGATATTTTGGACTACAGTTCTCATTTGCCTCAGGCAGCATGGCCAGTGGCTGGGGAAGATGGTTTATGTTTATTTAAAAATGGTTGTTGTGAATGTTCTATTTATGTGAATGTGTCTGCCTTTTGGGGGTGTTGATCCTCCTGCCGCCTGCAAAATGTCACCTGCTTGGCTAATACTCTGTGTGTGTGTGTGTGTGTGTGTGTGTGTGTGTGCACGTGCGCTTTCATGGGGAATTGTGTGGCATTTTAAGTTTTATTTTGAAAAACCCCAGAGAACAGAGTTCTCTCTGTGTGTGTGTGTGTGTGTGTGTGTGTGTGTGCACGTGTGTGTGTGTGTGCTTGGCTAATACTGTGTGTGTGTGTGTGTGTGTGTGTGTGCACGTGCGCTTTCATGGGGAATTGTGTGGCATTTTAAGTTTTATTTTGAAAAACCCCAGAGAACAGAGTTCACCAAATATCCCTCTTGGATATTTTGGACTACAGTTCTCATTTGCCTCAGGCAGCATGGCCAGTGGCTGGGGAAGATGGGAGCTGGGGCCCCAAACATTTGGAAGGGCCCCGGTTGGGGAAGACTGCCCTAGAGGTTAAAAAACGTGGAGGTACTTATCATCAACGATATGTGATGAACGGTTTTATTGAGTTAACAAGCTTATTGTTTACAAAAAAAGATAATATTTTCAATATGTTTCTGTTTTGGCACTTTAATGGTAATTAAAATATTTAATTTGTTTTAATATAAAATTGCGTCTTCATTTTATTTATTTCCATAAAAAGGCCCACCAAAATCCTCAGCACCAGGCCCATAATGCTCTTAATCCGGCCCTGGGGCAAGAGTTTTTTTCGACATCTCGTTGGACTTTCCTTCTAGCTTCTTAATCAGCTGGACCTAGAGATTCTGGAGCTAGCATCTCGAAGGAAATCCAAAGGTAGAGCATGCTCAGCCACCTGAATCATGGAAGGACCATAGAGGTTTATCCCAATCTATGCCAGCCTCTGAGGCTGTGGGGCCCTGTTGCAACAGGAGACGGCTAAAAACAAAAACGTCTCAGCATCGTGAGCACTTAGACTGGCTCTCCTCTGCCTTCAGCACCTGATCAAGGGCCACCATGTCTTGATTAGAACAGCAGCACAGCCACAAAGGTTCGCATCGGTTCAGCAAGGAGGCATTCACTCTCTCACTTCTGTTGGAAGCTACTACCCTTTCCTTCTCAGCAGAGGGCTATATGGAATCCATACAAGCAGACCACCACAAGGGAACCCTTGACTCCCAGGCAGACTAATTCAGTTACTAGATGCTGGACACATAGCAAAGTAATTGCTGAACTTTCAGATTTTCGATGCAGTGACATCAAATTGGATTGGAAATCAAGGAGTAGACCCAGATTTGGTATAAGGTTTCAAGAGTGTGGTGCAGAAATAGTCGATGTCGGTGTCAAATTGTTAGAGATGGGGGAGGAATTCGGTGGGTCTGATTTCTGAAGTGGACTCACCTGATCCTCAACTCACATACCAGTGTGCAGATTGGATGGTGGCCTGCTTCAGAATCTAAATTCTAGAATGAGATGGACATTGTAGGGGGGAAAACATGGTTGCCCCCCTAAGTCCATGGGGGCAGCCATATTCTTTTCCCTACAATGTCCCTGGGAGGGATGGCATGTATAGATGATGGATTAATCCTTTTTTCATAAAGATTTTGGTGCCACTAGACAGTCGAGCTTGTTATTCCTCTTTAAAATAGTCTCATTGCTTCTTGGAATTTATGCAAAGAGACTGGTTCTTTTTTCTTTTGTCAAATAATTTCTAGGTAATACGGAAGGCGTAGGAGCCCTGGGAGCAATCAAGATCAAAATCTGCACCAGGTAAGGATGTTGAGCTTTAAAGAAAACTCTGGGCCAAAACTGGAGGTTCAAAGTAATAATGGAAGGAGCTGAAATAGTTGCAAGTTTCTTTTTAGAAGAAAAGAGTTTAATCAATAGATTCAGAAGGTTTCTTCCATTTCACATCTTATCAGGAGATTAGCATGGTAGTTGAATATACCATATTCTGGGCTAAGGATTTATTTATTTATTTATTTATTATATTTATACCCCGCCTTTTTTCCTGCAAGGAACCCAAGGCGGCTTACATAAGCCGCCTCCTCCTCTCCATCTTATCCTCACAACAACCCTGTGAGGTAGGTTAGGCTGAGAGTCAGTGACTGGCCCAAAGTCACGCAGTGAGTTTCATGGCCGAGTAGGGACTAGAACCCGGATCTCCCGAGTCCCAGTCTAACACTCTAACTTATGAATTTCTTCATGAACAAGATGGAAAGAACCACTCCTGTCTGTTCCTTCATATGCTGTGCCTGCCAAAGACAGCATCTGATTGGTTCAGCTCACTGCTACTCAAAGTTAAGCAAGAAAAATAAAACCCTTTCAATAAAAATGGAGTGGCGCGGTGCTACAGCCTCGGCTGGCTGCCTGCCGCAGCATTTCCTTCTACCAGTGGGACAGTAGGAAGAGGACAAGGAAGAGGACAAGGAGCTGCTGCCTTCTCCCCCCCCCCAACCCAGTTTTAAAAAAGGAGGGCTGGCAAGGCAGCAGGGTCCCAGGAAACAACTTTCCTGGGGCCCCCTCAAATGGAGCAGTGTCTCTGTTGGCAGGTAATCCTTTTGGAGAGTTATTTGAAAATATTTTATTTTCAAGGACATGCAGAAGCATCTTCCTCTGTTCCCTAAATAAGAGAAGAGACCTGTCAAGCCACCTATTAGTTCCTTATGCCCCTTTCAACACGTTTTGTCATAGGAACTTCACAGACTTTCACAGGATGCCAACAGCCTGCTGGTAAGGACAAGGGTTCAGAGTTTTCACCTAGGTGGAGAAGCTTCTTCCACAGATAATTGGGTGATTTCAACATATTCAAGAAGGTTACTGGCTAAAACTCACTGGTATTCAATACCTAGGTTCAAGGTGAAACATCTTTGCGTTCTCTGAGAAATCCAGTAACTCCTTGGATCTCAGGAACTGAACCAGTATCTCTTCCAACCCAGCATTCAGATCAGGTACCACTCCAGGAAGAGTTCTCAGATATTTTAAAAGTAATTACAAGTGTAAAGGCATTAGCAGAGGCTCCCCAGCAAGGGAACTCTCTAGCTTGTGTCAATCTCACAGAAGCATATAGCCAGAAGCTCCACAGATATCTCAGACGTGCTTAGAAAAGGAAATATTAAGCAGTTAATATTTCAGGTGTTTCCATTCCAGATCTCTTCTGCTCTGAGAGTTTTCTTTTTTCTCCAAAGGCTGATGGTCTCTCTGGTGTCTCACCTGCACCTGCAGTGGATTCACATTAAACTATATTTACCTAACCATCTAATCTGGCTTTAACTTTGACAGGGACTCAGAATGCCCAGGTGACCTTGCAAAGCAGTGCTCATGAGTTTTCTAGTAAACCTGTAAAACATTTGTTCAGTTCCAACAAAATTCCCTCAAGATTTCAGGATTGTGTGTGTGTGTGTGTGTGTGTGTGTGTGTAAACCACTAGCAAACTATCAGCTCAGTGGTCCCAGGGACTGCTGTATACCTTCCTTTGTTCACTTTTCTCATGAGAGCTCTGCATAAAGTAAAGGCCCTCAAGGCTCAGTTCCTAGTGCTGGCCCCATTTTGCTGGCCCTGAAATCCTCACTGGTTAAAACAGTATAAAGAGGCCACGCTTAAAGTACTCCACAGGTGGCATCTCACCCCACCCAAACTCCAGCCCTTTAACAGAACATTATCACCAACATGCTGGATGGATGGGACAATATGGCTCTCTGATGCACATGTGGCTCCTCCGTCCAAAAGTCACAGGTTTCTGGGAACAGGTCTTACAGATCCTATCTTAGCTCAGATAATGGGGCAACACACCCAGCCTAATGGGGCATTGCTGCTGCTACTACCCATCTTTGAAGCAGAAAATGAACACCTAAATCAAATCACCATGCTTTTTGGCAGCAGCCAGGCTGAAAGTAGCAATGCACTGGAAATCAGCAATAGGACCCTCAGTGAGAAGCTGGATGGGCAGAGTCTGGAAAATGGTATTCTTGGAAAAATGAACGCATAATAAGAGGAAAATGAAAGAAAGAGAGCCAGTGTGGTGTACTGGTGAGAGTGTTGGACTGGGACTCGGGAGATCCGGGTTCTAGTCCCCGCTCGGCCATGAAACTCACTGGGTGACTTTGGGCCAGTCCCTGACTCTCAGCCTAACCTACCTCACAGGGTTGTTGTGAGGATAAAATGGAGGAGAGGAGGAGGACTATGTAAGCCGCCTTGGGTTCCTTTCAGGAAAAAAGGCGGGGTATAAATATAATAAATAAAATAAATAAATATAGAAAACAAAGACACATTTGCCAATACATAGTATCTCTTTATTGTGTATGCCAATAAGGAATCTTCCCCCTATAACCCACCAGCTGAACTAATGAAGTTTCGTTAAAACTCATTTTGAAATACCTTACAATGTCATGTGACCTTCCATTTGTGTGCTTGTTTCTCGTTCATAGTTGATGTTCTTTTGTTGTTTTGACATGAAGTGATCTGTAGAACAACTTTACCGTACAGTGTAAAAGAGATATAAAAATAAAAATATTAATATTTTAAGAAACAACAAATATGTATCCGCCAAAGTGTCCTTCAGATGCAGTGTCATACAGCAGGTCCTGCAGAGAATAACATCCCACCCAATCCTGAGACACTGCTTTTGGATATCCTTTTGCTGTCTGCTCCACTCTCCCACTGAGTGAGAGTGGAAAGTTGGACTTACCATGAAGTGCGCGTCTGACAATGGACAACGGACAATGGAGCAGACAGGCCCTGCAACAGCATATGACGTTACTCTTTAGTTGATGGGGGAAGGTTCTCTCTACTCCTTTTTTGTGGGTGTTTGCACAATTCCCGAGTCATAGCTAGTCAGGGATTATGTTGGATTCCTCCTTCTATCTGTCCTTCTTACCATTTTTCTACTGCACTGCTCAGATGATTCCCACACTGATCAGCTGGGGGGAGGTGTGCAGGCGCTGCGAGCCACATGAGATGTGTCTGAGGGCTGCATGTGGCCTATGAGCCAGGGCTTGCCCGCTTGTGCTCTAAGCAGGGATGTTGAAGAGTCCTTGGTCTCAAGTCACGAGTCAAGTCCGAGTCCTTGACACGAGTTGAGTCACGAGTCAAGTCCGAGTCCTTGGTCCAAAATGGTGACTCACGAGTCACGAGTCACGAGTCACTCCCAAAGCTGACTCCACGAGTCCCTATTAAAATCAATGGGTTTTTCCCCAACAAAATAAGGCTACTTCAGATGTGTGGCTTAAATAAATTCAAGGCACAAGTGTGCCTTTTTATTTCAAAAACTCTGCAACTGATTTTGACAAGAACAGACCAGGCAGCCAAACCCAAAATAACCAGGGAGGCAGGGAACCCCAAACAGGCAGGCAGAGGCAGCCAAACCCCAAAATGTCTGAAAGGTTGCATTTGAGGAAAATGATTTTAAAAAATAAAATCTTCGCCGGCAATCGCACTTCTCTCCACTCCTTCTGGCACAGCCCAGGGATGTTGAAGAGTCCTTGGTCTCGAGTCCCGAGTCGAGTCTCGAGTCCCATTAAAAATATTGGGACTCGAGTCAGAGGGGAGACTCGGTCTGACTCACAAGTCGAGTCCTGGAGTCCGAGTCCCCATCCCTGGCTCTAAAGCATCTGAAAAACTTGGACACACTGTGCTACCTCTTCTCTGCAATTCTCAGTGTTTTATTTATTATTTATTTCTTTATTATATTTATACCCCGCCTTTTTTCCTGAAAGGAACCCAAGGCAGCTTACATAATCCTCATCCTCCTCTCAATTTTATCCTCACAACAACTCTGTTCTTTCTGCAAGCCAGTCCAGAACTAGTATTCTATTCGTTTTGATATGAGGAGCTGTTCAAACTGAAGCCAAATCTATTTCTAAGCTGAGAAATCCATTCTGAGGGCAATTTTTCTTCTATCCCTGCATTTAGGTATCTTGGTCAAGTTGATGCTCCAATGACAATCATTGAAGTTTCCATGCTCACTGGTTTTGCACCTGACACTGAAGACCTTAAGAGGGTAAATGAGCCCTCTTTGTTGCTGGAATTGTCTGCTTAAAATTGTTATTTTAAGATATTGGACTAGAAAATTCACTGCAGCCAATGAAAAGCTTTTGATCAGGGGATCAGATCTATAGAGAGAGTGGATTCAGGCTAATTATGAATGCCACACATTGTTCTCCTGTTGTGTTGCTTACTGGGCTAGGATGCAATAGAGAATGGCACCCCACTTCCTTGCAGACAGATGTCTGTATAACTGTGGCCCTTGCCAACACTGGCATCATGTAGCTTCCATTGTCAAAGACTGCCCTATCATGAGACAAGGTAGGTGAGTCACCGTCTTAGGCAGCAGATTTTGGATGCAGATCCGAGCTACGCAGTAGGAGACAGACAGTTCTGACCTTCTGCACTGGGAAGTTCTCCTGTGCAAGGCTTCTTGAAATAAATGGGAGTTGTGCAAAAATATCTTGTGCTGGCCCCTCCTCATTGTGGCATACATTGAATGGGAGTTGGATTATCATGCAGCACATGGCAAACTGTTGTTTGCGAGATTGAATGCTCTGAAAGGGACAAACCATTTTTGTACAAATATCAATATGGATAGTGAGGCCACAGTCCTGTAACTTAAGGAATTTTCATATATCATTAAATAGATTAAGTGTGGTGCTGATTCTAAATCATGCTGATGTGACATGGGAAAGTAAAAACAAAAAAAAACCTCTTGTGGCACCTAAAAGACTAACAAATTTATGATGGCATAAGCTCAGAAAAAGTACATGATCAGATGTTGCAAAGAATTGATTTTGTTTAGGAATGTGCAAAATAAGTTTAACTTGATTGCAATGTAAGGATGTATGTTACTTCCTTGACAAATTTATTCTTATTGACACTTTCTGCTTCTCTCAAAATCTTTCAGATACTTTTCCTGAGCAGGTGCCTCCAACTTTCTTTTGAATTTTGCTATAGGCAATATGCTAAGACAACTTTGATCCTGAGGGATTGTTTGATTCTATGTATCCTGCTGGTGCCAATGATGTTTCTCTTGTGTTTTCTCTCTCCATTTAGCTTTCTGAAGGAGTTGGCAGATACATCACCAAGTTCGACAACATCCCTTCTGAAAGAGAGAACTTCTTCCTCTATTTGGATAAGGTAAAGAGGAAGTAGGTCTGGTGTGCTTCTTGGCAAGATCTCTGTGGGCTGAAGGGGATGGGGTGTATCTTCCTGAGCTGACTCAAGAAGCATTTTATTATTTATATTTATTTATTTATTATTTATATTTATTTATCGCCCATCTGGCCGGCAACCGGCCACCCTGGGCGATGTACACAGAATAAAAACAATAAAATACATTTAAAACAATATAAAAATTTTAAAATCTTAACCCACCCCATATTCCCGCCTGAACAACCAGGTTTTTAATGGGCGATGGAAGCTCAGCAGAGAGGGGGCATGGCGAAGGTCACTCAGGAGAGAGTTCCACAGTACGGGGGTCGCCACAGAAAAGGCCCTCTTCCTCGTCCCCACCAGTCTAGCTGCTCTGGCTGAAGGGACAAGGAGAAGGCCATCTGTGACAGATCTTGTTGAGCGGCCCACTTGGTGTTGCTGGAGACACTCCTTGAGATAGACTGGACCGGAGCCGTATAGGGTTTTAAAGGTCAAAACCAACACCTTGAATTCGGCTCGGCAAGCAACTAGTAGCCAGTGCAACTCCTTCAGCACTGGCGTGATGTGATTACGCCGGCAGCTGCCTTTAACCAGGCGAGCCGCCGCGTTCTGTACCAGCTGCAGCTTCCGAACCGTCTTCCAGGGTAACCCCACGTAGAACGCATTACAGTAGTCTAGGCGAGAGGAGACCAAGGCATGAACCACTGATGGGAGCAGGTGATTAGGAAGGTAGGGGTGCAGCTGCCGTATCAGATGGAGTTGATACAGCGCCGCCCGGCTCACAGCTGCCACCTGAGCCTCCATGGACAGCTGGGAGTCTAGAATGACCCCCAAGCTGCGGACCTTGTCCTTCAGTGGTAGATGTACCCCATTCAGCACCAGCACAACATCCCCTAACCTCCCCTTGTCCCCCACCAGAAGTACCTCGGTCTTGTCGGGGTTCAGTTTCAGCATGTTCCTTCCCATCCATCCAGCCACTGACTCCAGGCACTTGGACAGGGTCCCAACGGCCAACCTCGGTGAGGACTTGAAACAGAGGTAGAGCTGCGTGTCATCCGTATACTGATGACACCGCACCCCAAACCTCCCAGCAGCTTGAGGTAGATGTTGAATAACATCGGGGAGAGGATGGAACCCTGCGGCACTCCACAAGTGAGCAGCCGAGGGTCCGAAGCCTCCTCCCCGAGAACTACCCTCTGATACCTTCCAGAGAGGAAGGACCAGAACCACTGCAATACAGTGCCTCCCAAGCCCAACCCCTCCAGGCGGTCCAGGAGGATACCGTGGTCAGCGGTATCAAAAGCCGCTGAGAGATCGAGGAGGACTAGAAAGGAGCATTCGCCCCTATCCAAAGCCCTCCTCATATCATCCACCAAGGCGACCAAGGCCGTCTCCGTCCCATGTCCAGACCTGAAGCCCGACTGGCACGGATCTAAATAATCGGCTTCATCCAAGTGTGCCTTCAACTGAGCACCCACCACCTGCTCGATCACCTTGCCCAGAAATGGTAAATTGGAGACTGGGCGAAAGTTGTTTAAATCCTGGGGATCCAAGGAGGGCTTCTTTAGAAGCGGTCTTATTACTGCCTCCTTGAGGGCTGATGGCATCACTCCCTCCTCGAGGGAGGCATTCACCACCGCCTTGATCCCCTCACCCAGTCTCTCCATACAACTCATGATGAGCCAGGATGGGCAAGGATCAAGCAAGCAGGTGGTCGGCCTCACAGATGAAAGTACCTTGTCCACTTCATCAGAAGGAAGAAGCCGGAACTGATCCCACAAAACCGGTCTGCCATTGGCCTCCTCCCGCTCACTCCTTGTGTCCACGATGCACGATATCCCACTCCTAATCCAATCGATTTTATCTGCGAAGTGCTTCGCTAAAGCCTCACAGGAGGCTTTAGATTGTTCCAGTGGGTCCGGAGCGACTGGACCGACCAGACTCCGGACCACTTGGAACAGCCTCCTGGGGCAGCAGCACTCTGCAGACGCAATGGAGGCAGCATAGAAATTCTTTTTTGCTGCCTCCACCGCCACCCGGTAGGCTGAAGATGCAGCTCTAACCCGTGTTCGATCGTCTTCGGAGCGGGAATTACGCCATCGGCGCTCTAGCCTTCTCACCTCTTGTTTCAGAGCTCGCAGCGAAGGAGTGAACCATGGCGCCGTGCGAGCTCTGTTTAGGTGAAGAGGGCGCTGCGGGGCAACTCGGTCTAATGCCCTGGTGATTGCAGCATTCCAGTCGTCCACCAGGGTCTCGACTGAGCTACCGTTTGTGTGCTCCAATTCCCCAAGCGTGTTCAGGAATCCATCCGGATCCATAAGATACCTGGGGCGGACCATCCTAATAGGTCCCTCACCCCTGCAGAGGGGTTGTGGCATCGAGAAATCCAACCCCACCAGATAGTGATCTGACCATGACAAGGGGGTGGAGGATATACCCCCAATTTCCAGATCATTTCCCCCCTCTACAGAAACAAAAACCAAGTCCAGTGCATGACCGGCTACATGGGTAGGTCCAGTTAATACAGGGTACAGCTCCCAGGAAGCCATGGTCTCCATGAAGTTTCGAGGTGCCCCCGTGAGGACAGCCCCCGAATGCACATTGAAGTCCCCCAGCACCAATAGCCTGGGGGACCACACCCGCACATCAGAGACCACCTCCAGAACCTCGGCCAGGGAGTCTGTCATGCAGTGTGGTGGACGGTACACGAGCAGAATCCCCAGACTGCCCTTTGGACCCAACCTCCAGTACATGCACTCAATAAACTTGGTCTCCCGGAGAGGGAGTCTGGTAAGGACCAACGACTCCCGATAGATAACAGCCACTCCCACTCCGCGTCCCCCAACCCTTGGCTGCTGGGCATACGAGAAACCAGCCGGACACAAGGCCGCCAGAGTTGGAGCAGCAGCCTCATCCAGCCAGGTTTCCGTAATACATGCCAAGTCCGCACCCTCATCCAGGATCAAGTCATGGATGAAAGATTTTTTTTGGGTAATGGACCTGGCATTGCACAACAGCAAATGCAAGGTGGGGGGAGGAGCCACACATCCCCCAGTTATCCCTTGGCTCTAGGCAGGCCCGGGACAAGGGATAGGTATTAAGCATTGATCCCTTGCCCCCTTAATCGGCGTGGCCTGCCCCAAGCGCTCTGCCAGCATCTGCCGCTCAACAGTGGTATACTTTGCTTGCCCCCCAGAACTCCCCCCATTATCTCCCTGGGAGAGGCACATGCCCCCTTGCTTCCGCCGATCAGGCGGGAGACCCACCCCTAAAATCAACCCCTAAAAACCCCCAGCCCTTCAAAAAGAAGGGCCTCTTAAAAACCCCAGCCCCACCTATATCCCCATCTGCAGGGGGGCAGGCCCTCGCCCTCGTGCCACCCCCGAAGTGGCTCCCCCAAAGGGGCAACCCCCTTAGGTGTCGCCCCTTCGGTGGTGACCCCGCCCCCGCTGGGGCCTGATCTTTATGGCCCCACAGTTGCAGGTGGGGTGGGGTGGCTCCTGGCTGGGTCCGGTCCTGCAAGGGCAGCCAGAAGTCCCACCGGTGGTGCGGGTGGTCTCTCCTAGGCAGCAGCAAGCAGCAAGGCTGGGCTACTTGCCTGGCTTGGTCCTTCCTGGAGGCGGTGGTGGATGATGCCCAGCTGCCTGGGGCCGGATCTTTATGGCCCCACAGTTGCAGGTGGGGTGGGGTGGCTCCTGGCTGGGCCCGGTCCTGCAAGGGCAGCCAGAAGTCCCACCGGTGGTGCGGGTGGTCCCTCCCAGGCAGCAGCAAGCAGCATGATTTTAACTTCATGAGTCATCTCTAACTACATTCAGGCCCTATATGTGTATTGAGAAACTAATAGTCTGCTGTGCTTTGCATTGCCCAACAACATGGGTGGACAACCTGTGACCTTCCATGTGTTGTTGGGGTCTAACTCCCATCAGCCCCAACCAGTATGACCAATTGTCAGGGATGATGGGAATAGTAGTCCAACAACATCTGGAGGGCCACAGGTTGCCCACCACTGCCCTAAAACGTAAATTAGGCTGAGAGGCAGCGACTTGCTTTATGTTGCCCACCGAGCTTCATTGCTGAGATGAACTTTAAATCCAAGTCTTTTCAGTCCAAGGTCAAGACTGGAAGACATCTCCTACATCTTTTAAAAGCTGTATAGAACTTGGAATGACACTGTAGAAGCTAGTAGAATGAAGAGGAGTTTCTGTAACCCTCATGGATCTTGGCCCAACGAGTCCACCAGGAGAAGAGCCTTCAGTGTGGCGGCTCCATTTCTGTGGAACTCCCAGCCTCTGGAGGTCAGGCAGGCTCCGGGTTTGTGTTGCTTTCGGTGCCTGCCAGGAAGCCTTCTCTGCTGTCCAACCACCATTTTAATGTTAACTTGTTTTCAATGTATTGTTTTTGTTTCTTTTATCTGTTTTTATCTTTTTATTGTTCACCAGTCCAGAATCTATTTAGATATGGAGCAGCATACAAATACTGTAAATAAATAAATAATAAACCCTGATACTTTCTCCCAGCCTCCCTGGGAAGGCAGGCACCACTCACTGTAGGAATGTAGTGCAGGGGTGCCAGTGCCTAAGCCCACCACATCTTCCTTGGGGAAAGCAATGTTCACTCCCTCATTCCTACCTGGAGAAATCCGCCCCCTTTTGGCCAGAGAAAGCAAGCACCCAGGATCTAAATCACTGCTCATCAAACTATGAGCATGATTGCTAAACAGAAGCTTCTTGTTCAGATGCTGGGCTAGATGGACCATTTCTCCAATCCAGCATGACTCTTCTTAACTTAATGATCAGTAACAAAATGTTCCATTGTAGTGGTAAGACTTTCCTGACATACAATCTGCTGGTTGTCACCACACATGTGCTCTTATCCAGTCCTCTTGAGTCTTAAGAATATCAGAGATTAAAAAGCCTGATCCTTAAACCATTCTACCAACATGAGCACCACTGAATGATGCAGTGACTTCCTGAAGATCACACAGAACGTTAATGAGACACAAGTTTCTCTTTCTGTGGTGAGGTTATCCAAGGTGAGAGTAGGCAACATGGTGCCAGCAGGCACCAGTATGCGCCTGGATACTTTCCTTGATATCTGCTGAGGTGCCCTACCCCTCCCATATTTCTTTTAAAATTTTAAATAACAAGCTTTCTTGCCAGCAATTGGAATCCTTTCAAAGCAAAGGGAGGGCCTCCAGCCGCTGCCATCTTCATTTCCCACGAGTGCCTCTGGGCCACACATGAGGCATTCCTAGGAAATGAAGATGGAGGGCAGCTGCCAGCCAATGCTTTCCCCTGTAGCATCCCTAGCCACCAAGGTAAGTGGGGTGGGTGGGGAGAAGGACCCCTGTCACTTCGGTCTCATAAGCTTGGGGGAGGGGAGCTAAAGAGAGCAGTGGGTAAGTCTGCTTGAGGATCAGGGAAGTCATTGGGATGGGGAGGGGGAGCAACAGGAAGCCAGTAGGGGCTGAGGGAGTCAGCCGGGAAGGAGAGATCTGGAAGGTTGCGTGCTTGTATGTCTGAACAGATGGGGGCTACATGTGTGTGAGGGAGAGAGAGAGAGAGGGTTTCGGGTAGATATTGGAGGATCCTGAAAAAGGTGGGGGGGATGTGTTTACAATGAGGAGAAGGGAGGGGGGTATGCATGCATGATGGATACATGAGCTGCCCGCATGGATGTGTGTGTGTATGAGAATGGGAGGATGGATGGATGGGTGGGGATGTGGCGTTTGTGAAAGTGTGCACATCTATGCATAAGAACTGGGTGGGGTGAGAGAGAAAGAGAGTGTACAGGTGGTGATCACTGTGGGGGTGATCACTAGGGAGGTGGTGGACTCTCCCACACCGGAGGCATTCAAGCTGCAGCTGGACAACCATCTGTCAGGGATGCTTTGACTACTTGGATTCCTGCACTGAGCAGGGGGTTGGACTCGATGGCCTTGTAGGCCCCTTCCAACTCTACTATTCTGTGATTTCTTTCTCCAATGGAAGGTTGGCACCAGGGCAGGTGCAAGGCAGTTTGGTGCCCTAGGCAAGATCAGATATTTAGCGCCCCCCCTTCCCACTTGAGCCCTCCCTCCCTCCAGCCCTATGCTCCTGGCGCCCCCTTTAGCCCTGCGCCCTAGGCAGCCGCCTAGTTGGCCTAATGGTAGCACCGGCCCTGGTTGGCACCCAAAGACTTATTCTCTATTCTCTCTCCTAGGTCTCTCACACAGAGGATGAATGTCTGCAGTTTAAAGCTTACAAGTATTTTGAAGTTGGTGTCATTCAGCCAGGGTCAGTCAAGGTCTACAGCTATTATGCTCTAGGTAATGGCAACCACAATATAATAGAGTCTAAATAGCAACAGGTCTATTTAATATATTGCAAACTGGGTTTCCAAAGCTTTTTGTTTTGTTTCTCAATTTACAAATGCAGAATTGTAGAATGAATCTCATGATAACATTTGATAGCACTGAAAGGCAGCAATAGTGGGTCAGAATGCTATTAAAGTGTGGGTATTTGTGCTAATTCAGCTTCGCCAAAGCATACGAAAGTAGATTTACTGACAAGAAAAACAGCAGTGTGGTTTGGTGAATAGAGTGGGCAGCCCAACTATCTGCACTATGTAATTCAAGAGGTGCATCTCTTGTGAATGGATCAGTTTGTGCTGCAAAATACGTTTGCAAGCCCCCAGACTTCTGTCTGGAGAATAGCAAGAGTACAGAAGCTGCCATCCCTGTTGCAGGGGATGCTGGGATACAACCACTAAAAGCATGGCCTCAGGTGACTGCTTAGAGAAGCTTGTGCAGCTGACCTGTCCCTCCTTACAGATTCCATCACATAAAGTCAGGTCGATATACCACTAATATTCTCCTTGGGAGAAATGGATCATTCGCTCCTACTCTGTGCATATCCCCAAACTTTCTTTTTGGAATTTCCTTCTAAGGAATTGAGGCTACAGTCCTATTCCCTTATCCTTTTATCTGACAGTAAGCCCCATTGAATTCAATGGAACTTTATTTCTGAGTAGGGGCATGTACTGTATAGAATTCCACTGTAAATCAGTAAACTGCACAAACTTGACAATGTGTAATATGGATATCTCCTCTTCCCTTTCCTTTGTTCAGATGAACCATGCACCAGGTTCTACCATCCATCCACAGCAAGTGTCCTCCCCAATAATATATGCCATGGTGCTGTTTGCTGGTGCGGAGAAGGTAAGTTAAGATAGGGAGGGGAGATGCTGCTTCTGCTCACCCAAACACAGATGTGTTGCGTTTGGAGGTTGGAACTTGGGGTAACATGAAATTTCTCATCTCTGGTTCCGTGGGCTTAATCCAGGGTGCACCTATCACCTTTACGGTGGTTTAGGGTATGTACTTTTTAACCTTGCAAATTATGAATATAGCCATTGAGGCTAACATACGTAGGATGGCAAGTAGCTTGTTCAAGCGCCAGTGCGACAATTTAAGTAAGAGAGACAGAACACGTCACTGATCTTTTCTGGTCATTTCAGCCTGCACAGTAATTTCTCTTGCCACAGTGGGAATGACAAACAGAAGAATAGCTATGTGCATTACATTTTTACAGAACACTTTATCTTAGTTGGTTATTTTTAACATACTACTTTCCCTTGTTTGGATACAAAAATGGTTTGAGGCAAACTCATTAGTATGAAGAGAAGATTGCAGTGAGATCCGGGTTCTAGTCCCCGCTTGGCCATGAAACTCACTGGGTGACTTTGGGCCAGTCACTAACTCTCAGCCTAACCTACCTCACAGGGTTGTTGTGAGGATAAAATGGAGAGGAGGAGGAGGATTATGTATGCCGCCTTGGGTTCCTTGCAGGAAGAAAGGTGGGGTATAAATATAATAAAATAAAATAAACATAAATAAAGTGATGGAGCATTGGTAGGACTGCTTCTGAATTACCAAAACATTCAGAAATTGTTGAGCAGGAGGTAGGGATGTTATAGAAATCTGCAACGGACTCAAATGAGTTCCAGTTGCTAAGAATCCGACCCGCAGATTCTGCAGCAGACTGGCTTTTCCCAAGTTGCACGATATCCACAGACTTGTGGACCATATTTTTAATTTTCCATAATGTCACACACACTTAGTCATAGAAAAATAAGCGGGGGGGGGGGGGACAACCACTGACCAAAAATGTGCATTTCTCCCACATACGCTTTTTCCGGGATTTGTGTATTTGGGGGGGGGGGGATTTATATATTTTCAGGATTAGGGGAATTGGCTTAGGAACGGATTTGTGCAAAATTCAATTCTGTCAATGAGCGGATGACAGAACGAAAGCCACCTGACAATCCGTGAAACGTAGACAGAACAGATTTTATAACATCTGTACAACCCTAGCGGGAAGATAAGGATAATCATAGAATTCAGCAAATGCTAACATGTCAAGGTCTCTGTGCTTGCTGTAATTTGCATAGTGTGGATCAGGCCATCTGTGTTCTATGGAAGAGACTTGCAGGGTAATGCAACTCATGGGAACCACAGTGTTCTAATCAACAAACTTTCCAATAACCATTACTGGGGACTGAAAGCCAGTAAACACCAGATTCTTCTCTGCCTGCCTTGACATTGTTTTTTAAACCTCAGCTGGGCTGCCCCAATGATCAGTTCATCACATCTGGTTAGTTATACTAGTGACCAGGACCAGTGCAAGACAGTTGGGTGCCCTAGGCAAGATCAATATTTAGCGCCCCCCCTCCCACTTGAGCCCTCCCTCCCTCCAGCCCTATGCCCGTTATGAAAGCACCTCACTCACCTCCGCTCCTTCCCTTCTTCTATCTGGCTGCCCCTGCCCCCAAAACGAGGGGCAGAGATAGATTCATGCCGCAGGCGAGTGGAAGCGGCTGCAGCAGCACCAGCAGCGGCCCAGAAGAAAGCCCGCAGCCCAAGCGGGGAGGAAGCGCTCAGCGCACCGGCAGGAGGAGTCCCAGCCCGGCTCCTGCTGCAGATCGAGACGCGTGCGCCTCCGCAAACGGCTGCCCTTCTTGGAGGGCAAGATCCGGGAGCTCGCCGCGCCCACCGCCATCTTCTTCTGAGCCTTGCTGTTGCCGGCCCGGCGTCCTCCTCCTCCTCCTGCTCAACCCGCGGTAGTTCCGGGGCGGTGGCTTGGCTCTCCCCCCACCCCCCTCACCGCAAAGGGTGCAGAGGAGGAAGAGGAGCATCCCCGCCCCTGTGGAGGACTAGGAAGTCCGGATCCATCCGGCGCCAGCCATCCGCTCATCCGGTGCTGGCGTTTGGCGGCGCACGCCCAGAGAGCCAGAGAGGACCCACCGCGGGAAGTGGCGACGGATCCTGCCCGGCTGCCGGTGGGCTGGCCGTGCCCCCTTTAGCCACGCGCCCTAGGCAGCCGCCTAGTTCGCCTAATGGAAGCACCAGCCCTGCTAGTGACTATACAGGATCATCACAGAGAGGTCTTCCATGCCCTCATTCTTTTTCTCTCTGTTCCAAAGAAAGCTGTTACTCGCAGAAGGGCTCCATCAGTGTGCAGCAACGAGCCAAGGCAGCCTGCAAGCCAGGAGTGGATTATGGTAACTACAGTTTAAATTGAATAATCCTATAAATCTGGAAGGAGCTGTTTGTCCAGCCAAGTCATTGGCCACTTCTGTCCACATGGTGAGCTATTGCTACACAAATTTGTCCATTGTGTTTTTCACATAGCAACTATGTCATGGGTTTGAGCTCGACAGACTTCCTGCCCACTTCCGATCCGATGATTGGAAGCGGGCTGAGTCAGAAGGGTTTCTGCGGCCTTCCGTCTCCAAGACGAGCTGCAGTTTCCACATTTATTTTAAATGCTAAGGAAATCTGTGGAAATGGTGCTATTTGCGCAATTTGTGTAGCTTAACACAAATTGTGTAAGTCGCGGTATTTTGTGCGCTTTGTGCAAAAAAGCACCTGAAAATCACATGCATCTAGTGCAATTTGTGTAAAATCAGTGGATTTGCATAAATCGTGCTAGTTCCACATGCTTTTGGGTGCTGATTTGCACAAAACATGCAAAGTACCATGATTTATGCAATTTGTATAAAGTCACACAAATTGCGTAGAGTTATGCAAATTCTGCAATACTGTAATTTGTGCAAATTAACTTAGCGTTTTTTTTAAAATATACAAACCGCAGCCCATCTTAGAGATGGAAGTTTGCAAGCTGGCTCGACTTGCATCATAACGAGTCAGCACCAGTGCAGGGCTGGCAAACCGGAATCCGGGGGGCCAAATCTTGAAAATCTGTTGGATTCCTCACACATCCCTAGTTGTGGATTATTGGCATACTCCAGATGCACCACAAAAACTCATGTATTCTAGAATTAGATCTGTATCGATGAGCACATTCTACATTTTTCAGTCCCAAGATAGAGTGAGATTCTTAGTCTGTGTAAGGGACAGAAGCCTCAGTGGCACGATCCTATGCATATTTACTCCGAAGTAGGAATCTGTGAGAAATTCACTCAGTTGAGCTTTTTAAAAGCAGATTTACTCAATTCATGCCTCCCAGATAAAAATGCGGACCTGAATGCAATTTGCAGTTGAAAATCAGTATATTTCTGATCTTGCGATGTGTTCTCACAAAAAAGAAAAAAAGAAAATCCAACAACATGTGCACATTAGAAAAATGCGCACAAACATGCATCAGTCAAAGGCCTGATTAGCTCATAACACTAACCCATGACATAGGTTGTTGAATTCTGTTTTTTTGTGATGTGTGCATGTGGCCACATGAACAACCCAGAAAGAGAAACCATTGTTTGTTGTTGGATTGTAAATTCTGGATCATTTAAACCATGGGTTGTCATTATGTGCAAGCACAGAACCATGGGTTGTTTCTCCAGGTTGCAGAGATGGCAGGCAAGAGCAGTCAAAATAAACCATGCTAGTACTACAGTGATGCAAACACATTTGGAATACGGGGAGGGAGTGGATAAAGGAGGGGGGAAACAAACAAACCAGGGAATGAGAAAACAAATTGCAGTTTGTTCGATCATCTGCCTGGACAGGGCAACAAACCATGGGTTAAATAAACCATGAGTTAGTATTATGTGCAAACCAGGCCAATGCATGCATGTGTGCAAAAATGCATACAGTTAAAAATATGCACAAAAGTGCATACATTAATGCTACTTTATGAAAAATGCATTACCAATTTCCATATGGATTTTGTTTATTGTATGCTTGTGTAGAAAGGGGACAGAACGAGCTTGATCTAAGAATAGTGACAATCTTGGTGAGACCAAGACGGACAGATCCATCCCTACTCTGAAGCAAGTCCCATTGTTTTCAAGGGGACTTACGGTGTGCACAGGATTGTAGTTCAAATCTGCTTGTTAAGGAGTGGAGGCCTTTATGGGGGAAAGATTGCAACCATCCTAATGCCTTTTCTCTGTCTTTTAAGTGTACAAAACCAGAGTGATTGAAACAGAAGAAGTAAACAGTTACAGCTACTACATCATGGAAGTTCTGGAATTTTTAAAAACAGGTAAAATTTCCCTCCTGGAGGGGAAATAAAACCTCAAATACAAAGGCAAGAGAGTGTTCTCCTGTATCTTCTGGAGGCAGGGCCGGTGCTACCATTAGGCCAACTAGGCAGCTGCCTAGGGCGCAGGGCTAAAGGGGCGCCAGAGGGCGTAGGGCTGGAAGGAGTGAGGGCTCAAGTGGGAAGGGGGCGCGCTAAATATCTGATCTTGCCTAGGGCACCAAACTGCCTTGCACCAGCCCTGTCTGGAGGGCATTCCAGTACCTTTGGTTTAGCCCCTTCTTCTGGACCCTGCTTCCTATCCAATGACTTTGATCCTCTACAGGGAGTGGGGCTACCCTGCCCTCTCTAGACTGGCCCTGCCTAGTCACAGTATAACAGGGTCCTTGCTGAGATCTGTAGGGCTCAGCCACTATCTAACCCCCACCCCCCAACAGAAAGCAGAAGAACTCTCAGAACCACTGTCTATTATCTTAGAGATATTATCCCAGGGGACCAATTGCAGAAAGGGTGCTGACGGGACCGAGGTAACAAGGAGTTCTGCCACAAAGGCACCTGGGATATGTGCCAGAGACAGCGGGAAGACTGAGGGCAGGAAACAATCCGCAGCAAGCACGATAGTCTGTCAGGAGTACTGTGGGTTGCTCAGCGAACAACCAACCCATGGAGGCTTATATTAACAGGGTGGCTTAGCGTGACATGTGACCCTGCCCACGGTGTTTTCCATCTTTCCTGGAAATCATTAAAGGGCGCAGGAGTCAACGTTGGTTTTGAACATGCAAGAGGGAATGGTGTCCTGAATGTGTGCGTCAACTTTCATTCCAATATCTCAAGGGAAGCATCACCTTAAAAAGTATTTTGTATTTTCCTCTCCTCTCCTTTGAAAATGGTTTCAAGAGACGAGCAGAAATACAAAACTAATATGTAGAATTTGCCCTGAATAAGTTCAACTGAGTTATTGCCTGACAAACAAAATGCTGAATGGGCTAGTTAAGGCAAATGAACGCTTTGCTCTTCCAGTGAAATAAATACATGATGGCCCTGCTTTTCTAGGCAGCAACTTTTAGTTTATTGATATATTAACAAATTCAGGCTCTGTTAGTTGATTGTTTCATAGATTGGAAAGCCAATGATCAATCAATTTTTAGTAAACAAATTTGCATACTATCAAAGCCTCACATAGGTGTTGTGGCCTTTGTGGAGTATTTTTGTGTGTGTGTTTTGAGATACTGAAGGAGCTCTAAGACCTCACACTTTATTAAACCAAAGCTACTATGCACTGTTAGAAATAATTTGGACATCTTTAATAGTCCAAATTACAGTAGGAGACTGTAGGGGCAAGCAGCCTTTAAAAGAACAATCAAACAAATCTGTCTTTCAATCCTACTGTCACAGAAATTGCTCTCCCCCCCCCACAAGCTTTTCATCACATCTGTAATTAAACCAGTTAAAGATCATTGCCTTGATTCAAATATATTTTAATGCTTTGTCCTATTCCTCCAGGGGATGACATAAATCCACAAAACAGGATCCACAAGTTTATCAGTCCTGTGAAATGCAAGGAATCTCTGCATCTGGAAGAGAACAAGGACTATCTGATCTGGGGTCTCGGCAGTGATATGTGGCTCACAAAAAGCGAGTACGGATTTAGACATAGAGCTGATCCTACCATGACAGTAAGGTCACTTTACACATACTTAGAGGGATGTAGTTAACACCATCTCCATGGTTGCTCCCACGTAGCTCCAGAAAAGCAGAAGGCGTTTACCCACCTAGTTCCGCTTTACAGTATGTTCACATATTTGCCACATAAAGTGTGAAGAAATGTGTTGCTATTTCTTAGCCTGTCTCTTCTTGGAAGATTGATCCTTGACTTCACCACACCATCCCTTGAGGAAAATTATGAATCTATTATTAATCCCAGCTTTATTTAGGGTGGCTTGAACATACAGCATCCTTAGGCGTCACCCACCAGGAACATCTCTTGGCCTCAGTGGCTGGGTGACCGTGAGATGCTCTGGCTGAGAACCATTAGAGCAGTGTTCTCCAACCTTGAGTCCCCAGATGTTTTTGGCCTACAACTCCCAGCATGCCCCAGCCAGCTGTGCTGCATCTTAGGTTGCATCTTCATAATCACAAAGGAGGTACTATGGTTAATGTACTTCCGTGCACACCAAGTGAAATCACTAGGCTTTCGCCAGCACCCAAGCTAATCATGCCTCCTGTAATGCTAAGAATGTGAATGGCCAAACTTCCCCTCTTACATTTCCAGGCTCAACTACCGCATCACCAGGGACACCTGGATCGAGAAATGGCCAAACAAGGAGGAATGCCAGGAGGAGGAATACCAAGCCCTGTGCAATGACTTGGTTGAGTTCTCTAATACAATGATCTTTGATGGCTGTCAGACCTAACTTTAGAATGGTCATTTGCAGTGACTAATTCACACTAAGGTGGGTTTGAGCCAATGTTTAGAAGAAAATGTCTCCTTCAAAGTTCCAACTTCTTATAGCTGTTGCTATTTTATTTTCCCACCATATTATGTGTAAAATAAACACTTGATTTCTTTGTGACATCTTGTGTACATTATTAACTAATAGCCTCCCACCATCACACCGTGTGCACCACTAAACTTACCTGGAGAAAGGAACTGATAGTTAAACCAGACTTAAATCTGTAGTATCAATATGCCCTGTGTGTCAAAGGGTCCAGAGGACAAGTGCTGTTTTGACTTTTTGCTTCATGTGTGAAGATGTCTACACTCTGCTCAACACTGGTCATACTGCTGACTGAGAGCCAGTGTGGCGTAGTGGTGAGAGTGTGGGACTGGGACTCGGGAGATCCGGGTTCTAGTCCCCGCTTGGCCATGAAACTCACTGGGTGACTTTGGGCCAGTCACGGACTCTCAGCCTCACCTACCTCACAGCGTTGTTGTGAGGATAAAATGGAGAGGAGGAGGAGGATTATGTAAGCCGCCTTGGGTTTCTTGCAGGAAAAAAGGTGGGGTATAAATATAATTAATTAATAAATAATTTTTAGAAGGACTGTGATGAAATTGTGTCAGCCCATGGCTTATTTCTGCTTCATTTGTAATTAACATGAACATTTTAGCGTATGCATTTTACATTCCAGCTAAACATCCCAATATCTTGCTATCATTTATCTTACTCCATAGGTGGTGTAATAATCAGAACTTAAGATTTTAGAACAGACCAAGGGTCTATCATCTTGTTTCTAGGACAAACATACACACCATTGTGTGTCTCTCCAGCACCCGGTATTAAAGGCCATTCGTATCCTGTCCACAGATCCCACAGCCCTGAGCAAGAGGCCTCAGGATGGAATAGCCAATCACCATAAAGCTGCCTCAGGAGGTTCACCAATTTCCCCCTACCTATCAACTTCCTACACATCCCGGCCACAGAAGAGGGACACGCCTCTGCTTAGTCTCTCTACCCTCACCTGCTAAGAATATAATGCTGCAGATTCATCTGCAGATCCTGCAGAAATAGGTCATTATGTGAACCAGACAAGTGAATGCCATCAGCACTGTGAAGTTCATCCCTTGAACGTTTAATCTCGGGATGTAGGACAACACCGCCATCCCAAGCCTGCAGGGCCAATCACATTTAACTCTTGACCTTTTTTCAAGGCCTATTATTCAAACCTCAGGGGTCACTCCCTTCCCTCCAAATTTTTCTAAGTAACATGTTGGATCAGAGGATATGTACACTAGACCAGTGATGCCAAATCCTCTCAAAGTCCATAAAAATATGCAAACCTTCAGCTGAGGACGACTAGGAAGACATGGGGCAACCTGAACAGTCCCATTACAGTCCCTGAGGTCCTTGAGGTTTTCTTATTAATGAGTTCCAGGGTTTGGGGGTTGGAAGTTTATAGTCTGATCTTGAAAACAAGATACTTAGAAGTGCAGTCATTAAAATGTTATGGAGATTTATTAAAGTTACTGGCCTAGTGGCCTCTATGACCGCTTGTGAGAATGAGTTGTGGGTTTCCCCCCACTTTTTTTTACAGGTAAGTGGTGGTCATGGGGCTCCAATGCCTACTGGTGATGGATGATACAGATTTTTGGGGGGGAGGGGGTCTTCTTATTCTTCGTAGAATCATAGAAAAGTAGAGTTGGAAGGGGCCTACAAGGCCATTGAGTCCAGCCCCCTGCTCAATGCAGGAATCCAGGTCAAAGCATCCCTGACAGATGGCTGTCCAGCTGCACTTTGAATGCCTCCAGAGTGGGAGAGCCCACCACCTCCCTAGGTAGTTGGTTCCATTGTCTTATTGCTCTGACAGTCAGGAAATTTTTCCTGATGTTTAGGTGGAATCTGGGTTCCTGTAACTTGAGCCCATTATTCCGTGTCCTGCAAACTGGGATGATCGAGAAGAGATCCTGGCCCTCCTCTGTGTGACAACCCTTCAAGTACTGGAAAAGTGCTATCATATCTCCACTCAGTCTCCTCTTCTGAAGGCTAAACATGCCCAGTTCTTTCAGTCTCTCTTTCAGTATTCTTGGATCAGTGCAAAACACCTGCTCTGGTCCTCATATAAATTTGAAAGAATAGCTGATCATGATCGTCCCCAGTGGCCTTCTATCTGCGGTGCTTGTACCCAGGGCCAGCCATGCCAGAAAGCTTGAATCTGACCTCCCACACACACTTCTATGGAGGGATCCCATCATATTGGAGTGACTTGCCCTGTTGTCTACTTCCTTGAATGCGACTAGAGGACAAGGACTTGCTAGAATGCCAGTGTTTTGTCTTTCTGCCTTGAAATGGAGTGGCCTATGTCCCAATGCCTTAGCCCTAGATCTCTGCAGGGCAGTGAGTGCCAGGTTTTGGCCAACCTTTTCGAAAAGCTAAGAATGGGTGGCAATTTCATACGAACCATCTTGCAACCATATCTACCATCTACAACTAGGGTTAGATTAAATGTGTATGACTCACTAGGCTTTCAAATATACGGGGTTGTCCCCTATCCCACTTCTTTTTGTAATCTACCTATATATTGTAATTATAATATATACCATCACCATGTAATCAACCTAGTTGCAGACAATATTCCTCTACTTCTCAAAAGCCCCTTGCAATCTCTGTCTGAGTTAAAGAGAGAATTGTGAGAATATTGGAAGGTGGCAGGCATCCAGATTAATTGTGCTAAATTAGACATCTTATGCATGAGCCTAACAAAGCAGCAGCTGCAAATAAAAAATAATGTAATGTTTGTCACTGCGCTTCAGGTGCATAAACTATCTGGGAGTGCAGATTGCTAAAAACTTAAATAATCTGGGCAGTATATTGACTTCAGTCCAGTATTACAACAAATTCATTATGAGAGCAGACAATGGGCCAAACAAATTTTCCTGGTTGGGAAATTTTGCATCTTGATGTACTGCAGCTGTCAAGATGTCCCTGGTGCCAAAAAGTGCTATTCTTGTTTCACAAATTACCAGTAGCCATCAAAGCACGAGACTTGCACAAACGTCAGGGAATCTTCAACAGTTTCATCCTCACAAAGAAAAAAGCCAGGTTGAGCAGTCTCATATATATATATATATATATATATTTATTAAAGGTCAATTTTGTTCAGAGGCTGGTGGTGTGGGTAGGAATACAAAATGTCCCAAAGGATTATGAGGCATGCCAAATTAGGCAATTCATTTCCATAATGCCAGGGGAGAAAGAATTAGGACACTAAACTGCCCCACAGTTAACAGGTACGTATCCCCCTTTTACTATCAGCAGTCAGGAAGCTACACTAGCCCATTCCTGACGATGCATCCTAGGCATCTGGAAAGATGGTACAAAAACCTGTGCCATCTCCCCCCCCCCCAAAATCCTACATTACACCAACCATTTGTCCTTTCCCTGCCCAGTGACTACAAGTACTTGCAATGATCTCCTCAGGGATGATGAACTGCACGCGTTTGACCTGGGGAGGAGCCATAGTTGCTCGAGGGGAGCTGAGAGGCCTGAGGAGAAAGACTCCTGAGAGGGAAGATAATAGAGCTATAGGCTTAGAGCAGTGTTCTCCAGCCTTGGGTCCCCAGATGTTTTTGGCCTACAACTCCCAGCATGCCCCAGCTAGGCCCAAACTGTGGGCCCAAAAGGGTTGGGGCTTTGCTGGCTGGGGCATGCTGGGAGTTGTAGGCCAAAAACATCTGGGGACCCAAGGCTGGAGAACACTGGCTTAGAGGGGCAGCTTGTAGGGGAATCTGAGGAGAGAGAGAGAAGAGGGAAGGGCTCTGCAGCCACTCCACAGCCAAGCCAGGGAGCGCCTTGGAGGAGGCCCGCTTGCCCCTTGCTCGAAGAATCAGGTACGTCGGGAGTATCCCAAGTGAAAACGCTGAGGGATTTCAGAAGTCACCCTGCACCTTGCTTGCTTGAGGAAACGGAGACTGGCACCACAGTGGTCACTGTAACTAGGCCCAAACTGGTGCCCAAAAGGGTTGGGGGAGTGTCTACTAGTGTGTCACTGGTTTGCTTCACATTTTTAAATGTATTCATTTGTTTCATTTATACCATGCCTTTACCCCAGGAACTCTCTAGGCAGCAGCAAACATAGCTCTCTCTCTCTCTCCCCCTCCCCATTTTATTCTCACAACAAACCTGTGAGGTAGACTAAGCTGAGAGAGAATGACTGCCCAAGGTCACCCAGTGAACTTAGTGGATGAGTGGGGATTTGAACCCAGGTCTCCACTTTCCTAGTCTAACCACTACACTACACTACACTGGCTTTCTTTTACTACACTATGTATTTTATAGTATATGTGGCTACCTCTTTATTTTAGCATCGGTCTGCTTCTACCTCTGCAATGTTTGAAAGTGGCTATATGTATTTTTGTTTGTTTGTTTTGCTTATCAGCACATGTACCCAGTGGAGTGCATGTCCATTGGGAGGTCAAGGCAAATTGTGGCTCCCCCCTCCTAGCATGGAAGGGCAAAAAATGAATAGCTGCTTCAAACATTGCAGGGTAAGAGCACTACGTGTTTGTTTGTTTGTTTGTTTTTAACATGAACCCATTTCTACTATAAAATGTGCATTACCTCTTAGGTTCTCCTTAAGGAGGAAAATGGAAGAAATCTGACCAAATATAGACTAGAGTCCATTTTAGCGGCTGGCTACCCTGAGGCAGTGATGGCAGCAAGGGAAGCTTGCTTCCATGCCACCAGGGCTTTTTTTCTGGTGGAACTCACCGGAACTGAGTTCCAGCACCTTTTCTTCTATTAATTGCATTACAATTTAATCGCCATCTACTCCCGAGGAAATGTAAGCCAAGAGTTCCGGTACCCTTTTCTCCAGAAAAAAAGCACTGCATGCCACCATCATGTCTGTGTGGTGCTGTCTGGAGGAACTATTCTAATCCTAAAGAGGTTTTAATCTTGTATGGTCAGGGGAGATTGTTTTTTTCAAATAAATATGGTATCATCTGGTTTGGTTCATCACAAATCTCCGCAAGCAGTAGAGTGGGATAGGGAACACACAAGCACCCACAAGACAAAGGCCATCTCTCAAATTTGCCCTAGGTCCAAGTTCACATGGAAAATTATGTCCAAAGAAACACAGTTTTAATCTCTAGGGGGGCAATATGTGAGGGGTTCCACTGATCCCAAGGATGTATCTATCTATACAAGTGCACATTTGAGGGTCTCAGAGAGTGCGTGTACTCATAACTTGTAGATAGTCAGCCATACATATCTCTCAAACACATGGGGCTTCCACCAAGGTTCCCAGATGTAGGAGACATGCAAATGACTATTCAAGCATTAGGAAAAGCAATAGCTTCTGTTATTGTCCAGCAGCTTCTCAATGAGTATCTTAAGACTAAAAATAGGCAAAACTAACATGTGGTATGGCTGGGTTATGACTTGTCATATAAAATTCACAGAGATGTCAGTCAAATAGTAGTACTTCAAAAATGAGATCAACTTATTTACTTAACATATTTCTTGGCCGCCTTTCAGGGCAGGAGCCCTCCCAAGGCGGCGTACAACAATGAAACACAAAATAAAAACCGATGCAGTATTAAAATCAGTAAAAACACAATAAAAACAGCAACAGCAGCAAACATTCTAAAAAACAATGAACAGCGTAAAACAAAACTTATAGCAGACAACTGCAGCTACAGCCAAGTCTGCATGAAACAGAACCAGGGGAAGGCCAGAGTAAAGTGGTATGTTTTTAGGGCCTTCTTAAAAGCCTGCAATGATGGGGCTTGGCAGACTGCCAATGGCAACTTATTCCAGAGGTGTGGAGCCACCGTGGAAAAGGCCCTCATGTGGTTGCCCACCTAACTGCTCTCACAGGTGAGCAAATGAAAAGGGCCTCTCTTGCTGAGCTTAAAGTGCGGGCAGACTGATATGGGTGAAGATGGTCCTTCAAGTAATTTGGTCCCCACCCATTTAAGGTGTTAAAGGTCAAAACCAGCGCTTCAAATTAGGCTCAGAAACATAACAGTCACCAGTGCAGCTGACACAGTAGGGGCGTTATGAGATCTAATTGCACCAACACTCGGTCGGCTGCATTCCACGCCAATTGAGGTTTCTGGACCCTCTTCAAAGGCAGCCCCATGTACAGTGCATTACAGTAGTCCAGCCTGGACGACGTAATTAGTGCATGGATAACCGAGGCAAGGTCTGTCCTCTCCAGATAGGACCGCAGCTGGTGTACCCGCCTAAGCTGCTAAAATGCACTCCTGGACACCACTGCCACCTGGGTTCCCCCAGTTAGTGCAGAGTCCAGGAGGACTTCCAACCTACACACTCGGTCTTTTAGGTGGGGTGCAACTCCATCTAAGACCAGTTGTAAATCTCCATCCATAGTAGTTGGCTTCCCAACCTGCAATACCTCCATCTTGTCTGGATTAAGTTTTGAACACCAAAGAGTTAACCAATGTTGCCTGATTATCAGCTGGTTTCCAGTAAGAGGTCTGTTTTCCCGGCCCGGGTATCTGGACAGAAGCAGAGCCTGCGCAGTCTCCAAAGAAATTCGATTGCAACATGTTTGTATGTTCACTTTTGGACAAACGACACGTCTTGCTCAAAAGCAAATTGGCACATAATCCTACCTCCAAGTTATGCCAGCTGGGCAGGGATAGGACTGCTCCTAAATCTCCGGGAGCTGGTGGAGCCCAGAGACAGTAAATCCACCTTAGTGCAGCAATATCTTATTTGCAGGGGTCAAGTGAGCGGAGCAGATGCAGACTTTCCTATGCTTCCCAAATCCCATGGGTTCATTTCTGCCCTCATGTAATGGCTTAATGAGTTGTTACTACAATGAAAGAGGAGTTATAGGACAGAATTCAACACAGCGCTATGCCCCCGCTGATTCTCTTATGCCCTGCCAGTTCCATTGCACAAGCAGCGCCCACCACTTCGGCAATGGCGATTTAGCACTTTGTAAGGTCCAGGGCGTGGGCGGAAAGGCGGGTTCAGGGCTGGAATGCCGGGGCCAGGGAAGATGGCCCAAGGGTCAGTACAGGTTCCAGGCAACAGAGTCCAAGCAGGGGCCAGAGGCAGAAGGCAGGTCAAGCAGAGTCCAGGCAAGGGTCAGAGGCAGAGAGACAAGTCCAAAGCACAAACAGAGTTCAAGAACGTACCAGGCAGAGCAAGAGCCAGGGCCAGAGGCAGGAGCGCAGGAACTGGCTGCAGACAACACTGAGGTTGGTGTTGCTGTGGCAAAAGTTGGAGGCAAACTGCCATCCTTATGTAGGTCTTTCAGGCTGCTTCCAGCTGGGCTGCATTATCTGGCCTGAAAGCAGCCAGGGGCAGGAGGCTACACCCTGCGAGTGCCTACAACCCCTGGGCTCGCTCCTGCGAGGAGGTAGCGTTGCCACCAGGTGGAGCTGTGGCACTATCCTGGAGGAGCGGATCCTGACACACTTCTGGGGCAACCCGAAACAGGCAGAAATGCCTATTTCTGGAAGGAGGCAGGTCCATAAGCATGTGTGCTTAGGAGCACATAAGCTCCTTCAAGGAACAAGTGTTTCTGCTCGTTTTGGGGCTTCCCCTAGAAAGCACTAAATCTCCCGTGTGTACGTGGTGGGTCCCACTTATGCAATGGGATTGGCGGGACCCACCGCTTGTGGAAGGGAATCAGTGGGACAGAGTGAAAACTGGCGGGGGTATAAAAGCCCCATTGGATTCTGCCCAATGCCCATAAGTTCCTACTTTGACTGGCAGCAGCTGCCCAGAGTTTCAGGCATGAGTTCTTTCCAGTCCTACCTGCAGATACTAGGGATTGAGCCTGGGATCTTTTCCGTGCAAAAGATGTGCTCTGCCACTGAGCCCTCCCAAAGCAATCCCCAGAACAATGCTCGCCTGAAGAACTGTGTGACCAACTTTGATACTTTTTTCCAGATACTTTTTTTCCGGTTTACAAAAACAGTAGAAAAAACAAAACAACAACAACAACAACAACAGCATTAAAATACACCAAGATAAAAAACAAGCAGCAAAATAAATCCAATCCCGAGGTACAGTGGTGATAATAAAAAGAATAAAAGGAATAAAATGATCCATTAAAATATTGGGTAAATAAAAAGGTCTTCAACTGGCGCCTAAAAGAATAGCGGGTAGGCGCCAGGCGGACCTCCTTGGGGAGTTGATTCCATAGATAGGGTGCCACAACTGAGAAGGCCCTTCCCCTAGTAGCCACCCTCCTAGCCTCTTTTGGAGGGGGCACTCTGAGAAGGGCCTCCGAAGAAGATCTCAGGGTTCGGGTAGGCACGTATGGGACGAGGCGTTCCTTCAGATAACCTGGCCCCAGACCGTTTAGGGCTTTAAATGTTAATGTTAGCACTTTGAATCGGGCCCGGGCCTCAACTGGTAACCAGTGTAAATCACAGAGGACTGGCGTAATATGTTCTTGTCGGCCAGTCCCCATTAGCAGCCTCACTGCCCTGTTTTGAACCAATTAAAGTCTCCGGACCGTTTTCAAAGGCAGCCCCATGTAGAGCACGTCACAGTAGGCCAAACGAGAGGTTACCAGAGCGTGTGGATCACTGTTGCTAGGCTCTGCCTGTCCAGATAGGGTCATAGTTGGTAAATCAGCCTGAGCTGATAAAAGGCGCTCCTTGTCACCGAGTCCACTTGTGACTCCAGTGAGAGTTCGGATGATGATCCGAATATTTTACATCTTTGTATGTATTAGAAGTCCTGCTTCATCACAGTTCACACCATCTCCAAATACAGCAGGTGACCTGCTTCCCAGACTCCTTTGGCTGCTTTCAGCAATGTTGAACTATTCAGTTAGCTTGTTTAGGTCCATGTTACATTTCTTCATAGAAGTTCTCATTTCAACATATCATTCACTAGACATGTGATGATTTCCAGTGAGCGTGGTTACTGCTGTGTTAGATACCAGATTAATTTCAGTTTCTGTCATACCTCTCCTCTGTGTCCACTCCAGGTGTTAACGGTTCTTATCAATGTTTGCTCTATGACAAGGTCTGTCCAAAGGCCTACTCAGGCTACAATGCTGTACCCACTTACCTTTGAGTAGATATGTATAGGACTGCTCTGCCAGAATCAGTTAGTCTGACAGATGGAATGAGAACTTATTTGCCATCCAAGCTTCCTCCTGAAGTGGAGGGAATTCCATAATTTCCATTGATGAGAAGGACTTGACTTGAGTATCCACCCAATTTACTTTGGAAGGTGGGAGCACCCAGAGTTAGGGCCTCAGTAATGACGTAAGCACCCAGATGGGCATGTAAGGAGACAGGCAGTCCTTCAAATTCCCAGGTCCCAGGCTATGTTGTATTTTAAATCTTAATACACTTCTGCTGCTTGCTCACCCAGCCCAGAAAATGCACAAGGCAAAAGCTGTCTCAGAGGCTATGCTCCAGAGCAGTGTTCTCCAACCTTGGGTCCCCAGATGTTTTAGGCCTACAACTCCCAGCTATGCTGGCTGGGGCATGCTGGGAGTTGTAGGCCAAAAACATCTGGGGACCCAAGGTTGGAGAACACTGCTCCAGAGGACTATCCTTTTAAGAATTCCCATTCTTCAAGCTGCAGCCGTAGCTTGGGAGGGCCGGTCTGCCTGTAGCAGAATAAGAAGCCATGTTGGAGGACATTGTCTGCCTGAAACTATCCAAAGTCCTGCAATCTGGCCCTATCCTACCTGCCTGACTAAAACACCCTCAGGCATCCACCATACCCCATGGGCTCCTGTTCACGATCAGGACAAACCAACTGGAAGCCACTAGAAGCTGTTTAAGCACACGGGAGGTGGGTTCCCTGTCCACTACTATTCACGCTGCAGCAGTGATTTCCAACCTTGGATCCCCAAATGTTGCTGGACTACAATCCCCATCATCCCCAGCCAGCACAGTCAATGGTGAGAGATGATGAAAGTTCTAGTCCAACATCTGGGGATTCAAGGTTGGGAACTAATGCTCCACAGCATTCTGCACCAGCTGTTGCTCAATAACTTTCAGAGGCACTCCCATGTAAAGCACTATGCTATAATCTCATCGGGAGGTTACCAGGGGCATGAATGACAGTGAGTTGGTCCTTGTTTCCAAGTAAAGGGCACCATCCAGAACTTGTAAAAGATGCTTCCAATCATAACCGCCAGCTGGGCATCCAGAAGCAAGGCCAGATTCAGGAGATGCAGAATTTCTGTCTTGTAAGAGTAAAACAGCATGATTTCTGAATGCTCTAGCTACACACGAACATACTTCAGGCTGATGTAGAATTTTGTAATTCAATCATTGTAGCAGATGATAACGTCTGAACATTCTAATCAATATAAAATCAAGATGATTTGTCCCAACATTATGAAATTTTGTACAGATAATCTACATGGTGAGAGCTATAAGATGGCCACATTTGGAAAAAAAAATTGGACAAGAAATGGTTGAAAGCTAAAATACAAGGATAGATTGTAGGATGTGCTGAAATGGCAACCTGAATGGTAACAACAGAGGATAAGGTAAAGGTGCACACATGCAGTTGTTTGCTCAAATGGCAAGACAAAACATGGAAGACAGTAGACTATGCATGAGTATATGAGAAGGAGAGAGACATTTCAGGACATCCAGATGGTTAGTCACTTGCAGGAACACATAACCACTGATATATCTAATTATATGGTACTGTTATATACCTAGTATTTAATAGTTCAACTATTTTCCCTTGAAGTGGCATTTTCACCTGCTTGTGACCATTTTTGTGTATCTGTAACATGACTCCAGTTTTTCCTTTTCCTGGTTTAGATTCTGTCAGAAAATCAGAGAAACTGTTGGGGTGTTGTCTTTGCTGGACATGAAAACCCATTGTATGTTAATAAAGTTACAAGGTGTTGAAAAGCTCCCATTTAATCAGTTAGATATCATGCTTTGAAACTATCAAGAAGTCCATTTTGCTTTGAGTTACATTTTTCAAGTTTTTGAATAAAGAAACATTTTCTGAATAAAATGATACCGGAATGATATCTTTCACAACTTGTTCAGGATCACTCTGACATTTCCATGAAAAGGTATGTACAATAGCCTGTAAAACTTTAAAACGAATGATTTAGAGGCCTAGAAGTTTCAGTAGGTATTTTACATTGACAAAAACAGATTCCTTCATCAAAACACCTCTATTTAACCACCAAAAATACCTTCCTCACTTCTGAAAGGGAAAATTAGTTAAAATTACTATGTGGTGGTGGCCATTTTGACATTTCCACCTAGCAAATTTTCCTGAAATTTTTTGGTAAGTCACCTACTGCTGTCAGACCTTTGTTCTAGTCAGATGGCCACGGAATTCTATTATTTTTTGCCTCGACTAGTCTCCCTAATTCTCCTCTCCATTTACTGATTAACTACTGAGCTGTTTGCACAATGGCTTAGCTGAAAAGAGGAGCTCACAGGAGAAATCTCTGAGTCACAGCCTGCTCTCCAGGCCCTCTGGATCACCATGGAGCGGACTGCCCTCTTTTTAGTGGCTGTCCTGGTGGTCTGTTTCCCAGCTACTTCTCCCAGCCAGCTGTAAGTATAAACAAATCCTGCACAGGGGATTCTGAATTTGATGGATCCCCATAGCACGTAACTTCAGGGGTGGGGCAGGGAATGAGCAAAAAACATGCTTTTCTGAGCAAAGGGTCAGTCTTTCCAGAATTCAACAACTACTGAACACTCCCAGTACATATGCTCTAAAGGGGCTCCACACCTCAAATGAACACCGGTGGTATTCCATCCTTTATTTAAAAATTCTATAGGAGCCAGATTGATTCTGTCAAGAACTTTCTGCTGAATCAGGTTGCTTCTATACTAGAGACCATTAGTGCTGCTGAGCCATTGCTAGTCTTCCATCATCACTTGGAACTGAAAGTTTAAAAAAGAGGTTCCTTGCTTCTGTTAAATCTAGTGCTATATTATTCAGTAATGCCCGTCCCCATGACAAAGATCCTTCTATACTGTTAGAGGTGAATAACAAGGGAGAGAACTCAGATAGAGCTTCTGTTGTTGTTCACCCTAGAGTGGGACAGAAGTGTTTTGCAATGAGTGGTGCTGCTAAGTGCTGTAGTGATGGCCACAAATTTGGACAGCTTGAAAAGGGGATTAGACAAATTCATGGAGGAGAAGGCTATCAATGGCTACTGGTCCTGATTGGCTATATGCTACCTCCAGTATCAGAGGCAGTATGCCTATGTATACCAGTTGCTGGGGAACGTGGGCCGGAAGGTGCTGTTGCACTCATATCCTGCTTGTGGGATCCCGTGGACAGCTGATTGGCCACTGTGTGAACAGAATGCTGGACTAGAGACTAGATGGACCCTTGGTCTGACACAGCATGGCTCTTCTTACATTCTTATGTTCTTAAAGCATCTCTTATTCCCAGTAGGGAGAAGGAGATTAAAAATAATAATAAAAACTTCCACTCTGAGCAGAACCATACAGTATGAGGCAAGTACTGGTATGTAGTATTAGCTTATTAACGGTGATGCAATGGCCCGGAGTGGGAATTTGTGGGTGTAGGGACTGTTAACCTTTCCCCCACCTACCAATTCTCCCCTGCAAATACCCCCCAGGCTATTTATATTGCTACTTCTGGACTTTGAAAATGGGAGAAATGGGCTTGGAGTTAGGGTTCATGAGAGAATCAGTGGGCATAGAAAGAGTCAACCCTCCCCTCCCCATGCCTGTCCATTCTTTCCTACAGATGCCTTCTGTGTTCCTGCATTCACAGTTACCTCAACAAATGTGGTTTTGGGAAAATATATTTGCTAAGATAATATGCAGTTCCTCCCTGAGTCTTGGCTTGTATAGGAGTGAATCAGTTGCTGGCCCTTCAGCCTTTGCTCAATTCAGAGTAGGTTAAACGAGTTGCTGACTAAGTTCCTACACACACTTCCTTGAGATCCTTAAAATATATGTTTATCATTTTCCATTTGTTCTCTCACGCCCTGTGACTGGGAAAAATATGAGCACTGCCGCCCTAGATGGTGTTTGTTTCTTGACTTTTCCGAAGAAAGGGAGATGGAAGATACGTACAGCGTGGGGATGTGGGCTGATATTTCAACGCAAACTAAATTCAGTGCATGAAATCTTTGTCCTTCGCAGCTACTCCCTCATCACGCCTAATGTTCTGCGGGTAGACAGCGAAGAGAAGGTTGTGGTGGAGGCTCATGGACTCAGCTCCCCAACGGTGGTCACAGTCACTGTCCATCACTTCCCACAAAAGAGAAACATTTTATACCGGGTGCAAGCTACTCTGAACCAAGAGAATGGCATGATGGCGACTCCTGTCATAAAGGTGGGTCTGTGGTGCTGGCCATCAGTGGCATCACTGTGTATATCCCAAATCAGTAAAGTCATTTGAGGATGTTTTGGGCAGAGTTCAAAGTGATGGTGATTACCTTTAAGCCTCCAAATGGCTTGGGCCTGGGATACCTTAGGCACTGCCTAACCTGCCCACTGCCTAAGATCCAATGGAGAGACCCTTCTCTGTTCCAAATATGATGGAAGCACAATTGATTGGTACAAAAGAATGGGCCTTCCAGGTGGCCAGTACCCAGATAGTAGAATATCTTGTCCCATGAGGCTTCATCTGGCCCCCCGCACTTGTCATCTTCCACCACTTGGTGAAGACTTCTCTTTCTGGCAAGCTTCTGCCTTTCTGGGTTTTCTGTGGTGAACTGTATTTTTATCTGTTGAGCCTGTCTCTATATTGTTTTTTATTGTTGTTTTATTATGAGATCATGTAATTATAATTGCTGTCAACTACCGTGAGTAATCTCTATGCATTAGAAGGAGACAAAAATATAAGTTCTCAAATAAAAAGAAATAAAGTAAAACTGTTTTGCATCAAAAGAATGAACAACTCAGAAATGAAGATAATAAAAGGGCAAAATACAGGTGAAGTCAAGGAGATATATCTCAGAATTATGCTCTGCTGTCAGGCCTGAATGTAACACATAGAGAGAAACTGACTGATAAAAGTTCCAGGCCAGACCAAGTTCTGAGGTTAATAAAATATCTTGATCTATGTTAGCAAGCCTGCTCATTTCACTGGAAAGGGTTGTCAGAGAGGCAAGTACATCCAAGTCATGGTGCAACTCTATCACTCCTGGCAGTTTGGAGCACTTCAGATTTATTCCCTACCCTTGGCAAGATTGGCCTTGCCATTTTGCTTCCCCAAGCGGCTTCAATTGCCAATGTGCAGGCCATTTTTAAAACATTTTTTTAAAGGATGGCCCAGAGTGGTTCACAGTGTACTGCTCATCTCCTGCTGGGAGGAGGAAGCAGGGGGCTGGGGTGGGGTGGGAGAAGGAAGTGGGGAGAGCAAGGATGGAGTGGGGATGCCTGGAGGGTAACCTGATGTGAAGGAGGGGGAAGACGCATGGGGGCTGGGATGAAGGGGGAAGGGCGGCAGAGAGCAACGGGGAGCGGTTAGGGAGGCCTGTGAGGCAACCCAAAGTGGGCAGAAAGCAGAGACAGTGGAGTGTGTGTGTGTGTGTGTGTGTGTGTGTGTGTGTGAGAGAGAGAGGAGAGAGAGAGAGGAGCTATGGGTGTATGAGACAGAGAAATGAGTGACTGGGGTGAGTGCATCATCGTGTGTTGCTTGGGAGTGTATCGTGAGAGGGAGGGAGAGATTGTTTGGTAATGGGAGTGATCCTGAATGAGAGAGAGAACTCTGGATTGAAAGCAGCGGGTTTGTGTTCTGGGACTCCGACTCTACCTCTGTTATATACTACAGTTCTTGGGCATGTTACTTGTCTTTTAGCCTCACCAGCTTGCCTTTCTGTAAAATGGGTGTTTTGTGACTTGCCACGCTCAACACGACACTTTTTTAAAAATTATGTATGTGTCCACTAGCCCAAACAGGTTGGAGACCCCTGACCTGAGACAAAAAAAACAGCTCCTTCTCCGGCCACTTCTTTGAAGTAGTGGTGTGGGGGGTGTTCCAAGACCGCTATCCTTAAGCTCCCACCTCGCAGCGTCCTGTGCACTATTTCTGTGGTTTTATTTCCAAGGAGCTCAATTTTTATTGTTACGGTCATAAGACCAGCAAGTAAAATGAAATAGTAATATTCACAAGACCAGCAAGATAGAGTACACAGTAAAAGCAATAATATAGAGAATAGTAATAATTAATTAAAATAATTGATTAAAACTGGCATGTGTCCCAGTCGTAAAAATCAAAATTTTAACAAATTAAAACGTTTTCAAACAGTCAACATCATCCCTCGTCGAGAAGCGATTGCAGCTGCACAAAATCTAGCCACCTCGGAAGTTACCTGAAAATTCTGACTGGCCAATAGATAATCTATATAAAACTGGTCAGATCTCCCAGGCAATCGTTGCAGAATAGGGGTAATAAAAATCATGATAAAAGGTGCCGAAAATCATGATAAAAGGAGCAGTTACAGCAGTACATGACCCACAGTCTCTACCATGCGAGCTTCACAGGGGCATAAGCGCTCAGCGTATGGGGAGTGCTATTATATCTACCCTCCAAAAGTGGAGAGGGTAACACATTAAATGTAGCCAACGCTGAACACTTTTCTGTATTTTGGAATGGTTAGAAAGGATAAATAGGAAGCGGGTAAAAAAAACCAGCCCCCTATCTCTAAATTCTGGGTATGGGGTAGCTGCTCTTATGTGATCTTGTAACTCGATGTCCCTAATACGCTGGCATATAACCTCTCTGGCTTTTATGTAACCCAGGGACAAAATGGCATTCTGCAAAAAAAACCCCAAATTGCACAGTTTCTTGTCCACAGTCCTTTTCCATTTCGACTGAAATGCATCAGTTAAGGACAACGGGGCTAAACCTTGGAGGGCAAATGAGATTTTTAGCCAGAAATTTAACTTGTACATCCAAGCCCGAGATTCAATTGAGATTTGGCCTGTGTCTAGACGTAAGAGGACATTAGGCACACAGCTCGGAAGACCAAGAACGCTTCTCAAAAATTTTGTTTGGGTGGACTCCATAGCAGCAAAGTTGCTGTAAACACACAGTTGCGCACCATAGAACAGTTGTGTTAGCACCTTGGCAGAGAAAACTTGTAAGTCCACTGGAATATGCTGGCCCCCTTTAGCACAGAAAAAGGAGACGAGTGATTTAACGCTCCTCTGTGCATTTGCAATGGCATTAGAGACTTGGGTTCTCCAAGAGCCAGGTGACTGAAAAACAACTCCCAAATATTTGTAAGATTTAACCTGTTCAATTGGGTGGGCATTTATCTGCCAGTGATGTTTATTCCGTTTTTGAGAGAAAACTAAGACTTCAGATTTAGTGTAATGATCACCAGCTTTTCAGATTTGCAATAAATGTCCAAAGCTCTTAGTAACCGGCTCAAGCCAATGCATGTCAGAGAGAGGAGTACCGCATCATCAGCATATAATAGAATAGACAAAGATCTGTGCCAACTTAGGAGGGTGAGAATTTGTCTCAGAGAGCCTGCCCTTTTGATCAAGGAGTTAATATAAATGTTAAACAAGACTAGGGCAAGAACACAGCCCTGTTTTATGCCAATTTAAGTTGGAATTGGTCTAGTCCAGGGCTCTCCAACCTTGGGTCCCCAGATGTTGCTGGCCTACAACTCCCAGCATACCCAGCCAGCATGGCTAATGGCAAGGGATTCTGGGAACTGTAGTCCAGCAACATCTGGGGACCCAAGGTTGGAGAGCCCTGGTCTAGTCAATCTTACCTGCAGCCAAGTTTTATCATAAAGGCTGCGAATAAGAACAAGCAAACACCTATCGATGTTAGTGGCCTCAAGTTTTTGCCAAAGCCTGTCCCTCAGAATTAAATCGAAAGCAGACTTAAAATCAATGAAGGCTGTATAAAGTCCTGTCCGTCCCCCCTCCCCCCCCGGGACAGAAGAGTATTTTTCAGCCAAGTGTTGTAGTACAAGTCCCTAGTCAGCTGTAGAATGCCCAGGTCGAAAGCCTGCCTGCTCATCCTCTAGCAAATTCTCCTCCATCCATCCAGTTTTAAAGTTTCTCAAGGAGGTGGCTGGCATACAACTTGCTGACAATACTCAATAAACTGATTGGCCTATAATTAGCAGAATCCGCTCTATTCCCCTTTTTATAAATCGGGATAATGGTGGCAAGGCCCCAGCCCTCTGGTATAGAGATGCTGTCCGATGGATACAAGTAAATAAGACTGCTAGGACCGGGGCCCACCACTCCATATTGGTCTTAAGTAGCTCAGATGGAATGTTATCATTCCCAGGTGCTTTACCCACCCAATTTAAGCTTAGAAATAAGCCTGCTAATTTCAGAGACGGAAACAAGAGGCCAATCAGGGGGGCTACTCAATATAGGCTGTGGTGATAGGGCTCCAGATTGTCTTTTTGCATATAAATCACTAAAACGTGATTCCCCAGGTCTTAACGGGAATATAAAAGTTCATTCTGCCTGATTTACTTTGCCAACCACTGGAGACAATTCTCCAGAAGGTGACTACATCGTGAGCCTTTGAAGCAGCAATTAAATCCTGCCAGCCTGCTCTCCGTGCCTGGTTCTTTTTCTCCTTAATCAAATTTTTATATCTTTTCTTTAAAGTTGACCATTCAGAAGGTATGGTTGGCAAATACAGTAATACCTTAGATTGCAAGTAACTTGGTCTGAGAGCATTTTGCAAGACAAGCAATTTTTTTTATATAAATTTTGACTTGATAAACAAACGACGTCTTGCAATACAAGTAGTGAAGGGATGTAACCGCTCGCCTTGAGTGGGCGTAGCAGGCTGAAATCGGCCCCGCCTGTGCCCGCCAGAGACTCGCTTTGATATAAGAGTGTTTTGGATTACAAGCACGGTTCCGGAACGAATTATGCTCTCAATCCAAGGTATTACTGTATAGTTTTCTATATAACCTATATTTATTTATTAAAGATTTCTTCATTTTGCCCGACCGTTGTGGTTTTATTTGACTTGCTGGTAAAGGCCAGAATAGGTTAATTCTCCAACTTTCCCATACAGGTTAATGCCCACGACATGAAGATGGATTCGAAGCAAAACCAGTATGTGGTTGTCCAGGCCAGCTGTCCTCACTTCACACTGGAGAAGGAGGTTCTGGTCTCCTTCCAGAGTGGCTATATCTTCATCCAGACAGATAAAACCATCTACACACCTGGATCTCCAGGTAAAGCCTTCTGCTGGCTCCATCTGGACACTTACCTGGGACCCAAGTTATAGAATCATAGAATCATAGAATCATAGAAAAGTAGAGTTGGAAGGGGCCTACAAGGCCATCGAGTCCAACCCCCTGCTCAATGCAGGAATCCAGGTCAAAGCATCTCTGACAGATGTCTGTCCAGCTGCACCTTGAATGCCTCCAGAGTGGGAGAGCCCATGATATCCTCCATGGCTTCTCTGCCAGGCCTTTACCCTTGTTAGATGCCTTCCTTGCAAGTGAGGGTAGAGACAATCCTGTTGAAGTTGGCTTGAAAGAGGGATCACTTGTCCCACTTTTGCCTCTGGTAACAAACCTGGCATGTTTTTATTGTTTTAAAAACATGCAAAGAAGTGATAATGAACCAAAAGAAAGACACGTGTACACCATGGAAAGCAATGTCTATGAAACCATGTTGAAACTCTCATTAAAAACCATTGTCTTTCTTCCACCTACATTCAGTTAGGGCTGTTTTAAAAACTTTTTGAAAGGTCTGGGTATGCTCACATCCATATCTCATGATGCATGCAAATGTAAAGTCAAAAATAATGAAAAGAATTACTCATGTGTCTGTCTCACACAGAAAAGATGTGAGATGTCCATAATCCCAAAACTATATTATTAACTTCCTTCAGATATTCTATGCTTAAATACTTCCAAGAACATTTCCAGATCTTTTAAAGTACTTTTGAGGGCGTCTCCAGCTATTAGATATTTCTGTAGGAATAACTTTATACAACATATTGGTCATCTTCAGAAACAAATGATGACAATATGGCCCCATCCATTTGTCTGAAATTAGACTGGAATGGAAAGGTGACTTGTTGGTAGTCACATTACTGGTGGTATTCCCCAGGGAAATTGCCTCTATTACTACCTGAAATGTGGTGGTGGTGGTGGGGTTATAAGGAACTACTGGTTTCCTTGGTTTTTATGCCTCAGGCTTGCTGGGTTGTTATTTTTCCCCATCTTAATATAAAAATACAAAACAGAGTCACTCCAGTTACTTTCTATGAAATAACTTTCTACTCAGCTCTAAGGATTTTTTTTATTAAAGCGGTTTGGTTTCCCAGCCACAAAACCTTTTAGCTCATAAAGTATAATTAACCCTGCAACAGACGTGCTATCCAGGGAAAGATTTCCAGCAGCTGCACATGTTTGCATGATAACTGATTGCTCAGGAAGTCCCATGAAGCAAAAACTGTTTGCCTCTTGGCTTTCCAGATGGGGAGTTGACTTCAGTGCTCCTCCAGGATGCCAGCACCTCTCACTTGAGCTCAGACTTTTTCTCACAAATATATGATACCTTCTCTTTTCTTTCTCAGTGCGCTATCGTATCTTTCCTGTGGGTCACAGCCTGGAGCCTGTGGCAAAACCTGTGCTTATCGAGTTTGAGGTGAGAGCTACAGTAGTCATGCAGTTTGGTCCATGACTGAGCAGCAATTTGAATCCTCCTCCCTCTCTTGTCTGAAATCCAATACACTCTGTGCAGGGTGGTGCTAGGTACCTGAAAGATCCAGGGCTCAGGCCCATAGGACAAAAATTCATGCTACACTCTCTATTAGTCTGCTAAGGGAGTGAATCCTAAGGTCTCCTAGTAACTGCAAGGCTACTGAGTTCAGCGGGAAGAAGCAGGCTGCCTGGTAGATGATGGCAACTGGGGCAGCTCAAAAGATCTAGGACCCATGCCCAGGTGGGCCATTTAAACACCGCCCATGCACTCTGTCCACTACACCACACTGGTTCTCTACAGCATGATACCTCAGACCAGTTTGCTGGAGTTTGTTAAGAAGAGAGTGTCAACATGCTTTGAGTGGAAGAGCATTGGGAAAGAACAACAACTTCTCCTCGCTTCCTCTCTCTAGAACAGGTGAAGTGGTTTCAGGTCTGCTACATCAGCAGTTATGATTAATTATCAGGCCTGCTCAAGGACCTAGGTAATTGCTTTGCACTGTGCACAATGTGGAATTTAGGTAAAGATGAGTTAGATTAGGGGAAAAGGTTGATGACGCTGGATTATAACACACTTTCCTTTGGGAACAAGTCTACAAGGAGGTGCCATAGTTCAGTGGTGGAGCACATCCTTTGCCTGCAGAAGGTCCCAAGCTCAATTCCAGCATCTCCATTTTAAAGGATCTCAGATAGGAGGTTTAGGAAGGACCTCCACCAGTCTCTTATGCTGCCAAATTGGCACCATTCACGCACACAATTGAGGTTATCAGCTGGGGAATAGAATGGAGTGTCTGCAGTCCTGAACCTCGGCACTTATACTGCACCATTTTGTGGCAGCCCCCACTAGCATGTCAAAATATGCAATGGCTTAGTAAAGGCTCCAAAGCATTATGAGTTGCCATTAATGTTGGTTCCTTTCAAGAGGAAGAAAGGCAGGATATAAATGTAAGTAATAAATAAAAACAAATATAAATAAATGAGTCAGTGGTTCATTGGTGCTCAGTTCATATGGGCACAGGCTAAGTCTTGTGCTTCAGCAGAAAACCCTTATGCTACACAGGTCCTGAATTCACAATATAACTGCAAGCATGTTTCATCTCTTCTTTATAAACTTTTCACCTCCCCTTCTAGACACCTGAAGGCATTGTGGTCAGCCGGAATTTGTTCACTGCTTCAAAAGCGACCCAGCCTTACAACTTACCTGAGATTGTCAGGTAATTTACCATGAATATTACAATGTAGCCAATCTCTACTGAAATTGCACTGAAACATTAGTTATGGGAGAAAGCCCATTGATGTGTATGGTATCCTTTATTCTGCTGCTCTTTTTCCTGTTAAAGTAGGAGTACCCCAAGATCCCACATACTTCAATATTATTGATTGATTGATCTCATTTGTAGTATCCCACCTTTCTTTCAAGGAGTTCAGGGCAGCACACATGAGGCTATTCCATTTCATCCTCACAATGACCTGTGAGTTAGGTTAGCTGGGTAGACAGTGACTTGCCCATGACCACCCAGTGAACTCTATGGCTTAATGGGGATTTGAATGGAAGAGGAGCCAGGGTTCAGCCTTCTCATATCCAGGTCTGCAAGTTTCAGGGTCAGGCTTTCTGTTCCATGATTAACTTCTATTTACCACTGCTGAGCATCGAAAACACAGAACGTCCCTGTCTTAATATCCATAGCAATCCCAGCCATGCCTGGAACAGGACTTATTTCACATTTGTTGTCATGATTTCAAAATCCATGTTGATAATCCCTCTAACCCAGTTGCTTCCCATCTCCTCTCCCGTGCCTCTTCCCTTGACCTTCTCCTTGAACTGACTCTCTCACACGTGGCTTTGGGCACTCCCTTGATCTTGTCTTCACTAAGAACTGCTCTGTGTCTGGCCTCTCTGCTGTGGGATTTGATCTGATCATCATCTCATCTAAAGCACTGCATGAAGTCCATCTCCATTCTTCTTCCTGCTCCTTCCATGATCTCCAGCCCATTGATCCAGTGGCCTTCTCTAAAGTATTGTCCTCTCCTCTGCTGCTTCTGTCTGCTCTGGGGACTTTGCAGTTACCACTTCCATCCCATCCCTATGCAGCACCTCTTGCCATGATTTTCTGCTCTCCCAATGAGTCTCTCTGACTTGAGTCTCTTTCATGCCCTAGGTCTGTGTGGTTCTGTCCTTAGCTGGTTGGTTCTCCTCCTCCCTGTCTAATCACATTTCCCCTGTGTCAAATTTTAGATGTTTAGCTCTGCAGGGCAGGGACCTGTTCTCTTGTATCCTGTAGAATGCTGTGCACACTGAGGGCACTATATACGTACATAAATAAACAAATAATAATAATAACCATGAGCAGTTAAAGCAGAAGCAATGAAAAAAAAGCCTTCATTTTCCTTCTCTAGTTTGGGTACCTGGAAGATTGTGGCCAAGTATCCAGATCTTCCACAGCAGACCTTCACCACACAATTCGATGTCAAAGAGTATGGTAAGAATGGCTATCCCTGCTCAGAACTTTCCCTGCCCAAACCCGGGTTTCATTCCCTCTTTAATCCCGATTCTTTCCTAGTGAAGACTCGCTTTTTGTGCCTATACCTTTGCCTTGGAAATTGTAAGTCCTGTCCTAGAAACTCACTGCTCTTATCTCCTCTCAACCTTCTGTTAATATTTACATTCTCCTGTTCTGTTTTATCTGCAGTATTGCCAAGCTTTGAAGTCATACTGGAACCATCAGAGAAGTTTTTGTATATTGATGACGAGAGGAATTTCACAGTGTCGATCACTGCAACTGTAAGTGTATGCAACTGTGGGATGGTGAATTCAGATTGTTTTATAATATTCAGAATAATATGATTTACAGCCTGGATTCCAATTCGATAAAATCTGTGCAATGAAATCCACATTTCCCCATAGCATGCTGGATTAACCACAAAGCCGTTTTCTTTTTATTGCTGTTCTCTCTTCTTCTGCTCATGGCTCTGAGGGGGAAATGAAATGTTTCCAAGCCTGCAAAGAGCAGATCAGTAAATAAAGCTCCAGAAACAAGGAAAACTGTTCCAGCCACTAAAGTAACTGTGGAAAGTCCCACAGTGTGCTTGTTCCTGCAACAAATGGCCTAGTAAGAAGACAGATCCTTCCAGACCATAAAACTCACTGGGTGACTTTGGGCCAGTCGCTGACTCTCAGCCTAACCTACCTCACAGGGTTGTTGTGAGGATAAAATGGAGACGAGGAGGAGGATTAAGCTGCCTTGGGTTCCTTGCAGGAAAAGAAGGCGGGGTATAAATATTATTATTATTAATATATAATAATAATAATAATAATAATAATAATAATAATAATAATACATCTTGGTGGGTTTCTGGCACTGCAGGATCAGTAGAGGCCTTTTGGGCTCTATGCATGCCCATCGCTAGAGTCTACACAATCTTCTTTAGAATTTCCTCCTTTTATCCTGGAAGACAATCTTACTCGGTCATGAGTGATCGCTGATGATGATGATGCCAGCATAGGTGCCATAAGGGTTTTCCGGCACTGGAGTATCAATAAGGAGCCAGATCCTTCCGGACCCTATACACACAAGCTCTTGCTGCCATAAGGGTTTTTCCAGCACTGGAACACAGCCACCTCCAAGTGTCGTTTGGACTCTTTGGGGGTGGCTCTCAGCGGTGCTTGCCCGGCAGCCACTTGGCAAGAGTGGCAAGGATTTCTTGCCACTCTTGCGAAATGGTTCTGTATAGGTTTGGCTTAGCCCATGGGGTAGTTGTGTTCTCCGGGTTCATTCTGGATGACATAGCAACCCCAGGGGTGGCTTACAAACCCTACAACAAGCCATGGGCTGTCGGAGTGGTTTATAATCCCAGAAGCTCAGTTTATAAACCACCCTGAATAACCCATGGCAGGTTCACACGACACAACTAGCGCCCCAGCTTATAAGCCGGGGGGCCTTGTCGTGTTGTGCGAACCCAGTCATTCGGTGTGTTACAGCCTCTAACCACCAGTGGCCGTGCCTTCCAAAGGAGAAAGCTCTAGTTTTTTTCTCAGATAGCTGAAATATAGAGATTCTTACAACTGATCCAGTCTCTCCCAAGTCTCCAGCAAGCATGGTTTTGGCTACTGCAGAGCTAACCTCCTTGAATGAGGCTGGCACCCTGTTTCCCCCCATCATTTATTTTAGAGGATCAGTTTATGTAAATGAATAAATAAAATAAAATTAAGCAAGCAGTGCAGTATTAAGTTTCTTATCTTTGGTGTGGCTGGCACCCTTGGTTTCCCACGATGGTTCTTAAAGGGTCAGCTTACTAAAATTAAGACATAAGAAGGGCAGACAAGAGGAACTGTCCTCAGATTCCTAATCCCCCCCTTCCCCCAAGGCAAGGGGAAAGAACCCCAAATTCGAGTCCTCCTTTAAGTCAGTAAGAAAAAAGGAGTTCTTGTTCGCTCTTTAGAGGAATCTACCTGTGACTCTTCAGAGCCCTGCCTGCTACTATTTATTTATTTATTATATTTATACCCCGCCTTTTCTCCTGCAAGGAGCCCAAGGTGGCTTACATAATCATCCTCCTCCTCTCCCTTTTATCCTCACAACAGCCCTGTGAGGTAGGTTAGGCTGAGAGTCAGTGACTGGCCCAACGTCACCCAGTGAGTTTCATGGCCGAGCGGGGACTAGAACCCGGATCTCCCGAGTCCCAGTCCAACACTCTAACCACTAACCACTACGCCACACTATGAAGCAGACTGCCTATGCCCCGTAAAACCTCCCCCGTAAGGCACAGGAAGAGGTTAATGTGTCAATTAGATCCCTAATGTGTCAATTAGATCCCTAATGTGTCAGTTAGATCCTTCTATTGCTGCCTAAGGAGAAGTTGGGGAGTGGTCTAAAAAAGGTGCCCTTAATTAATCAGGCAGTACTTTCAATTACGTTTAATACAAGCACTAATAAAACTGCAGATAGCAAGCACCATCTTAGAAGAGGTATCCTGCCCCCCCCCCTTGCTCTCATATAGGACAGAATAAAATGATACCCGCTATGTAACATGTGTGCATGATCTAAAATGTGTGCTTCTTGTTTCACCCAGAAGGCAAACTGATGAGGCTTAGAGTCCAGTAATTTGGCCACGAAACTGGCCAGGTTCGCATGTCACTTTAAACCCACAGAGGTTCTGAAACCTCTGTGGGTTTACAGTTGCCCTGGCCCCTGGCTGTCGCCGACTAATGGTTGGACACAGCAGGGGTCCAGAGGCACCCCCTCTCCCCTCAGTCCTCTGGTCAGTATCCCAGGGCAGTGTTCTCCCACCTTGGGTCCCCAGATGTTTTTGGCCTACAACTCCCAGCATGCCCCAGCCAGCGTAGCTGGCTGGGGCATGCTGGGAGTTGCAGGCCGAAAACATCTGGGGACCCAAGGTGGGAGAACACTGCCCCAGGGGACACCGTGGGAGCGCTGAGGGGAGACAAGTGGGGGTGACAGGCTGCCAAAAAGTGCCCATGCGACACTTTTGGGCAGCTGTCAGAGGCTCCTTGCCCTTGCTCGGCAGGGTTGCGCCCCTGCCGAGCAAGGGCAACGAGCCCCCTCCTGGCTGGCCCGACCTCTCCCCACCGAGTCCCACTCACCGCTGCCGCCATCCTGCGCCGTCCACCTTGGCTGCTGCCGCCACACTACCCTTTCAGCCTCGCTCGGCCTGGCGGGCCGGATCCCGCCCACACCCTTGCTGTTAGCCTTCCGCGCAAAACGGCAGCAGCATCGGCGAAGGCGAAGGCGCCGCCGCCGCCGCCGCCGCCGCCTCCCGCCCCCGAGCCCCACCCACTGCATCCGCCACCCACCGCCACCCTCGCTAGGCCTGCCAGCTGGATCCCACCCCACCCCCCTTCGCCTTCGCTAATGCTGCTGCCCTTTCAGGTGAAAAGACGTGAGCATCGGCGAAGTGGGGGCGGGGGCGAGATCCAGCCCGCCAGGTCCTAGCAAGGCCTGCCAGCTGGATTCTACCCCTGCCACTGTCCTTTCGGCTGAACAGGTGACAGGGACTGAGGGGTATCCAGGCATCTGGCCTCACTTGCTCTCGAGAGCAAGAGCAGCCAGGGGCGCCTGGATCCCCCGTGCCACGGCTGATCCCGGGAGAGTGAGATTGCTCACGAACAATCCCACTCTCCCAGCATCGGCCATGCTGCAGGGCAAAGCCGATGACAGCTGCGCTAAGTGAGGCTGGGCACTTGGGCGGCTGCCTTCAGCCAGAGCCCCGTGCCCAGAGCTGCAGCCATTTTAGCCACTCTGGGCACGGGGCTCTATGCCCCATTTGGCTTGCAGTAGGATTAGCGTGTTGTCCAGGTTCAGACAACACACGAAACCTATTACGTTTAGCATAACCTTACCACACAAGCCATGGTTACCCAGGGTGGTTTAGAAGCCACACCAGGTTGGCTTCTAAAGCACCCCGTGTGGGTCAAACGACACGCTAAACCTCAGTAGGGAATAGGGATTAACCTACTGTCATTTAGCATGTTGTGTGAACCCAGTCACTTAGCATAAGGCAGAGCTGGAGTCTACGTCCCAAATGGAAAATCACATATTTGCCCTTACAAAGCACAACAAAATACCCATTTCACAGAAGCAAACAGGTGATGTCAGAAAAACTCTCTCTCTCTCTCTCTCTCTCTCTCTCTCTCTCACACACACACACACACACACACACACACACAGGCAAAACAAACACCACACCAAAGCAAGCAAACAAACATGGCAGCTAACACACACCAGACCAAGAAAAAAAGAAAGAAGAGAAAACCAGGCAAAACACACACAGAGAACAGCCAAAGTTCCTCCCACACTCCCTGCCATCTTCTCTACCTCCCCAAGATGGTTCAGATCCAATCTTGGAAATAAAGACGGTGCTCGAGGCCATTGCATTGCTTTGCAACACACACAGTAAGAAATAAAAACAAACAAACAAACAAACAAACATGAAGGGCAAAGAGCCTGGAGGCCACCATGAGAGGTGCCTGTGGGACACATTAGTGCCCATGGGCCCCATGTTAGGGACCCCAGGTACAGACTTGGTCATAAATACCTTAACATTTCACATTTATTAAATAAACATTTGAGAATGCCTAACATGGGCCAGTTATGATATACCGTAATCTATGAGATCATCAACAACAGAAGCAGAACCTACAAAAACCAGTTTGAATCCTAACCTACAACCTTTGGTTGTTCTGCTTCAACAACACAGATGCCATTTTAACTGGGAGCTTTCTATGAAATATAAGAATCCTGTTTTGCAGGAAATTGATGGGTACTCTGAAGGTTATTCACTCTTTCTTGACTGGAGTAAGTAGCCCATCTGTTCTCCTACCATCACTCTTTTACCCAGTTTTTCTGATGGTCTGTTTCCCCCCTCTTATGCTCATTCTGCTAATTGACTGTCTCAAGAGGCTTTCCCAAGGCCTTTCTTTTTATAATTTCATTTGTTCTTCCAGGTTCCTCTATGGGGAGAGTGTAGTTGGTTCAGCCTTTGTCCTCTTTGGAGTGAAAATGGATAATGAAAAAGTGAATATCCCAGACTCACTCCAAAGAATTCAGGTATGATGAGCCATGTATGTATATGCCTTTGTCTGTATGTGCATTGTGTGTGAGTGAGCGAGGCCCAATACAGGTGAGATGAGAAAACCATTCTTTTCTTTTCAGATTAATCGTGGGACTGGGAAAGCAGTCCTATCAAGAGCCATGCTGAAGTCCCGATTTCACAACGTCAATGAGCTCATTGGGCATTTTCTCTATGTCTCTGTAACAGTGATGACAGAATCTGGTGAGCAATGGTTTTAACTGCTTATAATTTTGAATGATTCAGGACCAATTTATGCATCTCACAACTGTCCAGATAGGGACAATTCAGAGAAGTCAGAAGGAAGAGAGCATAAACTACTGCAAGAGGTTCAGCTAGGCAGTGTTCTCCAGCCTTGGGTCCCCAGATGTTTTTGGCCTACAACTCCCAGCTGGCTGGGACATTCTGGGAGTTGTAGGCCAAAAACATCTGGGGACCCAAGGTTGGAGAACACTGAGCTAGAGATTATGGGGACAGATTGTACATTTATTCCTGAGGAGAAGGGTATTTTGAATACATTTCATGCTCTACCCTTCCAATCTCAAAGTGAAATAATAAAAGAATTTGATAGAAATTCTGTATTTACAGGGAGACTGTGATTTAAGACCCAAAGAACTCCAGAATGTGGATGTAATTTAAAAAGACAAGGAAGGTAAAGTAGTAATAGACGCTAATAAAAGAGGATTTTATAGGGATGGAAAATGAACAACAGAGTCAGAACCTGAGAGTATGTAATAGTTAGGAAAGGAAATCCTCCTCTATGAGAGATTATAATTTTACTGTGCTAACTATAAACCCAATGTCAAGCAAGGAATGGAAGGAAAGATTGTTTTTAGACTTAGCAGAGCTGGGTGAATCTGTGCCTTTAGCATTGGTCAACAGGAGGAGGGAGAAGTTAGGGTATAGGAATCCTCAAAGAGAATGGAGCTTTTTATGTTGATAAGAAAGGAGAAATGGATAAAACTGAAGAAATAGATTGACAAACCATAACCCAGAAAACTCAGTCCCTGAAGATATTGAGTTGGAATAGTTCAGGTTGGGAGAATAAAGCCTCTAATGGAGAATTTAGGGATTATAAGTAGTTTGATATTTTGATGTTTCAAAGTAGAATTAAATGGGTTTCAGAGTCAATCAAGAGAAGCCAGATTGGGTTAAGAAAGGTAGACCAATGGCTGGTTTAGTATGTTTTATAGTATCTACTCTGACTACAAAAATTACACTTCTTCCACCCAAAGAACTGATAGCAATAGCACTGTTGCTTGAAATATGCTACTGAAAATGGCTGATAATAATGTATACATTCCACCAAAGAAAATTAAGAAAGAAAATATGGGTTATTTTGGGATGAATTGGAAGAGTATGTCTTGGAATTGGGAAGTTTATAGTGAAAGGAACTTAGTGAAAGGAACATTAGTGAAAGGAACTCTAAAGATAAAATTATTAGTGCTGCAGGAATTAGGTTAATTCAATTTAAGCAAAAGGCAGGCTAGGAAGTTTGAAGGTTCCTCAAAGGTGGGCAAATTGCTGGAAAGACACTTTATCTACCTTTCAGGGCCAGTGCAAGGCAGTTTGGTGCCCTAGGCAAGATCAGATATTTAGCGCCCCCCCTTCCCATCCCTGTTCCCATGAACGCCTGCGTACTCACGCACACTTGCGTGGGAGTAAGTCCGCTCCAATTCAGAATCAGCGGCACTTACTTCCGAGTAGACTCGTAGGCGGCACAGGCAGCAGAGGTGCGATTCCCTCTGTGCAGCCGGCGGCGGCGGTGCTGGCGTTTGGCGGTGCACGCCCAGGCAGACGGAGCTGAGCCACCGCGTGCGGGAAGCAGTGTCGGCGTCAGAGGCGCGATTCCCTCTGCGCTGCCGGTGGCGGCGGTGTCGACAGCGTGATTCCCTCTGCGCCGGCGGCGGTGCTGGCGTTTGGCGGCACCCACACCCAGGGAACCGGAGAGGAGCCACCACGATGTGTGGGGGAAGCGGCGGCGGCTCCGGCCCGGTTGCCGGTGGGCTGGCCGCAAGAAGCAGCCGCCGCGACCCTCTGAAAGCGGCATCAGACCGACAGGGGTGGGGCAGAGGAGGTGGTGGCTGTGCTGCCGCTGAGCGGTCCCCGCGGGGTGTGTGTGTGTGTGTGTGTGTGCAGGAGCGGAGCGTTTCTGCGCCCCCTTTAGCCATGCGCCCTAGGCAGCCGCCTAGTTCGCCTAGTGGTAGCACCGGCCCTGCTGCCTTTATCCCATCGTCTCCTGTGGCGTGCACCCAAAGCGGAGCATAATGTGCATTCCGTGGTGTCCGGGCAGTATGCATGGGCCCAACCAGTCAGGCCACTGTCTCGCACTAACTGAGTGCACACATCGGGCCTTGTCTCAATATGACTATATACTGTGCAGGGATTCTGCTGGCCTGACCAATGCCCAGGGATTCTTCAGTAGCTAAACTTATGTAAAAGGATTCCCTGACAATAGGAAGTTTGAGAAAAAGCAAACTGCTGCATCTGGAGCGAACTGAACTGCCTGGCTTTGAAACCTCCCCTTCCCCCACTTCATTGAATATTCTTTCTTACCCACAGACCCTTTCTTCTTTCTGCAGGCAGCGACATGGTGGTGACTGAGAAAACTGGCATTGGCATTGTGACAACTCCCTACGAGATCCACTTCACAAAAACCTCCAAGTACTTCAAGCCAGGGATGCCCTATGAACTGATGGTAATATTAATCACTTTTCCCCTTATGGCCCAGGCTTGCTTGTGTTGATCTTAAGTCTACTCATAAATCGCAGCGGAAACCTTCTTTATCCACTGATGTTACAAATGGAATGGGAAAAGTGGTTTAGTCTCAGTAGTTCCACACTAATTTATCTCTTTTTGTCTCAGGTGTATGTCACCAACCCTGATGGCTCTCCAGCTTCCCATGTCCCTGTGGTGGCAGAACTCTCAACTGGTAGACAGAGGGATACTGCAACTACTCAGAGTGATGGGACTGCCAAAATGACCCTGAACACGCCCAGAAACCAGCAGACGCTAAGCATTGCCGTGAGTCACCCTGAAGTTCTATTGCGATGCACTGTGGTTGATGCCAGTTACCTCCTACGCACATGCACAAAACCAGTGTTTACTTGGGATTAAGGCGTTAGTTACACTGCAGGCAGCCATTCACAAGCTATTTAGATGTTTTCACGTGTGAGAGTTAAATTGGCTTGTGCTTAAATCAGTCCAGACCACAATATGAATCCTTGTTGGTCTGAAGCTTCAGCCAACCCAGGCAGAAGGAATTAGAAGACCCATCATTTCTTTTCACCTAGAGGTGCTGAAGAAGGTTTTACCACCCGTATCAGTGTATGCATTGGTTCAAATTGTCTGTTGGACAGAGGGGCGGAGGGGAGGGATTGCCTATGTATCTACCTTCTTGGGTATACATAGCGTTATTAGACCTATAACTACTGCCTCTTGTTGGGAGAGATGAGTTCTTAAAAGGCACAGAAAGGTGGAGGGTACAAGGAGCGGCCATTAAAATAATAGAGAGCAGAGGGAGATGTGGTGGGAGTCAGCTGGGTCATTATGGGGGGTGGGAAACGTAACAAGGTGTTGGTTGCTCCTAAGTTGTCTCCCATGTCAGAGAGCCTGAGTAGCCCTTGTGACAGTCCACCTGGGTTGAAGGTACTGCTGCTGAATCCCAACAACAGCCATCCAGGACTTGATCCTGGGTGAGTGTGCCAACCTGGCCTGGTTTGATGAGGCTGGTGGAGTAAATCTCTCCCAGCTTTGCCCACCTGGGTTCTCCATGTTGCAGCAGGCAGGACCTGGGGGGTGGGGAGGCAGAGTTGCAGTGGTCTATTGTAACTCGATCCCCCTGTCCAGGTGCCCCATCCCACAGTCTTCCAGTTTCGTGTGTGTGTATCTCAGTGTTTCTCAACCTTGGGTCCCCAGATGTTTTTGGCCTACAACTCCCAGCATGCCCCAGCCAGAATAGGGCATGCTGGGAGTTGTAGGCCAAAAACATCTGGGGACCCAAGGTTGAGAAACACTGGTGTATCTGAAGGTGGGTGTTTGGGCCAGAACAGGGATTCTGTTGGTGTACTGCCCACCCTGCTACTCAACAGTCTCCCTTCCTGAGTTATCTGAGGTGGTCTTGGGGTTGCTGCTGGAGTCTTCACCATTTGTTGTGCTGGGGGATTTCAACATACATGCTGAGGCCACTTTAGCAGGAGTGGTTTAGGACTTCATGGCCTCCATGGCAACCATAGGACTGTCCCAATTAGTATCTGGCCCCACTTACTCAGCAGGGCACACTTCAGATCTGGCTTTCTGTGTAGAGTAGGATGATGGGGATCTGGAGGTGGAGGAACTATCTATAGTTCTGTTGTCATGGACAGATCACTACCTGGTGGAGTCTAGACTTATTGGGACTCAAGCCTCTGCAGGGGCGGGCCCCCGATTAAGATGGTCCGCCCCAATAGGCTGATGGATCCAGATGACTTTCTGATAGGTCTTTGGGATTTTCCTGTCACCTCAGCAGGCGATTCTGTTGAAGCCCTAGTTAATGTCTGGAACAGAGAAATGGCCTGGGTGGTTGACACAATTGCTTCTGAGCATCCTCTCCCATGGAATGAAGCCCAACAAGCCCCCTGGTTTTCCATGGTGCTGCAGGCGATGAAATGAGTGGTAGACAACTTGGAACAAATCCAATTGAACATGGGCTAGAGGTCATTTGAAAGCCTACTCCTTGGCAGTGGGGGCAGTGAAGAAATCATACTTCTCCACCACCATTGCATTCGCTCAGAGTTGCCCAGCACAGCTTTTTCATCATGTGGGCAGGCAGAGGCCTACTATGCTCTGGCCCTCAAGAAGAAGAGGTGGACCACTCGACTCGATAGCCTGCTGTGATCAATTTGTACTATACTTTGCAGATAAAATTGACCACATCTGTGCTGACTTGGATGCCATAGTTGATACAGGTCCGACGGATGTAACTGTGGCTGCTGCTTGTCCAATTACAATGGATACTTTTCAAACTGAACAGCCCGAGGATGTGGACAGGATCCTTGGAGAAGTGAAGCCTACCATTTGTGTGCTGGAGCCTTGCCCTTCCTGGCTTATAAAAACAGTCATTATCCATTCTTGGGCAAGGTGCCAGAGCGTGTGGTGGCTTCTCAGCTCAAGGGATTTCTGGATGAGACAGATTATTTAAATCCATTTCAATTATCTGACTTCAGGTCTAGTTATAGGACAGAGACTATTTTGGTCACCTTGGTGGACAATCTACGCTGGGAACTGGGCAGGGGGAGTATGTCCCTGTTAGTTCTGCTGGACCTTTCAGCGGCTTTCGATACTGTTGGTCATGGTGTACTTCTGGGGTGTCTGTCTGAGATGGGATTGGGAGGTGCTGTAACATGGTTGCTCCAGTCCTTCCTGGAGGGACGATCTGATAAGGTGGTGCTGGGGGATTCCTGTTCAACACTGGCTGTTGGCCTTTGGTGTCCCTTGGGGTTCCATCCTACCCCCTATGCCAGGGGTCTTCAAACTAAGGCCCGCGGGCCACATCCAGCCCGCCTTGCCTTTTTATCTGGCCCAGCGGCCGATCGGAGTATTCATTAATGCCAGGAGTATTCATTAATATTCCCCCTTCTTCCCTCCCCATGCCTTTTTCCTTGTGTGTCGTGTCTTTTTAGATTGTAAGCCTGCGGGCAGGGACTGTCTTGTTAATTGCTGTAAACCGCCCAGAGAGCTTCGGCTATTGGGTGGTATAAAAATGAAATAAATAAAATAACTTTCCATTTAAGGGGGGGAAATTCACCCCTATCAAGTTAAAAAAAAGGACCCGGGTCCTTTTTTTTTTTACTTGATCCATTCGTTCATATTTTTTTCAAACTATAGTCTGGCCCCTCAACAGTCTGAGGGACAGTGAACTGGCCCCCTGTTTAAAAAGTTTGAGGACCCCTGCCCTATGCTATTTAACATATACACGAAACCGCTGGGACAGATTGTCCAGAGTTTTGGGGTTCATGCCACCAGTATGTTGCTGATGACACCCAGCTCTATCTCTCTTTTCCATCTAAATCCAAGGAAGCTGTTCTGGTTCTAAATCAGTGTCTGTTGTTGGTAATGGACTGGATGAGGGCAAACAAACTGAAGCTTAATCCAAACAAGACAGAGGTGCTCATGGTCAGTCGAAAAGCAGATCAGGGAATAGGGATTCAACTTGTGCTGGATGGGGTTACACTCCCCCTGAAGATTCAGGCTTGCAGTTTGGGTGTACTCTTTGACTCGGCCAGCCCTGAACCTGGATGCCCAAGTCTCGACAGTGGCCAGGAGTGTGCCTGCACAGCTGAGGCTAGTGTGCCAACTGTGCCCCTTCCTAGAGATGTCTGATCTGGCCACGGTCACACATACCTTAGTTACATCCTGTTTGGACTATTTTAATGCGTTCTTTATGGGGCAGCCTTTGAAAATTGTTCAGGAACTTCAGCTGGTCCAGAATGTTGAGCTCAGACTGCTGACCGGGTGAGTTGCAGGGAACACACAACTCCCTTGTTACAACAGATTTTCTGATTACCAATCTGTTTCCAGGTAGAATGTAAAGTTCTGGTTATTTATTTATTTATTTATTATTATTAATTATGTTTATACCCCGCCTTTTTTCCTGCAAGGAACCCAAGGCGGCTTACATAATCCTCCTCCTCCTCCTCCTCCTCCTCTCCATTTTATCCTCACAACAACCCTGTCAGGTAGGTTAGGCTGAGAGTCAGTGACTGGCCCAAAGTCACCCAGCGAGTTTCATGGCCGAGCGGGGACTAGAACCCGGATCTCCCGAGCTCCAGTCCAACACTCTCACCACTACGCCACACTGGTTACGACCTATAAAGGCCCATGTGGCTTGGGACCAGGCTACCTGAAAGACTGGCCTTCTCCCATACGAGCCTGCCTGGTCCTTAGGTTCTTGTGGAGAGGCCCTTCTTTCGAGACCACCACCATCAGAGGCGCATTTGGTGGCGATGCAAGAGGGGGGCCTTTTCAGTGGCTGCTCCCAGGCTGTGGAACTCCCACCCAAGGAAGGCTAGATTCACTCGCTCTCTGCTATCCTTTCAACAGCTTTATTCAAGAAGACCTTTGGCTTGTGGGTTGGGTGCTGTTTTTTTTTTTCTGTCATGGTTATGTTTTAATTGTATTTTAATGTGTCTTATTGTTTTAACCTATTTTAAATTGTTTTGTAAGTGGCCTTGAGTGCCATTTTTTTGGTAGAAAGGTGGGGTATTAATCAAATACAGTAATACCTTGGATTGCAAGTAACTTGGTTTGAGAGCGTTTTGCAAGACAAGCAAATTTTTAAATATATGTATATATATTTTTTACTTGATATACAAGCGACGTCTTGCAATACAAGTACTGTAGTACGGCTTAATCTCTGTACAAATCTTTTTTGGGGGGGATTTCGTTTTGATATAAGAGTGTTTTGGATTACAAGCACGTTTCCGGAACGAATTCTGCTCTCAATCCAAGGCATGACTGTACGTAAATCCAGGCATTGGTGCCAAGCAGTGATGCAGGCCACACCACAGAGGATCCTGGTAGATCTTCATAGTCCCATGCTATGAGCCAGCTCCACCCTTCACCTGGATGTTATCTTTTTCAACATTGTGTGGCATGGAGCTTCTGCTTATCCCTTTGTGATGAAGTTTAAAAGATTCATGATCGCTTCAAGGTTCGGTTAACACTTCTCACCTTCTCTAGGTAAAAACCAACCATGAGATACTCCCAGATGAACGACAGGCCAGCAAGACAATAGTGGTTACGGCCTATGAAACCCAGGGGGGATCTGGAAACTATCTTCATATAGAGACCACGGGTACAGAGGTCAAAGCTGGAGACAAGTTACGTATCACTTTCATCATAACCAACCATCTTATAGTGACTCAGTATTTCACCTACATAGTAAGTACTGGCGACCTGGAAGGATAGAAATCCAAGGCCCATGTCTCCATTCAGTGTTTAATGTTCACACTATTTGGAAGGAGGATTAGTAGCTGACAATCACTTATTGTTGGAAAACACATGATTGTGGACAGAAACCATGCCATATGAGAAACCTCAAACCTCACCCTTAGAGAGAGAGAATATGCATAATATAGTAGCAGTGGGCTGAACTACACATTACACTGTCTGGAGGTATGGGTAACATTAGCCTGGCGGTTCTTTCTTCATTGCAAAGTACTCTTGGGCATCTTTTAATTTTCCAAGTTTAAAAAAAGAGAGAGGCAAACCTCAGAAGGTGCTGAAGGAAAAGCATGCTCTATTTGAAAAGCAGGCCAATTTACAGTTGTTACCCTAGCTGTCTTACAATTTGGGAGTGGTGCTGCCCTAGCCCCATATTTCTTCTTGACAGGTGCTTCTCTCCTGAAACTCCCTCACCTGTTGGTGTTCCAGATCTCTATTTACCTGTCAAATGTGGGTCCAAAATAGCTTAGGTGGGAAGACAACTGGGGAGGGAAAGGTTGCAGGGGAAAAACAAAAACCTTTCCCCCAAAAAAACTGATGGGGGAAGGGTTAAATGCCCGCCATCCCGCTCTTCAAAGGGCTTCCACCTGAGGGTGCTTTGCAACATAAAAGGAGCTGTGGGACCAGTGAAGCGATACATGCAACTGCAGTGTAACGTGCACTAAGGGACTGGTGAACCAGGAAGTTTCTGTTCTACATTTCACGTCAGTTATCAACTCACTGAACGGTTCGCACGTCACACTAAGTCATCCTAAGAATAAGCCACGGTGGGTTGTTTGCTTGCTGTACAGCCTATGTGTTACCCCCACCCCGACAGACAAGCAGGTGCGCAGCAGCTTGGCATAGCTTCTGTCCCCCTCGGTCCTCGAGCCTGCTCCCTGCACGTGTATGGCAGTATCCTTTGCATGGCAACCCATCTCGCATCCTTGTCCATACAGTGGGAAACTTTCCTGACACACACACACACCCCACTCTGATTGCTACCCCTTTTTGGAGCACTTACTCGTTCACAACCTTTATTTAATTATTTTTCTGATGCTTTGGAAGTACGCAAATGGGTTTGTCGTCGTCGTCCCCCCCCCAGAACTGCCTGTCTGCTATGTGTAGTCTCGCCTTGTCAATGTCCTGGTATGTTACAGCTCTCAAGGGAAGTGCTGAGGTGGAGTACGTAACATACAAGGACATTGACAAGGCGAGACTGCGCATAGGCTAATCTGCACACACTTGTGAAGGACCAGTGGGGGGGGGGGGAATAATACTAAGAGAAAGTACAAAGCCATTTGCGCAAATCAGAAGCACTGAAAAAGAAAAGAAAAAAAGGGCAAACAAAGGAATTGCTCTGAGAAGAAGCACCAAAAGACAGGGGAACAATAACTCCCACTTGGCAATGTTACCCTCTCACTATTATGCCTTGAACTGACACGTCAGTATCCTCTCCCCTTTCAACACTTCCCTGAGTCCCAATGAAGTTGATAAATGGGAGTTATTGGCTCCCCACATTGGAGTGGGTGGGTGTAATTACTTCTGGTGCAAGGGGTGGGGAGTCAAGAGAAGGTGCTCCGTTGTACTGCCCTGCCATGAGGTTTGCGCAAATCTCCCCTCTGTTTATTGCCCAGCCTTTAAATTTGCGTACATCTCCCCAACAGTTTTTTTTAAAAAATGCATGGACGGAGCAAATGTCGCCCCCGCATTAGCAGTACTTACACCCACCCGCCCCAATGGGTCCCCATTCGCTTTGTCCCATGCAGCTTCCTTCTAAAGTTTTTTTTTTTTTTTTTAAACCTGTTGGGGAGTTTTGCAGTTTGCACAAATCTGCTGAAACACATTAACCCCACCAGTAATTGCTACAAAAAGGAACTGTGATGTGGAGTGCGGGAGCCAATAACTCCCATTTGTCAACTTCATCGGGACTTGGGGAAGTGTTGAAAGGGGAGAGGACATTGACAAGTGTCAGTTCAAGGCATAATAGGGAGAGCATAACATTGCCGAGTGGGAGTTGTTGTCCCCCATTGCCCCACCCCTTTGGTGCTCCTTTTTGGAGCAGTTACTTCGTTCACTCTTTTTTTTCTTTTTTGGTGCTTCTGAACTGCTCAAATGGGTTCATTTTTTTATTTTTATTTTTGTGCTGCTCTTGTCTTGCCAGGCAGCTCTGTAGCCGCTTGGGACAAACCACGCTGCCAGGTTCAGACATCATGATAAGCCACCCTGAGAACAAGCCACCCTCGGCAACCCTACTAGATGCCATGGGTTCTCGGGGTGGCTAGTTTGTGTGAAACAAATCATACTAAATCATCCATGCTGTGTTCGCATGTCATGGTAAGCCACAGTGACACTAACAAGGGTTGCAACCCACCGTGGCTTACCGTGATGATGTGTGAACCCAGTCACTAGGTGACTGAAGGCAAGTCACTGTTCTCTCAGGGATATACTAGACACTAAGTTAAATGCATAGCGTCTCAGTGATCCTAACTTTTTGATATTACTTTTGTGTAAGTGTGCAGGGACCTGATCCGAACAGGGGCCACTGCATGTGAGATAGGAGGTTATACCTTCCCACTAAGCCACTTCCCTCCTAAATCCACCCCCCCCCCGCATGGGTTAAATAAAAGAAAAAAATCTCAATTTGGCAAGAATGGAGTTTGTTTGTTTATCCCCTGGGGGGGGGGCAAATTTAGGGGAGAAAGTGGCTGGGTGAGAAGGTATAACCCCTGCATCTCACATGCAGTGGTCTGGATCAGCCCCCTGCACACTTATACAAGGGTTAAAAAAAAAAAGTGTTAGGATCACTGAGATGCTACACATTTTACGTACCATCTATTTTAGCTTTCAGAGTCTGCCCTCCATCTAAAGCATAGAGATAATGAATTTGTCTAATTCCCTTGCTGTAGCAGGGGTACCAATTCAAGTTTTGGGGGGCGGGGAGAAATTCTCAGCAAACTTTAAAGACCTGTTCTTGGAGTTATCCACGCTTAAAGTGTAAAATGCATTTTTTTAAATATCTCACAATAATTTATCATCAGTGTTATTAACACAGGTCAAAAGATACTTTATTCAATGTTCCTAGTTCAAGTTACTAGTGCAAAGTCAACATTGTTCAAAGCAACCCATGTCTGTTAACCCCCTACATCTTAAACTATCGGCGTTTCTTGTTCACCATCAGATCTTGAATAAAGGGAAGATACTTGAAGCTGGGAGGCAGCCCAGGACACAGGGACAGAATCTGGTTTCCATGTCTCTGCACATCACCCCAGATTTCCTTCCTTCCTTCCGCATTGTGGTTTATTATGAAGTAGGGAAGAGTGAGATTGTTGCTGACTCTGTCTTGGTGGATGTGAAAGATACCTGCATGGGAACGGTAGGTCACTCCTCCCACTGATGCTGCTTCAGCTCTGCTGAAGAGCCTTATATGAGTAGTTTAAATAAAGAAATAAATAACAAATTAAAATAACAATGTCAGTGCAAGACCAAGGTACTCCTTTCCTGCAACTAAAGCAATGGTCTGCATACAATCGAAATCTGGCAAATTTTCAGAAATTTTGAGTGAGACTTCTCCATAAATTAGTTTCAGCTCTGTTCAGAACCTAGGAAAACACATCCAGAAGTATCAGCCTGTATGTCTATTTTTCATCAGGCAGGCTGGCCACCCAAATGCAGATCTGCTTCATGGGGATATGTAGACTATAAGAGCACAGGCTCCAATTGGTATCTCTGTTTACCAGGGATTGCCCCTGTTTTCTTGGACTGGTCCTTAGTGATACATACATGGTCCCTATTTTGTCTCTGTTTTGCCTTTTGCAGAGATGTTGGAGATGCCTTTTTAAGATAGTGGTAGTTTAATAGGGATGGGGTGAAAAATTCACCACCAGTCTGGCTGAATGCGTGAGAGGGCTTTCTCGGTGGCCACTTCCAGGCTGGAATTCCCTGCTAGGCTAGGTTCACTTCCTCCCTGCTGTCCTTCCACTAGCAGGCAAAGACCTCTGTATTCAAAACATGCCTTTGGCATGTAAGCGGGTCTGCCGGGATGGATGGATATCGTTTTTTATTCTGTTATTGCTGTGTTTTTATGCATTGTTTTAATCAAGTTTTTATGATTGTAATCCATCTTGAGGGTCATTTTTCTTGATAGAAAGGCAGGGTACAAATCAAATAAATAATATAGACATGGGTGAGAAATTCACTCCACTGATATATTTTTTTTAATGGGTTTACCCAATTCACACCTCCCAGTCCTTTCAGCAAGCCAAGACAGAGTTGCGTTCCCAACTCTGTATTTTTGTGAGCTCTCCCGTGTAGCTTGTCTCAGGAAAAATGCACACAAAAAATGTGTGTATTGGGGGAACGTGTGCACAAAATGCATATATTTGAAGAAAGTGCTCACAGAAGAGTATTTCAGCAGTATAAAGTACTTGGGGAAATGCATATGTTTAAAAAATACATACATTAACGTATGGATTACGAAAAATGCAAACAAAAAAAGTACAGTTTAAAAAGTAATAATAATAATCGCAAGCTCATGTAGAAACAGGATAGAACTAGCTTGACCTAAAAAAAAACCTGACAAAAATACCAAGACTGACATACCCATCCATCCCTGCTTATGCATGCACTTTCCAGACCTCTCAAGGGTCTCTAGGCATTACCTGAGGGCCAAACTAGATACAATGTTATTCACAGCATCAGCACTTGTGTGGCTGGGCTTTTAAAAAAGAAATAGGTGCAAGGGGTAGAAAACTGGACTGGGACTGTGGCATGGGTGGGGGGGGCTTTAAGTCTCTGTCCCCTTCATGGTCCAGATCCAGACTGGGTGGTGGTGGTGGTCCTGCACCTGCTATCTGGAACAAGCTGACCCTTGTTGTTGCCTTTGTTCAAACAGTTGGTTGTGGAAGGGACAACTGTGGCAGACGATCGAATTCACCAGCCAAGAGATCCGATGAGTATCAGATTGACAGGAGATGCAAACGCCCGCGTCGGTCTTGTGGCTGTGGACAAAGGAGTCTATGTCCTAAACCAGAAGCACAGGTTTACCCAAAATAAGGTGAGTTAGGAAATTCCTTAAGATAGGTACCCCAACTGTAGAATCAGGGGTGGGGACCCTTGGGGGTAATCTGTTGAGGGTCGCATGTCAATGGTGGGAGGGCCAGAGCAGGTGGTGGGCAGGGCCAGAGCCAGCCCACACATTATCTCTCTCATAGTCACCCACCCATCATTTCATTCACACACCCCATTCGTACATCATCCATTCATTCTCTCTCTTTCTCACACAGTTCACATCCCCGATTACCTCCATTCACACACAAGCACACACCCCATTCGTGCATCATCCATTCCTCACAGCACAATCTCTCTCCGCAAAGTGATGTGTGAAGTGATGCAAGTTGAGGCAAAAAAATCCCAGCTTTGTGTATACACTGATTCAATTCAATTCAATTCAATTTATTAATTCAGCCAACAGACCCCACAACACAAACTTCTCAATAAAAATAATAACGAAATAAAAATAAAATAAAATTTACATTCAAAGCAGTACTTGACACAGATGAAGATCCTAAAACACCAATACATAAATATGTATAGATATATATATACTATAAAATTTATGTACAAACGGGGGGGGGGGGGACACCAGAATAAAAGATTAATATAATACAATTTCTTTCCTAATTCTTATTGCTCTCAGCAAATATTTAGCTGCAATTTCCGTAACAGGCTCTTTCAGGTCTGAAAGAAGAAAAAAGACATAATATTCAGCCGTTCTTCCAGGGTAGCGAGAAATCAATGGATCAATCAACTCCCTACGTAAATCTCGAAAGAAATTACAGGAGAGGAAAACATGATTTATAGTTTCAATTTCCTCAGAGCCACATGGGCACAATCTATTTGAATAAGGTATTCCTCTAAACCTTCCCTCCAAGAGGGCTGAGGGTAATGCATTGAAATGGGCAAGTGTAAATGCCCTCCGATACTTAGGAATGTTTAATTTATTCAAATATTTAGCTTGGAAATTAGGAGAGACATAATTGATACCGAATGTTAGAGGGGAGCAAGTTTTATTTGCTGCTGCAAATGAAACTTGAAAATCAATATTTTGAATGCGCTCTGTAACATGATATCTAGCTTTCTCAGGACCATTGGAGAAGAACAACAGTGGAGAAAACCCTAAATTGTATACTTTATTGACTAGTATTTTCATCCAAGAGCCAACATGCTGATCATACTGGACTAGTGATAAAAGGTCATCGGAGGGGACTGAAAACATTAAACGAAGCCAAAATTTTAATGTGAGCGACCAAGCTCTAGCTTCAATAGAGTCTGCGCCCACCTCTAGCCACAAGACTGCCTCTGCTACACAGTTGGGAACCCCGAAAATAGCCCTTAGAAAGGCAGATTGGACCTTTTCAACTTTTGAGTTGAATCCTGTGATCCATATCTGAACTCCATAGAGAAGTTGGGTCATAGATTTCACGTTAAAAATGGGATCTGAGCTAGCAGTGATTGACCAAGAAGGAGTTTCTGGGGTTGTGGTGAACAGCTCGATGAAAATGTGCAGCTGCTATGAAAACACAGGTTTCACACAGCCATAAAACATCTACTCACCATAGGGGCTGCGGAACAGGTGCCATGTGCAGAGTGATCATCAGGTGTATTTTCATATTCTTCACAGTCCCCAAAAGCAACGGGTTCTGGAGAGCTATTCTGGGCCTCAATTTCGTCAGCCAGTTCATCAGGAAGAGGAAGTTCAGAATAGAGACCCTGATATTGAGAACAGAGTCAATTCTTCCAGCGGATCTGCTGGCTTCAATAGATCTCAGGAAGCTTATCTCCACATCCCAATCAGGGAGTTGCACTTACACGTCCTATACTTTGCATACAGTCTGGATCAATTCCAGTTCAAAACACTTCCTTTTGGTTTGTCCTCGGCTCCCTGTGTGTTCACCAAGGTCATAGTGGCTCTGGTGAATCAGCTCTGCACTCGGGATCCATGTACACCCTTATTTGATGATCTACTCATCAGAGCACCGACTACAGGGCAGATGCTGTCCCACATATCAACCACTGTTGCATGTCTCGAGGAGGCACAGCTTCATTGTCAACAGTACTGAGAGTTCCTTGACCCACTCAGAGGATACAGCATGTGGGGGTGATAATAGATCCGTTGGTGAAGAGAGTGTTCCTTTCAGAGTAGAGGGCAGTCAAATTCCAGTCCTGCATCCAGGACATCCTGAGCCAGAAGAGGCCACCACTAATGGATCTGGCATGACTCCAGGGGTGTATGATAGAACCACATCGACTCTGTACCTTGGACCAGGTTCCACTTCTCTCCCCATCAGTAGCCTCTGCTTCCCTACCAGGCCCAGATTGCCCACAGAGAACACATCACACTGTCCTTATTGCCACAGGTGATCCAAACCTTCTCTTGTTGCCTCGATCCTCAGCAACTCTCCAGGGAAGCGCCCCTAAGGGAATCGGCTCAGGTTTAAGTCACAACGTACAGGGTAGAAGCGTGTCCAGAGGGACAATCAGCTACTGGGTAAGGAGTTGCATAGCCCTAGCAAACTGGTGCCAGGGTAGCTTGCTGCCAGGCAGCATAACAGCGCACTCTGCCCAGGAGGCAGCCACGTTGGCAGCGTTTGACACTCAGGCCTTTCTGGAGGATATTTGTAAACCCGCTAGCTGGGCAAAGCCTTCAACCTTTTTCCGCCACTATAGGATTGATAAATATTCTTTAGCGCAGTGTTCTCTAACCTTGGGTCCCCAGAGATGTTTTTGGCCTACAGCTCCCAGCATGCCCCAGCCAGCTACGCTGGCTGGGGCATGCTGGGAGTTGTAGGCCAAAAACATCTGGGGACCCAAGGTTGGAGAACACTGGCTAGATCAAACCAAGCTATCTAGCCTGCATCTTTTTCCAAACATAGCTAGCAGTGCCTCACCAGGGCATACAGGCTGCGTTTGCCCCAGCATTTGCAATTCAAGGTATGCCCTCGTGCGTCATGGCATTCAATTGCTATCTGGCCTAGAGCTGTGATAGCTGTCCTTCTGCGGGCATGCTGGAGTTGTAGCCAAAAACATCTGGGGACCCAGTTAGAGACCTGCTTGAGCGATGCGTCTTTCGGATGCGAGTGTTGCAGAGGGTATTACTCGCTCTCTCACCTGTTCTGGGATCCAGGGTTGAAATCCTTGGTCTCGAGTCACGAGTCGAGTCACGAGTCTTGACCGAGCTCGATCCGAGTCCGAGTCCTTGTCCAATGTGACTCTGAGTCACGATCTGGTCACTCCCAAAATGACTCACGAGTCCCTATTAAAATCAATGGGGTTTCCCCCCCAACAAAATAAGGCTACTTCAGATGTGTGGCTTAAATAAATTCTAGGCACAAGTGTGCCTTTTTATTTCAAAACTCTGCAACTGATTTTGGCAAGAACAGACCAGGCAGACAAACCCAAAATAACCAGGCAGGCAGAGGAGGCAGGGAACCCCAAAGCAGGCAGGCAGAGGCCTTTGTCTTGGACAATTCAACTGTTGAACAGGTCAAGAAGAGACCAGGCAGGCAGAGGAGGCTGGGAACCCCAAACAGGCAGGCAGAGGCAGCCAAACCCAAAATGTCTGACCCTAACCCAAACCCCCCACAACAACACATCAATCAAAATAAATCTCAACACATCGTTGGGGCTGCGCTCCTGGTAGCTGTCCATAGTGGCCGAGCAGCGGCGCGCCTCGCTTCCATGCTCTCTTCACCGGTGATCGCGCTCCTTCTGTCACAGCCAGAAGACTCGTCAACAGCCCAGGGATGTTGACGAGTCCTTGGTCTCGAGTCCCGAGTCGAGTCTCGAGTCCCATTAAAAATATTGGGACTCGAGTCCGAGTCGAGTCAGAGGGGGGACTCAGTCCAACTCACGAGTCGAGTCCTCGAGTCCGAGTCCCCATCCCTGTGGGATACTGCTATTGCACATCCCATTCCTGTCTGCTCCACCCTTCACTGACCGAGAATGGAAAGTTGGACTTACTGTGAAGTGTCCTTCTGGTCAGCTAAGGGTGGATGCAACAGTCCCTCCCTTCGCTCAGGTCTGTCGGGTTTGGTATATCTGAGGTGATGGGGATCAGTGTATTGCAGATTTGCGAGGTGCCCCAGTAGGGAGATAAAGTCTCCTATGACAATTCATTCTTTTCTTTCTTCTGTTTGGTCCAGTTTTTTCTGGGCAAGTCACATTTATGTTGGGTTGCAATTTGACTGATCTATCTGTTCGCAGTTGTTCTCATGCAAGTTTTTTTAGACATACAAGTTTGAAGTACAGCTGAAGTCAATTCCTGTGAAGGGGGTGGGGGGTGGGGTTCTCTTCTCACAGTGGGATATGTACAGTCATGCCTTGGATTGAGAGCATAATTCCTTCCAGAAACGTGCCTGTAATCCAAAACACTCTTATATCAAAACGAAATCCCCCCAAAAAAATTTGTACAGAGATTTTTAATTTAAGCCGTACTACAGTACTTGTATTGCAAGACGTCGCTTGTATATCAAGTAAAAAAAAATAATTAAATAAATATTTAAAAATTTGCTTGTCTTGCAAAACGCTCTCAAACCAAGTTACTTGCAATCCAAGGTATTACTGTATAAATATTTTAGTCCTGCCTTCTCATGGAGGAGAGGAGTTAACCCATTCCTATTGGGTCCACCCTTCACTGACCAGAAGGACACTTCATGGTAAGTCCAATTTTCCATTCTCACAAACACTCCCCCCCAAACAAACATACATCCATTCACAGACACTGATTCTCTCTCTTTCCCCTTTTTCTCTCACTCTCTCTTTCCCTTTCCCTCCCATGCTGTCTTCACTCATTACCTCCCCCTGTGTGGGAATGAGGCTTAGGGGAAAAAAGCTTCCATTGATACCAATGGGACCGTTTTTTCCCCTAAGCCTTATTGCTTTGCAGCAGGGAGGCAATTTTCAGAAGGGATCACAGTGCATGGGGAGGAGGGGTTAACTCTTCCCTCCCCAGCTGTCACCTCCCCAAAAATTGTGCCCCCCCCCCCAGAACAGCAATGAATGCTTAAGTGTTTTCAGTGTTGAGCATGCTGAGGGTTGAGGTAGATATGTGCTCAGCTGCGTGTAGTTTTTCCTTTTTTATTTATTTATTTTTTTTATAACAAAATCCAGCCGAGGTGGCTACAATAGGTGGTAGGAGACCCATACAGGGAGTAGGGGTTCTTAACCCTTTGTTCTCTAGTGGGCTTTCCACTAAAAATTTGACCCTGCGAGCCCCCTGCCAAAAGAGGAAAATATATGGGCATTTCCACTATTTATCCTATCACTTTTGCCTACTCCATGCCAGATATGGGACACCGTGGAGAAGAGCGACATTGGATGTACAGTTGGCAGTGGCAGGAACAACATGGGTGTCTTTGCAGATGCCGGACTGGCCCTTGTGACCAACCAAAGGAATTCTACACGTGTAAGATCAGGTATTATTGGTCTATGAGCTTGTGCTCTAGAGCAGTGTTCTCCAACCTTGGTCCCCAGATGTTTTTGGCCTACAACTCCCAGCATGCCCCAGCCAGCGTCGCTGGGAGTTGCAGGCCAAAAGCATCCGGGGACCCAAGGTTGGAGAACACTGCTCTAGAGAGACTTACTTCTATAGGGTTGGGGTGCACAAGACGTGGAATTCAGTAGAGTCATCCTGTTCAATGTCAAGGAGTTATTTCCCATTTCTGACTTTTTTTCCCAGATCCAAAGTGCCCTCAGACTGCAAAACGTAGGCGCCGCTCCATACAACTCATTGAGTCGAAGACAAGGAAAGGTATGTGACGAGGACCCCGTATACCCCAAGAGCTGAACATATTTTGAGCCAACCTTGATCAGTAATATCCTGAAATGCACATACAATTGGAAGAAAACTGTGCCTGCTCTGCTTTGCTCTTACGTGTAAATCAGTGGAAATCAATATTTGTATGGCTTCCTTTGTTGAGGAATTTCCCTCTTTCTGTGTGGTAGCTACCAGTTCCTGCTCTCTCAAGGGAAAAATCAATTTAGGACACAGAGACTCTCTTATGGATCCATCATCATGCATAGTAGGAAAGGGCAAACATTTCCTGTAGAAATTCTTTGGATGGGCCTATAGTTTATTGGTAGAGCAGATTATTTGCATGCAGAAGGTCTCTCTGGCTCATCCCCTGTCATCCCCGGTTTAAAGATCCCAGGTAGGAGATGCTGAGAAATGCTTTATTCATTTAAAATGTTTATGTAGCACTTTTAATTTCTCAATTCCAGGGATGTTGAAGAGTCCTTGGTCTCGAGTCACGAGTCTTTAGGACCCGAGTCTCGAGTCCGAGTCCCTGGTCCAAAATGGTGACTCATGAGTCACAAGTCACAAGTCACTCCCAAAGCTGACTCCACGAGTCCCTATTAAAATCAATGGGGTTTTCCCCCCAACAAAATAAAGCTATTTCAGATGTGTGGCTTAAATAAATTCTAGGCACAAGTGTGCCTTTGTATTTCAAAACTCTGCAACTGATTTTGGCAAGAACAGACCAGGCAGACAAACCCAAAATAACCAGACAGGCAGAGGAGGCAGGGAACCCCAAAACAGGCAGGCAGAGGCCTTTGTCTTGGACAATTCAAACTGTGGAACTGGTCAAAAGAGACCAGGCAGGCAGAGGAGGCAGGGAACCCCAAACAGGCAGGCAGAGGCAGCCAAACCCAACATGTCTGAAAGGTTGCATTTTAGGGAAATGATTTTAAAAAATAAACTTGCTCTACTTCCTAAAACCTATCCATGTTGCATTTGAGAAACACGATTTTGGAACACGAGTCCTTGGTCTCGAGTCCCGAGTCGAGTCTCGAGTCCCATTAAAAATATTGGGACTCGAGCAGGGCCGGCGCTACCGCTAGGCAGACCCAGGCGGCTGCCTAGGGCGTGTGGCGGAAGAGGGCGCAGAAACGCTGCGCTCCTTCCTCGCCGCTGGCGCGCTCCTGCCCCGCCTGCCGCCTCCACCGTGCCTCCCCGCCCGCTGCTGCCGCTGCCGCCGCCGCCGCTGGACCTCTTCCTGCGCATGCATGCGCGCGCCGCACCACCTACCTACCTTCGCGTCGTTTCCGGAGCCCTGCCGGCGTTGTTTTGGCGGGAGGAACCAGGGCAACAGGGCTTAAACAGCCCTGTTGCCCTGGTTTCCCCAGCAAAAAAAAAAAGTGCGGGGGTCCCGTCGCGTCGGAGGAAGGGGAGGAGGAGGAGGAGGAGGAGGAGGCAGCAGCAGCCAGCAGCCAGCAGCCAGCAGCAGCGGGGGGGGGGAAGGTAGGTGGTGGTGGTGGCGGTGCAGCGGCGCGGGGGGCGGGGTTGCAGAGCAGGGCTGCTTTGCTCCGGAGCCCCTCCCACGGCACGAGAGGGGGGGGCGCTAAATATAATTTGGCCTAGGGTGCCAAACAGCCCTGCACCGGTCCTGGACTCGAGTCTGACTCAAGTCAGAGGGGGGACTCAGTCCGACTCACGAGTCGAGTCCTGGAGTCCAAGTCCCCATTCCTGCTCAGTTCCAGGGCAGTTTGCACTGAATTAAAGCATAACAAGAAAATACTATGTCATAAACCACAAAGTAAAACAGCAGATTAAGCAGGAGCAGAAATTAAGCAAGGGCCAGTTTAACGTAGTGGTGAGAGTGTTGGACTGGGACTCGGGAGATCCGGGTTTTAGTCCCTGCTCGGCCATGGAACTCACTGGGTGACTTTGGGCCAGTCACTGACTCTCAGCCTAACCTACCTCACAGGGTTGTTGTCAGGATAAAATGGAGAGGAGGAGGAAGATGATTATGTAAGCCACCTTGGGTTCCTTGCAGGAAAAAAGGCGGGGTATAAATATAATAAAATAAAAATGAAAAAAAATAAAAATAATTGAAAACATCACAAGCAGGAATTAAAATCTGAAAGACCTCTGCCTGACACCCTGGGGAGCTCCTGCCAATCAGAGTAGTCGCTACAGGGCTAGATGGGCCAATGGTCTAAATCAGTATTTGTTTTTTATTCTCAGATCCATAACTCAGATCCATATTCTCATAATCCATCTCTTAGCTAAGGCTTGCAAAGTGGTAGCCATGTTCATCTGTTGCAGCAAAAACAACAAAAAAAACTCATACAAAATTTATACAATACAACAGTCTCTTAAAATGATCTGTAAAACTAGTAAAAGTTAAAGCAAGAAGGATAGGGTACTACACTAGTTCATTCACAGGTTTCATCCAGAAAAGATGAAAAGAGAGCTTTTCTCTCTCTCCTGATCGGGAGGTAGGATTAAAATGGTAGGAGGGACAGTCCTTGTCAGATGTTTCATGAGCTTTGTATGCTTCAGTGGCCCAGTATGAGGATCGGGCGGTACGGAAGTGCTGTGAAGATGGCATGCATGAGAACCCCATGGGGTACAGCTGCGAAAAACGTGCAGAATACATCCTGGAGGCGAAGGCTTGCAAGGACGCCTTTCTTGAATGCTGTCATTTCATCAGAGACATTCGGGATGAGAAGCAACGAGACGAGCACCTGATACTGGCACGAAGTAAGTAGAGGGTGGTGTTTCTTTAAGATCGCTCAAAGGAGCAGTGATTGGGGAGAGGGAAATACCTACAGGAGGCAGATGGAAGACTTGACTAGCATATCTTAGGACACCAGAAAATGCTACAACCTTTTGAAATGCATTGTTGCTTATGATTTATATAGCACCAACAATGTAAGTGGCACTTTATATAACCAAAAGGACTGGTCATTGCTCCAAGGAGACTACAGTCTTGGTTTTGACAGTGGGGAAGACAATGAGAGAGGGAGGGAAAGGAGGAAAGGAGAGATAGAAGAGGAGGAAAGGGAATAAATATGCAGAAATGCAGTTGCACCTCCTTTAGACTTTGTTTTGCGGGTAGAGGGAGGGACTATATATGGTTAAGCCAAAGGCTTCATTGGAAAATTGAGTTTTCAGAAGGGATTTGAAAGAGGTGGAGAGAAATGGCATCATCTAGGTGTTCTGGGAGTGGGAGGGGGTTCCAGGCAGAGGTGGCAGAGGGAGTCAAAGGGTTAGAATTTAATATGGTCTCGCTTTAAGGGGTGTATCTGGGAGTGACGGACAGGACAGAGTGATAATTTCTTTTTCTGGACTTCCTATGACTATCTGGCCAAAACTTTGTCCTTGGTGAATTTTATCTTGTAAGTACGGTATTACATATGGAAAACTGATTAGTTCTTTCGGCAAGAGACAATTTTCAAAGTGGTAGCCATGTTCATCTGTTGCAGCAAAAACAACAAAGGGTCTTATGGCACCTTAAAGGCTAACAAATTTATTATGGCATAAGCGTTAATGGACTACTACAATCAACTTTTTCAGAAGTGTACTATAGTCTGTGAAAGCTGATCCCATAATATATAAAGCGGAATATCGGTGGTCAATATAAGAGGTTTAAAGATGTTCATAAGGCTAATCTAAAAAAATGCAATATAAACATCGAAAACTGGGAAGCTCTGGCCCATGAACGATCTAAATGGAGGTTGGCCTTTCACAAAGGTTCCATGGACTTTGAAGAAGCCCGAGTGCAAGGTGAAAGGGAGAAACGTGCTAAGCGAAAAGCACGTCAAACGAATCCTTTACAGGACCATCTTCCATCTGGTAACCTGTGTCCTCACTGTGGGAAGCTGTGTGGATCTAGAATTGGCCTCCACAGTCACTTACAGACCCATCGCTAGAGTCTACACAATCTTCTTTAGAATTTTCCTCCTTTTAATCCCGGAAGACAATCTTACTCGGTCACGAGTGATCGCCTGATGATGAGAGTACCACAAGGCTCTGTTGTTTTTAGTCAAGAAAGGGAGGGAGAAGTGGGCAGGAAGTGGGCAGGAAGTAGGATTGATAACTGCATCCACCATCTGCGATGCCACTAAGGGTGCAATCCAGTCAGGATGTCGATAACCCTCCGAACTCGGAGGATTATGGGCATCCTATGCAGGGCAGAAGGAAGGTTGCCTCCGCGCTCCTCTTACCCTGCAAAGCACTTAGATGGCCAATTTCAGCCGTCTAAGTGGGGCACCTCAGAGCGGGAGGGAAGGAGGCTGAGGCATTGCCAGGATTCCTCGTATCTTGGCGGCACCGGTCCCCTCCCCTCCCCTCTCCCTGGAACGTCCCCTGAACCCCATCTCCAAGGTTGCTCTTGCGACCTTGGAAACCCAGCCGGTGTGTTTCTTTCTATGCCGGCTGTGGGTGTGTGGGGGGCAGCCAATATCGGGGGGAGGACGCTCCGAGCATGGAGACCCAGCTACAAGGTTGGGGTGATTTTCCGGCCTCATAGCTGGGTCTCTGGAAAATCCTATGGCCATCTAGACGCTGTCTAGCGGCCATAGGATTGCGCTGTAAGGCTATCAGAAACTATGTCATAATCTAGAGTCTTAGGAAATTAATCTTCTACAGTGGTTCTGATTTTCAGCCCTCATATGGCACAGCATATGACAATTCAGGAAATCTCATGTACTGGTCACAAAACAGATTTGAGAGAGAGAGAAAGTATATATATTTGCACATATCTGCTAGAATGCTAGCATCCACAGAATCCTCTGGGATGTGGCCCCCAGAAGGTTCACCAAAAGGGAATGTAGACCTCAGGCTAGAAAACATGCCCCTTGGGAGGAGACGGGCAACCAGTGGAGTCTCCCACACTCCTTACCTCCTTTGGTAGCATATAACCCAGATAAGCTAGGCCGCGTGGGGAGAGAAGAGAACACAACTTCCTCTGTTTAGTTTGGTCTGAAATCATTTCCTAAGCTCCAAATTAAAGAACACAATTTATTACAGACATGTGATAGAAAAAGAAACAAAGCCGGCACAAAAACAAAATGCAAAACTTACTAGCCTATGGTGACTCGGTACAATTGATCATCCCACATAGGGTTCCCACCCAGTGAATGGAGATTATTGGCAGAGACAGCATAAGTTGCCAGCATCCCATTTATAGAAGCTTTAATTCCCCATTTATTCCCCTTGGTCAAGAGAGGAGTAGGGTGACTGCTCAATTAGCTCTTCCAACAGGTGCAAAGCACGTAAGCATGGAACATCAATTTTATTTATTTATTTATTTTATTATATCTATACCCCACCTTTTTTCCTGCAAGGAACCCAAGCCGGCTTACATAATCCTCCTCCTCTTCTCCATTTTATCCTCACAACAACCCTGTGAGGTAGGTTAGGCTGAGAGTCAGTGACTGGCCCAAAGTCACCCAGTGAGTTTCATGGCCGAGCGGGGACTAGAACCCGGATCTCCCAAGTCCCAGTCCAACACTCTCACCACTATGCCACACTGGCTCTCAGCAATTACCACCCGTTAGATAAGACTGGGAGGAGAATGACCTTGTGTGGCTTTACCTGATAAAATACCTCTAAGGGTGCAATCCTATGCATGTTTAGACAGAGAAAAGGCCTACAGCTCCCAGCATGCTCCAGCCAACATACATAGGATTGGCTTGTGCCTTAAGAGCTCAAGAATATGTGCATCCCTCCAGAAACCCAACTGGAGGCAGCTGCTCCATCCAGAGAAAGCCCCCAACTAAGGATAAACAGATGCTGAGAGACAGCTCAGCTTCACAACAGGTACTAACTAGCCAAGTATGGTGGCTTAGTGAGGTTTTTTTTAAAATTTTATTCTAAGGCTGCAAATACATTTTCTCCGGGTCAGTTTTCCCCGCCTCTTGAAGAGACATCATAGTAACAAGGTCATTATAGCTAAAGACTTTGCCTCTTGATTTCCCAGGTGACTTTGAGGATATCTTATCAGATGAAGACATCACCTCCAGAAGTGAATTTCCAGAGAGCTGGTTGTGGCAAATGGAACAGCTGCCTCCTAGCGATCAAGGGTATGAGGCCTCTACAACTACATTGTCCTTGGGTGTACCTACACTATAAGCCTTAAACAGGTTTAAGAGTCATTCTCTCTCCCCAAACAACCCTAAGAACTGCAGTTTTGTGATGTGAGCTAAGGATCTTGAATAGAGAATCCTCAGCTTTCTCACCAGACTATAGTTCCCAAGTTTCTTTAGGGCAGGGAACCTGATGCCCTCCAGATATTTTAGTCTAGAATTCCCATACATTCTACCCAGTATGGCCAAGTCAGGGATTATGGGAGTTATAAACCAAAACATCTGGAGAGCACCAGTTTGTCTATCCTTTCTTTAGGGCAGTGTTCTCCAACCTTGGGTCCCCAGATGTTTTTGGCGCTGGCTGGGGCATGCTGGGAGTTGTAGGCCAAAAACATCTGGGGACCCAAGGTTGGAGAACACTGCTTTAGGGGAAGCTGTGACACTTAGGGAGCAATCCTATGGCCCCTAGACAGTGTCTAAGGGGCCATAGGATATTTTGGATTCCCAGCTCCAAGGTCGGAGGCAGCACTTCAACCTCGGAGCTGGGAATCAGAGCTCCACCAGCCCCCTTCCCCGACTCCTTCATCTCGCAGCCGGCACAGAAGGAAACACGCTGGGGAAAGGGAGCGTTTCGGTGGGCACACTGAATTGGCCAGGATATGGATGGTCCTGAGGCCTCGCCAGCCTCCTTCCCTCCCCCTCCACCAACACACCCCAGCTAGATGGGCAAAAAAGCCTGCCTAGCAAAAATGCAGGGCGGGAGGACGGGGAGGCAGAGATCGCCCCCGCTGCTCCTCCTGCTCTGCACGGCTAGATGGTCTCCTGCTAGAGACCATCCAGCTGTGAGTCCTGCAAGACCTGGTCCCTGCTTCCCTGGCTCATCACACCTGACCGGGGAGGGTGGGGCCTGACTGACTCCAGCTACAAAGGCTGCTGCTGCTCCTGCTGAAGGTGCCTGGAGACCATCCAGCTGCGAGTCCTGCAAGACCTGGTCCCTGCTTCCCTGGCTCATTACACCTGGCCAGGGAGGGTGGGGCCTGACTGACTCCAGCTACAAAGGCTGCTGCTGCTGCTGCTCTTGCCTTTTTTCCTCTTTTTTTAAAAATTATTGAATTGTTTATGGTTATCTGTAATTATTTCTATTGTATTTTTTAATATTATATTTATTGGGGTTTTTTTTTATATTTGTAACTTGTATTTGCTATTCTTATATTCTGTAAATTATTTTTTTGAATATTATATTCAGTGTTCCTTGATGTTTTGTATATTATATTTGGTGTTATTTGTCGCTATGTTGTGAGCCGCTTTGGGCAAATTTTTTTTGTGGGAAAGCAGCATACAAATAAAAGGTGAAAATGAAATGCATTGGATGCCCCCAAGCCTCCGAGTTTGGGGGCTTACAGGAATCCCATAGGACTGCTTCTTTACTACGGTAAGCTGATAGAAGGCTATAGTGTAGATTCAGTTTTTAGTTTGTTCAAGGACAAGACTCAGCGTCAAACATGTTATATTAATCATGTGGTTTGTTTTTGAGCAGAAGATTTTTCTTTCTAAAATAGCCAGTGTGTAGGGACCTGATGATCTGAATAGGGATCCTGATAGGAGGGGTATGGGCACTTTGCCCCTGTTGCAGTCCTGATCTAGATCAGTCCTCTCGCACCTGCTATTCTCATGGCTCAAATGAAAGCTTTCCCCTCAAGCAAATAGCAAGGGGCAGGGGGGGGGGGCTGATCCAGCTCGCAACCATGGTGGGGCAAAGGGGTAAAGCCCTCTTCCACAGCTATTTGTGAAAGAAAAATCTTGCACTCAAGGGCAAAGCATGTGTTTAATGTAACGTGTAGTTTGTCCCTCAGGCAGGGATGAGGAAACATTAAATTACTCCTGTTGTGGAATTTTCTCCAACAATTCAGCCTGGAGGTCCACTGAAAAGGAAGAACCACTCTGCCTTTAGAGCAATCAAGTACTTTTTATTGTTAGTCTGATTAGAGGTAAATTCCTGGCACAGATACAAGGAAAAGTACAGAGCCCGATTCGCAGCTCGGGGGGGGGGGGGGTTTTATAGCAGGGGCTACTACAAAAACAAACATGAGTTTTCTCTAGGAAGAGACCAGAAAATGCAGTAATAAGCCTTTAACCTTATTTGGGTATCCAGTCTTACACACACACACACACACACACACACACAGCAAGACAGTGATAACGGTGTCACGAGCTTTGCACGAGAGCACTGAATGGCCCTCTCTTATTTGGGAGTGCAGACATACCGAATACATAGCCAGGGGTTGCCTCTGCCTGTGTCGATGTTACGGAGAGGGTGGGAGGCAAGTATACCTCTGGTTCCCATTTTTGGTAGCAGCCACATGCATATTGAAAACAATCTTGGGGTTCTGGTAGATAGTTTGATGAAAACTTTGACCTGGTCTACAGCGAATTCCACTAGGGGATCATTATTTATTTATTATATTTATACCCCGCCTTTTTTCCTGCAAGGAACCCAGGGCGGCTAGCCATAATCCTCCCCCTCCTCTCCATTTTATCCTCACAACAACCCTGTGAGGTAGGTTAGGCTGAGAGTCAGTGACTGGCCCAAAGTCACCCAGTGAGCTTCATGGCCGAGTGGAGACTAGAACCCGGATCTGCTGAGTCCCAGTCCAACACTCTCACCACTACGCCACACTGGCTCTCATTTCATTAGGAAATGAATCAAAAATAGAACTGCCAGTGCCATACTGCCCTTATACAAATCTATGATGCAATGTTCAGTTGTTCAGGTCACCGTACCTGAAAAAGGGTTTTGTAAACCAAGAAAAGGTGCAGAAAAGGGCAACCAAAATAATAGAGGGGCTGGAGCAGTTCCCCTATAAGCATAGGTTACAATGTTTGAGGCTTTTCAGCTTTAAAAATAGGTGAGTAAGGAGGGACATCACTGAGCTGTACAAAATTATGAATGATGTGGAGAAAGTGGATAATTTTTCTCCCAGTCTCATACTACTAGAACCCATTGAAGCTGATTGGTGGGAGATTCAGGGATGTGTTATCGCCCCAACATTATTTGCCATTTTCATCGCCATGGTTTTACATCTTGTCAAGGGGAAACTTCCCACCGGTGTGGGAATTATATATCGAACAGATGGAAAGCTTTTTAATCTCAGCAGGCTGAAAGCAAAAAGTAAGGTAATTACAACCTCCGTTGTGGAACTTCAGTATGCTGATGATAATGTGGTCTCCGCACATTCAGAGGATGATCTCCAAACTATCCTAAATGCTTTTGCAGAAGCATACGAAAAACTTGGTCTCTCACTTAACATCAAAAAAACCAAAGTGCTTCATCAGCAAGTGCAAGCCAACCCTTTGGTGATGCCATCTATCCAGCTTGGTGGGACAATACTGGAAAACGTCGATCATTTTCTCTATCTTGGCAGCTATCTTTCTGTTACAGCTAACATCGACAGTGAAATCCAGCATCGTCTGAGCTCCGCAAGTGCCGCATTTTCTCGAATGAAACATAGAGTGTTCGAGGATCGGGATATTTGTAAGAAGACCAAAACACTGGTTTATGAAGCCATTGTATTACCAACTTTATTGTATGCCTGCGAAACATGGACTATCTATAAACGTCACTTCCACCACCTTGAAAGGTTTCATCAACGTTGCCTCCGGAAAATCCTGCAAATTACTTGAGAAGATAGGCGAACAAATGTCAGTGTACTGGAAGAAGCAAAGACTACTAGCATTGAAAAAATGATCCTTCAACGCCAACTTCAGTGGACTGGTCATGTTGTTCGAGTGCCTGACTGCCGTCTCCCAAAGCAGTTACTTTACTCCCAACTCAAGGATGGAAAGCGGAATATCGGTGGTCAATATAAGAGGTTTAAAGATGTTCATAAGGCTAATCTAAAAAAATGCAATATAAACATCGAAAACTGGGAAGCTCTGGCCCATGAACGATCTGACTGGAGGTTGGCCTTTCACAAAGGCTCCATGGACTTTGAAGAAGCCCGAGTGCAAGGTGAAAGGGAGAAACGTGCTAAGCGAAAAGCACGTCAAATGAATCCTTTACAGGACCATCTTCTATCTGGTAACCTGTGTCCTCACGGTGGGAAGCTGTGTGGATCTAGAATTGGCCTCCACAGTCACTTACGGACCCATCGCTAGAGTCTACACAATCTTCTTTAGAATTTCCTCCTTTTTATCCCGGAAGACAATCTTACTCGGTCACGAGTGATCGCCTGATGATGATGATGATGATGATGATGATGATGATGATGATGATGATGATGATGATGGATGATGGCCTCCAGCCTGGACAATTTTAAAAGGGGATTAGATAATTTATGTATGATAAAGCTATCAGTAGCTACTAGTCATGATGGCTATATGTTACTTCCAATATTGGAGACAGTAAGCCTCTGAATACCATTTGCTGGGCAACACAAATAGGCAAGTAGCAATGGGGAAGAATTTCCTTTGGCCTGCATTTTAAAATGAGTCAACCTAATTTGCACTTCCTAGACTAATACGCAGATCAGTAAAGTTCTCTTTCAGGCTGTGCACATCTCCAGATTTTGCAATGCAGTTCTCAGCTCAGTAATTATGTACAAAAATGCATGTCAGGTAAAGCGGGTACAAAAATGTGTGTATTGGGGAAAGTTGCATACAAAATGTGTATGCTACGGAAAGTTGCATGCAAAAATAAATGCAAATTTCCCTGTTTGAGCAGGAGGCATCCACAAAGGTTATGCCCCCCCACCACCACCCAGGGCAAGACAGGGATCACTTGTGAAAGCTTTTGCCTAGTCCCTCTGTCCTGGCTGCTCCTCTCACAGTCAGTTCCCTGCCTTTGCCCAGGATGGAGGAACTAGGCAAAAGCTTAAGTCATGTGTTCCCTGCCTTGGCCTGGGTGGTGGTGGTGGGGCAAAATCCATGTGGATACTTCCATGCTTCAAACAGGAAGGAACCTTCATGGTGAGTATCCAATGTTCCGTTTTCTGCAGGGTTGTTTTTTTTTAAATTGCAGATTGATGTGGAAATTGGAAGGAACAGACTTATGATTGAATACGTGTAAAACTGACATGGACTGGATGTAGACTGATTCATCCATACCTACAGGAGAATGCTCTTGTGCTCGCATCTTGCTTTATGGGCTTCCCGTAGGCAGCCTGGTGGTTACTGTGGGAGCAGAATGCTGGACTGGATAGGCTTTTGGTCTGATCCAGCAGAGCTCTTTTTATGTCCTTATTGTCACATCTAGTTCCCGTCTTAGACTGCACCCCATAAGAACTGCTCCCAGGTATGACACAGCATCTTCCTTTTTGTATCTAGGATCTCATCCAAGACGGTGAATTTTTACCTGAAGGATTCCATCACGACCTGGGAGGTGCTGGCTGTGAGCATTTCAGACACAAAGGGTAAAGAATTCTGGACAACAGGCAGGAGAGGGGAGCTGGGGAAATGATGTTGGGCCACTGCCTGCCTTTGAAAATATCCTAAAAGGATAGTTGATGCACAACTACTCTTGATTCTCAACCTGCTTCCTTTCTTGTTGACCCCCCCTTGCAGGAATCTGTGTGGCTAAACCTTATGAGATAAGCGTAATGAAGGACTTCTTCGTTGATCTGCGGTTGCCTTACTCAGTAGTAAGGTATGAACAGGTGGAGATTCGGGCAATTCTCTACAACTATGCAGAGCAGGACATCAGGGTAAGCTTTGGGATGTTTACAGGGGTGTGCAATTAGCAGTGAGGAAGTATGTTCCCCTTGCAATGTGTACTGGGATTCTACTGGGTCTGGTGCTGGGGTACAACTCTTGGATAGTGCGTAGCTGTATGTATGTCAAAAGATGTACATTGCAGCAGTATCTGGGCTATTGCAAGGAATTCAGAGATGCACCTCTTGGATCATGCAGCACAGCCACTTGGAGTAGCAAGATGTCCTGGACAGACACTTGGAGCCTTGGCAATGGAGTGAGGTGGGAGACACAGTTGTAACTTGGTGGAAATGGCTTAGTTTTCCTGTATATTCTTTCTTAGGGGAATAACAGTGATATTACTGCACCTCACAGTCTTCAGAGCTAGTATAACATACTTGCGCTGGTGAGTTCCTGGAACTTAGAAAGTGGGCCTTAGGCAAGCCACTGTTCTCTCAGCTTCAGTCAGACAACGGGCATCTCTACATGAGGCATTTAAATATTTTAAACCACCACTTTACCAAGGCTTCTTCTTCTGTTCTCTTTGCAGGAGTAAGAGCAGGTCATTTACATGTGGTCGTCCCCCGCCCCCGGGGGGGGGGGTCTTTCTCTGCCTTTCTATATATTCCATTAAACATCTACAAGGATGGGGACTCGGACTCGGACTCGAGGACTCGACTCGTGAGTTGGACTGAGTTCCCCCTCTGACTCGACTCAGACTTGAGTCCCAATATTTTCAATGGGACTCGAGACTCGACTCGGGACTCGAGACCAAGGACTCGTGTTCCAAAATCGTGTTCCTCAAATGCAACATGGATAGGTTTTAGGAAGTACAGCAAGTTTATTTTTTAAAATCATTTCCCTAAAATGCAACCTTTCAGACATTTTGGGTTTGTCTGCCTGGTCTGTTCTTGCCAAAATCAGTTGCAGAGTTTTGAAATAAAAAGGCACACTTGTGCCTAGAATTTATTTAAGCCACACATCTGAAATAGCCTTATTTTGTTGGGGAAAAAAATGCATTGATTTTAATAGGGACTCGTGGAGTCAGCTTTGGGAGGGACTCGTGACTCGTGAGTCACCATTTTGGACCAAGGACTCGGACTCGAGACTCGGGTCCAAAGACTCGTGACTCGACTCGTGACTCGAGACCAAGGACTCTTCAGCATCCCTGCTACAAGGTGGTGCTGTGGTATAGCTGCAGTATAGCAGGTTATTTCGCATAGGGATATGTGAGGAATCCATTTGGGGGGTGGAAATCATTTGGATTTCCTCAGTTCGGCCCCCTGGATTCCAGTATGCCACCCACGTGCTGGCGCTGGCTCTCTGCAGTGCAAGTCGAGCCAGCTCATGGACTTCTGTCTGTAAGATGGACCACGATTTGCATATTTTTTTCAGACTGCCAACAGAATTTTTGCAAACCGGCACTGGGAAAGCACGTGGCTTTGAACGTGACTACCACGAATTGCGCAAGTAGTGCCAAGCCACGTGTTTTTGGGGTGCTGTTTTGCACAAAGAAGAAAGGCCTTTTTAATGCAAAACGACACCTAAAAAACACTTGGCGTGGCGTGATTTGCACAAATTGAATGCCGTTTTGCACAAGAAAGGCCTTTTTTGCGCAAAATGGCACCCGAAAACACGTGGCTTGGTGCGATTTGCACAAAATTCACCAAATGATGTGTTTTGGGGGTGCTGTTTTGCAGGGATGGGGACTCGGACTCCAGGACTCGACTCGTGAGTTGGACTGAGTCCCCCCTCTGACTCAAGTCAGACTCGAGTACCAGTATTTTAAATGGGACTCGAGACTCGACTCGGGACTCGAGACCAAGGACTCGTGTTCCAAAATCGTGTTCCTCAAATGCAACATGGATAGGTTTTAGGAAGTAGAGCAAGTTTATTTTTTAAAATCATTTTCCTAAAATGCAACCTTTCAGACATGTTGGATTTGGCTGCCTCTGCCTGCCTGCTTTGGGGTTCCCTGCCTCCTCGGCCTGCCTGGTCTCTTCTTGACCAGTTCCACAGTTTGAATTGTCCAAGACAAAGGCCTCTGCCTGCCTGCTTTGGGGTTCCCTGCCTCCTCTGCCTGCCTGGTTATTTGGGGTTTGTCTGCCTGGTCTGTTCTTGCCAAAATCAGTGGCAGAGTTTTGAAATAAAAAGGCACACTTGTGCCTTGAATTTATTTAAGCCACACATCTGAAGCAGCCTTATTTTGTTGGGGGGAAAACCCATTGATTTTAATAGGGACTCGTGGAGTTAGCTTTGGAAGTGACTCGTGACTCGTGAGTCACCATTTTGGACCGAGGACTCGGACTCGAGACTCGGGTCCAAAGACTCGTGACTCGAGACCAAGGACTCTTCAACATCCCTGCTGTTTTGCTCAAAGAGGCTGTTTTTGTGCAAAATGGCACCTGAAAAAGGTGTAACCACTATTACTTCCCCTCCCCCCAAATCTGAATCTTTACACAGCTCCATCACAAGACTATCATTAGCTCTAAGAGGCATACAGTGCCAGCAAAATATCTGATAGCCTAGCATTAAATCTACTAATCTTTAGTGGTTTAAGATACCAGTCATAAAAGATGGTTATGAGGATTCTCTCTCAATCCATTATTTGGTGTGTCTCTCTGATCATATTAATAAAGATAGCATGCCCAATTTCCTTTGTTCATACCATTGACTCCATTCTAAATCATCATCTAATAATAGATTATATACTATAGCTAACAACTCCTTTTCTGATTTAGGCTTCTTCTAATATTGCTCAGTGTTTGTTACAGTCAGGGCTTTTTTTCTGGTGGAACTCACCGGAACTGAGTTCCAGCACCTTTTCTTCTATTAATTGCATTACAATTTAATCGCCATCTACTCCCAAGGAAATGTAATCCAAGAGTTCCGGTACCTTTTTCTCCAGAAAAAAAGCATCCAGGGTGCCTTAACATTTATTGGATCCTCCCATCTGAGGGCAGAGAGAGAGGTCCACCCTCAGAGAGGGAGATCTGACCTCAGGACTCCTCTCCCAGCTGCCACAGAAATCTTCATGTCTGTCTCTGACATCAGAACTCTGACATTTGGGGTGGGTGAGGAGGGGTACATCGGCACGCTAGGAGTGCTGTAGTGGGTGTGTTCCACAGGATCCACAGGCTCTTCTGCCCCAGAGACATGCTCATAAAGCAGTAGCAGATAATGTTCTCCCATTGGTTTCAATGGGAAGGAATGTGTAAAAACAGAAACACGAACAGCCAGGAGGAGAGGAAAACAGTGAAAATGTTCCTCCTCCCTCACTTCTGCCCTGTCAGCAGGGCTTTGGGTGATTCAACATCAGAACTTTTTTCAGTGACCTATAAGTTTGCTTTGTTAGAGCTCTATTATTTAGTATTGTTTAAAAACAAAAAAACAAAACAGGCTTTAGACCCCATCCTCTTATTGTAATTACAATACTCAGGGCAGCTGACAACAGGATTAAACAAAAATCAATCCATAAAATTTAACTATATAATAAGACAGTAAAACAAAACAAAACATAGGAAGAGCATTATATTGATTTATTACAACAACAGATCTGAAAATTTTGTAATAGCTGGAGTCTCTCTCTCTCTCTCTCTCTCTATTAGCCACCACATATATCCTGGAATTTTATAATGTCTCCATTCCTCAAACAAATCCATGATAATATAATACCAATATATTATAACAATATATTATAATAATGTTATAATATAATAACATTTTGCCACATTTGTATATCTCCTATTACTGGTCTTATTTTACATTCCTCATTGTAGAAAAAGGATGAAAGTGGGGATAAGTCCAAACTCACTGAAGTTTACCGTATTGAAGGTTTGGGGATGCCTTACCACTGGAGTTTTGGATAGATAGTTATTGCTAAGTTTTATTGTCTGGGTTTTAAAAATATCCAATCTGATAACATACAATAACTCTATGCTTTGAGCACTCTAGATTAGAACATAAATGCTACATATTCTTTTAATTATAATATGTGCAGTGGGGACAAACATAACATTCTGATGAAATAGGAATAGATCAGATGCTTGTGATAAATAGGACTGTATAAACGTGATTGCTAGCAAACCCACAAATCAACAAAGAAGTTATCTCAGGAGGCAACAGTCAAGGGGGTCGTGGCCTCGAATGGGTGCTCAGTTTTTAGCATTTGTGAAGTTAGTCTGTGACAAGGCTTAGAGGGCACACTTCATTGCAAATGTGGCTTTGGAGAACACACCTTGCGGCTGCCGCATCTGGAACAAAAGGATACACAGTCTACTTGTGCTAGAGGAGGAAGCTGTAAAGAACCCAGGAGCTGGAGCCTTGTGCTGCCATCCAGTGGGAGGCTCTCCAGTACAAGCCCAACTGCAATGAACAGGAGTTATGCAAGAACACAAGAATGCTCTTGACGGCTCTTGTTCATTTCAGTGGAGATTGTGCAGGAAAGTGTCCTGCTGGATAGTGCCCTTAGTGGTAATTTTAGCAGGCAGTTTTCAAAAAAGTTGGAAAAGGCTCCTGAGAATGAGGTAAAGGACAGTCCTTGGGTAAATTGGACTTTGAAAACTCTGCTTCTGCAGTGCACCAGAAATAGAAAAAATGTGTGTTCTAAAAATAGAATGTAAACATAAAAATATTCCTGTCATCATATTAGGGTGATGACTAGAAACCAGCCATTCACAGGGAGACACATTTGTTCTACATGTCAACAAAGATAATGATTGTGAGGCTGTGAGGCTAAGAAAAGAGTGAGGAGATATTGGCTGAATGAATGGTTGCTCCTTAACCAAACTGAAATGGGATGGAGAGCTGAAGAGACTTTCTGGCTTGCATTTAGCTAGGGCAAGGGACAATTTCTTCTGGACAAATAGCTTGACAAATGCAACCATTCAACTGTTGGTTACATAAAATTTTTGTTGGGCTAGTAAATTGCCTATTATTATCTATGGATGAAGACAGATGCAACGTTTTAAGACTGGAAGTGACTATGTGATCATATGTCTGCTGTCCTTAAAACACACATGCCTTTTCCCCATCCTGACACAAACTCTCTTGGAAAAAGTCTTTCAGGTTTTCTGTCTGAACAGAAGAAAAGCCAATTCCTCTTTGGATGCTGATTACATTAACAGCTGGGATGGGTGCCTATTGTCTAGTGCCTGTGACATCGCCAATATATCTCTCACCACCACCAATCCCTGAAAATAGTTTTAAAATTTCTTTTATATAAAATGAAGGAAGATTAAGAACATATATGCCTAACCACCCACGTGCCTCTTCTTCTATAATAATAAAAGAGGGTGTGTGTCTGTCTGTCAGTGCCATAGCTGCTCCAGGCAAAGGAATACCCTTGTCTCCTGTTCAGAATATAGTTGCCAAGACAGCCTTATGGATCACGTCCTCCTCTATTTCTCCTCAGGTGCGGGTGGAGCTGATACACAACCCAGCTCTCTGCAGCGCCTCCACTGCCAAGGAAAAATACCGTCAGACTCTCTCCATTAAAGCCAAGTCTTCCAGGGCGGTGCCATTTGTGATCGTCCCGCTGCAGTTGGGACGGCACGACGTTGAGGTTAAAGCAGCCGTCTGGGGCAGGTTTTTGGCTGATGGTGTGAAGAAACAGCTGAAAGTCGTGGTATGTCCAATGACTCTTGGAGGAAAATAAGGAGGAGGGGAAAGAGGGCGGAGCCATCTGGATTCTTGACACCAAGTTAATACAGCCTGCCCTGCCTCTCCCCTCGCCCCCACTTTACTAATTTAATTTATTTATGTAGTCATTGTAGAATGGAGCACATTCCTGAGGCACTACTTTAACTGAGAGCCAGCGTGGTGTAGTGCTTAGGGTGTCGGACCAGGTCTGGGGAGACCCAGGCTTAAACCCCCACTCAGCCATAAAGCTCAGGGGGTGACCTTGGGTCAGTCACTATTTCGCAGCCTGAGCTACCTCACAAGGCAGACAGACCTACTGGGCACAATTCACTAGAATGTTCTCCTGTGCAAGTCCCATTAACATGAACAGAAGCTGCAAACATACACAAGAGCACAATAGTGCTCTTGTACAGCTGCTGTTCATTTAAATGAAGGATGCGGAGGAGAAACGCCTGATGGATGCTGCCTCCCTTTGAATTAGTGAGGGGTAAAATGCCATTTGGAGTTTCCACTTTAGGTACCAAATGCTTTGGGCCAGCCCCGTAGAGGAGGAGATTTCCTCAAAGCAGGGCCGGTGCTACCATTAGGCCAACTAGGCGGCTGCCTAGGGTGCAGGGCTAAAGGGGGCGCCAGGAGCATAGGGCTGGAGGGAGGGAGGGCTCAAGTGGGAAGGGGGGGGCGCTAAATATCTGATCTTGCCTAGGGCACCAAACTGCCTTGCACCTGCCCTGCCTCAAAGTCTACAGTTCTGTACACATTTACAGAGGGGTGAGCTCCGTTGAATTCAGTGGGGCTTACAGTGGCGAGATGCTATAGGTCAGGGACAGAACACAGGCTTTACATGCAAAAGGTCCCAGTTGAAGTCTCCAGCTGAAAAGATCTCAGGTAGCAGGGTTGGAAAAGACTTTGACCCTGGAGAACCACTGCCAGTTAGATTTAGAATGGACAGGATTGGACTAGATGAACCAATGGCCTGATTGTGTGTAAAGAGATTTTGGAGAGAGGCTCCACTTCAATGATACAGTACATGCTTTAAATATAGAAGGCCCCAGGATTTCAAACCCTGCCATTTCCAATTAAAAGGATCTCAGGTGAGCTGGGGAAAACCTTTGCCTGTGACCTTGTGCTGCTGCTGCAAGTCAGTCAGAGGTGACAAGACTGGATCTCACATATGTTACGTCCTCCTAACAGGGCCGGCTCCAGGTTTGAGGCTCTGGCAGGCTTTCCCAGCTGTGGTGGCAGCACTGAAAGGATCTAGCCATCCTTTTAATTTCCCACAATGATCCAGAGTGACAGGGGCATCTTGGGAATTCAGCAGGTGGCTAGATCCAGCATCCTAGTAGTGTTTGGTGTGCTGGGCCAGAAAAACATTAAAGGGGAAAGCAAGGCAAGTGTTTTGGTGTAGAATTGACACTGATATAGTCTGTGAGAAACCCTTGAAGAAGATAATGAACGAAACAAGAGGGGCAAATCGGTTTCTTGTCGGGCGTGCAGCAATCAGTACACTGGAAGCCTCTCCAAAAGGAAAAATAGAAAAAGGCTCAAGCCACCTGGGAAGAAAAACCAAAAGAAAAAAATAAGGGAATTCTCAGGCGGTGGCCTCCTCAAAAGAAAAAACAAGGGAAGGCCTATGCCACTTTAAAAAGAAAAAGAAAAAACAAGAGAAAGGCTTCTACTAACTGTTAAAAAGACAACAAAGTTAGGACTTGGTATGCTAAGGCACATATGAGTAGATATATAAATTGTGTTACTAATTGTAATATTTATTGTTAAGTCCTCAAACTTGCATGTAAATTTATACAGTGTAACTTGAAATTCTAGCATTATCATTGTTAAGTCCTCAAATTTGAATGTGAAAACATTAAGGTTTTATACTCAAAATGTTAGTATGTATTTAAAAATTTCTAAAAATATATATATATATAATTTTGTAAAAGGTTTAATTAAATGGATAAAAGTAAGTTTAATCACGGCGGCGTTGGCACTTTGTGGATATAGGTGCTGAGTCCTGCCTGCTCAGTAAACTTCCGTAGGTCTCCTTTGTCTTGGTGGGCTCCACCAGCTTGCTAGGATATTGATGGCAGTTGTGTGAATTGTATCCAGTAGTCGGTGACAAAGAGTCACTAAGACAGATAAGCTGCTACCTGTGGTTATGCCCCCACTGATCCCTAGTTGTGATACTTTGCAGCCCCACCCGGTGGATGTTCACTCAGAAGGAAGTTCCACTGGGCCCAAGTAAGAGAGCATTGCATTTCAGCCTTAACAATTAGGAATCCATGGGACTATCCCTGATCTCCTCCTCCCATGTTGTAGTCAGTCACTAATGTGTGACTGAACCACATTGCATTTGTACTGGCAACTGAATCTGATGCACTGGTTTTATGTTTCCATGTTGCTGTTTTGAGTTTCTCTTTGCTGCCATGTTAAGTCTGCAGTAAGACTCTGATAAAAGACAGTTCCTGTTCTTTCTTCCTTACCAGCCTGAAGGGAAGCAGAGACAAATTGTACAAAGAATTGAGTTGGATCCAGTTAGGAACGGAATCAGTGAGTAGCAGTTTATTATTATTTAAAGCTCCCTTTCCACTCATTCTTGAATCCCATGAAGGCCTGCCTCTGTTGCCCAATCCTTACACTCACTTTCCTTTAATCTTTCAAAGCAACCTGGACATAATTTTGCCTGGGAAATTTCAGGCAGAGGTTCTTTTATCATGGGGAGGTTGCCGGTTGAACACAGAAAAGTGATGTGCCTGTAAAGCGCCCCCAGTCCTGTGAGGTGTTGGTCTCATAAACACATTTCTTCAAAGTTTAAGAAAACTTTGCCTTACCCATCCAATTTTTGAACAAAAATGCCAGTTATCTTTGTTTTCTTCTTTTTTGCATTTTTAAAAAGTCTATAATTCTACTACACTATATTTTGCTTCTGCCCTGCATACAAAACTTGGAGACATTTTGAAAAGTTCAGATAATAAACATTCTCGACTGAAAATTACTGGGCTTGGCTAATATTGCCTACAGTCCATTAAAAGGGTACGCTTCTTTCCTTTGTCAGTCCCCACAGCAGCTCCCTTTCCCCACCAGGAACCTTTTTACCCTGTCCTAACTATTTTCCTGACTTTGCCCCATTATTCAATACAACTTTGCACATTTCACCAGGGGTGGGGAATGTGTGGCCCTTCAGATGTTGTTGGACTGCAACTCCAGTAATTCCTCACCTTTGGATATGCTGGCTAGGGCTCATGAGAGTTGCCATCCAACAATATGAAGGGCCACACATTCCCCATCTTTGCATTTAACAGAAACCATCAGAGAGGAAGCGTGAGTGTGTTGTACTTCCTGTTCTCCCTGTTTTTCTAGGTCTCATATGAAGCAGGAGACAGGGTAGGTGGGTGCAGAAGTGCATCTCCCCCATGGGAGATGCACATTCTTATGTGAAGCCGCTTTTCAGACTGCAGTCAGAAACCAGTAAGGCAGTGTGTTGCCTTACCAGGACTTTAGTCCCCCTGGAGTCAGGCTTTCATAAGGGAAATGCATTGGCTTAAGTGATTTGTGGATTGCACTGTTAGTCCCCTAAGTACAGTAACAGTACGCTGGCGCAGCTTGTCTGAACATGGAAAGCTAAGCAGGATCAAGCCTGGTTATTACTTGGATGGGAGACCCCTCCTCTAGTTTCCTGCATTGAGCAGGGGGTTGGACTCGCCTTGTAGGCTCTTTCCAACTCTATGAAATCTGTGAAATCTACTTCCTGGTTTGCTTGTTTTTATGGTCCTGTCTGTACAAATGAAAAGATGGGCCCCAGAGAGAGAGAGAGAGCTCGTAATTTGGTCAATGTCACATGGGGACAATAGAAGGGAGAGTGCCCTAGTTGGCAAATGTTAGGCCAGGTCTACACAATTTCTAACCCACCATGGTAAACATGACCCAACAGCTATGTATGGTGCCCTGCTGGGGACCTGATAAACCTCCTTTTTTGCTCTCTATCTGTGACTGAAAGAAATGGGCAGAGAGGATAGAGTTCAAGTATCTGACAGGGCCACTGTACATGGCTGAAGGGTTGCATTCAGGTTGGGGAAACACAAGTTGCACAGGCCTGTGTTAAGATAGTGCTGTCCTCCATAAACTATCTTTCTTCTGTCCTTGTTAATAATGTCTCCGTATTCCTCTCTGTAATCTATCCATGTTGCTTTACCATTTCTTCACTAGCTTATGAGATGCAAAGGTCAATGTGCAAATATGTGTCTTGAATGCAAATTTGCCAGGTCTAGGCAACAGTATTTCTGCCTCCTGTGGCTTACGCTGGCTCAGCTTGTCTGAGTGTGGAAAGCTAAGCAGGATCAAGCCTGGTTATTACTTGGATGGGAGACCCCTCCTCTAGTTTCCTGCATTGAGCAGGGGGTTGGACTCGATAGCCTTGTAGGCTCCTTCCAACTCTATGATCTATGAAATCTATGAAATCCTTGTGATTTTTCTCCTTTTCCCACTTTTTTCAGATGGAGTCCAGCAGCTGAGGATCCATCCCAATGATATAGGAGATATTGTTCCCGACACAGAATCAGAGACCAAAATTAGCATCTTAGGCAAGTTACTTTAAAGTACGGAACTGTAGGATTGTAGAACTGGAAAGAACAAAATCCTCTTCCCTCAGGTTCTGCTGCCATGCAACAGTGGCGAATGGACTGCTAAGGGCAACCACTCAACGCACTTTCCAAATGGGTGGGACATAGAGCTGGGACTCTCCAGCTGATCCCAGTGACCATGGCGGTGGGCAGAAACATTCCTACAGCTATAATGGCCCCATATGGCTTAAGGCTTTAAAAGGAATAACCAGTACATTGAATTAGATTCAATAGCTAATTTCAGCAGCCCTTAATTTCCCAAAGGAAATTGGGAAAAATACAGAATTTTGCAGGGGAGTATTGATGCTCAGCATCCTGCAAGAGCAAGTTCCCTGTCTGGTGTGAGGAGGCATCAGAATGGGTTAGGCAAAGATCATGTGACCAAGATCTTTTGCCTTGGTTGTGGCCTCAGAGGCTCTTCCCTTCCAGTTTGTTCCATGCCTTCAGGATGTGTCTCTTTCTCCTACAAACTCTCTAAGGCCTCGATTACTCTTACTCCACTTATCTTCAGCTTTTCTCAACTTCTTTTAGTCCATTTATCTTCAGCTTTGCTTTATAACCATTTTTGCCTTCTCTGAGGGGGGGGGGGAAGCTATCACTTTTCCTCCGTTCTCTCCTTCTATCCCCCTCTATTCCTTGGCAATGACCCCAACAGGAAAGGAGACAGTGTGCCTGTCAAGGAGATAGTGAAATTGGAGTCGTACATTCGTGTTATGAGGAAAGCTTTTTCTCACCATGGATGGACGTAGCCAGAGCGCTCCCAGGCAGTTCTCCAGCATTTTCTGTTCAGTATATACTGAATGGGCAAGCACATATACTGAACATATGCTGGGACATCTCAGCAGAGGCTGCCTTTGGATGGAGGGTATCGTGACAGGTGGTCCCTCTGACCTAGGACTCAGCCCTGATATTCTTCCCATCCTAATTCATTTCTGGACTTCTGAATGTCCCATTCTGATGCCTTCTCACACCAGACAGGGAATGGAAAGTTGGGTACTTAGTGTGAAGTTTCATTCTGGTCTGGTATGGAGGAGGCATCAGGACCACACCCTATAATGAGCTGAGTCCACAAATTTTTAACACTTCCATATAATCTAATTTGGTTAAACAACCACCAGCCTATTTGGTGATTGCCGCACCTTCTTGGAGGGAACAACCCTGTCTTGCCACATCCTATTCTCTCTAATCTCACCAAACTAGTTCCTGTGTCATTACTCTGCCTTATGCTTGGCTAGGATGAAACTAGCCAGTGTGGCGTAGTGGTGAGAGTGGTGGACTGGGACTTGGGAGATCCGGGTTCTAGTCCCCGCTCAGCCATGAAACTCACTGGGTGACTTTGGGCCAGTCACTGCCTCTCAGCCTAACCTACCTCAGAGGGTTGTTGTGAGGATAAAATGGAGAGGAGGAGGATTATGTAAGCTGCCTTGGGTTCCTTGCAGGAAAAAAGGCGGGGTATAAATATAATAATAAATAAATAAATAAAACTGGAAGGAGGAGCCTCTGAGGCCACGAGCAAGGCAAAATATATTATTCACATGATCCCTGCTGGGCCGTGGGGAGATATATTATAACCCATTCTGATGCCTCCTTCGCAGCAGACCAGAATGAAACTTCATGGTAAATACCCTACTTTCCGGTCTCACCCCACAGTTCCCAGTGTCTTTTTGCCTTCATAGATTCACACACGAACACTCTTTTTCTTATCAGGAGACCCCGTGGCTGAGCTTACTGAAAACTCCATTGATGGGACCAAACTGAACCATCTCTTCATTGTTCCTTCTGGCTGCGTAGAGCAGAACATGAAGAGCATGACACCATCGGTCATTGCCACCCACTACCTTGACAACACTGGGCAGTGGGAAAAGATTGGGCTGGAACGAAGGGCCGAAGCAATCCGGCAGATCATGACGGGTAAGGCAAACAGGAACGTCTCCAGATTTGTGCTCGCTGCATGTTAATACAGAAGTCTTTTGATGGCTTTTTTATGCATCTTTGGATAGTTCAGTGAAATGATGCCTGGAGGAGTAATGTCCATTCCAGGGCATTTTGCTGCTCCATGTCATTGTGCCGCAGCGTGATCCAAGAGTAGCACCCCGCCATCCCATCTGACATTTCAGCGGATCATGGGGCCTAGGCTGGCTAGGCTTTTTTGCTGCCCTAGTCAAGTTAAAATGGTACAGCCACCCACCAGTCACTTATCATAAACTGAGCAGCATAATAAATGGCACCTTAATTGATCAAGAGTTTGCCGCGGCTGTGTACAGACATGCCTGGACTCGGGAGGAAGGTTTTTCTGCTGCAAGCTGAATTCCGCATCCCTCTGCTTTTGCTCCTCAAACAACATGCATGCAGCCTCCTAATGGAATTGTTATTACCTCTTCCTGCTCACTCCTCCGCCATGCTTCAGGCAGGCAGCCTGTGCAATTTAGTGTCGTTCCCCCCCCCCCCCCGCAAGCACCTTGGTTTGGTTTGTTTCACACTTCTATTTGGTTTGTTTCACACTTCGAGGCTTGTGGGGTTTTTGAAGTGTTCATGCTATTTTATTTTAAAACCGGATATTTTTAATTATTGAAAAACTCCTCCAAAAACTGGCGAGGAGGGGTAGCTTTGTGACTGGCACAAAGGCCATCCAATCATTGCCGTGCAAAAATCCAGCTTCTACTGCGAACCAAAAAAAAACCCTAAGGGTGAATGCTTAAACAGGGAATTTTAATGCCTCTCCTGACATCTCTCTCTGTCCCCATCCCCATCTGGCTCCACACCAACCTTCCCACATCGAACTAGAAGGTCTGAAGGAGGCTTCTACACCTGTTTGGCTGAATGTGCTTAGAAGCCTTTCCATGATTAGGAACCCTGATAAAGCAGGATTCCAAATCATGGGAAGGCTTCTAAGCACATACAGCTTAGAAAATGCACATAGGACCCACCTGCAGATTTTCCAGCTCAACATGAAGGTCAGGGCTGGACCGGGTTGGTGTGTATGGAGACATTGGGGGCATGCCCAGCGTGTACAGACTTGCGCCGCCTACACAATTGGAATTCGGGCTACTACTCTTATTACACGGAAGGGAATTTTCATCTCCATTTGATGATCTTGAGAACTGAGGCACCAAGGTGGAAATGGATGATGATGTGATGATGATGAATGTATAAAGTGCCTAATATTTTCTAAGTGCTGTATGGAGAATAAAAAAACAAGATGGATTCTGCCCACGGACCTACAATCTAATAGACATCGTATAAAATGGCACTGGAGAACCATCCGGCCTGCAGCCCAAATTCCAAGCACCAGCCAAATCCTTTTGTGTGCTGTGCACCATCCTGATTGGGGCGGTGCACAGTGTGCGAAGGAGGAACCCAATTTGGCCAGGGCTTGGAAAAGCTGCTCCAAGTGCCAGCTGAGTCCCTTTCTCCGTGTGTTTCTCTGCACGGAGAAAGAAAAAGTGGGCAGGGCATGGATGGATGACGTCGGGTGGGTGGGTGCAATCCAACCCCCAGCCCCAAAAAGGTTCCCTGATCCTAATATAAAAGGAGGGGAGAGGGAAAAGGAAAACAAGCCAGTTCCGGTACCAGTTCCATAAAGTTCCATAGCTGATCTTGTAGTCAGCAACTAAAATAACCACTGAGAATGCAGTTCTGGGAAAGGAGGAATAAAAATGGTAGTACTGTAGTTGGTCCAAGAAGATCTGATGGAATGGGCTTTACCGTCTATGCTCTCCATCGGGTGCAGCCAGGTGGGAATGGCAGCTCAAAGTGTATGAACTAGACTTGTACCACCAATGGAGGTGCAAGCAGTTGCTAGGGAAGCAGCAAGCCCTGCCCTTACTCTTCAGCCACAGTTTTTATGGGGCAAGTCAGCTAATTTCAGAACTACCCACACACTTCCTTTCAAGATCCCAATTGGTGTTGTGGCTGCCTGAACTACTGCTCAATGCAGAATTTCCATGCTGAGGGGCCAGAAGGGAGGGGATGAAAAGAATGCCATACAGGGTGAATGTGCAAAGGAAAAGCAGCACAGATGACTTGAGACAGTGCGGCAAAAAAGGAGGGGGGACAACAAGTCTTCTTTCTCAGCAGGTCAAATGCTGTGTATCTGGATGCGTGCATTTAAGCATCTGGACAAGCATTTCACAGCTGCTTTCCTCCTCCTCCTCCTCTTTTCAGGTTACACACAGCAGTTGGCATACAAGGAACGGGATCACTCCTATCATCCTTACAGAGGGAGCGTGTCTAGCACTTGGTAAGTGTTTCTTCCATCATGGATGGGCTTTCTATGGTCCTTCCCTTTCAAACTTCTTCTGTTGGCTTCCAAAGGTCCTAATTTTCTCGTCCCTCACTACTTTCCCTTATCTTTATGTTTTTCCATTTCCCTGGTGCCCTTCTGTACATAAGCCCAAATTTCACCCTAGGTCATTCCTTACCTGTGGCCCTTTTTCTCCCTTGCTGCTTCTTCTCATTGGAACTCTTTGGCAACTTCTTTAACTGTGGTTGCTTTTCCCTCCTCCCCCACTCCCTTTGATGTCATGCCTGAGTGCAGGGCTTGAATCAGGCTTTTATGTTTTATTTTTTATTGTTGTGATACAAAATTAATTAACAAAATAGATTATATAAGAACAACCAAGTCAAAGACACACACACACACACACAGAAGTATTCTACAATAAAGAAAAAAAAAGTGTATGGTTGAAATATGTCCTGATATTTACTATTCCAGGACATCACAAATAAAGTCCATCTTTCAGTAAACGTATCTGTCTGTTGTCCATTATTTGATCTTCTATAGTAAGTTGATTTTGATAAAATTGCAGTTTTCCATATTCTACCATACCATTCAGATATTGACAGAGCAACAGCTTTCTTCTACAGGCAGTCCCCAGGTTACGAACGAGTTCCATTCTTACGAATGTCTTTAAGTCACATTTGTACGTACGTCGGAACAGTATAGCGTGGTGTACTGCATTTACGCAAATTGCATAAATTACGTATACTATGCTATACTCTATGTAAACAACTTACCTTAATCATCATCTTAATCATTTTAATCTTGAAGTTGTTTTTAACTCCATTATTGTAACTGCTGCTGCTGCTGCTAGCTTTGCTGTTTGTTTTTAATCTCTGGTTTTAAATTTTATATTTAATTTATATTGTATTTTATGGTTTTAACTGTTGTAAACCGCCCAGAGAGCTTCGGCTATTGGGCAGTATAAAAATGTATTAAATAAATAAATAAATAAATAAATAAAACAACGTAGAGCAGTATATAAATTCAAGAAATAAATAATATTGTGTTTGCTTGCAACTTGGCTTGCATGCACTCATACTTGCTCATCGGCCTTCAGTCCTCTTCCTCTTCCTCTGCAAGCTGGAGGCAACACTGAACACGGCACCTGGCTGCACGCTGAGCCCTTGCTTTCTATACAAGCTTTCATTCGGATTAGAGAGGATTGCATACATTTGTAAGGGCAGGTGGTATGGGAAATAAAGTTGATAGATATTAATACAGGCCTGTGGCTTATGCTGGCTCAGCTTGTCTGAATGTGGAAAGCTAAGCAGGGTCAGGCCTGGTTATTACTTGGATGGGAGACCACTCCTCTAGCATTGAGCAGGGGGTTGGACTCGATAGCCTTGTAGGCTCCTTCCAACTCTATGATCTATGAATCTATAATGCAGCTATTTTGGGCTGCATTCTGTGGCTTATGCTGGCTCAGCTTGTCTGAACGTGGAAAGCTAAGCAGGGTCAAGCCTGGTTATTACTTGGATGGGAGACCCCTCCTCTAGTTTCCTGCATTGAGCAGGGGGTTGGACTCGATAGCCTTGTAGGCTCCTTCCAACTCTATGATCTATAAATCTATAAGTATAGCTTCCAAATTGCGTGAAGTGATAATTCCCCTTTACTCAGCACTGGTTAGGCCTCATCTTGAGTACTGCGTCCAGTTCTGGGCACCACACTTTCAGAAGGACGTAGACAAACTGGAGAGGGTTCAGAGGAGGGCAACAAGGATGATAAAGGGACTGGAAACAAGGCCCTATGAGGAGAGACTGAAAGAACTGGGCATGTTTAGCCTTCAGAAGAGGAGACTGAGGGGAGATATGATGGCACTCTTCCAGGACTTGAAGGGTTGTCACACAGAGGAGGGGCCAGGATCTCTCCTCCATCATCCCAGTTTGCAGGACACGGAATAATGGGCTCAAGTTACAGGAACCCAGATTCCGCCTAAACATCAGGAAAAAATTCCTGACTGTCAGAGCAATAAGACAATGGAACCAACTACCTAGGGAGGTGGTGGGCTCTCCCACTCTGGAGGTATTCAAGGTGCGGCTGGATAGCCATCTGTCGGGGATGCTTTGACCTGGATTCCTGCATTGAGCGGGGGGTTGGACTCGATGCTCTTGTAGGCCACTTCCAACTCTACTTTTCTATGATTCTATGATTCTATGTGCAGAAGTACTGATGACTGGGAAGACATGGGCAGTTGGGCAGGTATTTTTATCATTATCCACCTGGCAACAACACACAAATCAGCAAGTAGGCTGGCAGGTATGTCCTGCATTTATAGGTAAATGGGCAAAGGACTGGCCTTTGCAATAGGTTGTCTCTTTTTAAAATGAATAAATTAAATGTTAAAGAGTTTACAAGTAGTGCTAGACTGCAAGTCCCATGTTCTGATAATGTTTGAATAGTTTGCTGGTTCTACTTCCTGTTGAGTTTGCATAGGATTCAATTCTGCAACCGCTAATACAGCTTTGCAAGAGGTTGGTTGTCAGCCACAATAGACCATTTTTTGTTAAAAATGTATAGGATTGTGTTCTCTAGCTTAAGCTAGGCTTTTGGAAGAGGTTGGATGTCAAAATTAAAATTTTAGAATATAAAAGCATTTATCTTATTTAAAAAAAGTTATACCACTGACCCCAGTTTTAATGTTGCCCACAACCTGCAGAGGATTAGGACTGGGGCTGAAAGATCATGGGGGAGGGCAGATAACGGGGTCTATGCTTTCTAAAAATGGTTGGGCTGATGAACCACCATGTTCCCCACAGGCTAACGGCATATATTGCAAAGGTTTTTGCCATGGCTTCCAAACTAGTATCAGATATTGATGCCAACGTCCTCTGTGGATCTGTGAAATGGCTGATTCTGGAGAGGCAAAAACCAGATGGAATGTTTGCTGAAGAAGCCCCTGTGTGGACCACTTCAATGACGGTATGCTTTTATTCTGCTATTAAGGATACTTCCTAATTCAGAAGAACACAGGGATTAGCACACTGTATTGTATAGCAGTGTTCTACCAACCTTGGGTCCCCAGATGTTTTTGGCCTACAACTCCCAGCATGCCCCAGCCAGCTATGCTTTTGGCCTACAACTCCCAGCATGCCCCAGCCAGCTATGCTGGCTGGGGCATGCTGGGAGTTGTAGGCCAAAAACATCTGGGGACCCAAGGTTGGAGAACACTGCTGTATAGTACCAGGTGATTCATTTGTCTTCGTTTCCTGTCTGATGATAGTTGCCAGTTGGAAGCTTCAGACATGATGGTGTCATGCCTCCACCCCTCTGCTCTTGCTGTTACATAACATAGGACTTCTCTACATGAGGGGTTTAACCCGCCGCTTTACTGAGGCTTTTTCTTTCTGTTTTCATTGTGGGAGGAAAAGTGTGTCCTTTACATGGGTTTTTCCCCCCTGGGGTTTGTATTGCTCCACCTTTCTATATATTCTTTTAACCAACCACAAGGAGGCGCTGTAGTACTGGAATTGCGACTTTACATGAGGCTTTTATTCCGGTTTGAAATTTAATACCTGACTTTCCTTGCTCAAAAACCCCCACGAAAATTACTGGAAAACACAGGAGAGGCCGTGATATTGTCAACACAGGATGACAATATCATGAAAAGGCCCCACTGAGCAGGGGGTTGGACTCGATGGCCTTGTAGGCCCCTTCCAGCTCTACTTTTCTATGATTCTATGAATCCTCCGTGGGTGTAAAGTTGCCCCAGGCCCTGGCTGTGCCCGACTAATGGCTGGGCACAGTGGAGGACCGGAGGCACCTCCTCTCTCCTCAGTCCTCCCATCGGTATCCCAGGGGACAACCCGGGAGCACTGAGGGGAGCAGAGCAGGGATGACAGCTGGCGAAAAGTGCAAAAGAGGCACTTTTCGCCAGCTGTTAGTTGCCTGAGCAAGGGCAACCACGGCCCTTCCCCCCACCCCACCCCGCCCCATCTTCCTGCTCTTGCTCGTTGTGGTGCCCGTGGATGCCACAACAAGTGGGAGCAGGAGGTCGAGGGAGATCTGCTGCCCACCCCCTTCCTGCTTGGGAAAGGGCCGGGTGGCAGACCCCGCCGCCACCAACTCGGTGCTCTCTAGCAATGGCGGGGTTAACCCGCCATTGCTAGGAAGTGCCCCAACAATGGCGGTGAGGGGACGTGGCCATGTGCTGTGACAGCACACAGCCACGCCCCTCACCACCGCTACACTCCTCCACCGTAGCCAGAATTAGTTCCCCCGCCCTCCATGACTAGCTAGTCCTGGAGGGTGCGGGGACTGATTTCCCCTGTGTTCGTGCAGTGCATGCGCACTGCACGGACAAGGGGAATCGCTGCCCCCTCCTACCCCCATCCTTTCTAGGTGCGGCACCTGCAGGTACCGCACCCAGCAAGGGCAAGGGGGCAGGAGGGGTCTGCCATGTGCCTCCTCCTGCCCAATCCCCGAGCGGCCGCCACACCGAGTGAGAGTGTATGTGGGGGGGTGAGCCGGGGGAGAAAGCCCCTCCTTTCCCTCCCACCGGGCAGTGTGATTGTATTGTACTGCCCGGTGGGAGGGAAAGGAGGGGCTTTCCGCCATGGTCTCCCTGGGAGGAGGCCATGGGGGAAAGCAGTCGCGGTCCCTGCTGGACAGTGCGATTGCTGGGCGATTGCACCGCCCAGCATGGGGGAAAGGAGGCATTCCCCCACACACAACCCACCTAGCAAGAGAGCTTCTCACTAATTGGGTTCAGGGGAGGCACTTCTGCTCGTTAGCGCCTGTGCGCAGCACTGGCAAGTTGAATCGGAAGTGGGGGGGAGCGAGTCTCCTGGATCTACCCAGGAGTAGGCCCATGAGAACGCACCTCCTCCTTCCTACCTGCTGCACCAATTGTAGACCCAGGAGAATGCACCCCCTCCCCCTGGCGTCCCGCCACTGAGCTGAGCAGCCGCCATGCCCAGCAAGGGAAGCCTTAACAGTAGCGGGAAAGTGCCGCTTGGCACACTTCTGAGCTGCTGTCATCCCTCCTCCTTTCCCCTCACTGCTCTCGCGGTGTCCCCTAAATACCGGCAGGAAGACTGAGCAGGGAAGAGGGAAGAGGAGGTGCCTCTGGACCTGATCATTAGTCGGGTACCGCCAAGGCCTGGGGCAACTTTAAGTCCACAGAGAGTACCGAGCCTCTGTGGGCTTAAAAGTGTCGCGCACACCCACCCATAGTGTCATTCCCAAGGGCATTCTAGCCCCATTTGCAAAGTACTTGGGCAGCTGAGATGCCAAGCCATAATGCCACTGTTCAAAAGTTGAAATTTAAAAGTGGAGAAAGTGGGGAGGAAATGCTCTTGGGCCACATCATCGTTGTAAGTACCCCACCCCACTCAAAGCTTACATGACTTTTTTCACCCCTGAAACTAAGCTCCTGAAGTCCACCACCACCACCACCACCACCACCACCACGGGGTGACAAAGGTTCAGTGAAGGAGAGATAGATAGTAGGAGGTGATGGCTGGAAAAGATGACATCCCTATCCATCCACAAGGAGGGGGGAAGCTAGCTGTGAGTGGAAAACGTAGACACATTTTTTTGTAGGCAAACGGCAGCATTTGCGTCAGATGCAGACGTGTCTCTCTCAGGTGATCTGATCTGGGGTTGTGGATCTGGCTGTCTGTTGGATCATTTAAGCCCTGCCTCCCAACTATTCTCAGCTTGTATATTTTTGTAAATAAACTCAAATATTAAAAATGCCAATAATCCTCCAGTAACCTCCTTCTGAAGGAAACCAAACCTGGGTAACTACTGAGCCCCTGGAACCTCTCACCCCTTGGAGGTGAGTGTAGCAGTATTGTTCTAAGCTGAGGGGGGTTAGTCTGGATGTCCTCTGAGGAATCCTTTACAGCCCTGTGATTCTAAGTTGTAAGATTTTGGTTTGGTCAGGAGCAGGTTAACGGAACCAGTGGGACTGCTGCTGGATATTATCTTGATGGCTCATGCAGACAGGTCGAGTACCCTGCTTTTGTTAAGGAGGTGTCCTCATACTGTCCTGGTTTGCACAGCCCACCCTGGCTTAATTTACCCACAAGGGCTGTTGCGTTGTGTTGTGTGTCCGTGCAGGGCAGGTGCAAGGCAGTTTGGTGCCCTAGGCAAGATCAGATATTTAGCGCCCCCCCTTCCCACTTGAGCCCTCCCTCCCTCCAGCCCTATGCTCCTGGCGCCCCCTTTAACCCTGCGCCCTAGGCAGCCGCCTAGTTGGCCTAATGGTAGCACCAGCCTTGTGTCCGTGGGTACCATTTTTGCATGGTGCCTGCAGGCACCCAGTGGCAGGGGTTGTTTGAGGGTTCTTCAACCCTCAAATAACCCTAAAAGAAGCCATGAGTTATTTGAGAGTTGTCTAACCCTCAAACAACCCCTGCCGCCTGGGTTTGCATGACATAACAAGCTACCACAACTGCTGACTGAGGCTTGCATATTCAAAATGTTGGCAAGAACATGCTGCTGTGCCCCGGGGATTAATTAACCTATGGTGGCTTGTTGTGACATGTGAACTGGCCCAATAGATGGGTTCTTTTGGAAGGAGGGGGCCATTTGTGAATCAGGACTTCACTCCCCACACCCACTGTAGAGATTAGGTCATTCAAGCTGCATGTGTGAAGAAACAGCAGTTTCTTCACACATGCAGACAAGTTGAGGCCAAGGTGAGGGACCTGTGTTTGGAGCTCTGGAAGCACCTTTAGGGTGCAAGAGCCCCCCCCCATAGAAGTCTAATGGTGGACCAGTACATGTTGGAGTGTTAATACTGTGAGCATTCACTTATACCCAACGGGTATACAGTCATACCTTGGATTGAGAGCATAATTCGTTCCGGAAACATGCTTGTAATCCAAAACACTCTTATATCAAAACGAAATCCCCCAAAAAAAATTTGTACAGAGATTTTTAATTTAAGCCATACTACAGTACTTGTATTGCAAGACGTCGCTTGTATATCAAGTAAAAAAAAATTAAATAAATATTTAAAAATGTGCTTGTCTTGCAAAACGCTCTCAAACCAAGTTACTTGCAATCCAAGGTATTACTGTATATGCTTAAACTAGCTGTTGCCCGCGGCTGCGCTCGCGTGGATTTTAGGATTTGGTATAATTGTTTTTAAAAGAAACATGTATGGAAAAGATGCAGTGTCTCTGACTGAAAGTGTAACGTTTAGGCTGGGTGCTGGCAGCAGAAATCTTTTGTGACAGAAATATCTGTTCTTAAAGAAAAATCAGGTTAATCCTGAGAGTCTACAGGTGAGAAGAGTGAGCATGCCAAGTTTGGGGTAGATCCGTCTAAACGTGGTGGAGCCTATGTGACGATGCCCCACACACAACAGTTAGTCAGTCATGTAAAACATTTCCCTCCCTTTTCACCCCCATCATGTAAAAGGTTTCCCTCCTTTTTCACCCCCTCAGAGAACATTCTAAATGGCCTAGGGTAGATTTGCATATCCAGCCCTGTTGGCCCTTGCAGGAATTCATATGAACATTCTAGGCTGAGGTCCAAAGAAGAACAAGAGAACTTAAGAACGCTTGGTGGAAAAAGAAAGCTGAAGAAATTCAACAACTTGCAGAATCTCATGATGCACGGGGCTTTTTTAAGGCCACAAGGGCCATTTATGGACCAAAAACCTATGGTACAAACCCTTTACAATCAAAAGATGGCACCAAACTCTTAAAAGACAAAGAGTCTATTGCACTGCGTTGGAAAGAGCATTATTATGACCTTTTAAATCGTAAGTCTAAGGTGGATAATGAGATTTTTTCGCAAATCCCGCAAAAACAAATTAAAGAGGAACTTGCAATACTCCCCACTTTGGATGAAGTAAAAAAAGCCATTAATCAAATGAAGAACAACAAAGCTAGTGGACCAGATGGGATTCCTGCTGAAATCTTTAAAGAAGGGGGGCCCGAACTTGTACAACATCTTCATAAACTCATCGAAAAAATCTGGATAAGAGAAGAGATCCCAGAAGACTTCAGGGATGCCATAATTATCACCCTCTTTAAGAAGGGTGATAGAACAGACTGTGGAAACTATCGGGGCATTTCTCTCTTAGCAACCGCAGGTAAAATATTTGCTAGGATTCTCGCAAACCGTCTTCTATCTATTTCAGAAGAGATCCTCCCTGAAACTCAATATGGTTTCCGCCCCTCTAGAGGGACAGTAGACATGATTTTTACTGCACGTCAGCTCCAAGAAAAATGCCGGGAGCAAAATCAACCCCTTTATATGGCATTTATCGATTTGGCTAAGGCCTTTGATACTGTAGACCGTACAGCTCTCTGGACTATCCTTATGAAAATTGGATGCCCCAATAAATTTGTGAATATCTTGCGACTTCTCCATGACAACATGACGGCAACGGTTTTGGACAACAACGGCTCTCATGGTGCTCCATTTAAAGTGGGATCAGGTGTTAAACAGGGATGTGTTATCGCCCCAACATTATTTGCCATTTTCATCGCCATGGTTTTACATCTTGTCGAGGGGAAACTTCCCACCGGTGTGGGAATTATATATCGAACAGATGGAAAGCTTTTTAATCTCAGCAGGCTGAAAGCAAAAAGTAAGGTAATTACAACCTCCGTTGTGGAACTTCAGTATGCTGATGATAATGTGGTCTCCGCACATTCAGAGGATGATCTCCAAACTATCCTAAATGCTTTTGCAGAAGCATACGAAAAACTTGGTCTCTCACTTAACATCAAAAAAACCAAAGTGCTTCATCAGCAAGTGCAAGCCAATCCTTTGGTGATGCCATCTATCCAGCTTGGCGGGACAATACTGGAAAATGTCGATCATTTTCTCTATCTTGGCAGCTATCTTTCTGTTACAGCTAACATCGACAGTGAAATCCAGCATCGTCTGAGCTCCGCAAGTGCCGCATTTTCTCGAATGAAACATAGAGTGTTCGAGGATCGGGATATTTGTAAGAAGACCAAAACACTGGTTTATGAAGCCATTGTATTACCAACTTTATTGTATGCCTGCGAAACATGGACTATCTATAAACGTCACTTCCACCTCCTTGAAAGGTTTCATCAACGTTGCCTCCGGAAAATCCTGCAAATTACTTGGGAAGATAGGCGAACAAATGTCAGTGTACTGGAAGAAGCAAAGACTACTAGCATTGAAAAAATGATCCTTCAACGCCAACTTCAGTGGACCGGTCATGTTGTTCGAATGCCTGACTGCCGTCTCCCAAAGCAGTTACTTTACTCCCAACTCAAGGATGGAAAGCGGAATATCGGTGGTCAATATAAGAGGTTTAAAGATGTTCATAAGGCTAATCTAAAAAAATGCAATATAAACATCGAAAACTGGGAAGCTCTGGCCCATGAACGATCTAAATGGAGGTTGGCCTTTCACAAAGGTTCCATGGACTTTGAAGAAGCCCGAGTGCAAGGTGAAAGGGAGAAACGTGCTAAGCGAAAAGCACGTCAAATGAATCCTTTACAGGACCATCTTCTATCTGGTAACCTGTGTCCTCACTGTGGGAAGCTGTGTGGATCTAGAATTGGCCTCCACAGTCACTTACGGACCCATCGCTAGAGTCTACACAATCTTCTTTAGAATCTCCTCCTTTTATACCGGAAGACAATCTTACTCGGTCACGAGTGATCGCCTGATGATGATGATGATGATGGGCTATTAGCATAACTGCTGCTATTGGCTCCTGCAGCAATTATGAGGTGAGGCCTATTTGCAAACTGCAGATATGAGAGTGGGGCGATTTTGCCAAAATCCTTCTTTAGTGGATTTCCCAAAATCCCAAAATTTCCCAAAATCCTTCTTTAGTGGGGGTCTACGTCATAAAAGCAATGTCCCTTCAAAATTTCACAATCCTAGATTAAACGGTTTGAGCTGGGCGTTGATGAGTCAGTCAGTCAGTCAGTCAGTCAGGACACCTTCTTTTATATATATAGATAAACAATATATCACAAAACTGGCACACATCTCTAGTTACCTAATTCCAAGGAAACCCAAACCCTGGGTAACTCTTGCACCCCTGGAATTCTCACCACTTGGAGGATTGGGGGGCAAGGGCTTAACAATATGTTCAGCCTTACTTTCATACTGTTGCCTCTTTTGTAGTATCTGAACTATGACTGTTGTTGAGGCCTTAAGGGGGGGAAATAATGCTGCATTCAATTGCTGGTTTACCGTCATCCTTTGCTTCCTTGTAGGGAGGCTATCAGTATGGCGAACCAAAAGTGTCATTAACAGCCTTCACCCTGATTACATTGCTGGAGTCCAGAGCTATCTGCAGGAATCAAATCGACGTAAGTATGCCTGTGATCCAACACTTCTTACAGTGCAAGCACATTCCCAGCTCTTTTTCATATTGCTCAGATTTTGTTACTTTTTTCTCCATAACACACTACTCTAACTTCAGCATTAAACCTCTGCAATAAAAAGACATTTTAATTTTCCCAGGCATTTTAGGAATTGTTTTTAGTGCTTTGCACTGTTTTGTCCCTGTCGCTGATTTTATTTTTGGTTTTATTATATTCTGCTGCTGGTTTTATCTTGTTTTTTTATCTGACTTGTTTTATTATCATTGTCTTCTTGTTACATTGTATTTTATGTTTTTAATTTGTACACCACCTAGAGAACTTCACTTATTGGGGCGGTTTTAAAATGTAACAAGAAAAGAAAATAAATAAAACAAAAGTCTTTAGGACTGGCCTAAAGCATAAGAGTAATCCATCCAGCACTACTGTAGTCTGTAGTGCATCCTTGGTTCATTTCAGTGTGGCTTTTCTTTTGCGAGCGTAGGTGGAAATAAAGAGTCGAGACAAGTTGATGGGATTTAAATGGGCCACATTTATTGACATTCAATGACCTGCAAAGGGATGGAGTGCGGGATCTCTTAATCCGGCCCATCTGGCCGATAGCACTGCGCATTGGGCGGAGCATCCAAAATCGGAAGGTGGCGTAGCATTTCGCCACTGTCCCATTTTACACTATCACAGTGTTGGGACACCTTTGATGCGACGCCTCCTCTCGGAGTCTCAAGACAACAAGCTTGGCGACGAACAAAGGCCTCACAAGCGATCCTGATCCCCAGCCGACCAAGTCTACGTGACTCCTGGACCCAGCGACGTGAGGCCTTGAGAAATCGCCTGTCACCCGAATGGTGCCAGGGATGCTCACTGGACCTTCAAAGAGGCTGTGGGTGGGGCTACCGGGCCTAATATCTGCCCTCGCCACCCCACCCTTTATACCTGTAGTGACCCATAAGTGGCCAGGTGTCTCTCCTCATTCCCCCCCCCCCCGCCGCCTGCAAAATTCTCCCCGCCCGCAGCTGCGCGTGTTCTGGGGGAAGTGCCTAGTGTGTTACCTAAGTGCTAATCTTCCCCCTGTAGTGTTAGCCAGGGACCTGGCTTCTAGCAGTCCCTAAGGGCCAAACTAAATGTGATGATGAAAAAGATTCATGAACAGGGTCTCTGATGGGTTTTTTTAAATTTAAAAGCTGCTCTGGGATGCACTTGGGACCCATGCAATCCCCCCGAACATTTCCCCCCTGGTGGAAATAGGTTCTTTGGAGGAGTAAAATAGGGGAAAGACCATGAGAAAAGATTAAAAACCCTTCCCCTGGCACACAGGTTCTGATCTGATTCAGGGGGGCCTGACAGCGCTGCTATGAACCCTTTTTTTAATCATAGCAGTTGCTGGGCATGGTTCTCCTGCATCACATCTATTTCGGCCCTGTGAGAAACAGATGTACACATTTGTTTCATCTAGTAAGGAAAATCACAAGGCTAGGCAGGTGTCCCTCCTTGCTTCCCATTTGTTACTCTGTAATTTCAGTCTCCTAACGGGCACCTTAGCTTTTGAAAAACAACAACAATGCTTTTTATTTGTTCAAAGAGGCAGAACAGGAAATACTTAAGCCTTTCCTTATTGTTCTTTAGTAGGCATAGGTAATGGTGTTCGCGTACCTGTGGGGAGGCTCGCCTCTCCGCTGCCACGATTCTGCGCGGCTGGACCCCCGCGCTATGTTTTTGGCGGGGGAAACCAGGGCAGTCTCATTCCCATTTGGATGTAGGATTTCTCTAAGACAGAGGTGTTTGGTACAGTGAAGGAATGGGGAAATTGTCTTTCGGTGTCCCTGATATAAGAAACTCCTTTGCCCATTTGGCTGTAGATGCGACAATTATTATTTTTAGCACTGGAACTTGTTCCCTAAACACTCCTAACATATACATGTTTTGCTTTTTTTTAATCCAGAGTTTAGAGAACAGCATTACCAAAGCCAAAAACTATTTAACTGGAAAGTATCAGTCACTGAGACACCCTTACACCGTGGCTGTCACGTCCTATGCTTTAGCTCTAGCAGGTGTGCTGAATGATGAAAGTGTACTTATGAAAGCATCCACAGGTAAATTTGTTGGAAGTTCATTGACTATAGTAAAAATACAGTGTTTTTGAGAGTAGGCAGTTCATGTTAAGCAGAGAATGAGAAACAAATGCAACAAGCTTGAACATAATACAGTCATGCCTTGGATTGAGAGCATAATTCGTTCCGGAAACGTGCTTGTAATCCAAAACACTCTTATATCAAAACGAAATCCCCCCCAAAAAAATTTGTACAGAGATTTTTAATTTAAGCCATACTACAGTACTTGTATTGCAAGACATCACTTGTATATCAAGTCAAGAAAAATTAAATAAATATTTAAAAATTTGCTTGTCTTGCAAAACGCTCTCAAACCAAGTTACTTGCAATCCAAGGTATTACTGTATAGGCATAAGGCCTAGATATTTGTACTGAATAAACTGAGCTGACTTCCCTCCCGGAAGTGGAAATACACTCTGGAATCCTCAGAAACAGCACAATGGACTCTGGGACACACACACTCCTATGCTTTAGAACTAGTGGGAGTGCTGAACGATGAAAGGGTACTCATGAGAGCATCCACAGGTAAATTTGTTGGCAGTTCATTGAATTAAGTAATAATAGAATCACATTTCTGAGGACAAGCAATTCTTGGCCAGAACAGAATGAGAAATCAATGCAGCAAGCTTGGAGAGAGGATGTGTGTCCCTCAGGACTGCTAGCCAGTCAGTCCTATGTGAGGTTCTTTCCTCAGACAAATTGACATTTTGTTTCTTGGAAGGACCACGTTGTATCACTACTTTCTGTACAACATTGCAAAAAATACACCCATTCCTCTCTGTCCTATTGGCTAAAAATCTGGTCATGCTACGATCCTTACAGTGATAGTTTATAATTTACAGACATTCCGTTATTTAGGACACTAGTAAACCCTTTCTTAGAAATTGGTAATTTGTGGACATGCCCTGAGGTCTCGTGGAGTAGTGGAAAACAGACTGCCTTACAAACAGATAATTGACTGACCTGGTTCGCACGACATGACAACCCACCATGGGTAACTAGCCATGGCGGGTTGTCGTGTCATCCAAACCTGGTGCAGTTTCTGCAGGGTGGCTTATTTTTCTCAAACAAGCCACCCTGAGAACCCATGGCTTGTTTTAGGGTTGTTCTTGCCCACAATGGCTTGTCATGTCATCTGAACCCAGCAGGGCCACTTTGTTGTGGGTTGTTTATTTATTTATTTTATTTATTATATTTATACCTCGCCTTTTTTCCTGCAAGGAACCCAAGGCAGCTTACATAATCCTCCTCCTCCTCTCCATTTTATCCACACAACAACCCTGTGCGGTAGGTTAGGCTGAGAGTCAGTGACTGGCCCAAAGTCACCCAGTGAGTTTCATGGCCGAGTGGGGACTTGAACCCGGATCTCCCGAGTCCCAGTCCAACACTCTTTCCACTATGCCACACTGGCTTTTTGTTGGGAATGGCAACAAAGCTGCTCAGCAAGAGTGGCAAAAAAAAGCCCATGCAGCTCGCTTTTCATGATCTTGCCAGTGACTGCCCTTCCACCGATACCGAAACTGCACTTTGGAAGGACCGTCACTCATCCCCCCGGGGGGGGGGGGTTGTTTTGTTTCTTTGGTGCCTCAAAAATGCGCAATTGGGGTTGTAATTATTATTATTTTGTTGGTCTTACACAAGTGCGCTCTTACGGCTGTCCAATATGTCTAGTCTTGCCCGTGCAATTTCCTTGTCTGTTTCAGCTGTCAAAGGGAGTGGTAAAGGGGAGTAGGTAGATTGCATATAGGCTAATTTGCGCACAGTTGCCAGGGATCAATTGCCAAGTTGCCAATTGAAAAGCACCAATAAAGGGGGTGAAAGCGGCAAAAGAAGGTGCACCAAAGTGGGGGGGGGGGCAATATATCCCCTTTAGTGATGTAATCCTCTTGAATTTAAGTGTTGAACTGACAGTTCTCAGTGCCCTTCACCTTTTCAACATTTCCCCAACTCTGCAGCTACTCCAGAAAGGGGAGATATTCACTCTCCCCACCTTTTCGCAGCTCTTTTTCAGAGCAGTTACTGCAGGTGTGCAAATTTCCCCTCCTTTTACTTCCCAGCCATTAAATTTGCATACATTTCTGCATTTTTTTTAAAGAACTGTCAGGGAACCACAGTAATTGCAGCCGTAAGTGCTCCAAAAGGGAGCTGCGAAAAAGTGGGGAGTCAATATCTCCCCTTTCTGGAGTAGCTGGAGACTCGGGGAAGTGTTGAAAAGGTAGAGGCCGAGGGTATTAGAAACTGTCTGTTCAACACTTAAAAATCAAGAGGATTACATCACTAAGGGGGAGGTATTGCCCTTCCCCTTTTGGCGCACCATTTTTGCTACTTTTTTACTCTTTATCGGTGCTTTTCAATTGGCAACTTGGCAATTGGTCCCTGGCAACTGTGCACAAATTACGTAGTCTATATGCAGTCTCACCTTGTCAATCTGTTACCCACTCCCCTTTGGAGCTCCCTTTGACAGCTGAAACAGACAAGGAAATTGACCAGGCAAGACTACGCATATCAAACAGTCGTAAGGGCACACTTGTGAAAGACTGACCAATTTTTTAAAAAAATAATAATTATGAACACAGATGTGCAATTTTCAGGGGCCAAAAAGTAAAAATAAAAAAATATGGCCCCAATTGTGCATTTCTGAGGCTCCGGAAAACCCCCCCAGTGGTGAACGAAAAGGGATAGCAATCAGAGCAGGGAAGGGGAGACAAAATGGATTCTGCTGTGAAGGACACTGGGATACGTGCTGGACCTGGCTGGAGGCTTGGGAGTGGGGGAACAAGCCACGTCAGTAAGCCCAATCGTCTGTCAGGCATACACAACCCACTGAGGCTTATTCACAGGGTGGGTTAGTGTGACGTGTGGCTGTGCCCACTGTGTAGATTAGAAGCTTTTCAAACTGTGAGTCATTCTGTGGTATATATCCATGGACCTAAAATCATTGCAATCCCCTCCTGCATCGATGACTGCAGCCCTCTTCTCCTAGGCCTTCTTTTCCCATCCCTCAGACCTCTCACCTTTATCCAAAACTCCACTGTCAAATCATTCACCTCTCTCATCACTGAAACCATGTGATGCCCTTTGTTGGATCTCTTCACTGGTTTACCATCTCCTTCTCTCCATGCTCTTGCTCCACCCCATCTTTCATCCTTGGTTTCCTTAGTATATCCTTGCTTGTAATCTCTGCTTCTCCAGCTCTACTGCCCTCAGTGACCCAAAGATCTCTTGCTGCCTATCATGACTCCACCCATTTACCTCATCTTATATATATGGAACATTTTCCCTGAACAGATTTATATGGTACCACCTCTCTCATTCCCAAGTTCTCCTCAAAACCCAGCCTTTCCATGTGGCCTTCCCATAATTCCAAACTGTAACCAAGTATAACTGCGTTTGTCTGCATTCATCCCTCTCTTCCATTTGTTTCCTCTTTTGCCTCCTCCTGCTGTTTCTCCGTCTGTTTTAGCTTGTAAACTCCTTGGGACAGGGACCTGTCTGTTTTTGCTTGTGTAACTCCGTAACACACCAGGTATTCCAATGGTACCATATGAATAAATCATCAGCTTCATCATAACCACTTCACTGGTTGTCAGCATTCTGTGACTCATTAACCCTCCCCGCCCGTAGCAATGTTCCTGACATCACAAAGATTCAGCCAATGGCTGGAGGCAGGTCTTGCAGGCAAAAGATGAATGATAGCCAATATTTAGCTTATCTATTACAGCAGATTGATAAAGAAAACTGACAGGAATGAGATGGGAGGTGTGGCTGCTTGGAATAATGGGCTTATATGTTCTAAAGGTTGGTTCTGTGCTGGTATTTAGATACAGATCGGTGGGAAGATAGGAGCCATCCTATCGTTAGCATTGAAGGTACCGCCTACGCTCTACTGGCCTTAGTGAAAATGAAGAAGTATGATCGTGCTGGTCCCGTAGCCCGATGGCTGATAGGGCGGAATTATTATGGAGCGACATATGGAGGTACCCAGGTGAGGGTCTACTTTACTGTCCTTGACTGCAGATTTTATGCAGTGGCTTCTGTTGAGCAATTTCTGTAAGCTGAACTGCTTAAAACTCAACAGCCTGTAGAAATCTGTCTATTGGGGAACTGAGGAAGCCTCCTCCATTGCTACCCATGAGACAGACTTGCACAGATGCATAGCTGAATTGTCCCACAAAGATGCTGGGCACACCAAGCCCAGATCAATTAGAATGCATGAAGACATGCAGATCAGTCCTTGAAGTTAAAGGGCTTTCTTGCCTTATCTGCAGCATTGTCATATCATTGTTTTAATATTTCTTAAGTGCCTAAATTGCCAGATTTCTATACAAAACTCAATTCAAGACAGGCCCTGCGAGCACTCTGGCGACATATAAATTGTAAACTAGCTTGCATCTTTTTGAAAAGCATGAAAGGAGGCTGCATGAGTGACTTGCAGGTTAAAAATGGGTCACATTAACCTATTGGTAGGTTAAAAAAATGGGTCATATTAATTATTTTATAGTATAATTAGAGGTCAGGCCTTCTAGGATCAGAGACTGAATTTGGGTTAGCCTAATCCCATTCATACTTTGGGATAAGAACCAACTTTCCCAGGCCCCAAAATATTCCTACACTCAGGCCAGCTCTGCATTCTATGCTGTAAACATGTTTGCTGCATGTGCACGAATGTTTAAACATCCACATGCATGGGTGTTCAAACATCCATGTACCCTGGTTCAATGGGGTCTGGAGAAACCCCATTGAGCCAGGGTACCCAGATATGTGTGCATGGGTATTTAAAGAAGCATGGGTATATATGTGACTATCATCCACACTTTAGGTGTCTGCTGCAGGAAACACCAATGCCTCACCAGTCTGCGTGTAGTAGTACCGTAAATATATTTGCTGCATAAAGTATGGAGCTGCTGTCAGTGTGCTGCAATTCACTGGCTTTCCTCTGTTACTGGTCCTTCAATTCCTCCATGCTAAGGACCAAATTTAGATGTTCACTGAAAAGTGTTACTTTCTTACTCCATTTTCCTCCGGCCATTCCAGTCGACCATCATGGTGTTCCAAGCTCTTACCGAGTACGCGACTGACAAGCCACCCCGTAAGAACCAGGTCATGGACGTTTCTATTCTATTGCCACGACGTTCTAGTCCAGTCACTTTCAGAATTGATGATAAAAGTTCCCTGTTAGCCAAGACAGCAGAGGTATGATATTTCTTTGTGTAATTTTATGCATTATTCTTTGTTTTGCTTTCGAACACACTCTTTTAAGAAGACTTAGGGCAGGAAACAACAAAAGCCTACTAAATTGCTGCTTATAATGTCATTTTAATGGCTTGCAGTGCACTCCTCTTGGTATGTTTATTTGGGAGTATGTCTCATTGTAATCAAGGGGGCTTATTCCCTAGTAAGTATGTTTAGGACTGTAGCCGTAATCTCCTGCAGCCATGGTCTTCCTCTCCATCTACAAAATGTTCAGTCCTTGGTGAGCTGTCATAAGAACAGAGGTCTAAGGGTGTGAGGCAGACACTCTGAAACCACCTCTCTGCATCCTCATCACAAGATCATAAAATTTAGAAGGTGTCTTTGTGCCTTTTTTCCAATGTAGTGATAGAAGCTTTTTTAAGCAATTACGTGAGTACTTCCATGTGAAGATTAGCCATTTTGGGATGGTTTTCATATTGCCAACAGCTAGATATCCCTATTCCACATGTTATATTCACAATTATAATACATAAGACCCATTTAAATAAATGGGGATTATACGAGAGAGCACTATAACTCTAGCTGGTTTTAATGGGGCTTGCAGAGGAGAGGATTTGGGGAAATTGTTTGTTTGAGGTATTTATATACCATTATTCAATCGAATTCTTAGGACAGCTTGAGCTGGAAAGCAATGGGGATTTGGGTAATATTTTGTACCTGATATGGAAACTTACTTGTCATTTTCACCATGCACACTAAGGGCACAAGCCTATGGCCGCTAGATGCTGTCCAGACAGCCACAGGATAATTTGGAGTCCCAGATCCAACCTTGGAAAAGTGCTCCAAGTCAGAGTTGGGACTCCAAATTCAAAACACCCTCCCTCTGCCCTCGCATCTGGTGCAGTTCTTTCCATGTCTGATCTCGGAGCTGGAGCTGGAGCTGGAGCTGGAGCTGGAGCTGGAGCTGGAGCTGGGTGGGTGTTCCAGGGGAGTGGAGAGGGAAGAAGTGAAGCTCCGCCAAGATACAATGTATCCTGTTGGTGTCTGAGGCTGTCTTCCTCGCAAGCAGGCGCAAAAAACTTAGACAGCTGAAATCGGCCGTCTAAGTCTTTTGCAGGGCCTGAGAAGTGCGGAGGCAACCTTCGCCTCCGCACTCTTTCCATCCTTGATAGGATGTCCGTAATCCTCTGAATCCAGAGGGTTATGGGCAGCCACATTGGATAGCGCTGTAAATAATCTTAAAATACACCAATATAAGTATGCTAACTAGGGCAGCACTGGATGTTCACCTATTTTAAGTTTTGGGTCACAAGCTTTGTGGGGAGTGGGGTTAGGAATATTGTCCCCCAAATATGCCCATATGAGGGCAGACAAATCCTAAAGTGAGGGGGGGGCACTGTTTCCTGAATAGGCAAACATTTTTATCTCCGTTCCCATGAATCCTCAAAAAATCACTGAACACATGTGAGTGTGAACATAAGAGCCCTGCTGGATCAGACCAAGGGTCCATCTAGTCCAGCATTCTGTTCACACAGTGGCCAACCAGCTGCCCATGGGATCTCACAAGCAGGACATGAGTGCAACAGCACCTTCCTGCCCATGTTCCCCAGCAACTGGCGTACATAGGCACACTGGAGGCAGCATATAGCCAATCAGGACTAGTAGCCATTGACAGCCTTCTCCTCCATGAAGTTGTCCAATCCCCTTTTAAAGCCGTCCAAATTGGTATCCATCACTATATCTTGTGGAAGTGAATTCCATAGTTTAACTATGCGCTGTGTGAAGAAGTCCTTCCTTTTATCTGTCCTGAATCTCCCACCGGTGCATAAAATCCCACCGATCAGCTTCATGGGATGATCCCATCGGGTTCCAGTATTATGAGAGAGGGAGAAAAATGTCTCCCTGCCCACTTTCTCCACACCATGCATAATTTTGTACACCTCTAGCATGTCTCCCCTTACTCACCTTTTTTCTAAGCTAAACAATCCCGGCTGCTGTAACCTTTCCTCAGAGGGGAGCTGCTCCAGCCCCTTGATCATTTTAGTTGCCCTTTTCTGTACTTTTTCCAACTCTACGATGTCCTTTTTTAGGTGCAGTGACCAGAACTGTACCCAGAATACAATGTCCTTTTCTACATGTGGTCACACTATAGATTTGTATTAGGGCAGTATGATCTTGGCAGTTTTATTTTCAATTCCTTTTCTAAGGGCTTCTCTACACGAGGCATTTATTGTGCTCTTGTGATCCCTCCCTCACTGAAGTTTTTGGGTCCTTTACACAACCTTGTCAGCCTCTCCCGTGTTTTCCAGCCATTTTCGCTGGGGTTTTTAGAGCAAGGAAAATCAGGCATATCCTGGATGCCGCCACGATCTGCTGTCCGAGCCTCATGTATATTGGCAGTTCTGCTCTATACCACAGCGCCACCTGGTGTTGTGTAATGGAACACACAGAAACATATAGGGCAGGTTTGCACAAAGGAGGATTGTGCCTTTACCAATCCAAGGCCACCACATCCATCGCCAGCGAAAAGGATTAGATCTAGATCAGGGCTCTCCAACCTTGGGTCCCCAGATGTTGCTGGCCTACAGCTCCCAGCGTACCCAGCCAGCATGGCTAATGGCAAGGGATTCTGGGAGCTGTAGCTGTAGGCCTACAGCAAGAGGAAGAGAAGAGTACTCGTAGTGGGAGACTCCCTCCTGCGGGGGATCGAAGCCAAAGTATGTCGCGAAGACCCATGGACTCGCCAGGTGTGCTGTCTCCCTGGGGCACGGATTAAGGATGTGACAGAGCAGCTGCCGAGGCTCATGCAGCCCACCGACACATACCCCTTTCTTCTCTTCCACGTGGGTACAAATGATACTGCCAAGCGGAGTTACAAAGAAATCACGGCAGACTTTGAAGAGCTGGGAAGGGAACTCAAGAACTTCGGGGCCCAGATAGTTTTCTCATCCATCCTTCCAGTACTTGGAAGAGGCATAGAAAGGGAAAGAAAAATACTCCGAGTGAATGACTGGCTACGAAGGTGGAGCCGACGTGAGGGATTTGGATTCTGGGACCACGGGCTACACTTCCTGGAAGATGGACTGCTGGCAAAGGATGGGTTGCACCTCACAAGGACTGGGAAGAATGTGTTTGGACACAGCATGAGGAACTTAATCAGGAGGGCTTTAAACTGAATCCAACAGGGGAGGGAGACATAAACTCGGGGGTACCAATGGAAGAAGGCCTCTTTGCCACAATGGAGAGAACAACTCCAGCGGTGCCCATTGATAGTCTACCACAAAATGTAGGGGGAAAGTCGGACTGTAAAGCACATAGTCTTCAATGTCTCTATACTAATGCCCAGAGTATGGGCAACAAACAAGATGAACTTGAACTCTTGATACATGAGGGCAAGTACGACTTGATAGGGATAACTGAAACCTGGTGGGATGACTCCCATGACTGGAATACAGCAATTGAAGGGTATAACTTGTTCAAAAGGAACAGAAGCAACAGAAAGGGAGGTGGAGTTGCACTGTATGTTAAAAATACGTATCTCTGCACAGAGATACAGGAAGAGGAGCTTGGCAGCCCCATTGAGAGCATCTGGGTTAAAATAAAGGGGGCAAAGAATAAAGCGAACATGGCGGTTGGAGTCTACTACCGACCACCCAATCAAGGAGAAGACGAGGATGGAACTTTTGAAAAACAAATTGCCAGTGTTTCAAGGAGGCACGATGTGGTAGTAATGGGAGACTTCAATTTCCCTGATATCTGTTGGGAGACTTATTCAGCCAAACATGGCCCCTCCAAGAAATTCCTGAGCTGTGCTGCTGATAACTTCCTCCTACAGAAAGTGGAGGAAGGAACTAGAGGATCGGCTATCCTTGACCTGATTCTAACCAACAGAGACGAGTTAGTGGATAAAGTGGCAGTTTCGGGAACTCTGGGGGAAAGTGACCATGTTATACTTGAGTTCTTGATTCGAACAGAAGCAAAAGCTGAGTGTAGCCAAACACGTACCCTGGATTTTAGGAAAGCCAATTTTAACAAACTCAGAACAATGATTAGTAAGATCCCATGGCAAATGACTCTCACGAGAAAGGGAGCCCAGGAGGGGTGGGAGTTTTTAAAAAAGGAAATTTTAAAGGCACAATTGCAAACAATTCCCACAAGGAAAAAAGGCAGAGGGCAACAGAAGAAGCCAATGTGGCTTCACAATAAACTCAAAGATGACCTGAAAACAAAAAAGGACACGTATAGGAAGTGGAAGGAAGGACAGGCTACAGGGGAAGAGTACAGGCAGGTAGCACAGAACTGCAGGAATAGTGTCAGGAAGGCTAAAGCTGAGAATGAGCTAAGGTTAGCGAGGAATGCTAAAAGCAACAAAAAAGCTTTCTTCAGATACATGCACAGTAAAAGACAGAAGAAAGAACTGGTGGTTCAACTACGCAATGAGGATGGCAAATTGATAACAGAAGACAAAGAAAAGGCAGAAGTGTTCAATTCCTACTTTGGCTCGGTCTTCTCCCAAAAGAGGGTCTATGACCCCCCTGGCAAACCTGAAATGCAGACTGAAGGGGCAGAATTGCAGCTTGAGATTGATAGGCAAATGGTCAAGGAGCACCTGATTACTCTGAACGAGTTTAAATCTCCAGGGCCTGATGAGCTGCATCCTAGAGTAATAAAGGAACTGGCAGAAGAACTCTCAGAACCACTGTCTATTATCTTTGAGAAATCATGGAGGACAGGTGAAGTGCCAGACGACTGGAGAAGGGCAAATGTTGTTCCCATCTTCAAAAAGGGCAAGAAGGAGGAACCTGGGAACTATAGGCCAGTCAGTCTGACATCAATCCCCGGGAAGATTTTTGAGCAGATTATAAAGAAGTCAGTCTGCAAGCACCTTGAAAACAATGCAGTGATTACTAGAAGCCAGCATGGATTTGTCAAGAACAAATCCTGTCAGACTAATCTGATCTCATTTTTTGATCGGGTAACCTCCCTTGTGGACTGTGGGAATGCTGTGGACATTATATACCTGGACTTCAGCAAAGCTTTCGACAAAGTGCCTCATGATATCCTGATTAGTAAGCTAGCTAAGAGTGGGCTAGATGGATCAACTATCAGGTGGATCCACAATTGGCTACAGAATCGGACTCAAAGAGTGCTTATCAATGGTTCCTTCTCAAACTGGGGAGAGGTAACGAGCGGGGTACCACAGGGCTCGGTCCTGGGCCCGGTGCTCTTCAACATTTTTATTAATGACTTGGATGAGGAGGTACAGGGAATGCTTATCAAATTTGCAGATGACACAAAGTTGGGTGGAACAGCTAATACTCTGGAAGACAGAAACAAAATTCAAAGTGACCTCGATAGGCTGGAGCGCTGGGCCGAAAACAACAGAATGAAATTTAACAGGGATAAATGCCAAGTGCTGCACCTAGGGAGAGGAAACCAAATGCAGAGTTACAGAATGGGGGACACTTGGCTCAACAATACTACAAGTGAGAAGGATCTTGGAATTGTGGTAGATCACAAACTGAATATGAGCCAGCAATGCGACGTGGCTGCAAAGAAGGCAAATGCAATTTTGGGCTGTATTAATAGAAGTATAGCTTCCAAATCGCGGGAAGTGATAATTCCCCTTTACTCGGCACTGGTTAGGCCTCATCTTGAGTACTGTGTCCAGTTCTGGGCACCTCATTTTAACAAGGACATAGACAAACTGGAGAGGGTTCAGAGGAGGGCAACAAGGATGATAAAGGGACTGGAAACAAGGCCCTATGAGGAGAGACTGAAAGAACTGGGCATGTTTAGCCTTCAGAAGAGGAGACTGAGGGGAGATATGATCGCACTCTTCCAGTATTTGAAGGGATGTCACACAGAGGAGGGCAAAGATCTCTTCTCGTTCATCCCAGTTTGCAGGACACGGAATAATGGGCTCAAGTTACAGGAACCTAGATTCCACCTAAACATCAGGAAAAATTTCCTGACTGTCAGAGCAATAAGACAATGGAATCAACTACCTAGGGAGGTGGTGGGCTCTCCCAGTCTGGAGGCATTCAAGGTGCGGCTGGACAGACATCTGTCAGAGATGCTTTGACCTGGATTCCTGCATTGAGCAGGGGGTTGGACTCGATGGCCTTGTAGGCCCCTTCCAACTCTACTTTTCTATGATTCTATGAACATCTGGGGACCCAAGGTTGGAGAGCCCTGATCTAGATGATCCCCTCCTTACAGTCAACATCCCCACTCTCCCTAGCAGGCATCATTGTTTCAACTTTGCTGGGTGTGGTGGCCTTGGATGATGGAGGCACAATGCTCCTTTCTGCAAAGCTATTCTACACTGGAGCCATGGATAGCATTAAGAGTGCAAGTGGTGTTAGTGCCAGAGAGAAAAAGTGAGGGAGGAAACATTTCTTAGCATGCACCAGAACCTTTTTCTGGGGGGTCATCGTCCTCCTTTCCAGACCGGGCCGATGAGCGAGATTTTCCTCCTGCGGGTTTGTCTTGCAGCGGGGGCCTCCGGTTCCTCACGGACTCTGGGCTCAATCTGCCGCCCCTCTGGAGGAGGGTCCATTGGGCCGGGTGTTGCGACAGGTGGTCCGACAATGGACTGCAGTGGGAAGGCTGGTTGAGGGGCCCATATCATGTTGGCAGGGCCCCCTGGATTTCCACTTGCAGTGGGAACAAGGATGGGTGCCTTTGCAGGGGTTTTGGGGTCGGGATCGGAGGTGGAGGCGGTAGGAACTGCTGTGACCCACCGTAGGGATATACTTGGAACTGAGGCTGCACCGCCTGCGCCACGGCAGTGAGCTGCATGGATGCCGCGAGCATCCGGATCGCCTCTGTCTGCTGGTCAATTGCAGCTGTTCTGGCCATCGTCATGCGCTCATACATGGCATCTGAGTCGGCCGTATTATCTCCGCTGAGGCACCCATCCCGCTACGGATATTGTTACTTGTCCAGAGACCACGATAAGATGGTCCACGGTATGTCTTCGGTTCTCCTGCTCATTCATGTGCATGAATAGCTCGATGCCGCATTCACCTGAAGTGGCCATGACAAGATCCCTAGCCAGTTGCACTCTATCTGTCTTCAGCTTGTTCTGTAGACACACCGCGCGTTGAGCGTTTGTGAGCGGAGGTTGCTCTCGAACGGGTTCTTCCCTCACCACCTCGGCTTGGCCCACCGCGGGGCCGGTTTGCTCAGTCTCCAGTGGGGGCCCCTCCTCCTCCTCTTCATCCTCCCACTCTGCTCCTTCTTCAACACCTTCTTCTTTGAGGAAGAGGCTGGAGGCAGCCTCACCTGGTGCACCCAGCAGCCCCTCAATATAAATGTTGAATTCTGGAGACTGCACCCCCCCCCACTCCTGGCAGGTGAGAACTGGGGGATCAGGCTCCTCTGTGTGTCACCTGTGACATCTGTGGGCGGCTGCCCAGTATTGGCGATGCTCTGCAGCACCAGCCGGTCCAGGTCTGTGATGCTGTTGTTAAGGCTATAAAATTTCCCCAGCCTTGATGGTTCATAATCCACCCTGTAGGCCCGTCCGCCTACGTGGATTCAGCAGAGTGTGAAATGGAAAGAGCAGCCTCTGTCTCATGTGTGGCCCATTCACACAGAGATTCACTGTCTTCCATACGCAGCACAATCCAAGCATCTCGGGTTACAGCCTCTCCAGCTTCTGTGCTTGCTCCAGCTCAACTGTAATTAGGAATTGTCATAGAATCCACCACAGAGTTTTTTCTACCTGTTTATTCTATGTCAGAGTAAATACAAACTCCTAAGTTACAGTCTACATTGCATAGCATAGTCCAGTGCATAGTCAGTCCAGTCTAGCACACTTCATTACATGATTGCAACAAGTCAGAGAGAAGAGACAGGAACAAGAATGCATACAGAAAGCAATCCTTCTCTCTACCATACAAGTTACAGGAAACGAAACTTAAAAAGCATACCACGTCATCAGAAAGTACAAACCATGTGATCAGCTCATATTTCTGTCCAGCCTACTTTTCCCATGAGAATAGAATAGCAGTTTCAGACTAAACAATCTTCTAGCCATCCTGTTATTCTAGCCATCCTGGACCTTTCCAAATGAAAACACTTGCAGCACAGCTGTTGTTGTGTTACATGTCCCAACAGCTGTGACACACCCGCTGCTCTTCCTCCTCCAGGGACAGGTGCGTGGGAGAGACAGGTTGGAGCACCGCACTCTCTTGGCAGGGTTGTCCGTCTCCGTCTGCATCTCCCTTGAGAAGCTTGTCAATACGGCCTCACGGATGGCACTTCCCACGGACCTGGACCTGGAAGGTGCACCTCTTGCACCGCACAGGACATTCCCAGCCCAAATTCCCCCAGGTCGCACTGCAGGGGGCACATAGGTTGGGCTGCTGGTGCTGGAAGAGCCATCGTTGTAAGAACAAAGCCAAGCACAGACCGCTATTTCTTATCGTGGTTTCTGAGGCTAAAACAGACCATTGTGACTCACCACGACCTGGGTTCGAATGACACAACAAGCAACAGTTGTCTGTTATTGTTTGCTTGTCGTGTTATCCGAGCCCAGTCATAGAAAGGCAGAGAGGAAAAAACCCCGGCAGAGAGGAAAAACCTTGTGTAAAAGGACATTCTTCCTCCCATAAATAAAGCGGAAGAAGCCCCGGTAAAGCGCTGGGTTAAATGCCTCATGTAGAGAAGCCCTAATTATGCCTAACATGGAGTTTGCCTTTTCCACAGCAGCCATACACTGGGTCGACATTTTTATCGAGCTGTCCACCACAACCCCAAGATCTCCTTCTTGGTCAGTCACCACTAGCTCAGATCCCATCAGATTATATTTTAAGTTGGGATTTTTTGCCCCAATGTGCATTACTTTACACTTGCTTACATTGAACCTCATTTGCCATTTTGTCTCCCCACAAGCGGGGGTATGGGGGCATGTCTCCCTACTTGATGCTGGTGAAAAGAACTGCAAAATCTTCCTCCTTTCAGCTGACCTCTAATCCTGGTTCTGGTTGCTTTTCCGTCAATACCTGACGGAACGTCTCTCCCAACTTCAATCTACCCGGACACTACGCTCAACATCTGGGGCCCTCCTCCGATTGCCACCTCCAAGAGAGGCTCGGTTGGTGGCAACGAGGAGGAGGGCCTTCTCGGTGGTAGCCCCCCAATTATGGAATCAGCTCCCCACTGAGACTCGCCTGGCACCAACCTTACTATCTTTTCGGCGCCAGGTTAAGACTTCCCTCTATGCCAAGGCATTTAGTTAGGAGCCTGGAATAGCACGGGGGGGATTGTCACCTGTAGGCTCAAGTTTTATTGGCTTTTGTATTGTTATTTTAAACTGTGTTTTTAAATTTGGTTTTTAATTTTTTTTAACTATTTTGTATGTTTTTATTGTTGTTTTTATGTATAGAGTGTTGTGAACCGCCCAGAGAGCTTCGGCTGTGGGGCGGTATATAAATGAAATAAATGAAATTAAATGCTTTTCAGACCAAGTGGAATGAAGAGTTTACTGTGCAAGCAAGAGGTGAAGGAGAAGGGACGATGACCATCATGACTGTGTATCATGCCCAGTTAAAGGAGGGGGCAGCTGAGTGCAAGAATTTTGATCTGCAGGTTTCTGTTGAAGAAGTCCAGCTGAGTAAGTCTGAGCGGTGGGCATTGTAACTCTGCGATGTGTGCATGGAAAGCTAAGCAGGGTCAGGGCCTGGTTATTACTTGGATGGGAGACCCCCCTCCTCTAGTTTCCTGCATTGAGCAGGGGGTTGGACTCGATAGCCTTGTAGGCTCCTTCCAACTCTACGATCTATGAAATCTATGAAATCTAACCAAATATCCTATTTCACATGTGTACATGAATACACATGCATACACGTCTACCCAACAAACCTGGAAATATCAGGATCTCTTGCTGAGGTGCGTTGCACTAATCGTGGATTTTACACTGTACTCTTACAAAGTGGGGGAATTAGTTCACTGACAAAGATTAAGAGTGCAGAATACGAGCATTATTGTACCATACATGTTTACAAAAAGAAGGCAGCTTGATTAGTACTGTATACTAATCCTGTAGCGCCGGACCTGCTAAATAGTCCCAATAATACTGATAGAACAAGGAAAAGTGGAGGCAGGGAGCTATGGCTTGCCAGATAAGGAGCAGGGAGGGTGCTGGAGGAATGGCAAGCAGGACTTCAGAGGCTAAGCACAGCAAAAGGGACTTTGAGTATCAGCGGCAAAAGGTGGGCCATGCAAGGGGCAGAATGGATAGGCTTGCAGAGGTTTTAAGAGGAAGACGAAATAAGGTCAAAGTAGGTATATTTACCTTGCTTCAGAGTAATGGGAACCCAAAGGACCTCACTTCCAGGTCGGTCATGGATACTTGGAAACTTACAGCAGGCATACCAGTCTTTGGGCCTACAATGGAGTAATCACCTCAGACCACAACAAGTCTCGTGGTCTTCATTCCCATTTAGACTGGGCTGATAATAGGCAATAATGGGGAGACCAAATGGTTGGCTAAGCCACCATTACTGGACCATGGAGCCCTGCAAAAAGGTGCAGAATGCGGATAAAAAATAGAATTTGGAATGGAGAGCCCTGATGCAAGGTTTCTCCAATGAAAATAACAAGCATGGAGAAAGGCAAGGGCACTCGTGAAGGAGTCAAGGAAGGGAAGCTATCAAAGTGTGTATATGGTTGTGTGCTTGACCAGAGACCCTGGAATATCTTAGCACAATGCCCTAGACTCCCAGCTTGTTGACTGAGGGGGAAACTCCCCACTCTGCTTAAAAGTCAGCAATTCATAACAGTGACACCACTTTCCCTCCCAGTGCAAGACATGGCTCCCTGAGATTCTGAGAGACCTGCAACAAGGCCAGCGACCTCAAGATTTCAGTCATGTGCCCAGTTCAGGAGGCCTTTGGGTGTCCTAGCCAGATCTTTTGAGCTCACAGGGATTGGGCTTTGCCAAACCAATGAAAGCTGGCTGCAAAGCTACAATGGGTGTTTCACAGTGGGTGAAGCTCTCTCTGGATATACTAGACAGCAGGTATATCTGGGCATCCGGGGGCAGAAGGGTGTGTGTGCAAGCAACAGAGAGGAACTCTGGCCCTGGAAACTTGGGTTAAGCACCAGAGTAGAAGGAGAGTGCTAGGAAGGATCATGAGGAACGAGCGAATAGCCAAGCAAATCTTGGAGCTGCGTGACAGAGGGTCTGTCCACACTGGGACTCACAGTGAAAAAGCATGCTGGGTGCTTGAACTCAAGGGCAGTCATAGACTTCAGACTGGAAGTCCAAAAGGGCAATGATCGTGGGTGGACTCGGGATGAAGTTAAAACAAAGCGTACAATAGCTTGACGCTGGGGAATGAAAGCAAATCTTCTTTTGGACTCCTAAACATATTGGACATATTGACAAGATGCTACAGTGATGCCAACAGAAACGCAGAATAAAAACTACCTATGTGTGAAACACATCATGGTTGAGATTCTCACTAACAGTGTAGATTTGCTAGAAATGCCCCGGTTCTATGCCCAGAAATGCCCAGTTTCATTTGAATGAAATGGCTGGATTTTGCTCTTCATTTAACTGTAGTACATTTTTGTAGATTTGCAGCAATGCAATTTAAATCTTGATGTGTATAAAAGATGTGCATGGAGGAGCGGGTGCATCCATACCTGTCACCTTTTCTTTTTCTCTTTTCATTTCTGTTCAGCTTTGTTCTTTAAATCTTCATGTGATTCCCTTGCATTTGTGCTTCCTTGCAGAATCGTGGGCTAGCGTTTTACAAAATTTTAATCTGCGCTTTTACACCCATACATTCCCTGATAAGTGTGATCATTTTGCTGATAAAAGCAGTGGTGGAGGAGCACCTTAAGAACATATTATGTATGGAGTGACCATGTTTACTGTCAAGAAACTGCCCAACTGATAGGGCTTGACCATCTTGTTTTACACAGGTTTTTCAAGTTCTGACTCAAATCTTTTCTCCTAGGATTTACCACCATTTGCTGCTACCAGACTTCTAGATGTCTATTTCTCCTCTAATGTAGTGGTGGTCACCTTTTGAGATATTGGTTAGGAGTGTTCATACTGGGTGCAGGTCTATGTCTATCACTCTCACCCTCTCTTGGTTCAGGATCTTACCAACTTCCTCCAATCCTTTTCAAACAATTAATGTTATAGAATCAATAGTGTAGAACTATACCAGTGTAGAACAGGCCCAACTCAAAATGGAGTTTGCATCCTGCCCCACCACTACCAAGCCCTCTCAGCCAGTCTCCCTTCTGCCCTGTTCCTCAAGCAAAGGAACCCCTTACTTTGGGGGAAACAGAGGTGTAACAGGAAGCTGGGAGGGAGGGCTCACTACCACACAGGAGAGGCCAATCCAGTTTTGGATTCAAATGTGCTCATCTTCTATTTATAAGGAACATTGGCATAGCTTCCTTCTAGAAGTGGCCTTTTGGAGGGCAGGCCAGAGATGGAGGGTAGGAATTATTCTTTTTTTCATAGAAACATCTGTGCCATTGAACAATCAAACCTGTTACTCTTCTTTAAAATATCCTAAAAATGCATGCTACATGGAATTTATACAAAGAGACTTTTCTTTTCTCAAACAATTCCTAGGTAGTAAGCAGACAAGGGGAGCTCTCGGAGCCATCAAGATCAAAATCTGCGCCAGGTGAGAATCTTAGGATATTTGGGGGTCATAGCTGGAGATAAGCATAACAATGGGAGAAGAGGAAAATGTTGTTTTACATGAAAAGAGTTTAGCCAAGATTTGCCAAAAGTGACTAATTTCAGAGCTTATCAGTTGATGGCAGTTGAATATTCCCCACTTCCATCCTGCACTGGGTGGAGGGAACACATATGAAACCACATTACATTTGAAGCTCAAATATTTCTAGTGAAAATGTTAAGGGATCACATCTATTGTACATACACCTGTGTGCACAGGCTTACATCTATTTGGCCTGGAGGAACCTAGACGAACCATGGTTTATTGCGATAGAAATAAGCCTGTGAATGCACCCTCCTTCCCTCTGCTCTCCTTCTCTGGCATGGCCATAACAAGGAGTTTGAAAGCTTTCACTACTGTTCTTGATTAACCTTAGCATGTCATATTGTCCAAACCTGACAAACTGTGGTCAATCTTAACAATGGTTTGTTTGGAACAAACTAATTGTTTGTTGGTTTGTTGCCGCCTTGGGTTCCTTTCAGGAAAAAAGGCAGGGTATAAATATAATAAATAAAATAAAAATAAATAAATAAATTTCAGTCAATGATTGGGTTCTCCCGACAACTATCATCATCATCAGGCGATCACTCGTGACCGAGTAAGATTGTCTTCCAGGATAAAAAAATTTACAAAAAGGAAATTTTAAAACCAACGACTGTTGGTGATTGGTTGCCGGGCGAACCCATTTACCAACTATTGTTTCTTATCGAGGTTGGCAGGTCTGTTGTAGGGTTTCTTTGACCCACAATGGGTTGCCAGTGTCGTCCAAACCCAGATGACACGACCCGTCGTGGGTCAAGCCCGACAACAAGCTAGCTGCTTGGCAAGAGTGGCAAAATCCCCTTGCCGCTCTTGCTAAGTGGCTAGCCAGTGAGCGCAGCGCAGCTGATAGCTGATAGCTACCTGCAAAGTGCCCAAGTGGCACGTGGCGGCAGCTGTCAGAGGCTTCACCCGCTCCCCGCCACTGCCAGCTATTTCGGGCCAGCAGTGGTGGAGAGCAATCTCCGGTTCCCTGCCACCCCCACCAAACCATTTCGGGCTGGTGCCAGGCAGAGGGGAACAGGTGCTGTGCCAGCTGGGCAAGCACCACTGACAGCTGTCCCCAGAGTGCCCAAGCAGCACTTGGGGGTGGCTATCAGAAGCCTTCCTGATCTCTGCTGTGCACTGCTGCTGATTGAAGCTGTGCACTGCCGTCACGAGCCCCATTGGGGCTCATGGCAGCGTACAGCGGAGACCCCTGCTGCCGGCTCTTGAGGTCTCATTGAGAGCTGGCAGCAGGGATCGCCTCTCTGCCCCCCTGCCACCTTCCATGCAGAGTCCCATCAACAGTGGGAGGGGGGCATCCCTGCCACTGGCTGGAGAGGTCTCCTCACGAGCTGGTGGCAGGGATCTGCCCCACACTGCTACTGTGAGCCAAAACAGCTCACGGAGATCAGGTTGTGCTACTCGCAAGTCGGCTGATCCAATCCCGGTGCCACCGCTGCCACAAATCCGAAATCCGCGCGGGGCGGACATCGCTTCAGCCGGCTTGACAGCCAGCTGGAGAGGAGGACGAGCCCTGTTTGCGCAATGGGGACAAAGGAGAAGGAAAAATTGCGCCCACTTGCAGGTGCAAAAGAAATTAATTAAAAACTAGTGGGCAGGCACGGGCAGCCCTTCCCAGGTGCCACTGGGCACTTTGCAGGGGCAGCTCATGCCTGCGCCTTAAGGGGATCGCGAAAGCTGGCTCTCAGTATGAGTCTGAAGTACTGATGAAGTCAAGCCCTGTGACCGAGGGGGCGTCTCCTCTCACAGCAGGAAATGTATCAGTTTTTTAGCATTGCCTTCTCATGGAGGAGAGAAGTTAAGCCAGTCCTCTCAGGTCCACCCTTTGCTGACCAGAAGGACACTTCACGGTAAGTTTAACTTTCCGTTCCTGTGATCTTTTTCTTCTATCCTTGATTCTAGGTATCTTGGTGAAATTGATGCCACAATGTCAATCATTGATGTCTCCATGCTCACCGGTTTTGTACCTGACACTGAAGACCTTAAGAGGGTAGGTAAGGCCTGCTTCATGCAGGAGATAGCTTCTTTACCAGTGCAACCCTATGCATGCTTCATTAGAAGTAGGGCTGTTGAAGAATTTTTAACTGATTAATTTAGGAGGTTTAGCCAACTAATTGAATAAAACATCCATTAAATTTGCATATATTTGCATAAGGGTAAACAAGACTTCTGAAACAAGAAACATACTTCCTTTGATTTCAGATGTGTTGTAGCAGGAATCATGTTAGAAGAGGCATTTGTCCTATGTGAGAGAGAAGGGAGAATGCCTCTTTTAAGAATGTGCTTCTCACCTGGTATTTTATTATTATTAAAATAATATTTAAAAAACAATCTGCTGCCCAATTAATGTGGGGTAACATGTTAGTCAGGCCTTGTGCTCCCAGTTTTAGAACCGAAAGTTCTTTAGCTACTTAAGGGCACAATCCTAACTCGCAGGCTTGCAGACATCCAGTGCAGAGCGGGAGGGGTGGCAGAGGCAATCTTCACCTCCCCTCTTCTCCCATTCTCCATTTTCACTAGATAGATGGTCATTTCAGAAGGGGGGGGGGAAGAGGCTGGAGTGGCTTCAGGATACCTCATATCCTGCCCACTCCAGTCTCCTCCCCCTCCCCAACCCTTTCCCCCCTATCTGACGTCATTTTCCTGACCTTGGAGAGCAGCCGGTGCAGTTCTTGATCAGGGCCGGCGCTACCGCTAGGCCAACTAGGCTGTTGCCTAGGGCGCGTAGCGTAAGAGGGCGCAGAACGCTGCGCTCCTCTTCGCTGCCGGCGCGCTCCCGCCCGCCCGCCCTTCCGAGAAAGCCAGGTCAGTGCGCCCGGAGTAGTAGGGTGGGGCCGAGCCTGGGCGCCTCCCCCCCACCTTGCTCGCCTCCGCGCCGCCTCTCGCCTCGTCCTCGCGCGCCGCCTTCCCCCCACCTCGCCTTCCCCCTCCCCCCCACCTCGCCTCGCTTCGCCTCGCCTTCTGCTGCGCCTTCCCCCCGCCGGCCGCCTCCCCCCCACCTCGCTTTGCTTCGCCTCGCCTCTGCGCCGCCTCCCCCCCGCGCCGCCTCCCCCCACCTCGCTTTGCTTCGCCTCGCCTCTGCGCCGCCTCCCCCCACGCCGCTCCCCCCACCTCGCCTCGCTTCGCTTCGCCTCTGCGCCGCCTCCCCCACTTCGCCTCGCTTCGCCGCGCTTCGCCTCCCCCCCTCGCCTCGCTTCGCCTCCCCCCCTCGCCTCGCTTCGCCTCGCCTCGCCTCTATCCGCGCTGCCTCCCCCCCCGACACCTACCTTCTCCGTGTGCTGTTTCGGAGCCCCGCCCGCTCTGTTTTGGGGAAGAACCAGGGCAACAGGGCTTAAACAGCCCTGTTGCTCTGGTTTCCCCCGGCCAAAAACAGAGCGCGGGGGTCCCTTTTAGGAGGAGGCGTGGGAACGTAGGTGGGGAGCGGCAGCGGGAGCGTGCGGGGGGGGCGGGAGGTTGCAGAGCAGGGCTGCTTTCCGGAAACCCCCCCCCACGGCATGAGAGGGGGGGGCGCTAAATATAGTTTAGCCTAGGGCGCCAAACTGCCCTGCACCGGTCCTGTTCTTGATCCACCAGTGGCAGGGGATGTTGGTGTTGAAAGAATTTGTAATCCATGTGCTAGCCTTGCCAGGCTGTCCACACACAGCAAGCAGAGTTCTCTCACGCACGCAGCAGTAACCCAGCAGTGCCCAGCTGCCCCAGTTGGAGATTATTAATCCAGGACTCAGGAATCACTCTGTAGACACCAGCAGGTCTATTCTACCTGTTTATTTACTTATTCAAAGTAAGCACTACAGAGTATACATCCCATAGATACAGTCCATGTGCAGAGTAATAAATGCATAGCAAGCATAAGTCCAGTGGAGAGAAGGAGAACTTCACCCCACCAACTCAAAAGAGAGATGCAGTGAAGAACAACAAGAGAAAGAGCAAAAAGCTCTTCCCCTTAAAATGGCTTCTGTCTGGAGCAGTCTCACAATACGTCAGAGAAAAGACACGTGACACTCTCTGGTTCCCGGGGAGCCTTTCCCCTGCTTCAGGCAAGAATAGCATAACGACAACATGGCTTGTGGCTTAGACGTAAACATCCCGCTTGAGACAGCCAGTTCCACATGTACTCAAAACAACAGAAAAGCTCCCAGCTTGCACTTGATAAATCTCAACAGAGATTTTATCAAATGCAGCTTCCCAACTCCAAGGTTGGAGCGCTGTCTCCAGTCTCGGCGCTGGGAGCCTGAACTAACCTACGGCCCTCAGACAATGTCTAGGGGCCATAGGATTGTTCCCTAAAATAATTTTGACATACAGTAATACCTTGGATTGCAAGTAACTTGGTTTGAGAGCGTTTTGCAAGACAAGCAAATTTTTAAATATTTGTTACTTGATATACAAGCAACGTCTTGCAATACAAGTACTGTAGTACGGCTTCAACGCCAACTTCAGTGGACCGGTCATGTTGTTCGAATGTCTGACTGCCGTCTCCCAAAGCAGCTACTTTACTCCCAACTCAAGGATGGAAAGCGAAGTATCGGTGGTCAATATAAACGGTTTAAAGATGTTCATAATGCTAATCTAAAAAAATGCAATATAAACATCGAAAACTGGGAAGCTCTGGCCCATGAACGATCTAAATGGAGGTTGGCCTCTCACAAAGGTTCTATGGACTTTGAAGAAGCCCGAGTGCAAGGTGAAAGGGAGAAATGTGCTAGGCGAAAAGCACGTCAAACGAATCCTTTACAGGACCATCTTCCATCTGGTAACCTGTGTCCTCACTGTGGGAAGCTGTGTGGATCTAGAATTGGCCTCCACAGTCACTTACGGACCCATCGCTAGAGTCTACACAATTTTCTTTAGAATTTCCTCCTTTTAAAATTTCCTTTTTGTAATTTTTTTTTATCCTGGAAGACAATCTTACTCGGTCACGAGTGATCTCCTGATGATGATGATGAGTACAGCTTAAATTAAAAATCTCTGTTCAAATTTTTTGGGGGGGATTCGTTTTGATATAAGAGTGTTTTGGATTACAAATACGTTTCCGGAATGAATTATGCTCTCAATCCAAGGCATGACTGTATTAGTAAATGGAATCAATATGATGCCATTACCCTTTGATAGAGACAGCACAAGCACATGGTCAAATGTTGTAAACAACTCATTCTGTTTAGGAATGTGCAAAAAACCCTCTGAGAAATTTCACAAATCATATCAAAACTCTTTTTACCTCCCTGAAAATTTATCAGATGTTTACTACATAGAATCATAGAATCATAGAAAAGTAGAGTTGGAAGGGGCCTACAAGGCCATCGAGTCCAACCCCCTGCTCAATGCAGGAATCCAGGTCAAAGCATCTCTGACAGATGTCTGTCCAGCCGCACCTTGAATGCCTCCAGACTGGGAGAGCCCACCACCTCCCTAGGTAGTTGATTCCATTGTCTTATTGCTCTGACAGTCAGGAAATTTTTCCTGATGTTTAGGTGGAATCTAGGTTCCTGTAACTTGCTGAAACTCCCACTAAATATCATCCTAGATAATATGCAAAAACCGCTCTGGTCCTGAGGGTTGTTGCTTGTGTGCACAATGCAATACAGAATGGGTGCCAATGATGTTATCTCTCTGTTTAGCTTTCTGAAGGAGTTGACAAATTTATCACCAAGTTTGAAATTGACAACGTCAAGTCTGAAAGAGGGAACGTCCTCCTCTACTTGTACAAGGTAAAGAGTCATGGAGGTCTGGTATATGCAAGGTCTACATGGGATGAAGAGAATGGGATATGGATATTTTCTTGAGCTGACTCAAAAAGTGTTTTATTTCTTTATTTATTCATTAAAGAAATGTCTATTCCACCCCTCAAGCAAGCAACTAGGCTGGTTAGCAAGTTCCCATGGCAACTTTTTGGGCAGGCTCACACAATCATTTTCAGCCGTGCTGGCTCTGTGGCGTGTGCTGGACACTCACAGGTGCCCATTCCATAACCCAACCCCTGCTCGCAGGTGGTCATGTTGTCTGAACCCGGCGAGGGTGTGTTTTTGCTGTGGTCAACAAACCACCCAGAACCCATGGGCTATTTCAGGGTTGTGGGTTTGGGTGGTTTGCTAACCACACCAATAAACCACCCTCACTGGGTTCAGATGACACAACAACTTATGATGAGCAAGGGTTGGGTTACGGAATGGGTGTCCAGCATGTGCTGCAAACTATGGTGGCTTATTTAAGCTACTGTGGCTCAAAATGATAGCGTGAACTACGTCATTGTGATGGTGATGCTCTGCTTGTGTTTTACATTGCCTGACTGGGAGATGGGTTGGACTGATTGACAATGAAGTTGCACATTAAACTTCATGGTAGAGCTGGGCTTTGAAGCCAAGTTGAGATCTGCGAACCCAGTTAATGGCTGGCCAGAAAGTTGTTTGCAAGAAGTCACCTATGCCGTTTTCCTGACATGCAGGGCCTGAATGTCCTAATAGAACTTGTTACTCTGCTCCCCTCCAGGACCAAGATACAGTCCCCCTTTCCCAGACACAGACCATTCCATTTCAAAACAGCAGAATTTTGGGGGGTGCTTTGTAACAATCCACTGGCTCTGCAGTAAAAAGGGAGTTGTGTTTCCCTCATTTCTGCCTGGGGAAATGTCTTTCTGTTAAATTTGCACTCTTTTTGACCAGAGAAAGTGAGCACCCAGGATTTGAACCCCTGGCCCTCAAACTATTAGCCATGCTTGCTAAACAGAACCTCCATAATGTATGTGGTAGCCCTTCAAATATTTGGAGGTCACTATCATATCCCTTCTTATCCCTTCTCCAGTCTAAACATGCCCAACTCATTCAACCTTTCCTCAGGGGTTTGCTCACCATCCTTGTCACCTTCCTTCCTCTGGACCTGTTCCAGTTTGTTGATGTCCTTCAACTGGGGTGCCCAGAAGTGGAAATAGTATTCTAGGTGAGGCCTGACCAAACTCAAGTACCATTACTCCTCATGATCTGGATGCTATATTTCTGTTGATGCAGCCTAGAACTGGATTAGCCTTTTGTCCTGCTGCTTCACACTGATGATCCATATCTCAGGTCTACTAAAATCCCTGGATCCTTCTCCCATGTCAAGCCAGGTGTCACCCATCCTTTGCATACCTCTTGCCTACAAAGCCAAGTGGGCACTCCCAGATAACCCCCATCCACTGAAGAGAATGAACATTCACAGTAAGTCCAACGTTTCTTTCTCCAGTAGAAGGTTGGCACCTAAAGACTTATTCTCTCTCTTCTCTCCCCATCCTAGGTCTCTCACACGCATGATGAATGTCTGCACTTCAAAGCTTACAAGCATTTTGAAGTTGGTCTCGTTCAGCCGGGATTGGTCAAGGTCTACAGTTATTATGCTCTAGGTAATGGCAACAGTAGTTCTCCTAATGGGCTCAGCGTAGTTGAGGCGAAATGCATTGCAAAACGTTACTGGTTTTCCAAACATTTGGGGGAGTGGGGTGGATCGTCCCCATTTTACATGTGCAGAATTGTAAGATGAATTCCATGATAATATTGATAGTACTGAAAAACAGCAACAGTGGATGAGAATACTATTAAACTCCATGTGAAAGTGCCAATTCAGCTTTATCACAGCATGAAATGACAAGAAAAACAGCAATGTGCTTTGGTGGGCAGAGTGGGCCAACCCAAATCATTTTTCTGTTCCAACCAGCTGCACTGCTTAATTCAAGTGGTGCATCTCGGGGGTCCCTTGCAGTGGTGCAGGACCAGGGAGAGCCCACTGGTGGCCTAGAGGCTCCATTTGGCCCCCAAAGCCATTTTACTTGGCCCCTGAAAGTCCTACCAAATCCAGGTGTGGTAACATTGTTTGCCTATAGCAGTGATGGCAAACCTTTTTGAGCCCGAGTGCCCAAACTGCAACACAAAACCAACTTATTTATTTCAAAGTGCCAACACTGCAATTAAACCTGAATACCAAGGTTTTAGTTTTAGAAAAACAACTCATACAGTTGTCCGAACTAATTAACATCTTTTGTCTTAAAAGAAAAACACAATAACAGAGCTTTCAATGATACAAACAGTTTTTTGTTGGAAAAAAAATCAACTCAAAAAATTGTTATAGTACTACATTGTACACATAGCCTGAAGGGAATTTATACAAACTTTTTAAATAATTAGGCACATGTATTTTTGGATAAGGGATTCTCAACTTGTAATATGATTATATGCCAGACTGAAATTGTATGGGGCAAGCTTTTCTCCGGGTCCTTTCCCTGCTTCTACAGGTGTCGGATTAGTCAAAGTAAAAGTCAACCTGTACTAGGATGAGCAAGATAAACAAGAAAACTAAACGTGCTTAACACATTTTAAACACTTTATGTCTTGGACTGCAAACACTGCATTAGGTGAAAGTTTGCATTGGGCATGCTTTTGCACAATTAATGTGATTTTTGCTATTGCATGCATGCTGATAATTTGTCAAACCTTGGCTCAGACTCCATTAGTTTGAGAGCAACACATGCAGCACTCAGGTCAACTGTTAGGGCTTTACATCCAAGCCATGCTCTGCACATCATTCTTCAAAATCTTTTAAATGTGGTAACAATGTAGAAAAGAATTCTGTAACAGGAATTCTAGAATAAAATCATTCTGTTCCACACTGTGAGAAAGAACAAGATCGTTAGTGTTTTGCAGAAGGGGACGGTCTTTTCGCGATCTGGTGACCAATGGCTCGAGTGCCCACAGAGAGGTCCCTGCGTGCCAGCTGTGGCGCCCGTGCCATAGGTTCACCATCACTGGCCTATAGTTTCACTTATAAGGAAAGTAAAAGTCTTTTCAAAGTGTAAGAAATAATATTCCATAGGTTGGTGTCTCCTAAGCATGGGTGCTCAGTAACTATGGGGCCCTTAATTTCTAGATGGTGCTAGTGCCCCCAGACCTCCATTTGGAAGATAGTGTGCCCCACCCTTCCAAGAGTACAGAAGTTGGCCATCCCCGTTGCAGGAGATGTTATGATACAACCGCTGAAAACACGGGCTCAGGTGACTACTTGGTGAAGCTTATGCAGCTGACCTGGCCCTCTTCATAGATTTCTATCTATCACATAAAGTCAGGTTAATATGTCCCTAATATTCTCCTTGGGAGAAATGGGTAACTCATTCCACTCTGTGCACTTTTCAAGGCTTTTTAAAATTTATTTTTGCCCAAGGAATTGAGGCTGTAATCCAATAGCCATTTACCTGGGAGTAAACCACATTAAATTCAATGGGACTTTACATCTGAGTAGACATGTACAGTAATACCTTGGATTGCAAGTAACTTGGTTTGAGAGCGTTTTGCAAGACAAGCAAATTTTTAAATATTTATTTATTTATTTTTGACTTGATATACAAGCGACGTCTTGCAATACAAGTACTGTAGTACAGCTTAAATTAAAAATCTCTGTACAAATTTTTTTGGGGGGGGATTTCGTTTTGATATAAGAGTGCTTTGGATTACAAGCACGTTTCCGGAACGAATTATGCTCTCAATCCAAGGCATGACTGTATAGTATTCCACTGTAAATCATAATCTGCACAGGCTTGTCAATGTGAAGTAGAGATGTTTCTTTCCTTTCCTTCTTCTAGATGACCAGTGCACCAAGTTCTACCATCTACAAAAAGGAAGTAGCCTCTTCAGTAAGATATGCCAAGGCGAAGTTTGCCGGTGTGCAGAGGGTAAGTTGGGGTAGGGAGCGGAGATGCTGCTTCTGCTCACCCAAGTTCAGATTTGAAGGGGGATTGGAATTTGGGGTAGTGTGGAATTTGTGAACTCTGGTTCCATCAGGCTTAATCCAGGATGTATCTATGATCTGTAGGGTGGCCTGGGGCAGCGGTGGGCAGAATGTAGATCTCCCAATGTTTTGGACTTCAACTTCCTGAAGCCCCTTGCCAGCATGGTCAAATGTCAGGAATGTTGGGAGTTGAAGTCCAAACCATCTGGAGATCTACTTTCTGCCCACACTTGGTTTAGGGTAGGTATTATTTAACCTTGCAAATCATGAAGCTAACATGAGTAGGATGGCAAGTAGCTTGTTCAGACCCCAGTGCAAACATTTAAATGACATACAGAAGATAGGTCACTGATGCTTTCTGGTCATTTCAGCTTGCTTATTATCCTGCACCGTAATTTCTGTTGTCACCATGGGAATGACAAACAAAAGAATAGCCATGTACATTACAGTTTTACAAAACCACTTACCTTTATTAGTTATTTTTAAACATAATACCTCATGCCCTTATTTGGGGAAATAATAGTGTAAGTTGAACCCATTTCTATAAAGAGAAGATTGCAGTGATGGAGTATTGCTAGGAGTGCTGCTGAATTCCAAATGTTTGGAAATAAGTGACTGGGAAGAGGAGAATCATAGAATTGAATGACCAGCTCCATCTGAATCCAAATTAGGTGCCCTATCGTACCAGTATCTGGTGAGAATAGCAGCTAGTATTTCCAGGTCTTCTGTAATCTCCATAGTGTTGACCAGGCCTTCCACCTACCACAGAAGGGCTTCCAGGGTAATGTAACTCATGGGAACCAACCACAGTGATCTGATCAATAGAGCTGTCCAGCAACCAGTACCAACAGGCTGAAAAGCCAGTAGGCACCAGACTCTTCCAGACTCCAATGCCCACCCCATCACATTCTGCTCCACCTGCCTTAGCATTGTTTTTGAAATCAGAACCTGGCTGCTCCAATGATCAGTAGGCAGATCTAGTTAGTAAATCCCCCAGGAGACCGTAGGGAGATCTTCTGTGTCTTCATTCTCTCTCTCTGTCCCAAAGAAAACTGCTACAAGCGCAACGAGGCAGAGGAGTCCATCAGCGTGGAGCAACGAATCAATGCAGCCTGCAAGCCAGGAGTGGATTATGGTAACTGCAGTTTAGATTCAGGAATCCTATAAATGTGGAAAGAGCCATTTGTCCAGCCAGAGCAGTTGCACTGTTAATGGTCAACACCGCCTAGTAACCATAGTCCACCACTTGGGGGTGGGGGGGGATGCCTCTCATTGCCTCGTGGTAAGGCCACTTCTGTCCACATGGTGAGCTGCCGCTACTCATACTCATCCATGATGGCTTTTCATGTGGTGATTGTGTTGTGGCATGTTGCACTTCAGATGCACCACAACTCCTCATGTATTCTAGAATTAGATTTGTATCGATGAGCAGATTCTAGATTTTTTAAATTTTATTTTTTTATTATAAGTTTCATCAACAAAACCATAAAAAAGAAAAAATACATATAACTACATGCATTTGAATAGATCAATGAAACATAAACGTCAACAAAGGCAGATCAAATATCCATATATTAAATAATAAATATATGTATCCATTCCAGAGTGGCATCTATATGCTATCTGTTCAAATGTTCAAAGCACCATTAGGTCCTCAATCCATTGCATGATAGGATTTATCCTATGCCTTTATCCTTCCAATGTTGTAATATTAGTCTTTTAGCTGTCAAGGGGGCATGGAAAATCCATTTACGTTGACTATGCGTTAACTTCCAGGAAGCAGGTAGATAATTTAAAAGAACATATGCATCAGTAAATATTAGAGAGTGTTCCAATACAAAGTTTATCCGTATTATAACCTCCTCCCAAAAGAGACAACTACCTGACATTGCCAAAACATATGATTAAAAGAAGTATTAGCAGTATTACACCTCCAGCAGTTAGCTGACTCAAACAAACCCTCATTAAAGAGACTTTGTGGCATCCAATAAACATGAAACAAGAGTTTTTGTTGAATAAGACATAACCTGAGATCCACTGAAACTTCAGATATGTACGTTAAAGCGACAATCCATTGCTTAGACTCAATAGGACATTCCAATTCCCTATTCCATTCCTGCTTTAGACCCTATGTATCATATTTATTCACCGATAATAAATATTTATAAACATGGATCGTGGGTCGATGTATCTGATCAGCCTCAATAAGTGTTTCCAATAGCGGATGAGACTGTGAAGATGTAAAGGCTGCAGGGCCAAACCCAGATTCTAACAAACGTTGCAGTTGCCATTCAGCCGTGGCAGGCAAATCGTATTTGGCACATGTCAAGGTTCCACTACTGCAGTCCTGAAGTTAAAAGACACACACTGCTTTTACCAGCTCTATTAGTAAAACCCAATCCCTGTTTGGAGTGCTTAATTTCCCTGTTCAGGATCGCTCCGCTGCCACCATCTGTCAAGGTTCCACTACTGCAGGGACCCCTTGATCTGCCTTTGGGAGATATCTGCCTCTCCCCAAAGACCCAGTCCTTTGCCTGCTTCCTCCAGTAACGTGGGTGTAGGCTGTAGGCGTGTGAATAAGTCACTCCAAACTCCAGGGTACACAACAAACTTTACTTATAGTAGTCGGGAAATTACTTAATAGAGTGGTTTTAAATCAAAAGCAGGTATGATAAAATAAAACAAACAAACAAACAAACAATGTTCTCTAGTTTCACTTCAGTCTACCTAATTCCTGTGCAGTCAGCCAGCCAGCCAGCCAGCCAGTTTCTCTTTCTCTTTCTCTTTCTCTTTCTCTTTCTCTTTCTCTTTCTCTCTCTCTCTGCTTCTCTCTCTGCTGTTTCTCTCTCTAACTGCTAGCTGACCACACCCCACATATATAGTCCTCCCAGGAATGGAAGGTTATAACCATGTGACCCTGCACTGGAGAACTGATTCTAAACTTCTATTGGGTAACTTAAAACTCTCAAACTCCCCCTCCCATCGTGGAGTGTTTGGGCCTTCAGGCTTCAACAAACTGAAGCCTGTGTAGGCCTCAACAAACCCAATCCTGTGTAGGCCTCAAACCCTCACAGCACATGAGTCTGAAAATGACAGAAACTCATCATCAACCCCCACTAATTGATCCAAAGTAAAAAATCAACTTATTCATCTAAGTCTGCCACAAAAGCATTTTCTTAGCAATGTTTAAGTCTGGATTTCTCCATAAGGTCAATTTAGCATGTGAAAATGGATCAACAATGTACCAGTAATTGACACGATATTATCCGCCACATGTCTCTAGCAACCATAACTGTGGGAGGAACCCTATCCATTTTAATATGCCAAGCGCCTAAGACCAGGTTCTAGTTTTGGAGTGAGATATTCAGTCTGTCCAGAGGAAAGAAGCCTCAGCAGCACTGATGATTAAACCTATGTATATTTGCCTGGAAGAAAGTCCCACCGTTTTTAGTGGGGCTTATTCCCAGATCAATGTGCACAGCATTGTGCTGTCTCTCTGCTTGCTAAAGAGCCTGAGGCCTTTATGAGGGAAAGAATGTAATCATCATAACCTATACCTTTTCTCTGTCTTTTAAGTGTACAAAACCAGACTGATTCGAGCAGACGAAACAAACGGTTTTGACAGCTACATCATGGAGGTTCTGGAAGTTATTAAAGCAGGTAAAATTTCTCTCCTGAAGGGAAAAAAAGTCCTGAATACAAAAGCAAGAGCATTTTCTGTTAATAACTCTTGATTTAAGCCCTGCATTAGTCTAGGTTGGTGATTTTTCAAACGGTGTTGTAGGAAACCTTTGTGTTCCTTGGAAGCTTATCAAGGGAACAAGATTAGTAATGGCAGACAGGCTTCCCTGCATGACATCTCGCCCATCACTACCAGTCTTACCCTGCAGTACACAGACATGGGCAAGTGTTGAGTTTACTTTAGGACATATTCACAGAATGTGCACCGTAGAACATTTCCCAGAATCCTTTGCAACCCACAGGATTCTTTGGTAGACAAGCTGATGTAGAATGAGCTCCCTGAAGCTGCTAGACCAGTGTTCTCCAACCTTGGGTCCCCAGCTGTTTTTGGCCTATACTGGCTGGGACATGCTGGGAGTTGTAGGCCAAAAACAGCTGGGGACCCAAGGTTGGAGAACACTGTGCTAGAAAGCATGAAAACAACTGGTCAGGGTTAATAACTGGGCGGAGGGGCAACAGCTGAAACCTGAAAGAACAGATGGGGAGAGAGGCCTCAAGCTGCTGTTTGAAATAATCAGTTTGTTATTGCTTAGTGCATTACTCACTTAGTGCATTACTTACTTCCCAGCTTATCCTCATATTCCAGCTCAGAGGTGGGCCATCAGTTGGGGTGAGAGAGACAGAGCCCCACTTGTGTTCCTGCATCGAACTTTTAGCCAGACATCCAAACTGATGTTTTTTTTAACCTTTTTTTTTTTTTAAACCACTGACTCTGTGCTCTGGTGTGGAGGGAGTGCTCCAAACTGTTGTCTCCTGTAATGGAGTTGCACAAGTGAAAAGGAGCCAACCTCCATGTATGCTCCTTTCTCCTCCTCCGCTCCGGCCACTTGCTCTAATCCTGTGGCATACTAGGCAGGTCACTGGGTCCTCCTGCACTGCCTGGATGCCATATATGGGTATACCTTGTCTCTTCCCCCAGCCACATGGGTCTGAAAAATTCAGTGGGTAAGTGGGCATCAAAGACAACACCCCCAGCCAATCAGAAGCATACGGCTTGCTCCACAGGCAGGCCATGTCAATAATTGCAGTCTTTTGTTGTTCCTCTGGAAGAAAATCCCACTCAGTTCTGGTCCTGCCTGATCTGCTGCAACAGGGTTTTTTCTGGAGCTCTTGCTCCTCACAAAGGCCAGGCATTTTCTCTACTCTCTTTTTCTTGAATTAGGTAGGTAGGGTGGGTGTTTAATTGGTCACAGTTTCAATTGATTCCTCTTTATTTACAAAATTAAGTGTCAGCTTATTTCCCCCCAGTCATTTCAAAACAGGATTCATCCCCTCATTCAGGACATCCACTGAGACTCCCATGGGTTGACAAATGGAAAGGAGAGGTAGAGCTGCATGTCATCAGCATGCTGCTGACGATGTAGCCCAAACTTCCAGATGATTTCTCCTCCCAGCCTCCTCTATGGGTACCTTCCAGTGCCATTTATGAGTGCCAGAGAACTCTGGCAAGATCAACAGAAGCAGAAGTCATTCTAGTCATGGCCCACTGGCCATGCAGGCCATGATTTTCAAACCTTGTCAAAGGTGGCCATCTGGCCTCCGTGGATAATCCCTTTGCTCAGAAGCCTCTATTTCAGGGCCCATCTGCAGTCAGGATGAAGTGGAAGATCTTAGAAGCCTTCAGATATTCCAAGGAGCCATGGGCACTATGCTGGAGTCCGATAGAGATTCCACCAATCACATTTATAAGATAACGTGGAAGTCCTTCACACACTGATGTAGTTAAAACATCTTAATTAATTTGCAGGTTTCACTGAGATACTGGCCTTTCTACAGTCTGGGATCTCCCAGGAGCGCCATCCTCATTCCTTTAAGACAGGAGTGGAGAACCTCAGCCTGGGGGCCAAATTGGGCCCTCTGGGGATGTCCATGCCCCCTTCCCATGGCCCCATCCCTTTCCCCCAAACATTTATTGTTTGGCCGTTTCATAGCTTTTGTGCAGTTTTCCCCCATTCTAAAACGTCTTTCCTAAGGCTTACTTCATCACAATAAGAGCTTTAAGGTACAATATGCTGGTCCTGTTTGTATTTTTGCCCCATCTCTTTTGCCTTCTGCCCTGTTCCTTTTGCCTTTGCCACACCCACCACTAGAATGAGGCCCTTGAGAGCTTCTCTGGAATTGAATTTATTTATTTATTTCTTATATTTCAAGTCCTTGGGCTATAAAAGCTTCCCCACCCCTGCTTTAAGACATCTGTCTACTATCCTTAGTATAGGGAAACAGAGATCCTTGTCAGCACACACATTTGCTTTCTTTTAAGAGGGGCTTCCTTTCTGAATCCACCAATGATGCACAGATTACCAACCTTGGACTGACATAAGATTCTAAGAGCACTCATGAGGAAGCCATTGGAGCCATTCAGATCAGTGCCTTTACATACCAATCTTTCCTTCATAGTAGCTTTTCTCTTACTTGTCACATCAGCCAAAACAGTTTCAGAACTAGTGCTTCTGTGCACGTTGAAGGAGTGTATTTCAGCAAATCAGCATGAGCCAGAGCCAGCCATCATTCAAAAGGTGAACAAATCCTTTCACAAGTCTTAAGAGATCATCATGCCCCCCCCCATGGTCTGGTTGTCCCAAACCAAAGCATCCAAAGGAAAAAAAAGTGACATAACTTAAACCTCGCAGAGCTCTGGGGACATATATCTAGAGAACAGTTGAGTTCTGCAAGTCTGACAATCTTTTCTTGCCTTTACATCCATCTAACGTGGGAAAGAAGGTTCGTAAGTCCACAATGGCCAGATGGATCAAGTTATTAATTGCAGTAATTGCCCGTTCCAACAGCATAACAGCATGTTCTAGTGACCTCGTTGGACATCAGTACCAGTGCTCTTCTAGAAGAAACTTAAAAGGCTTTTACCGTATTTTTCCGTGTATAAGACGCCCCCATGTATAAGACGCCCCCCACTGGGCAGTTTCGCAACCGCACGGTTCTCTCCTTGGCTTACTTCCGTGTATAAGACGACCCTCAATTTTTAGTCTAACGATTTTAGGAAAAAGTATAGTCTTATACATGGAAAAATACTGTACTTGGTCCACTGTATCTTCATTTATCAAACATTTCAAGTTATATGTTTATGTCTCTGTTGTTCCTGCATTGAGCAGGGGGTTGCACTCGATGGCCTTGTAGGCCCCTTCCAACTCTATGAATCTATGAAGTAGCTTTTGGGAAGTGTGTTCTCTAGCATGTTTACACCTTCCGTATCCAAGCAGCAAGGTGTCTCACCCAGGACAGAATTCTCAGGATATTTCTGCTGAGAGAGAAAGGAACACTGGACTTACCATGAGATGAATGATAAACTGTCCCATTCAGGGCTATATCTGTATTGGGTGACCTCACTGCTTGAGGGATATGTGAGGGGTAGTTTGTTGAGCTCCCAGGGTCTTCAGCATAAAATAATTTGTTCCTTTTGTCCTGTCCTTTCCTTCTCTCTTGACAGTTCTTCATTGCTCTGATGAAGCAGTGTTCCAAAGACCTCACTTCAGATACTGCATAGCAATGTATTTTCAGTCTTTTCTATGTCCCCCATAAAATAGCTGAAGAGATTCAGCTGATGTTCAGAGTTCAAACAGAAAATCATGTGGTAAATGTATATTGCATTACACTGTGTTTTCCATCTTTCCTGGCAATCTTGAAAAGGGTACAGGAGTCAAAGTTGGTTTTGAACATGCAACACAGAATGATATCCTGAATGTGTTCTCCAACTTCCATTCCAATATATCAGCGTTCAAGGGAAGTATTACGTTAAAATATATTTTGCATTTTTCTCCCCTCACTGTTGAAAACAAGTTCAGGAGTCAAGCTGATATACAAAACTGAAATGTAGAATTTGCCCTGAATGTGTTCAACAAAGTTACGGCCTGACAAAAAAATGAACTGCTGCAAGGGTTAGTTAACCCAAAGGCCATGCTTTACTCAGTCAATAAATGAAAGAAACCCATCTGGTCTTCTAGGCAGCAACTTTCAGTGTATTGATATATTGATAAAATATTAGGGCTGTCCATCCAATTAAAGAATTGTTTGTTGATTGATCATTGGCCTTCCAATCCATGATTATTCACAATAGAGTAAAAGTAAATAAATTAGCATATTACCAACACCTCCACATAGGATCTGCTGCTGACAAGTCCCTTTCTCAGCATGAAGAAGGGCAAAATGGGTGGGGGTGGGTGGGATGACATCTGGCCCACAGAGGGCCTGGAAGGGTCAGTTTGGCCCCCCACCTTCATCTGGTTCAGCACCCCTGATAGGTGATGGGTTTTGATTATTATTATTTTTTACATATTGAAGGAACTTGGAGAACAGACAACTTAGGATGCATTCATATACATTCTTATCTGGTAGTAAGCCCTACTGAAATCAGAGCAGCATACTCCTGAATACATTTGATGCACTACAAAGCTACTATGCACTGCTTGAAGGAAACTCCATCTTTAATAGTCCAAATGACAGTAGGAGACTGTAGGGCCAAGCTGGCTTCAAATGAATGAACAAATCTGCCCTTCAGTCCTACTGCCACTGATTAAAATTGCCCCCAACAAACTTTTCAATATGCCTACTGCTTCAGAGCCTGGATTCAAATGTCTCTTAATGTTTTATCTGATTCCTGCAGGGAGTGACGGAAATCCACAAGGCAACAACAAGACCCGCACTTTTTTAAGTCCCATGAAATGCAAGGCATCTCTGCATCTGGAGGAGAACAAGGACTATCTGATCTGGGGTCTTGACAGTGACATGTGGCCCATAAAAACCGAGTATGTATTTCATTTCATTCATTAGATTCAGACATCACTTTCTCCATTATCAGGTCCACAAAGCGGCACAAGCATGAAACTACAGATAACACAGTTCTGTGCAACTCCTCCCTCTCCCCCCAGAAAAAAACGCCGTGTTCCCCCTGAGTTTGATCAGCTGGGAAGAAACTCATTTGATACATATGCCCAAAATGCAAAGGGTGAGCTTCCGCAGCAGACTCAGAACTAAAATTTTATACATGGATGTATATGCACCTCCCCGAAGTAGTAGCCACTCAGTGTTCATCTCCGCATATTTCTTAGGTGCCACCAAAAAAAAAAAAAAAAAACCCTTGAGACTGCAGCGGACATTTTCTAAGGACATAGGCAGGGCTGGCCTAAGCGTGAATGTAAGACCCCTTTGCACATACCTAGAGTGATGTAATTAACACCATCTGTGTGTGGTTGGCTCCAGCATAGTTCCAGAAATGTATAAAGTCACCTAGTTCAGCTTTATAATGGCTGAGTGCACACAACGCTTTAAGCCCACAGAGGCTCTGAAGCCTCGGTGGGCTTAAATGTGCCTGGGGCCCCAGCTGTGCGAAACTAAGGATCAGGCACAGCAGGGTTCCCTGGCCAGCTCTGCCTCCCTCTTCCCTCATCAGTCCTTCTGCAGGTATCCCAGGGTTCACTGCAGGAGCACTGAGTCCCTCCCCTCTCCAAAGCTTCTTTTTTAACTGTAAAAGAAGTAGTGAGCAGTGGGCAAAAAAGTTCCAATTTGGCATGGGTATCCCAGGGTACACCGCAGGAGCACCAAGTTTTTTCCCCGCCCCAAAGCTGTCATTTGCACTAATCCCCCTGCCCCGGCATAGGTTTGGCCACTCCTGAGGCGCTGTCAACTTGGGGTAAATGGCAAAACCAAGGGGACAGTTGGGGCTTCCCAGCACCCCCCAAAAACCCCAGGGATCCTGCGTGGAAGGGGGGGAATTGAGGGGGTGTCCCCAAAACACCCCTTTTTGCAGGATCTTGGGTTTGTTTAGGGGGGGCCTTGTGCCTCTGGGTTATCCCCACTTGGGAAAGTGAGGGCAGCCCAGCGGGACAGGAGCCCCCCCCCCAAAAAAACACCTGAAGATTCTGCTGCAAAGGATGATTTCCACTCCCCCCCAACCTTGTTTTTAAAAAATGTAAAAGAAATAGTTAGCAGTAGGCTACAAAGTTCCGTTTTGGCATGGACACTGTGTCCATTCAGACAAGTGTCCATGCTGAATTAGAACTGTGTAGCCCACTGCTAACTATTTCATTTACATTTTTAAAAAAAAGTTGGGGGGGGGAGTGGAAAGCACCCTCTGCTAGCTAGCCACTTGGCAAGAGCAGCAGCCCTTCTTTGCCGCTCTTGCCTAAGGGGCTCTGTGCCTTTTTGGCTTTTCAGTGGGTTAGCCTGTCATCCAGGTTCAAACAACACGCTAAACCTGCTAGTGTTTTTTTTAACCCTACTGCAAACCATCGCTTAGCAGAGTGGTTTATAAGACACACCAGGTTGTCTTATAAACCACCACGCAGGGTTCAGACAACACGCTAAGCCACCCTGCCACTTAACCTACTGAGACCCGGGGCCGGTTCACATGACACAGGAACCGCGGGGGAGCAGAAGCCCCCCACGGTTCCCGTGTCGTGCGAACGCTGGCCGGGGGCGCCCCCGCAGGACAGCTGCATGCGGAAAGCACACAAAGTGACCATGGGAGGTAGAAGGGTAAGCCCCTACCGCGTGTGGCCACCGTGCTGTGCAAACAGCGGGCGGCCATCCCGCGGGGGCCGCACAGAGGTGGCAGCCCAGAGCAGCCAGAGCTGTGGCCGCTCCAGCCTGTAGGGGCAAACGGCCCCTCTGGCCATCCCGAGCCCCCGCCCCCTAGCGCCAGGAGGCCTGCACTGCGGTGCGGGGACTGCCAGCTCCACTGGGGTCCGTCCACATGCGCGGGGTACAGGTCGTCTGCGGCGCCCACCGGACCCTGCAGACGGCCCCATGGTGCCTCCCCCGCTCGCCACCCGGGTCGTATGAACCGGCCCCTGGTGTGTTGTGTGAACCTAGTCAAAGGGTTTCTACACCTCTCCCACACTTGCTTTGCCTCTGTGGAACAGGAACTGAGAGTGACTGGGTTCACACAACACACTAAGCCTCCGTAGGTTCAGTGGCAGAGTGGCTTAGCGCGTTGTCTGAACCCTGCGTGGTGGTTTATAAGCCAGCCTGGCGCTACAAAGTTCCAATTCGGCATGGACACTTGTCTGAATGGACACAGTGTCCATGCCAAATTGGAACTTTGTAGCCCACTGCTCACTATTTCTTTTACATTTAAAAAAAAAAAGGTTGGGAGTGGAAAGCACCCTTTACATCAGAATCTTCAGGGTTTGGGAGGGGGCTCCTGTCCCCCTGGGCTGCTCTCACTTTCCCAAGTGTGGATAACCAAGGCACAAGGCCCCCCCCTAAAATAACCCAAGATCCTGCAAAAAAGGGAGTTTTGGGGGACACCTCCTCAATTCCCCCTTTCCACACAGGATCCCTGGGGTTTTTTGGGGGTGCTGGGAAGCCCTAACTGTCCCGTCGGTTTTGCCATTTAGCCCAAGTCGATAGCGCCTCAGAAGTGGCAAAACCAGAGGGAATCCCCTATGCCGGTGGGGAGGGATTAGTGCAAATGACAGCTTTGGGGAGGGAAAAAACTTGGTGCTCCTGTGGTGTACCCTGGGATACCTGCAGGACAGATGAGGGAAGAGGGTGGCAGAGCTGGCCAGGGAACCCTGCTTTGCCTGATCATTAGTCGGGCACAGCAGGGCCCCCAAGCAAAGTTAAGCCCACAGAGGCTTCAGAGCCTCTGTGGGCTTAAAGTGTTGTGTGAACCCAGCAATTATGTTCACACAATTGCCACATGAAGTCAGGAGAACTCTGTACCCTAAAGCTCCATTTTCATTCCTCTCCCTTTGGCTGGCTCTTCTAGGAAGACTGTCCCTCAATTTCACCTCCACCATCCCTTGAGGGAAATTCTAAAAATCTATTATTCCCAACTTTATTTAGGATGGCTTGAACATTCCGCTTCATTAGGGAGCACAAGCCCAGTACATCTCTTGGCCTCAGTAGCTGGCTGACCCTGAGATGCTTTGGCTGAGATCCATTGGAGGGACCTTTCATTCCCTTTGGGTCGCATTCTCATAATCTAACAGTGTTCTCCAACCTTGGGTCCCCAGATGTTTTTGGCCTACAACTCCCAGCATGCCCCAGCCAGCATAGCTAGCTGGGGCATGCTGGGAGTTGTAGGCCAAAAACATCTGGGGACCCAAGGTTGGAGAACACTGAACAGGAAGGGAAGAACTACGGTCAATGTGATGTTATCCATTGTGCTGAGGTAATATCGGTAGGCTTTCCCCCAGTACACAGTCTAACCAAGCTGCTTATAAAGCTAAGAATCTAAAGGCCCAAACATCCCCTCTCACATTTCCAGGTTCAACTACTTCATTAGCAAGGACACCTGGATTGAGAAATGGCCAAACGAGGATGAATGCCAGGACGAGGAATACCAAGACCTATGCAATCAATTTATCCAATTCTCCACTGTAATGGGCCTTTTTGGCTGTCAGAGCTAACTTCAGAAGTGCCATTTGCAATGAATGCATCACATGAAAGTGGGTGTGAGCCAATGTTCTGGAGACAACTTCGCTCCAAAGTTTCAACTTCATATAGTTGCTACTCTCCTATTTTCCCACCATATTGTTTTATAATAAACAAAGACTTGATTTCTTACTGTGGCGTCTTGTGTACATTATTAACTAACTGCCTCCCATCACCACCATTGCCCCATGTACTCCACTAAAGTTACCTGGGAAGAGAAACTGACAGTTAAACCAGACTTAAACCTACAGTATAGATCAGCCCAGAGGCCCCCAATCTTTTATTTATTTATTTATTTCATTTATATACCGCCCCACAGCCGAAGCTCTCTGGGCGGTTCACAACACTCTATACATAAAAACAACAATAAAAACATACAAAATAGTTTAAAAAATTAAAAACCAAATTTAAAAACACAGTTTAAAATAACAATACAAAAGCCAATAAAACTGAGCCTACAGGTGACAATCCCCCCCGTGCTATTCCAAGCTCCTAACTAAATGCCTTGGCATAGAGGGAAGTCTTAACCTGGCGCCGAAAAGATAGTAAGGCGGGTCTCAGTGGGGAGCTGATTCCATAACTGGGGGGCTACCACCGAGAAGGCCCTCCTCCTCGTTGCCACCAACCGAGCCTCTCTTGGAGGTGGCAATCGGAGGAGGGCCCCAGATGTTGAGCGTAGTGTCCGGGTAGATAGCGGTTGGGAGAGACGTTCTGTCAGGTATTGTGGTCCTAAGCCGTGTAGGGCTTTATAGGTTAAAACCAGCACCTTGAATTCGGCTCGGAAGCATATTGGCAGCCAGTGCAAGCGGGCCAGAACCGGTGTAATGTGCTCGGACCTTCCGGTCCCCGCAATAAGCCTGGCTGCCGCATTTTGCACAAGCTGCAGCTTCCGAACAGTCTTCAAAGGCAGCCCCACGTAGAGTGCATTGCAGTAGTCTAGTTTAGAGATCACCAGAACGTAGATTACTGAGACCAGGCTATCCCTGTCCAGATAGGGGCGTAGCTGGGCCACCAGCCGAAGCTGGTAAAAGGCACTCCTTGCCACTGAGGCCACTTGAGCCTCAAGTTACAAAGATGGCTCCAGGAGCACCCCCAAGCTACGAACCTTCTCCTTCAAGGGGAGTGCAACCCCATCCAGAACAGGTTGAACACCCTCCATCCAGTCAAAGGAACCACCCACTAACAGCATCTCAGTCTTGTCTGGATTGAGCCTCAGTTTGTTAGCCCTCATCCAGTCCATTGTCGCAGCCAGGCACCGGTTCAGCACATCCACAGCCTCACCTGCTGAAGATGAAAAGGAGAAATAGAGCTGCGTGTCATCAGCGTACTGATGGCAACGCACTCCAAAACTCCAAATGACCCCACTCAGCGGTTTCATGTATATGTTGAAAAGCATGGGGGATAAGACCGACCCCTGAGGAACCCCGTACTGGAGAGTCCACGGGGCCGAGCAATATTCCCCAAGCACCACCCTCTGGAGCCGGCCATCCAAGTAGGAGCGGAACCACTGCAATGCAGTGCCCCCCATCCCCAACTCAGACAGCCTCCCCAGAAGGATACCATGGTCGATGGTATCGAAAGCCGCTGAGAGATCCAGGAGTATCAACAGGGTCACACTCCCCCTGTCCCTCTCCCGACATAGGTCATCATACAGGGCGACCAAAGCTGTTTCCGTGCCTGAACCCCGACTGAAATGGATCCAGATAATCAGTCTCATCCAAGAGCACCTGGAGCTGGTTGGCCACCACCCACTCAAGGACCTTTCCTAGGAAAGGAACATTTGCCACCGGCCTAAAGTTGTTAAGATCTTCCGGGTCCAGAGAGGGTTTCTTCAGGAGTGGTCTCACCACTGCCGGTGGCATGGGACCACTCCCTCTCGCAAGGAGGCATTGATCACCTCTCTGGCCCAGCCGGCCATTCCCTCCCTGCTAGTTTTTATAAGCCAAGAGGGGCAAGGATCCAGAACAGATGTGGTTGCACGAACCCGTCCAAGCACCTTGTCAACATCCTCGAGCTGTACCAACTGAAACTCATCCAAAATAACTAGACCAGGCTGTGCTCTGGGTACCTCTCCTGATTCTACTGCTATAACATTGGAGTCTAAGTCCCTGCGGATGCAAGAAATTTTTTCCTGGAAGTGCCTAGCGAATATATCACAGCGGGCATCAGATGGGTCGATGATGTCCCTGGGGCCAGCGTATAACAGGCCCCGGACGACCCTAAAGAGCTCCGTTGGGCGGCAGAGAGATGTTTGGATAGAAGCAGTGAGATGTTGTCTCTTTGCCTCCTTCACTGCCTCTAGATATACCTGGCTTTAGGCACATACCAGGGCTCGATTGCATCCACTAGGAGTTTTCCTCCACCTGCACTCAAGCCGTCTCCTGTTTTGCTTCATCACTCTCAGCTCTGGGGTATACCACGGAGCCGTACGAGCTCTACTACAGAGAGGGCGCTCAGGAGCGATCGTGTCAACCGCCCGGGTCATCTCCCTATTCCAGAGATCAACCAGGGATTCGACAAGACCGCCAGCCATATCAGCCGGAAAACCCCCAAGGGCCCTCTGGAAACCATCCGGATCCATCAGCCTCCGGGGGCGGACCATCTTAATAGGTCCCCCACCCTTGCAGAAGGGGAAAGCTGCCATTAGCCTAAGTCTCAGCAGGTAGTGATCTGACCATGACAAGGGGACCGATTCAAAGTCCCCCACCTTCAGATCACCATCTCCATGTCCAGCTGAAAAAACCCATGGCCCCATGGGTTTTGGACCCATGGCCACATTTCGGAAACTGCTGTGGGCACCACCACAAAATGGTTCCCATGGTGGATGTGGGAATGCTGTGGACATAATATACCTGGACTTCAGCAAAGCTTTCGACAAAGTGCCTCATGATATCCTGATTAGCAAGCTAGCTAAAAGTGGGCTAGATGGAACAACTATCAGGTGGATCCACAATTGGCTACAGAATCGGACTCAAAGGGTGCTTATCAATGGTTGCTTCTCAAACTGGGGAGAGGTAACGAGCGGGGTACCACAGGGCTTGGTCCTGGGCCCGGTGCTCTTCAACATTTTTATTAATGACTTGGATGAGGAGGTGCAGGGAATACTTATCAAATTTGCAGATGACACAAAGTTGGGTGGAACAGCTAATACTCTGCAAGAAAGAAACAAAATTCAAGGAGATCTCGATAGGCTGGAGCGCTGGGCCGAAAACAACAGAATGAAATTTAACAGGGATAAATGCCAAGTGCTGCACCTAGGGAAAGGAAACCAAATGCAGAGTTACAGAATGGGGGACACTTGGCTCAACAATACCACAAGTGAGAAGGATCTTGGAATTGTGGTAGATCACAAACTGAATATGAGCCAGCAATGCGATGTGGCTGCAAAGAAGGCAAATGCAATTTTGGGCTGCATTAATAGAAGTATTGCTTCCAAATCATGTGAAGTGATAATTCCCCTTTACTCGGCACTGGTTAGGCCTCATCTTGAGTATTGCGTCCAGTTCTGGGCACCACACTTTAAGAAGGACGTAGACAAACTGGAGAGGGTTCAGAGGAGGGCAACAAGGATGATAAAGGGACTGGAAACAAGGCCCTATTGAAGTGGGAAAAAGGTGAGAAGAAAACTGAGGCAGAAAAAGATCCCTCCCCCTCCTGGGAACAGACCGCTTGAAGATAGACCCCCCTTCTCTTAACAGACTGCTTACATGGCAATAAATTACAGTCCCGCCGTATTTTAGGGAAGTAGTTAAGACAGCCCGTTCGGCAGAATGTAAAAATAACACAGGAAGCTTGCAGGCAGATTACGTATAATGCTTTAATATAAGGAACTGATTGTTTATGTATGCGGCGTTCAGTTTGGCGAATTAATCCCCTGAACCGGTTGCTAGCAAATAAAGTTGTTTTCCAAGCCTGAGGTGGTACGAGTCCCTCTATTCTCTGCAGAAGGGTGATTTTTCTGCAACACTATGAGGAGAGACTGAAAGAACTGGGCATGTTTAGCCTTCAGAAGAGGAGACTGAGGGGAGATATGATCGCACTCTTCCAGTACTTGAAGGGATGTCACACAGAGGAGGGCCAGAATCTCTTCTCAATCATCCCAGTTTGCAGGACACAGAATAATGGGCTCAAATTACAGGAACCCAGATTCCACCTAAATATCAGGAAAAATTTCCTGACGGTCAGAGCAATAAGACAATGGAACCTACTACCTAGGGAGGTGGTGAGCTCTCCCACTCTGGAGGCATTCAAGGTGCAGCTGGACAGTCATCTGTCAGGGATGCTTTGACCTGGATTCCTGCACTGAGCAGGGGGTTGGACTCGATGGCCTTGTAGGCCCCTTCCAACTCTACTTTTCTATGATTCTATGTGGCTAGTCGCTGTGGGGACCTGGCTAGGAAAAGGTGAGCTAAAGAGGTGGTTGGGGGAAGAAACAGCGATGGTAGAGGCTGGGAGGGAGGGGGAAAGAGCAGGGGAGAGGGGAGAGAAAGAGCAAGGCTAGAGGCTAGAAAGGGAGAGAGAGAAGAAGGCCGAGGAACAGGGAAGGGAGAGAAATAGCAAGGAGAGGGGGATGTGGGGAGAGAAGTAGCGAGGCTACGGACTAGGATTGGGGAAGAGAGAGCAAAGGGCAGAGGAAGATCGGGTGGGGCCAGGAAGCAACTCTCTCCTCCTCTGGCTGCCCGCCAACAGCTGATCTGCAGCAGGTGCAGGAACAGGAAGGAGAACCTGGCGCCCTAATGTTTTTCAAGGTTTTTATTGAAAATACATTTTTGAAGGGGGCAGAGAACTGAGAGCTTTGTGGGCACCGTTGGAGGCCCCACAGGCACCATGTTGGGAGCCCCTGGATTAGCCCTCTTTGACACCCAGGGCATGAGGATGAGTGCCTTCTGACTTTATGCTTCAAGTCTCAAGATGTCTAAGCCCAACCTTGGTCGCGTCTCTTTTAGAAGGACTGGAATACCTTTTTGTTTAGGCTGGCTCATGTCAGCACATGCTATTTTTCAGTTTCATTTGTGTTAACATTTTACTATATGCATTTTATATTCTAGCTAGATATCTTAATATGTTATCTTCTGTCTTACTCCACAGGCAGTGTAATCAAAACATAAGTTTCTGAAACAGACCAAGGGTCCACTTAGTCCATCATCCTGTTTCCAACACACACACACACACACACACACACACACACCATTGTGTGTTGCCAACCCCTGGTTTTGGAAGTACTACTGTCTATGATTGTGGAGGTCTATTTTTTGCTGTCAATGGCCCTTGATAAACCTATCCTCCATGAAAATGTATAATCCTTTGCAAAAACCATCTAAGCTGCCTTCAAATCCAATCCAACCTTCACTCCAATCATCCAAAATTAATATTTGTATTACAAGGCCACTAATAGATTTGAAAAGCCTTATGGCATGCAGCTCCAGCTACCTTAAACATATTACTTAATTGCTATATATAATTATCAATTTCCATACTTGGAAAGAAAACCCATCTTATGTTAAGTATGAGACAACTGGAAAGCATCCAAAATAATTCCAAAAAGAGAGAGCTAGTCTAAAGATGCTGAAAAAATAGTTTTATTCTTTAAGAAGCCCAGTGCGTTTCAAGCCAATACATTATCTATGGCTATTTTTTCAGCATCTTGAGACTAGCTTTCTCTTTTTGGATCCGTCCTACATTAAACAATTGGAATCCAAAACTGATCTAGCTCCACCCAAGACATATAGGCTTTGATTTGGACTCTGTGCCTCTCAGATCTTCATTTTTAAATATTAAAAAGTTATCCTTAAAGTATGACACTAAACAAGCTACATCATATTTGTCAGCCGCCCCTGGATTTTTAGGAAATTGCTAATTTTGCTTTATTGGACATGCTTAGAAGGCTATTAAGAAAATGCTAACTCGCCTCTCTGAAAGCAATATAAGAAGTATTATTACAAAATGCAAATGCCAAATGTTTAATGATAAATAATGTAAGAATTCAAAAATGTAAATGAGTAAAATGTAATTGTATTAAAGGGAAGATACACAAAGACACAGGCAGGTTTACAATGAATTCTGGATAACTGGCATAAAAATAACTGTTAAGATGACCTGGATGGTATCCAAAGAGAAAATGCTGAGTTAAAGCCCTATCATTTGGGCCCAAAAGTTATTTAAGTAATGAACAGATGTAAGATTATATTATTCTAGGTCAAAAGAGCCAGTGTGGCATAGTGGTTAGAGCAGTGTTCTCCAACCTTGGGTCCCCAGATGTTTTTGGCCTACAACTCCCAGCATGCCCCAGCCAGCTATGGGGACCCAAGGTTGGAGAACACTGGGTTAGAGTGTTGGACTGGGACTCGGGAGATCTGGGTTCAAGTCCCTGCTCGGCCATGAAACTCACTGGGTGACTTTGGGCCAGTCACTGACTCTCAGCCTAACCTACCTCACAGGGTTGTTGTGAGGATAAAAGGGAGAGGAGGAGGAGGAGGATTATGTAAGCCGCCTTGGGTTCCTTGCAGGAAAAAAGGCGGGGTATAAATATAATAAATAAATAGTGTACTTAACATTTTCACTTATCAATTAATGAGCAAAAAACATTGTGTAAGGTATACACATCAAAAAGCTTGATATACAGATGTCCAGAAAAATTTATAAATGTAGGTTTACAGTCCCATCTTATGTGGGTACCTATAACCCTCCAAACTCAGCGGATTATAGGCATCCAGTGGAAGCCAGGAAAAGTGTGGTGGCTCATCATCATCATCAGGCGATCACTCGTGACCGAGTAAGATTGTCTTCCGGGATAAAAGGAGGAAATTCTAAAGAAGATTGTGTAGACTCTAGCGATGGGTCCGTAAGTGACTGTGGAGGCCAATTCTAGATCCACACAGCTTCCCACAGTGAGGACACAGGTTACCAGATAGGAGATGGTCCTGTAAAGGATTCATTTGACGTGCTTTTCGCTTAGCATGTTTCTCCCTTTCACCTTGCACTCGGGCTTCTTCAAAGTCCATGGAACCTTTGTGAAAGGCCAACCTCCATTTAGATCGTTCATGGGCCAGAGCTTCCCAGTTTTCGATCCTCGCAAGGAGGAGAGGCTGAGGGCACCGCATGGATTTGTCAGATGATGGCGGTGCCTGGCTCCTCCCTTCCCTGCCCCCAGGAACGTCCCCCCACACACACACACATACACACTGTTACCGAAGATGGTCTTCCATCTTTGGTTCCCAGCCAGCAAGGAAGAAACCGTGCCGGCTGCGATGTGGGGAGGGGGGGCCTCCCGCAGAGGGAGTCCCCGCTGCAATGTCAGAAGGGATTTCGGAGGTCACAGCAGGGAGTCCGACCTATCCTATGCCCCCCCCCAGGCAAGGTCAGAGGGTCATAGGGTTGCACCCTTAATTGGCAAATTTTAAAGTAAGAAGTATGATTCAGAATTGATCTTCTCTAGTCTGAAAAATGTCTATGTAAGCCTTTTTTGTATGTTCTAATTTTTCAGGAATGTTTAGTAAGAATAAGATAATTAATACAGGTCTGTGGCTCACGCTGGCTCAGCTTGTCTGAGCGTGGAAAGCTAAGCAGGGTCAGGCCTGGTTATTACTTGGATGGGAGACCCCTCCTCTAGTTTCCTGCATTGAGCAGGGGGCTGGACTCAGATAGCCTTGTAGGTTCCTTCCAACTCTACTGATCTATGAAATCTATGAAGACTGTGAGCCCTAATTTGTGGTAGATCATATTTGCTATGATGTAATTTCTCCCCAAAAAAGATATAAATATGTGCTGATTTTAAAACAAGAGAGGTTGGGCAGAATCCTACTGGGTGCTTACCGCCCCAGCCCCACCGATTCTGTTGTGCCCTGCAGATTCTGTTGCACAAGCAGGAACCACCGCTTATGCAACAGAGATTTTGTACTTCCCAGGGGAAGCCCCCAAACAAGTAGAAACAATTGTTTCTTGATCAGGACAGGCCGTCGCAGATCCCTTATGCGAGCTCTGCTGACCTGCCCTGTTCCTGAAATGAGCATTTTTGCTTCTTAGCAGTTGCCTCCAGAAGCACTGAATCTTCATTCCACAAGCGATGAGCACTGCTTGCAGACGGGAGTCGGCAGGGGACGAAAGAATCAGCGGGGGCATGAGCACCCCATTAGATTCTGCCCCTCTTAGAATGAGATCTCTTCTTTTTAAGCTACTGGGACTAAAAGTCTAAGAACAAGAAATGCTTAGGAAATTCTATTTCCTGTTAAGCTATTAAGATCCAAGAATCTTTAGCAATGCTCTGTTTAACAACAAAAGCTTTATATGTTATTTTATGCAAGTTATATTTTGATGTGATGCTACAAGTATATTTCCAATAAAAATAAAAAAATAGATCAAAATATTTTCCCCTTACTAATTCTTGTTAGTACAAAACCAAAACTCAATCCAACTAACACAATTTTTAGTGTCTGCTTTGTTTGGAGTAAATGGATCAGCCAAGAGTAGTTAACTGGCAGCCAAAGGCTTCCTAAATACTGAAACTAGTTTGAAAACATTCAGCAAAGGTCAAATCCGTAACATAGCAATACCCTAGTCACTGCTGGGAAAATAAAATGTGGAACCATTGGCTCTTATTTGCACAGCTGATAGTTGGGTTCTAACATTTAAAGGTACTTCATTCCTCCATAAACTGCTAGCAAGATTAAGCTCTGTAATTTTTATTGATACATGGAGAAGCAGAAGGGACTCCATCTTGTCTTCAATGTCATATCACTTAACTTAAATCAGTTTACCTCCTTGTGCTGTTGTAAAGGATGTAATGCTTCCTATATTCACCTCTGCCTGATCCCGCTCGGCATTTTGTTGTTAACTTTTAACTTGAGGGCCAAAATTAAGAAACACTGTCCTTGTAAAAATTTAGAGAAAACTCAAATATATTTAAGAAAAAGCCACCTGAGGCAACTATCACCCCATCTTCTGCAAAGGAATTCCACAAGTTAATTATGCCTTACATGAAGAAGTACTTCATTATCTCTGTCCTGAATTGGCCGCCTATTGATTTAATTGGGGGACAACCCTTAAAATTCTATTAATTATGAGAAAGGTAGAAAAAAATCTGTCTCTGCACACCAAAATAATTTATTATTATTATTATTATTATTATTATTATTATTATTATTATTATTATTTATTCATTCCTGCTTTTGAGATTTCAAAGCACTTCATATAAATTATTACAAGATTTAAGAAAGGAACTGCTCTGGCATTACCAACATTTTCTTCCTAGCACCTAAAGCTGCTGAACAACCCACTACCTCTTCTTGTAACTCAGCACTTTACCCCCACTCCCACTTTCCAAGCATCATAAAGCTACAAGAGCTTGCACTTTCCTAACTTCTTAAAGCCGACATGGCAGTGTTTCCTTTTTAGATGTCAGAAAATTGCAACACAGAGCAAGGTGCGTGTGTGAGGCTCACATGTTAACACCAACTGGTGAAAATAAAATTGGTGTTTGGCATATGTCCACTTAGAGTGGAGTATTTAGTGTATTGGCTCCCTCTCTATGGAGCTCCCTGCCTGTTGATGTCAGGCAGGTACCAACACTGTTTTGTTTTCGGTGCCTGCTGAAGACATTTTTATTTAAATAAGCCTTCCCTGACTAACCAGCCATGGTTTTATAGGCACACTCTGATTTTAAAGATTTTAATTCTGAATTTCAATTATTACGGGGTTTTTCTCCTTTTACTGTTCACCGCTCAGATATTTTCTTGCATGTAGAGTGGTATATACATTGTTTAAAATTTAAACAATGTATATACCACTCTACATGCAAGAAAATATCTGAGAAAATATCTGACACTTACTGAGGGGGAAATTCTGAAAGTTCAGGTATGTATTATTTAAACTTTAAATAATACATACCTGAACTTTCGGAATTTCCCCCTCAGTAAGTGTCCCACACAAAAGACTCAGACTGCTGTTTTTAAAAAACTCAAGTTAAACAAGCAGTTTGGAGGCATGGCATAGGATTTTTTAAAGGGAAAAATCAACAGTGCGCACTGCCCCCTCCAGTTTCCCTCTCAAAAGTTGTCATACCAAATCCCCACATTGCATTTTGACATTGGGGAGTTTAAAGAGCTGCTTGGGGATACTACAGTGGCATCCGAGAGAGAAATTCAGAAAGTTCAAGTTGCTGTAGTAGGTGCTTTTAATAGGGATGGGTGAGAAATTCGTTCCATCCAAATTTTTATGTGAATTTACCAAACCCACACCTGCCGAACTAATGAGCAAACCGGAGAAGAGCTGTGCACCAAAATTCATATTTTCACAAATGTAGTGCCATAGTTCTCTGTGCAGAAAAAATGTGGACAAAAGTATGCACATCAGGGGGAAGTGCACACAAAAATGCACAGAATAGTTATCACAGAGAGACACATGGCAGGGGAAATAGCTTGCAAAAATATGTACATTAGCAAAAGGTGCGCACAAAAATGAGTATATTAGGGGACATGCACCCAAAAGTGCCTAAGAATTTTTGTACAGACTTTTAAAATTTAAATACGTATATCTATGTGGAATTGGCCTAAACAACCTATATTTTGAGTTCATTGCTTTCCCAAACCTTTTCTCAAATGTGAGCAGTTTTATCTGCAAAGTCCATACCAGATTCCCTGGTTTAAATGGATGAACTATGGAATGGAGAACCTCAATTTGTCAGGGCAACTCACCTATTGGAATAGTTCTGTTGAGTGCCATTTGCCATTGACAGTCATGTGGGCTTTCCAGAAAACTTTGAATCAGAAAAGTTTCTGAAAAGTTTTCCAATGCCCTAAGTGATTGGGGTCTGATTTAGTATGCTTGATGAATATTCATATATATATATATATATATATAGTGTTAATTTTACATGTTACATAAATATCTCCTGTTCTCCCAACATGCCCCTGACAAGGGAGGGAAAGTATACCACCCATAGAGCTGGCATGCTTATTTTCCCTCCAGCTGTCCCTACTCCTTCTACCCTGTTAGTACAAGCCAGGCATGGCTTTGGATTTGGTGGTTTGTTTGCCTTGGATTTTCCCTGCCCTGCCCCCATAGGATTGCCCTGCCCAGCTGCAATCCTATGCATGCCTACATAGAAACAAGTTATGTTGAATTCAGTGGGATGTATCTCTGAATAAATATGTCTGAGATGAAAGAATAAACTTTGAGTTCTTTTGAGCTTGCCTTTCACTATCAGAATCACAACTTGAGCCTCATATTTTGTACACTCCCTCTACAATCATAAGGACTAGAAATGTGGTGTTGTGAAAGTAATCCCCCAAGTAAAGTTCATATATTGCCAGGTTGCTTTTCCTCCCTCCCCCTCCAAGGAAATTATGAGTTAGACAGTGTTCCATACTCAGCTACAATAGAGAATATTTATTGCACAAGTTTGACAGTTATTTAGTTATGAAATAACCATCAAGAATCTCAGCACCCATCTTGAACAAAATCTTGACTTAGTATATTAACTGAAAAATGACAGAAAAATCAAAGTAATCGCTTTGAATTTTACAACACAACGGATTTGCTTTTTCTTTTCTTTTGGTTGTACAGTGTCAGGGGGAGAAAATAGCAATCAAACACTTCAAATATAAATACTATTTACAAAAATAAATACGCTTCAAAAGGAAGCCTGTACAATTTCATATGACACAGTTCCAGCTGGAGAGCAACACACCTTTTGAAACATATTAGAGGTTACTGAAGGCACCGATTTCCATTCCAACTATCATGGCTTGGTGCATGTTGTACTAACAAAGAATGTTTATCAGCATCTCCAACAAACCTTTTCACCAAGTATAAAAATATTGCATAGCAAAAACTTTATATATTTACACTTGGTACATTTTGTGCAATAGACAAACATCATCAGGAGCTCAGGAAAGTGCTTCATTACAGGTGACTATTGCTAAAAAAAAAAGAAAAGAAAAAGAAAGTATTGATCTCTTAGAAGTCCTCTTGCATTTGAAGTGGTGAGGAGAGGCACCCTCCCTGCACCTATCTCCAAAGGCTCCATTTTGGGGGAATGCTGCTTTATGCTAATTCCTCATAGGGAACGTTAATGGTAATGTTAGTACCCTGGTGTTACAAAGTGGGGTGGGGAGATGTTAAATTCAATACACACTAAAGGGCTTTTTGTGTGACTGGCAGGAATAATTGCTTGAAAGAGATTTCAGTATGTCTGCCCTTCAATTGCTGAAATTTTAACTGAAACACCTCTTCCCTTGCAACAACTTCAGGTTCTTTCCTGCATCCTCCCAAACACACTGCAAACAAGCACCCAACATATGGCAGAGCTGCAACTTCAAAACAGAGTAGTTTCCAGCAAGGAACAAAACAAACAAACAGACAAACAGAAACCTACATCCATAGAACCTTGGTCAGCACGTCTAATGACCATCCACCTAGCTGTCCATCCAGGCCCCTCAGTCAAGTCGGTCAGATTCCCCAAGATTTATTTGGGTATCCAGCTAACTGCAAAGCTTTAGGAAGTTTCCACATCTAGAAAAGAAAAGGAACCCCTTAGGTTGGCAGCACTGACTTTTCTTAATGCTGGTGAAGGAAGGGGAAATGTTATTTTTAACCTTTACAAGACTGTTTGTCTGATTGGTATTTTAAAGGGAGATAAACGGGGGCCAATAATCCAGGGAAATTCAGTCTGCTACAAAGCATCCTGAATTACCAAATGCCAATACTGCTGTAACAGGCAGATCCAAGCTTCCAATTAAAGCTGAAAAGGGACTAACTCTGCTACTCTCGCAAACGCAGGAAAGGAGGGATAATATCACAAATATATCCTCTCCTAGTTTCTTATCGTCAGTCCCGACAGAGACAACCAGGCAGAACCTAGGAAGGAGTTATCAGAACCAGGGCTAAGATGGCCACTGGGCTGAAGTGGGGAGGGGGCATGTCCGCTGGACATCAGCCCTGCAGTGCAAAGACACTTAATCAGGGCCTATCACATGCAGAACCCGAAGTTTGGGTTTAATCTGGGTCGAGTTCCAGCTGCAGCTGCTGTGCACCAATGCAAGGGTGTGAATACACAGAACTCCATGAGGAGCAGCAGTTTCTGTGAGCATCTTAATACCTATTCTCTAAAAGCAGATCCAGACCACAGGGTTAAAATATATATATATCATATATTTCCTCACCCCAGGGAATCCTGGGAACTGTGGCTCTGGGTGGCAGGGATCTTTTCCTCAGAGAATGCTCAGCACCCTCACCAAACTATTAATTCCCAGGATCTGGCGGAGAACAGGGTAAGATAGTGAAATTGATATAGCAGCAGTATAGATTTGTAGTATAGATATGTCCTCACTAGCATAGAAAAAGCTACTCTGTGTTGCATTCTATATATATCATTGGTATCCACGTGTCATACACAGTGTGTAGCATAGGGACAGAGTCAGGCCATTAGTCCACTAGCTCAATATTGTCAATACTGACTTGGCAGTGGCTCTTGAGAGTTTCATGCAGGGGTCTTCCCCAGCCCTACCTGATGCCAGGGATCAAACCTGGGGTGTTATGCATGCAGAGCACTGAGAGCAGGCGCTCTGCAAATTGTCTCAAAAATGGCAGCCATGACCAATTTTCTGTTGTATTCATCCTTATTCACTGTTTAGAATTATTTGATGACCGCTTTGGATACCCAACATGTTACATGATGTTTTGGAATATTTTGTGATGTTTTATACTATTTATTTATGTATAACTTATGGTTTGTTTGCATTTTCTTAGACTTATGTTAAAATAAAATGTTGCCACTGTCTGTGGAGAAGGTCCTGATAATGAGGCCTTCAGTGATACTTCAGCCTTGCAGCCGTACATTTTATTCTTTCTATGCAGAACTGCCATTGCACTCAAAATAATTGTAGCTTAAGATACAAATTCAAGGACCGTCCATCTTCACTTTCACAATGAACTTTAAACTGTACAGTTTTCTATGGCATGGCTCCACAAAGCAACTTCACCTGAGCAGCAAATGTTTCATTCAGCACAACCACCATTCTGAGGTTGCAATTAAAGCGCCGCCCCCCCCTGCCCCCTACTTTTACCTTTTTCCAGATTTCTGCTGGGCAGCTACTATACGCAACTTTCCTCCACAATTGGAACAATGAGAGTAGGGTTTCCCACCATGCTTTGGAATATTCCAGCACTGAAAACACCGAATTCTGTACTTTTTGTACCTGGAAAAACAAAATCCACTAAGTTGGTTAAGTCATGTGGTTGGTCATTCCATTGACTGACGACTGACTGATTAATTGAGGTCTGTTGTCACTTTTATAACTTATAGTAACCTCTCCCCCGCTGCTCTTATCTCCCAACTCATCCCAAATGTCATGAAAGTGGGGTACCGTATTTTCCGTCTATAAGACGCCCCCATGTATAAGACGCCCCCCACTGGGCAGTTTCGCAACCGGGCGGTTTTCTCCTCGGCTTACTTCCGTGTATAAGACGACCCTCAATTTTTAGTCTAACAATTTTAGGAAAAAGTATAGTCTTATACATGGAAAAATACTGTATCTTGTTTTTCAACAGTGGGTGTGAAATGCCAGGTGGGTCAAAAAGAAAAGATGCCCCCTTTCTCCGAACAGCAGGCTGAAGATCCCAGGTAACAGGATATGGGAAGGAAGACGGAAGGTGACATATATTATGACCCATCTGTCTGGTGCTGGGGGCTCCACTATGCAGAGGGACATTGGCTCTTCCTGTCTGTGCTGCGGCCTGTTAATGTGGTAACCCATCCTTCGTTACATCTGGTTTCTGCACAGTGGTAACCTTTAAACCGGGATGGGGGAACGTTGGCCCTCCAGATTTTGTTGGACTCCTCAACTCCTATTAGCCCCAGCAAGCATGGCCAAGGGTCAGAGATGATGTGAGCTGTAGTCAACAACATCTGGAGGGGCACAGGTTGTCCACCCCTGCTCTAAACCCTTTATGATGGAAAAACGTCTATGAAATATCCTATGATATTTTAGCAGTGCTAAGTACCTAATGCCACAAGCATTGCAGAGAGGGGTCCCGTCTTCAGCATCTCTCCATAGTGGTGTTTTCCTGGTCTTGCAAGAAGCACAACGTTTATTTCCTTGAAAGCAAAGGGCAATTGGGTCAAATAATTTGCCTGAGCACCTTGGGGTAATTGCATCTGCTGACAGCATTAAAACTAAACCCTGCCCTGTAGTTTCCCTCTCACTCAAACATGCTTATCACTGGACAGATGTTCGAGGTGTTTGCTTTTTAGCTTCGCATTTTTTAAAGGCACCTTTTAATATTTGGGAGAAATCCTGTTGCCATAAATATTTCAGAATTGTGTTCATCATACAATAACATGCTGAATTTTGGTGACTTTGAACACATTTTTTTTAGAATGCTGGACATTTCACAGATCAAGGCACACTTTATATAATAATACTTGGCATTAATATAGAGCAGTGTTCTCCAACCTTGGGTCCCCAGATGTTTTTGGCCTACAACTCCCAGCATGCCCCAGCCAGTTGGCTGGGGCATGCTGGGAGTTGTAGGCCAAAAACATCTGGGGACCCAAGGTTGGAGAACACTGCTCTAGAGCATCTCCAATGTCCAAAGTGTCTCCCTCATGTATCTTTTTTTCAATAATCATTACAAAGAGCCCGATAAAGCAGTCAATTTTTATTATCCCCATACTGCAGGTGAAGGACTATGGTTGAGTGAATACTGTCTGGCTTAAAATCACTTAAGACGCAATCCTATGCCTGTTTATACAGAAAAATCTACAACTCCCAGCATTGTGGCCAAGGCCATAGTTGAACTGGAGAGTTCCTGGCTCACCGTTCATACTATATGACTATGAAGCCCAGCAAATTGGAGGGAAAGTTAACTCCGCACATCCTCAGAGGCACTTGCATTTGAGCAAAATGCACTCGTGTCCCATTCCATACACTCTGGGGAGCGATGCTTAATGTGAGCCAGGGCCCTCTAGGTTCAGCCCTGCAACCCAGCATTCCCCAACCTGCTCTCCTCCAGATGTTTCGGACTTCAGCTCCCCTCAGCCCCAGCCGGAATGGCCAATGGTCAGAAATGCTGAGGGTTGTAGTCCCAAACATCTGGAGGGTGCCAGCTTGGGGAAGGTTGCCTGGACCCATTGGGCAGAATCTAATGGGATTTCATAGATTCATAGAGTTGGAAGGGGCCTACAAGGCCATCGAGTCCAACCCCCTGCTCAATGCAAGAAGCTAGAGGAGCGGGTCTCCCATCCAAGTAATAACCAGGCCTGACCCTGCTTAGCTTTCACACTCAGACAAGCTGAGCCAGCGTGAGCCACAGGCCTGTATGCTTATGCCCCCGCCAATTCTTTTCCACCCTGCCTATTCCCTTCCAATTGCATTGTACCAGCAGGCCCCACACAAGGGAGATTTAGCACTTCCTAGTGGAAGCCCTGAAACAAGCGGAAACATCCCCTTATGCAAGTTCCGTTGACCTGCCTCCTTCCAGAAACGAGCATTTCTGCTCGTTTCCGGTTGCCCCGGAAGTGCTATATTGCTGTTGCACAAGTGGCGGTGGCCAATTGCACAATGCAATCTGCAGGGCAGAAGAGAATTGACAGGGTAGGAAACACCCCATTGGATTCTGCCCATTGAATGCCAGGGCTCAACCATGTAAAATGTTAAGTAATCCAGAAGAAAGCCACTAAGCATGTGCAGACTAGCTGTGTCCAGTTAAGTGGCTTTTGCCTGATCCAGCGGGTTTCTGTGCCCCATGCATAGGTCATTAGGTTTGAATTAACACTTAATTCTAAGTTCTCCCGAGAAGAATTGGAATTATTTCATAGTGCAATTTAGGATTTCGAGGTGCCATCTGCCAAGTTCTTCTGTTCAACTGACATGATCCGACAGGCTGATTCAGACTATGTGGCAGCCAGGTTCCACTAGCATTTCCAGCGGTAAACCCATAAAACGTTTAGAGGAGATGTACATATCTAAACCCATCTAATCACAGCCACCAATGGGGCCCCCTGAGTATTTAGAGAAGCACATCTCCCCCTCACATTTGTGTGTCTAGTGCAGCAAACACCAGTGGAACCTGGCTGCCACATGAAATGGTTGCTGAGGTTTAATTAGGCGAGGAATCCATTTTTTTCCTCACACTCCCACTTTAAAAACAAACGAACACTGCCTTTACAAACAGGTGTAATTGGAACTGCACACAGTGGTTTGCTAGAGAAATACTATATGTTTGGCAAGTGAAACAAGACATTCCCAATATACTGCCTGTTAGTTGAGATCATATTCTAAAAGTATAATGATCAAACATTAGACTCATAAGGTTATGTTCATGTTGCCAAGCTCTCTGGTGGCCCAAATATCTTCAGGATGCCATGCAGGTGAGCCATCCCAGTTCTGCCCTTTGCCATCCATTCCTGTGCCACAGAAGCTTATTTGCTCAGTGCTGTGCTCAGTGATGCTACCCACTGATGGTGTAACAGGGCTGACCCCACCCTGCTCCATCGGAGCAACATTCGGCTTGGCTTACAAAGCCAGCACAGAACCCTAGGTCATGACATCGTGATGACAGTACAGATTACTGCAACCAATCAAGACACTTAATTTCCTAATCAATAACTTAAAGCAGTGTTCTCCAACCTTGGGTCCCCAGATGTTTTTGGCCTACAACTCCCAGCATGCCCCAGCCAGCTTTATATAATAATACTTGGCATTAATATAGAGCAGTGTTCTCCAACCCTGGGTCCCCAGATGTTTTTGACCTACAACTCCCAGCATGCCCCAGCCAGTAGCTGGCTGGGGCATGCTGGGAGTTGTAGGCCAAAAACATCTGGGGACCCAAGGTTGGAGAGCCCTGACTTAAAGCAAGAATGCACAACCATTTTGTCTGCGTGTGCTGCTGGGTCAGCGGCCACGCACACATGTACATATACATACAGACACTTCCCAACAATCCTGATACAGATTATTCTTTCCTCGCTGTCTGAAGATCTCTGGGGCAGGGAGCAGAGCCGCCCTTCTCTCCACCCAATCCTGCACTGCTCCTGATGCAAATCACTTTCCTCATTGCTAGCAGCAGCAGCAGCAGGAGGAGGAGGAAAAAAAGCCATAGGTATCAGGATCACTGGGGGAGGGATTAGAGAGTACCGGCAGCAATGGGGAAATTAACAGTGGGAGGAATTTGGCGGTGGCTGCATGGGTTTCATAGATTTCATAGAGTTGGAAGGAGCCTACAAGGCTATCGAGTCCAGCCCCCTGCTCAATGCAGGAAACTAGAGGAGGGGTCTCCCATCCAAGTAATCACCAGGCCTGACCCTGCTTAGCTTTCCACACTCAGACAAGCTGAGCCAGCTGTAAGCCACAGGCCTCATGGCCTCAGGGCAGCCATGCTGGCCCACAGGTGGTGCACCCCCAACTTAAAGAATCAGACCCACTGCTTTGCCTGTTCTTACTATATTGTCTAGCCCTTGGATTGCCTTCTGCTGATGATAAACTGAATGGATTGCAACATGGTTTTGCCTTCAGAATCTCAAATATTATGAATCGATATTACAAGTATTTACTGCCTAAAACGTTAACATACTGTGGGTAGAGAGACTTCCTTCTTCCTCCTCCGAACTGCCAGCTCTGTACTCTTCTCTTGCTAAAGGGGCTCGGCGTCTTTTCCTAAATTTTCCACTGAACACAGATTAGATGTGTAGTATTTAGATCTGCTTTAAAAAAAAATCTGAATTCCAAACTATTTTATATACCTTTATACACTGCCCTATTCCTAAGATTCAAGAGGACCAACAACCTTTCCTTATCACACATATCTTCATAATTACTCTGAGACAGATCACCATTATCCCCATTGTACAGACTGGGGAAACAGAGGCAGAGTGACAAGTTACACATTCAAAAACAGTCTATGCCTGAGCAGGGGATTTTGGACCTGTGACATCTCCTAGCCTAGAACCTAGATCAAAGCCTCCATACTATCCACTTCAATAGTTTACAGAAGAGCAATGAAAATAAGTGAGAAGTGAACTCTGAATGTTATTACACAATGCATATTTTTAAATGTAAATATTAATGAAAGCCTATAGGGTTTTAGAAAAGTTTGGCCCACAACATTTGAGCCTATAGACCTACTTGGGAGTAGGTCCCATTGAACTCACTAGGAACTGCTAAGCAAATGTGCATAGGATCAGACTACAAGGAGTACATCTGTGCCTCTCGTGCTTAATGTGGGAAAGAACATGGAAGAAAAATCAAATTAATATCACATCCAATGTGGGTTTCATAGTGGCTTTTGGAGTCAATTAAAGATAAAGCCAATTTAAGCTTTACATATGAAAATGTCCAGTCTTTACTCTAGTTTTATCATATTCCTGCCTTATTATCTGCTCTGCATTCACTCTTACAACAACACCAGCACATCTGGAACAGTGTTCCACATCTGGAACAGAGAGCCAGTGTAGCGTAGTGGTGAGAGCGTTGGACTGGGACTCGGGAGATCTGGGTTCTAGTCCCCGCTCAGCCATGAAACTCACTGGGTGACTTTGGACCAGTCCCTGACTCTCAGCCTAACCTACCTCACAGGGTTGTTGTGGGGATAAAATGGAGAGGAGGAGGAGGATTATGTAAGCCATCTTGGGTTCCTTGCAGGAAAAAAGGCGGGGTATAAATATAATTAATTAATAAATAAACATAACCCATGATTCAATAATATCTGATGAACATGTCAAGTGAAAAGGAAAATAGTTTTCTTTTCTTGGAGGTCTACATGATCATACTTTTTACTCCTGATAACAATTGAATCATTGCCCACCATAAAATGCTACTGAATAAACACCACTTTTATAAATGAAGAATTAAATTCATTTAGGGCACAATCCTAAGCATGCTTAGACAGAAAAAAGCCTACAACTCCCAGCCAGTTGTAGGCCTTTTTTCTTGTGTAAACATGCATAGGGTTGCACCCTTAAAATACATACTGTAGACCAGAGAACATAAGTGAAGAAGCATAATTAAATCACAGAAAGTGCTTGTGAGTACAGGACAGTTTTACAAATATGTTATTTATTGGGATAATTAAATGCAGATGAACTAATCCCATTTCAAGCAAAGCAGAGAAAATGCCTCTCTCCACAAATCAGAATTGATCCAAGATATGCATATATCCCAAAAGGAGCATACTTCTGTCAGAATGTGTCTCCTCAGTATAACCTTCATAGCTTATAGATCAATCCTATACATGTCTACTGAGAAGCAAGCCCTATTGAGTTCAATAGGGCTTACTCCCAGGTAAGTAGGTATAGAGTTGCAGCCCTAAGAGCCCAGCTAAGGCAAAATATATGTACAAACAAAACTCAACATACAAACCACATGGAATCACTGGAGCTTGGAAGGTGTTGGTGGAGATGACATAGCACAAGATAGAACCACCCACTCCATGCATTAAACCAGAGGTGGACACAGAAATCTGTTTTGCAGGATCTACTTTGCTTTTTTACTAGAACATTGAGATTCACCAAGCAGAGCCTGGTACAAAAGACATACACATAGAATTAAAGAATTCTGAGCCCGGGGGAATTTGTTCTGAGAATTGGACTGAGCTCAGAGTCCTCCCACACAAAAATCGATCCTGAAATGAACCCTTCTTAATTTCAGTAGTATACCTAACTGGGTGGGTGGGTGGGAGTGGGGAGATATGTTATTGTTGCCATTGTTAAACAAATTGGGAGTCCAAAATCATTTCTGATCTACTGCAAATCACCCAGAGATCTACCAATAGATCCTGATCTACCTTCTGCCCACCCCCACCCCCACATTAAACCACTTTCACACCACTTATCTTTTCTGCAGGATTAACCCACCTCATCTGGGCTCAGGGCATGCCACAAAAAGGGAATAGCAAGGAAGATGGCTCCATGCCAAAGGCCCTTCTCTTCTCCCTTGTAGTTAAAGAAGAGTTTTGTCGGTTGCCACACATTTTGTGAGAGGGGGATCATAGAATCATAGAATCATAGAAAAGTAGAGTTGGAAGGGGCCCACAAGGCCATCGAGTCCAACCCCCTGCTCAATGGATATGGAAAGTGGATAAGAAAGTAGTACAAAAATCCAGAATCTGATTTTGTGAGAGGGGAATATGGAAAGTGGATAAGAAAGTAGTACAAAAATCCAGAATCTGATTTTGTGAGAGGGGGATATGGAAAGTGGATAAGAAAGTAGTACAAAAATCCAGAATCTGATTTTGTGAGAGGGGGATATGGAAAGTGGATAAGAAAGTAGTACAAAAATCCAGAATCTGATTTTGTGAGAGGGGGGATATGGAAAGTGGATAAGAAAGTAGTACAAAAATCCAGAATCTGATTTTGTGAGAGGGGGATATGGAAAGTGGATAAGAAAGTAGTACAAAAATCCAGAATCTGATTTTGTGAGAGGGGGGATATGGAAAGTGGATAAGAAAGTAGTACAAAAATCCAGAATCTGGTTTTGTGAGAGGGGGGATATGGAAAGTGGATAAGAAAGTAGTACAAAAATCCAGAATCTGGTTTTGTGAGAGGGGGGATATGGAAAGTGGATAAGAAAGTAGTACAAAAATCCAGAATCTGGTTTTGTGAGAGGGGGGATAAGGAAAGTGGATAAGAAAGTAGTACAAAAATCCAGAATCTGATTTTGTGAGAGGGGGATATGGAAAGTGGATAAGAAAGTAGTACAAAAATCCAGAATCTGATTTTGTGAGAGGGGGATATGGAAAGTGGATAAGAAAGTAGTACAAAAATCCAGAATCTGATTTTGTGAGAGGGGGATATGGAAAGTGGATAAGAAAGTAGTACAAAAATCCAGAATCTGATTTTGTGAGAGGGGGATATGGAAAGTGGATAAGAAAGTAGTACAAAAATCCAGAATCTGATTTTGTGAGAGTGGGATATGGAAAGTGGATAAGAAAGTAGTACAAAAATCCAGAATCTTGGGGGGATGGGGATCCAAAATCCAGAGTTAGGCAATACCTTTACTAGGAACAGCCAAAATGCCATAACAGATTGTGCAAGCTTTCAAGTTCTCCAGAACTCTTAATCAGGCCAGGTGGTAGAAGAGGCAGGGGATTGGGAAAGGGAAAGGAAAGTGAATCAATTAGGCAGGATCTTGTGGCCATGATGAGGTCTGCAGTACAGACTCTTTCCAAAATGGTGATTGCGGACTGATGAGTCACTGTAGGTGTTGCAGGTATCAGATAACACACCTAGCAATCTGGGACAAAGAAGCAATGGCTGACACCTCCCCCCCCCCATTCCTGAAAACATAAAGCCTGGCTTAGTCCCCCACCCACCCAAAAAAAATATCTGGATTTTTTTTAGTCAGGGACTAGCATGGCTATCTTTGTTTTTTATGTGACTACAAAAAATAATAATAGTAGTAGACTGCCTCATTCTAGGAATATACAGTACAAGAGCGAGAATCCCTTTCCCAGTGTTTCCTTCCTCCCAAACAAAATCACTTTAAGAGTTAAAAGAGGACTGGGGAGAGATCACGAGAGCCTTTTTGGAGGCTGTGAAATGACTGTGCCATAGGCTCAGTGGCAGGTTGTATCTTTTTAGGGTCCAATCCGGTCCCTGCTCATCAGTACAGAAGTCCTCGACTACTTTTTTCAACATCTGGATACTCTTAAGGTTTGGCTATACAAGATGACGAGAGATCTGTGATAAGATCTCCAAAACGTTTGGGGATATTGGGTGGGGGGAGTGTTTAAAGGGCTAAATGCAGCCTCTGGGGACCGGGGGCGCTGCCTAAAGGAGAAAGAAGGCTTAACTCTTCGGGGGCGGGGCGCCCCATTTTCCTGATCAGAATCGCACCACTTCCCACGCCCAATAAAACATCAGTACATATTATGTGGCAGGCAAATTAGTCGAGGGACGGAGAAGTCCCCCCTAGGACAGGTTTTGTTGGAATGCCTGGGAACCCCGCGAGCGGCTAGCAGAGTTCTGCCACGGGGTTCCTCGAAGCGCCCTCGTCCAGGATCTCTCTATACCTGCTGTATCGGGGGTTAATGAGGAGCCGACAGCCCTCGGGACTGCTCTGACAGAGACGCAGCTGCATTTGAAAGGCCACCCCTTGGAAGGCCGGGTCCAGGCGCTCGCAGCTCCGCCTAGGTCTCGGCTGCTTGCGGGAGACTCTCCTCCTGACCCTCGGAGGCTCATGCTTGTTGTAGGGCGCGCTAGTCCCTTGCAGCTGCGCCGCCCTGGGCTCTTCCACACAGGCTGCCCACAGACGGTTGCTGCGGTGGCCTTTGGAGAGGGCGGCGGCGGCGGCGGCGGCGGCGGGGATCTCTTGCGCAGCCCCAGGGGGCTCGATCCGACCTCCAGGCCCTGACTCGAGGTTGGAGCAATGGAGGCTGATGAGGCTCAGGGCATCCAAGGCTCCGAACGTGGCCAGGGCAGGGGAGAAGCAGTCGCCTTGAGGCGCAGCGGCGCTGCGCCTAGGACGCATGGCCACTCGTCCCGCCGGCCGCGGAGGCCTTCCCGAGTTGCTGCTGATCGGTTCCGGCTGGGAGAGGAGCTGGGCAGTCTCCTGCAGGAAGCTGAGGGCTTTGCTGTCCGGGATCTGGAGGCAGCAAGCCATGCTGCTGAAGGGCTCAAACCTGAGAGAGAGAGAGAGAGAGAGAGAGAGAGAGAGGAAAGGGCAGCGCATCAGGCGTGGCCGGAGTGGAGATCGTCAGGTGCGCTTATACTATAGAAATCGCCCTCCGCAACTTCTAAGGGTCGCCCACGGGGAAGATACCTTAGAAAGCAAGAATGCACAACCATTTTGTCTGCGTGTGCTGCTGGGTCAGCGGCCACGCACACATGTACATATACATACAGACACTTCCCAACAATCCTGATACAGATTATTCTTTCCTCGCTGTCTGGGGCATGCTGGGAGTTGTAGGCCAAAAACATCTGGGGACCCAAGGTTGGAGAACACTGCCTTAGAACTTCCAGGCCGGGAGCAGCTCCCCTCTCGCATCCATCCCCATTAACAGTCTTTATTATCCACACACACACACACACACACACCACATGGGACCCTTCAAAATCCAGCGCCAATATAGTTTTTGAATAGCCCCTTCCCACATTTTTTTTTAATCCACAAGACACTCTCCCCCCACCCACCCCAAAAAAACTTATTATCAATGCCCCAATAGGACACTTCTCCTAGAATTGCTTCCCTGAGGAGAGAACCCCCTCGCTCAAATAGCGCTCTAATAAAAGCCTTCATCTGCTCCCACCATCCCATCCAGTTATACTATGGTCCCCCTACGACAGCTCTCCTAGAATCAGGGGTGTCTTTTTCAAGAGTTAAAAGCTTTGGAAAAACATATTTTATTTTTGCAACTAAGGGCACAATCCTATGCGTGGTTAGACAGGGGGGGAAAGGCCTACAATTCCCAGCATGCCCCGCCAGCATGGGAGAGCTGCCTTGGGTTCCTTGCAGGAAAAAAAAAAGGCGGGATATAAATATAATAAATCAATAATAAAAAATAAATAACAAACTATTATAGCATAATAGTCAGCATGCAGAGCCAGAGGGGTTCCAGACCTGGAAAATCTGTTGTAGCAAAAAACAAAATGAGAAAAACAGAGTCCCGTCGTGGCACCTGATGGACTAATGATCATTGTGGCAAAATCTCATATATAGAATCAATGAGTTGGCCAGAAAGATAGCTGTCCCTAAATAGCTAGCCTTCCTCGCTAGGTGGGGCGAGTGCACTCCTAGAACAGGTTTCAAATAAATGAATGGAAAGCCAGTAATGTCCTCATAACCAACAGAAACGTCTGTATTCCTCTTGCCAAACTCCCAAATGACTAGGTGCATTTTAGTGTCTATCTGTGGTTTATAAACATCAGATAACTTGAATACGAAGAGTTATTTTTAAGTTCAGAAGGTTTTAACTCCTCACAGTGAACACCTTCCTCAGATAAATGACAGGGCTTCCTGAGGTAACCCCCGACCCCCTTTAAGTATCCTGCCATGATCACAATCATAATAAGCTGGGGTGGGGTGGGGTGGGGTATGTATCCCCACTCCATGCATCACTTCAGCATAAGGTTTGTCCTGATCTTGAGAAATCCACCCTGAGCAGAGGGATTCTTGGGGTGGGGGGGAGGCCTGGGCAGGTCAGGGGGCAGAATTTGGAGCACTACCCTCTGGGGATGAGACAGCAAGCCTTGTTTTTGTTTTCAGCAGAAAGTTTTCCATGTTGTCAAAAACAGACTTTCATTCTTTAAGTCAGTGTTCTCCAACCTTGGGTCCCCAGATGTTTTTGGCCTACAACTCCCAGCATGCCCCAGCTGGCTGGGGCATGCTGGGAGTTGTAGGCCAAAAACATCTGGGGACCCAAGGTTGGAGAACACTGCTTTAAGTGGAAGCTGACAGGTCAGACATTGAAAAGCCCATTTCCAGAGGAAGTCCTAGTTTCTTAGCTGAAGTGAACCAGGGCCCTGGCTGGGTGGCACACCTGCTGGCACACCCCACTCTGCCCTGAGAAATAGTCTGATGTAGTCTTGAAGCACAAGCTGATGGATCCACTGGTGCCCCTGCCTCGAATCCTCCCGCTGAGGGAAGGACTCCTTCAACAGTTCTTCCTAGCACCTATTAGCGCACACACACACCCTCTCCAGGTGCCCTTCTTATGGGATCGCTCCAAGGAGGCAATTCCTTCATAACAACATAAGGGGAGCCCTGCTGGATCAGGCCAAGGGTCCATCTAGTCCAGCATCCTGTGTTCACACAGTGGCCAAGCGGCTGCTCGGGGGAAACCCACAATCAGGACATGAGGGCAACAGCAGCACCCTCCCGCCCATGTTCTCCACAACTGGTGTACAACTGGTGCCTCCAATACTGGAGGTAGTATATAGCCAGCAGGCCTAGTAGCCATTGACAGGCTTCTCCTCTCCAGGGATTTGTCCAATCCCCTCTTAAGGCCCTCCAAATTCCTCCAACGGAAGCACTTTTCTCCTGTCATCTCTAGGAAGGAACCAATGATTGGCACGTTTCCTTTCCCCTCTGTCAACCCTGCCCACCGCGACCTGAGGCAGCTTCTCCAATTATCTCCCTTTCTTCACCCTCCGCCAACCAACCTCCGGCTGCTTTGGCGGCAGCACCCCGCCTCTTTCCCGGCTTTCACAGCCCAGGGTCGGCTACTCCAACCCCGCCCCAAACTGGAGGCGCCCAACTCCCCGCGCGCGCATCTCCCCTCAAGTTCTGCAGAGGCGCCCACATGTGCGGCCACTCAACCCAGCCCCGGGTTCCCGCCTCCAGGTGCTCGGCCAATGGCAGCCGCCGCTGGCTCGGGCTCGTGCCGCGGAAGGCTGATCCGCGGGGGTGGCGCGCGCAAATCGGCTGCGGAGGAGCCGGTCGGAGCGCCGGACGCTGCGCTTTGGCAGCTCGGGGTGGGTGGGAGAAAGAGTCGGAGGTGGATCGTCCCGCTCTTGCATTTGTGCGTGGATCCGGTAAAAGTCGCACCCGCGCAAGAAAACGGGCTAAGGACCCGACCCCTAAGCTTGCTTACTTGGAAGTAGAATCATAGACAATCCCATTGGTTTCAATGGGAGTTAATGCTTAAATACGTTTGCAATCCTGGGCGAGCTTTCACTTTGAGACTAAGCACCATGATTAGACACATAGGTCCAACAAAGCATGCAAAGGATCGGCCCTGCAGTCCGAGCCTAAAGCCCTTTTTAAATTCAGAAATAAATCCCACTGAGGTTCACAGGATTTACTCCCAGGTAAGAATGCACAGGATTAAAGCAAATCAGCCCAAATCGCAATCCTGTGCATATTTACTCGGAAATCAAGTCCCAGTGAGTTTAGTGGGCTTTGTGCCTAAATTAGCGACCATAGGATTCAGCCGTCATGTGTTTCCCACGGGCGCGCAAAGTTAATTCGGATTCTCCCGTCCGCCGCCGATGGCGGGTGCTCTGGGGACAATCTAGAACGAGGGGCTGCTCCGGATCCTCCCTTCTTTCGGGGGGGGAAACGGACCTGGATCCACCCCCGTTCTCACGAGCAGATGTCACCCAGAGAAACTAACCTGGATTCTCCGCCGGCGGCTGTTTCTGGCCCGACGCCTCCTCCTGCATTGGGGGCCCGGGCGCTGCTAGTCTCGGATTCCAGGCAGGGCGGACACAGCAGCTCCTGCAAGACGGAGAAATCCGGGGGCTGCCCGTCCACGAAAAGCTCCCCCTCCATCCCGGGCGCTCCAGAGGGAGGGGGCGGGTTCCGATCTCCCCACCCCCAGATATCCTTTGCAAGGCGCAGGTGAGGGTCAAACGCAGCTTGCCCGGCGGCCCGGCGAGGGCGCCTAATTGGACACACCTGGGGGGCCCATGGCCGGCAGCCATAAAGGGAGGCGTTCGAGCCCCTTGCTCACTTTTCGGCGGCAGATCGGAAGAGGACGAGATGGCCCGGAGTGGGGCTCGAACCTGGGTGGGTCAAGGGGTTTGTAAATATCCGGGCGGGGGGAGGATAGGTTGAGCTTGAAGGTCGGATTAGCAAGCATCCCTTAGAACTTCTTCTGCAGTCCCTTTTAGAGGCTAAAATACTCTGTCCCTCCTATATCAGCGCCAGTTAGAGGTCCTATGTCTGTTTCGGCAGAGGTAATTTCTGAGGCTCCTCGGTGTTTGTGGTCCAGCAGGAAGGGTCTTGAGGAGGAGACAAATTAGCAGAGGATGGCTCTAGCTGGGGTTGGAACCTCCATGTTCAGAAGCAGTGTACCTCTGAAAAGCAGGTAATGGCAGCAAATGCAGGGGTAGGGAGGGGGCATCACTGCCCCTGCTTTGCTTGTGAACTCAGCTTTCTGTAGGCATTTGGCTGGCTGGTACTGGAATGGAAACAATGCTGGACTAGATGGACTTGGGTCTGATCCAGCAAAGCCACGTTTCAAAATCTGGAGATTTGTACCCAGGTCATTTGAGCCACTAACCCTCATGGCCTCCTTTCTGTGCCCTGATCCACCTAAAATTAGGAATAATGCACCCACAGCATGAACTATGCCTTGTTTTAAACTCCGGATGGGCGAACATTCTGCCAGTGCTTGGCTTGGCTTCCAAAAAGGCCGGGCACTGGGGTGTAAACCCATCAGGAAGTATATAGAAAACAAAGATAGTTGTGCTGGTCCTTGAGGGAAAGAATAAAGAATCCACAATTAGGCAATACTTTGATTAGCACTATCCTAGTTATTGGGACTATCTGGAAGTGATGCTCTTCCTTCTCTATGGTTGTGAGGTCTGACAGTCCCTCTGTGGGGAGGCACAGAGTACATGTGCTGGGGCACTCATGATCATTCCACACATCCCAGTGATGTGTGACCTGGTAGTATGCAGGCATGGGCAGACCTCAGATTTGTGAGATCTACTTTGTTGTTTTTTTTACTAGAACCCCGATGTCTACTAACCAGAGTCAGGTGCAAAACTGTCAATCAGTGTGCGGCACCAATTACCAACTCGTTGCTTCATCTTTCAATTACCATTGGCTCATCTTCCAATGTGATATACAGCACCATTTGACAGCAATGCCCTACTGTACTGCATAGGACAAACAGGCCACCCTCTATGCTCCAACCTTGGGTCCCCCGATGTTTTTGGCCTACAACTCCCAGCATGCCCCAGCCAGCTACACTGGCTGGGGCATGCTGGGAGTTGTAGGCCAAAAACATCTGGGGACCCAAGGTTGCGGAACACTGCTCTATGCAAAAGAATGAATGGACACAAATCTGAGCTTGGGAACGTCCAGAAGCTAGTGGGTGAACATTTCAACCTCCCAGGGAACACTCTGTGACCTTGAAGTGGTTGTTCTTGAACAAAGGAATTTCAAAGAGTGGTATCAATGCAAAATTGTTAAATTACAATTCATCAAGACATTCAACTCTTTCCCCTACGGTTTGAATAAGGACAAAGGGTTTTTAAAGATCACACTTTGTATATTAATCACCATTGCAATGATGTCTGTGTTGTCACCCAACGTTTTGTGAATGGTAACTGCTAAGGAAATTATCACGGTCTGTACTTTTTGTATTTCAATTCCCTCTGACAACAGTTTGCGCGCACACCCCAGTATGAGCATATAAATCTGTCGATTTGAGATTAACTTTATGCATCTGATGAAGTGGACAGTGTCCATGAAAGCTTAGGCCATATAAATTTGTTAGTCTAAAGACGCCACAAGATACTTTAGTTTTGCTGGGGGGGTGGGGTGTTCGCTGCGACAGATTAACAGGGCTACCATTCTGGAGATGGTTGCATTTATAAGGTTTACTTTATTTCAGTTCATTCATTTATTCCCAACATTTCCTCTAAGGCAGTGTTCTCCAACCGTGGGTCCCCAGATGTTTTTGGCCTACAACTCCCAGCATGCCCCAGCCAGCTACGCTGGGAGTTGTAGGCCAAAAACATCTGGGGACCCACAGTTGGAGAACACTGCTCTAAGGAGCCCAGGGTGGCGTACAAGGTTCCCTCCCTCCTCAAGTGTATCCTTGCAACAACCCTGTGAGGCGAGAGAAAACCATGAGTGTGTAAGGTCATGGCCCATTCAAGGATTGTTTCAGCGCGTGTGTGTGTCCAGATGACATCCTCTTCCATGTGTAGCCCTCCTGTGTTATTTATATTTATTTATCGCCCATCTGGCCGGCAACCGGCCACCCTGGGCGATGTACATAGAATAAAAACAATAAAATACATTTAAAACAATATAAAAATTTTAAAATCTTAACCCACCCCATATTCCCGCCTGAACAACCAGGTTTTTAATGAGCGACGGAAGCTCAGCAGAGAGTGGGCATGGCGGAGTCACTCGGGAGAGAGTTCCACAGTACGGGGGCTGCCACAGAGAAGGCCCTCTTCCTTGTCCCCACCAGTCTAGCTGCTCTGGCTGAAGGGACAAGGAGAAGGCCATCCGTGGCAGATCTTGTTGAGCGGCCCAGTTGGTGTTGCTGGAGACGCTCCTTGAGATAGACTGGACCGGAGCCGTATAGGGTTTTAAAGGTCAAAACCAACACCTTGAATTCGGCTCGGCAAGCAACTGGTAGCCAGTGCAAATCCTTCAGCACTGGCGTGATGTGATCCTGCCGGCGGCTGCCTTTAACCAGGCGAGCCGCCGCGTTCTGTACCAGCTGTAGCTTCCGAACCGTCTTCAAGGGTAACCCCACGTAGAGCGCATTACAGTAGTCTAGGTGTTGCTGCGTCCCGTCCCCCCTTTTTTTAAAAACGGGGAAATGCATTAAGGATGAAATAGCTGCACAATGCCTTTTGACTGGCAGTACTAGAAGCACCCCTCTTGTCTGGAAGCACCTTGGGTTTAAAGATGGGATTTGAACAGGTCTCCATCGTACCACACTGTACTATTCTACACTGGAGTGAACTACAGATCAGGGATTCCAACAGCCTAGTTTAGACCGGGAAAGTCTTTGTTGCTATTGAGAGTCAAACTCTTGTTGACGTAGTGCAGATCATCCCACAACCTGCCAGTGGATCTAGCTCAGTGTTCTCCAACCGTGGGTCCCCAGATGTTTTTGGCCTACAACTCCCAGCATGCCCCAGTTAGCATAGCTGGCTGGGGCATGCTGGGAGTTGTAGGCCAAAAACATCTGGGGACCCAAGGTTGGAGAACACTGAGCTAGCTTATCTTCTGTCCACCTCTGTCTGGTCTAGCGTTGGGTACAGAAGGACCCAGGTTCAAATCTACACTCAGCCACAAATGTTTCTCACCTGAACCTATGTACTTCTCAGGCTTCTTATGAAGACAAAACAGTCATCAGCCCACGCCCCTCCCTTGCTTTTGTTGCCCGCTGTAAGCCTTGGATAGTGGTGGACTATAAAGCTCTGCATATCAGAGATTACATTACTCACACCTTTTCCTCATAATATGTATATATCGCTGGTCAGCACTAAGTTGTAGATTCCCTTCTTCCGATTCATTCTTCATGCATCTGGAAAGCTACATTTTATGAAGGTAAAAACAGCCGCCGCGACCTGCTTGTACATCTTTACTGAGACAAACCAGAGGGAAACGTGGAGCAGGTGTACCCTCTTTCCGGTGCTTGTTAGGCAACACAAATTGCAACAGAAACAGATTTTGAACACACTTTGCCACAGTCAAATGGCAGAGGAGAGACAAGGCAGACCCAACATAGATTAAAGCACTGCTTATACAACAGGAGAAAACACGGAAACGGAGCTAGAAAGAATACAACCAAGGTGCTTGTGAGAATAACCCACAATTCCCCGCTTCTTTTCCTCCATGCAGTCAAAAGTACCTTACAGAACCCTGTATCCCTTTACTAAAAGACCGCAGCTACTGTGTAGGAACTGCTCATTCCCCCATGAAACACCTCCTATTTTGTTGCCTGCAAGGCTCAGGGGAAGAACTATTCGAAAAGAGGGATGTTCTCCTCCCAGCATCCTCCTCGTGCCATGAATGAGGCTATGCTTAATCCAGTGATGGCTTATGGAAGCTTGAGCCTTATGTGTAGCTGTATTTGGCTGATCCAAAATTCCTTCCTCAGCACCATCCTCTTGCTCACGGAGCAAATTCCGTCTCTCTTTTTAAAAGAATCATGTCTACTTCAACCACACCCCTGCGCTTGCTCTCTAAAGCCTGCTTAACAGATTCAGATCAGCCTCACTCTGGAGATCAGTCCAGCCCTTGGGCTTCAGTGGGGCTTGGGGACATGCCCATCCACATAAAAGTTCCTGGTGATCTTGGGGAGGGTAAACTTAGCTCCTTCTAGTTCTTTGGTGAGGATGACCTGGCAGCCCAAGCGGGAGTTCTCTTGAAGCAGTGGTGCCATGTCCAACATATCCTCCTCCCTAGGAAGAGAAGAGAGGCGAGACATGCCAGGAATTATTTATTATTACAATTCATATCCTGATTTTCTAACATTCCGAGGCAGGTAACAGTAACTGTTTTAAAAAAGCTGTAACAATAAGATGGAAAAGAAAAGCAGATAAAAACAATCAGTCATAAACACCAAACAGTGGCCACATAAAACATATTAAAAGGAGTCATACACTTAAAAAATAGTCAGCTTGGCATGCCAAAAGCCCAGCTAAAGGCTTTGCTTGACAGGCGGAGGACATCAGAGAGCAGGCTAAACAGGCCTCCCTAGGGAGGGAATCCCAAAGCTTGGGCACAGCCACTGAGGTGGTTTAAAATGTTATCTGATTAATTAACTAAGGCTGCAATCCTATGGTTCCTGGGAGGGCATCCCAGGGATCATGGGATCTTTTAGGATATCCCCAGACAGGGGCAGATAAGAGAGGTCTGTCCTTGGAGAGGGAAAGTCAACCTTGCAAGCCGGTCTCTGTGAGCCTGTGCACAGGTCTGCAGCTGGCCCTTCTCCCATGTCACACAGAGAGAGAGAGAGAGAGAGAGAGAGAGAAAGGAGGCATGCCACTGGTATGCTGGCAGAGCAGGAGTGGCCAACCCCCTTCCCGTCTTCCTGTGCCACACTGCTGAGATGGCTCATGTCACGTAGCAGCAAAAATAAAATAACTGGCAAGCTGCCACTGAGATTCAGTGGCAAACTGCTCCAGAACCTTAAAAAGGATAAATGTAGCTTGTTTCCTAGCTAAATTTGTCCTTTTAAAGAATCTATATAGCAGTTTGCTGCTAAATTTCAGTAGCAAGCCACAATTTCTTTCCCCACCACCGCAGTGCATTAGCAGGAGTGCAGCCCACAGGGAGGGAAAGTGGCCCCTGAAGTTGCAGGGAGTATACCTGCCAATTTCTTCAGCCTGGGGGACAGCTAGCCCCTTCCCAGCCATGCTGCTCCAAGCAAGGATCCCGGCCCCCTAACAGTTTGGCCAAGTAGGGTCTAAAAGAGCCTTCCACAACCTGGTGCCCTCCAGATCTTTTGGATTTCAGCTGCCATCAGCCCCATCCAACACGGCCAATGGTCAGGAATGCTGGGAGTTGTAGTCCAAATCACCTGGAGGGCACCAGACCCTGGGGAAGGCTGCTCTAGACATTGGCCATTGGTACTATGAGAGAGAGCCAAGAAGTCTCCTACCGTTCATCAGGGGTGGGAAGCTTGTCCACGATGTCATGGCTCACATAGACGTGACAGGTAGAGCAGGCCAAGGAAGCTTCACAGGCACCTGTGAAGGCAAGAGACAGAGGCAGTCGCCTGGGGGAGGTCAGCAGAAGAACAGCCCCAGTGCTCAGAGATTGGCTCGGTACAACCTGTGCTGTCTTTGATGGAGCAAAACAGGCTGTGTGTACCTCTCTGACCACCTGGAATTCCAGAAAGTGTGTCTCATCATCACAGAGCTAGAAATAGGTAACCAAACGGATGCAGCGGTTGTGGCACCTTTGTCATGAGGAAATGCTAACGCCTTTGTGTCTTAAGTCATCTCCCCGCCCCCAAGCTTAGAGAGGGGGCATGATAGCGATTTTAATACACTAACGAAGAATGCAAAGCAAGTGGATACGGTTTTTCTCCCTCTCTTGTTCTACTAGAACCCAGGGTCACCTGATGTTCTTGTTTTGTTTTTTTAATTGGGTCACCTGATGAAATTGCTAAATTGCATAAGTGACTTAGGGCGCACTCCTATGCATGATTAGAGAGAAATATGTCCTACTACTCCCAACATTCCTGCTGGGAGTTGTAGGACTTATTTCTCTCTAATCACGCATAGCACTGTGCATAGCTACGCTGGCTGGGGCATGCTGGGAGTTGTAGGCCAAAAACATCTGGGGACCCAAGGTGGGAGAACACTGCCTTACACGATTCAACAAAGAGTTTTGCGGCACCTTAAAGACTAATACTGGCATCAGCCTTGGTGGACTATAGTCCTCTTCATCAGGTACATGGAGTGTTATCGAGAGCTTCGGGTATACATACAGCAGTACATATTTTGGGCAGAAAATTATGAACAGTAAGCTCAGAGGGAAATGGAAATGCAGGAAGTACTGACGCTGACGCACTTCCCCCCTCATCCCTCCCAACCCTGTGTACTGCATATATGCGCCTGAAACTCTCAGCACCACTTTATGCATCCAGCCACAAGTGGACTGTAGCCTGCAAAAGTTTCTGCCATCATAAATACGTTAGCCTTTTAAAGTGCCACAAGATTCTTTGTTATCTTCGCTACCCCTCTGGAAATTATACAATTCACCAAGACAAGTTGCAAAGATGGCCACCGGGTTAGACCCGTCCTTCAGGTATTTGTCTAACAAGGGCTGATTGCCATGATGGCTCAATGGTACTGGACACCAGTTGTTGGCGGGCAAACAGTGGGGGAGGGCTATGGCCTTCATGTCCTGCTTGTGGGCTGCCTATTGGGGCATCTGGCTTCCCACTGTTAGAAACGGGGTGGTCCAATCCAGGAGGGCTATTTATTTATTTATTTCTTAAATTTATTAATCGCCCATCTGGCCGGCCACCCGGGGCGATGTACAGTTAAAACAACACAATAAAACACGATAATTAAAACAGTATAAAAAATTCTTTTAAAACCCTAACCCACCCCATATTCCCACCTGAACAGTTGTTTTTAATGCACGGCGGAAGCTCATCACGGAGGGGGCATGGCGAAGGTCACTAGGGAGGGAGTTCCATAACGTGGGGGCCGCCACAGAGAAGGCCCTCTTCCTAGTCCCCACCAGCCTGGCTGCTCTGGCTGATGGGATAAGGAGAAGGCCGTCCATGGCAGATCTTGTTGAGCGGCCTGCTTGATGTTGCTGGAGGCGCTCCTTGAGATAAACTGGGCCGGAGCCGTGTAGGGTTTTAAAGGTCAAAACCAACACCTTGAATTTGGCTCGGCAAGCAACTGGTAGCCAGTGCAAATCCTTAAGCACTGGCGTGATGTGATCACGCCGGCGGCTGCCCTTAATCAGGCGAGCCGCCACGTTCTGTACCAGCTGAAGCTTCCGAACCGTCTTCTAGGGCAACCCCACGTAGAGCGCATTACAGTAGTCTAGGCGAGACTATTCTTACGACATACCTTCTAGGTCAATGCCATGTCTCTGAGCCAAGCGCAGCACATCATCCCCAACTCTGCCTTGCACTGGGATCCTTTCCCCAGATCGGTCTATGAACACCACGTTCACTCTGAGGCAGAAGAAAAAAGCATAGACATACCCTCAATCCATGGGCCTCCCATAACTGTCAGATGCTAAAAAGCTACAAGCATGATTGTACAGTATCTAATAGCTGGAACAGATTTTGAATTCCAAACCATTTCACTTAAGAAAGGAAAGCCAATTCACTTTCTGGGTTTTAAATGTTCAAACAATTAACTGGCTCCATTTACACACTTCTACTTTAAAACAGGGTGTGCATCCACACCTATTGGGTTTTGAAGGGAGGCATATGGACCCAGTGGGCAATCAACACACATGCACCCAAGGCAGTCCTTCCTGACTTGGCCCTGGCGATGCACACTAGAGACAGCAAGCGATAACCTGTGTGAGACCGGAATAGGCTGAAGAGCTGGCACAGAAAGAGTTGCACTGTGAGCTAAGCAGACAATAGGACCCGGCTTATCCTGTTTCCTGTGTTTCTGGTTAGCACACAGATGTACCAAATCCAAAGCATGGGAAGCAGCCATCTGGACCTTCCCATACAGAATTTAGGCCCAATGGGAGATTCTTGCCACCACCGTGTCTAATTACACTACCTATGCTATTCACCAATTACATTGTGCCATGGCTCCTCATTGGGCCTACAGAGTCTACAGCAGTGTTCTCCAACCTTGGGTCTCCAGATGTTTTTGGCCTACAACTCCCAGCATGCCCCAGCCAGCAACGCTGACTGGGGCATGCTGGGAGTTGTAGGCCAAAAACATCTGGAGACCCAAGGTTGGAGAACACTGGTCTACAGTAAAGAAACACACATACAGTAAAGAAACACACCCAGCAGACACACAAAGAAAATTCAAGATTAGTTTGATCCCAGAAAAGTACATTTCCTGATACTCACACTTCAGCCGCAGACTTCTCATCTTCTGCTTGAAAGGCCACTGGAAGGGGGGGGGGGGAAAAACAAAACCCACACACATAGCATTATCAACATTCATCAGTAACATGTGGCTTGAACATGTTTGCTCTAGTGGCCCTGAGATGCATGGAAATAGTTCTCCAACTGTAATACCCTATGAGTTGCACTGAGCTGTTGGGAGGGGTCCATCCCAAAATGCAATGTGCTGCTCTGGCCAATTTGTCTGATGCCTTCACAAATGCTGATTGGATGTTTTGTCTGTTCCCAGTCCTATTCCTCCTGTTATCCTGCGCAGGGGCAGAGAAATATTCTTAGCTGTACAAGAGTAGCTTTTGCGCTTCTAATGGAGGGTAAAAAAATGAGAAAATCCACATTTAAAACATGCAAATAAATGTTAATGAAAACGCAAGATTCCATATTCTGAACTAGAATATCTGGGCAAATGCTAAGTAGTGTTGCTGGAATAGTGCAGCCACGCTGGCTGGGAATGATGGAAGTTGCAGTCCAACACATCTGGAGAGTACCTGGTTTGGGAAGACTTTAAAAAGACTGACTGGGCCATGAAGCAGGAAATCCCCAGTTCAACGCTGGCCTCTGCTAGATGATTTCAGACAAGCCACTATTTTCTCAGCCTCAGTATTATGGGGTTAATAAATGATGCTGACCTATCTCACAGAGTTGTTGTAAGAATTATTGAGATTATTTATTTATTTATTATATTTATGAATCGCCCATCTGGCCAGACATCCGGCCACTCTGAGCGATGTACAGTCCAATAAAATACAAGGGACACACACACACACACACACACAGTATAAAACACAATTAAAAACAGTACAAAACTTAAAAATCCTAACCCACCCCATATTCCCGCCTGAAAAGCCACGTTTTTAATGCACGGCAGAAGCTAATCAAGGAAGGGGCATGGCGGAGGTCACTGGGGAGAGAGTTCCATAAATTGGGGGCTGCCACAGAGAAGGCCCTCCTCCTAGTCCCCTCCAGTCCTGGTTTCTCTGGCTGATGGGACAGGGAGAAGGCCGTCCGTGGCAGATCTTGTTGAGCGGCCTACTTGATGTTGCTGGAGGCGCTCCTTGAGATAATGCAGGTGAAATACTTATGCTAAGGATTATGTTGAGTGGAAAAGCACAGGGCATGTGTGTGGACAAATGGTGATCATTATCAAGCAAGAATCTCATGGGATCTGCAGTAAATAGCTGGGAGGGAAGGAGGGCAGTGAGGATAAAAATAATTACTTTCTAAACTTTGTAAAAGGATCCTAACATTATTACATTTAAAAAGAAATGTGCCAATTGTTAAGAGTTGAGCTGTCATTTCCTTCTATACCCAGAAGGCACAAAGGTTATTTTGTTTTCTCCTAAGGTGAAACTGGGCATTTACAAATTCCAGGCTTTCACAAACTTCATGTTTAGAGTTATAGCAACAAAGCCTGATCAAAACATCAGGGTCTCTATGCAGCCAGAACAGCTTCTCTGTGATGTACTGAAGAGTGACAGGTGTCAGTCTTGTGTAATTTGAGGGTAGAGCCTGAAATAAGGGCTGCTGCCTTTAAAACAAGAGACCTTGCCTGTGACCCTAAATTCCAGTTTTACAGTGTGAAACTTTAGGGTTGCTAGTTCTTCTTTGCAACACCAATACTCTTTGTACTGGGGAAGACAGAGACAGGAATAAGGAGAAGACTTGTTGGGAACAGTGCTGTCAAATCAGACTTCTTACTGAGGGGTACTTTGGAGCTCTGGGGTCCAGAATAAGAGACATCTATGTTGACAACTTCCAATAGGGTAGCCACGTTAAGTCTGTTATAACAAAACACCACTAAAGAATCCTGTGGCACACTACTTGACTAACAAAGCACCCAGTTCAAGACAAAGCCCCACTTCTGTGTATCATGGATGCCACTACCCAACAAAGCTCTGGCCCACAAATGCTTATGCAACAAGGCTCCCACTTGAGTGGTCTAGCACAGTGTTCTCCAACCTTGGGTCCCCAGATGTTTTTGGCCTACAACTCCCAGCATGCCCCAGTTAGCATAGCTGGCTGGGGCATGCTGAGAGTTGTAGGCTAAAAACATCTGGGGACCCAAGGTTAGAGAACACTGGACTCTAGCAGATAGGGCAGCATTTCCCAGCCTGCTGGCCTCCATATGTGTCAGACTACAATTCCCATCAGGGTTGCAGCCCAGCACAATATGGAGGGCACCAACTTGGGGAAGGTTGAGAGAGCATATTGCACTTGGGAGGAATTGGGGGGGACCCAGAATCAAACCCTCCAATCAGCCACAAAGGCTTATTGGGTGATCTTCAGGCAGTGGCACACTTTCAGCCTTACCTACTTCACAAGGGCACTGTAAGAATGAAATAAGGGGGGGGGGGGGAAGAAGAAATGACACACATATACACCGGTGCACGCTCCTTCACAGAAAGAACATTGGGGGGCTGGCGGGGGAGGGGAGATTTACAATGACCTGGGCTCCTTGGAAGAAGGGGAGGGTAAACATCTAAGTGTAGAAATGGTGTGTGTGTGTGTGTGTGTGTGTGTGTGTGTCACATATTTAAAAAGGTAACTGGCGCAATTCGTAATAAAATCTGGGGAAATGGCGATAACAAAGATTGGGAGGGGGGCTTACTTCGGGAGGAGGGGGGGAAGCATTCTAAAGAGAGGGACGGTGGAGAGAGTATAGCTCCGTCCTTCTTGGACCGGAGAAGGTCCAACCCCCCTCCCAAAAGGAAAAACTGGTGTCCGTCCCGGGTCCCTCCTCTTGCTCCAAGGAGAAAAGGGGCACTGCCTGGTGGGGGGGAAGTTCGCCTTCCATCATCTTTTGAGAAGCGGGGGCGGGGGAGAGAAAGATCCCCGTCCACCGCTGCCTTCCCACCTGCAGTACGGAACCCCCGAAGCAGAAATTGCCCGGCAGTCCCGAGAAGCAGCCGGAGCCGACGCCGCCCCCCGCACAGGGTCACACTCACTCCGCCGCCCGCAGCCCAGGAGGCCGCCATGACAGGCTCCACGTGACTGCCGGGGGGGGTCAGAGGTCAGCGGCTGTTTCCACGGAGACAAAACGAGGAGGGCGGCGAGAGGAGTGAGAAGAAAAGAGTTGTGGGGGGGGGGGGGACGAGACGGGACGGGCAATGCGCTTGTACATATACAGATACAGTAATACCTTGGATTGCAAGTAACTTGGTTTGAGAGCGTTTTGCAAGACAAGCAAAATTTTAAATATTTAATTTTTTTTTTTACTTGATATACAAGCGACGCCTTGCAATACAAGTACTGTAGTACGACTTAAATTAAAAATCTATGTACAAATTTTTTGGGGGGGATTTCGTTTTGATATAAGAGTGTTTTGGATTACAAGCACGTTTCCGGAACGAATTATGCTCTCAATCCAAGGCATGACTGTAAATAATAGGGGCGTGGAGAGTTATTAATAGTCATTGTTCGCTATTATTATTAGCATTCCTGTAGCATTTCAGAGTATTGAGAGCACTTCATATTATATACATTATCTTGTGATCTTCCAAAGAACCCTGCAGGGGAGGCCAGCCAGTGCTGATCACCTCCCTACAGCAGGTGGGAGGGGCGCGTAGGCTGAGGCCGGCTCGCCCTAAGGCAGTGTTCTCCAACCTTGGGTCCGCTGGCTGGGGCATGCTGGGAGTTGTAGGCCAAAAACATCTGGGGACCCAAGGTTGGAGAACACTGGTCTTAAGGGCACCAAGTGAGTTCGCGCCCGCCCCGCAGGGATGGAGGAGCGAGATTCGAAACCGGAACTCCTGATTCGGAGTTTGGCCTCCGTCCGGGGCACCCACTACAGGACGAGGACTGTACAGATGACGGAGTGTGTGTGTGTGTGTGTGCGCGTGCGCGCGCGCTTGGTTGGGGGCTAATAGGGAATCATTACCTCGGGATTAATGAATGATGATTGGGGCAGACCCTTAAGTCTACCCAATTTCCAGTGCTTTTTTTCTGGAGAAAAGGGTACCGGAACTCTTGGATAATTTCCTCGGGTTGTTAGATGGCGATTAAATTGTAATGCACATTAATGAGAAAAAAGGTGCGGAACTTCAGTTCCGGTGGAGTTCCACCAGAAAAAAAGCCCTGCCAATTTCTAATTGCAAAAATATTGGGATCATAGAGCCACCGTGTCTCTGAGCATGTTCCGAGTGCATTCCTTCGTGAAGAGAACCAGCTCCTGGTTTTTTTAAAAATTGCTTTTAAATTCCAAATAAAAAATTGTCCCAAGGGTTTGCTGTAATCTCTCGCTACTATTGGAGACTAGATGGGTCCTTGGTCTGGTATGTCAGGGCTCTTGTGTCCTAGTCATCTGCAGAAGTATAGCTTTGAATTCCAGATGCAGAGGACAAAGGACAGGGAAGGACTATTATCTTCACATCCTGCTTGTTTGAAGTTGCCAGGAGCATCCATTTTCTTGACATTCTGCATACCCGGTAATTGGGTAAAGTTCTGTTGTTCCTCTCCCTTAATCTTTTTTCTCAACTAAAATCCTTTAATACAGTACTTAGCTTTTTGTTATAGAGAAAATGCTACAGGCCTCTCTTCATCCTGGTTTCTTTTCTGCACTTTTTTCAGTTCTTTAATATTCTTTTTAAGATATGGCGACTATGTCTGTAAACAGTATTCAAAATGTGATTGCACTGGAGATTTGTACAAAGGCATTACAATACCGGCCATTTTATTTTTAATACCTTTCCTAATAATCCCAGATACATTTGCCCTTTTTACAGCTGCCACACACCGTTTGTTTTAATTAAGATACCCACCATGACTCCCTAGATCTCTTTTCTGGTCAGTCACCACCACTTCAGACCCAAGCATTGTATATGTAACATTGGGGAAAAAATTTGCCCCAATATTCACGCAGGGCTTTATACTTACATATATGGAACCTCACTTGCCTTCCCCCCACTTAGTTTGGAGAGATAATTTTGGCAGTCCACTTGGGTTTTCATTATCATGAATTGGGTGTCGTCCATAAACTTGGCCACATCACTACTCCTTATATTTCCAGACAGGCTGGGAAGAGTTGAGAGTAATGCATGGCTAGAAGCTGGGCACAGGGTAGAAAAGTGGAAAGAATAGCATTTCAGATGAGCTATTCAGATGGCCCTACATAACTCATTGCCCTTCATTTATAATTAACAGATGCAAACTAATGTAATGCAAGCACGTTGGCTTAATTTGTGTAATTTGTATAACATACTAGCCTTGGGCAGAATGATCAACACTGATAATGGCAACACAGTACTCATAAGGAAATTATGAGTGCTATCATGTCTCATAATGAAGTCTTAAATGTCCAAAATATAGCTGCAGAGAAATGTCTTGCCGAACCGGATGTCCCTGCACAAACCTGATGCTAAAAGGCTTAAGTGGTTACTAGCTAAGAACCAAACTACAGAAGATGCAAGAGAGCAGTGATCAGATTTTTATTATTTAAAAGCAATAAATTATTTTAATTAAAGTAGGGCAGGAGATTCATGCTCAGACCTCCCAGTGCTCCTTTTTATGCTTAAAAGTAGCTGGGGGTGGGGTGTTTGATTTTCTTACAGTGGAGAAGGGTATACTGGAATAGTTGCTCCTCCTACTTGCTTCAATAGGCAGGACTTAATGCAAATCAGACTTATACATGCTTTCCTGTGTGGGAGAGAACCCACTCCCAGCTTTGGGATGTAACATAGCATCAGGATGTCCCACCATTGAATCTTACCCTTTCCCCGTTTTGATGCACATTGGCACCAGCCATCACTTTCCCCTAGGGCCAAATTCCATAGTTACTGATGTGTTATGGTGGTGGTGGTGAAATGATATCTCCCCATCGTATAAGTGTACAAATGTTGGAGGGGGAATTCCACACACAAGCACTGGGTAACAGGTGCTACTGGCCCCCTTCCTCCACTCAATTGTCCCTATTCCTCCACTCAACTCTTAGGAGAAAATAAACTGAGGGAAGGAGAAAGTTGGCCAGCAGCTGCGGCTTTCATGTGTTTGTGCCTACAATCTCCTCCAGCCTTCTTTGCTTGTCAAGAGGCAGGGAACTTTAGAATTTTTAGCAGTTAGAGCCAGACTTACATGCGGCTACTTTTCATGAGTGTTATGTAGAAGAATGAAAATGCAAGACAAGGTTTGATATAAATATAGTTTTACTCTGGAAAGTTGGTATCCAGCTGCCGAGAGATTTAAAATCCCATGACAAATACAGCAAACCAGCCAGTATCTACAGTAGAAACATAGCATGTGTATAAAACAGAAAAATGTGTACCATGTATAGGCAGAACTATAAATCCCCCCCAGGGAGAAGGCCACAAACCCTCATTCTGTCTTAAAATAACCCCACACAGGTCTTTGCTGAGAATGGGCAATATAGAAATACTGCCCATCCTGGACCAAAGTTAGTTTAAGCAACCAATAGAACTATCCACTTCTGCCGCAGGTGAAACCTGGGCCTTCGTCAGGCACTGCACTGGTGGGAGGAGGTTGTGCTTTCCATCTATTCTCCCTCAGCTCAACGTAAGGGAAAAGAGAAACATTCACAACCCATTGAGTTAGGATTGGAGGTCAAAGCTGCCAGTTCAGTGGAACCAGTTTCAACATCTTAGCTCTGCTCAAGCACTGGCACAGCTTCAAAAACTGGGTGCTCTCAAAAAGCCAATTGAGGTCCTGTTGCCACCAAGATGCAGAATTGCTGTGCAACATTCTAATTACCCTTGAACGCAATGCCCAAAGATTGTCCCAGCCACAGAGATTTGGCCTGAAAGGTATCAGACTACAGGATCAGCATTAAGACAACTGTCAAAATAGAAAAACACACAGGGGGGGAAAAATCATTTGCACTCAGAGAAGGAACTGGTCTAGGCCAAAAAATACGCATCATACCTAGGAGGGCAGAAGATTTTTTTTAAAAACAAAATTATCCAGGTCCACATGGATGCTTACCAAGATCCCACACTCCTAAACTATTTAAAAAGTAACTAAAACCATGGAAAAATTTTAAAAGGTAGTTTACAAGCTATAATTAGCAAAATAAGTAAAACAGACATAACATTAAAAAAAAAAACGAGGAGGAAAGAAAGACTGTGGGGAAGGCGGAGACTTTGAACTCAGCCTGGGGCCCCCAAGAGCATGGTGGTGGTGGTGGTGACAGGCTGCAGCAGATTGGAACCTGTTTCCCAGTGTGGCACAAGGGTCCTCTAATGCCACCACCTTCCTCTTAGCAGTTCACTCCATCACACTGCAGCACAGCCAGAGGCACCTACAGAATTCAGGTACATTCATTCGCTAGAAGCAGTTTTAAGGCAGGGAATTTGTCTCTCTTTAGAAGACAGGCTCCTTGCAGGTAGGATAGATGGCAATCAGAAAACAGTACAGGAAGGAGCCCAAGAAGGAAAAGGCATTCAATTTCATTTTGGTCCAGCTGACTGACAAGGCAGCAGGGGGCTGTCTGGAACTTGACGATGCTTCTCATGATTGCCCCAAAATCGCCCCACCTAGGAAAAGGGGTGTTTGCTTGAGAAAAGCACCAAAGGTCCATCTTCAAAGTCCAGGATGTGTTGTATATGACCCCAAGCTTAGAAGTCAAGTCCTTTACACACAAGGCTTAAAAATTAAAATAAGGCAAAACGTTAAAAACATTTTTACAAAAATTTACACAGTTAGGCTGGGGGATGAGGAGAGGAGGAAGAGTGCTCCAGTAGGAAATAGATTAAAATATCCTCTTTCGCTTCAGGTAGGAGTCTGCGTAGTGCCCGCCCAGGCCCTGAGAATGCTGACCGACATAGCTGCCTTCTGGGCTGGGTTCTGGGGAAGGGAGCAGGTGGGAAAAGGCCCGTTTCTGGCCACCAACTGGAGTCTGCAAAACGAAGAAGGGGTGTGGGAGGGAAGAGAGGCAGTGTTAGGGGAACGTTAATAAGACATGGAAGACCTAAAGGTTTCATAATTCTTCTTCACCTTTGAGTAAGTGCCATGTGAGTGACTGGCCGGTCCCAGTCCCAGGATACTGTCTCCCATACCCACAGGTGGCATTCCAACTGCCTGGAAGACAAAAGAGCAGAACCAGCATCATATTTGCCTGGAAGCCTTCTCTGACACACTCCTCCACTATCCAGGCTGAGATTCTAAAATTGATGAAAGTAAGATCTCTCGAATCCTTCATGAATACAGAGGGAAATGTAGGCCTCGCCAATGCAGAGCCACACAAGCAAATTGGCATTTTCTACCAAGATTTAGTGAACAGAGTAGGTTGGATGTATGTGTAGGTTTGGACTTGTTTGGGTAGCATGGTTGTAAAAGATCCCCAGACTCGCTGTTCCTACGGAGCTATTTCTCCCTTCCACATACAATACTTTTCCTTTAAAGCAGTGTTCCTCCAACCTTGGGTCCCCAGATGTTTTTGCCCTACAACTCCCAGCATGCCCCAGCCAGCTATGCTATGCTGGCTGGGGCATGCTGGGAGTTGTAGGCCAAAAACATCTGGGGACCCAAGGTTGGAGGACACTGCTTTAAAGCCTCTTAAGAAAACCTTTCAAACATTCCACACTGCTAATAAATAGAAAGACAAAAAGAAGATTCTAATATACATTAGTTACTTTGATCTATACCCGGGATGGGGCAGGGGCCACTCCCGCTCCCAGACCACACTCCTGGTGACACTGCGGCAACCCCCACCCCAGATTGGTGGTTTGCCACCGACTTTCAGCAGCAAAATGCTACAGAGGATTTGAAATGACAAATTTAACTGAAAATAAGCTAAATTTGTTGCTTCTAATCCTCTGTATCAGTTTGCTGCTGAAATTTGGTGGCAAACCACCAGTTTTTTAAAACAAGCTAAATTTGTCCCTTCTAACCCTCTGTAGCAGTTTGCCACCAAAATTCAGTGGCAAACCATTGTTGGGGGTGGTGTTGCCACCAAACTGCTGGATGTCACCAGCATTGGTGGCCTCATCAGAGGCCAGGGGGGGCTGCATGCAGACCACGGGCCATGTGTTATCCACCCGATTTACATGATGTAGACCAATCAAAATCTATAGAAGGGTCTGCAGTGGCAAACTGAAATTCTTAGCAATAAGGATACAGCCCACCGCATGCTGATCTTAGTGGCTGGCATCCAAAAGGCCTCGCCTCATGCATGCCTGTGGGATTTATGCTCTTTGAGCAGAACCCATCCTCCCCCAATGCTAGATCAGTGTGCTTTTGAAAAAGTCACAACAGTTTCTAAAAGGGCTTACTATGTATCACTGATGTGGGAAGGGGGGGTTGCTGTTAGAAAACATAAGCCCAAAGCATTCCATCGACACCCAGAACTAATTAAGTTTTTCTTTCAATCCCAGCCACTGTGGCCAGCCTCAAGACAGGTTGCTAATCTTTTCCTTCTTCCTATATAAAAAAGCTGTATCTCAGGAATTTCATTATGTGTTTACAGTCATGCCTTGGATTGAGAGCATAATTCGTTCCGGAAACGTGCTTGTAATCCAAAACACTCTTATATCAAAACGAAATCCCCCCCAAAAAAATTTGTACAGAGATTTTTTAATTTAAGCCGTACAACAGTACTTGTATTGCAAGACGTCGCTTGTATATCAAGTAAAAAAAAATATTAACTAAATATTTAAAAAATTGCTTGTCGTGCAAAACGCTCTCAAACCAAGTTACTTGCAATCCAAGGTATTACTGTACTTATTTTTTTGCAAGAAGAATCCGTTGCTGGTTATATACTACTACTATCTGGAAGTGTTTTTGCAATTTGCCTTGACAACATTCTACTGGAGTTTAGCCACCTCTATCTTCAGCTGTGCACATAAGCAAGCAGGCTGTTGTCAAAACAGAAAACTGGTGGCCATAAACTCAAAAGGCATGGGGGATGGTAGAGTCCCAGAGAATCAACTTAATCATAACACAGCAGGGAGAGTTTCCAGGTGACAGCAGATGATATGCTGAAGCAAAGAAGAAAGGAGTGTGCAAGTGACTAGAGCAGTGTTCTCCAACCTTGGGTCCCCAGATGTTTTTTGGCCTACAACTCCCAGCATGCCCCAGCCAGTGTAGCTGGCTGGGGCATGCTGGGAGTTGTAGGCCAAAAACATCTGGGGACCCAAGGTTGGAGAACACTGGACTAGAGTGTAACATCCAAAGCTATTCCAAGTTGATTCCTGACACAAAGAACAAATCAGCACAGAGACAAAAACTGCTCTCAATCTTACTTTGTTCAGGTGGCTCTGTCTGAGTCCAGCTTGAAGACCACTAGTGAAATAGGAGGTTGGGGATCCTGAATAGAATGGTGGCAGCGCAGCCCCCAGATTGTTCCGCTCAAACCCAGGTGATGGCACCTGAAAGAGAAGTAGAATTCACACCAGCTGTTTGTAGGCAGAGCCTCTCGCACCCTCTCTGCATTTTAGGGCAGCAAAGGAACAATGGAAAATGATCAGATTACGCCACTACCGCCAAGCTCAGCATCACTTCAAGGTAACAGCTTATGCCTGGTACTGTTGCTAGAGAGAAAGGAGGATAGCAACAGGAGGTTGTCACCAGATCAGCAGTGCAGAATGGCAGAAGTGTTGCAAAATGCATTCTGTACCCACCCACCCCTTCCACAGCTCAACGTTCTGTCTTGCAGCAGTGTCAAGAGATATAATAGCTGAGTGCACAAGCAAGGCACAATGTTCATGGCTACTTTAAGGATGACATGCTCCTAAATACCAGGTCTGGGGATGTCCATTAACAGACCCATCTTCCGTGCACACTGAAACATATTTAGACCAGCGTATAGTCACAATATCCTATGTTCAAGGGAAGGCAACCTGGTGCCCTTCAGAGTTTTGGATGATTACTCCCATCAGTTCCAGCCAGCATGGCCCATCGTCAGGGATAATGGGAGTTGCAGTCCAAAACATTTGGAGGGCACTAGGTTGCCTACCCCACCTTAATGATGTTAATTAAGTATTGTGCGATCATAAACCTGTTGTCTTTCAGTGGCTGAGGTCAGGATCTGGTATTTTATAGTGTCACCCTATGAAGTCAACATGACATTTAGGAATATAAATATGCGGGACCTGCAACAAACAGTTGCAATCTGAGTGCTGCTGTTCAGTGCCCTCCCAGGATACTCCATTCCCCATTCCCATCCAGCTTCCCTTCCTCCACCAACAGTCAATGTTCTTTGCCTCTACTGGGCTATTTTGGGGGAGTTTTCTCTAGGTTTTTTCCTAAATACTTTTTGTACTTCTGCAAACCTTGCGATTCCCCCAAGTTTGCTGATACTGTACCTTCCTTGTGTGGGGATGGGGTTTTTTTTGGCTACATAAGCAACAGCACTCACAGCCTGAAATCAGAAATGGAAAGAATGATACTACAGAGCTTCTCAGCAGCCTCCTAGAGTCTGGCCCGTCCCAGCTGGGTGGAGACATTTAATACAATGGATTACCTTCTGCTTGTTGTGTGCATATCCAGATAGCTGGGCCCCCGTCTCTCTGGTCTGGGGATACATCCGTGATCCCAAGTCCTTTTGAAAGAAAAGAGACAGACAGAATCTATTTAATCAAGAGTAGCATACACCAAAGGTAACCATGCCTCCAAAAATGTTCATGTAATACTTTTTGAATTAGTATTTATATTTTTACACGTAAAACATCAGCAATAAAACAATGTGGGAATACATTGTCTGTCTATAGTCTGTCATCAATACCCTGCATTACATTACAAAGATTGCCTCACCTATATTCTATTCATTTATCCTAGCCCCTTCATATCCTGTTATCCTAACAAATCTTTCCATAATTGAAATTGAGTCTGTGGTGGTTTTAATGTTTTCTTGTGCTAATCATATAAGTTATAGATTGATGCCATGTTGCACAGAAGTCTTCCTTATAGTTAACATTCCTAGTTGCCCTTTTGACTTGGGTCAACCAAACCCTGAGGTACCATTGCTGTAATGTGGGTTTGTGTGTTCCTTTCCAGCTGGCTGTGATTTCCATCTAGGGCAGTGTTCTCCAACCTTGGGTCCCCAGATGTTTTTGGCCTACAACTCCCAGCATGCTCCAGCCAGCTACACTGGCTGGGGCATGCTGGGAGTTGTAGGCCAAAAACATCTGGGGACTCAAGGTTGGAGAACACTGATCTAGGGTGTTGCCCATAAGAAAGTCAGTAGGTTTTTTGTTTTGTAGTTTGTCATCATCTTTGTCATATATTGACAGCAGACCCATAGCTGGAGACAGATTAATCACTTGCCCTATTATTTTGCCAGCTTCCACAAACACCCCCGCGAAAATTGTTGTATTCGAGCACCACATATGAAGAAACGTATCAGTCATATTACAGTTCCACCAACACTTAAGGGTGGTTGATTTGTATATCTGGCTTAACTTTTGTGGTGTTAAGTACCACCTATATAAAAATTTAATTGTGTTTACTTTTATTTTTGTAGAAAGATTTCATTGGACTCTGCCTCCATAATTTTACCCATTTTGTTTGCTCAGTTTGCATGCTCACTGTTCATGTAATTTGAGCTTATATCACCACTGAGAGCTAGAAACCTACATATGCAAGAACCTGGCACATTGCTTCCCCCAAAGTAGTATGATCTTACACAGATACTAGGATAAATACAAGCAGCTCCAGTGCTCTATTGTTGTTCACATTCAGAAAGCCACAGTCACAGAGGATTGTATAGTACTCACTGGCTGATAGTCAAATGCACAGTTGTCTCCTGTCAGTCCAGGAGAGGGCAGCACAGGGTCAGACATGGAGGCCTGTGGAATTCTGGGGTTGGAAACATTGCCAAGTACGCCAGTCTTCAAGCTGAATGCTTTGTTAGCCCCACCTGCAAAGCAGGAGTTGACCATTAACATGCAGGAATACAGTTGGAGAACCAAGGATGTGGTAGCCTCTCCGTTAGAAGTTATGCCAAAAATAGCCAAGCATCTGACTCACCTCTGTGCCTTCCATATTGCCAGCTGACTGGGACGACACAGACACTGGGCCCATTTGCACGTAATGGTGGCAAATCATGGGTTAATTAACCCACTATTTGCTGTGGCACATGTTGGGTGCATTCCACAGCTTTTTTGAATATTCAACCTCCGATCAGGCCAATCGGGGGTTGCTACGTGATGTCCAAACATTTATTTTATTTATTTTTATTTATTTATTATTATATTTATACCCCGCCTTTTTCCTGCAAGGAACCCAAGGCGGCTTACATAATCCTCCTCCTCCTCTCAATTTTATCCTCGCAACAACCCTGTGACGTAGGTGAGGCTGAGAGGCAGTGACTGGTCCAAAGTCACCCAGTGAGTTTCATGGCCGAGCGGGGACTAGAACCCGGATCTCCTGAGTCCCAGTCCAACACTCTCACCACTACGTCACACACTGGCTCTCTATATGGTGTCATGGACACTATAGGTTAATTATGGGTTAAATAACCTACAGTTAATCTAACTACTAATTATTAACCCACAATTTGCTGCCATTATGTGCGAACCGGGTCACTATTTGACAGCTTGTTGCAGCACTGGGGCGGGGTCAGGGAGGAATGCACACAGAACCCAAAGCAGGGTAGTGAGGCGACCTCAAGGATACCTGGCTGGGGTGCTCCGGGGTTGCTTCTTGCTCCGAGATATTTAAACAACTGCCCCAGCCAGAGACTGTATACTGCTGTGAAATATCACTGACATTTTGATTCAAAAAAACATTTAGCACCATGTGCCAATGAATTCAACAGGACTTAACTATGATTTGGTTTGGAGTCTTAGAATACTGAAGTTGCTCCAGCATCAAGATTCACACAAAGTTAAAAAAAAAAGTTTCATACAACCGATGTTGCCAACTGTATGAAACTTTTCTTTTTCTTTTTTTAAAAAAATCCCAATGTAGGAGGGTAACATCAAAGGAACAAGCACAAGAACAGAGAAAATCCAAAATGCTGTTGAGCTATGTACATTATTCTAGAATCCACATGCTTAGAGAATCTAACTTGGTTGTTTCTTAATTATGCCCCTGAAAGAGAGAGCTTTTGCTCACAATACATCAGGATTTAGACTTTCTAACAAGTATTGGCCAACACGATTGTCCCTTTTTGTGCCAAACATGATTTCCCCCTGCTCTCCCCGAGTCACTGCCTTCCTACCTCCAAGCTTACTTGTAGGGAGAAGACTGTGCAGGTTTAAGTAGGGATTCAGTGGAATCTTGAAGTCTTTGGGTGGTTCTCCTAGCAAAGAGACCTGCAAAACAAGTAACATTGAGTAGCATTTCCTGGAGTGTTGGTCTTCAGCTGGTGAGTTGTGCCCCAAGTAAGCCAGGTCACACCAGTTGCAGCATAAAAAAAGGTTATTTAAGAGAGGAGAAAGATAAATGCATACTGTAAAAATAAGTTCATCATATGTTGCATACTGGGGTTAATGATGGGTCCTGGGTTAAGTGAGCTACTGGTTTCAATAATGCTAGGCAGATATTTTTTTAAAAAACTCTGCAAACATTTGAGGAACTGATTAGATTACAGAAGGGTAGATAGGCCAGGCAAAGCAATTGCACTGAGATCTTACACATCTGCTGATCACCTGCAACCCAAAAAGTAAAAAAACCCAACCCTTTACAGTAATACCTTGGATTGCAAGTAACTTGATCTGGAGCATTTTGCAAGACAAGCAATTTTTTAAATATAAATTTGACTTGATAAACAAGCGACGGCTTGCAATACAAGTAGTGTAGGGATGTAACCGCTTGCGTTGAGCGGGTGTAGCAGGCCGAAATCGGCCCCAGCTCACTCCCGCCAGAGACTCGCTTTGATATAAGAGTGTTTTGGATTACAAGCACGGTTCCGGAACGAATTATGCTTGCAATCCAAGGTATTACTGTATTTCAGTTACGCTGATCCACATAAAATCTGTTATTTTTGCATCCACTTGCTCAACTTTTAATACGGTGTCTTAATTTGTGCAGGTATTCTAACTACTGAGCACTGAAGAATTCTGGAGCAGGAGGAGAACTGTGGGTAGGTAGGGAGGGAGATGTATGGGAAGGGGGAACACGGCTGGAGGCCCAGCTGCAATGCAGGGCAAAGTGCTCCATCCCAGCATACAAGAGCCTTTTATTTCACATGTTTCTAAATGTGTTAATACAGTAATAAAGGCTAGAATGGCACCACGAACAAATACTCAGGTTTTCACTAATGCAAACATGTATTGGGTACTAGACTTGTCACAGAAGTGTAGTGATGGCTCCATACTTACTCCAGATGAAGGAGGCCCATTTTCTGTCTGCTTTGGCTTCTGAAGCCCACTGATCACAGATCCCAGGATGGAGGTGGTGAGGCCTTGCAGGCCAGGCGGGGTCAGCTGGGGAGTCTGGGCCCCCATCACAGAGTTATCCCTCTCCATTCCCAATGGTCCCATAAAGGATGGCAAGGGAAGGTTTCCTGACGGCAAGATCGGAGACTTCACAGGTCCTGGGGCCATATCAGCAGGCAGAGCGCCACCTATGGAGAACACACACCCAGGTAAGAACCACTTCCTAAAGTGAAGTAGTTTTGGAACCCAGATAGAGTTGGGACATCAGTCAATTTACTGGTCAAATGTTGTCCACCTCTTATTTCACCATGGTTAAAATATTCTGTGAAGAACAGAGTGCCCAGCTATAGATGGTGTCCTTTAATAACAAACTTGGTGGATTCCTGCCAACAAGTAGGGCTGTGAGACAGAGCCACACAGACTAAGTAGGGGTTTCTACATACCTACTTCGGGGGCTTCTTCCTAATCAGAGCTGCTCATGTGCAAAGCCCACCCACAGGAACAGAATGCTGAAAACAGTTAAAAGCTCTGACAGTGATAAAAGCAGGGCTGGGTGGAGGGAAATTAGCTCTGAAGAAATCACTTTCCTCTCCCCACTCACTTTCAACGGAGGAAAAAAGTAGCTCCCCCAAAGAGTGTGGGGGAGCCAAGCCCTACTTCACTCACTATATTGCTCAGGTTGGGGGCTCACTGCACAGCTAGCCCCACAGACCTCCGTCCATTAATCGACAGCACTATAGTGCTTAAGTCTGAGCGTGAGCTTTCTGCACATCCAGTCTCAAACTTTCCAATAGTGTGTGGGAGAGGGAGTTAACCCCGCTCCCCACGCTGTCCCCATGGCTGAGGGCGGGCAGAGCAGCTTGCTGCACAATCGGCCCCAAATCTGCCCTCCACTCTCACAACCCCAGGTCCGGGGATACAGTGTAGGGAAGGGGGGAATCCATGCCCCATGCTCTCTTGTTCAGTCTGGGGGCTGGGAGAGCACCCAAATACCCTATCCCACCATTTTCCTTCTCCAATGATTACTTCAGGGTAGAAGAGAGGCTAAGATCATGTGGGGCCCCAACTTGCTTGATCTGACATCAGATTTCTGTGCTCTCCCACATGTCATGGTCCACAAACGCTCCACTGAAGCATGGCACCTCTTGTTCTTCCTGTACCACCAACCCAATTTCTGCCTGCTCTCTCCCACCCTGCCAAACCAATTAAGCCACAGAGGGGCTGGAGCTACTTTGTAGTAAGGGAGGAATCAAAACCAAATGCACAGAAAGACACCCCTGATCAGATCCCATTTGTATAAACAAATCACAGATTAAAAGTCAGCTATAGTGTTTTTGCTTTGACTGACTGCAAGTCTTTAAGGGGGGGAAGCCAAGCTTTTCTAAACATAGTTCTATATTGCTTCTACAGCAGAACTAGCATGCAAGTTTAGGTAATGGCTGGTGGGAAGCTACAACCAGCAGAGAGACTTTCCAAAGGCAGCTATCAATCCAAGCAACAAGCAGGCTTTTGCCAAGCTGACAGATGAGTAGTGTAGAGACGGGTATTCACAATGACAGCCAATGCAGCAGCTTATATTTTATTTTCCAAGCAGAAGACACCGAAGTCAGGGGACAATGGGTTTGTGCCCTCTGCACTTACCTTTGAAGCCATTGTGGAAATTTCTGCTAGGCTTGGAGGGTGGTGATTAGGAGAGGGATTGGCCTCAGAGGGCACTTCCCTTTGAGGCCAATCCCTTTCCCTGCTGTCATTTAAATTTAAGGAGGCACTGGGCTCGGAGACACATGCATGATCCCACTTCACACACATCCACACACACACCCCTTTTAGGCAGAGAACTGCATGCTGCACTCTGCAGCCAATGTTCCAAGACAACATGAAGGTGGCACTCATGCACAGCAATTGTCTCCTATCAAAGTTTGGGGAGGCAAAGGTGGTTTTAGAAATCCAAGGTTTTCTTGCACTCCTGGGAGGGGTATCCCCAACGTGCAGGAGTCCACTCCAACTCCCTCCCCGGGTTTGTTTTGGCTCCCAGTGTGTCCAAACTTGTGAAATACTCTTTACTAATATGAGTGACAATATATGTAAATGATAAAGACACAGCTCCACGTGGACACGAATAAATGCAATTCCACTGTCGAAAAGTGGCATGCTGATGTTCAACTCATCGTCTTGTGTGCACTGCTCGGATTCTATTCTGTTCATCTACGTCTTCCACCCTATTTTGAGCTCTAAGCAGCACTGGACAGCCACCCACAGTTTTGTTTGGATTTATAATCCACTCTACTTACTGAGCTCAGAATGGCTGTACCTGTTTTCAGAAGCTCCTTCTAAAAATGAAACTATGCCTTAAGAGTTCCCAGTAAACTTACTGTGAACAGCAGCAAAATATTATACTGAGGGCCCAAGGGGGAAAAAAACCCCTGTCCCCCTTGGGTTGGGTGACTGAGTTAAAAATCTAAATAGTTCTGTTAAATGAAAAAATGCACCCCCATCCAATGGATAAGCCACATTTTGTAGTCAGCAAGTTCTGGCAAGCAGCGGGAGCTTCCTTCAGTCTATCTCCTTGTTCTATGAGTTTCTCCCTCTTCACTGCCCACGCACTCACTTTATAAAACAGTATTAACCCAACTTCTGGTAGAAACCATTGCTCAAGTATTGCAGACTGGAGGGGCTGTTGATATGACCCCCCACACCGCCAAGCACTTACCTGAGGACATCTCGCTCAGTAACTGATTCCCCGCCTGAGAAGCAGGGGTGTTTGGCATCCCCAGAGCACCATGCTGCAATGGAGACTCTCCCAAGATTCCTGGTTTCTGCAACAAGTAACAGGTTTCAACAACTGAGATGCAAGGCAAGACTACGTGTGCTAAAAGACAAACAGAACCAAGCCATAAGCCCACTACAAGCAGCTCATCTCAAGGAAGGCAATGCCCAGGGCACTCTGGCAGTGAACTGATCCGACTGGCATACGGTGCTAAGCAGAAAGGGATCAACTAAACCCACACCATACAGGTGAACTGAGATGCTCTAAGAGAGCAACACTGGGATGTTGGGCAGACCATTTGGCAGAATCTATGCCCAGGTAATTCGGTGTTCCCAAACCACTCCTTGCAAGCCATGTTCAGATACAGAATATCCCAAGGACAGTGGAGCTTTACAGGGGCCCAGGAAAGGAGAAGAGTGAGAGAAGTGCCCTGACATCTTTTAGATGCTCAGCGGATTGGTCTAAGCCCTCTGTAGGGGATGACCTGGGTGTGAGTTTAGCTGTCACAAGTGGCCTACATACAACACAACACCAACAGAATTCCACAGTCACTAATTGTTAGCTTCAGCCCCAGCACACTCACTGCCTTTGTCCACTACTGCGAGGGGGCGAACATCAGCTGCCACCAGTTCTTCTACAGCCCTGTGTTGGCCTTTCAAAGCAAGCCTTGAAAGTATCCAGCAGGGAAGGCCCTGGGAGCCACAGTTTCCTTGCGTCACTGTTATGAGTAAATAAGTTACTCCTATTTGAGACTCAGCTACGTATGTTAAGCTCTGACCAGACCCTGCACTGGGACAGCTGGGATAAAACTAACAACAGAAACAGTAGGGGAAACTGCAATCTTCAAGGCTATTTAATTGCCATGCAAGTTCACCCTAACCACTGCAAGTTCTAGCAGCCATTTGCCCTAAATACTTTCATCAGTGGCTAGAGGCACCGAAAGAGAACAGAAGCCTAACAAGCCATGTCCTGAAACCCAGAGCGTTGAGGACAGAAGACTGTAGCCAGATAAGCAGTGGTTTGCAAGAAAGCCTGAGAACAGGTTCTACAGGAAGGAAGAGCAGTCTTGCTATGTACAGGACACTAGGAACAGGGTGCACAGGGAGGCATCAGGAAGAAGCTTGCCTTGTCCATATTCGGTGGGCCTGGATCAATCATGTTGGGTGTATCCCCAGCAGTGCCTTGTGAAACTGAGATGCATTAAACCGGCCCATTCATTTTCTACAGCACCACAAACAACTCTGCTACCGCACTGGTCCTTGCCAAACAGTGACAGATTTTTGCAGACTCAGACCACCAAGTCCAGACCGAAAGACTGGCAAACTGGTCCACTTCACTAAGCAGAGTTTATTTTGGTGCACAACATGAGATAACCTCACTACATCCCTGTTGATGGCACATAAGATTTTTTTAGGATGTTTTAAAGATGTTTTAAAGATGTTTTAAGATTTTTTAGGATGTTTTAAGATGTTTAATAGTATATGTTGTGTTGTTTTAGTTTAGGTATTTTATATTTTCTGTTGTTCCCCGCCTCGATCTAGATGGAGAGGCGGGTAATAAATAAATAAATAAATTATTATTATTATTATTATTACTACTACTACTACTACTACTACTACTACTACTACATAGGCACACAACATTCTATGGAATTAATCATCTCTGGAATCGTAGGACGCTCCAATCCAACCTTAAGGGGAGGAAGCAGCCACAGAAGGGGATGCGTCGGCAATGAAGTGAGCCTGGATACAGAGGGAAGAGCTCCTCATCAACCAGCACTCTGCCCCCTTTACTTGCAAGAACCACTATGTCTGGCCTAGCTCCAGAGTCATGCTAAAGGCTACTGCAAGGGACTGGGCATGTCTCTTAATTCTACCCTACATGTTAAACTCCCAGCCTGCCCCTCTGAAATTATGGGGTATAAAGTTTCAAACAGAAGAAAGTCTTCTATCTAGGGGGTTATGCTACACAGCACATCCTCCCCACGGAGCCAAGAATATGCTTAAAGCTGGAGAATGGTCACTGCAGTGCACCTTTCATGGAGCGTACACGTACGTACACACACACACACACACACACACAGCATGATTTCCACACACAGGCCAGGCCTACCACTCACATGGAATATGGCCTGGTTTTCTTTGTTCTGCAGGAGTTGTGTCCAGACCTGGTTCTGGACTAAGAGCAAGCTTCCAAGAAATGCCTTCTGGAGCAGAAAGCAAAGAGAAACCAGAGACAGAGTCACTAAAAGCCAGCAGGTTTATAAAGGAGGAGGTGGAGGGAGAGCAAGAGCCCACTTCAAACTCTTGCTGTGTGCAAGTACCCCAAGGACATTTCTGTCAGCAGGAGCAGTTCTGCAGACTCCTGGAGCACCGCAGTAATGGGGAAAGCCAGCCACAGCTGCCGAACTTCTCCCTGCCATTCAGCACAGCACTGCAGCTGTGTGCAGAGAGGCTCTAGAGAAGAATTACATACAACTAAGTTATCTTGGCTGAAAAACTAAAGGGAGTTAGGCCAGAGATGGGCAGTGTAAAGCCCATCAAAATTTGGCCCACATATATAGCCCCAAAGCACTTATTTTCAATAGCAAATGTATCCCTGTGGAACTGAGACGTGCATCTGTATGAAACAGGTGGAGCACTGACTGCCAGGTTTTTGGGGGTAAGGAAGGGGAGAGATTGAGAAAAGATTAGAAGGAGTCCATGAGCTATGCACAATGACCCATCCCTTGATAGAAAAAAGATTGACATCCTCCTCCTCCTCCTCCTGTTGCCGGTGGTTCTGAAGGACAAGTACCTGCTGTGCTTGTGTTTGATTCTGCAGTGCCAGTTGAAGCAGAGCTGTGGACAGGGCTGGGTTGGTTAGGAGAGGCACTGACGGTGGGGCTCCCAGGATTCCTGAAAAGAAACCAAGATGGAGAGTTTTTTCAAAACTCCTACGCAAGTGGAAAAAAATCTCAAGGCAAATCAAATATTGCAGCAACATAAGCTGAACCAAAGAGAATGGCTCAGATTCTGAGACATCGGAACACTTTATTCAGTTTATTTCACTTATATACCGCCCAACAGCAGAAGCTCTCTGGGCGGTTTACAACAATTCACATAAACACTGGCTTCCCTGTGGCCCTGCCTCCCCACCCCATCTCCCAGGATGGGGGGGGGGGCAGTCCAGCTGGAGCAGGCCCTGATGTTCCCTCTGCCTGCTCCTGCCTCCTTCATTCCTCCTCCTTTGGCTTTTGATGACTGAGTTTTTATTGTATCTTACTTGACTACACTTGATTGCTAGGTACAAGTCTTCACGCTAGGTACGCTAGGAGTTGGAACTAGCACCACTGTTGTTTGCCTGATGAAGAACTCTGTGGAACTCTGAGGTGTATATTAGATCAGCAGCAGGTGTCACCTTTTATGTTCTGTATCCAACACAAATGTTTGGGAAGAAGTATGTTTGGGAAGTATGGCATAATCAGTGCCAGGCCATTCTTTTTAAAGTTTGGTAGAGGGCTAAATGCCTGAACCCGGCCTCCTAACTAGATTGGTGATGGTCAAGATCAGAAGCCACCAGGTCAAGGCTCAAAAGCATGAACCATTCTTGCTGTAATGCAGCTCTAACCGAGTCAGCGATCTAGTGATTAGCAGATGCCACCAGGTCCAAGGAAAGCCAATATGCTCAATGGGCTCATAGTGTGAAAGGAAACCCAAAGATCATGTAGCTCAAGCCCAATGGGACCTTTCCGATATAGCCCATAATAGGGTCACTGATCCATACTTGCCTTGCTTTCCTCCAATGGCTCCATGAAGAAGGGGGTTGAGTAAGAGCTGGATTGATGTAGGATTCCCTAAACTGTTCAGAATCTGAAGAAGATTGGGCTCAGGTAGAAGCCCTTTTCCACGGTTAAGGGCCTGTAAAAGCAACAGTAGGGAAATCAAGGGGCATACTGAAAAAGACCCACATCATGATCATGCCAGGAAAGGAGCATCTATGCATACAATTGAGGCTTCAACTTACATAGCAGCTTGCACATTATAAATACTGTAGCAACCCAGAGCATTTAGAAAGAACTTCTGCCAGTTCGGGTCATTGCAAGGAGGGACATCCGGCTTCTACGAATTGTATTTTGTTTTGATTCAGGTGTTACTTTGTGATGGGGTGGGTTAAAAATCTAATCAAGTTGCCCTTCCTTCCACTTAAGAGTCTGTCACCCACAAAGGCATTTGCTTAATACAGTAGATGCCCATAAAGCAGAAGCCTTGCCGCTGAGCAGAAGTTGGCTCAACAACAGAAAGAGGCACTGTACCAGCCAAAATATAAGACTTAGAAAGATGCAAGCATGGGGAACAAAATTACAAATCAACAGGAGGAGTGGGTATGGGGTTCATTTCAAACGATACGCAGCCAGAGATATTACTGAAGGTTGAGCCTTACAGTTGCCTGGGCAGCTATCAGAGCAGCCAGCATGCTTCGCCCAGGAGGGCCTGGAGCACAGAAGGAGACTCTGATATGGTTTCCAGCAAGCGGCAAGCCATTGGTGGCCTGTTGGACCATCTCCGCTATCTCAGGTGACTCGTACTCCAGGACCGCAAAGCCTTTCAGCTGCCCATCCTGACCGCATGCCAACTACGCAAAAGGAAAGCAAAAGGCATTTAAGAAAGTTACGTAGCACAAAAGGAAGACGGGAGATCATTGCTTGATATGCTTGAACCAACCAAGGCTGGTGGGCCTATGCTCTCTTGTAGGATTCAGCATTAGTAAAACCTGCTGAGCTTAGGAGGATATACCTGAGTAAATACACACACGTTCAGGGATTTATTTCCCTGACCAGGAGTTGATTTTGCCTAAGAACTACATGGAAAAGGAATGGAGGAAAGTGAACGGGTAATCACACAGCTCTCCCACTGCCACACAAGAGACTTGCTACCATTATTACAGCTACTGCCTCGCCCCTCTTTTGCTTCAAGGTTGGCGACTGACTCCCACTTTGTCCCACTAAGTCCAACAATGCAGCCAAAACATCCTCTAGAGCAGTGTTCTCCAACCTTGGGTCCTCAGATGTTTTTGGCCTACAGCGACGCTGGCTGGGGCATGCTGGGAGTTGTAGGCCAAAAACATCTGGGGACCCAAGGTTGGAGAACACTAGTCTACAAGACAAGCCTAGCCTTTGCAGCTGCTACCCCTGCCATTAGCATGGCCAAATAGTTACAACAACCAAGTTACTACCATTGTCAGGCAATTATATCCTATTTGCACCAGTGTGAATTGACCACCTTTTTTTATACACAACTGCCAGCGCAGTGTCTTTGGCATTTTCTATCTAGCAAATGAGAAGCAGTCAGGTTGCCCATGTAGCAGTTTATGTCCCTACAGCTATTATCAGGTGTTAATAAAGGCTTCACCCAGTGACCACCCCTTTTTTTCCATAGCAAAAAAAAGGTGATAGCACAGCTCCAGGCAGCGTCTCACAAAAAACACCCACCATGTTGTACCAGAAGTGCAATCTAGTCAACATCTTGAACACAGAGATTAACCAAGTTTTGCTTTTGGGACAAACTATGTGGATCAAGCAACCAATTTTCTTTCAGCTGGAAAAAGTACGGAATTTTTAACCCCCTGGCAAGGAAAAGCAGGACGCTTCTAAATTTCCACTTTGAATGTGGCACTCTGGTGTACCACATTCAGAGGCGCACACTGTACTTGCTTACAGCTTGAGACAGAATGCCAGCCCGACCTTTAGTTGCTTCATAAACATCCTGGGAAAGGAATTCTAAGGCAGGCACAGTCTTGCAGCGAGCCGATCATGTGTGGCTGCCGAGTGCTGCACATAAAGGGCAGCCCACTCCACAGTGGGCCCAAGGTGCTCACCTGACAGAACGTTGGAGGGCAGATGGCAGAGAAGGTCTGCCTCAGTTCTTCTACGTCATTGTAATTGTGGGGCAGTTTATCTACACATAAGCACTTCGAATGAATAAGGTCTAGGGTCAACTGGTTGACATCTGTCCAGTGAACATATAAAGTCCGTGTTCCCAGCTGTTTGCCCAGGAGGTCAGATTTTGCCCTGGCTGCCGAATCCTTTTTCATATACTCCACAAAGCCATAGCCTTTGGAGTGTCCCGTTTTCTCACTATACACCAAGAAGCAGCGCTCCAGGTTCCCAAAAGGTCGAACGAGGTCTTCAAACTGCTGCTGCGTGTAAAGCTGGGGCAGGTTGGCAATGCACAGGAGGGCATCTGTGGGTTGCAGCTGTACCGTGATCTCCTTGTCTCGTAGCTTGCTCAAGTGGAATTTCTTAATGGCCGATTCTGCCTGTTCCCCATTCAATAAGGTGACGAAAGCTGCAAGAGATAGAGGAATGGAAAGGCTATTGACAGGAAACAGCATAGCAAACACACAAGTCAAGGCTTGTAGCCCTCTGCATAGATTTCAACCAGAACATTTGTGCACAACAGAGTAATCGCTTTCCATAACTAGATAGGATGTTGACCTAGTCCAGCATTCTGTCTTCAATAGTGGCCGGGCAACAGATGTTAAACATAATTAGCCACTGTTAGCCATAATTAGGAAAGGAATTGAAAACAAAACTGCCAATATCATATTGCCCTTATACAAGTCTATGGCGTAACCACACTTAGAATACTGTGTACATTTCTGGTCACCACACCTAAAAAAGGATATTGTAGAGTAAGAAAAAATGCAGAAAAGGGCAACTAAAATGATCAAGGGGCTGGGAGCAACTCCCCTATGAAGAAAGGTTACAGCAGCTGGGATTGTTTAGCTTAGAAAAGAGGTGAGTAAGGGGAGACATGTCACAGAGGTGTACAAAATTAAGCATAGTGTGGAGAACATAGACAGGGAGACATTTTTCTCCCTCTCTCATACTAGAACCTGCGGCCATCCCATGAAGCTGATTGGTGGGAGATTCAGGACAGATAAAAGGAAGGACTTCTTCACACATTGCATAGTTAAACTATGGAATTCACTTCCACAAGATGTAGTGATGGACACCAATTTGGACGGCTTTAAAGGGGATTGGACAAATTCATGGAGGAGAAGGCTATCAATGGCTAGTAGTCCTGATTGGCTCTATGCCACCCCCAGTATCAGAGGCAGTATGCCTATGTACACCAGGTGCTGTTGCACTCATGTCCTGCTTGTGGGTGGACAGCTGGTTGGCCACTAGTGTGAATGGAACACTGGACTCGATGGACCCTTGGTCTGATCCAGCATGGTCTTCTTCTGTTCTTAGATATCTTCAAGAAGTTCTCAAGCATGGGATGATAGGGACAGTTGCTACCTACTCATCACCAACATCTATAATGATGCAGGATGGTTTAACCAAACTGGCTTTTGGTGGCCCGGAACAAGGTAAACTTTGTTATCTACCCAATGCCGTGTGTGTGTGTGTGTGTGTGTGTGTGTAGGTGTAGTGAGTTACATATCCAATTAAACAAATCACCCATTTTAGAGCACATCTTTGGGAGCTCTTCAAAATCTTTTTGGAATTTCCCCATCCTGAACAAATGTTGTATCTTCTACTACAAGCCTGGTAACCTTTTTGTTCAGCCCTGATTCCAAATACTTTGTAAGTTACTTTCCTCCCCGTATTTTTATTTATTCATACATTGATTTATACCCCATCTTTCCTCCATAACAGAACTCAAAACAGCATACGTGAGGTTCTCAGGAAGTTTCTCATCCAGGCATTTACCAGACCCAGACCTACTTAGGTTCAGCAAGGCTGTCGCATCATGTGCCTGCAGTCTGCTGCCTCCCTCACTGTCAACCTCTAGATTGTAACCTCCTCAGGGCAAAGACTTGTCTTCTCCTGTTACTCTATAAAGCACATTGAGGGACACTATACAAATTACCAGTTTAGTGCCAATCTGAACACAGATCCTTGGGGAAATCACACTGTTCAGTTTTCTGCTTTATGAAATTCTTATTCTCTAGTTTTCAAAATAGTTGGATACCAATCCATAAGAGGACCAGTCTTAATTTCTGATTACTAAATTCTTAGGGGCTTTTCATAAGACATTTTGTCAAAAGCCTTTTGAAAATTAACTTATGATATCTACTGGATCATCACTAGTATATAACTTTTGGTTGAGTTATATTTTAGCTGCAGCAGAAGAACCGACTGACACTCTTGTACCTACAGTCATGCTGATTTTAAAGCCACTTGGAAGCAAGGGGAAGTCTCACTGCTAAGAACCTCCGAAACCCAGTACAAGGTTGGAGATGAAACACGAATATGCTTGTCACATTAAATGATATATTCACCAGTGACAAGCATATTTGTGGACCTCTGAATTTAAGTGTCTTCCACGTTATGACAATTGCCTGTTTCATAAGGATGCAACATTAATCTTGGACAGAGGTAGACAACCTGGTAGCCTCCTGATGATTTGGATTACAACTCCCATCTGCCCGAGCCAGCATGGCCAATGGCTAGGGAGTATGGGAGCTATACTCCAACACATCTGGAAGACACCAGGTTGCCTACCCCTGATCTTGGGTTTCGAGGCTCCTAGCACTAGCCAATGAACTATATTTGTGTGTGGAACTTCTTCCATGACACGTTAGATATTTGTCAGGCTCCATGATTTGTCTGCTTGTCGCCAGCTTCTATCCTATCTCCACACTGAAGGCATAGAAAATTTGTCATCCACCCAAGGGGAAGAGTAATCCAAAACCAGATACTCCCCAACACCTGTCAACCTTTTCTCAGAAATGAGTTCAAAAGTTGTTCAACCTGGTTCCATTTCTAGCTCAGGTGAAGCTCATCTTTTAGACACAGTCCCCAAACATTTCTCGGTGAATACCAAATCTAAACCCTTTCTTCCTACTCCACTATCTCACCCACACATTGAAACCCTCAGAGCTTTGTCTAGCTGGCCCTGTTCATAGAAAAGGTCGTCTTTCTTCCCTACTCAGGTAGCCTAAGATGGGACCCAGGGCATTGCCTGAAGGCACATAATACATCGCCCTTGCTGAAACTAAGCTGGTCTGGTCAGTGCCTGGATGTATACCACCTTGAGTTCCATGGTGGAAAATAGTTAGGGCATAAATACACTAAGTAAATAAATAAATGAATTACTGAAATTATACCAGAGGCTCCGAGATCTGACATCCCTAGCTCTTGCCCTATTTTTAGGGGATTCAGCAATATCTGCCACCACGTGGCAAGTTTTCAGTTCTCTAACAAGTGACTACTTCCTAGTATTTTAACCAGTCATTTTGCAGTGATTCTTTATTGGGGGAAATATCCATTAAGCAACTTCAAGGTCACCCACTGGAAGGCAAAAGATAGGAACTTTGTCATTGCTTCCCTTCAGAATACTAACCTCTGGAATCACATCCCAAGATGCAGTACAACTGACTGCTGAACAGAGTTAGTAGCAACTATGTGTTTTCCAAAGACAGCATGTACATCAGCTGTGCTTCCCCTTGATCAACAGCTTGTTTATACTCTGAATCCCAATAAAGCATCAACCACACAGTATGTGGCTATAGCCAAGCAGAACATCTTATAGGGAATTGCATGCTTTCATGCTTCCTTTGCATGATGAGTTAACCAATATGTGTGTGTTAAAACAATTCAATTCCATATATGTCAACAAGAATTTACAGTGCTTTCCAAGTTCAGTGATACAGACCCATGCTGAGTGCAGAATACCTTGGCCTTTGTCATGCTCTCCACTTCTGATTGACAATGTCCCTCCCTCAGCAGTAACTTGGCCCTAATGCAAAATAATTGCAGCTAAAGCACCCAGTGTCAGTATTTCCTAGAAAGGTTGTTGAATCTTTGGAGATTTCCCACAGAAAGGCAGGATGGAGATTCATTAAGGATATTACAAGTATAGGGTATTCTCCCTTAGGGTGAAGAGTACATCTGCATTATCTATGGCATTCCAGTTTGCTGATTCTATGTTAGGATTAATGGAATGAATGCCCAAGCAACAGAACAACCAACTCTCATGCACACCAGAAGCTCTTCCTGTTCATTAAGACTTTCTATGGACTGTTTAAATGATGTAGCAGATACAATGTGCAGCCTTGCCCAATCTGCAGGGAGAGAGACTTAGGGATGTTCAGCAGTGAACAGGAATAGCCAGTGGCTTTGTTTCCAACACAAAGACAGACACTCCCATGCTGCACATACAACACCTCACAGGGCTTTACACCCCTCGGCTCCTAATTTTCCAACCGAAGTCACTAGCCACCTCACATAGGGTCCAATGTGCACAACTGAAGAAAGACCACACACAAAGGACAGTAAGACCAAGACACCCCATTGCAAACAAGATGATCATACCAGCAAGAGCAAGCAGGCAGAGTGAAATAGTAAAAGAGCCTCTCCCACACCCACCATTTGCACCATCCCGCCCCTGCCCAGAAAGGTCTTTGAGTTACATGGGGCATGGGGGGGAGGTCTATTCAGCTGGGTTCCGTAGACCAGTGTTCTCCAACCTTGAGTCCCCAGATGTTTTTGGCCTACAACTCCCAGCATGCCCCAGCCAGCTACGCTGGCTGGGGCATGCTGGGAGTTGTAGGCCAAAAACATCTGGGGACCCAAGGTCGGAGAACACTGCCGTAGACTTTTCTGTATATCAGTAGTTAAACAGAGCCCACCCACTACAGGACAGCAAAGAACTCTGTAATTCATGTTTACTCACCAGTCCCCTTGTATTTGTCCACAAAACAGTACTTAAGTTCGTAGTCACTCAGCAGATCATGAACTTCCTGCATTAACAGAAGAAATCAGGTTAAGGCAGAGTGGTGAAACATTACCGCTTTCAACAAAAGAACACCCAGTGACCTTTTTTCACCCCCACCACTCCAGTCCACAGAAAAGACAGCCTGCCTGGAGAACGAAAATCTTGCACTCCAGCCAGCTCACGTTCCTGGAACCAGTCAAGCCCCATGGCTAAAATTGATCACACAAAATGAGCGGCTCACTCCGTAGTGAAGAGTAGACAGTCGCACACACATCCTGGCAATTCCAGCGAAGCCGAATCAATGTTTTGATTATTTCTAGCTTCTGGAATTCTTACCTGCAGATTTAGCTTACAGGCCTAAACAAACAAAGGCCAACTCAACATGCGACACGATGCCCCGCGGCAGATCGACACCTGCCTATACTTGTTTTTTTCAAGTAAAAATTGTAAACCCTAACATTCCCTTTGGTGGTTTTCACTTTCACCTTGTGCTTTGTCCTTTGCCTGTCACTCATTGTCCCTTCCCCACCCCCTCTCCACACTCCCAACTTCCAGAGAAGCAGTTTGCATCCTGGCTCCCTCTTCACCTGCTCACCCACTCCCACCGCCTGGCAGAGAAGCCGCTTTTGCTCAGCCTCCTGTCTCTGCTCCCAGTTAGTTGGCGAAGTGACTATTCCTGCCACCCGCAGGCCGGCTCTGGTCTCTTGACAGCCTGAGAAGCAGCCTGAACGCTGGCTCCCTCTTCACCTGCTTCCCCCGCCCCACATTTCTCCTTTAGCCAAAGAATCATATTTTGCTCATGCTGCCAACTCCCTCCACCCAACTGGTCTCCGAGACTACAATCTACCTAAGACCTCCCTCCTCACTTGCTATGCCACCTGCACTATGCTGTCAGCCTGGCCTCCCCCCACGCACATCACCCTCTTAGTTATTTAAGTAACTTTAAAAGTTTAAATGTTTCTGTACATTTTTTGACGTTTTTATTGTTTGTATTTATTTATTTAATACTGTATTTTATTGTATAATTGTACAGTCATGCCTTGGATTGAGAGCATAATTCGTTCCGGAAATGTGCTTGTAATCCAAAGCACTCGTATATCAAAACGAAATCCCCCTCAAAAAAAACTTGTACAGAGATTTTTAATTTAAGCCGTACTACAGTATTTGTATTGCAAGACGTCGCTTGTATATCAAGTAAAAATAAATAAATAAAAATTTAAAAATTTGCTTTGTCTTGCAAAACGCTCTCAAGCCAAGTTACTTGCAATCCAAGGCATTACTGTATTTTATTATGTAATTTTTATAATTGTTGTAAACCGCCCAGAGAGCTTCAGCTATTGGGCGGTATAGAAATGGAAATAATAATAATAACAACAACTTATAAGGCTATGCAACTCTTACAAAAAAATTATTGTGAAACTGATTAGTAGCACAGTATGCAGATGATTCTTGGCACTGAGAGAACGGTCCTGGCTACTAATTTAAATTAGCTTCATAAGGCACTATAAGGAGTCTGAATTTTACCGGCTATAGACTTTGATCATATGGGGAGTGCTACCTAAAGAAATACTGATGTGGTGGTTGGGGTATAAATGGAATTTCCTACAAAGTATGAGAATGGGGTGTGATTATATATGAAAAGTGAAATATTACTACACTAATGAGGTGGGGAATGCTAACAGGCGTGTGATTGGGAGAGTGTGAAAGCTGACACAGCGCAGGTTTGCCAGAGGTATGCTTATGGAGCAAGGGTGCTTTCATGGGGTATGACTACCATGGTACTGATGGGGGTGGGAAGGCTGTTTACTATATTCTAGCTCAGTGTTCTCCAACCTTGGGTCCCCAGATGTTTTTGGCCTACAACTCCCAGCATGCCCCAGCCAGCATAGCTGTCTGGGGCATGCTGGGAGTTGTAGGCCAAAAACATCTGGGGACCCAAGGTTGGAGAACACTGAGCTAGCTAGTATAACAGTTGCAGACGGAATAGGTAGTTCTGCTGCTGTAAGTCCTTTATAAGTGCTGTGTAGTCCCTATGCATGGTATATATGTGGGCAATGGTCCCAGATCCACTCAGCAACTGCTGTGTGGATACTGCGTGCTTCACTATGTGTCACTGTTTTGGATGGTGGATTCACGGACACAGTGGGGCCTGACTTGGGCAATCATCAATCACAATGGCGTCATTCTCAGCCCCTGGTCCTGGAAGCTGGGGGTTGTCCTGAAGTAGCATGTCCCCCCTTCATTTGCAAATATTGTGCAGGATGCAGCAAGCAACAATGACATCTGGTATAAGGTCTTCCTCCACATCCAAAAGCATGTGAAGGGCACACCACAGTGATTTTAAGTGGCCAAAAGTGTGCTCTACAGAGACTAACACGGCTATGGTAGTAGTTAAAGTTTTTCTGTTGGGGTGTCTTCATAGCCTGGTACAGCACCATGAGCCACCGTTGAAGCACAAAAGCCTGGTTCCCGAGTAGCAGGGGGTACACAGCGAGTCCATTTACTGTGGCACGGGGGCTGGCAAAAAATCCCGTGGTTAGCTTATGTGCCAATGGCAAATTCCAAAATAAAGCAGTTTCGTGGCTTCTCTCCCAAACACCAGTGTATACAGCCATAAATCTGCCCTCAGTGTCCACAAGTGCCTGGAGCACCATGCTATAAAAACATTTATGGTTGTAGAACTCTTCACCCTTCCCGGGCAGAGCTAAAATCAAATGTGCAAAGAATCCAGTGCCCCGCTGCACAAGGGAACCCCAGCTCACAGAAGCCTTTCATGTTTTCTCTCATCCCCTACCTTTATCACGTCAGACAGGTAGATAGAGCTTGTTCAGAATGCACACCATTTCTCTGAAGATTTCGCACACAGTAGATTTCCCAACTCTGAAGGTAGCACTGAGTGGGAGGTACCCAATGTTGAAAGCAAGTCTGTACCGAGTCAGCCCCAACCTTTTTTTTAAAAAAATTTTTTACTGGTATGCATTTCCTCATTACTCTGCCTGAACAGCGAATTACAGGACCTATTTCTGCTGCTATGGTTTCAAAAGTAGCCTGGGACATGCGGAAAGTTCCACGAGATCTGGCATCATCCCAAGTATCTATGTCCAGCATCAGTGTCTGAATGGCTTCAGTATGTGGCAGTGCCCACCAGTCTGCAGTGCCCACCAGACACATCAGTCTGCTGCAAGCTGCTCCAATCATGGCATCACAGTCTTTGTCCAAAGAGGCAGACATTTCCAACCATTGTAGCCCTCTGAACCATCTATGGTCATCCTGGCAGAGGGTTCTTCCGTAGCCATGTTTCTCCCCTTCACTGCAGCGTAGAGGTGCAGCAGAGCAGCTACAGAATCCACTCTAGGTATCATGTGAGGGTGCTGGAAGAGCTCGTGCTGGTCATTGTGGTGATCAGTAAGAGCTTTTAGAGCAACTTCCATTGCGGCAGCAGTAGCAGCTTCTTCCGCCATAACTCAATTCCCAGCCCTTTCCAAAGTACACAGGAGGAGTGCTAGCAGTCACATATCATCATGATGCTTTAGCTGCAGAGACAGGAGGAGTTGAAAAAGAAGAAGGGGCGAAGGCAGAATGGTGGGAAGGATGCATTTTGGAGTGAGTTGAGGAACACCTAGCTCAGTTAGTGGCAGCGGTGGTGGGGAGGCAGCTGCTACTGATGGAGGTGTTGCTTAATGTACTACAGAAACACCTTAGCAGAGCAGACGGAATGGCCACAGAGCCAGGCTTCAAAGTGTAAATTAAGCAGCAGGGAAGGTGAAGGGAACATTGATTTGCAAAAGCATTCTCCGGAGGGCACCTGTCACTGACAAAAACCACGATCTCCAGCCTGCATAGCCTATGGGCAGCAGCAAGCTGGTCTTGCTTCATACACCACGTTCTTCATTCATGTTGCCGCAGATACCTGCAGTGCAGTAGGTAACGCCTCTCAAATAGGTGAATTAGGGGTGTGTTAATAAATTGGATAAGGGAGCGGGGAAACAGTGAAAGAGAGACAAATAAAGACAGAAGAAACAGAAAGAAATACTTTTGAGCGTGCCGTGATAGACATTCAAACCCCCAAAACTTTAGACAAACTCCCACCACTAACACCCAGGGTGAGAATGCACCTTTATGCCTAAGGCAACGGATTCTGTGTTGCAGACAGGTGATCCTACACTTTAAATGAGCAACTCCACATCCCCTGGCATTACAGGTGTCCATGGTTCCAGAAAAGAAACTGAAGCATCCCCACCACTTCATTCTCTCTCTAGTGAAATGCCTAGCCCAGCTAGCTATGCTGGCTGGGGCATGCTGGGAGTTGTAGGCCAAAAACATCTGGGGACCCAAGGTTGGAGAACACTGCACTTTAGCATCTGAAAGCACAGTTTCATTGCAAGCTATTTCATTTTCTCCTACTTTGTAGCCAAAGTGCACCCTGTACAGGGAAAGCAGCATGTCTGTACCATTCTCCCCTGAAATTTGCCCAGATGGAACTAAATTTCATTATTGTCTAAAGATGCAATCCACAAACCCTGAAGTCAATGGGAGTTTGCAACAAGCTTACGGTTTGATGCAGACTGCACTTGGACTCTCATTCTTCATTCAATTCTCCATTCAAGATCCAGATGAACCTGGGTTGTTTATCAGGCCCTATACACATTCAATACTATAGCCACGATAGTTTCAGCTAGCCGGGGGGGGGGGGGGCGGCTTTTAGTCTTCAAGAGAACAAATTGTATATGAATCCTATTCCTGCCACAACTGAAGAAGACTACCAAAACAAAAAACCAAAAACAGCACACAATTACCTGCATCTATCAAGCTGATCTATTACTAAATCTATTTCATTAGAAGAAAACAAGAGCTTTTAACTGTGATAAGACCCTTTAGGCAAGAAGTTAGAATGAACCCTGCCTTCAATCAAATATGGTACTGCAATCTGCATTTACTGATTGCATTGCTCCATTGGCACAGATGATCAACAAGAACCAACCTCCTTCTCAAACCACAGCCTTCTTCCTGACCCGCAGCAACCTGGTATTTAGCATGTATTTTGCTGCTGCCTGAGGCAGCACTTTCACTTATTACTCAAGACACCTTTCATCCCAGGCAGGGAGGTAAACTGCACAGTTCATACACACACCAAATGAGGTAATCTCCTTTGTAGATACAAGGAGTCAACCTTGCTCAAGGTCACACCCTAAGAAGCCAGCTGACTCCTCTCTGTGTTCTGGCCACAAGACCAATGCTTCAAAAGGAAGCCTCATGCATAAATGGACAAGCAAGATCCTGTTCAGCAATGTGTGCCCCAGAGGCAGCTTGAAACACTTCAACCACAGTGTATTCCTCCAGCATAAGCCTAGTGTTATTTATGCTCTTGAAAAGGCAGATGCATCAATTAAAGGCAATTCTAGAAGCCTGCCTGTGATACTTTAGCAGCAATCAATAGCGTTTGGAAATCAAGTGATCCCACCCAAACAATGAGGGCAGGTCACAGGGTCAAACATTTACCTGGTGGGCTGTTGAACCATTTCTATGCAATAGTGTAAAATGTACACAGTATAGATTTCCTGTGAGGTTCTATTGTCCATTCTGGCCAGATTATTTGCATCGCTGAGGATGCAGACATAAATGCAATCCTCACAACTGGAGAGGAAATTAAAATGAGACATTTATAAAGCACAGCATCTTATGACCCTTTTATAGCAGTGTCCGGGTTCACACTCTACAAAGCAACCTATGATTGGGCCAATCAGAGGCTGCATATTCTAATCAGAAGTGGCTTATGCATGGCACACAAATATGGGTTAATTAACCCAAGGTTTGCTACTGTTACGTGCGAACGGGCCCAGTCTTAAAGATTAATTTAACAGGAAACAGTCATGCTGACCTTCTAAACTGCTGCGAGGTTCCCAAGCTACAGTTGAGCATTAGAATGTATAAGAAAAAACACACATGCTGGTTTGCCATTTAAAAGGTGTGTGTGTGGGGGGGGGGGTTGTAGGGAGGAAGGTGCCCACAATAGTACCTACATCAGCAGCGGGCAACCCTTTTCCTATAGAGGGCCAGATTTCATCATGGGCAATCTTCAGGGGCTGTAAGTTTGCAGTGTGCAAGGCCGAAGGCAGTGGTGGACAGAGCTAGAGCCAAGAGTGAGTGGTCAGCCCTTTTCTTTCTTCCATCCCCTTTTTTATCTGTCCCTCTTCCTGCCCAGAGGGCTGCCAGGGGAAGGGAGAGATCACTCTTGCCAGAGATCTGAACAGATTGCATGCTGAGGACCATGTGAAATGAGGCTGAGGGCCGCAGGTTGCCTATCCCTGATCTATATCATATATTGCACAACATCCATGGAGAATGCTGTAGCACAGTGATGGCGAACCTTTTTGAGCCTAGGTGCCCAAACTGCAACACAAAACCAACTTATTTATTTCAAAGTGCCAACACTGCAATTAAACCTGAATACCGAGGTTTTAGTTTTAGAAAAACAACTCATACAGTTGTCCGAACTAATTAACATATTTTGTCTTTAAAGAAAAACACAATAACCAAGCTTTCAATGATACAAACAGGTAAACTGTTAGGGCTTTACATCCAAGCCATGCTCTGTGCTTCATTCTTCAAAATCTTTTAAATGTGATAACAATGTAGAAAAGAATTCTGTAACAGGAATTCTAGAATAAAATCATTCTGTTCCACACTGTGAGAAAGAACAAGATCATTAGTGTTTTGCAGAAGGGGATGGTCTTTTCGCGATCTGGTGACCAATGGCTCGAGTGCCCACAGAGAGGTCCCTGCGTGCCAGCTGTGGCACCCGTGCCATAGGCTCACCATCACTGCTGTAGCATGTTAAAAAAATTAAAGGATTACATGTGAAAACTAAGCTTCAAAATGTTATGAAATAGGGTAAGAGAATATATGCAGAAAATGTATACCTAACTGAAGATAATGCTTTGCAAGGCAATAATCAGGGGTGGGCGGGTGGAATCTTGTGGCACCTTACAGATTATGGCATAAACTTTTTCGACTAAAGGGTACTTTATGAATCATAGAATCATGTAGAGTTCGAAGGGGCCTACAAGGCCATTGAGTCCAACCCCCTGCTCAATGCAGGAATCCAGGTCAAAGCATCCCTGACAGATGGCCGTCCAGCTTCACCTTGAATGCCTCCAGAGTGGGAGAGCCCACCACCTCCCTAGGTAATTGGTTCCATTGTCTTATTGCTCTAAGAGTCAGGAAATTTTTCCTGATGTTCAGGTGGAATCTGGGTTCCTGTAACTTGAGCCCATTATTCTGTGTCCTGCAAACTGGGATGATCGAGAAGAGATCCTGGCCCTCCTCTGTGTGACAACCCTTCAAGTACTGGAAGAGTGCTATCATATCTCCCCTCAGTCTCCTCTTCTGAAGGTTAAACATAGATTCATAGATCATAGAGTTGGAAGGAGCCTATACAAGGCTATCGAGTCCAACCCCCTGCTCAATGCAGGAAACTAGAGGAGGGGTCTCCCATCCAAGTAATAACCAGGCTTGACCCTGCTTAGCTTTCCACACTCAGACAAGCTGAGCCAGCCTAAGCCACATGCCCAGTTCTTTCAGTCTCTCCTCATAGGGCCTTGTTTCCAGTCCCTTTATCGTCCTTGTTGCCCTCCTCTGAATCCTCTCCAGTTTGTCTACGTCCTTCTTAAAGTGAGGTGCCCAGAACTGGACGCAGTACCCAAGAATAGGCCTAACCAGTGCAGAGTAAAGGGGAATGATCACTTCCTGCGATTTGGAAGCTATATTTCTATTAATGCAGCCCAAAATAGCATTTGCCTTCTTTGCAGCCACATCGCATTGCTGGCTCATATTCAGTTTGTGATCTACCACAATTCCAAGATCCTTCTCACTTGTAGTATTGTTGAGCCAAGTGTCCCCCATTCTGTAACTCGGCATTTGGTTTCCTCTCCCTAGGTCAGTGATGGCGAACCTTTTTGAGCCCGAGTGCCCAAACTGCAACACAAAACCAACTTATTTATTTCAAAGTGCCTTAAATTTGGCAGGAAGGAGGAGGGGGCACTAGCTAATTGCGCCCCGCTCTGTCTCAGGGCATGGCTCTTCACCGGGCGTGCAAAGATTTGGGAGCGCGCATGCTGTGCTTCTGAGCTGTCTGTTCAGTTAGAAGGAGGGCTGGGTGCCTGCGCAGTCCGCTTCTGGGGGTGGAGATGTTGGAGTGTGCCTGCCTGTGGAGGCCAGCGAGGAATGAGTGGAGAGGAGTTATTATGGAAACCTGACGCTGAATGCAGAAGGGGACGGTCTTTTCGCGATCTGGCGACCAATGGCTCGAGTGGCTTTGAATTTTGTTTCTCTCTTCCAGAGTATTAGCTGTTCCACCCAACTTTGTGTCATCTGCAAATTTGATAAGCATTTGCTGCACCTCCTCATCCAAGTCATTAATAAAAATGTTGAAGAGCACTGGGCCCAGGACCGAGCCCTGTGGTACCCCACTTGTTACCTCTCCCCAGTTTGAGAAGGTACCATAATGAAAGATTATGCCATAATAACATTGTTCAACTTTTAAGCTGTCACAAGGATATTTAATATCTATCTATCTATCTCATATATTTTTCTACAATAGAGTAATACAGCTTGGAAGTTATGATCAGGGAAGTGACATGCCTACAGCAGACACCATGATTAGGTTTGTTTTTCTTCTGGTATCGGGAAGAATGTTGATTTCTCAAGAATGCAGACTCTGACAGATACCAATTTTCATTTATTAAGAAGAACAAGGTTCTAGCCTTCATTGATGGAGAGAAAATGTACAAACTGTACCTGCAAAACCAACATTTAGAACAGGAGGTTTCTGTACTTTGCATAGCTTCTTCCATCCTCCCCTCAACCAGAGATCTTTGCCAGTTACTAAGGCCTTGCCTTTTACTATGCAAATAGAATTCAGAATAAAGCATAAAAACTGAGAGTGCAAAACAGAAGAATTTGCATCACATCCATTTGCAGAATGACTTATTGCCGCATAGTACACAAAAACTTTGCATTGAAAATAGACTCTGTGCCAAGGTAACCCAATTCTGTGCCACAAGAGGGGGAACTTTAAAGACCTGTATGATGTATGCAAATTAAATTTGCATACCTGCACATTTGCTTATTTTGCACAATTTATTCAAAAACTTCACTAGTTATTATCCAGAGTTTCGTCTATCTTGCCCCTTTCCAAAAAATTTAAAGCTGACATATCCAGGATGCTGAATTCTGGACATGACTACCACAGAATGCACATAGCCCTCATTGTAAGGACACCCGAAATGAGCCCTTTCAACCCTTTCCCTCCACACCAACATCTGGGAGTTCAAATAATCATCATGACACTAGCTAAGCACTGTGATGTAGGGGGTGCACCTGCCCCATCTCTACTCAATTTACTATCTTAGTTGCATCCTTGAGTCTTTATAACTTCCCTTCCTTGCTACTTGGCTGGGTGATGCCCAGATATCCATCTTCCACCTCCTTCTGTCTTAAACCATTCTGGGTGACACACTTCTACCAACTCCCTGGGTAAGCTTTACTCACATTACCATTCCTCAGTAATCTTTCTTGTTTATGCACACTGATCATGACAGCACAGGATTGGAAACCTTTTCAGCTTCCAATTCTCATCAATTTTAGTGAACCCTTAGCCCAAAATAGGATCTATTCATATATGGTCCTAGCCTAAGTCTTAACATGACATAATAGTTCTTTCACCAGCCTAGCAAAGACATCCACACTTCAATACCCTCTTATTAGCTCAAGCCTGAGGTACTTGGATTGTCCCTTCTCAGCTTCCTTAACTTTTCCCAAAGCAGCTTGCTTTTTCTGCAGTGTGGAGAGCATGGCTCCTATTAATTCTCCCCGAACTACTGAAGTCCCTGGTTGTATTGCAACACAAAAATAGTCAGCCAGTTCACATGCATGCTTGTGATGTTACATAGTTATAGTGAAATGAGAAACAGTAACATGAATGGACTTTGTTAGGGATTAGTTTGTTGCCATGTTGAGCACATGACTCAATGTGGTTACCAACACACGGAGCAAATTAACAGTAGTGATAGGGCAGGGAATCCAAAGACAAAGCAAGTCCCAGGTTACACAAACAGGTAATGTACTGCTGTGCTGAATTTGCAACACATCTGAGCATGTAATTAGTTACAACATATGTGCCAAGAGTTGGAATGGACAAACTTCTGAATTAAAAATGTATCAAGCAGAAAAGAACCTGCCATGCTTTGCCACAGCTACCTACTGTGTCCACAGCTGAAACGGGACTTGAACCCAGATCTCCCAATACAGCGTTTTCCTAGGGATCATACTGGCTTGCAATTAGCTCCAATTGCTATCCTGGCATGTAGCTGTGTGTGTTCTTCAAAGGAAAAGCAGCACCCACGAGCACAGCTTTTCCCACTCCAGTACTCTTCAGAAGTGGTCTCCCTCTTTGCACAACAGAACACATTATTTATTTATTTATTTATTTGGTTATTTATTTTATACCCCACCTTTTTTCCTGCAAGGAACCCAAGGCGGATTACATAATCCTCCTCCCCCTCCTCTCCATTTTATCCCCACAACAACCCTGTGAGGTAGGTTAGGCTGAGAGTCAGTGACTGGCCCAAAGTCACCCAGTGAGTTTCATGGCCGAGCGGGGACTAGAACCTGGATCTCCCGAGCCCCAGCCCAGCACTCTCACCGCTGCGCCACACTGGCTCACAAATACCCATTATCATCCCTCTTTTCCTCTTCCCCTTGCCTTTTTCTCTTTGCTACTGAAAAACAGATTGTATGCTCTCTGGGAAAAGTAGGATATACGTAAGTATTTTAAATAAATTTCTATATACACTCATCCTCTATGAACTCGTCTAATCTTTTTATGCCCCTCTAAACAAGTGGCCGTCACCACTCCTGTAGCAGTGAATTCTGTAAGTTAATAATGCACTTTGTGAAGTAGCATTTCCTTTTGTATGTTCTGAGCCTAATGCCCATGCACTTCATTGATTCCCCTCTCAGTATTATAATGGAAAGGAGATGAATGGTATGGAGAGTGGATAAAGAGAAATTACTGAGATAGTGTATGTGGAGCCCTTTGAATACTTAATATGCAGTATACAGACATTTACATATAGCCCAACTGTCCCTATTTGCCAGAATAATCTCTACTGTTCCTTTTTGTGGACATGCTGCGGTTTATTGTGATGTCTGAACTGGCCCAAAGAAAAGCCTCCATCAACATAACACAACATAGGGCGTTGTGTGAAGAAGTTTTTTTCCTTCCTTCTGTCCCAAAACTACTGCTGATCAACTTCGTTCAAGTATTTATGAGAGGAAACAAATGTCCATGCTGTATACTGCAGCAGTGAGAAAGACACAGAAGCTAAAAATCTTAGTGTGAGGAGGTATGCAAGAAATGCACAAGAATATCACATTCCAGAGGAATTGATATGTTAGGCTACTGCAGCAATAAAACAAGGAGTCCAGTGGCACCTCAAAGCCCAACAGATTGTATTACTGCATAAGCTTTCATGGATTAAAAGCCACTTCAGCAGATACATCACATGTTACTCAGTTGGCAGGTGACAGCTATAGAGGAAAAAAGTGTGAACACTCAGTTACAAGGAAGTAGAAGAAGGTGTGTCACAGTTCTACACAGAGTCCAGATGCATACAAGATAACAGTGAACCATTCGCAGCAGTCACTGGTGATCAGGTCACTGTTATCTTGCATACATTTGAACTCTTGTATAGAAATATCAGAGACTTACTAATACCCCTCGCACTTCATGGCCTTTTGGACATACTGTTTACAACCATCTCTCTTCTCTGTACATATGTGCGCTAATAGATGCATAATCTGCAACCGAGGGTAACACTCCATACAACTGAGAAAGTGACTCCTAGTGCACAGAATCTGTTGGTCGTTAAGGTTATCACAGAACTTTTTTGACTATTTTCAGCTGTACGAAATAAAACAAGCTGCAAAAAAACCACACACCAAGCACAGCAAGAACAATAAAGAGTCCCACACAACATCTTAAAAACTAACAGATAAATTGTAGTAGAACCTTGCTAACGCTAGAGCCCCGGTTTCATGAGATGTAGCGTGTAAGCTTCAGAGTTTACTAGAACTCTTCCCAGGCAAAAGAGAAAAACAAAAAAACAAAAAAAACAACGCACGCCTGTGTGTGAAAACAACAACAAGAAGAAAATAGGTCGTGTACATTTTTTCAGACTAACTTAACTACTTGTGTTCTTTGCCAACGCTGGATTAAATGCTAATAAAAAATAATCAACATCGTCATGGAGTGTGCTTGCTTGCTCGCCCTCATCCTTCACAAAGCCTCTTAACCAGCCAGGACCCGCCGGGCTCCCCATCCCGCCCCTCTTCGCCTTCCCTCTCCTCACCTGGTTGGCGACGTCAGCGGGCAACCCCCGAATGAGCACCTTGCGTCGGTTACGGAACTGCCGGGCGCTCCTCTCCAGGCGGCTGCCTACCTCAGGCGGCTCCAGGGGCGGCAACTCTTCTTCAGGGGCGTTAGCCGAGCCTTCCTCTGGGTTGGGGACCGACCCGGCAGCAGGCAGCCGCCCCCACAGAGAGCCCAGCAACAGCCGCTACTGCCGCCATCTTGGAAGCCAGCTAGCCTCTTCCTCCTCCTCCTCTCAGGCTGAGACCAGCGAGAGGGAGAGGGCGGGAAAGAGCGGCAGCGGCGGCGCGACGGCAGCAGCCCATTGGCCCAGAAGGACTCCGCCCATCTCCGAGACGGCCGTTAGACGAGTCGTCCAATGAGACGGGGGGGGAGTGTGCATTAACCCTTCGTCGGGCGGAGCGGAGGTGGTTGGTTGCTTGCTTGCTGCTGGGTCCCGCCGCGCGCTCCAGCGGATGGATTCGCTGCGTAGACCTTGATTTAAATCTCGGCAGGAGCGGCGGCGCCAGCATATATAGGGGGAAGCGCAGAAGGCGGGGGGAACTTTTCGGGGGACAGGACAGATTATATCGCATGTTAGATTTCTGGATAGTGGTTTATTTCACATCCTACTAACCATATTTGCTTTGAAGTCAGTCCTATTTATTTGTTGATCTAATTTTCAAGTAAGTATGTTTAGGATGGCAGCCTTATTTTAACTTCCAGCTTATGGTTCGGTTATAATTTCTACAGGAGTCTAGTAATTGCGGGGGGGGGGGGGGAGAGATACTTATTCGGGATGGTGCATGCCCACCACTCCCATCTCTGGCGCCGCCGCCTATGTGTAATGGGCTGCTGCTCCTCCAAACATAGTTAAATGTAAAAAGCCATGGGGGGGGGGGTGTGTTGCTTCCAGGGGAATAGCAGTTGGGGAGGACAGGGTTAACCCTCCCCTCCCTGAACACTGTGCCCCCACCCCCATTTTCCCCCTTCGTGGCAACTAAGCCTAGGAGGGAAAACCCTGTTCCATTTTTTAAAAATTATTTATCACATTTATACCCGGCCTTTTTTCCTCTTGCAAGGAACCCAAGGCGGCTTATTTATTTATTTTTATTTATTTATTTATTATATTTATACCCCACCTTTTTTTCTGCAAGGAACCCAAGGCGGCTTACATTACATAATTCTAATCTTCCTCTCCATTTTATCCTCACAACAACCCTGTGAGGTAGGTCAGGCTGAGAGTCAGTGACTGGCCCAAAGTCACCAAGTGAGTTTCATGGCTGAGTGGGGACTAGAACCCGGCTCTCACACTGGCTCTCACTTACTGCCAATGGAAGCTTTTTTTCCTCAGCTTAATTACATAGATGGAGGATCTGGGTGGGAAATGGGAAAACAATTGGGGTAATCTCTTGATTTTTCTCTCGGCTTGCTTTTGGATTAGCACTCTATTTGCATGTGCTTGACCTGATTCACATGTAGCAAACCCACAATACGGGTTAAACTGAGAGCCAGTGTGGCGTAGTGGTGAGAGTGTTGGACTGGGACTCGGGAGATCCGGGTTCTAGTCCCTGCTCGGCCATGAAACTCACTTGGTGACTTTGGGCCAGTCACTGACTCTCAGCCTAACCTACCTCACAGGGTTGTTGTGAGGATAAAATGGAGAGGAGGAGGATTATGTAAGCCGCCTTGGGTTCCTTACAGGAAAAATGGTGGGGTATAAATATAATAAATATGGGTTGTTATTACATGTGAACCCTGCACTATGGCTTAATTATGGGTTGTTAACTAAGAACCCAGAGTTCACAACCCAACAACAAACCATGAGTTCTCTTCCAGCCAGCTCACACAACACAGTTGGCTCACTGTACGTTATATTAGCCCACAATGAGCCGTGGGGCATGCCAGGCAACATTTTGAACATGCAACACCTGCTTGAGGGTTGCACTGTCATGTGAACCTGGCCACTGTTGTTTTTTTAACCCTACAACAAACCAAAGGTGGTGCGAGGGTTCTTTTAACTCTCAGTGGCCAGGTGCATATCACAAAACAATCCTCTAGTGGGGGTTGCATATTCAAAATGTCGGCACACACTGTGGCTTCTTGTAGGTTAAACCACCCCCAATCTGTTAAACCATAGTGCAGCCCCTTTTTATTTATTTATTTTTAAACCATTGCTAATTAATTGTAATTGAAGCAGAACTACTGATTTGGGATGGGTTACAAATTAAAGTATTTACAGTGATTTGGATGAGAAATTAATTGGCTGACTTTGCATTCTGTGAAATTTAAGTAACTCCTAGTAATTATTTCTAAGTTTACATATATAAATGAGTACGGTATATGCAAATTTGTACCCTGTGGGTATGAGCACCAAATATTTGAAGTGCTTAGCAATGCCCCTGGTGCTCTGCATATAGACATCACAACCCTACAGCTACTTCTTGCATTTGATAGCTATTTTGCCCCTACTGTGTGTGTGATGGAGAGGTTTACAGTGCAATCCTGTGCTTAAATAAGCTCCACTGAACACGGGCAAGTGGGTCTACAATTGGAATCTTGGCCCTTTTCTTTACAGGGAAAACATATGAAGAGCCCTGCTGGATCAGACCAAAGGGCTTGCCTTATGTTTTCCCTGTAGTTGCTAAAGACTATGGGTTCACACAACACAACAAACCTGAGTATGGGTTGTTGTTGTTGAATTGTGGGTTGTTGCTTTGTGTGAACCCAGCTGTGCTACAAACATGTCGCTCACCAAAACCACTGGGTACTGGGCCAGTCAAGACTCTTAACCCACAGGTTTTGTGGGATAAATGGAGAGAGGAGAGAGGACAACCCAGTGCAGAAAAAGGGGGTATAATTAATAAATAACAAAACCACAACACCCCATTTCACAACCCAGCAACAAATCGTGGGTTTTTCATGGTTAAACCATGGTTTGTTTGTGTGGCTCGGTTCACACAGTCCCCCACAATTTAACAACATCCCATACACAGCCCGTACTCTGGATTGTTGTGTTAACAACCTCTTTAGCTGAAGTTGTGACGCCTACCTTAGAGTCAGACTTGGGAATGGCTCTGTGACTGGCAGGATGGGTACCTTCTTGAAGGGTGTCATGTACTGTAATATGGTTTCTGGTTCAGAGTGTCATCTTGCCTCCAGCAGTCTCTCCCCACTCCCCGCATTTCTTTGGGTATGGCAATTTCTTCCTTTTCTATTTCTGTACCTATACCATTTATTAATGGGTTGTTCGAAGTCTCCTCCCCCCACCCCAGGGGAGTAGCTCAAGAAAAAAACAGCCAGACAATCCCTCACTGCCTGAGAAAAACAAATCCTTCAAAATGAGGACTTTCCTTTCTTCCCTTCCTTTACCTTTCTTCACCCTCTTCCTTTTGCATCCAGTTGTTTTCTTAGCATTTCCATCTCTTTCTGATCCAGGCATCCCTTTTTCATATCCATCTCTTCCCACCCCATTTATTTATTTATTTATTTATTACATTTATGACCAGTGCTTTTTTTCTGGAGAAAAGGGTACCGGAACTCTTGGATTACACTTCCTCGGGAGTAGATGGCGATTAAATTGTAATGCAATTAATAGAAGAAAAGGTGCTGGAACTCAGTTCCGGTGAGTTCCACCAGAAAAAAAGCCCTGTTTATGACATTTTTAGACATCCGGCCACTCTGAGCGATGTACAGTCCAATAAAACACATTCTTTACTGTCTCCATAACAATTTTCACAGATTTAAACTGTGAAGGATCAGCAACAGGATCCTTTGCGTGAGTTCGGGAATTATAGGGTTAACCGGCAATGAGATACAGCCTGTATAAACGCCAGCAACCACCTCTGAAACTTTCAGAGGAAAACCACAGCCCTTTAAATGACCAATAAGGCTTTTGTTTATACAATAACACAGGAACTAGCAGTTCTTCAGGAATACTATACTGTCAACACAACCTTAGCTGACCCCCGTCTTACCCAATGAGCAGGCTCCCAGGCTAGCAGACTGAACCTCGTCAGTGTCCTCAGATCAGAGATAATACTCCTAGTCAGTTTCAGCCTAGCTCCCGATCGGCACTTCGTGGATGAGAATGGTGTACCCGGACTGCTTGCTTTAAGGTGGATCTGGCCCTGGCGTACCTGTGGTTCCCAACAACCCAAACCCGGAAGGGAGAGGGGTTTTCTACCCCTGAGTTCCCGCTTCCCTGCCCTCCCGGTCAGGTGGGGGCTTCTGCCTGCCCCCTTCGTTCAGGTGGGCTTATCCCTGCCCGGGAAGAAGGTGACGTACTGGTACTCTGCAGCTCTTTGAGACTGCCCTGATAGCTTGATGATCCTTGATGGCTCTTCCTTGGTTTTGTGGATCTCCACCGAGACCCTCCTTTGTTGGGGATGATGGTCCGTCTGCTACTTCTCCTTTGTTGGGGATGATGGTCCGTCTGCTACTTCTCCGATGACTTCATCCCCCTTCCTTGCCCCCTCCCTTGGGCGAAAGCCGTGTGTGTGTGTGTGTGTGTGTGTGTGTGTGTGTGTGGACCTGTGTTGGGCTTTCTCCACATAAACTGTCAGGGAACACTCCCGTTATCTACAAACAGAAGTTGCACAATGAAGTTGTGGAATCTTCCCCTGGCTGATGGCATCTTTCAGTATGTTTATATCAAGGGCACCAGTTCCAAAAGTAAAAGCTGGGCCTCCCTCAGGAGGTCCAGACAGTTACAAAGGGTACATACATAACAAAGTGTCTTGTGGCACCTTAAAGACCGATGGGTTTATTATGGCATAAGCTTTCAAAGACAAAGATTCCACTTCTGATTAATCTAAAGCCAGCTAGGGTTAAATCCAATATTAGTCCTACTTAGAGTAGAGCCACTGAAATGAATAAGATGAATAGGATTAATTTCAATAGATCTACGTACTTTAAATAGGGCTAATGTTGAATTCAACCCCTAATGACTAGACTCCAGGGCTTAAGTCTTTAAGGAGCCACAAGACTGCATTTATGTACACTGATGACACCATACACAAAACTATAAGCTCTTTAAATGGAGAACACCACACTTTGGCTGTGTATTCTAAATAGCAGTTTTCTAGCACCACCAGTAAGGGTTTTTTTTTAGAAGTTCAATCTATAGTAATCAAGACTCGACAGAGCCATTAAAAGTTACATAATGTTTATTTGAAGAAAATTTAAAGGACATTACCAGGATATTACATGTAGTTGATTAGTCTAGCTGCTGCTAGCTCAACTGGCACAGAGTACATTCACATTAGAGCAAGGTTTCCAATAGAGAACTCTCTTTCTGTGCACACTCTTCCTCTCTCACACACACACGCACGCTCTCTACACAGACACATGCGCGCATGTGCGCACAAAAGTACAGCAGCTTTGGACATAAAAAAAGCAAGGGAGGCTGAGCTGAAGCTTGCCCATGCTTCTGTGGAGGGAGGAGTCCTTGCCTCAAATCTTCAGTGCAGTTCCAGATGCAAAAGGCACAATGCTGTGAAGTTTTCCACTTTAGCTTTGTACTCCAGGATAACTTTTCAGCTAAGACAGGTGGCATTATTCCACACTCCAGAGACAGGGCTGGTAGTGCAGGCTGGGGGTGCAATTCTGTACCCAAAAATAAAATGTACAGGGGAGGGGAAGATAAGACTAGTTTTAGGGCCAATAACACAAGTTTACCCATAGCTGTGCATGCAGTCCTCCAAAATAAAAGTGATTAACACCATGAGCTTTGTAAACACCTCTTTGTCTTTTATGTTAAGTGGTCCTATAGACTTGAAAAGAAATGTAAGTCTTTATAGAATCACAGTCCAAGTGATAACCATCTCTTCATGCTACAAACACTTAAACTATCAGGGTCATGATCGAAGGAGCTGCTTGGGCTCATGGAAGGGGTTTATGCTAGCACAATGGAATATCTTGACTTTTTTTTTAAACAGCTAACCCCATAATATATTGCAATGCTTTTTAAAATCTTTCCAACATAAAAGCTATTTGCCATTCACCGTGGGGGGTGGGGGTGAGGATGAGGAATACTGTTCAACCAAAACAAATCTTACAAGTGTGGAAAGCTAAGCAGGGTCAAGCCTGGTTATTACTTGGATGGGAGACCCCTCCTCTAGTTTCCTGCATTGAGCAGGGGGTTGGACTCGATAGCCTTGTAGGCTCCTTCCAATGAAATCCTATGTACAGGAGCAGCCAGTAAGACTTACTTCCAAGTAAGCATGCATAGGATTGCGGGGCACAGCTCCCTTAGGCTCACAGAACTAGTTTCACAGGTCTCTGAATCCTGTCTGCCAGAAGTGGGAGAGGACAGCAATTCAACGGTTCTTACCTACCTTGTGGAAGATCATGATAGGTGCATTTGACTGGCTTTACCCATGCCTCAACCCCTACCCCAGAGAAACAGCCAGTGCCCCACTTACAGTCTTTGCACTATTCTGACAAGAATCTGGCCCTTGAGCCAAATGAGTCCGGAAGCTAAGCTCATCCAATGCTATATGCTGCCAAGCCCTGCTGAGTGAATGAGAGAGCAGTCAAGATAGGTCTACCAAAGTTTTCTTGTCAGTTGGTCTAGGATGGTAATAGTGTTGCCATCTGCCATTTCCAAAAATCCAAACAGTACTCAAAATTATGCACATCTGTATTTGTTCTCGCCTTATTACGTAGGCATTTAGCTGATCAAATCCCCAGAGAATAAATGCTCATCACTCAGCATTTTAAAACACGACCGCCTCCAATTCTGGACATTTGGTACTCCGAGCCAGGGTTGCAATGATTAAATCATTGATTAAATCATCAATAAAAATCGATTTTTTTATTTTTTGCACAAAAAAACCACACCATGATTTTTTTCAAAAAGATCATGATCTTTTGCAACCCTGGCATGTAGGTAGCCTAGTTCTGATTAATGTTTTCTGTATAATTTGGTGTTCTTAACTATTAAGTGTAGGCTATTTGTATATGTGGCTGCCTGAAACTTTGAAATTAATTTTACTAAAATGGGGGGGGGGGGTGATTGATTAAATAAAAACAATCATTGATTTAAATTTTAAATATATATATTATATTTTTTGCAAAAAAAACATGGTTTTTTGCAACCCTGCTCAGAGCTGTGCATCAATATGGACATCAGCCAAGAGTTCAAAGTTTTAGCTTGGTTAAAAATGAACAATAACCCCAAGGAGGCTCCTGGCTCCTCATGCATTCCCTTCCTCTTCATCACCTTCCTTCAAGTGGTAAACCTCAACTAAGTGGGCACCTAGAAGCAGAATAGGAACAGTTTCTAGCCTTTACTGAACTGGAATGCTAGGAGAACGTTCAGGGATTAGCAGTCGCATCAAGTCCTTTCATAGCTCCAAGCATATGACTGGCTTTCACAGCACAGCTAAAGCAAAAACAATTGTTAACCACCAGCATTTATTGCTCCTTCCATCCTCTCAGAAAGGAGATTCAAAACACTTTTGAAATACTTAATTCTTACAGCATTCTTTAATGATATAAAGAGCCACAGAAGAGGCAGGTCAACAGCTGCCCCCCCCCACCCCCCCCCTTTTCAAAGTAGAGACAGCTTGGGACAGGCTCATCAATGTTCTGCAGCCCCAGGCTTGCAAAAAACAGTCCGTCCCAGGCCCCAGTTATGAAGAAGAGACAGGAGCCCAAGAATGCAAGTTAGCAAGGGAGGAATTTGTACTGAAGGCAACTGGCAGACTGGCTTTGCAGCACCCTACAGATCACAGACATAATTTGGAGCCTGCAACAGCTCCAACAGAATCTGAAATGTGTCTATGAAAAAGGAGCTTACTCTACCCAAAACAGGTTTGGTGAAGGAAGAATGACCCTAAAGATCTGGAATGAAAATAGCTATGGCTTAAACAGCAAGAAGGCATTTTAAAAAAACTAAATCAGATAAGAGTCCTGAGATGTATGAGGCAGCTGGGTTTTCCCCAGGATGTGGGCTTCCAGCAGGGACCACTGTTACTTTGCTACATAAAGCTTGGTTATTGGGAGAGGCAACCAAGCTAGTGGCCAAAAGGCATTTCTTGTCTAATTGTGGTATGATTTAAGGCCTGTAGCCCCCTTTCTGCCCCCTCAACTTCAAATTTAAAGTTTCTGGTTGACATCAAGGGGTGTGGGTGGAGAGGTTGCTGGTTCAAAACCAACAATAATTTGGAGAATATTCTTGGTACAAAAAAAGGGGAATGTCTGCTTATATTATCTAGAAAGCAAGGTGGGCTCAGAGAAAGTTTACAGAGAGCACAAGGGGTGAATTCTCATGAGGGAGGTGTATTTCTGAAAAAATAGAACCTTTTCTTTATCCATTTTGGAGACTGCAAGGATAGCTCTTTGGGAGCAAACCCAAGACTTCTATATAGAAATACAGCATGTGATCAGACATTCACTTCTCTAGTCAGCTGAGGGTGCATCTGGCTCAACAAATGGACTTCTAGAGGGTAGAAGACCTCCAGAAAGGAAGTGCAAAGATGTCTATACTATAGGTGGAAGATGGTGGTATCTAAGAGATGCAAGAGCCCCAGCAATTCTGAAATACACAGATATCAGGTGAATGGGAACAAAAGCCAGTTCATGCATCTTTGGGAGTCCAAAGCATTTGCTTTGAAAATAGTCTCAGAAAAAGCACATTTCCTTGGAAAGGTGTTGCAAGGAAAGGGCCAGATGGCCTCCCTTCTGTTTAGTAAGCAGATGCAGCATTAAATATTCTGCATGCTACACACCCAGTCCAAGACAGGCATTTCTTACAGCAAGCCAGATTATTGCGCTTGAAGATTTTGGCTTCCTTCCCAGTGTTCTTTTAATCCAAGCTGCATACTCTGTCTGCAGCAGACCGGTAGGCCCAGCAGTCCATTAAAATACAGCGAAGAAGTCAATCCATTCACTCACTTTCCTGCACCTGTGATGTCCCATACTCAGACCAAGTCTCAAGGCCTTCCAGATTCCTCAGGCCAGGGTTTGGTGCAGCAATACACACTGCTTCATAAGCAACCTCTGCCTTTGTTCAAGACGAGAAACTGGGTGGGTTTTCCCCCAAGCTCCGTCACATTTGGCATGGAGAAAAAAATCAAGGCAGGCTCTGCGCTGGCTCTAACCACAAAACTGTAAAAGTTCCAAGGTGTGACAATATTTTGAAGCAGCTTCCATGGCACTGTGGCGTTCCAGACACACAGAGGCAGCATCAAGACAGAGTGTGGGTAAGAATGTGGTCTTTGGCTGAAACTCTGCATCCTGCTCAACACAGGTTGAAAACTGAGGGGGCCTGGGCCCTGTATTTTTCATGGAAGGTTCTGAGGATGGGGGCGAGGTTTGTGAAGGCTGGTCGGAATGAAGCTTCTGATTCCCAACAGTTTTTCATCAAGCGGTAAATCTGTGGAAAGAGACACAGATTTAGAACAGAAGAGGCACACACAATAAAAGAGGAAGCTAGCACAGAGAATGGTCTGAAGGCACATGATGCAGTTCTATAGCTGAAGCCAAGCAGCTCTGGCTCCATCAGTTATCTGAATGGCAACATATATACAAGCCATACTAAGCTATTTGGAGAATGGGAGAGTTAGCCATTTAATAAAATAAAAATAAAGTAAGAGCTCATTGAGTCACAGGTGAACAGTTCTGTGGCTTATGCTCTAATGGGCTAAAAAGGCTGCAATCAGAAGCTGTTGTAATTCTCTTATACCTCCAAGAACTCTGGGCTTCTACAGCAATAGCTGCCTCCAGATACAAAGTCCTCACAGCTAGTGACTATCCTTTGGAGTCACATAACACATTTATAGAAAACTAAGCAAAGGTTAATCATGTTTAATGACTGTATACAGGTCATTCTCATCCAGTCATTAAAAGCCAACCTTTATTATAGCATTTTCTATTAATAGAAGTAACCTAGAACTTATATGACGGACTGTAACATGTTCAGATGTTTGTCAACATTTTTACGCATTGGAAGCCTACTATGCCCTGTTGTAACTAGTGCAGGAATATGAACAAGACTAAGGCTGTAATCGTGTACCCATTTACCTGGGAATAAGGCCCGTTGAACTCTACATCTGAGTAGATATGCATAGGACTGTGTTGTAAGTAGTGCTGCATCATCCCTTGCTAAGACTAAAGAGGTTGTGACAAAGAGCCTTTGCAGGCAAGAAACCACTATTTCAGATGAAGTGAGCTCCTGCCTGCAAAGACGACAGTCATACTAATCAGTTCGCTTCCAAGACATCAAACTAACCAGTCTTCTCAGACCTATTTCTAGCACTAGCATCTGCTCCTCTTTCTATCTAAATATTGTCATAGGAAAGAGAGCACTGGGACAAATACGTCTACAGGAGAGTCATGGTGCTTGTGCTTTGCCCTTGGGGAGGAGAGAAGAGGCAGTCTTCTCACCTCCCCAAGTATCTTTACCTGGCTGGTGGCAATGCTCAGGCTGGTCCACTGAGCTATCGTGAGGAGGTTAGAGAAGAGTCTAATCTTGTTTGGCCTGCTCAGACCATCCCACGGAGACATTAGTACTAGATATTGCCAACCTTCTCAACTGCTAGGCATGGACAAACCTGACCCCATACCTTGATCTATACTCTAGGAATGAATTATCACTAGTGACATAATGTTAATTAAGTTAATAAGCTAATTCTGACTTAGTGTTTTGAATGTAGTGGACCTGGGGACCACGTCCCAGGTCCATTTAACAAGCAAAAGTTTCTGTTACAGGGTGACATTTTAGCACCCTCTCCATATGCTTTTTGGGAAAGTGAAAAAAATTATAATCACTCAAAGCTGAAACAGGCCTGTGGCTTACGCTGGCTCAGCTTGTCTGAGCGTGGAAAGCTAAGCAGGGTCAGGCCTGGTTATTACTTGGATGGGAGACCCCTCCTCTAGTTTCCTGCATTGAGCAGGGGGTTGGACTCGATAGCCTTGTAGGCTCCTTCCAACTCTATGATCTATGAAATCTATAAATTTGCTAAATATCCAATTATATATAATCAAATGCTGAAAAATGAAACGAATGTGTATGATTCAACTTTGCACTTATTTAAACCACATGTTCAGGTTGCAATTTTTTCCTTCAAGTTTTGTTTTCAGAAACTAAGCAAGTAGCTGAGGAAGAAGTTTTGTGACTCATAGAAAGCTTGAGAACATGAGTGCGTTGAGGTTATGGGGTAAGCCCAGGAACTGTCCTGTACAGAGATCTGCATCTCCTAACCACTTCCCAACACCCTCTGGTTTCTAAAAGTTTAGCAGTAGCTATGAAACCTACTCTTAGAAAGAGCTTCTAAATTGTGCATGAGAGAGCTTCCTTTGTTCCACCCCCACAGAGGCTAAAGCATGAATGCCATCAAATGTCCAGATTTCTAGGTTCTGCAAGAAAAAAAGCAAAGACACAAGTGAGAACCAGACTCACCTCACAAGGACAGTCCTTTGGGCTGGGCAGCCTTTTCCCTCTATCCAACAGCTCTATAAGCCTCAGCACTGTCATTTGACCCTGAGTTGCTCCAATCATCTCAATGAATTTCTAAGGCAATGGAAAGAAATCTATTAGTGAGTGCTTTGACAAGGAGGTGGGATGCCATAGGCCATGAGTTCCATTGTACAACAAAAGACTTCAAAATGTACATAATTGTCTTCTTTCTTGTGGACGGCAGACACTGTAGCTTCTCGTAATTTTGACTGACACTGGAGCATTCCATTAGGAGTATAGGAAGCATATCAGGACAGGGCGGGCATTCTTTTTTAACCCTTGAACATCCCTGTGTACCTTGTGGGAACAGTACAATGTACGCACAAGCTCTGTGCTAAATCACAGTTAGCCACAGAGCCATCATGGGCCAAAGCACCCTTGACAACTGAACTACAAGTGAAACAGCACAATGCATATTCATAGGCCTTAGAGACCTACCAAGATCCTTAATTCCCAGCACTGCTAAGCAGCTGTTGCCACCTTCCTTGTATCCCCAGTGACTGGACTCACCACTGGAGGGCTCTGACTAGAATCACAGCGTGTCAAGAGTTCATATAAAGTAACCCCAAAGGACCAGACATCAGAGGCATAGTAGAATTTACAGTCCTTCAGGCACTCCACAGCATACCTGCAGCACACAGAAAAACAGGAACACAGAGCTGGTGAACAGCAAATATTAAAAAAAACATAGAACTGTCTTGCTGGACCAGAGCATCTAGTCCAGAATCCTGTTTCTAGAGGAAACCAGTTAGAAGCTTCTGCAAAGCTCACAAGCAGAGTGTGAAGATGACGACCTCCTGTTTATCCCCAGTGGGTGAAACCAGTGGTGTGTACTACCTCTTAAACATGGAAGTTCCACTGAGATACCATGGCTAATAAAAACATAAGAATTGCCTCGCTAAATCAGACAAAGTCCTCCCCATAAAGGCTTGCCTGGTGCCTACACTGTGTTCTTTTTGTTCTATCTAGTCCGCTTTTCAGTCTCCAACAGCAGCCAGCCAGGTGCTTTGAAAGCTCACAAACAGGACATGCACATTTGACATTCTTTCTTATAAGATGAGAGCCCTTTGTTTTCAAGTCTCCTTTTTGGTTCTCTTTTACATAAGCTGTAGAACAGTGTTCTCCAACCTTGGGTCCCCAGATGTTTTTGGCCTACGCTGGCTGGGGCATGCTGGGAGTTGTAGGCCAAAAACATCTGGGGACCCAAGGTTGGAGAACACTGCTGTAGAAGCATGCAACTGTCACTATTCACTCCAGCTACTAGAGGAAGAATGCCAACCACTTCTGCAAAAGTTAAACATATGGCAACATTCAATCGGAAGGATAACAGTAGAAGGGCACCTAGTTCTATTAGAGAACTTAGTTTTAACTTTTAGTTTTAGAGCTTGGAAGATTTATTCACAAGAACATCTTGCCTTATCTCAAGACTGAAACTTCCCAAAGGGAGATCCTAATTTGAGGCTTTGCCTCTTTTTTCTTCTTTCAGCATAGTGCCTATATGAGTTACAATGCAGTCATACCCCTCATGTATCTGAAAGTCATGCAATTTTGTGACTGCTTACTTACCAAAAGACAGGGCTGTCTCCATCTTCACAGACACGATAATAGTCGTGTCCTTCAGGGATGGCTTTGGCAAGGCCAAAGTCACCAATCTTCACAACATTCTCATTCTCCAGGAGTACGTTTCTGGCTGCCAGATCCCTGTGGATGTACCGCAAGGAGTGGAGATAAGCCATTCCCTACAAAGAATAAATATAAGGTTATTCTCCCAACTCTGCAACTAGGGAGGCCACAACTTCCAATAGCTAATGACTATACTGAAAATCAGAGCCAGGAGTCCTGAATCTCAGCCTAGACTTTTCCAATTGGGGGAAGAAAATCTCTACCCTGAGCCAAGGAACAGCCATGTAAGCAAACCTCTGGTCTACTAGAACCATTAAAGTCCATTCCTCTTCCAGAACCGGAACAATAATCTCAAGGCAAATCTATGTTATTTGCTGGGTTAGCAGCCACATGAATTTTGCATCCAAAGCTGATGGGTTTTACCTCACAAATCTGCTGAGCAAAGAGGAGAATATGGGCCAGGCTGACGTTGTGCTTGGGTAGATAATCCCTCAGACTCCCCAAAGGCACATACTCCATGATAAGCTGCACAACCTTTTCCCCTGGAATTGAAAAATTCAGACAAATTATTTCTATTACCAAAGGAAGTGTTGTTACAGTTGTTATTATTATTATTATTATTATTTTACTATACTATAGGGCATGTGTGGGCAAGCTGCAGCTCTTGGGGGTCTCTTGCGCAGTCTGCTGGATTTCCTAACCCCACAGTCCCCCACTCCCAATGTTCCTCCCACGGCTGATCTTGATGCATACTTCCCCTTGCTGCACTGTCAGGACCAGTGCTGCTGCTTGGATCCTCCCTAGGGCTGCCAACATTGCCGATAGGCTCCATGGGGCCTGTAATGAGCTGGCGGACTTGGTGACTGGCGCTCTGAGTGCAGATGTCAGTGTGTTATCTAGTAGATTCTCTGGCAGCCATGTTCACAGGGCTGACCAGAGAGTGCCAGCTAGAGCCCACACTTGCTGCTCTAGCTAGTGCCGCTATGTGCTCAGGCTGCTGTGTCCACTTAGAACTTCTGCTCCTCAGAAAGATGTGCTTCCGAAAAGATGGCATGAGTGGAGGGGGGACTAGGGGCAGGCACACAAGCTGGCAGGTTTGTGGGGGGGCGGGGTGGGGGCACAGTGGAGCAGGCAGGTGGGCTGACTGACTGACTGGCAGGCTTGCAGGGGGGTACAGTGGAGCAAGTTGGCTTCCTAGCATGTTGGGGGAGAACATGTGAGAGAATGAATGAAGAGGGGACAGGAGGGGTGTGAAAAAGAATGGATGGATGATGGATGAATGAATGAATGAATGGATGGAGAGAAAGAAAAAACAAACAAAAAAACAAAGGGTGCCCCTGTCCACTTTTGCCCTTTTAAAGTAATACATTTCTTAGCTGCCTTTCAGGGCTGTAGTCTTCCTGCCTGCTACTGGTCCCACCTGCCACTGGTACGGTATATGGTCCCCAATTACTTTCCCACAAAGGAATGTAGCCCTTGACCCTGAAAAGTTTGCTCATCCCTGCTACCTGGAATGGAGAATGACAGATAGCAACTAGTTCAAGCCACAGATGATGCCTATGGCTGAGCTGGGATAGAAATCAAGGACTCTTGGAATCCAAGTCCAATCTATCAGTTGGATCACACACACATGGCAGATGTAGCTGCAGGCTGAAATATAATGGGCAGCGGGGATCAGGTGGGGCAGACAAATATAGCTTTGGCAGGCTTTACATCCTGAGCCTCCTAAAAATCCAAACAGTCCCCATTCTAATCAATCCACCTTGATTAGTTCCACAGGAGAGGGTTCCTGTAGTCACCACCCTGACTCTCCCCGAGACAAAAAAAAAAAAAGAAACACTCTCATTCTGATTCTGCAAAATCGTTTCCCACAATTCCTAGAAACTTCTCAAGCAGTCATTTCCCAGGTCCATCAAAGCCGAAAATCTGGAAGGAGAGAGGTAGGGGACTGGAGAAGAGATGCCAGCCCGGCACCCTGTAGGGATCATCAGGCTGAGTGAGTTCTGGAGGTAACTATGAAAAAGGAATGTCACAGAAGAAAACATGATCCTTTTGCAATTGCCAGTATGACTTTCCTCAAAAGGCACTCCTATGCCAAGCCAGCTGACATCCAGCCGCTGCAGTGCCAACACAGCAGATCCCATACCTTGCTCACTGCAACAGCCCTTGTATTTGACAATGTTCTCATGGTAAAGTGTCTTCAGGATCTCAATTTCCTTTTTCCAGCTGGTCAGCAGCTGCTGGCTGAAGCCCGATTTCAGTGACTTCACTGCTACCATCTCACCAGTGCCGTCATTGGTGGGATCATAGCAGTACAGACTCACTTTGCCAAAGTGACCCTAGTAGAAAAAAATAGAAAGAAACACGGTAGGGAATTGATATTTCATGAGACAAAAAAATCTAACCTCTCTCTGTTTGGGAACATGCACTGTACTGACTGGGTGTACAGGGTTTTCTCAGGTGGAGAACTGACCACAAGAACATTCTCAGTTCTGAGGACAAGGAAGATAATCTTTGCTCAATAACCCAATCAGCTCTGCCAACACACTGGTATAAGCCAAATACTGGATTTCACATCCAAGTCTGAACTGCGCAACATTTCCCCAGAGAGTCCACTTTGCAGCAAGAACAAAAAAGAGACAGCTGCACAAATAGATATGGTTCCTAACAAGTGAGGAGACTCTTTTCTGGGTATTAAACATTATTTAATTATTTTAATAGGGTAGTATTTTTTTAATACTAATCTTATTTGACTGGGTGTTGTCTCTAAATGTTTAATTTGTATTGATGTTGTTTATCATAGACATTTCCCTTGATGGAGTTTTCCTTTAAAATGCATTGGGAACCAGATCCACTCATGTCTTTTATTGTTCTTGGATTTTTCTATGGCTGAAACTGATCCTCTCTTATTTGTGATCCCACTTCATAGCCCATCTTGCCTATCTCGCCGGGCTGTATCCAACGGTGTCCTTCCACCAGAGGAACTGACACTGCTGGGCAGATCAAATCCCCCCTCCCCACTGCTGCAGCACCCCCCCCCCCAATATGTTCCAGTGGGTTAGAGCAGTGTTCTCCAACCTTGGGCCCCCAGATGTTTTTGGCCTACAACTCCCAGCATGCCCCAGCCAGCCCAAGGTTGGAGAACACTGGGTTAGAGGCCTCTCTGGAACACATTTGGGGACACGGAGGGGGGGGAAAGAGGGGAAGGGAAACTCATGTTGCACAAGCGTAAGTCCGCTCATGAAACATTGGATTTGGCCCATTGTTCTACCAATGGAATAGTCAAACCAGAGGAACCGACTGTGCCAAGTGAATAGTATTGAGGGAAAGTGGCATGAAATACACACACACACACACACACACACACACCCATTCAGTGAAGGCAGAGCAAGACTGCACCTGCTAGCCAGCCCCCCCCCCACACACACACACATGCCCTGCCTGGTGGCCATACACTTAGCATCAGTGTGGAAGTGTGCTCAAATGTAGAAGCCCTATATAGGCACATGTATAAATGCACAGCCCCCTTCATACTAAAATTGAGCATGTGACCACACTGGCAGGGGTGTAGGGAACGATGGGGAAAATCTCCCTCCCCACTTCATATGACCACTGAATGTGTGAGTTTGTGTGCCTTGAACACCCCTTATAAGAGCCGAAGCATCATGTCAGACTCTCATCTGTATCTGTGCTGGCTTGCAGGTATGGGATTGAATGTCTGAATGATCCCCCCCATATAAAATACTCTCTACTCCTATAAACCTAGCATGTCCGAAAGAAGGTTGTTTAGCTTTTCCCTGACACACTAATTCTGTATGGATAAAGACAAAACAAGTGTGGAGAGTACTGAAACTTTTGATCCTCAAGTTGCCGATGGAAATGGTACAGTGCAGGAATGGATAAGTCAAGAGCAGCTTTTGCTCTCCTGTTTCAGTTCTTATTTGGAAAGAATTTCAGAAAGGGAATGAGTGATGCTTCACTTCTGACAAAGGCAATTTACCTCACCCAGATCTCGGATCTTCTTCAGGTAGCGCTTCTGAAAGACAGTTGGGTCAGATACAGGAAATTCAGGGTTCATGGAGGCAATATCAAGGGGATCTGGAAAACAAGAGGAAGGAGTTTAGAAACATCAAGTGAGGTGTACACTGACTAGAACGAACCAGGCTCAAACAGCAAAATATACTGGATGATCTCAGGAGAACTGCAAACAGGCTGGAGGAGGGAAAAGGTAACAGCCATGTTAAGCAGTTCATGGTAGCAGCCATGAAATGCAGCCATATCATGCAAGTCATAAGTGATCCTTATTGGAGTAGATTTTGGCTGCATCACAACGTTTTTGTTCCAAGTATCATTTTTGTTCCATTTGAGCCAAGTATCAGGTTCCTAAGTTATCCTAAACATTGTTTGTTTCTTCTATTGTTACATTGATCTGACCTTTTCTTCTCTTGAGTTTTACATCTTGCTGCTCCATATTCAACATTTTATTCTGTAGTTTGTGTTAATAAATGATTGACATTTTGATTTCTACAGTCCCAGTCTTCACAGTACTCCAACTTCATTAACTGTGATGAAGCCACAAACTGGGTCTGGTTTACAGTCAACCCCTTGCATGCACTGTGAGACTCTGAGGGAGCACTATTCCATAGGTTTACACAGAACTGATGTTATCAGCATCCTAGAGCCCTTTGGAATCCTTACTATGTGGCTGCAGTTGAGTAAGGTCTCGCAAGATGGTCCGGAAGGACGGCCGCTCCCCAGGAGCATAGTTCAGGCACTGGCTGATTAACGTAGCTAGTTCTTTGAAAGACGGCTCTGGAAGGTGATGTTTTTTCTCATAGAAACGCTCTTTCTGCAGCAAGAAGAACAGATTTATAAAGGTTGTAAACCGAAGTCAGGCCACAAATGGAGAATTCTCAAACATTTCTTTCATTAAAATATATCACTGCCTTCACCAGTATACCAACAAGCTTTAAAATGGGATATGTATATGCAAGGCTCAAAGACCATAGCTGAATCTCAAGGATGGGCTTCTTATGGCAATGAAAATCACTTCTATCCATTCCAGGGATCCTAGTTCTTCTTCCCAATCCATTATACCAGTTCCCGACCCAAAAACTGTATCACGAAAAAACACTGTAAGAAGCCACTCAAAATCATAAATTTGCAACTAGAAGATTGGATGAAAATTAAGCAATTTTATACATCTACCCAGTAACTACTAAGCATTGAGAGGGCGCTTTAAGCTTCACTCCTATACCTGCTTACCACAGAGTAAGCACCACTAAAGTCAGTGGGACTTACTTCTGACTAGACGTGTAGGATTACACTGTTAGCTGATAAACAGTATTGTCATCCCCCTATTGCAGGTGAGGCTGAGGGAATAGAAGCTTGCCTGAGGCCACCTAGGGGCCTTCCTAGCTCACAGCCATGACATTGTAGCTTAATGGCTAAGTCGGTGTATGTATTGCAGTGTTCTCCAACCTTGGGTCCCCAGATGTTTTTGGCCTACAACTCCCAGCATGCCCCAGCCACCCAAGATTGGAGAACACTGATGTATTGTGTCTCATAATGTGTTCTGTTCCTTGGTACAAAAATCTAGATCTCCTAATTATGCATCTGTAAGCTGGCAGGGCCGGTGATACCATTAGGCGAACTAGGCTACTGCCTAGAGCGCCAGGCTAAATGGGGGCGCCAGAAACGCGGGAAAGAGGTGAAAGAAGCGCGCCCCTCCCTCCCTCCACCTCAGGGCTCCGTCTCCAAGCTGGCTCTGCTGAAGCTTCAGGCAGGCTCCTCCTCACAACCAGCATCAAAAGAGGCAGAGAAGGCGACAGGCTGGAGGAGGCGGAGGTGGGCAGGGGCCAATGATAGGAGGCTGGTGGGCAAAGGGAAGGATGCACCTACAAACACCTCCTTCGCCTTCCCTCCCTCTGGCGCGTGCCTCAGGTTCCTCAGCTCAACGTCCCCTGAAAGCAGTTACTTTCTTGGTATTTCCAGCAACCAGGGAGGGAGGGAAAGGTATTTTCAGCTAGCTCCGGCTCCAATGTTTTAATTATTTACCATGCTGTATTTTTTGCGGGAAGGATGCGCCTGCAAACACCTCCTGGGATGGGGGATGCGCCTGCAAACACCTCCTGGGGTGGGGGATGCGCCTGCAAACACCGCACGCCTCACGTTCCTCAGCTCAACGTCCCCTGAAAGCAGTTATTTCCAGCAACCAGGGAGGGAGGGAGGGAAAGGTATTTTAAACTAGCTGGGGCTCCAATGTTTTAATTATTTACCATGCTGTTTCTGTGTTTTGGTTGTAAATGCATTTAGGGTGCTATCCTCCTACGCATGTTTGGAGGGGGGGAAGTCCTACAACTCCCAGCATTCCCCAGCCAGCCATGTGCAATCCTATGCCCGTTGAGGCAGAAAAAATCTGCCTCAGGCTCTCTCTTTGCTATGTTTCTACTACATGCATCCCCCCCCCCCCGCAACCCAGAAGATGTATGAGTTAAACCGGTGTTTCTGCACCTCCACCCTGCAAGGTAGGACAGGCTGCAAGATGCCCTTTTGTCTCTATTCCTCACAGGTAGCGCCACCACACCTCTCTCACATCCTTTTTTCATATCCCTTGTGCTGCCCGCAGGAGGAGACAGGCTTTTACATATATATGGAGTAGGAGAAGGCCCTTGGGAGTTCCTGGCATAGCTGGGCTGATGTTGCCTCTTTGCTTTCCACGTGAACACACAAAGGAAAAGTTTCAAAGTCTACAAAGTTTTTCTATGGGGCTCGGCAGTTCCTAGGGAGGGAAATTTATTTTATAATGGGCATAGGGCTGGAGGGAGGGAGGGCTCAAGTGGGAGGGGGGCGCTAAATATCTGATCTTGCCTAGAGCACCAAACTGCCTTGCACCGGCCCTGTAAGCTGGGCGAGCCATACCCAGTAGCAGAGTGGCACAGCAGCCCTACAGAAGAGCTACCGTTATTCTCTGCACACCTGTTTCTTACTTCCCCAAACCTGACTAAGCTATGGACTAGGTCAACCAATTTCTGCAGGGACCCTGCTCCAAACCCTTCAATAAGATACAGGGGTCTTGCATGGATACACGGACAAAAAGGAAGCAGAGGCAGATGCTACCTCAGAAGGGGTACGTTCTTTTAGTGGCACATCCGCATCAAAGCATATCTCCAGTAGAGTAGTACCAAAGCTCCACTTGTCAGCTGCTGTACTGAGGTTGCTTACATCTTTGACACACTCTGGAGCAATCCATGGGATCCTGTCAACCCGCTCTTTGCAAGCAGAAAAAGAAATCGAGGATTAGCGGCTGCATGAAGGAGAACATACAGGTGAATGCAAATAACAGGCAGTATCTGGCATGCATAATATGGGTTCTGCTCAGCTATTAAGGGTATTACAAACACTTACCGAGGCAGCGACAGTCTTTATGTGAGTCCCTATAGAATGTAATGTACAATGTGGGTACAACAGATGCAGCCACTTGACTCATGCAATTCTTCACCCTCAAAAATATGGAGGTGTGAATTGCCTGAACTGGGTTTCTTCTTTTACCTGCATGGGCTAGTGCATTAAGCCTCTGCAACTGCTCCTCCACCGTGCAATGTCTGACTATTGTTGCCCAGGTAAGCCTCTTAACTGAACATTTGTTTTAGTTGTTACAAGATACTAGACAGAACTACATCATGCCCTGCTTGTGTGCCTCGCAGGAGCATCTGGCTGGTCACTGTTGGAGACAGACCTTTGTGTCTGGTCCAGCAAAGCAAACGTTATGTTCTCAGTTGTGACCCCTGCATCTATCTAGGTGCCACAACAGAATGAGAATGTGCCAGCGGCTTTAAGTAGTAAGATTCCAGGGTTTGCCATCTCTCTAAAGATGCTACAGAACCAATACAGAGTTCTTTTAATGCCCATTCTTGTTTGGGGCAGGCAGGCAATGCATGCCAGGGCCTCTTCTGAAGTAACAGTTGGCTCTACAGGAGCAAATCAGTCACAATTGGTACAAGAGCAACCATTAACAAATGCCTGTCCAATGAAGCTCCTCCCACAACACTTCTGATGTAGAGTCACTTATGTTAAAACATTTTTGTTGACCATCCCCACAGCTGTACAACTGTTCAGGGATCTTTCCTTACAAACAAACATAAAAAAAAACTGACAGCTGACAATTTTCAGTGCAATATGTCCAGATAAATCCCCTCTACCCCATCCCCAATGAAAGAAAACGTGAAGAGAGAACCAGCAGGGTCTACCTTCTTGGGAGAGCACTGCGAAGCTGACTCCAGGGTCGCTGAGCTTAATGAAGGGCAGCAAGTCGTCTTCCAAGCCTTTCCTGGCCAACAGGACGTTCTTGGCACATACGTTGCCATGCACCAGGTTTTTGCCTTCCTATTTAAAAAAAACCCACACATAACAGCATCTGTGGAAAACCCCATTTCTGCCTATGCCAGACATACTTCAGAAGGAAAAGTTCTGCTCAACAGCAGGAAATGGAGGGAGCTTCCATCTCCAATTCTGTGTAAGCCATTCAGTCATTGTTCCCCTGTGCCTCAGCTTCCTCATGCGGCTAATTAAGCAACACGTAGAAAAAAATTCTGGTTCGGTAGTCAAAGAATACAGCTGTAATTCCTTGCCATACCAAAAACTCCCTGTAAGCAAAGTAGTTTACTGTCTGTGTCTCAACTCTCCTTCTATACAGCAGAGGAAGCAACCCTGCCCTACAAGTACTGCTGCCCCTGCTGATTTGGGCATTTCAAGCTTGGGAATCACAAGCTTGGAAGGGGACAAAAAGCATGCAAGTCCAATTATGTGCCTTAAGGCTGGAGCACCATGACCCTGGAAACTACAAGTTGTTGTTGTTGTTAATTATTATTATTATTATTTACATTTATTTATTGCCCATCTGGCCAGCAACCGGCCACCCTGGGCGATGTACATAAGATAAAAACAGGATAAAATACATTAAAACAGTATAAAATTTTAAAATCTTAGCCCACCCCATATTCCCGCCTGAACAGCCAAGTTTTTAGTGAGCGGCGGAAGCTCAACAGAGGGGGGCATGGCGGAGGTCACTCGGGAGAGAGTTCCACAGTACAGGGGCCGCCACAGAAAAGGCCCTCTTCCTAGTCCCCACCAGTCTAGCTGCTCTGGCTGAAGGGACAAGGAGAAGGCCGTCTGTGGCAGATCTTGTTGAGCGTTCAAGCCTTAAATGGTTTTATAACGCATAACCATCTCCAGTCCTGTGATCCTCATCTATCTGGTTGTGGGACTTAATGGTGCTCCTTAACATACAATTCTGTCACCTCTGCATCTCTCAAGGTGGTTTCCAAGAGCATAATTTACAAGACAAACTTACATTGGTTTAATGGTTATTCTCCTCCTCAGAGAAATGCAGTTTTGTGAGGTAATGGAGAATCTGTAACCAGTACCCACACCAAACCACAATTCCAAGGATTTTGGGGGGAAAGCCCTGGGAATTGAAGTAGTATATGACAAATAAAAGCTTTTAGTGGAGATCTGGTTCAAGTGCCATTCTAACACTCCCAGGAGGTCGACTCCAAATCCACCCTAGGAGACTTACCAAGTAACTCAGGGCACTAGCCAACTGTGCAGCAACAGTGAATTTCCAGCCCACCGTTATCCGCCCTTTGTTTTTCCGCAAGAAGACATCCAGGGGGCCGTGCTCAATGTATTCTTCCACCATTATATCTGAGAGCAGGCAAAGGAGAAAAGGTGAGAATCCTGAAGCAAAAAGAGGCTTAGCATCCTTGCTCCACAGCAGCAGGGGAACAGATTGGCTGCAATACATGAGCAGGAATGGGAAAGGGCTGTTTTGACTGCTCTAATAGATCCAAGACAACCACAACGGGGAGATAGGCCACAGACTGGGGGTGAAAGGCAAGTAATCACCATAGAAATCTATCATAAGAAAAGCCATGCTGGATCAGACCAAAGGCCTATCTAGTCCAGCATTGTTTGCACAGGGGCTAGCCAGATGCCTCTGGTGAGCCCACAAGCAGGACATAAGCGCAATAGCATCCTCCTGCCCATGTTCTCCAGCAACTGGTATTCAGAGGCATAATGATGCTGAAGATTATAGCCATCATGACTAGTAGCCATTGATAGCCGATAGTCTTATCCTCCATGGATTTGTCTAATCCTGTTTTAAAGCCATCCAAGTTGGTGGCCCTCACTACATCTTATGGTAGCTGTCAACAGAAGATGAAACATGGGTAAGTTGCGACAGACGCAAATGAGAGAAATGGCATTGTGCAAGGAATAACAAACCGGAGCATTGCGCGGATAAAATATTGAAGGTTGTGGGGCAGTTAGAAGGCGACAATTATATCTCAGAGACGAGATAAGGCGGGGGATTAATACTCACTCTCTGAGCCCCGTACACAAACTCCGTGAACAAAGGCCAAATGGATGTGGGAGACCTGACTCATCAGGCTGGCTGTTTCAAAGAATGCCTGCAAAGAAGAGAGGGGAGGCCATCATATGAGAGCCACGATCCAAGGAACACAGCTGGGGCAGAATAAAATGGACCAAAATAATTTCACTGCTGTGCACCAAGAGTGAATTCCTTACTCACCCTTACATTTCCCGCCCCCCTCGCAGGATGACAAATACGTTTTAGTAATCAGGATAAATAAGCTTTATAAATAAACTTTTTTCTTTTAGTAGAGATCACTAACTATTTTATCCCTGTTCAGATGTATTTTCATTTACATTTTTGTAATATTTTTTAATGCTATTATACATCATCTTGAGCACCTGTGGAAAGAGTTGCTGCCTTGAGTATTCTTCTTCTCTTCTTATTTTTTTATTATGATTATTATGATTATTATGATTATTATTATTTATATACCGCCCAACAGCAGAAGCTCCCTGGGCAGTTTACAACAATCCATAAAAACACACAATACAATAAAACCATTATACAAAATTTAAAAACCCAATTTTAAAAGCAAACAAACATATAAATAAAACAGGAAATGCAGTGAGACCAATTAAAAAAGCAACCACCCTGCCATACACTATGTAGAGTTAAAGGCCTCAATATAGAGGGCAGTCTTAACCTGGCGCCGAAAAGATTGTAAAGTTGGCGCCAGGCGGGCCTCAGGAGGGAGCTTGTTCCAGAGTTGGGGGGCTACCACAGAGAAGGCCCTCCTCCTTGTCGCCGCCCGACGAGCCTCCCTTGGAGGCGTCAACCGGAGGAAGGCCCCAGATATTGAGCGTAGTGACCAGGTAGATTGTGGTTGGGAGAGGCGTTCCGTCAAGTATTGTGATCCCAAGCCGTGTAGGGCTTTAAAGGTTAAAACCAGCACCTTGGATTGGGCTCGGAAGCATACAGGCAGCCAGTGCAAGTGGGCCAAGACTGGTGCTATGTGTTCTCACCTTCTGGTCCCACTAATAAGTCTGGCTGAAGCATTCTGCACCAGCTGCAGCTTCTGAACAGTCTTCAAGGGCAACCCCACGTAAAGTGCATTGCAGTAGTCCAGCTTTGAGATTACCAGAGCGTAGATTACTGAAATCAGGCTATCCCTGTCCAGATAGGGGCGTAGCTGGGCCACCAGCCAAAGCTGGTAGAAGGCACTCCAAGCCACTGAGGCCACCTGAGCCTCAAGTGACAACGATGGCTCAAGGAGAACGCCCAAGCTACGAACCTGCTCCTTTAAGGGGAGTGCAACCCCATCCAGAACAGGTTGAACACCCTCCATCCGGTCAGAGGAACCACCCACTAACGGCATCTCAGTCTTGTCTGGATTGAGTGCCATTATTGGTAGAAAGGTGGGATACAACTCAAATCAAGTCTAATCAATAATACACATGCTGGATCAGACCAAAGGCTTATTTTGTTCAGGATCCTGTTTCCCACTGTGGCCAACCAGGTGCCAAAGGGAAGCCCACAAGCAGGGCATGAGGGCAATAGGTCTTTCCCCAATTGTTGCACCCAGCAACTGGTATTCAAAGGAACGGTGCCTCTGATCCTGGAGGTAGCATATAGCCATCATGAGTAGTAGGCATTACTAGTAGTCTTTGGAGCAAGCAAACCCACCCATCCACTCAAATAACTGGTAGATGGGCTCTCAGAATGTTTACTAGTTCCCCCTCTACTGCTTTCCAGATGCCTACTCACCAGGGCAATGTCCCTGTGGCTCGGGTCCAGCATCTTGAGCACTACATGCATCTCACGGTGGTTGTTGTTGTTCTGCTCAGTGGAAAAGTACTCCGTCTCGTCATCACCGTTGGCCCCACCGCACACGTGCAGCACCCCATCATAAATGTTGGTGCGTGTCCCTTGTCCCAAGTGGGCTCTCTAAAAGGAGGTTAAGACACCACTGTGTTACCTAAAACTTCCCTTTCTTCCCAATCATATAAACCTAGTCTCATGTACATCTTTCATTCCACCCAGAGCCAAGATAGGATTCATGGCTCTCCTGTAAGTCAGTAAATCCAAAATCTTGCTTTTGTCTTCCAAAATTGGGGAAAGAAGCCAGTAATCCTTCTTGTCAGGCATTCATCTTGCTTTTATCCAGTAAAATCTACTTTCAACCCCCAGGGGGGCACAGAAGTCAAACTAGATGCCACCAGACTGGACATATTAGTAGCTCAAGCAACCTATACAGTAGCTCCTAAGACACGGCTTGGCATGACCCCTGAAATCAGCACACTACATGGTCATAAGCCTGCAGCTTAAAAATTCCTTGCATGGAAAGAGAATAGATTCATAGATCATAGAGCTGGAAGGGGCCTACAAGGCCATCAAGTCCAACCCCCTGCTCAATGCAGGAAAGTAGAGGAGGGGTCTCCCATCCAAGTAATAACCAGGCCTGACCCTGCTTAGCTTTCCACACTCAGACAAGCTGAACCAGCATGAGCCACAGGGCTGCCATAGGTCCTTTCCAGGTTGATGCACCCTTAACATCCTAATCCTTCATCTCCCAATAGATACAAACCAACTATGCTGACCTGGGTGATCTCATTCTTTCGGATCTGATGGAAGCTCAGCTGGGTCAAATTCAGAATCGGTCGAGTGCTGTCCTTCACTTTCCGTGAGATCAGCAAGTTTGAGACTTCTGTAGTACACAAGATTAGCCCAAGAGATCAGATCTAGGAAATCACACTAAGGTGATAGCACAAAAGCAGACTATTTATAAGGAAATATTTAGCAGTTTGTTCACACATACAGAAAATATTAGTAATGTACATGCAGCAGTTGTTGAGCACTGTCACCCAGGGAGACTTATGAGATTTAGAAACTTATTAAATAAGTATGTTTTAAAAGACATTCCATAATGAGGTCAACCAGCAGTGCCCCCAGAAGGCAGTTTCTCTCTGACACTATCTTGTTGCTAAATAGAGCCTCTTGCAGGACACTGCTTCTGATGGTTAGCAACCTTGTCTTCCCTCGTAGTAAGCCGTGTATGACAAGCCTACGGCTAGCTGATAGCTTCATAAACCTCAGCAGAAATACACATTTTTAAAAAGCAATTGGCACATGAATTTCCTAAGGGGAAAAATTGAATAATCAAGCAGTGAAAACTGTTTTAACATAGAAATTGAGATGCTTAAAAGCTCTCCCAGCAAGACACAGTGCCCTGAGAAGGGATGATGCCAAGACAAAGATCCTGAAAAGCTCAATCATGTTTTTCCAGTGAAATAAGAGGTAAGTACAGTAGTCACACAGTGGACATAGATAAAAGCTCAATTCTTGCTACACTCTCACACGGTGGCCCAATTCAGATGTAATAGACCATGGTTTCATCTGAATACATGAAACTGATTTGTACAAACCATAAATAAGAAACCAAGATATCAAACCATAGTTTGATCATGGTTTGATATCCTGGTTTCTTAACTATAGTTTGTACAAATCACAGTTCCCTGTGTTTGGTTGAAATGAGAACCTGCACTTTAAAAAAATAATCTGTCACTTGAAGCTTTAAATCTTCTCTCCTCGTGCACAAAAGAGGGGGGAGCATAAGCCAGAGGCTTGCATTTGCTTCTTGTTTTAATGATAAACTTGAATGACAAACAACTATGTTGTGTTAATGACAAACTATGGTCAATTACAGACACTACTACATCACTGCGGCATCTGCGGCAACATATTCCTTCTATTTAGACTAGTCAGGTGTTCTAGCCCAGGGGTGGACAGAAAGTAGATCTCCAGATGTTTTGGATTTCAGCTCCTAGCATTCCTGACCATTGGCCCTGCTGGCAGGTGCTTCTGGGAGTTGGTCCCAAACATCTTGAGATCTACCTTCCGTCCACTCCATATGTGATAAGGAAAGGGTGGGGATGCATTTGCTGGCCTCACCCCTTCATCCCATCCCTGTTTCCCAACCCTGCCACCCTCTGCTCATTGGAGGGCAATGGTCTGCAGTGGGGATCATGCTCTACACATGAAGGCTGATTGCACAGGGTTCTGAATCATATGTGGAGCGTGCACACTTAGAGCAGCCTGACCACTGCATATCTTCACCGTCCAACACAATGAAGGCAGCAGGGCCAGGTAACAGTGATGCAATGGAAGGCAGTGGGGTCAGCGAGTTTGTCCCCACTCTCTTCTCACACATGATTCTAATTGTATGAGGGCAAGAATGTCTGAACTTACAAGTCCTATTCAGACTCACAAGTCTTGAACTGCATTTATTATGTGTTGACCAACATTCAGATACACTGTGCTCTGGGATATGCAACCAAATGCTAAACAATTACAGGCTTTATGGTAGGAAAAGGCCCTACGCTGCGTAGACCCACCTCCTCCTTCTTAGACTTCTCCTTCCCTATGGAAAATTTCACGATCAACCTATATCATAGGAAAAGGAAGATTCTTTAGATGTGGCCTGGTTCGTACCTCCTGGCTTTGGGAGACAGCACCTCCTCAAAATGAAGATCTCATTTCCAGATCTTAGCGTGCAGCCTTTGAGAGCATTCATCAGTTCTTGGATACTAGGGAACTCTTGCTCCCAGCCTTCAAGCACAAAGGAATTCTCCTTCTTCTGGATCCGGAACTGTCTGTAGCTTGTGGCATCGTGGATCTGGAGGCTCTGGTGCAAACAAGCCATTAGAATAAGAGAATAAGAGATGGACACCAACTGGCATAGTCAGCCAGCAGCCTTGTTTGGAAAGTGAGTAACATGGGAGAGGCCTGTCCCCAAACTAAGGCTCCCACAGGCATTTCAAAAGTCAGCAAAAGCCAGGAACATTCCGCTTACTCCTTCCATCTTCATAATAAACACGCTCCTTGCTGGATTAGACCAAGGCTCCATCTTGTTCTGCATCCTGTTTCTAACTGTGTCCGGTCAAAAGCAAGGAAGTGTGTATTTCACATATTAAGTTGTTTCTTAGAGAAGTGGCCCATTGGACAGGGGCATCCTGGGAAGGGGTACAGAGGGCTCTACTCTGGTGATATTTTCTGCCCTGATAACTAGTAGCAGAGCAAATACAGATGGCCCTGCCAACCGGCTTAGTTCATTTTTAAGTAGGGAACAGGGCTATAATGGAAAATAGTGGACTATAGTGGAAAATGGCACTGTTTACCACACATGGACTCTATGTCTGCATAATTCAGTAGTCTTGAACCCATATTTTAGAAATACATGGCACTTTCTACTAAGACAGGAAGCCCACAATGGTATTAATGAAAAGCAAGGGAAAAAAATAAAAGCTACTATTTACTTACTATCTAAAATTAAGAACAATACATTGTGGCGGTTTTTATTTTGCCTTTTATCAACTCTAATAAAGTACAGGCTGTGCTGCTATTATACAGGAATTATACAATATGATTATTGGTTAAAAGTACAGTTCATTCAATTGCATTAATGTTCCTAAATTTACTTAGAAGTGCATTCAAGTGAATTAGGTTTTGTAAATAGGAACTCCTCTGTTCGCCTGTAGCAAGTAAGAAATTGTCTCCAAGTGATGAGTCATAGGAAATTACAGCACACGCTCTTCTTCCACAACCCTTAGAGCACAAGTGAATAACATAGATGTATTGTGGGAAAGTATACTAGCAATTTTGGCTGAGTTATTAATGCAACCCTAAAGTGTGACTCAATTCAGACATCATACCAAACCACGGTTTGCACTTCCAAGCACACAACAGGAAAGCCATGGTTTAGAGCTATTTGTCTGCTTTCATTTTCCATCTGCTTAGCACTCAGCTTCATCCCTTCTCCATGGCACAGCAGCCTCCAGAGGAAGAGTAGCAGCCATAAATTTTTAAAATTGTATACTGTTTTAATGTATTTTATCCTGTTTTTATCTTATGTACATCGCCCACGGTGGCCGGTTTGCCGGCCAGATGGGCGATAAATAAATGCAAATAATAAATAATAAATAAATACACTCCATCGGGCTGCAAAGCAGAGGAGGAGAAGGAAAGCAGAACATTCCATTGGCTCTGCTGAGAGACGAGCTTCCTTTGGCTCTTGCTCTCCCACAGTTGTCACTGAAGGGCAGCCACCATTCCATGAAGGCTGCAGAAGAGGGAGAGATGGGAAACAGGGTCTGTTGAGAGACAAGCTCCTTTTGGCTCCTCCTCTCCCAGAACTGTTCCCATTCCAGCTGGTTATAATGAGAATTCTGTAACTTTAAGAAATGTTCTCCCGCACTCCCCCTGTAACCCTTTCCCCTTCTGTGTTGTGTCTTTTAGATCGTAAGCTTTAGGGGTAGCTACTGATCTATCAGACACTACAGAACCCTTTTCGGTTGAAGAACAGGATAGAAATGCATTAAATTAAATTAAATAATATCATTATGGTTTGTCAATTCAAAAATCATACCAAACCATAGTTAAGCTTCCTTAATCATGGATGACTGATTTGAACCAATCCAGAGTTTAATTAATCTTCAGAAAGGTGGTGCTAAGGCAATGCTGAACCCTACTTTAAAGATATACAACAGATACAAGAATCTCAGTCCTTCTTCCCAGGTGATTTCCCATTATCTTTATTTCTGTGTGCGAAGTCGGTTAGACAATGCACTGCCAACAGGCCAGCACAGATTTAACATAAATGCCCACCCAGCCTTTCACCGCATTGCTTAGAATCGGAAGGTGCATGTTTATAAACGTTATACTTGGAAAAGGCTCCCCCACAGAGCATCAGGACCAAGCCACCATTTTTGGGAGAATCTACAGAATCAGAACAGCCCCTTGCCACTCCCCCATACCTCACCTGGCCTCTCCTCAGTACAGACAAGATCAATCTATTGAAGTCAAGGACGCTCCAGCGGAGGACATACAACCCGTCCTCCTGCTCCTCCCGCTTCAGCTTAGCCAAAATGAACTCCTCCCTACAAAGAGAAAACATTTCAGACACAGCCCATGAAGACACCTGGTTCCAAACCGGATGTAAGAGAAGAGAAGGGCTGGTAGTTTAAGTAGAGGCCACTTACTGCATGGGACCATGGATACCATTCTGGATACTCATAACCAGCCGTGGTGGGGCTACTTCATGACACAGATAATGGCTAGAATCAGCGGTCAATCTGAAGTAGCCATCTACCACTGAAACCAAGGAGAGGGCAGCCTCATGGGATGAAAGAGTCAGATCCTGAACAGAAAAAAAAGGGAAAGCACAGCCATTACTCCTGAGCCACAGTGCTGGGTTGAAGGCACCTGTGAATCTATGCTGGAAAGCTATATCCTCGGAATCTGCTGTCTCCATTTCCACCTCTGCTTGCACTCCCTGTCAGGCCCCCTTCTGCTGTGCCATTAATATGACACCGTCTCACACAAAGCCACTGTATTCTGAGTTGCAAAACACTTAGAAGAGGCTCAGCATAAAGCAGAGAAGAGACACACAGATAACACTATAAATGGGGTGCATCTGGCTGGAAAGCTAACTGGATAATCTATCCCGGCTTAGGAAAAAGGAAGCAGGACACCTTCCTCATCTTATACATAACTTCATCAACCTCAGGCTACCATCTTGCACCATACTAGCCCAACAGAGCTGTGATCCTAAGACACTAGACAGCCATGGTAGTGGAGCGGACAAGAGTTTTGGTCTTTGAACAAGGAGAGCTGGGCTCGAATTGCTGCAGTACTTTAACACTACTTTTTAAAAGTTTCCCACCAAGTGGTCATCTTGGCCACCACCTATGTGTGTTCCCGCATGTAGCACCACTGGAAGATTAGTGGGAATTCACAGGAATTTGGGGAACAAAAGAGCAATTCTACTTTCACAGCTAAGGGTTCACTTTCTTCCTGCAGTCCAGTTCCCCCTTTTTCCTCTATAACATGATCTAGAACAACTGATGTCATTACTTTGTGTGTTACCCTACATCCATCCCTCAGCAGTTGGCAGCCATATTATATGGACCACATACTGTTGTGACATTAAGACATGGAAGGGGGAACCAAACAGGTATGTATATCCCAATGCACAGAATTTTTATTCCTAAGAAATCTCAATTAAGTTTAACATTGTTTTCCCTCTACCTCCCTGCCCCCACATCTCTCTCTCTCTCTCTCTCTTTCTCTCTCTCTCTCTCTCTCTCTTTCACACACACACACACACACACACACCAGCAAGAAGCTCCAGTGCTCTGAGAGTGTTCTTTCAAAGGTAGTCACTATTGGTTTTAATATTTTTCTATCTTTCAGCAGGCAGTGCTGAGCAATACAATCACAGCAGAAATAATATCATGTATTGTTCTATAAACGGCTCCAGCCCTCACCATATACACAGATACTGCTACTCCAGACAATAATGGTAAATTAATAAAGTGACTCTGTGAGATGGGTAGCAGAGGGACAAACTCCCACCTACCAGGCACTTATTGTCTTGACGGTGAATGCTGACTTTGCAGTCTTTGACAACGATGTGTGTGATCTCCTGGAAGTCACAAAAGTGTACCCATTTGGGTTCACGTTGTTCCACTGATTGGTAGGGCCACTTGGCCTTATGGTCTTTAATCCTGGACTTCCTCCCCAAATAACCTCTGTGGGGATGGTTTTGCAACCTCTGCAAGCCAATGACAGAGAGTTAGTCTGAGCTTTGGGATGTTAACATCAGCATGGACACCAATATTACACTGTAGCTGTTGTAAGAATAAACCTGGACCATCCTTCCAACCTGTCAACACTATCCTCCAATTCCAACTTCAGGATCAGAGATAGAGTCCTTTGAGGTGTACTCTTTGCTTTTAGAATCTTAGGACCACATGGGTCATCCCAAGTTCTGCCTGATCAGCATTTTCTGGAAGCTGAAGCTTTCAGAGGCTCTGAGTCACTGGGGCCATTGCTGAATATTCTATTATTAAAGAGACAAAAATGCAGGTAGTAATGTTGGTCCATAAAGAAAAAAAGTTCCAAACAATAGAAGAGTAATATGCAAGTGAGGTTTTGTGTTCACCACAACTCTTCTTCAAGCTAGACGTAAGCAAACGAAAGGAGAAAGGGAGTGAGAAAAAGTTGTTGGTGGGCATTATGAAAGTACTAAAACTGAATGAAAATTTGTGTCAGGAAGAGGTTTCCTATAATATATAGTTTAAATCTACTTTCCTATCATTTATGCCCACCACTCTTTATTCTACTCTGCACTTATGTGCAAAATACCTGTTCTCTCTTGCTTATAATATCCTCTATCATGTTCCCACCCCGCCCGCACTCCAATTTTCTCTCTAAGCTTACTATCTCAAAAATTCTGGTGAGTCTATAAAGGCAATAAAAACAATCAGCATGCCCAATAATGCCAGTTAACATTACATATTTTAAAATAGCATGTCCTTTTTCCAAGGAGCTCAAGTCAGTGTCCATAATTCACTTTCCATTTTATCCTCACAACATCCCTATGAGGTGGGTTAGGCTGGGATAATGTGACCTTAGGCCACATGAAGCTCACTGAGCTTCATCGCTGAGTGAGGATCTGAGCCAGGTCTCCTCAGTCTTAGTCCGACATTAACTGCTACAATATACTAGCTATTGTAGGAGTTGCACATACTGGATGCGATAGCTATAGGCAACCATTTCCTATAGCTAGCAATTACCATAAGGCTGGACTATTGTAATGATCTGTACATATGGCTCCCTTGACAACAACTTGAAAGCTTCAGTGGTTGCAAACTACTATGGCCTGCCTTCTGATGGGGGTGGGTCATTGGGAGTACACTGCACCAATGCTTGAGCATCTGCAATGGCACTCTATTGCCTTCCAAGCTCAATTCACAGTGCTGGCGATGACCAAAGCCCTAAAAGGCCTCTATCCTTGCGTTCAGTTACAACCCCTAAGATTGTCCTGGCATGCCTTTGGTATTAACTGTGTACCAGCAAGGTTACAAAGGCACTGTGTGGCTGCCCCTCAGTGGAAGATTTTAATGCTGCCAAGAAACTCTTTTCACTGCACTGAGAAACCGGAATTGCTTTTGCTACACTGAATCAACTTGGAACTTGGAAGATTTTAGCTTCTCACTGCAATCAATCAGCCAGTCACCCCACCATGCTATTCTTCTTCAAAGTCAACTACAGCGCACTCCTGTGCCACCAGTGAGCACATCTTCTAAGGTGAGCTCTGAAGCTCAGCATGCTGTCTTCAGGTTGCTTTCCAAGGGCCTCTGAAGCTCAGCCCAATGTCAGGGATGAGACACCCTCCCCTGCCAAACCCAATCAAGAGAGGGGCAGATAGTCTGTGGCAAGCACAAATTCTGGCTGATTAGCAACACCAGCCAAAATATGTGGATCCACACCCAGAACCTTTAAAGCCAGTAGGGCTTTGTCCTGGCTGTCCCCAAAGGACAGATAAGACAAACTGAAAATGTATAAAATCCTTCTACAATTTAGTTTTACATGCTCATGATTCATTGTGACTGGAGCCACTGAGGGCATCATCATATGAGGGTTTTTTTATGGTCAAATCTTTATTTTGAACTGGTAAACCTGGATTTTTTTTTAAAAAAACCTCTCTGTTCCAATTCAGGAAAAACTAACTATTCAATTTAAGTTTGGTTTCATCCAACTTCCTGGCTTAACCGTTGATAATTTGGGCTTTTAATTAACTTGCCCTAAACCTGTAAACAAAGAAAAAAAATAAGTATCTTATACAGTAATACCTTGGATTGCAAGTAACTTGGTTTGAAAGCATTTTGCAAGATAAGCAATTTTTAAAATATTTATTTTAAAAAATTTGACTTGATATACAAGCGACGTCTTGCAATACAAGTACTGTAGTACAGCTTAAATTAAAAATCTCTGTACAAATTTATTTTGGGGGATTTCGTTTTGATATAAGAGTGTTTTGGATTACAAGCACGTTTCCGGAACGAATTATGCTCTCAATCCAAGGCATGACTGTATCTTATACTGCACAAAATTAAGTTTCCAAAATGGCTTCCCAATCTGGGATGGAACAAAGTGACTGCAAGCAAACAGCAGGCACTACACCCAACTTCCCCAGAAAAAGCTGAGAGCCCCAGTGCCCAAGGATGCAAAGCTTGGTAATGACCACCAGGAGCAGGTGATGATGAACCCACAAATGATCCTACCTCAGGAGAGATGGGCCGCCACTGAATGCCATTGGTGCCTGTGACCAGGACCTCATGGGTGGCAGGCTTGTCACTAGGAGGAGAGGCATGGGAGTTCTCCAGATGAGTATGACCTCCATTGATGTAAAGTGGCACCTTCTCACCCTCTGAAACTGTTTCCAGTGAGAGGACTGCGAACAGCTCACTTCCAAAAAGTGGGGCCAGGTTCTCCAAGGTCGCCAGATACTTTTTCATAACGTCCTGTTCCGTCAGCTTGCCAGTGCTTACTGTGTGCCTCTGGAAGTGCTGCAAGAACTTCTTGAAAACACTCCTTATACGGAACTTGGTCAGGTAATTGTTCTGCTGAATCTGCCGGCGGAAGGAATGTGGGATGCACTCCTTGAAACTGCAAGGGACACAAACAGCCAGTTAGCCAAACCAACTCTCATGTGCATTAATATCATGTTCTCAATGAAACAGATGAGAAAATAAGAATGGAAGCCTGCAGCAAAGATGACAGAGGCCTAAATGGTCATTGCTCCAGTCACAAGCCACCTGTGAGCATAAGGGCTTCAAAATCTGATTTTCTCAGTTAAACTATGTAACCTGTCTCATATCTTACACAACTATGAACATATGAAACTGCCTTCTAGAGAGTCAGCCCATTTGTGTCTAGCTAGGTACTGTCTATTCTGACTACCTGTTGTTAATGAGAAACGCAACCATGCGGCTTCCATGTGTCATTTTGGGGCATCACCCAAGCACCTTGTCTAAAGTATCTCTGTGTTTCAGGAGGCTGTTTAGGCAAGAAGCTTGGAGGCAGCCAAGAGTGGAAAGTTCCAGATAGTGACATGCAAGTTAATACCATAATGTAATCAAAGTTCATCACCTGTGTGTCCTCTATTGTGGTTGAACTAATAGGAGTCACCCTCACACAAGTATGCAAAGCATGGGAACTCTGGATAGATGCAGATGTCTTCCTAAGTCACCACCCTAGTTGAAACACTCAAAGGCTGACCTAAATTGGCCTATCTAAATCCTTGGCAGGAAATACGCTCCTATCCTGAAGAGTCCTTATCTCCAGAGAAGCCATTAGCAATCACTGGAAGCCATCAAGGCTAAAAAGCACTTCTATATAACTCACCTTCACATAACTCAACTCAAGCCCTGCCGTGGACTAAGATCCCCCAACCTATCATAGAAGGTCTACTCTAGTACCTTCAGACTCTGCTTTGGCCTAAGGACCTCCACCCCACAGAAAATAGAACCTTTAAAAGTGATTTCCCGGGCACTACCTTGGGTTCAATTTGTTCAGCTTATCCCCTGGATAACCATGCTGGTTCAGTCTGCCCCCTACTTAGCCAGCTCCCCTCCTTGCCTCCTCTTCCCTATACCCTTGCCTCTCCTCCATGTTTGTCGTTTTCTTCAGTTTAGTTAGGATTTCAGTTGAGGCATTGCTTTGCTGCCTCCTACTTTAAGTTCTATTTTTGCAACTGAATTCTGCACCATGTGGGGCTTCTGAAACATCTCAGCCTACCCTCACATTTAAAGCCATTCCTTAGGATGTGTCCAGATGAGGTGCATCCCATTGTCAATGAGACTGGGGTGATTATGCCATCATTGCCCTCCAAATAATTGTAAGTGAAGCCCTCTGTTTCCCCCCTCCTCTGAAACAGATAAATATACCGGCTCCAACTTCTCCTCTCTCTCTCTTTCTCTCAATCCCTCTGAATCTGTGTCCATTCTGCACCTCGCATGGCCAATCCTGTGCCACTGAAACATGAGTTTCCCTCATTGTGTATAGGCCTTCAAGTGCCACCCCTACATTATTCTAGTGTCATCCTCTTTCCTTCTGTGGTAAACCATAATTCCCCACCTCCATCTTCGCTTGCTCTATCACAGCTATTAGGGATCATAAAGAAATAAGCTGTCATCCACAGCTAAAGGTGGTGATCTAACAAATCCTTTCTTTATATAACTACTTCTGGTAAAAACAAACATGTATTCTTTACTCTTTAGCATAGTTTGTGTTTTTTAGTCAATTCCTCACTGTATCTAGCATGGAGTACAATCCCCAGTGTGTGTGTCATGCCTATGCCAAAAATCCTTATATTTTTTAATCAGATGGGTACAAACGTAGAGATGCACATTTGCATACATGTGTGTGATTAAGGAAACAGGCGAGTCTCTCCAAGGATAGAATCTACACTGGAGCCCCTTTGTCTCTAAGGCACCACAGTGCCAGTATTTTTTTCAAACATAATTGCTGCTCTGTGGGCACACGTTAATGAATACAGAATAGTATCCACTGTGTTTATAATGTGATCAAGTTCCACATGCCAATGAGAGTGCTGTAATTGTGGGAGAAGGAGTTTGAGAGGTCATGTGAAACGTGGGAAGCCAGGCTGCTTTTTTATTTTTTAAAAAAATAATCCTGTAAATGCAAATTCACCTGCACCAGTTTTCAGATAAAGGTTGTGGGCAGTATCTAGTGTTGCCCACGCACCAGCAGGACCGACTACTAATGCAATGGAAAGCTAGTGTTTCCTGAAACAACCAGACACTAACTGAAATGCCCATTTCTGGAATGGAACAGGTCAGCAGAGCTAGCAGAAAGGCGCTCCACTGACCTGTCCAGATCCTGAAATGGGCATTTTGGCTTGTTTCCATGGTTGCTCTAGGACAGTGTTCTCCAACCTTGGGTCCCCAGATGTAGTGTGGCGTAGTGGTGAGAGTGTTGGACTGAGACTTGGGAGATCCGGGTTCTAGTCCCCGCTCGGTCATGAAACTCACTGGGTGACTTTGGGCCAGTCACTGACACTCAGCCTAACCTATCTCACAGGGTTGTTGTGAGGATAAAATGGAGAGGAGGATTATGAAAGCTGCCTTGGTTCCTTGCAGGAAAAACGGTGGGGTATAAAAATAATAAATAAATAAAATAATAAATAAACTCCCAGCACGCTGGGAGTTATAGGCCAAAAACATCTGAGGACCCAAGGTTGGAGAACACTGCTCTAGGAAGTGCTAGCTTCCTGTTGTCCTAAATGGCGTGTCCTGCTGGGGCAACACAAACAGTGGAGGCACAGCAGCAGCATTAGATACTGCTCTGCATATTTATTCACAGCTACATAGCTGTGTAGGTGTGCACTGAAAACACACACACACATCCAGTTATAATGGCCAACCAACCACCAGTCACAGAAGGTGAAGAAATGGGAGAATAACCCACAGATTTCATGCCTGCAGATTCCTCCCTCCTTGCACCCTGCCTAAAGTCTAAGGAGAAGGTGGGGGGAAATGCTGCAAAACAGATTCTACAGCTTTGAAGTCACTCTTAGTAGTAAGAGTTTTAATACATATTGGAACACCTCAATAGCTTATGGAAATCACAACCACTGGGGAAAAAAACCTTCATAAAAGTAGTCTGGGGAAAACCAGAATATTGAAGGAGAAATAGCATCAGGACAATGGATTGGGGAGTGTGTCTGCATGAGTAGGCCAGATGTTACATTACTAAGATAAATGCTGGCCCAAGGTCTCAGACAGAGGTCGATTCCAGCTCCACCTGACATCATATAACTAGAAATGCAGGGACTGAACCCGGGACTTTCTGCATGCAGAGTATGTGCTCTGTTGTTGGGCTATGCCCCTCCCACTTGTCACTATACAGTGACCGTACCCTTTCCATTCTTGGAATAACAACTCTCCAGTTCAGTGTTCTCCAACCTTAGGTCCCCAGTTGTTTTTGGCCTACAACTCCCAGCATGCCCCAGCCAGCATTGCTGGCTGGGGCATGTTGGGAGTTGTAGGCCAAAAACATCTGGGGATCCAAGGTTGGAGAACACTGCTTCTAGTTCAATATATTACAACCATTAAGCTGCATCTCTGGAATTGAAACAAACCCTTTACAAAGCTAGGCCTATGATCTGAAAAGTTCTAGCTGCTATCAAAAGCCAATGGTGTTCTTTCAGCTGTAGACTCCAGCAGCTGGGTTGGAAGGGCTAACCAAAAGGAAATTAATTTAAACTCAATGATGTCCATCTAGCACAATCAAGAATGTATATTCTGGATTCAGCTCTTTCAAAGCATCTGACCAATGTAACATAGCCACTGCAAATCAGGAGTTAACCAAGTGAGGATGTGAAAAGATAAAAAACTGTATAATGTAAATGTATAATGGTGAATGCTCTGATACCCATAATCTAGGTTCATCATGTTGTTAATAAAGAGGCAAGGATTTCACCACTCTCATAAAATCAAGTCTCCTCTCTATATTTCTTAAGCTGGGGAGTCCTAGAGTCATTTCACACATTACACAGCAGTTCAGGTCTATCGATAAGAAGGGTGTACATAAAGGTCAATATAAAACATTATGGGGCAACACATGCCCTCAAAACACTCAGGGCCATGCACTGGGGAGCCATGATTCACTGCAGTTCCTCTTCATACTTGAATAGTTCTAGCAACAGCTCTTAGTCACGATAGCCAAATGGAACCCCCAGATTCAGAGGCAGTTTAGCTCTGAATACCAGTTGCTGGGAAGCAAACAGCAGAGAGAGCCATTGCCTTCATAACCTGCTTCCGGGCATCCCCTCTTGCCAGCAACTGTTGGAAATAGGATGCCGGACTAGATGGACGCCTGTTCTGATCCACTAAGGCAGTTCTTATGTCTCTTAGAATGGCAAATACAGAATAGGCTGGGAGGAATAGATATGCTTCCACAATGCACAACTGGAAATGCCTCCCCATCCCCACCCCACGCATTATTCCTATTGAACTACAGTTTGGGGTAGTGGGCAGGGCACAGTCTTTTAAAGTGAAACTCACATCATCTTAACAGAAGATCTCCAGCAGCACTTCAGCAATTAATATCTGCAACCCTCTGAAAAAGAATTTGAGATTACAGGGATGGGAAGCACACCATACACACTGTTCTGACTTCCATCACCATGGTAATCACCTGGTTTTCTCTGCCACTTCTTCAAGGGAGATGCCTCTCTTGAGGGCAATGTGACAGAGGTGGAGGACAGCCATTCCCAGGCTCTCATGTTCAAACTGGTGGATCTCCTGTTCAGTGTGTAGGTCTTTTAGAGAGGCAACATCATTAACAAAGTCGTATTTCCCCTGGGAAAAAAGAACCAAAACAGTAACTCTCAGGAAGGTACATTTCCAAACTAGTGGGTCTCAAATCCACATCTCCAGGGTCTTGGCCAGAGGGACTATCCCAGTTTAGTTACTGGAGACTGAAATAAAAAGATGCCAGGGATCCAACCTGTAATCTCATGTAGGCAAAACATACTCTCTGCTAAAGGCTATTCGTAGTCATGCAACAATGAAGCCAAAAGACAATGTTCCTCTAGAATTCATTCCCATCTTGCGCCTATCCAGTTGTTTGGATCCAGCTGTTGCCTGCTTTTACTTCCTCCCAACCTGACAATGGTGGTGTCCCACCTTCCCATTGAAGACATTTCCCAACAACCATGGACTTTTTTTTGTCTCTACCTCTCCCGCAACACCACCAATGCTAAGGAGACCCATTCTGGTGCAAGTGAAGCAAATCACTATTCATTAATCTTTTTCTAATTTGTATGCAGCATATCTATTAAGTCTAGTGTTAAAGAGGAAAGAGTAGTCAGGTGACATGACACTGTGGATGGGTTTTGATCACATTTAGTGTCTGAATGAACAACATATCTGAGGATGCCAGGGTGGACAGAGGGGATCAGATTGCCTTGTAATTCAGAAATGTGTTTTTCCTTCTTCTGTAGAATGTGGCTCAGTTTGCTTGCTTGGAGCTTTCTGGAGACGAATATAGGATACTGGAGTCTGGCTATCTGCACCACATTTCCTCTAAATGGGGTGGGGGGGAAGCCTGAACTGCAGCCTACTGCCAATTGATGAACATCTCCTTGCAACCTGCTCTTGCCATGCCATTCCCTGTTTCATTATTTCCCATGTGTTGGTTTAGTGCAATGATGGCGAACCTATGGCACGGGTGCCACAGCTGGCACGCAGGGACCTCTCTGTGGGCACTCGAGCCATTGGTCACCAGATCACGAAAAGACGGTCCCCTTCTGCAAAACACTAATGATTTTGTTCTTTCTCACAGTGTGGAACAGAATGATTTCATTCTAGAATTCCTGTTACAGAATTATTTTCTACATTGCTATCATCACATTTAAAAGATTTTGAAGAATGATGCACAGAGCATGGCTTGGATGTAAAGCCCTAACAGTTGACCTGAGTGCTGCATGTGTTGCTCTCAAAATAACGGAGTATGAGCCAAGGTTTGACAAATTATCAGCATGCATGCAATAGCAAAAATCACATTAATTGTGCAAAAGCATGCCCAATGCAAACTTTTACCTAATGCAGTGTTTGCAGTCCAAGACATAAAGTGTTTAAAATGTGTTAAGCATGTTTAGTTTTCTTGTTTATCTTGCTCATCCTAGTACAGGTTGACTTTTACTTTTACTAATCCGACACCTGTAAAAGCAGGGAAAGGACCTGGAGTAAAGCTTGCCCCATACAATTTCAGTCTGGCATATAATCATATTACAAGTTGAGAATCCCTTATCCAAAAATACATGTGCCTAATTATTTAAAAAGTTTGTATAAATTCCCTTCAGGCTATGTGTACAATGTAATACTATAATAATTTTTTGAGTTGATTTTTTTTCAACAAAAAACTGTTTGTATCATTGAAAGCTCTGTTGTTGTGTTTTTCTTTAAAGACAAAAGATGTTAATTAGTTCAGACAACTGTATGAGTTGTTTTTCTAAAACTAAAACCTTGGTATTCAGGTTTAATTGCAGTGTTGGCACTTTGAAATAAATAAGTTGGTTTTGTGTTGCAGTTTGGGCACTCGGGCTCAAAAAGGTTCGCCATCACTGGTTTAGTGTCTGTAGAACTCACCAATGATCTGCATGGCTTTTATCTATTCCTGCTTCTTACAGCCATATCTTACCTGCATTTCTTTGTGTCTGCCTCCCAGTTTCATCTTCCTGAACTGTTTGCAAACAAGCCTGATCTGGCAGAAACTTAGGCTCAGAGTGCCTGACACTTGCAGTTATTTGCTCTGTGCACATATTCCCTGCTTGAGACATGCCATGGTCTGGACTGTGCAGGTTGGTTAGAGAAGAACTGGGAAATGGATGGCCCTGCTTTGCAGCGTGGGGTTGGCCTTTATGGCATGGACCATTCAAGAGCTATTTGGGTGCCACACATCCAGTGAATCCCAAGGAAACTTAGTGTTAAGAAAGAAAAGGACAGGCCAAAGAGGATGGGGTACCAGACACACAGGCTTAATCTGAACAGATCAATATCAACCAAGCTTCATACTTGCTCAAAGAGATACTCAAACGATGATTTATCCAGCAAGGCACTGCCTTGCTCACCCTTCTGTGACTTGTCCTCCAAGTCGTTTGGGCGAGGAATGTTGCGATAGACAGCTGGCTCCTTGTCATTTGTCCCATGCCAGTTTCGGAAATAATACCTGTACAAGTGACAATGGTACAATTAGTACAATGGTTCTAGACAGAAGCCAGTAACAACTGGCTTCTAGTTCAATGAGAAAGTAGTAGGTATTGCAACACAGCAAGCTTCTGCATGTCACATTGGCAAACGATATATATGTTAATGTCAGCCAAATCAGATAGGACCAGATGTAAGAACTGTGACAAATTCCTCTGACTTAAAGGACCTGTATGTTGTTAAAATTATTTCCAAATCTGCCAGGTTGTGTTTGGATGCAATATTAAGGTACTCACTGAAGTCACCCAGACGTAGTTCAGGGTGTAAGGAAACTGTTGTGCCTAACACGCAAAAACAGTTAGCAGCAAGTCAGAACTTGTCCACCATGATTTACAAAGTATAAAATGTTCCCTCTTAGGGGAAAACAACGGCTACAGCTCCATCTTCGTTTTACTGAAATGAGCACATACAGAATCCAATAATGCCCAGCGGAGACAAAGCTTCAGAGTTTCAAAGTGGGGAAGGGGTAGAATCTGGGTCAACAACTTGGATGTCAGCTTGAAGAGCATGCATACAGAGCTGATTGATCCAGTGAAAAGAAACACCTGGGAGAATATGCAATCCATTACAGTTACTCAGCCCTGGAACAAAGGTAAATAGAAGGGGCAGAAAGAGGGCATGCAGGCTGGACGAAAGTCCAGCCAGTTGAAGAGTAGCTTGGAGAAATAGGAGCCACCACCCAAAGCTGACCAGACTCCCCAGACAGCTCTGGAAAGGCACAACGGCAAAGCTCCCTTAGCATCTAGGAAAATGCCCAGTACTAGGTATGGAAGGGACACGGCAAGCTTTAGCAACCTTAAGAGGGCCTTGGCAGCTTGCTAACTGGTAGTACCACCTTCCTCCACCCTCTTTTGAAACACTCCTCCCATTCTACTGTTAATTTTCTAAACTTAATAACCTTAGTCTTATGCGAGCTGATTTACTAGTGATAATGAGCATGACTCAAGTCAGGCATGAACTCACTGGGCAAGGCATTCTCCCTTAGAGCCCTACCTGCAATACGGGAATAATAACGGCCTACCCAACAGAGCTGTTGTGAGGATTACCAAGATAAGTGCTCAAAACACTTGACAAGCACTAAGAACAGAGCTGTATAAGTGCTAACTATTGTTTCTGCTGCAGTCATAATTGTTTTAAGTACTTGCATAAACAGTGTTGAGGCTCTGCCAGGTTACTTCAGCTGACAGTTAAGATCTGTTTTCTCAACAGCTATGATCATAAAATCATAGAAAAGTAGAGTTGGAAGGGGCCTACAAGGCCATCGAGTCCAACCCCCTGCTCAATGCAGGAATCCAGGTCAAAAGCATCCCCGACAGATGGCTGTCCAGCCGCATCTTGAATGCCTCCAGAGTGCAACGTTATCCTAGCAGTGTATGCATGTAAAATTGCACCTGAATGATGGAGCCATGCGGACTCTCTCCCAAGAGATTATCAAAGGCTGCTTAGTGGGGGTGACTTGGAGAAAAAACAAGCATGCTGCCTGTACATGTATGTGCAAGAGAGCATAAGTCAGCCAACAAGTCCTCGAGAAGAAGCTTCTTTGATAGCTGGTCCTACCCTTTCAGCCTCCTAGCTATTGCTGTGAAATAGCCTTGGCAAAAGGCCATCTATTGATTTTTGCCTGGCTGGCTCCAAAACAAGCAAGTGTTGAATGCCAATGACTCCTTCTGCTAGCAGCTCTGATGCTGCAGCAATTGCTTGTTTGGATAGCCTGCCTTCAGGGGTGATCTCAAGTAGGCACATGGAAAGCGCTACTCCCTTCATCTTCCAAGTTTTGTTTACACACCATCTCAAGTCACATGACACAATTTGCAAGTCATGGCAATTCCATCCAGAAAGGAGACATTTCCAGCATTCTAAAGGCATCTAACAAGCAACAGTCCAAATTACTACCCTTTCACATTTGGTAAAGCACCCACATGTATCTGGGGGAAATGAACACAGATCATACCTCTTTCCAAGATGCACAAGGCTATAATTGCAAAAAGAAAAAAGGAGATGGGCAGCATAGCACTGCATTGCTCACCAACTGCAGAATCACTGACAGAAAAAAGGGGGATCTGAGAACCCAGTGACAGCATATATGCATCACTGCATATGCATCACTGCATATATGCTGTCACACTGCGGGTGACCGGCCAGATGGGCGATTAATAAATATAATAAATAAATAAATAAATAAAATCACGGGGACAAGGCCTGAGCCATTGGTAGAGGGAAATGGAAGCAGACCCATGGGACCTATTCAGGCCACAAAGAACTGCAGCAATTCTAAATGGGGCATAAGACCTCACCTCGTCACTTGACTGAAGGATGTCTATGGTGACTTACTAGGGCTGCTGGCAGAAGTAATAAGAACAAGGCTATATTTCTGATGGGTAGGTCTGCTATACACAGAACTCCACTTGCAGGTCTTCCCACAACAGATGCAATTGCAAAGGCTTTCAGCAATAAAGCGCAAACAACTTTAACCTCACCTTGCCCTCCAGGGCCAGTGCTGATGTACAAGAAGATGGGGGGGGGGGAGGGGAAGACAGGTCAAAAATCAAGCCACTAGTTTATCAAGTTTTTAGCTAGTATCTTAGTATTTGGTCAGGCGAGTAATCTCTCCCTCCCCCCTGCCACCTATTCTACTGGACAAAGTTCCGTGCTGAGTCCATGCATGCTCTTCTAACACAGTGTTCTCCAACCTTGGGTCCCCAGATGTTTTTTGGCTATGCTGGTTGGGGCATGCTGGGAGTTGTAGGCCAAAAACATCTGGGGACCCAAGGTTGGAGAACACTGGTGTAGACAACGTGCTGTGGGACACGAGATGTATTATTAAAATGCTAAGTTATTGTGGCACAGCAGAAAGTAACTTAGGGAGCTTCCTAAATAAAATATGATTGTGTATCCACCTCCACCACCAATTCCAAGACCCCCTACTTCCCACAGCCTCTGTCTAGCCTCCAGATGTGTCCCACTCTAGCCTTCTATAACCCTTCTCGTACCTCCACCACAATCATTTCCTCACCCCCAATGAAGAAGTGCTTTGCAGGATAAGGCCAAAGACCCATCTGACTCAATATTCGGTTTCCAACAGCAGCCAGATGCCTCTGGGGAACTTACAAGCTGTGCTTATTTTAAATGAGCCTCTGCCTAGCAGCTGGTATTCCAAGACATACTACCGGTACTTCCTTACTTATAGATTCCATTTAGCTATCATAGTTAATAGAAGCATTGATAGATTTCTCATCCTTCATAAGTTCTCCCCCATCCATGCTGGGAGCTGTAGGCCAAAAACATCTGGGGACCCAAGGTTGGAGAACGCTGTTCTAACGCTAAAAAAGTCGAAGTACACTTTCTAATTGGTCTGTACACACTTGAACAGTCGTGGCCACTTAGAGCAGTTATTTCCACATCTTACTCTGAAATATATTCTTTTAGCAAGGAAATTTGGATCTTGCGTTTTAGCACGTGTTTGCAGGTAAAAAGGAAACTGCCGTTTGGCCTAAAGCCACTTTTCTATATGACCAGAAGCTAACATTTGCAATAAGTACTCATTAGCACCTCATTACCAGCAGACAGTGCCAAGCATCTTCCACTTGAGGAATTTATAGCTGGGCAATAAGATTTTGTGGTTAGGAGGCCAGCAGCATCTTCCCTGAGAAGCTGCACAGTAGTAGCTGCCATGGGCGAGATGAGTTAATGATGCTAAATGATCAGTCAAGTGCACCATTACATGCTTGCCTGCTGCGTTACTCCAGGCCTTAGTCTTCCAGCAAAATGGGAGGCCCCAACTGTGTTCCACCAACTCAGTCTTTCATCTAATCATACCATCCACAGCACTTAAAATATTATGGATCCTTACAACCCTACCCTCTCTTCATGTTAAAGCAATAAATTCTGATTACCTCTATTTGAAAGCAGCAGAGTAAGAGGGTGTCACCCAATCACAATTTCAAGAAGAAAGAAAATGAGTAAATGTTTATTTTATTTAGGGAAATTATATATTGGCCTTCATCAAAATGATTCCTGGACAGTGCAGGAACAGAATTAATTAACCAGTCAGGAAACCTGATGTGTTTTTAAGCTAAAAAGTAGTTGTCAGGGGAAATATGACTGAAGGAAAGCTCCTGCTGAAGAGCATGGCCATATAGCTCCTACAAAAGGGGATCTTGCTCTAATGTTAAAGCAGTAAGTACTGGTTATCTCTGTTTGACAACACACATGAACTAAGCTAACAGCTCAAACTCAGCCCAAAGTCTACAGTAAGGCACCAAACTGAAGCAGGTTTTCTCCACTGGCATGATAATAAATAAATAAATAAATAAATCATCCTAGCCACTTCCTTCTCAAACCACAGTTGCACACATGCAGAAGTATAACTCCAGTCATTGGTTCCTGCTTTGATGAAGATAATCAAGAACTTTGGTGATTTGTCTGGCTATTTAATTAACTGGTCAAAGTCGGAACTGATGCCGATTGGAGATAATATATCTCAGAGTGTATTACTTCAGTGGCAATTTAAATGGTGCCCAGATTTTATTACTTACTTGGGAATACTTATCCCTAGAGACATATCCCAAATGATTAACTTTAATTTCAGTAAGTTGATTAATGAAACCTCACAGGGATATAGACAGATGGGCATCTCTTAAGTTGAGTTTGTGGGGTAAGGTTAATACACTTAAGATGAATATTATACCTAGGATTGTATATGTTTTACGTAGGATTCCTCTACTTATACCTGGCAATTATTTTCAAAAACGTAATGCTTTGTTTTGCAAATTTTTCTGGGGTTCCTCGCCTCCACAAATCTCCTTGAAAAGGATGCAACTTTCAACTAAAGAAGGTAGGTTTGGCTTTCCAGATCGTGCCTTATATCATAGGGCTTATTTGTTGATTAGTTCTAAATTCTGGTCTTTTCCACTTAGATTAGAATGATTATCCACCTTGGTCAGCTTTGGAATCCTTATGTCTGGATCCTCTCTCCAAATGGATGGCATTAGGGTCTCGCTACACTAAAACAGATAGGGTGCCTCCTACAATCACAGCAGTTACAGAGGTTTGGTCCGGCTGCTTTTACAGCTTCAGAGCCTCCTTTGCTATTGGATGCATTGAGGCTGAGCAGTTATATCAACCTACAATTCATGTTTATAAATACTTATTATTGGTGAATAAGTATGATACACAGAGTCTTAAAGATGAATGCAATAATAGGGAATTAGATGGTCTTATGTTGCCTAATCAATGGAACATTGTTTTTGCGTCTGTGTCAGAAGGGTCTATGGATCTTAGATTACGTCTCATTCAGCAACAACTTTTGTATCATGTTTATTGGACACCACAACGTCTTTTTAATAAGGGTTTGTTTAAGTCAGCTAACTGTTGGTGTGATACTGTGAATACTTCATTTACCCATATGTTTTGGCAATGCCCAGTGGTTGCTTCTTTTAGGGTAGAGGTCACAGTATGGATAAATCTAGTATTAGAATGCTCTTTAATATTTACCAATGCACACGTTCTTTTAAATTATATGTATGGAATTATCACAAGGACAACACGTGTGGATTTTCTGCGCCCTTTATAACACTGGAATGATAAACGCTCACCACCTCCTATAACATAATGGATTGAGGACCTAATAATGCTTTCAACATTTGAGTGGGTGTATTTAGACACCACCTACAGATGGATAAATATTATTATTTATTATTTATTTGAAACATTTTTATGCCGCTCTTCAGCCTAAAAAGGCTCCCAGAGCGGCTTATATATAATCAGTTAACAAGACAGTCCCTGCCCGCAGGGTTACAATCTAAAAAGACACAACACACAAGGAAAAAGGAATGGGGAGGGAAGAAGGGGGGGAAATTAATTCTGGCAGGGTTGGTAGAATGGCCCTGCGCTCCCTCTCATCTCCCTCTGCACAGCCTGCTGGAATGGCTGGTGGTGGTGACAGCTGAGGGAGGAGGAGCCTTCATGAGGGAGGCCTTTCAGCAGGGCTGGAATATTTGGTCTGCTCTTTCTGAAGTTTATGCATAACTGTCTTTACGGATAGTTGTATTACTACATACTTATTGATACTTATGGACATATATTTCATACATATTTACTGTGATTCATTTTAAATACTGTAAGAAAATTGTGATTTTTTTCATTATTTTTTTTATATGGTTTTGGTTTGGTGTAATTCACATTTTAAAAACTAATTTAAAAAACACACATGCAGAAGTGTCTGAAGAATCTATGACAGTTTGAACTCAGTGGGACTTAGTTCTGAGTAAATATGCTTAGGATTGCACTGTTAAGTATCCAGGCCTGTGGCTTACGCTGGCTCAGCTTGTCTGAGCGTGGAAAGCTAAGCAGGGTCAGGCCTGGCTATTACTTGGATGGGAGGCCCCTCCTCTAGTTTCCTGCATTGAGCAGGAGGTTGGTCTCGATGGCCTTGCTGACCCCTTCCAACTCTATGATCTATGAATCTATAAGTGTCAGAAGGGAAGCTTCCCCTTCTGGCATCTGTACTGTACTATGACTTCCCTGAAAATGTTTTTGCAGCCCATAGAGTCCTCAACATGCCTGATACTTATAAAAATTAAGTTTTGGGCATGTTAAAATGAGGCCAGGCTGAGAATCTCTCTCTCTCTCTCTCCCCAAATACTACAGCTTTGCTTCGGTACAGCAGGCAGGATGCTATTTTTGTATCTGTACAATGCTTTCTGGCGGATGCAGCCAGCTCTGTCAAATATGTGGCCAAACCACCCTGACCGAGACACACATGCACATAACTTGAGGGAGGAAGTCTGCGGAGAAGCAAAGTGCAAACAATTTAGCTTTGACACCAAGAACATTTGGCACAAAGTGTTTCTCATTATTAAGGCAATGCGTTATGGTCTGAGCCACTGCAAACTATCACTTTATTTAAAAGATCATTATTCTACACAGAATTCAAAGTGGGATACATTACTACTGACCACGAAGTACATACCCAAGGCTTCTAAAACAAGGGAAAGCTATTGATTATGAATGCATAAGTATCACATTCATACCCTGCCTTGCCATTCAAAATGCCCCAAGCAGCTAACACTCTCGATCTATCATAGTACTAAATTGTTTTTTATACTAACAACAATACCCTAGTCATCTGGCTATATTATAGGTAATAAAGCAAACCCCAGCTCAGCCTACTGGAACTTATATAAGAGACAATGTTTTCTTGAATAAAACCAACTTACACTGCTTCCAGAAAGCCTCCAGGGCTATGCTCATGTAGGTTTTCCTGGGCAAATAAGACAAAAATGTTGTAGTGTATTCCCAGGCCTAAAAGGGGCAGTTTACAACATCCACCATTAATAAAAGCAGAATTACAGTAACTAAAACATCCAAATCAGCAGCAAGTAGGTATCCAGTTCAACAGATTTCAACTTCCATATGCCCTCCTGAATAAGGAGGTCTTGTAGCTCCTTCTGTGTGCCTCTAAGGATGCAATTCAGTGAACCTCCTCCTCCTGGAGACCATTCCACAGACCCAGCACCATCACTAAAAAAAACCCTTTCTTTTTACCAAGGCTGACCTGATCTCGCACAATGACAGGGCATCCAATACAGGTCTTAACTGGTGGGGTGGGGCAGGGCTGGGAAGACATGGAGAGAAGCAGTCATGTCAGGATACAGTTCCAAGAAAATAGAGAGCTTTGAAGACTAAAGCCAGTATCTTCTATTGAGCATGGAAACATATTGATGACACTCATTGCCAAAATATGATTGGCTTTACCAAGTGGCTTCATATAAATATTAAACATGGGCAACAGTATTGACCCCAGTGGAACCCATCACAACAGGAGCTGAGCTCGCCTCAGCAATTACAAATCTGAGTGCACCCCACACACACAAAAGGACTGAAAACACTCAAAAGCAAGCCCAGGAACCTGCCATCAGATACTGCCGTCTTTGTAGCAAGATGAGTCCTGGCCAGGAAGGGTGGGGCCTGACTGACTACAGCTACAAAAGCTGCTGCTGCTTTTGCCTTTTTTTCTTTTTCTTTTTGACCTAGAATAATTATTATTGAATTGTTTGTTGACCTTAGAATAATTACTATTGAATTGTTTGTGGTTATCTGTAATTATTTCTATTGTATTTTTAAAATATTATATTTAGTGGTTTTTGATATTTTGAAAATTATATTCACTGTTCTCTGATACGTATTTTGTAAATTATTTTTTGAATATTATATTTAGTGTTCTTTGAGGTTTTGTAAACTATATCTACTGTTATTTATTTGTCATGTTGTGAGCCACTTTGGGTACAATTTTTGTGGGAAAGCGGCATACAATTAAAGATGATGATGATGATGATGATGATGTTGATGATATTATGAGCCACACTGTAGCAAGATACTATGAAACACAGATTGCCCACCAGAGCAACTACTGCCTTCAGCACTATAACCAGGTTGGAAGCCTAACTGAAGAGGGTCAAGAAAGAATTCATCATCCAGATGTACCTAGAGTTGCCATGCTACCTGCTCAACAATGGCTTTTAAGGAGAGACCTGACCACTGCTTCCTTGAAATGGGGGCATCCAGTGAGACACTGATGACTCTGATCAACAATACCCCAAGCTCTGCTCAGCCAACCTTGGCCAGCCAAAAGATGCTTACATTCAAGCTACACATGGTGGCCCTCACAACTCCCATTACCTTGCCAACACCTTCAGAGGTAAGATACAAAAAGTGACCCAAGCACCTGCAACAAGAGAAGGTCTCTAATATCTTTGGCTCAGAATCTATATATGTATATAAAAGAAGGTGTCCTGACTGACTGATTTTGACTAACTCATCAACGCCCAGCTCAAACCATGTAATCTAGGAACGTGAAATTTTGAAGGGACATTGCTTTTATGATGTAGACACCCACTAAAGAAGGATTTTTAGAAATTCTGTCCCTAAGGGGGGGGAAGGGGGGGGAAATCGCCCCACTCTCATATCCTATGGGCAAAACAACAGGGGAGCAGTTATGCAAATCGGCCTCACCTCATAATTGCTGCAGGAGCCAATAGGAGCAGTTATGCAAACAGCCCATACGACACTTAGAATGTTCGTATGAATTCCTGCAGGGGCCAATTGGGGTGGCTATGCAAATCTCCCCTAGGCCATTTAGAATGTTCTCTGAGGGGGGTGAAAAGGGAGGGAAACTTTTTAAATGACTGAATGACTGTTGTGTGTGGGGCGTCGTTGCATAGGCTCCACTCCATCACGTTTTGACGGATCTACCCCAAACTTGGCACGTCACTCTTCATCACCTGTAGACTCTCAGGATTAACCTGATTTTTCTTTAAGATCAGATATTTCTGTCAGAAAAGTTTTCTGCTGCCAGCACCCAGCCTAAATGTTACACTTTCAGTCAGAGACACTGTATCTTTTCCATTGTACCAAATCCTAAAATCCATGCAAGCGCAGCCGCGGGCAACAGCTAGTCTACCATAACAGCAGCAGCCAAGTCAGACCAGATCTGAGTTATTTTATCACCAAATAAGCAAGACAATCACCACAGCAGGTATTAGATAGCACAGAATCTGGTGGGTCAATTCTTTTTTGCATGTTAGCACATTTATCCCATCAAATAGCTCTCTCATGATTCAACTGATGCAATGGTGGAAGAGAGAAAAAAATATTTGCCACCTCCAACAGCCCACATCACCTCTTATTCTCCTAACCCGTATTAACCCTTCTCTTCATCACTGAAAGGACATGATAAACCACACGCTTTTTCAGGATCCCTCTGAATCCCACACAAAAACTTTCTCTCCCCATCTCTCACACACATGCAGTTCCCATCCATCCAGACATACAAGCACACAACCCTCCACAACCCCCAAGGTTGCTCCCAGCTGGCTCCTCCAGGCCCCGCTGGCTGGCTGCTCCTCTCCCTAATGCCCCCCTGCTGGCTTATTACTGCCTTTCTACCAGGGATGGGGACTCGGACTTGAGGATTCGACTCGTGAGTCGGACTGAGTCCCCCCTCTGACTCGAGTCACAATATTTTTAATGGGACTCGAGACTCGACTCAGGGACTCGAGACCAAGGACTCTTCAACATCCCTGGGCTGTGCCAGAAGGAGTGGAGAGAAGTGCGATCGCCAGCAAAGATTTTATTTTTTAAAATCATTTTCCTAAAATGCAACCTTTCAGACATTTTGGGTTTGGCTGCCTCTGCCTGCCTGCTTTGGGGTTCCCTGCCTCCTCTGCCTGCCTGGTTATTTTGGGTTTGGCTGCCTGGTCTGTTCTTGTCAAAATCAGTGGCAGAGTTTTGAAATAAAAAGGCACACTTGTGCCTAGAATTTATTTAAGCCACACATCTGAAGTAGCCTTATTTTGTTGGGGGAAAACCCCATTGATTTTAATAGGGACTCGTGGAGTCAGTTTTGGGAGTGACTCGGGACTTGGGACTCGGGAGTCACCATTTTGGACCAAGGACTCGGACTCGAGACTCGGGTCCAAAGACTCGTGACTCGACTCGTGATTCGAGACCAAGGACTCTTCAACATCCCTGCTTTCTACCCCACACACACACTCTCCCTAGTCCCTCGGTGCTCTCTTTAGCCTTCCCCACAATTCAAGTACCTATTAGAATTGCCAACAAATATTCTGCAGTGAGGTTGTAACATCAAAACTGCAGGAAGTGACGGTGGAACACATATGGAGAGCCAGGGGATGTTCTTACCTTATCCGAAAATGAAGGGTCAACTTGATGCCACTATCAACTTCAAACACATGATTGGGAGGGAACCACAGTTTGGCCTGTGGATCATAGAGTGCAAATAAGCTGTAGCAGATTGGCATGATCCCTGTGGAAAACAAGAAGATCATGAGAAATGTAGAAAAACAGCATTTTGTCCTTTAAATTTATCCATTTAAATCATACTGGGCACAGCTCTTGGAAAGTCACAACTTAATAAGTAATCATTTCCTAAGAACATATGAATCAGATCAGATCAAAGGCCTATCTAGTTCAGCATCCCATTTCCCACAACAGTCAACCAGGCACCTAGGAAAGCACCCAAGTAGGACAGGAGGGCCCTCCCCATTTCCCCAGCAACTGGTATTCGGAGGCATGCTACCTCTGACCTTGGAGGTAGCATCTAGTGAGCTTAAAGCTCTTACTGCCAGTAACTAAGCTCTAGGAGAGGCATTTCAACATTTCAGATTAGGGGGAAAATGTACAAAAGCCAGGAAACCACCAAACGGATTGGTGGTTGGGGGAAAAGGAGTGTGGTCATCTGGGAAACCCCAGAGAGCTAGACTAGGACTCCAGAAGGGTTGGATTTGGGCACTAGACCTGAGGTCCCCCCACCTTTGTCCTAGATGATAAACAGGGATATTTGGATTTTGCAAGTATATTTGTGAGAACAGCAAGTGCCACATGTTTTCATAAACATAGCTAAACAAGGCTGGATGATGTAGGTTGCTTACCAATCTTCTGTGCAATATCAATGCAGATCTCTTCAGCACAAAGAGTCCCCTGCATGTACATCTGGTATTGTTCCTCCTCTTCCTGCTCCTTCCAGTGGAGATATACCCTCAGCCCTGCAGCAGGTGAAAAGCGGCATCCCTCCATGTCTGATTCACTGTGTTTCACTGCACAATGGCACAGCGGCATTGTGCCAATGTTTCCAAGGCCCTAGCTGGAGAGAAACAAAGAAACAAAAACCTCATTAAGAAAATCTAAAACATTTCCAGGAGTAAAACTTGATCCTCATCAACACCTTAAACGTGTAAATTTCACACACACACACACACACACACACACAGAGTAAATCACACAAAGAGGATCAGGATTCACAGTTCAGTTAGTAGAAGAAAGGGAGCTTGAGGCAAGGGTCCATATATTTTTGTTAGGCTTGCTAGTCAGCCACTGCCTCTAGTAGCTGGCAAGTCTCTGACTGGGTTCACACAATACGATAAGCCATGGTGGCTTATAAACCATGGTGGCTTATAAACCATGTTTGTTTCAGAGTGGCTTGTTGTGTTGTCTGAACCCAGCAGCAGGGTTTGCTAACCACGCACAAGCCACTTTGGCCGGGTTCAGAGAACACAACAAGCCACTCTGAAACAAACATGGCTTATAAGCCACCATTGCTTATCGTGTTGTGTGAACCCAGTCACTCTCATTTCCTGTTCCACAGAGGCAAAGCAAGTGTACCTTTTGTGCTCAATACCCTGGTGAGGGGGATTTACAGCAGTGCAGCAATGGAGGGGATAAGTGTAGAAACCCTTCTTCTCGATGATAACACTGATGCTATTCCCCAGCATAAGATACAACCTGGCACAAATCTGAAAAGCTGCCAGAGACCCTTCCAGAAAGAGGTACATTTACACAGAATAACTGGAATCCAAGAACTAGTGTGGACACCAGGCGTCATCTGGTCCAACCCACCACAATGCCTTAAACCAGCCTTCCCCATCCTGGTGCCCTCCAGATGTGTTAGACTACAGCTCCCATCATCCCCAGCCACTCCTGAGAGAGGAACAGCTACTCTTCTGTTAAACAACAACAATCAGAACAACAACAAAACAGCCCCAAAGAAGACTCCTATACAGAGTCTGAGTAACAAGGTCAAAACTAGAAAATAATTTTCCCAACGATAGCTTTATAGCTTCTAGATCTAGTCTTTCTTAACTTCAACTGAGGTCTTGATAGTGAACAGAAACACAGAGACTCTGTATCCCAATTAAACAGTCATACAAAGCCAAACATTTAAGGCACACCTTCTTTCTCCAGGTACTACCGTATATTGTTTCTTCATACCAAAGCCAATAGAAATCATAGCTAAGTAGGTATAGCAAACATTAGCTCAAACATCCAGTCTAAAAAGCAGTGACATTTCTTTCAATAAATAGAGATCATAATAGGAGCCAGGTATACCTGGCAGTTATACTAGCCAGCAGTAAACCCCAGGCTGGGAACATAGCCTCTTGCTAACCCTTTGTTTATGCATCACAGGTGGGAAGAGCAGAATTCTGTCCATCCATGCAGCTCCTGGCAAAAAGATCTCAGTTGTGCCGCTTCTGCAAATAGGTACAGTAAAACCTTGGATTGCAAGTAACTTGGTCTGCAAGTGTTTTGCAAGACAAGCAAATTTTTAAAATAAATTTTATTATTTATTTATTATATTTATACCCCACCTTTTTTCCTGCAAGGAACCCAAGGCGGCTTACATAATCCTCCTCCTCCTCTCCATTTTATCCTCACAACAACCCTGTGAGGTAGGTTAGGCTGAGAGTCAGTGACTGGCCCAAAGTCACCCAGTGAGTTTCATGGCCGAGCGGGGACTAGAACCCGGATCTCCCAAGTCCCAGTCCAACACTCGCACCACTACAAGTGACGTCTTGCAATACAAGTACTGTAGTACGGTCAAGAAAAATGAAGACTTTACACTATCATTTTTTATTGCAGCTTAAATTAAAAATATGTGTACAAATTTCTTATGGGGAATTTCGCTTTGATATACAAGTGCTTTGGATTACAAGCACGTTTCCGGAACGAATTATGCTTGCAATCCAAGGTATTACTGTACATTGATATACTTTAGCTTTCACAATTATTTGGAAAGCACCTCCCTTCCACTGAAAGTTGCAGGAAAAGTGTTAGAGGAATTCATCTCCAATTCATGCAGGACACATTACAGTACTTGACCAAAGGTTAGGACTTATTGGCCTTTTCTCTCCTGAAGCAGTCCTACTATTGCCATGAGACAGCACTAATTAGAAAATAAATAAATAAATGGATCTACACACATAATACTGAATCCAAAATCCAAGTTTCTTTCCCTGAATTTGCAAAGTTTTATTCCAACTTTTTTTTCACAAAAAGTGACTGGGGATCAGGATTCCAGCTCATGGTAAATTTGAAAAGTATGTGTGTGGACAGACTTTCAGAGGCAAATGGGCAAGCACATAGGCCAGCAGAAAGGTAGAACACCTTCCATCTCTGGGAGCGCCATCTTTCAAATACAGTAATACATTGGATTGCAAGTACGTATAATTAGTTCCGGAACCATGCTTGTAATCAGTGCTTTTTTTCTGGAGAAAAAGGTACCGGAACTCTTGGATTACATTTCCTCGGGAGTAGATGGCAATTAAATTGTAATGCAATTAATAGAAGAAAAGGTGCTGGAACTCAGTTCCGGTGAGTTCCACCAGAAAAAAAGCCCTGCTTGTAATCCAAAACACTCTTATATCAAAACGAGTCTCTGCCAGGCGTGAGCGGGGCCAATTTCGGCCTGCTACGCCCGCTCGAGGCGAGTGGTTACATCCCTACATGTCTTGCAAGACCTTGCTTGTTTATCAAGTCAAAAAAATTTAAACAAAATTGCTTGTCTTGCAAAACACTCTCAGACCAAGTTACTTGCAATCCAAGGTATTACTGTATAAGGGTTTCAGAAACAGAAACTAGAGACAGGGTTTCAGGGGAACACATACACAAACATTCCATAAATACAAACACAAATTTGCTTTAAAAGATACCAGACTGTCAGAATTCCACAGCTTTATTTCCATGCAGCTTCCTATGTCCCCTTGTCCATACCAAGTTTTCTGGGTAACAAGCATCAGCATTATCTAGTAGATAATCCCCCATCCTCAACGTGAGTCCCAATTCCCAATGACAATTTGTGAATGAAGCATAAAGGGAGGTGCCGCATCTACCCTTCCCTTAAAGCAGGGGTCTCCAACCTTGGGTCCCCAGATGTTGCTGGACTACAGCTCCCAGAATCCCTTGCCATTAGCCATGCTGGTTGGGTATGCTGGGAGCTGTAGGCCAGCAACATCTGGGGACCCAAGGTTGGAGAGCCCTGCCTTAAAGGGACCAGAAGCCAAGAACTGACACGTATACTTATTTCTATAGAATGTCTTATCCCATGTACAAAGCACAGTTTATCTTATCTATCCGTGTGTGTGTAGTGTAGCAGTTATAGTGAGCTAGGAATGGGAAGACCCAGGTTCAAAACCCTGGTCAGCCATGAAGTTCACTGGGTGACCTTGGGTTGGTCAGTCTCTCAGCCTAACCTACCTCGCAGGGTTATTAGGAAGATAAAATGGTGTGAGGGAAAAGCAAGATACACTGCCTTGAACTGCTTGGAAAAGATGGGATATAAAAGTAATAATAGTAAATGTAGGTTAGGCCTGAATAAGATTTGCCCAGTGCAATAACAGTGAGCTTCTTGTAGCCAAGTCTCTGATATTAAACCATTGTACTCTTTCGTGCAGCATATCAGCCCCAAGAGATACATCATGTGCTAATTGCTAACCTGAGAGAAACAGATGCATCTTCCACATAACAGAGGATCACAAGCATGTTTGTAACCATTATCCATGTCTGACATTACAAGTGATGAAGCAAGATCTGAACTTCTTCAACAGTATTACAAGGACAGACAAGACTTCACTACCAAACACTAAAGTAACAGATCACAATCAACATCTCCCCATCTGCTGTACTAAACAAAGTGTGGCTAATCACTTGGGATAATATTTAAACAAAAAGGAGATTTAGAGCCAGACTGTCCTCCTTATTGACTCAGATAAATAGCTGGTCTGTAGCCTGTGGGCAAATCAAGCTCTATTTACTCTTTGGGGAGGGGAAGAAATGTAAAACAAGAAGTTCTTTCAGTCTGAACAAGCATGGACAGAACAAACAGGAATCCATCCTATGGCTTACTGCTAAGGAAAACAAGCACAACAAAATGTGCAACAGCATTTTCTCCACCATCTTGTTTCTGGCACATAGTTTAGAAGTTGAACTTTAGCAAATTCCTAATTCTGTAACTGACCTTGAGATGCTTAAAGGGGGGCAGGCATGGGAGGGAGAGACAGACAGCTGCTCTTTCTTCTCTTGATTTCTTTCCAGCCAAATGCAGGAGAACTTGCTTGCCCTTTACCGGTAGTTTTCAACCTACCTTACCGGCAACTGGCAGCCTGCAGGCTGAATCTGGACACACAGCTGCTAACCTGTTTTTTCTAGTCTTCCTACCAGCTGTTCTTAGGATAGAGAAAAAGAGCCCAGACAGCACATGAGAGGAATTCTCCTCCTTGCTCCTACGAAGGAAGACCATGGCTACAGCATATCAGGAATTGGAAGGACCTAATGCTTGCTTGTAGGCCTGTCTCTGTAGGGCAGTGTTCTCCAACCTTGGGTCCCCAGATGTTTTTGGCCTACAACTCCCAGCATGCCCCAACCATGGGGCATGCTGGGAGTTGTAGGCCAAAAACATCTGTGGACCCAAGGTTGGAGAACACTGCTCTAGGGAAAGGAAAAATCAGAGTAAGTCTGGGAACAGAGGCGCTCTCTCTCTCTCTCTCTCTCTCTCTCTCTATATATATATATATACGGTATATATATATATATAAGAGGGGTGCCCTCCAGATGCATCATACAGCCCTCCAGATGCTATTGACTCCAGCTCCCATCATCTCTGACCACTGGCCATGCTGGCTGGGGCTGAGGGACTTTGCAGTCCAACAACATCTAGCGAGCCACAGGTTGCCCATCCCTGCTCTGTAGCATAGCCAGCTCTAAGCCTCTATTCTCACCCATCACCCATGAAGGAAAGGAGGGAGGATAGCTAGAGACCAGGAAGAAAAGGCAGGGGAGAGTGCAGATCAGCTGCCTGCTGATAGGTCACTTGGTGGGGCGGGGAAGCAGGAACGCCTTAGCCCTCCAGTTGCCAACTACAAGGCTGAAGTTGGTTTCTAGTTCCTAGTTCATTATCTGAAGCAGAGCTGCATGAGCAGCCTGCATAAGGAATGGAAATTATATGCACTTGCACCCCAAAACAAGCTTTGTGCAACCCAAATTTTATACCCACACCACCAGGACAGTGTCCTCTATGACACACCCTAGCATCGCATACAGCCCAATGCTTCATTTTGCACAAAATGCTGTCAAGGATGTTGCCCCATAATAATAGCAGATGCTATGAGATGGAATACTAGGGTGTCCCACAGAGGACACTCTCCTGTTTGGAGAGGTCTATAGCTTATGTGTGGGGCTGGGGCGCACATCCTAGTTCCTTATTCATTTCTACATATTTTGACAACCAGTGTGTGCCCCGCATGCTTGACAGTGTTTTGCCCCCAGTGATGTGGGTTTTTCAATTCAAATTAGGCTAATTTGCATCAGAAAATTTTCAGTTCACTAGAGAGTGATCTAATTTAGCATGTTTTCTAAATTTATTTATTTATTTATTTATTTCATTTTTATGCCGCCCAATAGCCAAAACTCTCTGGGCGGTTCACAGCAATTAACAAGACAGTCCCTGCCCGCAGGCTTACAATCTAAATACAAGTAAAACAAACAATAAGGCTAAAAAAGTACCCCATGTGATTTATGTGTTATATTATGTAGACATTTTTATTGGAAAACTTGTAAAAATTTAAAAGACAGTAGCTATAATTCCTTATTGTTTAAATGTAAGAAAGAAACAACGGTACTGAAAACCGTTAACACATTAATTTAGCCTTCCCCAACTGGGTGCCCTTCAGATATGTTGAGCTACAACTCCCAGCATCCTTTCATTTTATTTCATTTGTATACCATCCAATAGCCAAAGCTTCCTGGGTGGTTCACAAAAATGCAATCATCCTTCAGTCAACATGGAGGGCACCAGGTTAGGGAAGGCTGCACTAATTAATTTTAGCACCCCAATGAACTGTGCATGATATGCTGAGAACCACGCGTCTGTTTCAACAGAGTTCAACTCTCTGTCACTGAGGTTCTTGGGGCACCTTCCGTTCCGCAGTCACTGCCTATTCATCCCATTTCACACTGAGACATACGGTATATGTATTTCAGCAGCATTTATGTATTCTCTCACATACTTGCTAAGGATAATCACCTGCAAAACATTAATTACAACTTTGAAATTGTCAAGCTTGCTTAATATTTTATTTGCAATTGGCATCCATTCACTGTTACTAATGAACTTATGAAATGGAAAATTTCCCGCAGAAAAATAAAGCCATGGAAAAAATTTCACCCCACATCGCTTGCCCCCAAACAAAACTTCAGGCCAGATACAATGCTACAATGTCTCATAGTGGACACTCTCTTGGTAGTGAAAGCCTAAAGCTTACTTTTGTAACTGAAGCCTGGGTTCATCATGTGTTAAAGCATATTGTGCAAAAGTGACATTTTTTTCTTGGAGAATACTTGTACATCTCAAAAGAGACAGTCTCCCATTCACGGAGATATAGGAGATGGGGTGGCCCAAACCTTATTTTGGGGTACAGGGGCATATAAAATGTAATCTCTTATTCAGGTTGCTTATGCAGCTGCACGTTGATTAAGGAACTGGAACCAGTAAACAAATTCAGCCCAGAGTGGATTTGATTTAAATCAATTTGATTAAAATCATGATTTAAATCACAATTTAATATCACTACTCAGAAGACTCATTTTAATCATGAGATTCCTACCACCACCACCAAAAAATGTGCACTCTTCCTTGCTATAACCTTAATATGTATTTTACACAACTCACAGTTACCAAAGCTCACTGAAACAGATATTTGTGAAGGCACTGGGAGGTGAACAATCTCCAGTTGAACTGGTTAATCATGCATATTAGGAGGATTTTCTTACCTTACTCTATTAGGACAATTGACACCAACTCCAAACTTCAGTCAGAGCTGGAAAATGGGGCTGATCAGATCTGTTAATTCTCATATTGCTGTTAACAAGTACCGTATGTATCTCTGGAGGCAGAAACCCAGTTTGAGAACTGCACAATTTTCTGATTGTATCTTCTAGACCAGTATTCTCCAACCTTGCTACGCTGGCTGGAGCATGCTGGGAGTTGTAGGCCAAAAACATCTGGGGACCCAAGGTTGGAGAACAGTGTTCTACACTGAGTACTAGAATGAGTATTTGGGGAGAGAGAAAGATTGATCTAAATAATCTATATAGAAACCTAATCTATATTGAGCCCCCGCTCAGGGGTTGTCGTGTCACGCGAACCTGGCAAGCGTGGGTTATTCGAGGATTGTTTAACCTTCGCATAACCCATGCTTGTGTCAGGTACTCAGCTGTCATGCCTGACCCAGGCCAAGATGACTCACCAGATGATAATTCCGAGACCATGGAATCCAACAACCCGGTGCATCATCCTGACACTGACACTTCTAGTACCTCCAGGGCAGCTACAACAGATCCTCCAGTACTGGTGGACACTGAGGCCCTGGATGTGGCCTCTGAGGACCATACACCCCTCATAGAATCTGAGAAGACCAAGCATCCGCCTAGCCCTAGAATGAATGTGCCAGCACCAGACGGCAGAGGCACAGGCTGCCACCTGGAGGCGAAGCACACACCTCAAGAACCACACCAACCAGGCTCTTCATGAGTAGGGCCCTCCTCATGAGGACCTTTTACACAAGCCCTTCAGCTGGGCCCTCAGTAGGGCTCTAGAAGCTATGACTACATCAGCTCTCAGTTGGAACTTAAGGTGCTGGTTCCAACAGCTCTTATCTCAGTTTCCAGTGCCTTGTACTCGTTTCCTTGACCCTGCCTTGTGATTGAACCTCCATGCTACAGATCTCTGGACTCCTATTTGGCTCTGCTTTTTGGACTACTTTTCTATTTGAGTGTTCTCTTGTGCTTTTACCTTGGCCGCGCCTCAGAGCTCTCTTCTACTTACAGTAATACCTTGGATTGCAAGCATAATTCATTCCGGAACCATGCTTGTAATCCAAAACACTCTTATATCAAAGCGAGTCTCTGGCGGGCATGAGCGGGGCCGATTTCGGCCCGCTATGCCCACTTGAGGCGAGCGGTTACATCCCTACGCTTGTACTGCAAGACGTCGCTTGTTTATCAAGTCAAAATTTATTTTAAAAAATTGCTTGTCTTGCAAAACGCTCTCAGACCAAGTTACTTGCAATCCAAGGTATTACTGTACCTGTAGAACTGTGCCTTTGACCTTTGCCTGTTTATTGACCTGCATTTGGATTTGCCCCTCAATTACCTTAATGTTGAGTCTGACCTAGCCTAAGCAGGACAGCTTACCAGGTTCACACAACACGACAAACCCTGAGCGGGAGTTGGATATTCAAAATGGCGGCCGTACATGCCACAGCCTCACCGTAACCCACGGTGGGCTGTCGTGTGAACAATGTCCAAATTCAAAGACTGTTCCATTTCAATAGGAGACAAACTATTAGTTCTTGTGATTTTTCAATACTTGCTAGTGACTGGGGCACTAAGCTGGAGCTTCAGAGACAATGGACCAGTATAGGACTCTCACTGCTTTGAACAGGTTCTGAAATTTTAGCTTATATAATGAAATTTCAAATATAGAAGCTAACTAGCCTTCAAATGGCATAATATAAGCATTTTTGCAATTAAAAAGACACTATTTATTTATTTCTTATATTTATTAATCGCCCATCTGGCCGGTCACTATATCCATAACTGTTGATCCCTGCTTAACTTTTCGGGTATACGGAAACTGTATGATGTAAATAGAACAAGTGTTCTGGGGAGATAAGTAGGGCTGTTTCTTAGAATCTTGCATGTTTTGCAATGCAGCCTGCTAGAAAAAAGGATCCAGGATGTAAAGTCTCTTGCTTATTAGCTAAATGCCTTTCATAGATGCAGAGCTGAAAGACAAAAATTGCTTTCAGAGTGTACCGGACTCCAGTATGTCTGAAACATAGGGAACTCTTTAATGAGGATGAGAAAGAGAAAGCAATATTGCTACATAGATCATAGAGTTGGAAGGAGCCTACAAGGCTATCGAGTCCAACCCCCTGCTCAATGCAGGAAACTAGAGGAGGGCTCTCCCATCCAAGTAATAACCAGGCTTGACCCTGCTTAGCTTTCCACACTCAGACAAGCTGAGCCAGCGTAAGCCACAGACCTGTACATGTATTATGGGACTGCCCTGTAATAATACCTTTTTTATATATTTTAATCTTTCTTTCAATGCTGTCTGCTCAGTTATATTTTTACCTGAAATTATGGGAGTCTTTGTGGTAGCTTTCTGGTCCTTTTAAACAGCTGGTTAACCCATGCGTTAGCACTAAAAACCAGCTTGGAGAACACATTTCCTGACATTTTAAAAAGCCAATCAGCTTTTTAACACTTTTCTACAGCTTTTCTGCACTAACCAAAGAATATAAAAATACATCCCAATAAATACTGTAATCCAATGAACAAAGTACTTGACAATTCTAGCCTGATTCACAAGTATGTCAATCCAACCTGCATTCAACTTCTCCCGATCTTAACCTCCTGATATGACTGCCTACAGAAATGCAGTGTCAACCCTTCTACTGCACCTCTCATCAACCTCCACTGGCTGCAAGAATTGTTTACAAATCCTATGCTCTTCCCTAGACCTAGAATGTCTACAGCTAACCACTCTCAGATCTCCAGTTTCCCATCCTCCATCACAAAATTGCTCATCCTTCACAGCAAGCCAAACCAATTGGGGGGGGGGGTGTCTGAGGCTGCAAGAGAGAGAAGAGCTTGCTAAACACCACTAAGCAAGTTCAAAGTAGAGGCAAGATTTGAATCAGAGGTTTCCTGATTCATAGTCAACTACTACAAGACATCAGCGGTCTCATAACCATAGGCAAGCTTCTTCTAGTAAATTCTCCCTCTCAGCCAACCCACTCTTCTTCAAAGCAGACACAGTCCTCTGGCTACTATTCTCAGACAACACTCTGGACAAACCCAGATCTCATTATATAGTCCACTGCATCCTGGAGCCAGAAACCTCCTCAAACTCCACTCTCTTTCAGAGGGGCAGTTTGCACAACATGACAGCCTAACTCACAGTGAGGCTGTGGTGTATGTGGACCACACACTGCCACCCTTTTGAATATGCAACCAGACATGTGGTTGTTCAATCCGCGCATAACCCATGCTCACTGGGTTCACACAACATAACAACCCCAGAGAGGGGGTTGCATATGAACATAAAAAGAGCCATGCTGGATCAGACCAAGGGTCCATCTAGTCCAGCATTCTGTTCACAAAGTGGCCAACCAGCTGCTCACGGGATCCCACAAGCAGGACATGAATGCAACTGCACCTTCCTGCCCATGTTCCCCAGCAAATGGAGTACTCAGGCATACTGCCTCAAATACTTGAGGAAGCACTAGTAGACACCAATGGCCTTCTCCTCCATGAATTTGTCCAATCCCCTTTTAAAGCCATCCAAATTGGTGGCCATCACCACATCCTATGGAAGTGAATTCCATAGTTTAACTATGCGCTGTGTGAAGAAGTCCTGCCTTTTATCTGTCCTGAATCTCCCACCAATCAGCTTCATGGGATGACCACAGGTTCTAGTATTATGAGAGGGGGAGAAAAATGTCCCCCTGTCCACTTTTTCCACACCGTGCATAATTTCCACACCTCCACCATGTCTCCCTTTACTCACCTTTTTTCTAAGCTAAACGATCCCAGCTGCTGTAACCTTTCTTCATTGGGGAGCTGCTTCAGCCCCTTGATCATTTTAGTTACCCTTTTCTGTCTTTTTTAGGTACGGTGACCAGAACTGTACACAGTATTCTAAATGCGGTCACACTGTAGATTTGTATACAGGCAGTATGATCTTAGCAATCTGAGGCCCACGGCATGTCGTCCAAACCCAGTTAGATAGTCCCACTTTTACCTTGCCTCTATTCTGCATTGTCCATTTGACCACCAGACATTTTGCTCCTCAGAAGTGGCTGCTCCACATGAGACTCCAGAATCAGTTGCAATATAGCAAAGGGTACTTGGGCACTCCTCTCATATGTGCACAGCTACTTGCATTGTAAGAGCTAAGTGGCAACTTACTATGGTGTGCGTGTAACCACCTGTTATGCTGGCCATTCTGTACTGCACTGACAAGTGACAAGAGGTATTTGCCAATTTGCCTGATCTCTGATCAAGTGCAGGTATGTTGCAAAGTTTTCTGTAGCACTTGATCCAGGTGACCAGCTTACCAAACAGTTGCATGCATGCCATAGTTAGTAAAAAAGTGTCTGCTCTCACTCATTGCAAGGGAGATGTGCCACAACACAACTAAAGAAATATCACCACCCTATGCAATATTTTACTCAAATGGGCCTGTGCTGACCAGACAAACCAGTCTCCTCACTTCCACCTGAGGCTGCTGAAAAGAGTGCAGCTGGCTCCCTGAATTCTGCCATCTTCCAGAAAAGCCAGGAGGACAGGACCTCCCACACCTAAGGCTGCTGAAGAATAGAAATGTTAACTCATGTTAATTAATCAAATAATAAGTCTATTATGTATTATATTATTTGTTATAAGTTGGTATGTAAACTTGTTTAGCTATATAAAGTAAACTTTGCTCTGTTGCACCAGTCTCATTCTTCCTCCACTCCTGATCTAGTGTGGTGTACTGGGTAAAAAGGTGAGTCAAGATATCCCCAGTTCAAATCTTGAGCTCGCTATCCTTCAACTTCTGCACCCTCGTGTGCAATATGGGGATAACACTATTGGGTATTTTGCATGGCTCTTGGAGGGCTTACTGAGGCAGTGTAGACCAGTGTTCTCCAACCTTGGGTCCCCAGATGTTTTTTGGCCTACAACTCCCAGCATGCCCCAGACAGCTATGCTGGCTGGGGCATACTGGGAGTTGTAGGCCAAAAACATCTGGGGACCCAAGGTTGGAGAACACTGGTGTAGACAAAGTGCTGTGGGACACGAGATGTATTATTAAAATGCTAAGTTATTGTGGCACAGCAGAAAGTAACTTAGGGAGCTTCCTAAATAAAATATGATTGTGTATCCACCTCCACCACCAGTTCCAAGACCCCCTACTTCCCACAGCCTGTCTAGCCTCCAGATGTGTCCTACTCTAGCCTTCTATAACCCTTCTCGTACCTCCACCACAATCATTTCCTCACCCCCAATGAAGAAGTGCTTTGCAGGATAAGGCCAAAGACCCATCTGACTCAATATTCGGTTTCCAACAACAGCCAGATGCCTCTGGGGAACTTACAAGCTGTGCTTATTTTAAATGAGCCTCTGCCTAGCAGCTGGTATTCCAAGACATACTACCGGTACTTCCTTACTTATAGATTCCATTTAGCTATCATAGTTAATAGAAGCATTGATAGATTTCTCATCCTTCATAAATTCTCCCTCATCCATCAAACTTTATTTTTTCAATTTACATATTGAAAGTCCAAGTAAATAAAACATATTTATTTATTCATTCATTCATTCTATTTATACCCTGCCTTTTTTCCTGCAAGAAACTCAAGGTGACTTACATAATCCTCCTTCTCCTCCTCCTCTCCATCTCCAACAACCTTGTGAGGTAGGTTAGGCTGAGAGTCAGTGACTGGCCCAAAGTCACCCAGTGAGTTTCATGGCCGAGCGGGGACTAGAACCTGGATCTCCTGAATATGAAAATCATTTCCATTCGCAATATTAAAGACATTTTACAGAGTAACTGTAGACCATAAAGGAATACTTTCTCCACTATTCACATTACTCTCTTAGTTATTCTCTCTCACATACTGTCTCCATTTGCTTAAATCAATAAATGCATATGTGCTTTCTATTTTTTGGAGTTCCATGTTTTGGTAAACAACTATTATTTATTTATTTACTTATTTACTATTTTTATTTACCGCCCATCAGCCAAAAGGCTCCCTGGGCGGTTTACAAAAGAAACAGGATAAAAACAATAATCTAGTGACATTATACTTTGCAGCTCTCACAGGTACATTCAGAGATGGGGACTCGGACTCCAGGACTCGACTCGTGAGTCGGACTGAGTCCCCCCTCTGACTCGAGTCCCAATATTTTTAATGGGACTCGAGACCAAGGACTCATGTTCCAAAATCATGTTCCTCAAATGCAACATGGATAGGTTTTAGAAAGTACAGCAAGTTTATTTTTTAAAATCATTTTCCTAAAATGCAACCTTTCAGACATTTTGGGTTTGGCTGCCTCTGCCTGCCTGTTTGGGGTTCCCAGCCTCCTCTGCTTGCCTGGTCTCTTCTTAACCAGTTCCACAGTTTGAATTGTCCAAGACAAACGCCTCTGCCTGCCTGTTTTGGGGTTCCCTGTCTCCTCTGCCTGTCTGGTTATTTTGGGTTTTTCTGCCTGGTCTGTTCTTGCCAAAATCAGTTGCAGAGTTTTGAAATAAAAAGGCACACTTGTGCCTAGAATTTATTTCCACACATCTGAAATAGCCTTATTTTGTTGGGAAACCCCCCCATTGATTTTAATAGGGACTCGTGGAGTCAGCTTTGGGAGTAACTCGTGACTCACCATTTTGGACCAAGGACTCAGACTCGGACTCGGGTCCAAAGACTCGTGACTTGAAACCAAGGACTCTTCAACATCCCTGGGTACATTACTACATTGCAGAGAAACGTTGCACAGCAATAAGGAATCTGAGTAGTTTACAGTATCACTATGTAACTTAAAGGGTTATTTCCATCAATCTTCTTCCTCTAGGTACAGCATAATTTTTTTCAAAAGCCATTTAAACTGAAGTGGCTGTTGTCACCATCACTACCAGCAATTCCACCACATGTTGTAATAATATTTTCATTACCCCACCCCTTCAGTGAGTTATCTTGTGACGGTTCTCCCTTGTTTGTCCCCAGCATGTTTTTTTAAAAAGGGATACAGCCTCTATGCACGGAGGCTCCGTTGTTAGTGGGGGTTTTAAAAAATTATTTAATCAACAAGCAATACAACAAGAAAACACAACTAACACCAAGCATGAAATAACCTATCGACAATGACCTGCATATAGCGACACAGATATGTAGAACTGTAAGGCTGAACTTCCTCTTGAGGTCTACTGATACAGAGTGTTCTTTTTTTTATTACTATTTTTATTTAGATTTAAATCACATGTTTTCAATATAATCAATGAGTATACAGAAAAGGTTACAACTTTTCCAACTAGCAAAACACATACGTTACATTTAAAAATAAATAAATAAATAAAACAACCACACCATTACAGTTAACAGGAATCACAAGAGGTTCATAGATATTCATAGATCACAGAGTTGGAAGGAGCCTCCAAGGCTATCGAGTCCGACCCCCTGCTCAATGCAGGAAACTAGAGGAGGGGGGGGTCTCCCATCCAAGTAATAGCCAGGCCTGACCCTGCTTCGCTTTCCACGCTCAGAAGACAAGCTGAGCCAGCATGAGCCACCACTAGATTAATAATCTTATAACCGATCTAGATTTAGCTAGAGGGAGTATATTCACCGTTATCAGCTGTCACACGGTTGACAATAACATTGACAGACGTCTCCCCGCTCTTTCCCCATTAATTTTGCTTTAACCCCCCTTTTTTAAAAAAAATTTAAGGTCACCCTTCCATGCCTTTTTTTTCCCCACCCCTTGGGCCATTCCTCTGCTCCCCCAAGCAAGTCTGTCCCTTCCCCGCCCCCGCCGCCGCCGCCGCCGCCGCCAGCCTCGGGGCGCCATTTCCTCCGCCGCCGCCGCCAGCCGCCCCCTTTGCTCCCCACCCCATTCCTGTGGTGCCGCCGCCATTCCCCCGTCGCCTACCTCGGGGAGGGGACCGGGGCGGAGGGCAGCCCCTCCACATCTACGCCGCCACCGCCAGAACTGCCTCAGGTAGACTGCTAGAGACAGCCTCCGCCTTCCACACACTCCCATCCGGACTGTCTGTCAGGCCGAGACAGAGCTCGCCACTGGCTCCATGAGACGCCCTCTCCTATTGGTTCACGCTCCGCCTCGGGCTGTGTTTTCGGGTCTCTCGCTGGTTTACCCCCCCCCCCGCCGCCTCTTCCCTCATTTCCTTCTCCCTTACTGGCCCACACCGACCGAGTGGGGCAAACAAGCTCGGCTTTTCATTGGCTACAGGAGGAGGAGGAGGACTGGCCTCGACCTGCCGGGGCCCTGATTGGAGGAGCCCATTAAAGAGCGTTGGGTCTAAACGGGGTTGTGTGAGCGAGCGCTTCTAGACTTGGCACGTGTGTGTACCTGCTGCTTACCGCGGTCTACTCGATTCTGCCACTTTGCAGCTTCTGAGGAGCTGGCGCAGAATCCGCGGGCCTGCAGTGTGGACGGTGCTGTTCTGAGAGTGGTGTCGCATTATTCATGGTTGTCTCTCTGTGTTTGTCCCCGCAGACTTAATGAGTTTTCGCTTTTTAAATAGATTTATTTAAGATTTATTACATTTTAATTAAATGTTTTAAAAGCCACCTTTCGACTGATATGCAGTAATACCTTGGTTTGAGAGTAACTTGGTTTGAGAGCGTTTTGCAAGACAAGCAAATTTTTAAATATTTATTTAATTTTTTTTTGTACTTGATATACAAGCGACGTCTTGCAATACAAGTACTGTAGTACGGCTTAAATTAAAAATCTCTGTACAAATTTTTTTTGGGGGGATTTCGTTTTGATATAAGAGTGTTTTGGATTACAAGCACCTTTCCGGAACGAATTATGCTCTCAATCCAAGGCATGACTGTAGTAATTCTATCAGTCTTTTTTTACTCAAACCTCGCTGACTGAGAGGTTTTGCTCATTTTAGACCTCTTGAAAACCGCTGCAGCCATTTGAACATGAAAATGTGTAGCCATGTGGGTGGATTAAAAATCGGTTTAATTTAAATCAACTATACTTACAATGTCATAAAAAAAATGAATTAATAATGGTCACACTCACACACACATTGAATTAGCTACCAGTCAAGCACGGGCGGACATTCATTTCACTTTTTCATCTAATGGAAATGGCTCTGTGTGGCTGCACCACCAGCACTTGCTTCTTGAAAGTTCTGAGTTTTCCGTTTCTCTTCCTTTCACTGAAGTCACATGTGCAATGGCACAGGCTGGATAGGATTGTTATTGGTCTGTAGTAGTAGTAGTAGTAGTAGGCGATCACTCGTGACAGAGTAAGATTGTCTTCCAGGATAAAATTACAAAAGAAAATTATAAAGAGAGGAAATTGTAAAAAAAATTTGTGTAGCTGCTCAACTACCTCATTCCATGAACAGGGCGACTGAATCTGCATCCACCGTCCATGTGCTGGTCCATGACTAGGGGCTTCCGGATTCACAGTCCTGCCCCTGTCACCAGTCGCCATGGGACTTTCTTTTTTTTTTTTGGTTGAGCTGGAAGATGCCTGTGCGTGAAATTGTTTTATGTTGGGAGATCGGTGCACAACGAATCACCACACAAACTTGACAGAGTACGGCAATGATCCAATGGCACAGTTACCATGACAATTGGAAGACCATTTATTTATTTATTATATTTATACCCCACCTTTTTTCCTGCAAGGAACCCAAGGTGGCTTACATAATCCTCCTCCTCTCCATTTTATCCTCACAACAACCCTGTGAGGTAGGCTAGGCTGAGAGTCAGTGACTGGCCCAAAGTCACCCAGTGAGTTTCATGGCCAAGCGGGGATTAGAACCCAGATCTCCTAAGTCCCAGTCCAACACTCTCACCACTACACCACACTGGCTGCAGCCTTCATCCGCCTTCACAGCTGTTGTAATTTGGGTTTAATTATCTTCCGCCTGTGCTTAGGTGGTGGTGGAGCTGGGACAAGAAGGCCCAGGAATTATTTATGTCAGAAAAACAATACAGTAGGGTGGATAGAAATAGATGTAAAACATACAGAGAAAAATAGGATTTTTAAATCAGATTTTTTTTTAATGAATAGTAAATTTCTCATAAGTAATAACTAGGTTAATGTTAAAAAATCTGTATATAAATAGGTTAGCTATACAGTTAATCTCTAACTTGAATCAAAGCCTCTACCAGATACATTAAGTTAAAGGAAATGAAGAAACAATTTTATCATTTCTACCAGACATAGGCATTTAATTTTCACCTGAGAAAAATAAACAGCTGTTCTAGTCCGCCCAGTAACTATCAACATTTGCTTTGACTGATCAGTTATGGGCACTTCAAAAAAAGGGAGGGAAGAAAGTATGCAGGATATATACAGTGAGATGCAAAGCCTGCTTGTAAGAATGAAACAGTGCAAATAGTATTCTATTGATTTAGCTGTAAACTCACATGGTTAGAGATTTGCACCATTCAGAAAATATATTAAAAGGTTTCAGTGGTAAACTTGATTGAAATCAGTGATTAAGGCTGCAATCCTATGCATGGTTAGACAGAAAAGAAGTCCTACAACTCCCATCATTCTCCCGCCAGCCTGATAGTTGTAGGGCCTTTTTTTCTGTCTAAACATGCATAGGATTGCGCCCTTAAATACTTTTTTCTTGTTGATTTAAATCACTGATTTAAATCAAGTTTCTGACTACATTTTCCCCCCCATATATTTCCTGAACAATGGTGGAAGTCAGACTGCTAAATCATATTAATTCACAACTAGAGTATTATTTACACTGTTTCATTCTTACAGGTAGACTATAGAGCAGGGGTTCTCAATCAGGGGGGGATTTTAGGGTTTGGGGGGCGGGGATTGGGACCACAGACGAACTGTTGGAATACAGTAATACCTTGGATTGCAAGTAACTTGGTTTGAGAGCGTTTTGCAAGACAAGCAAATTTTTAAATATTTAAATTTTTTTGACTTGATATACAAGCGACGTCTTGCAATACAAGTACTGTAGTACGGCTTAAATTAAAAATCTCTACAAATTTGGGGGGGGGATTTCGTTTTGATATAAGAGTGTTTTGGATTACAAGCACGCTCTCAATCTAAGGCATGACTGTATTGTGTAAGCAGGCATGCCTGCATGACTCTCTCTTGTCACTTTTGTTTAAGACAATCACCACAATCCCCCTGGCTATCTTGCTCACCTAGACCTATGATAGTCAGAGATAGGCAAAAGACTACCCCAGCAACTCCCATTCTTTCCTCACATCAAGAAGAAAGAAGAGTTCCTTGTCTTCTTTCTTCCCTTCATGTCTAATTTAAACATCCATTTTTCTAACAACTGATGGTCAATCTCAGAAGAAAAAGTTGCTTTGTTTTTGATTACTAAATCCTGAGAAGATAAAAAGAACAACCCAAATCTACAGAACACACAGAAGTCAGCAAATTTGGAGAGGTAACTCTTTGCATTATCTTCTATTTTCCTTCGAAGTAGCCCATACTCCAATTATTCTCTTTCCTCCCTTTCCCCTAATATTCCAACCCATTCCAAAGTCCAAAATCCCGTGGCCTTGGAGTTCCCTGTCACTCTTTTATGTCTTTCCATCCATTTTCTTCCAAAATTCCTGCATTCACTCTAACCCTTCTCCAAAACTCTCTCACAACCCCCCCCCTCCACAACAGTCTGTTTCTCCCCCACTCAAAGTATCCCAGGCTGAAATTTCTTTCTCCCCCACAACTATCTTCCTCCTTCCCCATAATAAGCCTCAACACACACACACACACACACACACACTTTCTATGCATCCCAGTGCACCTAGCTTCACTATCGACTTTAAATGCTTGTTATCTTTAGCCTTCTCAGTGTTAATAAATGTTTCTAATTCCCCAGATGGATGGATGTAATTCCCGATGTGTGATTTTAATTCATTTTAAATTCTTCTTTAATAAAACAAATAATTGCTTTCAAGGACCTCATTGTTGTCTCTAACTCTCTCAGCCCTTGGGGGTATCAGGTCTTCCTAAGCACTCAGAGTTCAACGCCAAAAGATCCCTCATACAGTAATACCTTGGACTGCAAGCATAATTTGTTCCGGAACTGTGCTTGTAATCCAAAACACTCTTATATCAAAGCGAGTCTCTGGCGGGCGTGAGCGGGGCCGATTTCGGCCCGCTACGCCCGCTCGAGGCGAGCAGTTACATCCCTATCTTGTATTGCAAGACGTTGCTTGTTTATCAAGTCAAAATTTATAAAAAAAACTTGCTTGTCTTGCAAAGCGCTCTCAGACCAAGTTACTTGCAATCCAAGGTATTACTGTATATATGTTTGGTTTACATGTTTGTAAACTATACGTCCGTGTAAATAAAAGCATACTTTGTAGCATTTTATTTTTTTAAGTTAGATAAAAAAAAGTGTTTTATTTATGATTTTACAACAATTTAAAAATTGCTTTACATTTTAAAAATCCCATTTAAATGTTTTAAAAATCCATTTCTTAAATCAATTTTTATCCATCCTGGAGGGAACAGAATTGTAACCCAGGTCTTCCATCCAAAAGACAATGAACTTGAGCACACACTTGCTGGCTGGTAATACACCTGTCCGGCAACACAAATTTTAGTTGTGGTTGATTATGCACAACACTGATTACTACTTAGCAGCACAGATACAAGTTTGCTGGGCGCTAGAATGTTATATCCGTCCAAAAGATGTTAATCGGCATCCCATCTTCCTCATGCATGCTTTGGGCAATGGATAAGAATGGGATATGGACTAGAAACATTGTCCACCCAAATCAAAAGGAATTTCTCGACCAGTGTTATTCCTCTACAGTGCTGGTTGGGGCATGCTGGGAGTTGTTTGTAGGCCTTTTTTCTGTCCAAACTTGCATAGGATTGTGTCCTTAATTCAGTGCTTCTCAATTATTTTCTGTCATGCCCCCCCTAGGAAGAAGAAAACATTTCGCGCCCCCCGCGCGACTGTAAATAGTATCATTTGTCTATAAAATTGTTATAAGTACACCTCTGCATAACACTGTATCCTTATTAACGTATAAGAGAATAAAAAAAGAAAGAAATGTGGATCAATTTACAACAAAGAATCATCATCAGGCGATCACTCGTGACCGAGTAAGATTGTCTTCCGGGATAAAAGGAGGAAATTCTAAAGAAGATTGTGTAGACTCTAGCGATGGGTCCGTAAGTGACTGTGGAGGCCAATTCTAGATCCACACAGCTTCCCACAGTGAGGACACAGGTTACCAGATAGAAGATGGTCCTGTAAAGGATTCATTTGACGTGCTTTTCGCTTAGCACGTTTCTCCTTTCCATCTGTTCGATATATATATAAACAAAGAATAGCTTTATTAACTGTAGCAGAAAGGATTTAAAGGAGCACAGGATTTAAAGGAACACAATATTAAAAAAAACTTTTAACTGAGGTCAAACGAGCCCCCCTTTACGGAGCCTCGCGCCCCCCCTGGGGGGCCCGCCCCACTATTTGAGAAGCACTGCCTTAATTAGTTAACAGTGCCACTGTTTAAAAAAATTATCTGAAGCTTTGTGAAGAATTTCCTCACCTCTGCCCTTTCTGTTATTCTTCCAACCTCTCCCAGAGAAGAACTTGCAGATTGTTCCAAAGAGCTTTTGTGGTAATTAAATAAAAACCTCTGTATTCTCCTCTTATTTGTCAGATGACCCTGCAGCTTCCGCGCCACACAATGCACGTGGGTGGGGAATGAGCATAGAAACAACAACGGAGGGCATTTGCCATTTGCGTGGGAACCTTTATGAAAACACTGGGAACAGATTCAAGAGAGCGAGCACTGAGCAGAGATGACTGCAAGCCAACATGATTGAGAATGAAATACATAAAAGCTTGGGAAAGAGCTGCAAGCGAAATACACAGCTAAATAATCTTGCTAGGTACTGAATGAGGGTGTGTAGCACAGCCAGACTGAGAGGAGGGCATCACTCCAAGTCTTTAAGTACAGATACAAATTGCAAGACATTCTGAAGATGAAGCACAACCACACTTTTTTCTTCTTTTTAAAAAATTTTATCTGCAAATACGATAACAAGCAAAAAAGAGAAAAAACGTATCATACAACATATCCATGCACAATAATCATTTACATCACCCTTAATACAAAAGGAAAAAGAGGGGGAAAGAAGGATTTAACATTTCTACTCCAAATATATACAGTATTTTTCCATGTATAAGACTATACTTTTTCCTAAAATAATTACGGTAGACTAAAAATTGAGGGTCGTCTTATACACGGAAGTAAGCCAAGGAGAGAACCGTGCGGTTGCGAAACTGCCCAGTGGGGGGCGTCTTATACATGGGGGCGTCTTATACACGGAAAAATACAGTATGTTACTATAAGCAGTCCATATATCTAAATAAGCATCCGTATGGGATGGCTGGCTGTGGGATACGTTCAAATGTAGCAAGAGCAGTAAGGTTTTCAAGTCCATTGAATGATGGGTGGTGGGGGTGTTTATCCTTCCAAGCTTTGCCACTTGGTCTGTTTGCAACTGTAAGGTCTCTCTGCATCCACTTTTGCTTTCCATCTGTTGGTCCCTACATTACAGAGATGTAACTTAAAAGCACATGTACATCCGCTATTATATTATCACAGATATTTCAAGAACAAAATTTATACGAGCAATAACTTCCAACCCAGAAGAAGCCACTATAGGACATGCCCACGCTGGCTCAGCTTGCCTGAGTGTGGAAAGCTAAGCAGGGTCAAGCCTGGTTATTACTTGGATGGGAGACCCCCTCTAGTTTCCTGCATTGAGCAGGGGGTTGGACTTGATAGCCTTGTAGACTCCTTCCAACTCTATGATCTATGAAATCTATATGCCTCAATGAGGTATTGACCTCATTACATCGCCAGCATCTGGCAAAGCTGTTTCTTAGCAAGCCTCTCTGGTGTCCAATACATGTGAAACATCAACTTTTGTTGAATCAGCCTGAATTTTAAATCTACATAAAGAGAGCCAGTGTGGCGTAGTGGTTAGGGTGTTGGACTGGGACTCGGGAGATCCGGGTTGTATTCCCCGCTCGGCCATGAAACTCACTGGGTGACTTTGGGCCAGTCACTGACTCTCAGCCTAACCTACTTCACAGGGTTGTTGTGAGGATAAGATGGAGAGGAGGAGGAGGGTAATATAATCTAAGCTGCCTTGGGTTCCTTGCAGGAAAAAAGGTGGGGTATAAATATAATAAATAAATAAATAAATAAAAGTACATATAGAAGCTAGGGGCAACTTTCCAATTATTGGACTACATAGAGGATCCAAACTCCTTATCCCATTCCTCTCTGACATTCTGAACATCTGCTTTACTACATTCCAAAAGACTGGGAGTTCAGCTTATTGTAGGCTTACCTTTCTGTGGAGAACCAATTAATTCCTCCAACAGTGTAGGAAGTGCTGAAACACTCATCACTGATGGCCCATATATAGACTCTAACACAGTGTTCTCCAACCTTGGGTCCCCAGATGTTTTTGGCCTACAACTCCCAGCATGCCCCAGGCTGGGGCATGCTGGGAGTTGTAGGCCAAAAACATCTGGGGACCCAAGGTTGGAGAACACTGCTCTAACAAGTGCTGTAGCTTAATATACTGCCAACTAGCACTGGGCAGTAAATTATATCTAATCTACAATACTGAAAATGTTAAAAACTCACTGTTCGGTCCAGAGGCGGTGTTAGCAGGTGGCCCACTAGGGCTGGAGCCCCAAAGCTTTCATTTGGAGCCCCGAATCTGTAGGAGGCCATCTGCCCCGCCACCTTGCTGTCCATGGGCACTTGCTGAAATAAAGGTACAGGGGCCCAGGGATGGGGACTCGGACTCCAGGACTCGACTCGTGAGTCGGGCTGAGTCCCCCCTGCGACTCGAGTCCCAATATTTTTAATGGGACTCGAGACTCGACTCGGGACTCGAGACCAAGGACTAGTGTTTCAAAATGGTGTTCCTCAAATGCAACATGGATAGGTTTTAGAAAGTACAGCAAGTTTATTTTTTAAAATCATTTTCCTAAAATGCAAACTTTCAGACATTTTGAGTTTGGCTGCCTCTGCCTGCCTGTTTGGGGTTCCCAGCCTCCTCTGCCTGCCTGGTCTCTTCTTAACCAGTTCCACAGTTTGAATTTTCCAAGAGAAAGGCCTCTGCCTGTGTGCTTTGGGGTTCCCTGCCTCCTCTGCCTGCCTGGTTATTTTGGGTTTGTCTGCCTGGTCTGTTCTTGCCAAAATCAGTTGCAGAGTTTTGAAATAAAAAGGCACACTTGTGCCTAGAATTTATTTAAGCCACACATCTGAAATACCGTAGCCTTATTTTGTTGGGAAAAACCTCCCATTGATTTTAATAGGGACTCATGGAGTCAGCTTTGGGAGTGACTCGTGACTCGTGACTCACCATTTTGGACCAAGGACTCGGACTCAAGACTCCGGTCCAAAGACTTGTGACTCGACTCATGACTCGAAACCAAGGACTCTTCAACATCCCTGCAGGGGCCCTGAGGATCTCTGTTGCATCTGATCCCCCTGGATTAGCTGGCTTTTTGCCCACATGTGTGTCTTGGCCATACTCCCCCTCCTCCTGCCAAGAAGAATCCACATGCAGGCTTCTAACCGAAAAGCTTTATTGGTACAGACAGAGGCCAGCCTTGCAAACTGGCTTTCAGTCACAAGGCTACAAACTTAGTTAGAATATCAGTCATTAAGGAAAATTGCCCTGTTGTTGAGCAGTTGATTCCAAACTGGGGGGGCTCTCCTCCCTTCCATACTCCAAACTACCCACACCCCCTAAGGCGGGTCCTTATTCTTAAGAGCCCATCTCTTAGAGCGCCTGGTACTTGTCAAATGTTCCCTCCTCCTTAGCTGACTTATTTCATAGATTTCATAGATAGAGTTGGAAGGAGCCTACAAGATTTCTGCAGGGATGGTGACACTTGATTCAGCCTCCTCTGGATCAGAGAGCTCAGACTGCTTTCCCATGGAATTATTTATTATTTGCAATTATTTATCGCCCATCTGGCCGGCAAACCGGCCACCCTGGGCGATGTACAGAATATAAATTTGTAGAGTCTATCTCCAAAGCTCCTGGCCTTGGAGATCCAGGTGCCTCTCCCCCACTCTTCCAATTCTCCCTCCTCCCCCTCTTCCCCAGAATCTTCTGTTCCCAGGTCCTCCACTGCAGGAAGAGTGGGTCCAATCCCTACAATGTGCTTCACTTCTTCCTTGGCACACCCCAAGGAAGAATCTTTATGACTGAGGGTTTTTTTTTTCTTCTGAAATCAAATGCCCTCCTCTCCCCTGTCCATACATCCCTTTTTTTACAAATAGGGGTGTCCTTAGGAGACAGGGTCCTTTAAAGACACACACACACACACTTTAGAGCATATGTAAATTAGTGTATGCAAATGTGTGCATTTTTTGGTCCTGTGGGCCTGAGCTCCGGATCTTTTCGGTACCTAGCACCGCCCCTGGTCTGGTCCTACTAACGGATCTAAAGTATAAATTCCACTATTACCCCAGCTCCTCCACATAAAAGACTGTTTCTGAGACTGGATAATCCCATAAAGTTAATGTAATTAATGTGAATATGGATCAAACTGCAACTGATGAGACATTGCATGCATGCCAAGTCTCTCTTATGGCTAAAATTGTTAATAGAGCCATTCCTTTCTTTTTAATATACCTAGATACTAGTGCCATCCAACCAGAAAGAGGTGCCAAATTTGACTCCAAAACGACACACGGAGCATTATTATTTCTAAGCGTTGTTTTCCAGTTATTGGTATGAGTTAACAAATAAGCCTTATGATATGAACTAAGATCTAGAAAATTAAATCCACCCTCTTTGACTGACAACTGCATCCTCTGCGGTGAAAAACGGGGAGATCTGAAAAATTGCGGGCGGGAATCCATTTGTCTTCGCTTGTGATGCAGGAGATGCTAATCCATCTTAAACATTTCTGTGGAAATCCAAGTTTTTCCAAGGTCACAAACATAAACTGCTAATATGATTTGTCAAATGCTTTCTTCAAATCAAGTGAAATAATCACACAGCTGAATCTGTTCTTTTAGAATTCAAAGCAATCAGATTTAGTGCCAAGCCTTAAATTATCTGCTTCCCGCCTCTGGTGAATACACCGCACTTGATCGGGATGGACTAATGTGTGAATCACAGGTTTCATAGATTTCATAGATCATAGAGGTGGAAGGGGCCTGCAAGGCTATCGAGTCCGACCCCCTGCTCAATGCAGGAAACTAGAGGAGGGGTCTCCCATCCAAGTAATAACCAGGCCTGACCCTGCTTAGCTTTCCACACTCAGACAAGCTGAGCCAGCAGTGAGCCACAGGTTGAAGCCTGTTAGCCAGAATTGCCATTAATATTTTAGCATCCACATTAATTAAGGAAATTGGTCTATAATTTGCACAGTTGGTATGGTCTTTGCCAGGTTTAGGGATAATTGATATATAAGCATCGTATAAAGAGACGGGTAAACTTCCTGGTTCTAAAGCCTTATGATAAAGACAGAAAAGCTTAGAAGTTTAAAAAGTCTAAGTGTGACTTATACCCTTCTATACAAAAACCTTCTGGCCACGGAGCTTTCCCATTCCTCATATTCTCAACGACATACTTAACCTCTTCCATCGGCAGAGGCTCTGCAAGCAGCTCTTTTTGTTGCAAATCCAGTTGTGGAAGGACCATACTTATTGTACAGAGAAGGAAGGAAAGGGGGCTGGTTCCTGAATCTGTTATATCTTGCTATGAAAGAGGACAGAAATGCAAACCCATTTTCACATGGCTAGAGTCACACACACACGCGCTTTTGTATATGGCATTTGTAGTACAGGGTGAGGGTGCAGGGAGAAGCAACCGTCACAAATCGCTGAAGGGACAACCTGGCTGAAAAAACTGGCTGGGAGCGATCTTCCTGTAAGAAAGGGAGGATCTTTGAGAGAAGCCTTTTATACTCTGAAGCAGTGTTCTCCAACCTTGGGTCCCCAGATGTTCTTGGCCTACAACTCCCAGCATGCCCCAGCCAGCATAGCTGGCTGGGGCATGCTGGGAGTTGTAGGCCAAAAACATCTGGGGACCCAAGGTTGGAGAACACTGCTCTGAAGGGTCACTTTTTGGTGAGTGTAACTGCCATTCCGACAGTTTGCTCGCAGAAGAGATCCGGAGTGCAGGATTTACAGCCTGCTTGAACACTGCAGTTGGAGACCTGAAAGGACATTAAAGTTGGCCTATCCCCATTTCTCTAAAGATTTATTGATTATAATAATTACTTACAAACAGAGAGAAGTTTTTTCCTGCAGCAGAGTGATATTCCTTACAGCAAGATTTTCTTTTTTCTTGGGATTATTAAAAGGAGGAAACAGAGATCCGTATACAGCATCACAAAGAGAAGATTTATTTATTTATTCTTTCTTTCTCTTTTTTTTTTTGGATTTAGGAAAGAGGTTTGTCTGAATTTCTTTTCCTTTCCCCCCTTTTACTTCTAATTACTTCTTGTTTGGAGAAAGTGTTACAGAGATAGATTTGACTGCCATGGAAAGGCCTTTGTTTAACTGGTTGACTGGGAGGAAGGCATATAAATAAAATACCGTAAATTAGAGTACTGCACAGACGGTGACTTCTGGATTGCATTGAATAAAGGCTGATCCTCTGGAGAGGGAGAAAGGAGACAGGATGGTTGCACTTGGCCTGATTTACAACTTAATTGAATGAATGGAGAAAAGATTTGAAGATAAGCTGGATGCTATTGAAATAAGCTTGGATGAGAGGCTTGCAGAAATAAGACTGGAAATTATCCGAGAGAAGATGAATGGGAGAAACAGATTAAGATGGTTGATTTAGGAAACAGGATGGATTTCTTACAAGAGGACATAAAATTGGATAGCCACATGAAACAAAGGTCTGATGAAGGGAAATACACTTTGATTTTGTTGGATCTCTGAGAGGAGAAGAGGATGCTATCATAGAATTGGTGGATTCAATAGATTTATGGATCCTACTCTGTCAGAAAGAACACAGTGAGTCAATGGAAAGGTCCAGCAGTGCCTACGACAGAAGAATGGTTGGTCAAGTTGCTGGAGCTGGCAAAGATGGCCAAACTCACATCATTAATCAGAGAAAGGACAACATCCACGTTTATTATTGAGTGGAAACCTCTGACTTTTTGTAGAGACTGGAAAATAATGATTTGTTTTGTGGATTTATGGAATAATAAGTGAATTTGGGACAATGGGAAGAAAGAGATTTCTCATTCTGATTATCGAGTAAGAAAAATTATTGTTACCTATATTTGCTGTATTTTGTTTTGTTCATTGTTATATGTTTGATATTATGAGTTTGTTTTATATAGAAATAAAATTTAAAACATTGAAAAAAAAAGAAAGAACACAGTGAGTCAAGTTCGCCAGCAATGCCTCTTCACTGCAACGGATCTGGATGACATATCAAGTTTTTCAGCAAGGTTTTCTATTGGAATGAAGTTGGAAGGCAAGGCTACTGTTTTGATTGGTAATAGGAGAGACTGTGACCTTTTTATTTCAGAGCTGAAGCAGACAAAGATTGTTTTTGATACAGGAAGAGTATGAAGGTTTTTAACAGGAAGGAAAAATGCCTGCTGAATACTGGACCTGGCAGAGATGGCTAAATCTATGTTATGGATTATAGTTATGCCTATTCTGTACCGGATTATTTGAGATTGAGGTATAGAAGGAATGTAGATAGAAGGGACCAAATAAATTGGGATATGATGTGTTAATTAAATAGTGGCAAATCACGTGGCTAAAAGGGCTGAAATGTATATTGTTTTTCTTTTAAAGAGAATGTCTCTAAGATGATGTATGATTGATATAGAAATATTTTATTTTATGTTGGGATGTGTAACAAAGCTAGAAAGGATGGATAAGAAGAGCCAGTGAATGCTGGATGATGGGAAATAATTGAAATCAGAATTTTTTCCTTTGTGGATTAATGGATAATTAGTTGGAAAGAAGTCATGGAATTATATCAATATATAGGAGTGAAATGCATATTTGTGCCTACAACAGAACAGTTAGTAAAGATGTTGGATAAACATTCATAAATATTCAGAGAATAGTTAATATTTATGTTTAGGTTTGAATAGAAACCTCTAATAGTCTTTTTGTAGAAATTAAAAATGATTTGTGTTCTTTGTGGGATTGATGAATAAGGTTTTTTTTGCTACATTAGAAATTTCTTCGTAATTATAGAGTAAGAGAAACTATTGTTACTTATACTTGCTGTGGAGAAAATTGGAAGTCCATTTTAGTTTAGTTTTGTTGTATGTTTTTCCTGAAGTGTCTTGTGTTTTTTCTCAAAATTTTAAAAAGAGAAAAGGCTAGGTATATTTTAAAATGGTGCATTTGTCTTTTAGTTTTGTTTAGTTCCCCTTGATTAGGCTGCTGTATATTTATAGCCAGACATGGCAGTATGGCATGTACTTTTACTTTACTTTTATTACGGTCATATGACCCAAATACTACAAGTTATTATATTATACCGTACAAATTGCACCGAGGAAATTACATGAGAACAGGTAAAACAATAATTATCTTAACAATAATTATCAATAATTATCAATAATTAGCTGAGCAGGAGCACAACAGGAGAGAGGCTCCAGCTGTTTTTGGGGCTGTGATAAGGCAAGCAGGCTCCCAGAGAGCGAGCGAACAGAGCGAGCGAACAGGGAGAGAAAACAGGAGTTTGGCAGCGGAGTAGAACGACAAGTGCTGCAACAGCAAGTGCTGCTGTACAAACAACAACTACTAGTGCTGCAAGGGAAGGGTGTGGCCTGAGAGCTGAAAGGGAAGGGTGTGGCCTGAGAGCTGAAAGGGAAGGGTGTGGCCTGAGAGCTGAAAGGGAAGGGTGTGGTCTGAGAGCTTAAAAGGAAGGGTGTGGCCTGACAGCTCATTCTGTTCCTGACTCCCAGCTGAGCAGGAGCACAACAGGAGAGAGGCTCCAGCTGTTTTTGGGGCTGTGATAAGGCAAGCAGGCTCCCAGAGAGCGAGCGAACAGAGCGAGCGAACAGGGAGAGAAAACAGGAGTTTGGCAGCGGAGTAGAACGACAAGTGCTGCAACAGCAAGTGCTGCTGTACAAACAACAACTACTAGTGCTGCAAGGGAAGGGTGTGGCCTGAGAGCTGAAAGGGAAGGGTGTGGCCTGAGAGCTGAAAGGGAAGGGTGTGGTCTGAGAGCTTAAAAGGAAGGGTGTGGCCTGACAGCTCATTCTGTTCCTGACTCCCAGCTGAGCAGGAGCACAACAGGAGAGAGGCTCCAGCAGTTTTTGGGGCTGTGATAAGGCAAGCAGGCTCCCAGAGAGCGAGCGAACAGAGCGAGCGAACAGGGAGAGAAAACAGGAGTTTGGCAGCGGAGTTCGGCAGGGGAGGTCAAGGGGGAGGTCCCTAAAAAAAAAAAAAAAAAAAAAAAAAATCTAGGAAGACAGAAACCGAGCACTATGGAAGGAAAGGACTCAGCAGTGGTGGTGACCTGCAAGGGGTGTGCTATGTTTGTTTTCCTGCCGGAGATCGACATGGCCTACACGTGCAACAAGTGCAAGCTGGTCACGCTGTTGGAAGAAAAGGTCAGAGGACTGGAGCAGCAAGTGTCAACCCTCAGGAGCATAAGAGAAAGCGAGGAGTTCTTAGACAGAACGGTGGATCTACAGCACCAAAGCACAGTACAGGAGCCAGAAGGGCAACGGCAGGATGAGGCGGAGTCGGAGACTGCTGAGGCAAGGGAAAATAACGCAGGGGGAACTCCCTGGAAAAGGGTGACTGTTAGGAGCACAAGAACTACAAGACACTCTGCGCCTGTGGAAGCAGTGGAGCTATGGAACCGCTTCCATGTACTTGAGGACGAGAGCAGAGGACAGCCTGCAGAGGACGGATTACCGGGCACCCAACGTGATAGCGAGCAAGAGGCTGAGGGTCAGTCGAGTGGAGGCAATCAAACCAAGGCCTACAGCAAGAGGAAGAGAAGAGTACTCATAGTGGGAGACTCCCTCCTGCGGGGGATCGAAGCCAAAGTATGTCGCGAAGACCCATGGACTCGCCAGGTGTGCTGTCTCCCCGGAGCACGGATTAAGGATGTGTCAGAGCAGCTGCCGAGGCTCATGCAGCCCACCGACACATACCCCTTTCTTCTCTTCCACGTGGGTACAAATGATACTGCCAAGCGGAGTTACAAAGAAATCACGGCAGACTTTGAAGAGCTGGGAAGGGAACTCAAGAACTTCGGGGCCCAGATAGTTTTCTCATCCATCCTTCCAGTACTTGGAAGAGGCATAGAAAGGGAAAGAAAAATACTCCGAGTGAATGACTGGCTACGAAGGTGGAGCCGACGTGAGGGATTTGGATTCTGGGACCACGGGCTACACTTCCTGGAAGATGGACTGCTGGCAAAGGATGGGTTGCACCTCACAAGGACTGGGAAGAATGTGTTTGGCCACAGCATGAGGAACTTAATCAGGAGGGCTTTAAACTGAATCCAACAGGGGAGGGAGACATAAACTCGGGGGTACCAATGGAAGAAGGCCTCTATGCCACAATGGAGAGAACAGCTCCAGCGGTGCCCATTGATAGTCTACCACAAAATGTAGGGGGAAAGTCGGACTATAAAGCACATAGTCTTCGATGTCTTTATACTAATGCCCAGAGTATGGGCAACAAACAAGACGAACTTGAACTCTTGATACATGAGGGCAAGTACGACTTGATAGGGATAACTGAAACCTGGTGGGATGACTCCCATGACTGGAATACAGCAATTGAAGGGTATAACTTGTTCAAAAGGAACAGAAGCAACAGAAAGGGAGGTGGAGTTGCACTGTATGTTAAAAATACGTATCTCTGCACAGAGATACAGGAAGAGGAGCTTGGCAGCCCCATTGAGAGCATCTGGGTTAAAATAAAGGGGGCAAAGAATAAAACGAACATGGCGGTTGGAGTCTACTACCGACCACCCAATCAAGGAGAAGACGAGGATGGAACTTTTGAAAAACAAATTGCCAGTGTTTCAAGGAGGCACAATGTGGTAGTAATGGGAGACTTCAATTTCCCTGATATCTGTTGGGAGACTTTTTCAGCCAAACATGGCCCCTCCAAGAAATTCCTGAGCTGTGCTGCTGATAACTTCCTCCTACAGAAAGTGGAGGAAGGAACTAGAGGATCGGCTATCCTTGACCTGATTCTAACCAACAGAGACGAGTTAGTGGATAAAGTGGCAGTTTCGGGAACTCTGGGGGAAAGTGACCATGTTATACTTGAGTTCTTGATTCTAACGGAAGCAAAAGCTGAGTGTAGCCAAACACGTACCCTGGATTTTAGGAAAGCCAATTTTAACAAACTCAGAACAATGATTAGTAAGATCCCATGGCAAGTGACTCTCACGAGAAAGGGAGCCCAGGAGGGGTGGGAGTTTTTAAAAAAGGAAATTTTAAAGGCACAATTGCAAACAATTCCCAAAAGGAAAAAAGGCAGAGGGCAACAGAAGAAGCCAATGTGGCTTCACAATAAACTCAAAGACGACCTGAAAACAAAAAAGGACACGTATAGGAAGTGGAAGGAAGGACAGGCTACAAGTGAAGAGTACAGGCAGGTAGCACAGAACTGCAGGAATAGTGTCAGGAAGGCTAAAGCTGAGAATGAGCTAAGGTTAGCGAGGAATGCTAAAAGCAACAAAAAAGCTTTCTTCAGATACATGCACAGTAAAAGACAGAAGAAAGAACTGGTGGTTCAACTACGCAATGAGGATGGCAAATTGATAACAGAAGACAAAGAAAAGGCAGAAGTGTTCAATTCCTACTTCGGCTCGGTCTTCTCCCAAAAGAGGGTCTATGACCCCCCTGGCAAACCTGAAGTGCAGACTGAAGGGGCAGGATTGCAGCTTGAGATTAATAGGCAAATGGTCAAGGAGCACCTGATTACTCTGAACGAGTTTAAATCTCCAGGGCCTGATGAGCTGCATCCTAGAGTAATAAAGGAACTGGCAGAAGAACTCTCAGAACCACTGTCTATTATCTTTGAGAAATCATGGAGGACAGGTGAAGTGCCAGACGACTGGAGGAGGGCAAATGTTGTTCCCATCTTCAAAAAGGGCAAGAAGGAGGAACCTGGGAACTATAGGCCAGTCAGTCTGACATCAATCCCCGGGAAGATTTTGGAGCAGATTATAAAGAAGTCAGTCTGCAAGCACCTTGAAAACAATGCAGTGATTACTAGAAGCCAGCATGGATTTGTCAAGAACAAATCCTGTCAGACTAATCTGATCTCATTTTTTGATCGGGTAACCTCCCTTGTGGACTGTGGGAATGCTGTGGACATTATATATCTGGACTTCAGCAAAGCTTTCGACAAAGTGCCTCATGATATCCTGATTAGTAAGCTAGCTAAGAGTGGGCTAGATGGAACAACTATCAGGTGGATCCACAACTGGCTACAGAATCGGACTCAAAGAGTGCTTATCAATGGTTCCTTCTCAAACTGGGGAGAGGTAACGAGCGGGGTACCACAGGGCTCGGTCCTGGGCCCGGTGCTCTTCAACATTTTTATTAATGACTTGGATCAGGAGGTACGGGGAATGCTTATCAAATTTGCAGATGACACAAAGTTGGGTGGAACAGCTAATACTCTGGAAGACAGAAACAAAATTCAAAGTGACCTCGATAGGCTGGAGCGCTGGGCCGAAAACAACAGAATGAAATTTAATAGGGATAAATGCCAAGTGCTGCACCTAGGGAGAGGAAACCAAATGCAGAGTTACAGAATGGGGGACACTTGGCTCAACAATACTACAAGTGAGAAGGATCTTGGAATTGTGGTAGATCACAAACTGAATATGAGCCAGCAATGCGATGTGGCTGCAAAGAAGGCAAATGCAATTTTGGGCTGTATTAATAGAAGTATAGCTTCCAAATCGCGGGAAGTGATAATTCCCCTTTACTCGGCACTGGTTAGGCCTCATCTTGAGTACTGCGTCCAGTTCTGGGCACCACACTTTCAGAAGGATGTAGACAAACTGGAGAGGGTTCAGAGGAGGGCAACAAAGATGATAAAGGGACTGGAAACAAGGCCCTATGAGGAGAGACTGAAAGAACTGGGCATGTTTAGCCTTCAGAAGAGGAGACTGAGGGGAGATATGATCGCACTCTTCCAGTATTTGAAGGGATGTCACACAGAGGAGGGCAAAGATCTCTTCTCGATCATCCCAGTTTGCAGGACACGGAATAATGGGCTCAAGTTACAGGAACCTAGATTCCACCTAAACATCAGGAAAAATTTCCTGACTGTCAGAGCAATAAGACAATGGAATCAACTACCTAGGGAGGTTGTGGGCTCTCCCACTCTGGAGGCATTCAAGGTGCAGCTGGACAGCCATCTGTCAGGGATGCTTTGACCTAGATTCCTGCATTGAGCAGGGGGTTGGACTCGATGGCCTTGTAGGCCCCTTCCAACTCTACTTTTCTATGATTCTATGATTCTATGATTCCATGATAAAACATGCTCTGAACAGAACCATCCCTACCATAAAAACTCTCCTTTTCATAGCAGCTAAAAAGAAGTTTGTTACTACAGTAATACCTTGGATTGCAAGGAACTTGGTTTGAGAGCGTTTTGCAAGACAAGCAAATTTTAAAATATTTAATTTTTTTTTACTTGATATACAAGCAACATCTTGCAATACAAGTACTGTAGTATGGCTTAAATTAAAAATCTCTGTACAAATTTTTTTGGGGGGATTTCGTTTTGATATAAGAGTGTTTTGGATCACAACAAGCACGTTTCTGGAACGAATTATGCTCTCAATCCAAGGCATGACTGTACAGAGGTGACAGTTGAGTTTTGGTCATTTAGGCTGTAAGTGACCAGCCAATCATCAGGCATACCACAAAGCCTCCTTAGGAAAGGCAAAATTGTGTCTTCCCTTATTTTAGAATAGAATTTGCAATAAAGGAGTATGTGCCTCAGTGATTCAGGTTCCCCAGCCATACACAGACAATGTCTCTGCTGGTATGGTGTTCCTTGATACCTCCCCTGCAAGATCGCTGATGGAAGAATGTTGAATCTAGCTAGTATAAATGCTCTGCGAGCTTGTGGGTCGCTGATATTTGAGAGATATGATGCTGAAAGGCCGTAGATTGGAGTTACCCCACTAGCAGTGGGGGAACGGGATCTGTTTGCTAGTGAGCTTAACTCCTGTCTCTCAATATCAAGCAGTCTCTGTGCTAACAGTCTGAGCACTTGTTGTGGACCAAGAAGAATAGAGTCCATGTAGATACCAATTGACCTAATTTTCCATTGCACCAAAGAGGCCCATTTGCTAATATAGCTGTCCCTTAGCATGTGGCATACGTAACTGTGGTCCCCCGATGTAAAGTGTAGGCACAGCCAGAACTTAAAGCAGGCCTAATCCTGTTTCTAAATACATGGCTGCATAAGAGACACAATTAGGAACTCCCAGAATGCATCAAAGGAATTTAGCTTGAACTCGCTCTGTCCCCACGTCGACTGCACTTATCCAGATAGGTACACCATATAACAACTGGGCTGTAATTTTGGCTTTAAATACCCGGATTGCAGATGGAACATGTTGTCCCTCCTGCGTATAAAAGAAACGGGCAATAGCCATCATGCTCTGGATAGCCAAATTAATAATGAGGTGTTGATGGGCAGTCCAATTAGATTTATACTGGAAATTTAAACCCAGATAACTGTATTCTTTTACTTGTTCCAAGTTAACGCCTCTGAGAGTCCAGCACATACATCTCCAAGCCTTGGAAAAAACCCTAACTTTTGATTTCCCAAGATTAATGGTCAACTCATTTGCATCACAATATGGCAACAATAAGACGTTTCAATCCCAACTGAGTTTGCGATAACAGCGTCATCCACAGAGAGCAAAAGTGGGATTTTTTGAGTACCCATTTTCAGAAAGTGACCCTCCACTCTTATTAAAGCAGAAGAGAGATCATTCATGAAATGATTAAAAAGGAAGGATGCCAAAATGCACCCATTTGACCCCTCTATTGGTGTAAAACTCTTCAGTCAATTCGCCATGAGAATTACATGTGTAGTATGGCATTTATGTATGTTGACTATATACAAGTGCAGGCAGATGCCTTTTAGACACTGTTCGCAGTCCTGGGAGACCACAGTCATAGTTATTTACTTCTATGTTCTGGGTCCTGTAATCATCTCAGCAGCTCTAGCCCCTACCATCACTAGGATCTCAATGTCCCTGGTTATTATGATGGGACTTCTCTCTCCTGCCTGATGCTGGTTCTTCATGCCTTTGCATAGGAAATGCCAGCAGGAATGAAGAAACTCTTTGCTTGCAGTTCAAGCGCTCATGCTGCAGAGGAGAGGCACATGCCTCTCAAACCACAAGTCCTAGAGTTTCCTGTACAAGATATCTTCCTGTTCTAGGTTTCTGGTTGGCTCCAGCAAATCTCATAAGATCTGAACAACCCAGATATGTTTGCATAAACATTATCAAGCACAATCTACAACTTACCGTAATGTTTTGGGCAACTCCCCTCTGCCAAGGCTCCAGGAAAGTGTACCCATCCCTCCCCCATGCTTGAATTGTGTTTGTGGCAAATAACTCTTTCAAGAAATCCCTGGAAGATAGTTGGGGCTATTATAGAGGACTGTACCCACGTAGCAAGTTTGTTTATATGATTTATTCCCCACCTCTAAAAAAAAAACCCCAACCCATCCAAGACAGTTTACAATGGATAATACCAGATTGTGCCCGTGCGCTCGCAGAACCCGCTGCTTGCACAAGACTTTTGGTGCTTCTAAGAATAACCTGAAACACGCTAGTTTCTGGAAGGAACATGGCTGGACAAGCGGAGCTCCCAGAAGGACCTGTACCGATCCAGAAATGAGCATTTCTGAGGTTATTTTTAGAAGCACCAGAGCCCTGTTGCACAAGTAGTGGGGTGTTGGGCTCAATAAACAGAAGGCATTGTGACGAGTTAGAATGAACTGCTCACATCCGGCCCAGACCTTTAGTGTAGCCATAGCAGCAATAGAAATGTGTTAGGGTTAATTGCCGAGGAGAAGCCTACAGGGTAGCCAGTGGCCTCAGCTACCAGCCACTGTGAACTCACCTCATTCCTCAGACAAGGCCTATGCACTTTAAGTGCATCATGGGGACAGCTGGGTCTTCTCTTGCCCGCTCTCCTTTCCCCCACTGGCAGCTTCTCAAATTTAGGGAGACAGCTATAAAATCCATAGCTTACGCTTTGGCTTTCTGCTTGGAATGAGGGTGTAACCAGTGCCCAAGCACTGAGTGCCCCAGGAACAACATCCACTGTATTAGGTAGCCTTGTGAGCAGAGCGACATGTGTAAGCTATCCTTTATTGATAATTGCGGCTACATTCCCACTTTGAATACAATCAACTGTATCTTTCACACAAGTGGTTTTGCCGCTCCCTGATTATCCTCTAATCAAAATTGAGGTGCCTTGGCTGGACCAGGCCCCTGGGGTAATATAGGCGAGTCCCACGAGTGCAACAGAACCAGCAGAGGCAAAGCAGACCTGTTGGGATACTGCCCAGTGGGCTTTTGTTTCAAAACAGTTATTTAATTCCCTGTAGCTATCTTAATTGGCCAGCTTTCCTCCTTTTAAAAACCGCAGGGTAGACATCTACACTACTTGCACTACTACACTACTGCACTACTATAGAAAGTCCCATGGGGGGATGGAGTAGGAAAGCTGCAAACTATTGTACAAAAAGTTCTACACAACAGCTAACAAGTATTTGTAACTTGTTTAGGAAAGCCTATAATTCGTTCCAGTAATTGATGTTGAGCTGGAGTTGGACTTCCCATATCAATATTCACACTAGATTATGAGCAGGCTGGTAGAACTCCACCTGCACCAAGAACTGGACTGAACCTTTCTTGACACGGGGGACCATTATTCAAAAGCATCTGTTGCACACAAACGGAACAAAAACCAATGGACAATGAACATTACCCGTTCAGAAGGTTGAATTAAAATATTGATGCGATTCATTTTAGGTTGGGGTGAGTGTAATAGGAGACAACCCACTATCCAAGATGATTGTGACGCCGTGGGTCTGCCAAGTCTTCTGCACTCTCCCATCTTAAAGCCTGGAAAGGGGTAGGCAGGCTAGAGGCCTCCTGCTCGAAGGCTCCAGTGCACTGTGGCAGCCCGCTGGGAGAGGTGGCAGCATTTCTCTGCACTGTAGAGTACCTTCCCCATGCTCGGCCAGTCTCTGTTGCTCTTAAACTTGTGTGAAACTATCTTTCTGACCGTTGACCCTTAAAAGGACAAAGTGGGGCTGTTTAACCGATGATGAGTCGGCGACGCATGTGGCTGCCATTTTGAATATGCAATCCCCGCTCGGGGGGTTGTTGCATCATGCAAACCTGGCGAGTGTGGGTTATGCGAGGGTCAAACAACCCTCACATAACCCATGGTGTTTTAGACCACTCTCGCTGGGTTTGCATGACACAGCAGCCCCCCAAGCACAGGTTGCATATTCAGTTTGACACCTGTGGTTGCCACGGGTTAAATCATCCATGACGAGCTGCAGCGGGTCACCTGAACCCAGCCACTAAATGCAATTTCGTGTCACAGACAGGATGTGGCAGTGGTGCCTGCAGGGTCCCAGGCAATGCAAAGTGAAGCAGACTCCCAGGGTCCAGATTCTGAAGCAGGTAGATATGACAGACTGGAAAGTATATACATTAGATACATTCGCTTGTCCCACCCCACTTTGCACATAAGATGTGAAGTGGCAATGATATGTCCCAAATCTGCTATCAAGCCTTTACTAACCCAAACAGGGACTCTAAGATAAATACAAAGACCATCTCTACTACTGGTCTATCTAGCTTAGCATTCTCTACCATGAATGCCCAGCAGCTCTCTTAAAAGTTTCAGGAAGGTTTCCCAGCCCCAATACCCAAGATCCTTTAACCTGCGATGCCAGGTTGGACTTTGCACACGCCAAGCATGCATTACTACTGGACTAGGCATCCTCTCCTACTCCTGGCAGCCAATCCTGAACTGGAACTAAACAGCAACAAAATTGAACAACTTGATGTGCCCACTGACTCCATTCCAGTCTCAGCTTATTTCAATCTTTTTATTTGCTCAATAGCTTTAACTGGTTGCCAAACAAAAAGATACCGATAGATATAACAGCACACTTGTAACTATGACACTGACTGGCATTACCACAACAAGACGGAAGGCGGAACTGCTGTGCCAAGTCCATGCAAGCCTGTGCTGCGACCTCCCCTAAAATGTTGGCTTCCAACAGGTGACAATGCTGCAGGACCGCGGGGTGTGTGTGTGTGTATGTTTTGATGTGGTGAGCAAGAGAGCCAGTCAAGAAGCAGCTTATACAATTCAAGAAGTGTCTAAGTGTGTAAAGCACATCATTGCTGAACATCGTTTGGTGTGAAGGGAAGGAAGAACGGACAGAGGTTGACAGGGGCATTCTGCTTTACAGACATCTGGCCAAAACTTCAAGAGCTTGCTTTGTCTTCCTCGCAGCTCTCCTTAAACTCCTCATAGACACCTTCTGCTTTGTCACCCTTCTCCGATCCCTCTGCTGTTCGTGCATTTGGCACCCACAGGCCAGAATCAATGCATCGCTGCATGTGGCATTTCGCTTCCTACAATGGAACACAAAACACATACTGCTTAAGGGCCATATGCATGTTGCATTTTAGGTGACCAAAAATTCTACTGAGTTCCTAGGACCCACTTTGGGCTTCTAAATAATGGAAATTAAACTACAGTAATACCTTGGATTGCAAGTAACTTGGTCTGAGAGCGTTTTGCAAGACAAGCACATTTTTAAAATAAATTTTGACTTGATAAACAAGCAACGTCTTGCAACACAAGTCGTAGGGATGTAACCGCTCACCTCGAGCAGGCCGAAATTGGCCCCGCTCACGCCCGCCAGAGACTCACTTTGATATAAGAGTGTTTTGGATTACAAGCACGGTTCCGGAACGAATTATGCTTGCAATGTAAGGTATTACTGTACTCTAATAACCTAATGCAAGGGTGGGCAACTTTGGGGGGCTCCGTCCGGGGGGCCCCTGGATGCCCCCCACCGCCATAGACTGCACTCTGTGGGGCACAGAGAGAAAAAAAACACAACAGCAGTTGGCTGCTGAATTTCAGCAGCAAACCACTTCGATCAGCAAAAAAGGTCAAATTAGCTTCAGTACAAGCTAAATCTGGCCCTTTTATCATTCTGAAGTGCTGAAGCTGCCATGGGGGGGGGGGAGCCAATTTTTCTTTTTTGCTGGAACCAAATATGGCAGTGGGGCAACATGCTGAAATACGTTAGGCTGAGAGTCAGTGACTGGCCCAATGTCACCCAGTGAGCTTTGTGGCTAAGTGGGGACTAGAACCCAAATCTCCTGAGTCCAACACTCTAACCACTACGCCACACTGGCTCTCACATTTCCCCTGGAAAGCAAAGAAGCTTTTTTTCAAATGGTCACAGATAAAGTGTGGAAATATGAACTCCGTAAATACTAATTCCAGGCAGAGCTAAGGGGAGCTTGCCCGTCATTAAGCAAAATGCTGTATGTTCCCCCCACCCACCCCCAAAATGAAAAGGTTAGAAAATAAAGCAGAAGGACTACAAAGCTTGAAGGGGTCTTGAGGGAAGTGGTTTTTACCAAATCTGCAGAATAACCTGCTATAGGAAAAAAATGCAGAAAGTATAAGGTACACTCACACCAAAGCATAGGTGCTTCACAAGTTAAAGGGAAGTTTCTAATGGAGTGCATCTACTGTTATAGAAGAGTTGACCAAGATTGCCCCACAGCAGTTCTACACTTAAGGGAAATTTTGTTGGACGGAGAAATTAGAGATTTTTCACAAGGCTTAATTCCTAATAGGAAAACATACAGATATTTCAGTAGTTTACACTCGTCTTTGAAGCTTAAAGTCAAAATGCAAGCAGAGTACCAGACACAGCTAATGGAGCAAGGAAGCTCAGTACTGTAAGAGGACCATTCGTGTTTGTAGAACCTCTGTAGGCTAAGCTACTGCAGCATGCAAGTACTGATACAGATAGATACCAGATTTTTCCCCAAGGTGAATTGATGGGATGGGGTAGCTGGAGAAGTTGCAGTAATTGGCTGTGACAGTGTGAACAAATGTCTCCAAGCCCTAGATCTGAGGTGAATTGGGCTGGACAATGCATGTAAGTGTGTGAGCATATTCAAGAACAGGGGATTGACAACTTTTGGGGCTATCTGGACACAAAGTTCCATGACTTCAAGGAGGGAGCCCAATCCTTAACCCAGCTGTGAGGATACTCACAGCAGGATCCATTTTGCTGATAGCATCCTGAAGCATCTGCACATCTTTCACATCAAAGCATTTCTGGAGCTCCTGGGAAGAGGAGAAGGTAGTATGGTTAGCCGAGGAGATAATCTGCTTAGGCAAGCAACCCATTCCCAACAATCCCTTGTTACTCTATTACAAACTCAGGGTGGTCTCCTAGCTCCAACATGGAGCACTATCAGGAGAACGCCCCAACGTGAAGAACTCTGCACAAGAGCTTTTCCTGCTTCCAGCCCGACACTTTAGCACCCAACTGGATGTTTTAAAAGAACCCCTCTCCAAACAGATACACAGTATACAGAGCAGGGCTCTCCAACCTTGGGTCCCCAGATGTTGCTGGACTACAGCTCCCAGAACCCCTTGCCATTAGCCATGCTGGCTGGGTATACTGGGAGCTGTAGGCCAGCAACATCTGGCGACCCAAGCTTGGAGAGCCTTGATATAGAGTGTGGAGGAGGAAGGATCAGCCTGCATTACATTACATTTATTACATTTATGAAGCGCCCATCTGGCTGGTCACCCAGCCTCTCCGGGCGATATACAAGTAAAACAAAGCAATAATAAAGCATACATAACAATTAAGACGGTATAAAAAATTCTTTTAAAATCTTAACCCACCCGAAATTCCTGCCTGAAATACCACGTTTTTAATGCGCAGCAGAAGCTCATCACGGAGGGGGCATGGCGAAGGTCACTAGGGAGGGAGTTCCATAACTTGGGGGCCGCCACAGAGAAGGCCCTCTTCCTAGTCCCCACCATCCTGGCTGCTCTGGCTGATGGGACAAGGAGAAGGCCGTCCATGGCAGATCTTGTTGAGCGGCCTACTTGAGGGTTTTAAAGGTCAAAACCAACACCTTGAATTCGGCTCGGCAAGCAACTGGTAGCCAGTGCAACTCCTTAAGCACTGGAGTGATGTGATCCCGCCGGTGGCTGCCTTTAACCAGGCGAGCTGCTGTGTTCTGTACCAGCTGTAGCTTCCGAACCGTCTTCAAGGGTAACCCCACGTAGAGCGCATTACAGTAGTCTAGGCGAGAGGAGACCAAGGCATGAACCACTGATGGGAGCAGGTGATTAGGAAGGTAGGGGCGCAGCTGCCATATCAGATGGAGTTGATACAGCGCCACCCAGCTCACAGCTGACACCTGAGCCTCCATGGACAGCTGGGAGTCTAAAATGACCCCCAAGCTGCGGACCTGGTCCTTCAGGGGGAAATGTACCCCATTCAGCACCAGGTCAACATCCCCTAACCTCCCCTTGTCCCCCACCAGAAGTACCTCGGTCTTGTTGGGGTTCAGCTTCAGCATGTTCCTTCCCATCCTGCCACCCACTGACTCCAGGCACTTGGACAGGGTCTCAACGGCCAACCTTGGTGAGGACATGAAGGAGAGGTAGAGCTGCGTGTCATCTGCATACTGATGACACCGCACCCCAAACCTCCTGATGACAGCCCCCAGCGGCTTTAGGTAGATGTTAAATAACATTGGGGAGAGGATGGAACCCTGCGGCACCCCACAAGTGAGCGACCGAGGGTCCGAAGCCTCCTCCCCAAGAACTACCCTCTGGTACCTTCTAGAGATGAAGGACCGGAACCACTGCAATACAGTGCCTCCCAAGCCCAACCCCTCCAGACGGTCCAGGAGGATACCGTGGTCAACGGTATCAAAAGCCGCTGAGAGATCGAGGACTAGAAAGGAGCATTCGCCCCTATCCAAAGCCCTCCTCATATCATCCACCAAGGCGACCAAGGCCGTCTCCGTCCCATGTCCAGGCCTGAAGCCCGACTGGCACGGATCTAAGTAATCAGCTTTATCCAAGTGTGCCTTCAACTGAGCCCCCACCGCTCGCTCAATCACCTTGCCCAGAAATGGCAAATTGGAGACTGGGCGAAAGTTGCTCAAATCTTGGGGATCCAAGCAGGGCTTCTTTAAAAGTGGTCTTACTGCGGCCTCCTTAAGGACTGATGGCATCACCACTCCCTCATCTAGGGAGGCATTCACCACCACCCTGATCCCTTCACCCAGTCTCTCCCTGCAGCTCATAACGAGCCAGAACGGGCAAGGATCAAGCAAGCAGGTGGTTGGCTTCACAGATGAAAGCACCTTGTCCACTTCATCAGAAGGAAGAGGCTGGAACCGAACCCACAGGAGCAGTCTACCATTGGCCTCCTCCCGCTCACTTCCTGCATCCACAATGCACGAAATCCCACTCCTAATCCGATCAATTTTATCTGCAAAGTGCTTTGCGAAAGCCTCACAGGAGGCTTTAGATTGTTCCATCGGATCCGGAGCAACTGGCCCGACCAGGCTCCAAACCACTTGGAACAGCCTCCTGGGGCAGCACTCCGCAGGCGCGATGGAGGCAGCATAGAAATTCTTTTTTGCTGCCTTCACCGCCACCTGGTAGGCTGAGGATGCAGCTCTAACCTGTGTTCGATCGTCTTCGGAGTGGGATTTATGCCATCGGCGCTCTAGCCTTCTCACCTCCTGCTTCAGAGCTCGCAGCGATGGAGTAAACCAAGGTGCCATGCGAGCTCTGTTCAGGTGAAGAGGGCTCTTCGGGGCCACTCGGTCTCATGCCCTGGTGATTGCAGCATTCCAGTCATCCACCAGGGTCTCGACCGAGCCACCGTTTACTTGCTCCAGTTCCCCAAGCGCGTTCAGGAATCCATCCGGATCCATAAGACGATAACAGCCCCTCCCCCCTCCCTGTCCCCCACCCCTTGGTTGCTGGGCATACGAAAATCCAGCCAGACACAAGGCCGCCAGAGTTGGAGCACCAACATCTTGAACTACATGAACCACAAAGGCTATTCAAAGCTCAGGGGTCGATCACATGCTTTGCAGACAGAAGATCCCACGTACAACCCTTGGCATCCCCAGTGAAAAGTATCTCAGCAGAGCTGGGAAGAACTTCTGTGCAAGAACCTGGAAAGCCACTTCCAATCACAATAGACAGGAGTGTGCTAAACGGCCCAAGTATGAGGCAACTTTATATATTTATACCCCATAATCTGCAAGACCTGAACCTCCACCAGAGTATGGGCCACAGGAATCAGGTACATGGCAAATCTAATCCCTGATGGAACTGCCTCTGCCCCAGGTACCCTCACCAGAGGAATGACTGTAGAACAGCTTCCTAGGGAGGAACAGTTAGATCAGTGTTCTCCAACCTTGGGTCCCCAGATGTTTTTGGCCTACATGCTGGGAGTTGTAGGCCAAAAACATCTGGGGACCCAAGGTTGGAGAACACCGAGTTAGATTATGGGTTTTGGAGACAGTGGGAGCAAGGCCAGGGAAGTAAATAAGAATACAAATGGTTTTATCTGAATGAGAGTCATTAGTCCTCTGTCCTTGGGATCAGATAGTTTCAAGAGCTAAGATTTTTATCATCATCCTCCCTCCCTCCCACACACACAGAATGAAACAAAAGGGTCATTTCGCGTAACTAATTTCCTCAGCTAGAGGCACCAGCTGTTTAGCAGTAACCCAGAAGAGTTACTCACAGATGGGAGCGATTCATACACATCCACAGGATCGAGGCCCCCAGGCCCCAGCCGCTTCTGCCGCTCTTCTTCTTCATACTCTTTCATGGCTCTGTCAATGCGTGCCTTGGCCCGACCTCGCACCCTCTCCTTGAAGGATTCCAGTTCATCATTGAAGCCCTCCATGTACTGCTGGTCAGCAATCTGAACGGAATGTAGGAAGGAGGCAGGCAAGAGAGGAATAAAAACAACAACCATGTGAGAACAAGATGCTGGACGGACATCCTGCCCTGTACTCAAGGACCAAAGTGACCAGCTCTCCCCAAACCTATTCACACCTTGCTTAAGTAGCTCATAAAATGCCCATCTAAGCCTAAACACTTCACAATGCTTACCAAATATACTCAAGCTAAGACTCTGGCGAGCCTCCAGAGGAATGGAATTTCCCAAACATGAAGCTGCTACCAAAATTACTCTAGGCCACTTGAGGGGTCGGCTAGTTGCCTGGGAGGCACTGTTAAGAGTGCAGCCTCTGTTCATCTCAGGGATTGTAAGCGAACATTTGGAGTGGGGGAAGTAGTGTCTGCATGGTTACTTTAATGCAGCTTCCCCATCCTAGTACCCTCAAGATGTGTTGGACTACAACTCCCATCATCTGGGGGCATACGGTTTGGGAAGGCTGCCATGCAGGTCACGAACAGAATCGCACCCAGTATCCGGGTCACAGCCACAGACTATTTTGACATTCACCAAGACTGCACCACACCAAGCACTGCACAGTGTGGACTTCCATCATGAGAAGTTGTCAGCTTCAAGAGAGCTTTTGCTATGGAAAAGGGGAAGCTTAGTGTTACTCTGCTGCTTCTGTAATGTTTGTCAGCCAATAAGGTGTCTACTATTCAAGGGAAGGTTTTTCTCACCTTGATTTTAGTGAAGAATTGCCTGAAACAAGCTCTAGGGTCAACCTTCAAGCTCCTGGCCAGCTCCAGGATGAACTGCATCACTATGGTCTGATGGGCCACCTGCTCCATCAGGGCATGTTTCTGAGAAAGGTGACAGAAGAGCAGTTTAAGTTTTAAAGGCACACAAACTCACTACTCAACACCACATTTGCCTGAGCCTGGCACAGAAACAGGTTTATTCACACTTCAATATACCCCTAAAATGTTGGTGGACTAGGTTGGTGGGGACATGGGACAGGGCCTTCTCTGTGGCAGCACCCCAATTGTAGAACTTCCTCCCTGGCACAAAACTGGCCCCCATATTTGCTCAGGTTTAGGCAGGCAGTGAAGACTGTTTTGTTCTGTTCAGCTTGAAAATGTTTCTAATATAGGGTTAATTCTGCTGTGAGGTTTTAATGTTACCTCTGCTGTTAATTTGGTTTGTTGTTTAGAATTTGCTTTAATGTTTTTCTTCTTGTTGTACACTGCCTTGAGGGCCTTGCTTGGGCTGAAAGGCAGGCAATGAATATTTTAATACATAAATAAGATCAGCCCAAGCCTCTCTCAGATTGAGGATAAATGCGCAGGATATCACCTGGCCCAGAACCATAACTATCAAAGCTACAGCATTCTGCCTTCCTGGCCACTCGTGTTACCTTCCAGCTCCTGCCACCAGGAATATACTGAACACTAGCCCCATGAATTTGTTGAAAGGCAACGCTACTCTAAAGTCGGTGCCTTCTTCTAGGCATGCAGCTGGCTGTGAGACAGCAGCGGCTGACTCAGCAAGACCCAACTGCTACTATACCAGACACAAAACGACAGCTGAAATAATTCCACTGGCAAGGGAAACTAATACCTAAGTTAAAGCAGGGCCAGGCAATTTTTTCAGTGCAGAAGAACCACACTGGCTGTTTATCAGGTAGCCAACTATCAAACTGCACAAGGTAATATACTGTTACTAATGGCTAGCATCCAAGTGTTCAAAATCCTTATCTGGACTCAATCACAAGATCTGAAATAAATACAGTAATACCTTGGAAGTAACTTGGTTTGAGAGCGTTTTGCAAGACAAGCAAATTTTAAAATATTTAATTTTTTTGGACTTGATATACAAGCGACGTCTTGCAATACAAGTACTGTAGTACGGCTTAAATTAAAAATCTCTGTACACATTTTTTTTGGGGGGGGATTTCGTTTTGATACAAGAGTGTTTTGGATTACAAGCACGTTTCCGGAACGAATTATGCTCTCAATCCAAGCCATGACTGTACAGGAGAAGGCCCTACGAGCTTGCCTTGCGGTAACCAAAGTTTCTCAAAGCACACTGCTCTCCTTTGTTTTGAGCCCAATAACGACAGCCATGAAAGACTTCGATTTTTCTAATGGAAGGAGTCATTTCATGGAATTGTGTAGCCATTACACAATTATTTGGGGATCAGACAGGATACCCCTGCACCAGGGGGTCTCTGGCAGCCACTGCTGTACTCCTCACACTTCAACTGATTGATCATGTACAACTGGTAGCTCTTAGCCTTTTCCACTGCAGCTTCCAGAAAAGCTACATCAGCATCACTCACCTCTTCTACTTCCAGATCAATACACCAAATGACTAAGTAATTGGCTGTCTCCTCACACACAAGATGAGGGTAATCAGACAGGTATTTCTGGCTGTCATCCCATCGGCGCAGCATTCCTTTGGAACAGGAGAGTAGCAGTATCAAATCAGATTGTTCCCACAGGCTACAGAGGAGACAATTTTCCCAACCAAGTTTTTGGAATTTGACATACCACTGACAGCACTATATGGAACTGCTGGCATTTTGTGGCCGTATATGCAACACATTAACTTGAGTTTGGCCGGAGAAGCAATTGAGGCAACAGGATAATGATGGAGGGGAGAGGAGATGGTCTTTTGACTTCGGAGCATGCATAGAGGTAAATATTAAAGAAGCTCAGACCTTATGGTAACAACAGTACAGTATTAAAATATTTAAGCAAGACAACCATGATTGCACACAGCCTATGAGAACCAGAGGAAAGCTTCTGATTTCTAAAGGGGGCTTTATACAACCTGAATATATGTTTAAGATCTGCAGCAGGAAACAGGGCTGCTCATATGCTCTTAAATAAAAGAAAAACTCCACAACAGCCCTAAAAGGAGATTGCAGGAGACCATGGGACAAGTTAGGGCACAGAACCTGTCACCCTTGTAACATGGCTGGCCCAGTGGCCAAAAAAGTTGCCAGACACGCGCACACACGCGCGCGCACACACACACACACACACACAGTCACACAAACTACTCAATTGCAAATGAGTGCCAGTCTATAAACACTGGATCTGCAATTGGCCACCTTGATCCCAAGGTGTAACCCAGGATAAACTCTGATTGGTGCATATTTTTCACATGCAAGTCTCCTCTGCAATAGAAAGCTAATAAATGTAAACATCCCTATGGGACCACAATCCAGACACATTTCATGAAATCCAGAAGAAAATGGAAAAGCCGGTCATCTACAGACGGCATAGGAAACGGTCTCTGACTTACCAAAGTGTTTGATTTGCTTCTCATACTTCTCCACAAATGTTTTGTGCTTCTTCTCTTTCTGTTCTTCAGACTCATCACCCTGCTGCTCAGCTTTGACATTGAAGACACTCTGGAATAGCAAAGGAAGGCTGGTTAGCGCCACTACTGTTACTTCACGGTAGTCAAGGTTAGCTGAACTATCTCAGGGGTGGTCGGATATTTCTAGACCAAAGAAATAAGGGAAACAAGTTGAAAGCCCCAGTGGGTCTCTGGGACTAGGTTCAGGGTCCTCTGGCTCTTTCTATCTATAAAATGTCTATATTGCTTCTCCATGAAATAACTATGTAGCTGTTTCAGTTGTCTTGAACAAGATTTTTGTATTTGCTTTTGAAATTATTGTACACACTGAGGTTTAGGAATGTGTCAGGCTGGAAAAAACCAAATCCTATAACTTATCATGCAACTTAATGTACAGAACAGTCACACCAAAGTTTCCTAGTTGGAAATTAGTGCAGTTCCACCAAGCCTGGGAAGCAAGACAGAAAACACGCTCAGCCCAAAGTGAGCAACTGGACACACCTTACTGAAGCCATCTTTGCTAAGAGTGTCCACATTCCAAGGCATGCTCTTTTCTTTCTTCCTGAGCTTCTCCATCTTTTCTTCCCAGTTCTTCTCTTCTTTCTTGAGTTGCTGTGCCTCAGCCTGTAGCCTTGATAGCTCACTTTTGGTGCTCTCCGTGTTGGCCAATTCAAGTTCTTTAATCTTCTTCTGGCACTCAGTTAGCTTTCTCTTGCACTCCCGGCACCCTTTCTCCATGTCCTCTTTCTCCTTGTGGAACTGCTCCATCCTGTCGACTCGAGCCTGGAAAACAGATTCTATTCAGTCAATATAGTCCAACTAAGGCCCATTCATACCACCAACTCCCTCTCATTGGCACTCATATTGGGACAGCTCCAACCTAGAACAAGTCATACCAAGTTGCCTATATGAAAATACAGCTACTTGGCACCTTTTAAAGGGAAACGGAGGTTGTTGTTTTTTGTATTTATTAAATCCCCCGCTCTTATTCCAACTTTTTCTGAAAAAAGAACTCAGCCAATAAAATAAAAACTACAAAATTAATTGAACTACCATCAAAACAAAACACCAGGAGCTAAAAATTCTAGCAAGTAGCAAAAGCAGTAGCCAGTCCACAATATCAAAAACAAAAAAATAATAAACAGGAACAGCATTGACATACCTACAGAAGAGTCATTTGCTCAACTAGAGCCTTCTTAAATAACCAGGTTTTAAGTAGGCACCTAAAGGCATACAGTTTAGGGTCAATTATCTTGACTCCCAGCCTGTCAGTTGAGTCATGGGCTCCAGAAACACCCCAACCAATGGCATGCATTCCTCCACTAAATTCTTTATAAATTGCAACAGACGCCTTGACAATTTATTTTATTTTTTGGTCTTTCAGGCCAGCTGACAGAAGAGGGAGAGGAGAATTCTCTCCCCCACCCCGTGGAGGCTGGACAGCTGACTTTTTGATAGATTTAAAAAAACATTTCCCAACTTTTTTTTTTGTCTTTACAAAATAAAATGGGTGCATCCCACCCACACACAAATCTTTATCTCCCCCCCTCCCGCTCCACATAAATAGCAGAGAAAGTAGGTGGAGCAGCCAGGGTGGGCTTTTTGGAATCCCCATCAGCAATAAGAACACCTTCTTGTTGCCTTTCACCAAGATTTGGAATGTATTCCGTTTGCCACTTGAGACATTTTGGAGTGTCAGAGTGACCCAAAACCACCACCACCACCACCACCTGTGCCAGCCCTGCCCACTGGCCTAGTCCTATACCTAGCTGCTGTAGTGGTCACTGGGAGTGTTGGAGATCAGCCAAAGAGACTGGTGGTGCATTGAGCGTTGCCAATGCAAGTCCAATATAAAAAGTGGTGATATATATTAACAAGGTATATATCGCCCAGGGTGGCCGGCCAGATGGGCGATTAATAAATGTAAGAAATAAAAATAAGTAAGAGGAAGAACACTTCAATCAAGTACACTCTGCTCCTGGCCTCAGAGTCACCATATTTCAACGACAACAAGACAACAGCTTGCCGGGCCGAATTCAAGGTGTTGGTTTTGACCTTTAAAACCCTATATGGCTCTGGTCCAGGTTATCTCAAGGAGCATCTCCAGCAACACCAAGTAGGCCGCTCAACAAGATGTGCCACAGACGACCTTCTCCTTGTCCCTTCAGCCAGAGCAGCTAGGCTGGTGGGGACTAGGAAGAGGGCGGCCCCAGTACTCTGGAACTCTCTCCTGAGTGACCTCCACCATGCCCCCTCTCTGCTGAGCTTCCGCCGCTCAGTAAAACGCGGGAATATGGGGTGGGCTGAGATTTTAAAATTTTTATACTGTTTAAAATGTGTTTTACTCTGTATTTTATCATGTTGTATATCGCCCAGAGTGGCTGGTTTGTGGGCCAGATGGGCAATCCATAAATGCAACAAATAAATAAACAATGGAGCATGAAATTGCTGGACTAGAATTTATCAGCAAACTGGATTATGTTCTATTCAGTCTTATGGATATCTTTCCCAAGTAGCAGTCCCGCTTCAGATGTTAGATTAGCATAGCAAGAAATATAGCAAGCTGTGACTGCTGTTGTGAATGGGTCACTAATTCTTATCTTGTATATATAGTAATACCTTGGATTGCAAGTAACTTGGTTTGAGAGCGTTTTGCAAGACAAGCAAATTTTTAAATATTTATTTACTTGATATACAAGCGACGTCTTGCAATACAAGTACTGTAGTACGGCTTAAATTAAAAATCTCTGTACAAATTTTTTTGGGGGGATTCCGTTTTGATATAAGTGTTTTGGATTACAAGCACGTTTCTGGAACGAATTATGCTTTCAATCCAAGGCATGACTGAATATGGACTCTGCATAGAGATTTCACAGACCTACTGCTAACCCTTGCAGTGTACGCAAATATATGTGTGCTTATATCAGCCACCTGAGGACATTTCATGCAACACATAATGAGCTCCATGAACGCTTACACCACAAATAAATTGGTTAGTTTTTAAGTTACCAAATGACATTGTTTATTCTCTTGAATATGTTCTGGTTGCAGAATCTACATTTTCATTCGAACAGCCTTCTCCAACCTGGCACCCTCCAGATGTGTTGGGACTATACTTCCTATATCCCCAGGCAGCAATGACCTTGCTGGAGATGTGGGGAGTTGTAGTCCCACATGTTTGGAAGGTGCTGGGTTGGAGATGGCGGCTTTAGAAGGACTACAGGAGTCAGCAGAACTAAGGCATGCCTGCAAAAGCTGCATTCACCCTAGTACTTGATCACCGACACTGTTCAAAGCAGGGATGGGGACTCGGACTCCAGGACTCGGCTCGTGAGTCGGACTGAGTCCCCCTCTGACTCGAGTCCCAATATTTTTAATGGGACTCGAGACTCGACTCGGGACTCGAGACCAAGGACTCGTGTTCCAGAATCGTGTTCCTCAAATGCAACATGGATAGGTTTTTAGGAAGTACAGCAAGTTTATTTTTTAAAATCATTTTCCTAAAATGCAACCTTTCAGACATTTTGGGTTTGGCTGCCTCTGCCTGCCTGCTTTGGGGTTCCCAGCCTCCTCTGCCTGCCTGGTCTCTTCTTGACCAGTTCCACAGTTTGAATTGTCCAAGACAAAGGCCTCTGCCTGCCTGCTTTGGGGTTCCCTGCCTCCTCTGCCTGCCTGGTTATTTTGGGTTTGTCTGCATGGTCTATTCTTGTCAAAATCAGTGGCAGAGTTTTGAGATAAAAAGGCACACTTGTGCCTAGAATTTATTTAAGCCACACATCTGAAATAGCCTTATTTTGTTGGGGAAAAACCCCCATTGATTTTAATAGGGACTCGTGGAGTCAGCTTTGGGAGTGACTCGTGAGTCACCATTTTGGACCAAGGACTCAGGACTCAGGTCCAAATACTCGTGACTCGAGACCAAGGACTCTTCAACATCCCTGAGTAGTTCAGTTCCCCAAGACAGAGGACTTAGTCATACTTAAGAGGAGATCCATGAAAATCAATAGGTTTAATTCATGCATAGCTAAATATATATCCAACCCAGAATGATTTACATTCCTTTGCAGTACCCAAGAGAATCTCAAGGACGCTGCTGCTTAATCCATTCAATTAGGATGTTTGTGTGTACCTTCTCACTAGTACTTTAGTAGCACAATCGTATAGCATATTTAGAAAGAAAGAAGTCCTACAACTCCCAGCATTCCCCAGCCAGTATGGTTGGCTGGGGCATGCTGGGAGTTGCAGGACTCTTTTCTGTCTAAGCATACATAGCATTGCACCCTAAATATCACTTTACTGTTGGCCTCCCAATCAAATATCCTTGGCAGATACTGCCATTTTACAAATTCCTCTAGTTTCTGGGATGGAATGAGGCTCCTATTCCTAACATAGAGTTTGGGAAGGAAGAAGCCAGCACAAAACATATGTGTAATTATTCCTGGAAAGGGGCATCAAGTATTTGCCCTGTAAAGCCCAATACTCTTTTTGTCATAACCTGGCCCATCAAAATCTGTTTTTTTTACATTGAGTCCATGCTTGCAAAGCTTCAGACAGAGACTCATGTGTCCAATAAAAGGTATGCTTTAATCCCACTAGGCTAAATTCCACAGGGAGGTCAGAAGAGATGATAATCTCTTCTGACTTCATACACTATGAATAGTTTAATCTAGGATCTAAGCATTTTTGGCATGCTGCTACCTTGAAAACCATGCACCATTCTTGCTGTTTTAACTTACTCTGCTTATTTTTTAGAAACTGGCAAGCACGTATGAATCTTAATATAGGCAGGGCTGCTTATCATCTATAGCTACTTGAGGAGAGACTGGAGCAGAGTCTGAGCTGTTGAGAATACCAGAGATGTTTTTTTGGCATCTAGTCCTTGTGGCTGTACACATCTGCTTGAAAGCATGCAGGGCAGTGTTCAGTGAATGGCATTTCTGGGCACCACATAGATCTGTTCATCCTCCCCATGTGGAAAAATTGTGGTCTTATTAAACATTTCCAGAATAGGCAGAGATACAGAAGCCAAGCAGGGTTCAGGCAGATGCCAACTAAGGAAGGCTGGCACGGTTGTGGCAGTACGCCAGTGTGGCGTAGTGGTGAGAGCATTGGACTGGGACTCGGGAGATCCAGGTTCTAGTCCCTGCTCAGCCATGAAACTCACTGGGTGACTTTGGGCCAGTCACTGACTCTCAGCCTAACCTACCTCACAGGGTTGTTGTGAGGATAAAATGGAGAGGAGGAGAAGGATTATGTAAGCCGCCTTGGCTTCCTTGCAGGCAAAATAAATAAATAAATAAATGGTTTCCAGTTCCTTATTTGTTGGAAACCAACCATGTTGTTCATAAATAGAAGGAGCCAAAGGGTTTAGGAAGCAGAGTAGATTGTTATTTCTGAGAAGTCTGAGAATTGGAAAAACATCCACTATATTAAACTGTTGTTTTTTAAGAGGCTTCCAACTTCGTTTTTGTACAGTATTTCTTATGCCCGTGTCAAGGTGTAGTGAACAGCATATAGCACTTCGTTATTACCTGCATGCTTTTAGGACCAGGGTCTCCAATGAGCCCACAGATACCTACCTAAGATGGCTGCAAAGTGAAGCAGATGATTCGCAACAACCAGCCATCTTCCTTTCCATTCCTCAGAATGCCTCTGAGCCCCACATGGCCCAGAGCACTTGAAATGTGAGTTTTGTGACTGGCTGTGCCATTTTGTGAATGGACCCCCCACCCCACCCCACCCCACCCCACCCCACCCCAGCTATTTTGTGATAGTATCCGTGACACAAATATTACACATGCCCACCAACCCCAGAAGGTTGGGTACTCCTGTTTTAGGCCATATACAAAACACCCTACATCAGTGTTCTCCAACCTGGGGTCCCCAGATGTTTTTGGCCTACAACTCCCAGCATGCCCCAGCACCCTGGCATAAACACCTGTGAAGGATGAAGAAAAGCTGTGAAAGGTTTTATATGTACTCCCATATATAGTACTAATAAATAGCCCAAATAAATACACTCATTTCATAGGAAGATTCTGAACTGGTTGAGATTCTGCATTTGAATTCAAAAATTTTAGCAAGGAAGTAGTGGCTGAAAGAAAAGATTATAGGAGTATAGTAAGTAAAGAATATTACTGGTGTCCCTGAGGGAGGGAAAGACTATAATTACTTTACCTTTGTGAAAAAAAATCTGGATTATCCCCAGAATTCACACGCTCCAACTGCCACCCAATCAGGTCATTTGGGATTATATATGGTTAGGAGAGAAAAGTGCAGCTCACGCCTTCAGTTACATGGGTTACAAAAACACGAGAAATATGTTCCAGTTCTAAGCTTGGAACCAACAGCTCTGGGTTTAAGGCTGCAATCCTACACAAACTTACCTAAGAGCAAGTCTCACTAAACCCAAGTGCAAATTACTTCCAAATAAGGATCAGGCTGCACAAGCCACTACAGGGAACCACTTATTATTTAGGGACTAATGTGACATATGAGCCGATTCACATGTTACATTTTGTAGGGATATACTTTAAGCATACCCCACAAATAAGATGCGCAAATGAGGCACTGGCCTGGTTCTCACCAAACTGTTAAACCTGTGTCTGGGCTACACCTCTTCAAACAAGTGGAGGCTCACTGAGATTAACTGATCCTCCAAACAAATCTATTCCCTCCACTCAGTAAAATAGCATGTCAGGAAGAAGGATTCTTGCCTAGCCTTCCTCCCAACACACTAGTTTTCAGATGTAGGGAATACTTTATGGAGGAAGTCTCCACCTGAAGTGGTAAGTCTCAAGCAAGTCTCCACCTGAAGTGGTACAACCCAGACACAGGCTTACCATTTCCATGGGAACTGGAAGTGGTAAACATACATTTAGGAACACCTGTTTCATCGCAGGTATACTTATCAAAGAATAAAAGATTGGTTATAACTTGCCATCCAGCATACATACACTTAGTAGCAATCCTAGGTTTGCTGCCACATCATGCATGGTACAGCTCTCAGCAGGTGCCTTTTCCCTCAGCCTGAAATCCCCCAGCTGCAAACTGGCAATAGTGTACATATTGTTTGCAGGTGTGTTCCTGACCAACAAGACAATACCTTATGTAAAGTGAAAGTCCTTTGATAATAATAATAATGATCATAATGAGGACAATGATAAGTTTCCCATATTGGCATGTACTTTAGGCATTACAGATTGATTGCACTTTTCAACCACCCAATAACCCAGGCTCTTTGGGTAGTGAACGAACAGCATTTATATCGCCCAGGGTGGCCGGTTAATAAATGTAATAAATAAATAAATAAATAAATAGCACAATATATTACGGAGCAAGAACAAGGAAACAGGTCTCTACCCCAAAAAGCTTAAGATCTAAAATTTGACACAGGAGAAGCAACAGAAAGACAGAGGAAGGAGGAGAGGAACTAAAAGGAAAAGGATGTATTCAGTTCAGCTATATACTGTAGTTAAATCCTTATCATCCCTTACTGAAACGAAGTACCCGTACCGAAGACTCTTACGGTGGGTTCTGGAGGGAGGGAGACAGACAGCACGTGGCAGGTATTGCTCTGGTAGGAAAGTCCCCCCCCCCCTGTATTTTATTGGATTGTACATCGCTCAGAGTGGCCGGATGTCTGACCAGATGGGCGATCCATTAATAATAATAATAATAATAATAATAACTAATAATAATCAGCAGCAGCTAGAGGGGGAGGCCGTGCGATTTCACAGGCAGGAGCCGAGCAGAAAACGAGGGCAGCGCTGGGCTTCTCCCGGCCGAAGAATCGGCCCATACTTTTGAAAGCCTGTAAGTAACTACGCAGGCGCATCCCTCGCGCCCGTTTTATGGGGCGAGGGGAGGCGACACCTGTGGGTGGGAACCCTGCGCGTGGCACAGCTTTCCAGAGCAGTGTTCTCCCACCTTGGGTCCCCAGATGTTTTTGGCCTACAACTCCCAGCATGCCCCAGCCAGCGTACGCTGGCTGGGGCATGCTGGGCGTTGTAGGCCAAAAACATCTGGGGACCCAAGGTGGGAGAACACTGCTCCAGAGGACCCTCCTCAAGCAGGGTGGGGGCGGAAGTGGCGGGACGGGGGAGGCAAAACTCTCACAAGGAGGGAGGGGTCTCTCTCCCAGGGTGGGGGCCTGGGCGGCTCTCTCCTCACCTGGTGCCGCCATCGGAAGAGGCTGGGCGTGTCGATATTGGGGTGAGTCTCGTCCTCATCGTCGGACACCTCAATGTGGTCCCAGACGCTGTAATCCACCATGGCGCCGCTACCGCCTCACAAGCTTACTGGCGCCGCCTCCAACTCGCTCCCTCTCACATATCCGGTTCCTCTCCGACGTCACTTCCATGATCACCTTCTTCTCATTCTTCCCCCCCACCCCCTCAATGCTACCGGTAGACTTGCCTTTCTTATTCCTACGACGCTGCCCGAGAGAGATACGCGAAAGTCAAGAGTGCTCCAGAACCGTCACTTCCGGCTCCGCTCACACTTCCTAGATCAGTGGTTCTCAACCTTTTTTTGCCCCCTCTTCACCATATGTCAGAATGTCATCCCCCCCCCCTTTCCAAGATTGCCTGACTTAATCTGTCCCATACAATAAAGAGTGATGCTCTGTAGATTATGGACAATCTGTAGAATTGTAATTTGTAGAAAGATCAGTATGTCAGGCCTGGTTATTACTTGGATGGGAGACCCCCCCTCCTCTAGTTTCCTGCATTGAGCAGGGGGTTGGACTCGATGGCCTTGTAGGCTCCTTCCATCTATGTAATTTCAACAGTTTGAGTCTGTGGTCCCAATTCCCGCACTGAAACCCGAATATCCCCCCCCGGGGGGGGATTTCCCCCCTGGTTGAGAACCCCTGTCCTAGATGGAATCTTCCACGCTGGCGGTGAGAGTAGCGGACGTACAGTGTACACATTTAAATCGTACGGAGCAGCGCACAGGTTCCCTTTCGTTGCAGTGCTTTCAAAGAATCTAACACCCCACGTGCCCGCCCCGTCCCGTCCCGCCCAGCAAAAAAGGAAGATTCTTTTGTGCGCCTGGAGATCCTACTCTCTAAGTGGCTGTTGGAACAGAACTGTGGAATTTTAATTTTTTTTTAAAGGAAAAGGTAGTTAGGACGCAATCTTACGCGCGTTTAGACCGGGAAAAGTCCTACAACTCCCAGCATGCCCCAGCTGTAGGACTTTTTTCTGTCTAAACGTGATAGGAATTGCGCCCTCAGTTGGTGAGCATGGGAAGGGAACGAACAAACAAGGAAGCAATTAAAAGCTGCATTTATTGCATGCGTTTAATTTACTTTGTTTACAAATAAGAGTGATTAAGAATAAGTATTTAGAAAACTCAGCGCATTTTTTTGGAAACATACCCTGCCTTGCAACGTTGCACATTGCCTCGGTAACCTTGATCTGTGTATTCCCGGAAAAAGTATAGAATAATTACGTGCCTTGCTCACTTCCCTATATGGAGGAAGGGATCTTTGGGGCAGAGAGGGATGCTTCCAGGAGGGCCAGCTATTTTTTCTTCGGAAACGTATTGTACGAAACTGGTCGTGACACTTTGTTTCTCTCTTTTTTAAAAAATTCATAGAATGCTTAATCTCACAAAATGGAACTGATTGTACTTATTACATTCATATCCTGCGTTTTTTCCTCTTGCAAGGAACCCAAGGCAGTTTACATGGCCCTCCTCCTCCTCTCCATTTTATCCTCACAACAACCGTGTGAGGTAGGTTAGGCTGAGAGTCAGTGACTGGCCCAAAGTCACTCAGTGAACTTCATGGCTGAGCGGGGACTAGAACCCAGGATCTCCCAAGTCCTAGTCCAATACTCTAATGCAGTGTTCTCCACCCTTGGGCCCCCAGATGTTTTTGGCCTACAACTCCCAGCATGTCCCGTAGGCCAAAAACATCTGGGGACCCAAGGTTGGAGAACACTGCTCTAATGACTAATCACTATACCACGGTGGCTCTCATTGCTGATTCTCTTCAACTCAAAACACAATCTTGGTGTATGTTTACATGTGATGGTGGCAATGAAGAAGGAAAGCAGTGTACTAATGTTTTTTGTGTTTGTGTGAGCAATAATTTACATATATGTACACTAATCAAAACGGGTCTGCGTCTTTCTCCAATAATGTCTAGACCAGAGATCTAGGAAAGGGGTCTGAAATCTGAAGAATTCTAGCATGTATGCATGCACGCACACTACCAGTTTATAAAAAGACTCCATAACATCTCCAGACAAAGACAAAAGAAGGATAGTATTTTACCAGGGAAAAGTGCATATTTTTATTAGAAGATCAACAATTTCACATTTGCGTTTTCTACGAATTCTCAGATGGGATGGATAGCATCTGGACCCAGTGATTTGCTTTTATTTATTTATTTATTTATTTGCATTTATTTATCGCCCATCTGGCCGGCAAACCGGCCACCCTGGGCGATGTACATAAAATAAAAACAGAATAAAATACATTAAAACAGTATAAAATTTTAAAATCTTAGCCCACCCCATATTCCCTGCCTGAACAACCAAGTTTTTAGCAATCTAACTTGTTCGGGTTTCCCCAGCGTCAATCATAAACACCCTCTAACCCCAAGAATTTAAGGATTACAAAATTTTTGGTTTTTATTTTATTTTTGCCTATTTACTTTGGCCTCAAGAACTTCAACAACAACAAAATATTTGTCAATGAGGTCTAGAACTTCATCTCTTCCCACAACTATTTGCTTCAGTTCTTCAGCCTTCCTTCCTGAAAATATCAGTTCAAGCATGGATATCTGCCCTATGTCTTCTGCAGTGACGACAGATGCAAAGTATTCATTCAGCTTTTCTACAACCTCCTAATCCTTTTTTTTTTTTAGTCCTCCTTTGAATCCATTGTTGCCCAACTGCCCCCCTATCTGTTTTCCTGCTTCTGATGAATTTAAGGAATTATTTATTGTTGGTCTTAACATTATTAGTGACATGGTCCTCAAAATCCTTGTTGTTGTTGTTTTGTTTGTTGTTTTGTTATGCACATACTTGGCCAGAAAATGAAAAGGGGGATGTTGAACATATCTGTAAGGTGCGTATTTGATAGCTGCCTGTTGTCAAAACTGAAGCAGAGGTTTTACATGAGGAGGCAATGGCTCACTGAAACTGTACTGGAATATGCCTTGGCATCACAGATAGTGTGTGCTTTTAAAAGTCTGGATAACAGGTAAAATTTGAATAGATGCATCATTTCCAACTGAGTGATGTCATGTATTTCTGGCTGCTATGAAGCTTTTTAAAGATACACAAGTCCTGCCAAAAATGTAAATCCTATGTAGTTTATTTTCCATGGAGAGTGTGTGGTAAAGCACTACCAAGAAAAAGTGAGCCTGCAGCTCCTGTGTCTTTAAAATCTAGTTGACATGTAGACATTTAAGAGATGACGCTGGAGCTTCTAATTACTGCAACTTTATCTACTGGATTTCTGCCAACCAGGAGGCTTTTAAAGGCTCAGCAGTCCTGTCAGGAAAAAAAAAAAGCATAATCCTTCTGTAACACCCACACACCATATACTTTTGAATAGATGACATGATTATTTCATGGCTGAAGCTCTCTGGGCAATTCACAACAATTCATGAAACACAGTGCACAAATACACTATAGCATTAAAACATTTTTTTTAATATACAAATTTTTCAAAACCATGTAACATCTAGAACCACTTTAGTATAACTAGACCCGTTAGAAGCAGCTGGCATAAATGCCCCATCATGCCAATAAATACCCCTTAAATGGCATCAAATGCCTGGGGAAGAGGGCAGTCTTAACCTGATGCCGAAAAGATGACAGAGCTGGTACCAGGCGGGCTTCAGTGGGGAGATCGTTCTATCAATGGGGGACCGCCATTGAAAAGGCCCTCTGTCTCGTTGCCACCCTCCGAGCCTCCCTCGGGGCTGGCAAGGAAGGCCTCAGATGTTGACTGTAGTGTCTGGGTAGTGGGTAGACTCAGGTTGAAAGAGTTAGGTATGCCTAACTCTACATAGGAACAGACCGGTATGTGTGTTCAGGGTTGCAATCATAGCTAGTTTTCACTAGCACTCCTACCGCAAGCTCATGTCAGCTTGTATCCAGTCTGAACTGAGACCCACAGAACAGCAAGACAGCTCTTGGCTACTGACTGTTCTACAGTGCTCCTGGCTATATTAAATTAAAATGGTAACACTACCTTCTGTTCCACATTATTAGGGTGGGTCATCACATACCATTTATACCCATAATAACACGGCATGCTTGGTTGCTATTATTCCCACGTTATGTAAAGGGACTGCATAGTGAATTGACCACGGCCAGCTGGTGAGTTCAGTGTTGAGGTGAAATTTGAACCCAGCTCTCTGGAACACTGTCTTGGGATGGAGAAGTGGGGGCAGCAGTCTATAGATTAGATAGTGGTTTGCAGGTTGGCCAGTGTCTGCAGGGGGCAAAAGCCTCTCACATAAGCACTTGCTGTTCTCTGCATTTTAGAGTCATTCGAGGTGCAATGCATGTCTAGACAGAAAAAAAGTCCTACAACTTCCAGCATTCCCCAGCCAGCAACGAGCTGCTGGCTGGGGAATGCTGGGAGTTGCAGGACTTCCCCCCCTGTCTAAACATGCATAGGATTGTATCTTAGGATAGTGTTCTCCAACCTTGGGTCCCCAGATGTTTTTGGCCTACAACTCCCAGCATGCCCCAGCCAGCGTAGCATAGCTGGCTGAGGCATGCTGGGAGTTGTAGGCCAAAAACATCTGGGGACCCAAGGTTGGAGAACACTGTCTTAGGAAGCTTAAGTGTATGTCAATTTTATGGCAGTTGAACAGCTGTACAAAAATAGTGTGGTTAAGTCTGTAGCCACTGGGGGTCCCTCTACCACAAAAATACAATATATAGCCATTCTACAATGGCCCACAAACCCATACCCCTAATAACCCTATGGCAAAGAACTGGGGAATCATAGAATCTGCACACACAACCTACTCCCAACTCCATGCTTATTCAGAAGCTAGTCCCACTGAACTGAGTGGCGCTTATTCGTACTCTGGATTTCAGTCTTAGCCTGTAATCCTATACCAAATGTCACCTCCAACTCTTTGAAAGATTTCATCAACGTTGCCTCCGGAAAATCCTGCGAATTACTTGGGAAGATAGGCGAACAAATGTCAGAGTATTGGGAGAAGCAAAGACTACTAGCATTGAAACAATGATCCTTCAACGCCAACTTCAGTGGACCGGTCATGTTGTTCGAATGCCTGACTGCCGTCTCCCAAAGCAGTTACTTTATTCCCAACTCAAGGACGGAAAGCGGAATATTGGTGGTCAATATAAGAGGTTTAAAGATGTTCTTAAGGCTAATCTAAAAAAATGCAATATAAACATCAAAAACTGGGAAGCTCTGGCCCATGAACGATCTAGCTGGAGGTTGGCCTTTCACAAAGGTTCTATGGACTTTGAAGAAGCCCGAGTGCAAGGTGAAAGGGAGAAACGCGCTAAGCGAAAAGCACGTCAAATGAATCCTTTACAGGACCATCTTCCATCTGGTAACCTGTGTCCTCACTGTGGGAAGCTGTGTGGATCTAGAATTGGCCTCCACAGTCATTTACGGACCCATCGCTAGAGTCTACACAATTTTCTTTAGAATTTTCCTCCTTTTAAAATCTCCTTTTTGTAATTTTTATCCTGGAAGACAATCTTACTCGGTCACGAGTGATCGCCTGACTGACTGATACCCAGTAAACCTCCCAGAAAACTCTGTGGCACTTACTTTTGAGGAGACATGTATAGGATTATGCTGTTAAACCTACTACTTTTTCAAAGAGATACACGACTGCTTGCAAAGGTGCTTTGAGAACATAAAAAGAACCATGCTGGATTAGACTAATTCTGTTCACACAGTGGCCAATCAGCTTTTTATTATTTATTTATTTATTATATTTATACCCCGCCTTTTTTCCTCTTGCAAGGAACCCAAGGCGGCTTACATAATCCTCCTCCTCTCCATTTTATCCTCACGACAACCCTGTGAGGTAGGTTAGGCTGAGGGTCAGTGACTGGCCCAAAGTCACCCAGTGAGTTTCATGGCTGAGCAGGGACTAGAACCTGTATCTCCCGAGTCCCAGTCCAACACTCTCACCACTACGCCACACTGGCTCTCTCACCCAGCTTCCTGTGGGAAAATCACCAGTAGGGCATGAGTGCAATAGCACCCTCCTGCTCATGTTCCCCAGCAACCAGAGTACATAGGCATACCGCCTCTGATACTGGAGGTAGCATGTAGCCATCAGGACTAGTAGCCATTGATAGCCTTCTCCTCCATGAATTTATCCAATCCCCTTTTAAAAACATCCAACCTGGTGGCTTTGTTTTACTGCTCTGGAGAAAGTGATCTGAAGGCTGTCTGTACAGATCAACTTGATCCTGTAAGAGTGGCCCCAGGCAAAGGTTTTGCAAATCAGGCAGTCCACAGTTTTTGATGAAGCTCGTGCGTGTCAGCGTAAGCAGCAGAGTGCGTGTGCGTGGGGAGATTTAAGATCCTGTCTCTGTGTGCTAGCCGAACTCAGACATTTCCCACACAGATCTTCCAGACCTCCCCCCTTTCTGCAGCGTGCTTTGTAATCTGACCTGCTTCTAGCTTCTCCGTTTGCAGATTAATTCATGGAGTCAGGAAACACTCTGTAACACCACAGGTCTAATTCTACCTGTTTATTCACTTAGCAAGTAAAGTTCTACAGAGTATACATTTCCTAGTTACAGTCCATATGCAGAGTGCAAGTGCATAGCAAGCATTACATCCAGTGGAGTAAGTTGAGCTTCACTCCACCTCAGCAAAGGCGTTACATTGTTGCAGTAACAAAAGCCCAGCAAGAAGAACAAAGAAGAGAGAAAGCAGTCCTGCCTCTCTCTAAGATGGCTTCAGACAGAAAAACAAGTTAGCACGTCATCAGAACATACAAACCATGTGACTAGCTCATACAGTTCTCACAGTCCAGAAACCACAGTTTCTAGTAAGACATAATAAACCTGTTTACCTCGCCACTCTGTCCCTACCATGTGTAAACAATGTGCTGCAGCTGGTAATGTGATACATATCACAACAGTTTTAATCTTAAGAATTCTGCTTAACACAGTGAGAACTGCTAAATGTGTTTCAACTTCCATCTTTGTCCGCTGCTGCATAGCATATTCACAAAGGAATATTGAGCAGGGGGTTGGACTCGGTGGCCTTGTAGGCCCCTTCCAACTCTACTTTTCTATGATTCAGAGCTTCTTTACCCACAAAGCAAAATAATTTTAAAAAATGTTGCTGTTCCCATATAGTGTTAACGCACTAATAAAGTTTTTCAGAATTTACTCTGTTCAGAAGATTTATTTATACTTTGTTTAACCCCAAAGCGTTAACACTTTAAAGCTTCGTGTAAGTAATAACAAAGCAGCCAGCTATGCATTATGAATATTCTCTGTGGACAATAAATTGAAGTCTTGCATGCTGTAAAATAGCTGCTGCTGAAGATGGAAGTCAAAACACATCTGGCAGTTAATGCCAAGTTCCAAGACACCATCCCTTACAAAAGCTGTGGGATACAGGCCTGTGGGCTCACGCTGGCTCAGCTTGTCTGAGCGTGGAAAGCTAAGCAGGGTCAGGCCTGGTCATTACTTGGATGGGAGACCCATCCTCTAGTTTCCTGCATTGAGCAGGGGGCTGGACTCCATGGACTTTGAAGAAGCCCGAGTGCAAGGTGAAAGGGAGAAACGTGCTAGGCGAAAAGCACGTCAAATGAATCCTTTACAGGACCATCTTCTATCTGGTAACCTGTGTCCTCACTGTGGGAAGCTGTGTGGATCTAAAATTGGCCTCCACAGTCACTTACGGACCCATCGCTAGAGTCTACACAATCTTCTTTAGAATTTCCTCCTTTTATCCCGGAAGACAATCTTACTCGGTCACGAGTGATCGCCTGATGATGATGATGATGATGGACTCCATGGCCTTAGAGGCCCCTTCCAACTCTATTATGAAATCTATGAAAGAGGCTCTGGACACTCATGGTGATAGCTGGAAAATGTGGGGGAGCAACCTGGCCTTCCCCTAAAGATGCTCTACTACATTAGAACAGTAAAGACAAATTATTTTGTCCCCAGATGCAGAGGTGGTGTTATGGAGCAGCCCACCAGGACTGGAGCCCTGAGTCTTTCGTTTGGAGCCCCGAATCTCTGGGAGGCCCTGTGCCCCACCACCCTACTGTCCATGGGCACTTGCTGAAATAAAGGCACAGGGCCCCCGATGATCTCTGTTGCATCTGATCCCCCTGAATTAGCTGGCTTTTTGCCTGTCTGTTCTTCACCTCCTGCTGCCGCCCCGCCCCCCAATCTTTCTGCCTGAGCTTTTTCCCCGGAATCAAATGCCCTCCTCTCCCTTGTCCATACATCGCTATTTACAAATAGGGGTGTCCTTAGGAGACAGGGTTCTTTCAAGACACACACTCACACATTAGAGCAGTGTTCTCCAACCTTGTAGGCCAAAAACATCTGGGGACCCAAGGTTGGAGAACACTGCATTAGAGCATATGTAAATTAGCATATGAACATTTGTGCATATATATTTTTTGTCCTGTGGGCCTGAGCCCCAGACCTTTTCAGTACCTAGCACCACCTCTGCCCAAGTGCAAAGGAAGAGAGGGCTTGTGTATCTTTAACAGTAGCACAGAAAAGATAATTTTAGCAAGTACAGTGTGGGGAAGGTGTAATGTAGGCCAGAATTCTGACCTTCGCATTACAGGTGGAGGTGCTGAGGCTGCAAGAATAGTGCCTTGCTAAGATCAACTAGTGAGTTTGTGGCTGAAGGGAGATTTGAATTAAGGACTTACCAGCTTTTATACTCATGTTCCTATCTGAACTTAAACTCCGTGTATCTACCAGAGCCAGGGGCTGCGTGGAGCTTGAGGCGAACACACACTGGGATTTTCTATATATGTTGACAAGTGGTATTGTATCCGAATAACAACTCTGAATCTGCAACCTCAGATAAATTATACCCAAAAAAATTTCAGCGGGAGAACTGTCACTCAGACACATAACTTACGGTAACATTTTCTGAAAAGGAAGGGACAACTCCAAAAAACAACTACTTTGGGGAAGCAAAGAGATAGAAAAAACCATTATTAGGGCAGCAAGGATTTTGCTATGCACATGAAATGCAAGGATACTGTGAGTGAAAGCCAGGGAAGTGGGAAATGTTTGGAGGGAGCATCCACTACCTTTTGCTACGCCTTGGAGTCATTCCTGTGAGAAAGGGGATATTCAGAGCCATGCATGGAAGATCGCTTTTCCACAGTAAAGCTACGGCATTTTCTGCCAAAGAAAAAATCCCAGTTCCTGCCAAAGCGATACACACCTGAGGGTATTTGGATTGATTTCAGGGCCTGCACTAAGAGCAAGGTTTTAAGCTCAGGCTGCCTGTCATCTTTGCCTAACTGCTTTTGCTCTTGGAACATACCATAAGACCAAAACAATGTCTATCAAATCTGTCACTTAAAAAAAAGAAAGAAAGAAACCCTGGAATAAGGAGGGCTAGTCCATCACCCTCAGCAGTCAGGCTGTCAAAGCAGCATTGGCGAACTGTGCTCGGAAGAAACAGACCTGTTATGTAGGAGGTTTTGCAGCCATGCCTTGCATAACGAACAGACTCATTTGCCTAGTCAAACCCAGTTTGTTCATTAGATCCATAGCAACTACTGCAGATAGTATTTTACTCTCTTAACAACAATTAAACTGGGTGGGTGGAATATGCCTTCTCAAGTTGCTTTTTTATCATTTCAATTTTTTGTGGGAACTTTTCTAGTTTTCCCTCATAATCGAGATGCTGCGTATGAAGCAGTCTGATGCCGAAAACATCTCCTTTCTGTCTCTGCTGAAGACAAGGCTTGGCCTTTTGACAGAACATCCATCTTGTATTTATTTAATAAATGGCTGAATGCAGTGAAAAACAAGACTGCCACAGAAAGATTTAAGACCATGGGTAGGGGTAAGAAGGGTTGTGTCTTGTATCTGATAGTTTAATTGAATACAGCAGGCACTTGGGAGGTGGCTTTAAATGAAACAGAAAGAGATATAAAATTATGACTGAAAAAACTCGCCATATATATTTGTTTCATTCACATCCTAAAATGGCATGCCAGTATTTGAAAACCCAAGAGAGGGAAAGAAAGGTTCCCTTACCCAGGCGTTTCCACTACTTGACCCATGCCGAAAATTAATTAATTGTATCCAATGTCTGTATCATCTTTTCCCAAGGCAGATTACAAAATACTAAGTCACAATGAAGCCAATACAAATCACAAACAGTGCAATTCTATACACATCTATTCTGAAATAAATCCTACTGAGTTCAGTGGTTCATTTGGGCCACAATAGCGCATAAACAACATTAATTGACAACGCACTACAACTGTGGGAACTGCCTCCTGTAAATATTAAACAATGTGTGCTTTGGGACCCTCTATTAGGTCATGTCTTGGATTAAGGTGGCACCACTACTGGTTGTTGTGGGGATTATGTTTAGGGGGTTGTTGTGTAGTGTGAAGAAAAGAGCCTTTGGGGGTTCCTACACACACACACACACACACACACTCATGTGTGAACCGGCTGGGGTGGGTTGTGCATAGTTCCTATGGATGGCGCCTGGAAGTCCGGAAAAGCCGGTCTAGTCAGTGACCTGGCTTTTAGATGTAAATGTCATGAGTCTCCCTCCCCTGCCTGGCCAGGTGAAGTATATCATGATTGGCTGAGAAGCAGCAAAGCTACAGGAAGGAGGAGGGGAGGGGGGAAAAGGTATATTTCCAAAGTGTAGCCTTTGTGTCTTTGTCTTTGTCTTTTGGTTCGTCGCGTGGTTGCTGGCTGTGGAGTAATGGCAGCAACCAAGCAGAGGCCCGAGCCTTCGGGAGGCCTCAGGAACCGACCCCAGGTAGCTCCTGGTGAAATTAGCTGAATGAGGGCTCTGGTAAAGGCAATCCCTGTGGAGGGCTACCCATCTCGGACCTTCGGGTAGGTGGAGTAGTTCCCCCCGGGTGGCAGGGCTGTGCTGGATCCAACCCTGGAAGAGGACTGACCCCCAGGTAACAGAGTTGTGTGCCTGGGAGATAGAATCAGGTTTTGTTATTTTGTAGCTCTATTTCTGTGTACCAAAGTGTCTCTCTCTCTCTAATTTTGTGTGCTTCCCTCATTTCCCACCTTTTGTTGTAAAATGGTACCAGAATAAACCTTTCTTGGTTTTACCCCACATGGGTTTTGTAGTTGCTCTGTGGCTTCAGTATCTAAATCCAGGTTACAGAATTAAAGGGGAGTCCCTGAACAGAGATTCAACTAGGATTGCAGACAGCTGAGGCTGGCAATCTGGTACCTTGAGATCTCTGGGGGTCTTGGTTCCTTTGGGGTAGGAAAGGGTGGGGTGGTGGTGGGTCAGCCAGCCCCCCCTTCCTCCACATGTAGAGTAGGACAGAGAGAGAGAGAGAGAGAGAGAGAGAGAGAGACTGAGGAAAAAATAGACAGGAGGGAGGAGAAAAAAAGCAAAAAAAACAGAGGAAGAGAGGCGTGTACAATTATGGGTCCCATGTTGGTACCAAAGGTGGGTCCTTGCTCAGAAAAAAGATGAAGACCACCAGTATAGACTACAAAATGCCTGTTGTCACGAATCACGATGGATGAGGGCAGGGGTAGGCAACCTGATGCCCTCCAGAGGTTTTGGACTTCGACCCCCATCAGCCCAAGCCATCATGGCCAATAGTCAGGAATCCTGGGACTTGTAGTCCAAAACATCTGGAGAGCAGCAGGTTGGGGAAGGCTGGACTAGGAAGGTCCTTGTTGGAGATAGCAGTTGTAGCAGTGTTCTCCAACCTTGGGTCCCCAGATGTTTTTGGCCTACAACTCCCAGCATGCCCCAGCCAGCTATGCTGGCTGGGGCATGCTGGGAGTTGTAGGCCAAAAACATCTGGGGACCCAAGGTTGGAGAACACTGAGTTGTACTTTGCAGGAGGCTGGAGACTCAATGGAGGCTGGGCCAAATTCCGGGGGGGGGCGCCCTTAGAGACCCCAGTTTTGGGGTGGAGGTTTTGCCTATTCCCCTCCAACAGTCCATGTGATTGTGTCCATTTACACAGGGTGCTTCCAGACCGGCAGCTCCGTTCATTGCTCTCCTTCTGCAAACTACATGTAGAAATGCAATTGACTTTTCACATTTCAAGGAGTATAACGTAGCTGTGTGAGTGGGGAAGGCACAATAAACCTCAGTGCACCTTTTTTCCCCTATCAGTTTTTAAAATCTTTTTTAAAATGTGTGCTTAAGCACTTCTTAAAATGTCATTGCTATTGTGAAATTACTGGACATTATCCTTCCAATGCTTAGCAGAAGAAGAAGAAGAAGAAGAAGAAGAAGAAGAAGAAGAAGAAGAAGAAGAAGAAGAAATAAAAATTGGGGAGGGACACAGCGATAAAGTGATAACAAATATATTTTGCTGCCTGAGGAAGAGCAGGAAATGATTATTCTCTGCCCCAAGTCAAAATGTCTAGTACCCAAGGCCAGTCATGCTTATTTATTTTATTAATTAAACAAATTTACATGCCACTTTATAGAAGGATACCAAAGCAGTGAGCCGCATAACTTCACAGTATAAAATAAAAAAATAAACATCACATGATCAGCAAAAAGGTCAAAAGGCTGGGTTACTCCTCAGGGAAAGCCTGTGTTGAAAAGATACGCTTTTAAGGAATCACTTAAAATTAAAAACTGTAGGCACTTGCCTAATACCCACAGGGAGTGAATTCCATAGGGCATGTGCTGCAACAGTCAAAGTTCTGTTTTTGGTGGTCATAAGGTGAACCTTGGGGTCGTGTGGCAGCATTAAAAGTGCCTTTTCAGAGGGTCACAGTGACCAGGCAGGGACAGAAGGGGTAAGGGCGTCCCCTTGGCATCATGGTTTCTCTGGGGAGATGGAGCTCCAGCTCAGTGTTCTCCAACCTTGGGTCCCCAGTTGTTTTTGGCCTACAACTCCCAGCACGCCCCAGCCAGCATAGCTGAACACTGGAGCTGAACACTGGAGCTGAACACTGCTCCAGCTGACACTTCATCGAAGGCTGCTCCACCTGCACTGTGTCCTCTCCAAGGGGGTGGGGGAAGTGCTATGTGGGCAAAGTCACCCAAACCGAACAGGCAGCTGGGTCACTCCAGTTGTCACCTTGACTGGAGTTGCTTTGCCACTTCACCCGCACCACATCTTCCCTGATGGGGAAAAGTGTGGGTTAGGTTGTGCTGACCCATGCGCAGGGTGAGCACTGAGCACATCGCACCCCCCCTCCAATTGGGAGGGGGAACAGTGCATTAAGTAAGGGGGAATCTCCCTTTTATCTCCAGTCATTGATCAGAGATAACAGGGGGATTCCCCACCCCATTCCCTCAGGACCTCCGTAGGTTCCAGGGGGCAGGGCTTGGGGAGCGGGTTGATGAAGAACCTCCACCAGCCAAATTAGGCCCACGGGCAAGAAATTCCCCATCCCGACTTTAGAGGCATAGGTGAAGTGGAATTCTCTCTGATCACGTTTGCAAAAAGTAACACTTGCTTCTATTTATTGGGCCACACAATGCTGTTATCAGAACCACAATGTACTGGAGAGGGTTCAGACCGAAAGATATATAGTAAAACTGGCAAATGCAATGGATGAGTGCTATTAGCGAAGCTGAAGCATGAGGTGAACTGTTTACAATCTCCAGTAGTTGGTGCTAGTTGTTTTTATTCTCCTCCTTTAAAAGGGGGGTGGGTATATAATATAATTTTAATAATAATAATAATAATAATAATAATAATAATAATAATAATAATAATAATAAATTTTATTTCTTACCCGCCTCTCCGTCTAGATCGAGGCGGGGAACAGCAAAAATATAAAATACATAAACTAAACAAAACACAATACATACTATTAAAACATCTTAAAACATCTTAAAACATCATTAAAACATCTTAAAATATCTTTAAAACATCTTAAAGGCAACCTAAAAAATGTGGTGGTGGTGGTGGTGATGATGATGATGATGATGATGATGATGATGATAGTGAACTATAGGTGAAAAGGGACAGATTAAAAGATTGTGCTACTTTTCCATTGTTTCTTTTAAAATGTGATTATTTGTTTGTTTATTTATTGTGATCTGAGAAAAGACAGAAGCAGCATGGGAGAAATGCCAGAGGGTGATTTGATGAATGTAAAAAGTGAGTGAAGAAAGTGTGGCTACTTAAGGGTGAACACCTACTGTGGAAGAAGCATCCTTGAAGCTGGGACACTAATACCACAGATCCTAACCTTCTTGGTCTAAGAATCAGGTGATCCCGGGGAGCCGTTCCCATGCCGCTGCCTCTGGCATCAGCAGACAACATAACCGAGGACTTGCCAGGGCCCACTTGCTCACAGGTGGCCAGGCACTGACCCTACTCTTACTCCTTCCAGAACACCCTTCTCCCTTGAGACCACCCTTGGGGCCTTGAAAACTGCAGCCCAGTTACTTTGGTGAAGGGAGAGAGTCCCCTCACCCCTGCAGGGCCAAATGCATCAGCGAGTATCAGTCTTGGTTGTCATAGTGATGTTCTTACAAGACAGGGAGACTAGCAAGGCAATGGTGGGAGGCAGGGACCATGAGTAGCCTTGGATGTCAATGAAGTGCTCTTCAGGCAGCTCATCACTCATATTTTATAGAGGCCTACTCAGTCTTGCCTAAGGGCCCCTCAAATCTGGAGTTGGCACCACACCTCTATAGCTCCAAGATCTGCTATGCTCCATTAGAGCCTTTTCTACACAGGGCTGTTAAACTGCTGCATCTACTTCCGGTTTCCTCGCAGAATTGAGATCTGAGCACGATGCAAAGAGTGTTTCCTTTCCTGCTTTTGTGCTACATAACCTCTAGGTGGTGCCGTGGTATAGCACAAGAGTGCAAATACACAAGTGGGGGAAAAGCTGTTTCTTCCTCTTTCACAATTAAATACTGCATTTTCCCTGCTCTAAAAAAAAAAAAAAAAAAACTAGCTGAAAGTGCTCATTAGACACAGAGGCGAAACTGGAGGGTTGCAAGGTCATCTAAAGAACCTGTAAACAACAGTGGATAGGGAATTACGAGCACATGATAAATGTCTCGTGTATTACTTGGGCAGTTTATTGCTGATGAAGGTCATCAGGCTATCCCTCTGATTCTCCAGGCAGGAGCTCCTGCCTGCCTGATGCCTTCTCTGATCCAGGAACTTGCCCCCTCTCAACATGGAGGGGCTGCTCTTTGCCCCTGCTCAGATCAGGGCATCTGACAGCCAACACCACCAGGTTATTGCAGGTATGAATAGTAGAAGGGAGCTACCATACCTGAGACATCAGTGAGTTATACTTTTAAATTAATTGCCACAGGGAATGGGCTAGAGAGATGCATTCCTTTGGCTCTCTGCATGCTCTAGAAAGCCTCTGTAATGATGCTTAGTAATGGTTTAATTCATATTATTGATTGCTGGTTTGGGCAGCAAGCCTTTGATTAAAGACTCACTTTCTGCGAGGTGAGATTGGACTGTCTTGCTTTGACAACTTGATCAACTGCATTTCCCCCCCATTTGGGCTCACCCTCTTTTTCCTTAACAGTGAATGTTGAAAGCGGCCTTCTCAGAGTCTGCTGCCATTAAAGGCAAATGCACGGGGAGAACAATGGTGTCATTGTAAACATCTGTTTATTTGTAAATGAACAGGAATGATAGAGGAGCAGCAGAGAAAGCTCCAAACCAACAAACTGTCAAACTGGCTCATATCAAATGAGAGTTATCCTGTCTCAGCCCCGAGACTGATTCCATAATGAGCCCTCCGAGGATTATGTATTCATTACATTTCTATATCACCATGAAGTTATCTGGGTGGTTCACAAAATAAACCTTAAAACCATAACATACAAAAAAACACACACATAAAAACATAATATACAACCCTAAAAAGTTTAAAACAGAATAAAACCAAGGTAAAAGCCAGAAGTGATGCAAGTATTTTAAAAAATCACCAACACCGTTAAAAAACACACAACCCCCCCCCCAATAAAAAACTGAAGGATTAAAGACCTGGTAGAATAAGGTCTTAACCTGGTGTGACAAAGACTGCAATGCAGGCTCCAGGGGGGACTCTCTGCAGAGGGCATTCCACAACTGGGGTGCCACCACTGAAAAGGCCCTCTCCTTAGGAGCCACACACAGAATAACTTACCCTCAACACTGCATAACCGTCAGGCCCGGGGCGTAGTGGGTGACAAGCTGCCACAGACTCTGACATTGCCATTTCCGCTGCACTTTGCGGGAGTCCTCAGCACCCCTTTCTATAACTTCCTGACCTGAGGACTTAGCCCTCCTATCAACCTCCGACTCTGAGGATTACTCCCCTACAGCTTCTTCTCCTATCCCTTAGCCACACAGGAGCAGGAGACCACAGAAACAGCCGTGGGCCCTTTAAGAATTACAATCTGACCAACAAGGGTGGAGCTACTGGAAGACCAAGCCTAGAAAAGCTTTTTCACTGGGAGCTATCCACAGCCCTGCTTGCCGCTTGCCTGAACTCACGAAGACTGAGCCAGTAAAAAACTGCCTTGCCTTAGGCACTTCGGAAACTGCCTTTTCCCAGCGGTACCTGGAGATGCAGAGGACAGGGCCGGTGCTACCATTAGGCCAACTAGGCAGCTGCCTAGGGTACAGGGCTAAAGAGGGCGCCAGAAATGCCTTGGGGAAAAACAATACAGCGCTCTCAAGTGGGAAGGGGGGGGCGCTAAATATCTGATCTTGCCTAGCGCACCAAACTGCCTCAGTCCTGGCTGAGGATTGAACCTGGGACCTTCTGCATGCAAAGCAGGTGCTCTACCCACTGAGCCACAGCCCCTCCTCTTGACCTGGCCTGACTTACCATGAGCTGACTGACTTTAACCTGGTGTACTTGACTGGACTGGATTTTCAACTGACTGACTCAACCTGATCTACTTGACTCAACCTGATTTACTTCACCTGGCTCTGTAGAACAGTGTTCTCCAACCTTGGGCCCCCAGATGTTTTTGGCCTACAACTCCCAGCATGCCCCAGCCAGCTCCGCTATGCTGGCTGGGGCATGCTGGGAGTTGTAGGCCAAAAACATCTGGGGGCCCTAGGTTGGAGAACACTGATATAGAGTCTGCATTAGTTACTCAATGAGACAGGTAGTTCATATTCTACTTGAGTGTGGCATAGTGGTTAGAGTGCTGGACTGGGACTGGGGAGACCCGGGTTCTAGACCCCGCTTGGCCACGAAGCTCACTGGGCGACTTTGGGCCAGTCACTGACTCTCAGCCTAACCTACCTCACAGGGTTGTTGTGGGGATAAAGTGGAGAGGAGGAGTACCATGTAAGCCACCTTGGGTTCCTTGCAAGAGGAAAAAAGGCAGGATAGAAATGAAATGAAATCTATCTATATATATATAAAAGGTGTCCTGACTGACTGACTGACTCATCAATGCCCAGCTCAAACCATTTAATCTAGGAATGTGAAATTTTGAAGGGACATTGCTTTTATGACGTAGACCCCCACTAAGGAAGGATTTTGGGAAATTCCGTCCCCAAGTGGCTGAAAAAGGGGGGCAAAATCGCCGCACTCTCATGTCTGCAGTTCTGCAAATTGGCCTCACCTCATAATTGCTGCAGGAGCCAACTTGCTGCAGGAGCCAATAGCAGCAGTTATGCAAATAGACACTTAGAATGTTGTTTCATATGAATTCCTGCAAGGGCCAATAGGGCTGGGTATGCAAATCTCCCCTAGACCATTTAGAATGTTCTCTGAGGGGGGTGAAAAGGGAGGGAAACTTTTTACATGACTGGGTGAAAAGGGAGGGAAACTTTTTACATGACTGGGTGAAAAGGGAGGGAAACTTTTTACATGACTGACTGACTGTTGTGTGGGGGGGCATCGTCACATAGGCTCCATCACGTTTAGACGGATCTACCCCAAACTTGGCATGCTCACTCTTCATCACCTGTAGACTCTCAGGATTAACCTGATTTTTCTTTAGGAACAGATATTTCTGTCACAAAAGATTTCTGCTGCCAGCACCCAGCCTAAACGTTACACTTTCAGTCAGAGACAACTGCATCTTTTCCATACATCTTTCTTTTAAAAACAATTATACCAAATCCTAAAATCCGCACGAGCGCAGCCGCAGGAAACAACTAATAAATAAATAAATAAAGTATTCCCTGACCAGCCTAGAAGGAAGGGCTTTATAGGGCCTGGTGCCTTTTCATTGGTTTGGGAGGTCAGCTGACTAACATCAGGTGGTGGAGTCAGCTCATAGCACTGCAGCCTAGAGGGCACCTATGCCGTATATCCGGAGTGGGGAACATGTGGTCCTCTAGAGGTTGTTGGGCTGCAACTCCCATGAGCCCTAACCAGCATAGCCAGTGGTGAGGGGTGATGGGAGTTGCAGTCCAACAACCTCTGGAGGGCCACATGTTCCCCATCTCTGCCTTATATAGCCTGGTGTGGTGGAGGCCCAGGTCTGAGACTCCCCGCAGCTGCTTGCATCACCTTGATGCCCCAGAAATAGTCCAGGGCAGGGCTCTCCAACCTTGGGCCCCCAGATGTTACTGGACTACATACAGCTCCCAGAATCCCTTGCCATTAGCCATTTGTCCCTCTAAAGCAGAAGCGGGCAGAAGGTAGATGGGGATCTGCTGCTAGAACTCTTGGGTTTTTTTTTTGTCATAAATCAGCAAGGGCTTCTGATTCCCAGTCATTTAACAATGCTAATAATAAAAAAAGGCTTCAGTGTTCTCTCCAACCTTGGGTCCCCAGATGGTTTTGGCCTACAACCCCCAGCATGTCCCAGCCAGCGTAGCTGGCTGGGGCATGCTGGGAGTTGTAGGCCAAAACCATCTGGGGACCCAAGGTTGGAGAGAACACTGTTCTAGTACTTAAAAGAAATTCCTGGCTAGAGCATATACTCGGGGGCACCCTGTTCCTTAATTCTAAGTGTGTTCTGCCACTGTGAGTCACTCCTTTGCTAGGGATGCTTGAAGAATTTGATTTGTGTGACTTTTGATGTGAACTGACCCGAGGTGCACCTATTGAACTAATGTATGGATCAGAATGTACTTTCCCCTTCAGATTTCACACTTTGCTGAATTCTGTGATTTTCTTGGCTCCAAAAAGGTTTCAAAATGCATTTAAAAGCACTTCTTTTGAGGTAAAATACTTATTTTGAGGTAAAATACTTCAGGAATCTCATTTTGTGAGGAAACATGTTGAAAATTAACATGTTATATGAATGTGAATTTTCATGTGTGTGTTTTTTAAATTGCAGATTAATGCAGAAATAAGACAGAATTGACTTCTGAAAGTGTCATAGACTGGAAATACACTGACCTGTCCATCCCTGATTTTTGTACCTGGCTCAAGTTGATGGACCTCAGGGTTCTTCCCCCCCCCCATTAATTTTTTTTATTGTGAGTTTCAATAAATCAAAACAAACAAACAAAAAGAAATAAAATAAAATAAAGATAAAAGATAAAGTATTACAGTGTCCTTACATGAGATTTGACCTTAGGGTTCTAGTAAAAAAAAAAAAAAAAGTAGAACAAGTCAGAGGGGCCTCCTGGAACTGGACTTCCACTGATGGGTTGGGACTGACAGGGTTGTGCTACTTACAGTGCCACTATTTTCTTCTAGTTTGGGTTTATTTTTTAAAGAGAAGGAGAGGCAGAGGGAGTAGGGGTGGGGTGTTCACCAGAGGCAAAGGAAAGTTTTCTTTTATCTTTAGCAGAGATAATATTTTGAAGAAGAGAATATTTTGGAAAGTGCAACCTTTTCAATCCTTCATGACAAACTGCACCTGGGAAAAACAGATCTCTCTTGTATACAACTATTAAAAGCCCCCCCCCACCACCACCACCACCCTCCTTTGCATCTGAGAGAAAGGAGGAAGACTAGAATTGGGCGGAAGGAAGTACGGTAGGTCCCATTTTGCAGTTTACGAGATGCTGGGTCTGATGACCACTGCTCTAGAGGTCCACATCAGAGGCTGCAACAGACACAATTTGAGGCCGTGCAGTGGGTCCAGAGTACATGCTTGCAACTTTTTCAGAGGGGTGGAGCTTTGCTGGTAACAAGGCTCAATGACTTTCAATGGGACTCTGGCCTTTGTTGAAACATTTTTCACCCCTCTCCACGGGACTACAGTGTGGAGCTGTCCAAGGTGCTGTAAACCTTGCTGCTGGCTGTGGCTCCTACTATTTATTCTATTGTGAATGCTATTTGAAAGACAAGCCAGTGAACCTGGGAATGATCCCGCTCAGTGTAATAGCGCTGCCTGGAAACATGATGTGCTGGTATCATGAATCTAATCTGACTTTTTAGCTAATACCAAAGTTCTCCCCGCTCTGCCTGCCCAAACACACACACACACACACATCATCATCCATCAGGCGATCACTCGTGACCGAGTAAGATTGTCTTCCGGGATAAAAGGAGGAAATTCTAAAGAAGATTGTGTAGACTCTAGCGATGGGTCCGTAAGTGACTGTGGAGGCCAATTCTAGATCCACACAGCTTCCCACAGTGAGGACACAGGTTACCAGATAGAAGATGGTCCTGTAAAGGATTCATTTGACGTGCTTTTCGCTTAGCACGTTTCTCCCTTTCACCTTGCACTCGGGCTTCTTCAAAGTCCATGGAACCTTTGTGAAAGGCCAACCTCCATTTAGATCGTTCATGGGCCAGAGCTTCCCAGTTTTCGATGTTTATATTGCATTTTTTTAGATTAGCCTTATGAACATCTTTAAACCTCTTATATTGACCACCGATATTCCGCTTTCCATCCTTGAGTTGGGAGTAAAGTAACTGCTTTGGGAGACGGCAGTCAGGCATTCGAACAACATGACCGGTCCACTGAAGTTGGCGTTGAAGGATCATTTTTTCAATGCTAGTAGTCTTTGCTTCTTCCAGTACACTGACATTTGTTCGCCTATCTTCCCAAGTAATTTGCAGGATTTTCCGGAGGCAACGTTGATGAAACCTTTCAAGGAGGTGGAAGTGACGTTTATAGATAGTCCATGTTTCGCAGGCATACAATAAAGTTGGTAATACAATGGCTTCATAAACCAGTGTTTTGGTCTTCTTACAAATATCCCGATCCTCGAACACTCTATGTTTCATTCGAGAAAATGCGGCACTTGCGGAGCTCAGACGATGCTGGATTTCACTGTCGATGTTAGCTGTAACAGAAAGATAGCTGCCAAGATAGAGAAAATGATCGACATTTTCCAGTATTGTCCCGCCAAGCTGGATAGATGGCATCACCAAAGGATTGGCTTGCACTTGCTGATGAAGCACTTTGGTTTTTTTGATGTTAAGTGAGAGACCAAGTTTTTCGTATGCTTCTGCAAAAGCATTTAGGATAGTTTGGAGATCATCCTCTGAATGTGCGGAGACCACATTATCATCAGCATACTGAAGTTCCACAACGGAGGTTGTAATTACCTTACTTTTTGCTTTCAGCCTGCTGAGATTAAAAAGCTTTCCATCTGTTCGATATATAATTCCCACACCGGTGGGAAGTTTCCCCTTGACAAGATGTAAAACCATGGCGATGAAAATGGCAAATAATGTTGGGGCGATAACACATCCCTGTTTAACACCTGATCCCACTTTAAATGGAGCACCATGAGAGCCGTTGTTGTCCAAAACCGTTGCCGTCATGTTGTCATGGAGAAGTCGCAAGATATTCACAAATTTATTGGGGCATCCAATTTTCATAAGGATAGTCCAGAGAGCTGTACGGTCTACAGTATCAAAGGCCTTAGCCAGATCAATAAATGCCATATAAAGGGGTTGATTTTGCTCCCGGCATTTTTCTTGGAGCTGACGTGCAGTAAAAATCATGTCTACTGTCCCTCTAGAGGGGCGGAAACCATATTGAGTTTCAGGGAGGATCTCTTCTGAAATAGATAGAAGACGGTTTGCGAGAATCCTAGCAAATATTTTACCTGCGGTTGCTAAGAGAGAAATGCCCCGATAGTTTCCACAGTCTGTTCTATCACCCTTCTTAAAGAGGGTGATAATTATGGCATCCCTGAAGTCTTCTGGGATCTCTTCTCTTATCCAGATTTTTTCGATGAGTTTATGAAGATGTTGTACAAGTTCGGGCCCCCCTTCTTTAAAGATTTCAGCAGGAATCCCATCTGGTCCACTAGCTTTGTTGTTCTTCATTTGATTAATGGCTTTTTTTACTTCATCCAAAGTGGGGAGTATTGCAAGTTCCTCTTTAATTTGTTTTTGCGGGATTTGCGAAAAAATCTCATTATCCACCTTAGATTTACGATTTAAAAGGTCATAATAGTGCTCTTTCCAACGCAATGCAATAGACTCTTTGTCTTTTAAGAGTTTGGTGCACACACACAGAATCAAAGATCCAATTAGATATTTGACTACAGCCAGTCGTAACACATTTTCTTTTGGAACCAGTGGTTTCCACCGTTGATTTCTCATAGGCAGAGTGGGTGGGGCCAAAATGTGATTCTTACTGGTTTTAAGCCTACTCAGAAATAATCATGACTGAATCACACAGCAGCACTTTCAAATAGCATCCCAAATACCAAGCTTCTGAATGTCTACTCAGAAGTAAGCATAAGGAGCATGTCTACTCAGAAGTAAGCAGGACAAGCCTCAGAAGTAAGCGGGACTGAATCACTCAGCAGCTTCTTCCCCAGGTCCCATGGCAGCCCAGAAAAGCTCTTATCTCTGATCAACTGCTGATTGGAGGTAAGAGCTTTTCCCTGCTGGGAGATGGGGTAGGACCTGGGGAAGAAGTTGGTAGGCCAGATGGGGAACCTACACAAGCCATATCCAGGCTATGGGCTGGAGATTTCCCATGCCTGGCTTAAAGAGATCTTTAAATATGTAGATAATGAAACCAGGCAACACACATCCTCATTGTGAACAGGGTGTCTGAAATTCACCCCAAACAGATCCTTTATTACTTAAATGTCCCATTATTTTGGCCAGTAAGGAAGCATTTTAGGCAGATTTATTTTTTACATCTCTATGCCCCCTTTTCCTCCAAGGAGCCCAAGGCAGTTTACATAATTCTCCTCCTCCTCTCCATTTTATCCTCACAACAACCCAGTGAGGTAGGTTAGTCTGAGAGTCAGTGACTGGCCCAAAGTCACCCAGTGAGCTTCGTGGCTGAGTGGGGACTTGAACCCAGGTCTTCCCAGTCCAACACTCTAACCACTATGCCACACTGGCTCTTCCTTAGCTAATTTATAGAAGGAGCCTCTCAAAGAAATGGCAAATGACCTTACATTTACATTCCTACAACCAGCCGACACCTCTGCAAGTAGAGAAAACAAGGAATCAGATGGGGGGGGGGGGGAGAAACCACGGCTGCCCTATTGTCAGTGCAAGTACAGATTACTTGAATTTCTGTACAGCACAGTAATCACAAGGACCATTTAACCAACAATTTCTTCAGTCCTCAGGGTCCAATGGATGCATTTCATCTCCAATGCATATCTTCACAGTCCAGCTGCCACTTCTTATTTGCAAAGTGGAGCCAAAAGGCTTGATTTCCAGTGGAGAAGCAGCAGGTGGGAGGGGGGGCACTTAACCCTTCCTTGCCCAGTGCTTTCCCTCCTCCTGATTTCCTACCTGCTCAAGTTCCAAATGTGTTTTTGCAATGGAAAGATAGATCTGGAACATCTCCTAGGGGGTAAAGCAGTTGGAGGGAAGTTCTGAAAGGGAAAATCAGTGGGTAAGTGACGGGTTAAGTGCCCTCCTATCACACACTTCTCCCTCACTGGAAATCAAGCCCTCTTGCCCTCACTTTCCCAAGGTTAGTGATGTCCAGCCATTGAAGACGTGCCTTGAGGGCTGAATATACAGTTTAACCCTCAGTGGTACATCTTGCCTACTACCTGATTTTTGTATCCAAGGCTTTTCTAGGTTGCTGTCAACTGTGCAAGAAGCTGCTACATTCAATGCAGCTGCATATGGACATTTAGCTCAGTACACAGGTCTATAATTCTGCCCCGGCCACCACACAGACTTTGCATTCTGTTTGACACAGAACAGCAAGAAAGAAGAGCCGCCCTGCTCCTCTCCTGAGGCGTCCAAGAGGCACCCTAGAGGAAGACAGACAGATTTGGTGATTTGGTGCATCCCCGCTCGGCCATGAAACTCACTGGGTGACTTTGGGCCAGTCACTGACTCTCAGCCTAACCTACCTCACAGGGTTGTTGTGAGGATAAAATGGAGAGGAGGAGGAGGATAATGTAAGCCATCTTGGGTTCCTTGCAGGAAAAAGGCGGGATATATATATATATATATATATATATATATATATATTAATAATAATATAAAATAAATGGTGGATGTACAAAACTACAGCAGCTAGGGTATGTCAGATATGAAACCAGCGCAGAAATTATTTGCAGTATTCACATACAGTTCCCTTGAAGATGGTTCAGAAGCTGCAACTGATGGGGAATTCTGTAGCTTGTCTTTTATTTATTTATTTATTTATTTATTTAAATCAGTGTTCTCCAACCTTGGGTCCCCAGATGTTTTTGGCCTACAACTCCCAGCATGCCCCAGCCAGCTATGCTACACTGGCTGGGGCATGCTGGGAGTTGTAGGCCAAAAACATCTGGGACCCAAGGTTGGAGAACACTGATTTAAAGGGTTTTTTTTTTATCCCACTCCTCTGCCCAAACGTCTCCCAAAGCAGCTTACAAACAACCCAGTTAAACAAGACGGTCCCTGCCTGCAGGCTTACAATCTAAAAAGACACATTGCGCAAGGAAAAGGGGATGGGTAGAGAAGAAGGGGGGGGGAAATGAAGTGGTCTTCTAGCAGGGCTAGTGGAATGATGATGGCCCTGCTTCCCCCTCTCATCAGTCTGCTGAAACTGGCTGGTGGGGGTGACAGTTGGGGGAGGAGGAGCCTTCATGAGGGAAGCCTTTCAGCTGGAACCATCTCACTACCCCATCTCATCTCCCTGCTTTAGCTACAGTTACCCTATACATGAAAAGCACATGATGTTTATTTTTCAAAGGCATGTCCCACCAAGGACCGTTGAGGTGGCCCGTTCCTTGCTCCTCTCTGCACAAGGCGGCTCAGCAGCAGCAGCACCTATGTGCAGTGTTCGCAACACGAGCGAGTTCGCCTCCTACATTTCATCTCCCTTGATTAGTTTGTTGTTTCCTTGGCTGTTAAATGGCCCCTGCTTTACCTTCCTGCCTTTAGGAAACAGTTTATGAGTTTGTTCATCGTTGAGCAGAAATGCAATTACTGTGGGTTCCACCTGCTGGGCATCCGCTTGATTGTGTTTAGAGGGAGAGAGAAGCGATTTGCAGAGATTGTGTGAAGCAAGAGAGCGTCTTCTCCCTTACCAACACTGCCTGATCTCTGAAGTCATCTGAGGGCAGTGCTCCTGGTGGCTCCACACGAACCTATGGCCTGACTGGAGTCCACGAGGAGAAGAGCCTTCAGTGTGGCAGCTCCATTTCTCTGGAACTCCCTGCATTTGGAGGTCAGGCAGGCTCTAACCATATCTAATTCAGGAAGCCTTCCTTGTTTGACCAGCCACAGTTTTACTGATACCCTGTTTTTAATACATTGTTTTATTATTTTTTTAATCTGTTATATCTTTTTATTGTTCACTGAACAAGAATCTCTTTAGATATGGAGCAGTCTATAAATGTTGTAAGTAAACAAACAAACAAAGAAATCCCATGGAAAACATATTTCTCCAGTGCTGGACTGGAGCAAGCTTTATGTGTCTCATCACCCTTGGTACTTTCCCACCCATCTCTCTAGCAAGCCAGTCCACGGACAAAACATGGGTCTCTTCCTGATATATAAGAGTCTAAGTCCAAATCTACACTTGCAGAGTTTTTTTTTGTCTGTTCCAACAATCCTTCCAGGGGCAGGGCTGGAGGAATGGATCCTCATCCCCCTTTTTTTCCTGTTTTTTTTTCCCCACCAGGTCTTCTCATCTCTAGATATAACACAGTAATCCTAGATTTTCTATGTTAATAAACGCCTGTAGCAGGACAGAAAACGTTGGGTTGGATCCAGATTTGGTCATGCACAGAACAGATCCATTGAAATCAACACAGCAAATTAATAATGACTAACCTGAGACCTATTGATTTCAGTGGATTTAATCATGACTAACCCTGGATCCAATACCCACTATATCATCATCATCATCATCATCATCATCATCATCATCAGGCGATCACTCGTGACCGAGTAAGATTGTCTTCCGGGATAAAAAGGGGGAAATTCTAAAGAAGATTGTGTAGACTCTAGCGATGGGTCCGTATGTGACCCACCTGTCAACTGAGCATAATGCTTCGTGCATCCATCTGATGAAGTGGGCTCTAGTCCATGAACGCATATGCCACAATAAATCTGTTTGATCTTTAAGGTGCTACAAGACTCTATGTACGTAATTTCAACACTGACAGCCCCTGATGTTTGAAGTAGCTATGCAATCTCTTCCGCCCAGTGTTCAGGGCTTAATTTGCATCACATGAAACATCCCTTTATTAATGCCCAATTATGACAGGTACGGTGGTGTCGTCTTAATCCATGGGACTGGACTGGGCCTGCTGGTGCACAATGCTATACGGAGAGGGACTCGAAGAGAGAGACTGTTTAGCTAAAGGAAAATCTTTAGTAGATGCAAATGATGGGGTTTGGCAAGTTTCCCAGATTGGCAAGCAGTGGGTGGGGAGTGGGGAACACGACACTCTTAAGGGAAACGCCACTTTCTCCTCACCCCTGCCTGGCAGTACCGGCAAACCCTTCCATCTCCTTCACATCAAGGAGGCTCCTACTGGGACTGTGTGTGCACACTACACCATACCTTACTTGCTAATTACCAAAGCTCAGAAAGAGACCAGTGGATGTGAATTCTAGGGTAGCAGATCACAATCTCTTATATTTCTTGTGCAGGGGGAGGGAAATGTGTCTACGGTCAAGGACCAGCTATTCCTCCCCAAGCCCCAATCAGGATTTGTAATCAAATGCATGCATGTGTGTGTGTGTGCACACGTGCGTGCGCACACTCCTTCCCAAGCAACAGTAAAACACTGAGCATGTGGGGAAAGATGGGTAGCTTGTCTTGTAGAATTAATTGAGTTGCATCCACAGAGCTGCAAATTGTCCACAACTGGAGGCTACAGTCTTATTAAAGTGTCCTCCTTGTCAGGTACATTGCTCATTTGTCTGGCTGTAATACACACACACACACACACCACACCACACCACATTTCTTCTTAGCTTAGAAGAGCAAACTGAAGCTTCCCTGTGTTGTCTGGATCATCTTTCTATTACGATCACAGCCACAAAGCCTTCCATTGTGAGCAGACTTCTGTCTATGGCAGCATTGCGATGAAGATGGTGTGTACGCGCATATGCAATTGGCATGGCTGAAATCCTAATATCTCAGTGCTGTGGAAGTGAGGTGCATTTAAGTTTCCTGTGAGAGACCTACGGCTCAGGTCTGTGCTTGGAAAAATACATATACTGAGAGAGGACTACAGTTATGTAATATTGAAAACTGGAACCCCCATCAGTTCTTGTGTGTGTTTCAAGGTATTGCAACCTGTTCCTAGGGCTGTGGGATTGGGCAAACTAAAAATCTAGATAAATAAACCAATGTTCTTTGCTTGCTCCTCTATTCCAAGGAGAGAATTCCAGAATCTAAGGCTGCTTCCAGATGAGGAAGCCACCACCCTGCCTCATTCGCAGAATTTTATTGGGGGCGGGCACCAGACAACATTGTCTTCTTCTACTGTCATAACCCTCCCATGGTTTCCCACCGCTTCTTCCATCTTTCGTCTTACCACAGAAAATCTGTTAAGTAAGAAAAGACAGAACAGCTGCACAGTGCTTTCTGGTTGCAAGTACAAGGACCCCATGCCACGGCCTGAAAGCACTGCTTACTCCTCTAATAATTTGAACTCTTCCCCAATTTCTGACCTACATTTATTGCTAACGTTTCTCCAGCTGAACTGCAGTTTACCTGGCAAACTGGAAATTCTGCACGATTGCAAAGAGCAAGGTTGCTATAAATGTGACTTGCTCATAGTAGACACTTCGGATAAATAATATTAAAAAGATTAAGAGTCCCATGGTAGCATTTTAGAAACTCTGTGATTTATTGTGGCATAAATCTTCCATAAATCTGATAAAGCAATGTTTACGGTCTGCTTTATCAAATACGTGTTATGGGCTCTGGCTGTACTAGGTTTGTTTATACACCCAGGTGGGTTGAAGACCAAATTAACTAGGTGGAAACTGAAAGATGCAAAACACATTCTGATTACAGTGATTTGTAGAGTTTTAGGTATTGTTTTAAGATGACTGAACAGAGTCTCTTCTTGTCGCCTGATATTTGCAGTATTTTCTGACATGATATGTCTGCAGGCCCTTTTGTTTGCTTATTTTTATAGAGTCCGTTTCCCTTCTAAGAGAGCAGTTTCTTGTTCTGTGCCCTCCTGATTCCATTAGGTTAGGAAAATTACACAGTATTGGGCTTAGCTGGTCACCTGAACCAGTATTGGGCTTGGTTCTGGTCGCAGGAGCTATTCTGTCTATCTGTCTTGTCCAAAGCACCATCCACTCATGCTCCTGATCCAGATCTATGGGGGGTTATCCACAGTCCTTGTCAGCTAGGTATGCTGCCCAGCCCAGCCTTTAATTATTACATACCAGGGGGATGAGAAAAACATAGAGTCACACATAACCCTGCACTTCCAAGCTCGTGAACGGCAGGTCCCTCCCCCACCTATGACCATAGGTGGGGAGGAACACAGTATGGATAGAAAGAGCCACTCTAATTCCCCTCCTCAAAAATATGCATGACATTGGTTGCCCCCTGGCTTTTACTGCTGAAGTCCCCTTCTAGCTTTTCTTATACACGCCTGTGGCTCACACTGGCTCAGCTTGTCTGAGTGTGGAAAGCTAAGCAGGGTCAGGCCTGGTGATTACTTGGATGGGAGACCCCTCCTCTAGTTTCCTGCATTGAGCAGGGGGTTGGACTCGATGGCCTTGTAGGCCCCTTCCAATTCTATGATCTATCTCCCCGGCTCCTGCAGCTCCCTACTCTTTCACTAGCAGAACCTGCCCCTACTTTGCCTGAACGAGTCCAGCTTGATCCTGCCCCTGCCCGGTCTCCAGTCCTTCCAGTTACAGTCATGCCTTGGATTGAGAGCATAATTCGTTCCGGAAATGTGCTTGTAATCCAAAACACTCTTATATCAAAACGAAATTCCCCCAAAAAAAATTTGTGCAAGAGATTTTTAATTTAAGCCGTACTACAGTACTTGTATTGCAAGACGTTGCTTGTATATCAAGTCAAAAATAAATAAATAAATATTTAAAAAATTTGCTTGTCTTGCAAAACGCTCTCAAACCAAGTTACTTGCAATCCAAGGTATTACTGTATTCTGTCTGTGTTCCTTTTCCCACAGATCTCTTTGTTCAAACTGAAAGCCATGGCTTTGGCCTCCTTCTCGATTTTGTGTTACTATATACGCACTTCCCACTTAAAAGAAGGAAAAAGTACGGTGGCCAGATGCAAAAGAGGACAGGGCTCCTGCGCCTTTTTATAGGTGTGGGGAACAGGGAACTTCACCAGGTGTCATCAGTGGCGTAGTGGTAAATTCTGAGGTGCAGGTGCTCATCATGACCCCCACCACCACCACCACGTTTCCAAGGAGAGTTAAAAAAATGCAGGCCAGTGTGCTTATCCATAACAAATCCGTTCTAGCCTGTGTTCACCCTCCACCAGGAGCAGGTCTTTTGTAAAGATTAATTGTCCATTCAGGATCCAGCCACCCCCAGGATACCTTGCATTACAAAAGGGATAGCTCACCATGATATATTGTTACTGGGAAAATCCTAATCCGTGGTATAAATTCTAGCCAAGATTCTGTTATTATGGTTTCAAATAAACTCCAAGTGTCTTGAAGATCTGACCCTTCCTTTCAACTTCCTCTTAATAAATTGGAGATGAATGGGCGCGGGGGGGGGGGGAGAGCAAAGAATTACAGGGGGCTGTCCAAGTTCTCTGGCTGTCTGCCTGCAGAAGTTCCTGTTTGCCCCTCCACTGTGTTCTGGTTGTATATGTCCTAAATAAAACAAATACAAAGACACTATAAATCTCTAGTGCACTCTCATTCAGAGGAAACAAAGCTTGCAATCCTATACACACACGCTTAGCTGGGGAAAAGTCCCATTGAACTCACACACCCAGCAACTGTGAGGACTGCAGCTGAGATAAGAGGACACCGGAAAGCCTAAGGTGGGTGGGGGGGCTGGCAGAGGACATCATAGATTCACAGATCACAGAGTTGGAAGGGGCCTACAAGGCCATCGAGTCCAACCCCCTGCTCAATGCAGGAAACTAGAGGAGGGCTCTCCCATCCAAGTAACAACCAGGCCTGACCCTGCTTAGCTTTCCACACTCAGACAAGCTGAGCCAGTGTGAGCCACAGGCCTGTTTTATTGTCACTGCTAACCCAAAAGTCTTGGCACTTTGACCGAGAGCCCTGTCTCCACTACAACACTGGTTGTCATGCAAGTTACACCGACTGAAATTCTCTCTTCTACACAACTATTAAAGGAAGGAGCAGGAGGCTTGCCCTCTTTTCCATCTGGCCACTGTACTGAGAAATTAGAGGGGCTGTGCTACCAGCTTTACGGTGCAATTCCATACATATCCACTGAGAAGTGAATTCAATGGGCCTTATTCTGTTCACACGGCAGGGTGGCCACACACGGTAGGGGCTTACCCCTCTACCGCCCATGGTGACTTTCCGTGCTTCCCGCGTGGGGCCGTCCCGCGTGGCGCACCCGGCCAGCATTTGCACGACACGGGAACCAGTGGGGGGCTTTTGCTCCCCCGCGGTTCCCGTGTCGTGTGAACCGGCCCTCTTTCTCTTATGGTTTCCCCTTTTTTTGCTTGTTACTGTTGTATTTGCAAATCAAAAATCAAAACACAAAACAAAGGATGAAAGGATTGCTAAAGGAGGATAGGGAGATCGCAGAGTAGCTGACTGAATTCTTTTTAAAATATTATTTCAGAAATAACAGATACAAAACAGAACTATGTCAGTAACATAGTTTAGGTTGCAGGTCCATCTGTGCCTCTCACCAGCTCTAGAAGAGGTGGCACAACAGCCATCAGTGAGAAAATGAAGCTCTCTGTGGAAGGGTTTTAATGGTGAATTGATTCTCTCCACAGTAGTCCATGAAACTGAGGGAGATTTACATCATTATTTTCACTGTTTACAAAAGGAATACATGTATATCAAACCTAATCAAATTTGTCTGTGAGAAGTTGACTCAACTGTTTGCATCTATCCTTGTTGTGGAAAATACTGGACAGATACTTGCACCTGAATCAATTTTGAAGGGAGGATGTTTGAAGAATTGAGTCAAACAGAGGTTTTTGTTTGTTTTTATTAATATTGAAATGTGAATTTCACCAAAACAAATTAAACCATCTAAGAGAGAAAAATTATATACAATTTTCTTACAGAAAACAGAAGTGGCAAGAAGTGAAATACTAGGACTTATAATCAAAATTCAAAAATAACAAGTCACAGGGTCTGGATGGTATCCAACCAAGAGTTCTTAAGGAACTCATGTGCGAAATTGCTGATCTTCTAACATCAATATGGAACTTGTCCCTAAAATCATCCTTCTTATCAGAGGATTGGAAAGTACCGTAGCCAGTGTAATACTGATCCTGGAAGCATTAATGTCTGTTCCAGGCAAACTGGTGGAAAGATTGACTACAGAAAAATGAAGAAGTATGCAGAACAGATTTTGCTAAAGAAGAATCAGCAGGGTTTCTGCAAAGGAAATTCAGCAGCATTTTGGAGTTCACTGAAAGCATCAATAAGCATGAGGATAGGGATGATCTCTGGTAGCTAGTATATACATAGCTTTAAAAAAAAACACAACTTTTGACAGAGTGGGCCAGTTCGCACGATCAAAATAAGCCACCATGGCTTATCTAGGCCATGCTGCGTGCCAGGCATGGTTTCCATATGGGCTGTTGTAGAGTTATGGTGATTATGGAAAATGCACCGCAATTTAAGTAAGCTTAAGCCTCGGTGGCTTCTTTTTTGGTCATGTGAACCAGATCAGTCCCTCACTAATAGGCTCTTGAGTAAACACAGCAGTCATGGGATAAAAGAACAGCTACTCTTACAGACTGGAAACTAGTTAAAGAACAGGAGGAAGAGGGTAGGAATCAGGGCTTTTTTTCTGGTGGAACTCACCGGAACTGAGTTCCAGCACCTTTTCTTCTATTAATTGCATTACAATTTAATCGTCATCTACTCCCGAGGAAATGTAATCCAAGAGTTCCGGTACCCTTTTCTCCAGAAAAAAAGCACTGGTAGGAATAAACTGACATTTTTCACAACGGAAGGAAATAAGCAGTGACATCCCCTAAGGAACTGTGTTGGGACACATTTAATTTCTTCATTTAAAAACCATCCCACCCCCCACCCCCAACAATTTGATGTCATCTGCAAACTTGGCAACCTCAAAGTTGCAAAGCCAAGGATGAGGAAAAACTCAAATGAAGAGTTCCAAAAGAATCTTGCCAAACTGTGGCTCACGCCGGCACAGCTTGCCTGAGCGTGGAAAGCTAAGCAGGGTCAGGCCTGGTTATTACTTGGATGGGAGGCCCCTCCTCTAGTTTCCTGCACTGAGCAGGGGGTTTGACCTCCTTCTCAGGACTTGATGGCCTTGTAGGCCCCTTCCAACTCTATGATCGATGAATAAGGTGAATGGGCTACAGAATGATGGTTCAATCTAAGTAATGGCCAAATTAGACGATAGGTTAAGGGCTGGTAGATGTTCTCTGGGCAGCCATAGGATAGATCGGAGTCCCTGCTCCACCCTTGGAAACACTTTCCATGGTCCCAGTGGGGACTCTGTCTTCGAAAGGCCCCCCTCCACCCTTGGAGCTGGCACGATGCTTTCCGCACTGCCTGCGGCTCCGAATATGAAGACAGTCAGGACCGGTGCAGGGCAGTTTGGCGCCCCAGGCGAAAAAATATTTAGCGCCCCCCCTCTCCAAAGCAGAAAAAAAAAAAAACCTGCGCCGCCACCACCAACCTACCTTCCCCCCCCGCCCTGGCTGTGGCGGCGGCTGCTGCTGCTGCCGCCGCCTCCTCCTCCTGAAGCAACGCGACGGGACCCCCGCGCTGTTTTTTGCCGGGGGGGGGAACCATGGCAACAGGGCTGTTTAAGCCCTTCTGCCCTGGTTCCTCCCGCCAAAACAACGCGGGCGGGGCTCCGGAAGCGACGCGACGAAGGTAGCTGACGGGGGGGGTTGGGGGGGTGACGGGGGGGTGGCGATGGCGGTGGGAGGCGCAGCGGCGGGCGAGCGGGCGGAAGCGCAGCGGCGAGCGAGCGAGCGGGCAGGCGGGGGGAGGCGCGGCGGCGGCGGCAGGCAGGAGGGTGGGGAGGCGGAGGCCTGGCGGGGGCGGTGCAGCGGCGGCGGAGGCCTGGCGGGGGCGGCGCAGCGGCAGCGAAGAGGAGCGCAGCGTTTCCGCGCCCTCTTCAGCCGCGCGCCCTCTTCAGCCGCGCGCCCTAGGCAACCGCCTAGTTGGCCTAGCAGTAGCGCCGGCCCTGAAGACAGTCTTCAGAGCTGGTGTGGGCGTTCCAGGAGGCAGGGAAGGGAGGTGCGAGGTACTGCTGTCCTCTGAAGAATCCTGGCAGTGCCTCAGCCTCTCCGAGGAGGGGAAAACATTTAGGCAGCTGGAATCAGCTGTCTAAATGTTTCGGAGGGCCAGGGGAGCGCGGCGGCAATCCTAGCCTCCGTGCTACTCCCACCTTCCATTGGATGCCCGCAATCCTCCAGGTTTGGAGGGTTACGGGGCAGCCACATTGGATGGTGCCCTAAATGTCTGTATGTATTTAGTGCAGTGTTCATAGAATCATAGAAAAGTAGAGTTGGAAGGGGCCTACAAGGCCATCGAGTCCAACCCCCTGCTCAATGCAGGAATCCAGGTCAAAGCATCTCTGACAGATGTCTGTCCAGCTGCACCTTGAATGCCTCCAGAGTGGGAGAGCCCACAACCTCCCTAGGCAGTTGGTTCCATTGTCTTATTGCTCTGACAGCCAGGAAATTTTTCCTGATGTTTAGGTGGAATCTAGGTTCCTGTAACTTGAGCCCATTATTCCGTGTCCTGCAAACTGGGATGATCGAGAAGAGATCCTGGCCCTCCTCTGTGTGACATCCCTTCAAATACTGGAAGAGTGCGATCATATCTCCCCTCAGTCTCCTCTTCTGAAGGCTAAACATACCCAGTTCTTTCAGTCTCTCCTCACAGGGCCTTGTTTCCAGTCCCTTTATCATCCTTGTTGCCCTCCTCTGAACCCTCTCCAGTTTGTCTATGTCCTTCTTAAAGTGAGGTGCCCAGAACTGGACGCAGTACTCAAGATGAGGCCTAACCAGTGCCGAGTAAAGGGGAATTATCACTTCCCGCGATTTGGAAGCTATACTTCTATTAATACAGCCCAAAATTGCATTTGCCTTCTTTGCAGCCACATCGCATTGCTGGCTCATATTCAGTTTGTGATCTACCACAATTCCAAGATCCTTCTCACTTGTAGTATTGTTGAGCCAAGTGTCCCCCATTCTGTAACTCTGCATTTGGTTTTTGGCCTACAACTCCCAGCATGCCCCAGCCAGCATACACTGATTTAGTGTATCTTGTTTTTACCCTAAGAACACCTGTATGTGTATGGGTGTGTGTGTGAGCAGGATCGAGACTGCAGCATGTGGGGAGAGCTTTTTTTTTTTTTTTTTTAACCGTTTCCCCCTGCACTGCAGTCCTGATGAAAATCACACACACTCCGAGCTACTATTTCCCCCCAGGAGGGAAGCTGCAATTGGCATGAAGAGCTTTAAAGTACAGAGAAGGAATTTCCGCTGAACCTGGAAGAGCATCACCCAGTTGGAGCAATGGGAAAGGTGAATGATTTTGGCAGGGGAGTTTTGGACAGACATACGGTGTGAGAATGGATGCCAAAGAAAAGTTTGCAGTGGTCATGGTAGGAGACGACCAGAACCTGAACCTGTGTTTGAGCTGAGGGAACAGAGAGAAAGAGGCAGATTTCCTCTACAGCAGGGATGGGGAATGTTTAGGCCTCCAGATGTGGTTGGATTGCATCTCCCATCATCTTGCAACATTGGCTATGCTGGCTTGGACCGATGGGAGTTGTAGTCCAATGACTTCTGGAGGGCCACAAACTCTCCACCCGTGCTCTACAGGGAGAAGGCAAGAGTGAACCCTTCTCCACGCCCTCGTTTTCTATGGGCACGACCCAGGCTGCGGGTGGGGGAGGCACCACGGGGCCGCCCGCGGGGTACCGCAGACGACCTGCGCCCCGCGTGCATGGGCGGACCCCGCAGTCCCCGCACCGCAGTGCACACCTCCAGGCGCTAGGGGGCGGGGCCCCGGGATGCCCAGAGGGGCCGTTTGCCCCTACAGGCTGGAGCGGCGGCTGCTCCGGCCGCTCTGGGCTGCCGCCTCTGTGGGGACCCTGCGGGATGGCCGCCCGCTGTTCTCACGGCACGGTGACCACACGCGGTAGGGGCTTACCCCTCTACCGACCATGGCCACTTTGCGTGCGTCCCGCCCGCGGCTGTCGGGGGCCTTGCGGTTCCCGTGTCGTGCGAACAAGCCCAAAGTCTCTTCCTCCCCCTCCCCACCTAAACACACATACAGGGGAATATTCAAGCATGCTGCCCCCTCTCTGAAGTGATACACCCAGGAAAAGGCTGAAATCTGGATCCTGCTGATTGTGCTAGCCCCGATCTATGTGCATGTAGATGGTAGAACTTGCTCTCACAAGTTTCAGACAGCACGGAGGCTGCCTAAGATCCTGAGTTCTGGAGGGAATATCACAATACTCTGGATTGGGAATATGGCGTCTGGAAGTGCCTCTTAATTCTGGCCCCTTGGGAATGTCATTTTACCACCATGCTTTTAAAAACACAGTATTATTACTAGTAATAATACTAGTTATTGGCACATTATTTATATTCCATTAGTGCCCGGAAGGCCTGGCTGAGGAATGTGTGTCAGCAGCATCATACTGGGTAGGGCACAGACATATAAAAAGAGGCAAACTCTTTGACCCCGGACATGTACTAGACAAAACCCCATTAAGATCAAAGTGGCTTGCCCCAAACCATCCTGGCCCCAAAGAGCTTAGAGTCATGAAATCACAGTAGGATGTATTTAGTAAACAAAAACAAGCAGTCAAGGGCCGGTCACATGCTTAATGCCAGATCTGGTTTGGCCCCGAGCAATTGGATAGAATATTGCCTGCACAGTTTCCCTTCTGTCTCCTTGGAAACTCGAGGGGGGCCGGCCCCACAGTATCCCCCCCCCCCCACAGCCCTGTCAGTCCTTTTGATCTGGAAGAATTTATTTATTTATTACCCTGCCCAATATATACACAGCTCCTAATAAAGATATTATATGTTTTTTGGGAATTGTATTTTAGAATGTGCTCATGTGATAGGCAAGTTGTCCAGGCGGCCTTGATGGGTAAGTTGTTGCTGCTGCCTGGAGTTGTTTCCCACTGCAGGCCACTGGGGCTGTTGTGATTCTGGGCCAATTCGCATAGCTGCTGTGTACAGACCTGACTCTTCCCGAACGGCTTACGGTTTGTCAGGCGCACAGCCCGGTTTGCAATTCGGCCCCAAAGGGAACAGCGAACACTTTCAGAGAACTGAGCTGCACAGCTTTCTCCCCATTTTCTAGGCCCAGTTTTATTTTATAGGCTGGTGCTTGGAGACAAACTATTCCCAGGACAGCCTGTAGCCTGTAACAAGCAGCTTCCCTGGGCAGAGCCGAGCATCTCTGCACAAGGCTCTGTTAATTAGGCTCATTTTTAAGAAATGGGAGCGCGAGGGAGTGAGCATCCGGCTCTTCATAATGGAAACTCACTTTTCGCTTGCCCAGAGACACTCTAGCCCAGGGCATCGGAATGTCCAAAACAAAACACTACCCTACGCAGAGCTCTGCACATGCTCGCCGAGAAGAAACCCCGCGTATGTTTACGCTTCCTTCACGTGTGTCCGGGACCGCTGCCCCTGCTTTCCTAAAGGACGCGCGCACTCCGGCGTTATGACGGGCAGGCGGCGGGCCCTGCTCCTTTCGGGCTTGTGCTTCCCCGCCGGAGTTGCGGGAAAGCGGAGCCGCCCAGGCCGGCTCCCTCCCTGGCTCCGCGAACCCCAGCCTTCGCCTGCAGCGTGAGCGAACGCACCCCTGCGAACGCGCGCACACGAGGAGGCGCTTCCCACTTGCCATACTTCGCCTTCCCGGCTGCCTTTCCTCTCTCCTCCTCCTCCTCCCGGTCCGTGGACTTTGGGTAGACAACGCTCGCTGGGCAGGGGCGGGGCTCCCCCCCCTCCCCAGGCCGCGGGGCCACCCTTTCTCCCTCGCGCGCCTGCCTCGAGTCGCGTCCACACGACGCCAGGAGAAAAAAAAAACACACACAAAAGGCGGCGGCCTCGCCAACGCATGGGGCTTGTTGGCGCGCTACCAACGCGCGCCGGGCGGAAAACGGAACCGGACCCACCGCCGCACCGCCCTTGTTTGCGCCGTTCGCCTCTGGGGATCCTCGGCGACCCTGCAAGGTAAGGGAACGCCAGGCGCCTCTCTCTCTCTCTCTCTCCGGCTGCGCAGGCAGTTGCCTCGCTCGCTCGCCCGCCCGCCCGCTGCTGCTGCTGCTACTGCAGAGCGTCTGCCGCGGTGCGTTTGGATTCTCTCCTCTAGTCTCCGGGTGTTTCCCCCCCCCCCCCGGGCTCTCTCCCTTGTTGTCCGTCGTCCACGCACACTCGCGTGCTCCGGGCTCCCAAGCCCCACGCGGGGACCAGCGATCGACGCGAGGATCTGGTGCCCGAGCCATTTGCTGCGTCAAAATGCCAGCTCGTGGAGACGGGATTGATTCCCCTCCGCCCGCCCCCCGCATGGGCTTTCCGGAGTTGCCGAATCCTCTACCGGCAGGCAAACATTGCTGCAGGGACTCTGGCCTCTGCGGGGTTGCTTGCTTGGCCACGGAGAGGCGATGCCTGTTGTCCCCGCCGTGCTCTCCTGTGTGTGTGTGTGTGTATGTGATTGTGTTTTCCCGTGCAGGGCTGTTCTGTTGACCGTGCACTTCCACCGCAGCCGATTTCGGTCCCGCGGCGGGAATTCTTTCTTCTGTGGGCATTTTCACACGGGAAAGACTTTCCCCCGCGCCAGTCATATTTGGGTTGCAAATATGACTGGATTTAAATCGCAGCCCTTTGGTTCAAACGGCCGTGGGCTGTGGAGCGAAGTGGAAACTGGCTCGTGTGTGTGTGTGTGTGTGTGTGAGAGAGAGAGAGAGCGAGAGAGCGAGCGGGCGGGCGTGCATGCATACATGCACGTGAGCGTCTGTTAAAAGTTGCCACACACGTATCTGGTGTTCGTGTGGTCGCGCGCGGAGTAAAGCAAGAGGCCCGGGTAGAGTTGATCTCGATTTCTTCCGGGATCTCACAAATCGACTTGATAAGCAATAGAGAATTCCTCCTCCGGTGGGGGAATGAATGCTCCGGCCCTCTTGAGCATTTATGGTCTGCCTCAAGAGGACTGTGTGGGAATCCCCCCCCCCAAAAAACATGGTGAGAAATCTGTTCCTGCTTCTGTATATAGGACTGCATCGAGAGACGTTGTGGATTATTTATTTGTACACAAACTGACGTATATCGAATGTAGCCTATATGCTGCCCTAATGAGGTGGCGTGGGGGGGGGTGTTTCCTGTTGCAGCTGATCTGCAGAATCTAGAGGCATATAATGGTGTGTGTGTGTGTGTGTGAGAGAGAGAGAGAGAGAGTTAAAAAGCCCCAGCACTGTTGGTTTTTCATGTATGTAATTGCTAAAGTGTTTGGTGTTGGGGCTCCTGCCCGTGCCAAATTGCAAAGGCTGACCTCTGTAGAAAGATCCAGCTGCAGGCAGGTTGTGCAAAGGGGCGCCCCAACTGGCAGGTGTTCCTCACTCACTTATCCAGGCAGCCAGTTTTGAGGTCACTTCCTAGGTAACGCTGAAGCTTTTATTGCTATCCTCTCGGTGGTCTGGGCTTCCTGCTGCAAGAGCCTGCCTTGCCCCTCCTTGCTACAGTGCTCCGAGTCCGATCCGTCCTCCTTCAGCGCGGTCCTGTCCAGCCAAAGGACTGGGCTTCCAGCCAATGGACTGTAGCAGCGCCGCGTTCATATGAATCCAAGTCATTTGGCTGAACTGAGTTGTGTGGTTTCCTCCTGTCCATTCATTCCAGGCTAAACTGCCACCATCCCAAAGAAGGTTTCCTGCTCACTGTTGCAGTGTCCCTGGCACCGCACTGGCTTCCTCCTTTGCTCATGCCTCTGTACTGAGAGCTGATGCTGGTTGATGAACTTTTGCCCTCTTTTTAAAAAAAAAAAATTCAAGCATGCTTGGTGGCTTTCCCAGTGGTGGCAGGCAGCCTTTCCAGGAGGAGGCAAGGTGAGGCGGTTGCCCCAGCCAGGCGGCAGCCTTTGGACCATTATTAACGGTGACAGTGTGTGAGACAGGCAGATCGTGACCCACAGACACAACCCTGCTGGGAATTTTCCCATGTACAAGCGCCGTAGAAATGAGGGGAGCGCGCAGCTCCCATTCATGTCAACTTCCTGGTGGATCAGTCAGTCAGTCAGGCGATCACTCGTGACCGAGTAAGATTGTCTTCCAGGATAAAAAAAAAAAATTTTTACAAAAAGGAGATGAGCGGAAGTTTGTGGTTTGGGGTTGCTCGCCTCGGGCACCTGTAAATGCCTTAGGCCAGCTCTGTTGTTTCCCACTTGCCCGGTGCCATCAGCAGTGACAGCACTGCTTTATGGCATCCTCCTTCCCCAGCCTGGTGTCCTCCAGGGATTTGAACGACAACTCCCATCAGCCCCAAGTAGCATGGCCAATGGCTGGGAAAGCTGGGAGTTGTTGTCCAAGATGCCTGGCGGCACCAGGTGGGGAAGGCTGCAGTGTGGTGGGGGGGGGCAGGCGGGGAGAGGAGGAAATCTGCTTGATTTTCTCGCTAGCAGTGGATAGCAGGGTTCTTCTGAAGACAGGAGGGGCGTCATCTGCAAAGCAAGGGCTACCCTGCTTTCCCGGAGCACAAGCAGAGAGCGTGTGCGGCATCGCAAACAGCGGAGAAGCCAAGCGGAACCTCTTGCACAACAAGCCTAACCGGGGGTGGGTGGGAAGCCAGCTCCAGCAATCTTTTCAGTATCCCCCCCCCCTTTTCCGTTTCAGTGGTGCGAATCCAGAATAATTCTCTTGAAGCTTTCTCTCGTGCACGTGTGTGTGTGTGTGGCTGTGTCGGGCGTCGGCGTCACATTGCCTGGGATGCTCCTTTCAGTAGCCAGCTTGTGGGAATGCCTCTTTACACTGTAGAAAGTGCATAACCACTGTAGAAAGTGCATAACCACTCTAACCACTACGCCAGTGTGGCGTAGTGGTTAGAGTGTTGGACTGGGACTCGGGAGATCCAGGTTCTAGTCCCCCGCTCGGGCCATTAACTCCTGGGTGCTTTGGGCCATCACTGACTCTCAGCCTAACCTACCCCGGTTGTTGAGGATAAAATGGAGAGGAGGAGGAGGATTAAATGAGCATCCTTGATTTCCTTGTGGAAAAAGGGGGGGTATAAAATGTATAAATAAATATTACATGGTCACATATTCTTAATTGGGGGCAGGCAGGCGACACAGGATCTGGCTTCGCTAGCGGTGTGGTGTCTGTCGCAGGCCATGCAAGTGAACTGTGAACATTCCTGCCCGAGTGGGGATTTGGATTTGGAGTTGGGATGCTGTAGCTGCCTGCAGAGCGGGGTCAGGCTGTGCTTTTTCTCCTGAGCCCCCCCCACCCTACCCACTGGTCAGAGGTCTCTTTAAGGGAGCCAGAGGGGGCTGGCCTCACCACTTAACCTGGAGAGAAATCTGCCCAGTTCCTAGTCTGCCTCTAGAGCTCAAGGGGCATTGTATTGCCCTGTGCCCTGTGTTGTGCTCTGTATTCTGTGGAAATTGAAATCACTCAGGGCACCATGAGGGTCATCTCTGATCCAGGGAGAGGAAGGTCAGGCATGGTATATTTATTTATTTATTGTATTTATACCCCGTCTTTTTTCCTGCAAGGAACCCGAGGCGACTTACATAATCCTCCTCCTCCTCCTCTCCATTTTATCCTCACAACAACCCTGTGAGGTAGGTTAGGCCGAGAGTCAGTGACTGGCCCAAAGTCACCCAGTGAGTTTCATGGCCGAGCGGGGACTAGAACTTGGATCAAAGAAAGCTCAGCTGTTGTTGCCCCTGGAACTCCCCTTATGGCAGTGTTTCTCAACCTTGGGTCCCCAGATGTTTTTGGCCTACAACTCCCAGCATGCCCCAGCCAGCATAGCTGGCTGGGGCATGCTGGGAGTTGTAGGCCAAAAACATCTGGGGACCCAAGGTTGAGAAACACTGCCTTATGGCAACATGTTATTTTGAAGTCTGTTTTTGTGGTAACCAAACTATGTACCTCCTATGCAAACTAGCCACTCTCTGAAAAATGGCATATATCCCAGTTTTCCAAGTACTTTGGGAGAGAAAAGGAATATACATATAATCAATCTGAACTTGATATAAAAGAAAGATTGCATCGACTAATAGGTATATGTGACGAATGAGACACTCCAACAACACACCCAGACATCATGAATGTGGCAAGTTGCATCCAGTTCTGCTCTGACGTCATGGTGAACTTCTGGCCGTTGGCTGACATATCGTGGCTAGTGTTGCAATCTTACCGGTACTTCAATCCTCGTCCCAGTTCCCTACTTCCTTCGCTGGAAAGTTCCCAATAATTTCAGTTCAGTGCATCTTCCTAGGTTATACATTTAGCATGAGGAAAATATTTTGTGTTGGAAAACGTGTGAACTCCATGTATGGTGATTGCTGTGTGCAGCACGTGCTACAGGGATGCTGGGAATCTGAGACATTTAATAAATGTTGATATCCCAACTTTTCTGCCGAATGACAGAAGTGACTCATGATGATGTAATTCTGTTTGGATGGTTGCATTTTGCATTGTTTTAATTTTTAAAAATTGAAATCAATTGGAGCTCAGCAAATGCGGTTGAATCTAGTCCAATAGATTTTTTTTTAAAAAAAAATAATAATACAAGTTTTCACTTCTTGGTGGAATGTGAGCAGCGAGTTGAGACAGTCATCCTTAGGGAGGCATTCTGTAACTTAAGACACCCCGTCTGAAAAGGCCTGCCGTGCACCCTCACCCGATATGCTAAACACAGCAGGGCTTTATGGCAGTTGTTGAGTGGAGTGTACAAGCAGGCTCAAATGGAAGTTATTTATTTATTTATTATATTTGTACCCCGCCTTTTTTCCTGCAAGGAACCCAAGGCGGCTTACATAATCCTCCTCCTCCTCTCCATTTTATCCTCACAACAACCCTGTGAGGTAGGTTAGGCTAAGAGTCAGTGACTGGTCCAAAGTCACCCAGTGAGTTTCATGGCGGAGCGGGGACTAGAACCTGGATCTCCCGAGTCCCAGTCCAACACTCTCACCACTACGCCACACTGGCTTGCAGGTTATGATTGGATAGCACTTCCTTGCACAGTAATAGCCAGTGTACACATGCTGAAATTCGTGTTAGTACTGTGGAGAGAAAGCCAGACCAGACACACCCACCCACACCGCCACCTGGCTTCATAGATTTCATAGATCATAGAGTTGGAAGGAGCCTACAAGGCTATCGAGTCCAACCCCCTGCTCAATGCAGGAAACTAGAGGGGTCTCCCATCCAAGTAATAACCAGGCCTGACCCTGCTTAACTTTCCACGCTCAGACAAACTGAGCCAGTGTAAGCCACAGGCATAATCTCTGCCTAGAGCAGAGATAGTTCAATTCTGAGCAGTCATTTGCATCTGCCTACATTTGCATTCACCTCAATGGGACACATCTGCATACACCCCAATGGTTCCCCCCCAGCAGTCTCAAAGAGCTGCCAAGTACCCTCAAGCACCAAGGGGCGCCAAGGTCCTGATAGGAAAAACTGGTTCAGCCTGTCAGCTGTAGGGGAGGGGGAGTGGAGAGACGGGGGTAAAAAGGGGTTGCTGAGTCCCAACAGGTGGTTGGAAGCAAGGTGCAGGACTGCACGGAATCAGTCTGTGACTCTGGTCAGGACAAAGCCTCGCAACCTCGAGTAGGACACTCGGTGACCGGCTGTAAGTTAGAACAACTTACGGTGAGACACTTTCTAGGGAACTTAGGTTCTCTGATGTCAATACTGTCTGTGTATTTTCTGCAAGCCTCCTTTAGGCTGAATGTGTATTGGTCTGCACGCTCCATTAAGTTTTATAGACTGTTCTTGTTTAACGGTGAAGTTCTTATCCGTATGTTTTTGCTACTACGCTCTGTTAAAGGTGTTATAAACAAACCCTCTAGCCTAGCCATTCTTCTGGTAGAGAGCTCTTTGTGAATGAAGTAAGGAGAACTCACATCACCGGTGAGGAAGTTCCAGACAGACGATTAAGCTTTCTTTGGCGGGCAGCACAATCCAATGTGGCTGCCTGGCTGTGTAACCCACCAAACTCGGAGGATTATAGGCATCCTATTGAGAGCAGGAGGAGCGCGGAGGCAAGGATTGCCTCTGTGCTTCCCTCACCCTCCAAAACAGTGTTCTCCAACCTTGGGTCCCGAGATGTTTTTGGCCTACAACCCAGCATGCCCCAGCCAGCTATGGCTGGGGCATGCTGGAGTTGTAGGCCAAAAACATCTCGGGACCCAAGGTTGGAGAACACTGCTCTAATCACTATGCCACACTGGCTCTTTTGACCTAGAATAATATAGTCTTACACCTGTTCATTACTTAAATAACTTTTGGGCCTTCAACCTTTTTCTGCCACTATAGGATTGATAAATATTCTTTAGCGCAGTGTTCTCTAACCTTGGGTCCCCAGATGTTTTTGGCCTACAGCTCCCAGCATGCCCCAGCCATAGCTGGCTGGGGCATGCTGGGAGTTGTAGGCCAAAAACATCTCGGGACCCAAGGTTGGAGAACACTGCTCCAAAACACTTAGACAGCTGAATACTTAGACGATTATGTGTTTTCCACCAGCACAGTAATAGCCAGGATTCCACGTAGGATGGTGGTGCCTTGCTCCGCCCCCTGGAACACCCCCCCCCCGGGCCAGCTCTGAAATTGATCTCCATATTTGGAGCTACAGCCAGACTGCACTGGCTGCGAGGGCAGAGGGAGGGCCCTCTGAGGTTAGAGCTCCAGCTCCAACCTCGGCATGCATTTCCGAGATTGGAGCTGAAACTCTGACCTTTCCTATGGCCAGCTAGACAGCATCTAGCAGCCATAGGATTGCGCTCTTAGGGCCGGTTCGCACGACACGGGAACTGCGGGGGGGAGCGGAAGTCCCCCCGCGGTTCCTGTGTGTCGTGCGCGAATGCCGGCCGGGGGGGGGGCGCCCGCGCGTGGGAAGCACAGAAAGTCACCATGGGCGGTAGTGGGGTAAGCCCTTACCGCGTGTGGTCGCCCTGCTCCCGTGGCGGCCTCCCGTGGCGGCACAGAGGCCGCAGCCCAGAGCGGCTGGAGCTGCGGCCTCTGCAGCCTGTAGGGCAGTGCTTCTCAAATAGTGGGGCGGGCCCCCCAAGGGGGGCGCGAGGCTCCGTAAAGGGGGGCTCGTTTGACCTCAGTTAAAAGTTTTTTTTAATATTGTGTCCTTTAAATCCTGTGCTCCTTTAAATCTTTTCTGCTACAGTTAATAAAGCTATTCTTTGTTGTAAATTGATCCACATTTCTTTCTTTTTTTATTCTCTTATACGTTAATAAGGATACAGTGTTATGCAGAGGTGTACTTATAACAATTTTATAGACAAATGATACTATTTACAGTCGCGCGGGGGGCGCGAAATATTTTCTTCTTCCTAGGGGGGGCATGACAGAAAATAATTGAGAAGCACTGCTGTAGGGGCAAACGGCCCCACTGGGCATCCCGAGCTGCCGCCCCCTAGCTCCGGGAGGCCTGTGCCATGGCACGGGGACTGCCGGCTCCAACGCAGTCCACCCATGTGTGCAGGGCACAGGTCGTCTGCACAATTGGGTGCATCCCCCGCTCGCCGCCCATGGTTCGTATGGACTGGCCCTTAATCTCTTAGTACAGGGGTGGTGAACCTGTGGTCTTCTAGATGTTGCTGGGCCCCTGTTACAGATCTGGGGGTGGGATGACTTTCCCTACTGGTGGGCCCCCTTCTTTACAAGGGCCCCCCCCCCCAGACAGGAGTACCAATAGGCTGCCACCAGTCAGGATGCAACACCCTTGAACTCCTTGTCCAAGCTTGGGAATTTTAAGCCCTCCGCCAAGGATCTTCCACACTCCGCACTAGGAAGTTCTGGCTGGCAGGGACAAACCCGGATCTCACAATTCATCCAACTCCAACCCTCGCCACATGTTTATTACATGTCCCACCGCCCCAGCAGTTGCTGGCTGGGGCATGCTGGGAGTTGTAGGCCAAAAACATCTGGGGACCCAAGGTTGGAGAACACTGGTCTATTACTTTATTTAAGGTGTGATCCTATGCTTGTTTAGACAGAAAAAAAAGTCCTACAAGTCCCAGTATTCCCCAGCCAGCATGGGCAAATTTATATCCCATGTTTCTACATAAAGCACCCAGGCAGCTAACAATGATAATGAAAATACAATAAAACAGTTTAAAAGATTTTAAAATAAAAAGGTAAGATTAATTTTAAAAAAGACCAGCAGGTATTAACACTGCAGATGGGTGCATTGTCCCCACTAACTTCCAGGGTTGCGCAATGATTTAAATCAATGATTAAATCATCAATAAAAATCGGGTTTTTTTTATTTTTTGCAAAAAATCATGATTTTTTCGATTTTTTGCAAAGAAAAGATCATGATTTTTTTCAACCCTGTTGTGTAGGTAGCCTAGTAACTGATAATACTGGAGAGCCAGTGTGGCGGAGTGGTGAGAGTGTTGGACTGGGACTCGGGAGATCCGGGTTCTAGTCCCCACTCGGCCATGAAACTCACTAGGTGACTTTGGGCCCGTCACTGACTCTCAGCCTAACCTACCTCACAGGGTTGTTGTGAGGATAAAATGGAGAGGAGGAGGAGGAGGAGGATTATGTAAGCCACCTTGGGTTCCTTGCAGGAAAAAAGGCGGGGTATAAATATAATAAATAAATACTGGTAATGTAAAAAAGCATGAGGAAAAGACCTTGATAAAGAGGAGACCCTTAACCTCATTACATATGGATGTAGTGCCCATCAGTAGTGGTTGCCTAATGAAACTTTGACATTAATTTTACTAAAAAAAATTGGGGGGAAATTGATTAAGTCAAAACAATCATTGATTTAAATTAAAAAAACCTGATTTTTTCTTTATGTGTGTGTGTGTGCAAAAAAAATCATGATTTTTTGCAACCCTGCTAACTTCTCTGGATCAATAAGGGGAATGTGTTTCTCATTAACAGCATGACAGCAACTCGCTGAATTGGCCAGGGAAAGACACATCGCTCCCCTTCCAAGCATAGGACAGGACACAACTCCTTCCTCTTGTCCTCTTTTTCCATCTGGGCCAGGGCAAGATCAGGTACTGGAAGTGTTTTTATACGAATCCTTGCAGCTCTGCAGCCAAGAATCAAGAATAGCATTCCTTATGCCAGCCGGCTCCTTGCAAGAGCAGTCCCAGAAGGACAGAGCTGCCAAAGCCTTTGTATGGCAATTACTGTTTTCCTAGCGTCCGTTGGAGTTAAGGGGACCTACTGCCGCTATTGTTGGTGCACAAGATGATAGACCCGGTCACCGTAAATGTTTGCAGTGGCTCTGCTGTGGAAGCTTGGCTTCTGTTTTTTGAAGGGGGATTATCCATTGCTGTTTATCGTAATGGTATCCGTGCAGGCAGCGATACCCTAGGGCAGTGTTCTCCAACCTTGGGTCCCCAGATGTTTTTGGCCTACAACTCCCAGCATGCCCCAGCCAGCATAGCTGGCTGGGGCATGCTGGGAGTTGTAGGCCAAAAACATCTGGGGATCCAAGGTTGGAGAACACTGTGCTACAGCCTGACTTATAGGCCAGGCTCTCTGGATGACAGGTGAAGAAGCTGGCTTCTTAGGAGGGCTGATGGTGGCCCGGCTTTCTCTGATCCTGTTGCAGCCTCACTGAGTGTGTCTGGGCTGCAACACTTGTGGGGCTATGGGGTGGGCAGCAGGTTCACATGCTCTTGGAAAAGACTAGACTTCTCACGATCTTTGTCATGTGATGGAACTGTTTTATACAAAGCAGGGTTCTCCAAGCTTGGGGTCCCCAGATGTTGCTGGCCTACAGCTCCCAGCATACCCAGTCAGCATGGCTAATGGCAAGGGATTCTGGGAGCTGTAGTCCAGCAACAACTGGGGACCCAAGTTTGGAGAGCCCTGATACAGAGCGTAGCTGGCTGGGGCATGCTGGGAGTTGTAGGCCAAAAACATCTGGGGACCCAAGGTTGGAGAACACTGCCCTAGCAGTTTCTGTGTGTTCACTTTTAAGTAATGAAGACTAGAAACAAGGGATTTGTGCCACCAGCAGGAAAGCCGCGGGTCTTCCTATCTTTTTTGGTGCCTGTTCCTCTTTAGCGAGGGGATTCCATCCCCTCCTTTACAGCCGCTCCCAGTCAGGTAACCTGGCACAAGGGCTGGCGAGTGGCCAAAAAAAAGGCAGAACCAAGATAGTTTTCCACTTCGTTTGCTGGGCTGGCAAGGCTCGCTTGTGCTCTGAGCAGCTGGACGATGGCTAGAACTTCCAACAGGTGCAGCTTTCTCCAGAAAGAGGAAGCTTCACTTGGAGTTTCCTGCCTGCCGTGCAGCTTTTCCAGTGCAGGACCTTTGCCGGGGTGTGTGTGTGTGTGTGTGTGTGTCAATTCCAGTCCTGAATGCCCTTGCTATAGTTTCTGCTTGGTTTCTTTGCTAGTTGTGAAGAGAACAACACCACACTTAACAGTTCCTTAGCAAAGGGGTGCGGGGGGGGGAGGTGGCTGTGTGTGTGTGTGTGTGTGTGTGTGTTGCTAGACAACTACTGTAGTTCCTTTCTTCTTGCCCATTCTTGAGGAGTGGGGCGGGAGGAAAGAAAGAAAGGGAAAAGGATGCATACTGGTTATTACTTGGATGGGAGACCCCTACCTCTGGTTTCCTGCATTGAGCAGGGGGTTGGACTCGATGACCTCGTAGACCCCTTCCAACTCTATGATCTATGAATCTGGCAAGCACATCTTTTTGGTCTGGTGAGAGATGGGTGTGGGCTCTTTCCCTGACCTCAGTTTGGGCTTTGGAGGCACCCAGAAAGCTGCTTTCTGAATACCTCTGAACCCTCGCACAAGGTCAGGAGGAGCCCACACCCGTTTTTTTAAGCTCACGAGAAGGGTGGAGGAGGCTCTCAGAACTGGATCTGGAGGCACTCAAAAAGCAGTTGTGTTGCTCTTTCCGAGTGAGTGCCTCGGAATCTCAGTGTGATTCCGCACTGTGATGCTTCAGGAGAAGACTAGAAGTTGGGGGCTCAGAGTGGGTTTTAGGTTTAGTGGCAACCGCAGATCTTTGCTGGCTATTGAGGCCAACGAGAATTTATCTAGCTGTGGATTAAAAAAGTGACTTAAGCTTGCCCGAATGAAGCAGTCCCACACAACCGGCGGATACTACAACAAAATGGGTCCCTGGCAATTAATCTTCGTTGGCCTTCGGCTCCCCCAACCCCTTCTCTCTTTTTATAATAAAGATTCAAATGTATCTGTGACTCTGGGTGTGTGACGTTTTCAGTTCTTACCGGTTGATGGCAGGGTTATTTATTTATTTCGTTTCTATACTTCCCAATAGCTGAAGCTCTCCGGGTGTTGGCCCACCTAAGTACAGACATCCTAATGCAGTGTTCTCCAACCTTGGGTCCCCGGATGTTTTTGGCCTACAACTCCCAGCATGCCCCAGCCAGCGTACGCTGGCTGGGGCATGCTGGAAGTTGTAGGCCAAAAACATCCGGGGACCCAAGGTTGGAGAACACTGTCCTAATGGGTGTGTGTGGGGGTAGACTTGGGATTGCTATTACTGTCCTTGTCCCCTTGATGTGTTCAACGTCCACATGTTGAATTTAATGTCTGCCTGGGAGCCTGCCCTCATAGATGCCAACATAGGTGAGAATCGTGCCAGCTGTCCACAGCAAAAATTGCGGCGTATAACTTGCACGGTTTCTGTTGGGATGTACACAACGTAGGCCCCTTTGCACACTTTATAATGAATTGGTGCTCTGAGGGGGATGGATCTGGCAGGTGCAGTAACACCCCCCACAGACACATCGATTATGTCTGTGCACTGGGCCATCCCAAGGATAAATGCTCGTTTTAAAGGGCTGTGGGAAAATAGGCGGCTTCATCCTCTTCTAACACCCGTGCTAGAATAAAGCTTGGATGCACTCTGCCATCCAGTACTGGTTTGTCTTCTCTTGTAGCGTATATATTTAGACAGCTTGTGAGATTTATAGGGAACGAGATACAGCTTTCTGCTGTCCAGTGGCGGTAGTGGTGTGGAAATGAAGGGGGAAGAGGTACCACTGGGTCATTTTAGGGTTGGCTCATTGGAGAGGAGGTCAGAATGGGAGCGTGGAGTTTGTCAGCTCTTTGGATGAATCCCCCTCAGAACTAAAGGGTGTGTCTCATTGACAAATAATTGTCAATCATTGACAAATTATTGTCATATTAAGCGTCTCAGAAATTCCACTGAGCCATCAGATAGGGTTCTTCCCAACTTGGCAGTAAGGCGAACATTGGGAATATATCAGGCTGTCTATATCATCCAAGGATATTTAATTTTTTCCCTTTCTTTTTTGCCTGCAGCCTACTGCAAATCGCATGAGCTGTTTCCTGCTGGCTGGGCTGATAGCCAGTTATTATGTATGGTACCGGCAAGTGATTATGCTAGCCCTTACCCTTAACACAGTGATTCTGAAACTTTTTGAATTTGCACCCTCCTTCTAAACCAGGCGTGCACAACCTGTGCCCCCCCCAGAAATCTTTACTGTGGCCTCGCAAGGGTGCCCTGACACCTCCCTCTGTACTCTCTACCCCCTCCTCCAGACTTTCTCATACAAACCTCTCTTTCCCTGCTCCTGTTACCAGCAATGAAAAAGTGATATGTATCAGGATTACAGGGATGTATGTGTCACATCACATGCACCGTTTACAGCTTTTGCTGAAAAGGTTGTGCACCCTGCACCCGTGTTCCACAGGCCAATGTGCAGAGATTCTTGCATGCTACCGTGTGTGCGTACACAGCCAGCTGCTGGCAAGGATCAGGGGACTGGTGTAGTAATCAGTGATGCGGGTTTTCAGGAAAGATTTTGGGTTGGAAAATGTCCTGGAAACATTTCCAATGCAAGTTAGATGAATTTGCATAGGGTCATTTGCATTGGAAAACATTCAGTTTGCATTGGAAATTCTTCTGATGCCCTAGCAGTTATGGGGTGCTTGTGGGGCTTCATATATTTTGGCCGACAACTTCCAGCTTCCCTCACCGTTGGCTATGCTGGCTAGGGCTGATGGGAACATACAGGCCTGTGGCTTAGGCTGGCTCAGCTTGTCTGAGCGTGGAAAGCTAAGCAGGGTCAAGCCTGATTATTATTTGGATGGGAGACCCCTCCTCTAGTTTCCTGCACTGAGCAGGGGGTTGGACTTGATAGCCTTGTAGGCTCCTTCCAACTCTATGATCTATGAAATCTATGGAATTATAGACCAAAACTTCTGGAGGGCCACACAAGTTGCACACCTCTGCCCTAGTGTGATCTAATTTAGTATGTTTATTTTACTTGTATTTAGTAAATAACAAAGCTAAAAAAAAAAAAAAGAAAGTACCCTGTGTTAATTTTTTGTCCCAGTATTTGACCTGAACTAGTTGAAGGGGAAAAAAATTAAAGCATACTTCGGGCTCAGTCCTATGCATGTTCAGACAGATAAAAGTCCTACAACTCCCAGCATTCCCCAGCCTGGCTTTTGTAGGACTTTTGTCTGTCTGAACATGCATAGGACTTATGCCCTTAATGTGGTTCAAATGTTATACTATGTAGATTTTTTAAAAATTGGAATACTTGTAAAGATTGAAAGACAAGAGCATGTATTTATTTATTATATTTATACCCCGCCTTTTTTCCTGCAAGGAACCCAAGGCGGCTTACATAATCCTCCTCCTCTCCATTTTATCCTCACAACAACCCTGTGAGGTAGGTCAGGCTGAGAGTCAGTGACTGGCCCAAAGTCACCCAGTGAGTTTCATGGCCGAGCGGGGACTAGAACCCGGATCTCCCGAGTCCCAGTCCAACACTCTCAGCACTACGCCACACTGGCTCTTCCCTTACATTATTTAAATTTAAGAAAAATACAAAGTTACTGAAAGCGGTTGACATACTAATTAATTTTAGCAATCCGAAGAGCTTTGCATGATACGTTGAGAGAACCGCTCATCTGTTTCAACAGAGTTCAACCTTCTGCCGCCGAGGTTGTAACTTGGAGCACCTTCCGTTTCGCAGTCACTATTCATTACTTCCCTTTCATTCTGAGACATAGATGTATCTCAGTGGCGTAGGGATCATCACTTGAACAACGTTAATTACAACTTTGAAACTGCCAAGCTTGCTTAATATTTTTTACAGACAAATAAAGCTCCGGAAAATTTTCCGTACCACGGCACTGGTATTAATGGTGGGATTAGAACAGGAACATGGAGGAGAAAGAGCTGCTGTATACCAGATCTGTCTACAGTAATACCTTGGATTGCAAGTAACTTGGTTTGAGAGCGTTTTGCAAGACAAGCACATTTTTAAATATTTGTTTAATTTTTTTTTGCTTGATATACAAGCGACGTCTTGCAATACAAGTACTGTAGTACAGCTTAAATTAAAAATCTCTGTACACATTTTTTTTGGGGGGGGGATTTCGTTTTGATATAAGAGTGTTTTGGATTACAAGCACGTTTCCGGAACGAATTATGCTCTCAATCCAAGGCATGACTGTACTTGTTTATCCAGTCCAAGGTTGACTATTCTGAATGGCAGTGGCTTTCCAGGGTGTCCTTTTACATCACCAGGTCCTTTTAAAAAATTAAACTGGAGATGCTGCGGATTGAACCTGGGACCTTCTGCAATGTGAGGCATGTGTGCTACCGCTGAGCTGTGGTTCCCCCCCCCTCCAGAAGGAGGATGTTGAGGTGATGGGGCAATGAGGGGGAAGTCCAGTGTAGATCACGGGGAATTCCAGAGGAGACTGGTGGCTCCCATGTCGGTGGGGCGGTGTATCCACTCTGGGTTTCAGCCTGAAGTTTAAAGGAGGTATCCATGGTGCTGGACCCTGTGGACCCCCCCCATTAGGTTCAGCATCATGGATAGCTCCTTAAAAGTTCAGACTGCAACCTGGAGTGGATACAGAGCCCCGCTGACAGTGGCGCCACCACCAGCCTCCACTGGGGGAATTTCATTATCCAGACGTGGGCTGGTGGGGGCAGGAAGGGCAAAAGGCCAAAAGAAAAACAACCCCCCCCCAAGGAAAGCCTCAAAAGTGGTGCTCGGAAATGGAATTTACATTGATTATAAGCGTATTTCAACATATTGGGTTGGATCCAAGCTAAGTTAATTGCACTTAGGTCCCACTGAAATAGGTTACTTATGACTTCGCTTAGGTCCCATTGATTTCAGTGGGAGCTGTGCACCTATATTAGTATGGATGCAACCCACAGTCCTTGTGAGGACCGACCCCCGACCCCCCTGTCCCCATTGGTAGAAGTCAATGAGATCAACCGCAAAAGCTCATTTAGAGCGCAATCCTATGCATGTTTAGACAGAAAAAAGGCCTACAACTCCCAGCTTGTCCCATCCAGCCATGCTGGTTGGAGCATGCTGGGAGCAGGGCCGGTGCTACCATTAGGCCAACTAGGCGACTGCCTAGGGCGCCGGGCTAAAGGGGGCGCCAGGAGCATAGGGCTGGAGGGAGGGAGGGCTCAAGTGGGAAGGGGGGGGCGCTAAATATCTGATCTTGCCTAGGGCACCAAACTGCCTTGCACTGGCCCTGGCTGGGAGTTATAGGCCTTTTTTCTGTCTAAACATGCATAGGATTGAACCCTTAGAGCAGGGCTCTCCCACCTTGGGTCCCCAGATGTTGCTGGCCTACAGCTCCCAGCATACCCAGCCAGCATGGCTAATGGCAAGGGATTCTGGGAGCTGTAGTCCAGCAATATCTGGGGACCCAAGATTGGAGAGCCCTGCCTGAGAGCATGTTTTTCAGACTTTGAAGAACCACTGTCTGAATGGGTGGGAGCATATACTATAAACCAGGTTCCCCAACCTGGTGCTCTCCAGATGTCTTGTACTACAACTCCCATCATTGCCATGGTGACTGGGGGATTATGGGAGTTGTAATCCAGCGCATCTAGAAGGCACCAGTTTTGGCAAGGCTGACTTACTATTTTCAGGAATCAACTGTATCACCTAATAGTAATACAGATAATACTTCACATCCATATAGTGCCTTCAGGGAAATCAGTGCCTCATATGCCTTGCTGCTAAGCCTTTTGATGTAGTTCACTTACTGCAGCTGGTTTTAGGCACACACAAAAAAAGCATTTTATTCCAAAGAGGTACTATATTGTTCCGATGTGTTTCAGACTTCATATAGGCCTTTCTTCAGGGAAATCTGTAGAACAATGTAAATATAGTTTATGCTTTAGGATTTAAACGCGGCCATGTTTTAGCCAACATGGCTAAAACAATACACATATTTTTAAACCTATTTAACTTTTTTAATATTGGTGGTTTATAAATAATAGTAGATAGAAAGGTGGGATAAAGGTTCTGAAAATAAACATTTTGTTTCATCTCAGTAATCCTAGCCATAATCTTGTAAAATAGGTCAGTATTATAATCTCAGTATTGCAGACGGTACAAGATTGAGGCCTAATTCTCACTGAGCTGAGAAACCTACGTCTCGCCTGAATCACTTTGAAGGTGGAAGCTTGCATCACTGAATGTTCCTCTGTATCAGGGCTCTCCAAACTTGGGTCCCCAGATGTTGCTGGACTACAGCTCCCAGAATCCCTTGCCATTAGCCATGCTGGCTGGGTATGCTGGGAGCTGTAGGCCAGCAACATCTGGGGACCCCAAGCTTGGAGAACCCTGCTTTGTATAAAACAGTTCCATCACATGACAAAGATCGTGAGAAGTCTAGTCTTTTCCAAGAGCATGTGAACCTGCTGCCCACCCCATAGCCCCACAAGTGTTGCAGCCCAGACACACTCGAGTGAGGCTGCAACAGGATCAGAGAAAGCAAGCCGGGCCACCATCAGCCCTCCTAAGAAGCCAGCTTCTTCACCTGTCATCCAGAGAGCCTGGCCTATAAGTCAGGCTGTAGCACAGTGTTCTCCAACCTTGGATCCCCAGATGTTTTTGGCCTACAACTCCCAGCATGCCCCAGCCAGCTATGCTGGCTGGGGCATGCTGGGAGTTGTAGGCCAAAAACATCTGGGGACCCAAGGTTGGAGAACACTGCTGTAGCAGAAAGAGAGATGGGAAACAGGGCCATACCATCAGCTTAGCTGAGAAGGTTATAACAGCTGTGTAACATTGAGAATTGGTGCCTCGGTTTTCTTGTCTTCCTGCCCCCCCCACCCTTACAATCTTTTTAGATCAGTGTTCTCCAACCTTGGGTCCCCAGATGTTTTTGGCCTACAACTCCCAGCATACGCTGGCTGGGGCATCCTGAGAACTTAGTTCTCTCCTTTTCCCCCCCGTTGCTATTGGATGCTCATCTCCTCCTGTTTCTGTCTTTGGTCTCTGTCTTGGAGCCATGGAGTGGGACAACACTTTTTCGTTTTTCGAAAGAGCATTTGGACAAGCTTCTATTACAACCCTCCATTTTTGATGGAAGGAGAGGAGACTCCTGTATGGAGTGGGAACAATTTGTAAAAGAACATAAAAGAATGATTAGGAGTCAACTACATGCCTCCACTTCACTTGAATATTGGGCTCCTCTATTCAATAAAGATTTTGCTTCCTGAGAACTTCGTTCTCTCCTTTTTATCGTTTCTGTCTGTAGAACAGCCTTCCTCTTGATGTTCCTACAGTTCTGTCTCTTCTCATCTTTAAACCATGTCAAAGCAAATCATGGAAGGGAGGGGGGAATTTCTGTAGGAGAGGAGGGTAGAAAGAGAGCACAAGGGCTTGTGGCCTGCTCCTGATCTCCCAATCGTGGTTACATCAGGAATGTTATGTCTGCACTGGATGCGAGTTAAACCAGAAAGTAGGATAGTAAAATAACCTGGGCAGTCAGCAGGGCTCTCCAACTTTGGGTCCCCAGATGTTGCTGGCCTTCAGCTCCCAGCATACCCAGCCAGCATGGCTAATGGCAAGGGATTCTGGGAGCTGTAGTCCAGCAACATCTGGGGACCCAAGGTTGGAGAGCCCTGGTATAGAGTAAGAAAGCTAACCAGGGTTTTAAGGGAAGGATTGGATAGGACAGGATGAAGTTTAACTAAATGGAGTAATGACAAGTGTCAGGCTTTAGTAATAGCCTGAACAAATGGAGGGGGGGGATGTAATTCCCAAGTTTTGAAAGGGGGGAGAGAAAGAGAAGGCATAAGAGAAAAGAAGTTGAAAGAAAGTGAGGAGGGAAGAATTGAATAAGAAGCCAAAGGACAGATTAAGATTTCAGTGGACAAGTGGCCAGGAATTGCTGTGGCCGTTTGTTTATGGCAGGGATGGGCAACCCCAAAGCCCTCTGCAACTTCTGGCTTACGGCGTGAAGGCTGCCGTTCCATGCACGCTTAACATGGGCAGCAAGCCCCGTTGAACTCGTTGGGATCTACCGTACTTGCAAGACAGACAGGCGCAGGGATGATCTCTCATCTGGATCAGTTCTGTCTGCCTGATTGTCTTTGTCTTTTGGAAAACAGGTTTGTTCTGCTGATTACAGTTATGAAAATATTTGCTTTTTGCCTTCCTCCTGTAGCTTAAACAATTAATTATTCACAAAATAACTTCTTAATCTGCTGCATAATGCATGGGAAATTGATTTGGAGAAGGATGGCTCTCCGTCATCTCCTTCCTGAGGTACAAGCTATCTATAGTTGCTGTGGTTGGAGTCCTTCGGGTTTTTAAAATATATATAAAAGCTGGAACAGTAATTTTCCTAGAATATTTGCTTTATAACATAATGGGGGGGGGCGGCGGAGAGAGAAAGATGGCAGTTCAGTTCGGTTCCTTCTTGACTCAGATACAGTAATACCTTGGATTGCAAGTAACTTGGTCTGAGAGCAGTTGTGCAAGACAAGCAATTGTTTAAAAAATTTTTTGACTTGATAAACACGCAAGGTCTTGCAAGACAAGTAGTCGTAGGGATGTAACCACTCGCCTCGAGCGGGCGTAGCGGGCCGAAATCGGCCCTGCTCACGCCCGCCAGAGACTCGCTTTGATATAAGAGTGTTTTGGATTACACGCACGGTTCCAGAACGAATTATGCTTGCAATCCAAGGTATTACTCTACTTCAGAATGATGAAAACCTTCCTTCCTGAAAAGCAAACTTGTTCTTCCCCCACAATTGCCTGAGGGAGATACCCGGAAGATGTGACTAGGGCTGGGGGAAAAGGGGCATGAATCCCTGTGGTCATTTGGAGTCAGAAACTGAAATAACTCAAAAAGGAGAAGGAAATAATAAAATGGGGAGGGAAGCAAGGAGTTAAAGTGAATACGGTAATGGCATTTGGCCTGTCTAGCACTGTTTGGTGTTGTCCTGAGACAGGGTAGCTGCTGAGAGCACTTGGGTACCTGTAAGCATGCATCTGAAACGCCCTCCCTGTGTGTGTGTGTGTGTGTGTGTGTGTGTGTGTGAGCCAAACCTTCTAAGTCCCCCAAATACTATTCTCTCTTTCTTGAGAGGCAGTGAAGTTCCTTGCATACTATCTAAAGTTGTACATACCCAAAGACTTCTTTCCGCAGCTATTCTGATTACCGGTAGCTATTTAAATAATTAGCGATCCTTGAAAGTTTTTAGATCTCTTCATCAATCCAGAGAAGGAGGGTGGCCATTTTAAGGTGAAAGTCGGTATAACGTGACAGTGGCTAAGAGTGTAAAACAAGGAAGTCCCAGGTGCAAATTTCCACAGGGGCAAGCTACACACACGACGGTGGTGAACGAAACTCCAGTGGCCCCTTCTCCTTTCCGAAGTTCCCAGAAACGTGGGTCTGGAACACTGCCAGGGGTGTTAAAAGCAGCTTGCTATGTATATGTTTCCAGGGAAATGCAGCAGGCAAGGGAAGGGTTAAGCATGTGCGCCTCTTCCTGCACCTGCTTTGCAAAGGTGAATGGCCCTTGGGGTTTTGTAATATGCAGCTGCAGCATAATGTGTTGCGTTTCCCTCACCTCAGCCATAGAATTTGCCAAGTGACCTTCCTTAGGCAGCTCTTCTCTCTGTTCAGCTCATCTTCAACTGGCCTGTGGCTCACGCTGGCTCAGCTTGTCTGAGCGTGGAAAGCTAAGCAGGGTCAGGCCTGGTTGTTACTTGGATGGGAGACCCCTCCTCTAGTGTCCTGCATTGAGCAGGGCGTTGGACTCGATGGCCTTGCAGGCCCCTTCCAACTCTATGATCTATGAATCTATGAATATGAGGATAATAATTCTGATCTGTGTTGCAGGGCTGTTACATTATCTCTGTAATTCTCACCTCTGAGCATTTAAATGCACTACATCAGTGCTAAGAATTGTGATGAGAACAGTACAAACACAGACTTCAATAGACTTCTGTACCGATCTTAAGGGACGTTGCGGTATTGTTCTTGGGGACAGGCGCACTGAGGGTGTCAGAGTAGTCTCTCAGTGCTCACTTCAAATGCTCTGTTTGGTTCTAAAATGCTTTAAAACGTCAATGTCATTTCATTTTTTGCTTTTGTTTTTTTGTAATGGAAGTACCGCTTCAGAATAAGTGTTCACAATTGCAGTTATTGGCTGTTATAAACAAAGCCCTTCTTTATTGCAGTATGGAATGGTCAACACAGCCATTGAACAAAATGATAGACAAAACTGGCAGTGTTGTGGTGATTATTATTTATGAAATGTTTCAAAACATATGGAAGTATGTGTCTCCATCTCAGCTGGGTTGACCCTTTGTTTTTAAGGTTTCACAAGACTGCATGGCACCTTCAGACGATGTACAGTGCAACAGAACAACTAACTCCACATTTGATTGGTTGCTTTACTTTGCTTTCCTTGCTTGCTTTCTTGCTTACTTTTATATTTATGTAAGGCTTTACAATAACGTTATCCTCTGGTTCACACACAGAACACGTTAAATTAAAATACAATACAGTCATGCCTTGGATTGAGAGCATAATTCGTTCCGGAAATGTGCTTGTAATCCAAAACACTCTTATATCAAAATATCTTATTATCTCAAGGAGCGCCTCCAGCAACATCAAGTAGGCCGCTCAACAAGGTCTGCCACGGACGGCCTTCTCCTTATCCCATCAGCCAGAGCAGCCAGGCTGGTGGGGACTAGGAAGAGGGCCTTCTCTGTGGCGGCCCCCACATTATGGAACTCCCTCCCTAGTGACCTTCGCCATGCCCCCTCCGTGATGAGCTTCCGCCGTGCATTAAAAACATGGCTGTTCAGGCGGGAATATGGGGTGGGTTAGGTTTTTAATGAGAATTTTTTATATTGTTTTAATTATTATATTTTATTGTGTTTTACTGTATTTTAATTGTACATCGCCCAGGGTGGCCGGGCGACCGGCCAGATGGGCGATTGATAAATATAATAAATAAATAAATAAATAAAATAAATATAGAGATGGGGGAGCAGAGCAGGCAGATTGAAAGCAGACAAGCAGCTCTAAACCCTGATTTGCCACATTGTTTGAAAGCTCAACACACGGTTTGGACTCTAAACTCTGTTTAGCACAAGTCACAGTTCGGCATCGGCATGATGTCTGAAGTGAGCCGTCGTCTCTGGACCTCTCCGTTCTCGGCGTTCCATGAAATATTCTGCTGTAACAGACAGCAGGACCAGCATGGGTGGCAGATAGCATTGTCAAAACAGAAGTGATAGTGCAGTAAATTAAAATACAATTCAAATACAATGTGATAAAATACCAAGCCACAAAACAACTTGCAGTCTAAAAATTTCCAGTGGAGAGAAGAATAAAACTAGATGACTGGAAAAGTTCACAACAGATAGGCAGTGATTTATACCAGTAAAATCACAGATATTTATTTTTTTTTAAGCCCAGGAGAATTTTTTAAAATAGCACCCCTCTTCACCTGGTGCCAGAATGACCATAGAGAAGGCACCAGGTGGGCTTTTCTGCAGAGGGCATTCCATAAGCAGGGCGCTCTCTCTAGTAGCTGTCCTTGGTTGGGCACCTGGAGCCTATATCTCATGGTTTAAGTAAGTACACCTGGGAGAAGTGCTCTTCCAGGTATCCTCTTCTCACGCCATTAAGACAGAGGTGGAGAACATGTGGCCCTCCAGATGTTGTTGGGACTGCAACTCCCATCAGACCTAGCTAGCATAGCTGATAGCCTGGAAACAGACTGGGAGCGAGTGTAGCTGATAAAGCAGTGGTACAATATGATCAAATTGCCCAGTTCCAGTTAGAAGTCCTGCCACCCTGATCTGGACCAGCGGCAGTTTTTGAACCATTTATTTATTTATTTATTATATTTATATCCTGCCTTTTTTCCTACAAGAAACCCAAGGCAGCTTACATAACCCTCCTCTTCCTCCTCCTCCTCCTCTCCATTTTATCCTCACAACAGCCCTGTGAGGTAGGCTAGGCTGAGAGTCAGTGACTGGCCCAAAGTCCCCCAGTGAGCTTCATGGCCGAGTGGGGACTAGAACCCAGATCTCCCGAGTCCCAGTCCAACCACTATGCCACACTGGCTATCCTCACAGCCCCACGTACAACCCATTGCAATAATGTAAACAACTGAAAGCTTATAACCCAATAAAACAGCTAAAAATGGCAAGCAGCAGCAAAAGAAACAACACCAGTTTCCAGCTCATAACCATTAACTCAGCAGTGAACAGCAACGGCTCGAGAAAATGAATATTTTCAACTGCCTGTGAGAAGCATCCAAGGAGCAGATGAACCAAATCTACCTTGGTAGATTTACCTTGTAAAGGGATGGTGAGTGGTGACGCCGCTACCAAGGAAGCCCTGGAGTGAAGTGCGCTCCCTCCTACGTACGCCAGATCACAGGTGACATGTGAGTTGCTTCATTCTGCAAATGGCTGACAGATTGTCTCAATATCTGTCAAGAATCTTTTGCATAAAGCAGTCCATGTGGAACAGTTTTTGTTGTACTGACATGGGAGTGCCGTCATGGTCTCCTGCTTCATATTGGATTTTCCAAGTTCCTCTGCCTCCCCCAAAACATCAGGTTTGGCCAGGAATTCACCCATAGCTGGGTTAAAGCTGTCTCTCTCCTACTTGATTAAATTCTTCAAGTTTTTGCAAGAAGATGTCCACATATTGAAGAGGGAATGCAACCATTATCGAATCACAGTTGAGGAATGAACAACTTAATAAGGATTGATCTTAATAAGGACTGATCCTCGCAGAGGGGAACTGGGGAAGTCGGATGGGGGAGATTTCGTAAGAAGAGATTCCCTCGAGAAAGCAGAGAGCCAGCTGGCAAACCAAAAGTCTGTGATGTTACCTGAACCTCAACTGGGTTGACTCTCTGTTTACGGTGCCACACGACTGGTTCCACCCCGTAAGCATCCTATTTGGATTGTTTTGTTTTCAGGCTACCTAAAAAAAGAGAAAAAAAGGATGGCTGCTAGAACAGGAGTCCCCGATGTGGCACCCCAGGGTGCCGTGATGACCATGGGCACCTGCAGTGGTGTTTTCATAGATTCATAGATCATAGAGTTGGAAGGAGCCTACAAGGCTATCGAGTCCAACCCCCTGCTCAATGCAGGAAACTAGAGGAGGGGTCTCCCATCCAAGTAACAACCAGGCCTGACCCGGCTTAGCTTTCCACACTCAGACAAGCTGAGCCAGCATAAGCCACAGGCTGTGAAGGGATACCCAACATGGTGCCTGTGGGCATCCATATGTACATGGATTTGTATGAAATGCATACAGCTTTCTAGCAATTATACATAGGCTTCAACGAAAGTGGACCAAATAATCAAATAAGTATACAGTATTGGTTAAAGCGTTATAAGGTCCTCAATCCATTGCATTATAGGAGGTGAGTGTTTTTCCTTCCAATGTTGTAATATCAGCCTTTTAGCTGTCAGAAGGATGCAGGGAATCCATTTATGCTGACCATTTGTTAATTCCCATGAAGCAGGTAAATAATTTAAAAAAATGTGTACATCGGTGAATATTAAAGACTGTTCCAGTACAAAATTAACCGTGTAATAAGCTCCCCGCAAAAGAAGCGACCACTGGACATTGCCAAAGCATGTGTTTAAAAGAAGCATTACCTGTATTAGCTGTATCGCACCTCCAGCAATTAGCTGAATTAGACTATTAAAGAGATGTTGCGGCGTCCAATAGACACAAAACTAGTTTTTGCTGAATAAGATGCAGCCTAAGATCCATAGACACGACAAGTAAACACCAAAATGGCAATCCACTGATTAGGCATTTTGTGGTGGTGCCCACAGCAGTTTCCCAAACCCCCAAATGTGCCTGTGGGTCCAAAAAGGTTGAGGGCCCCTGTGCTAGAAGATAACGGGACAGCATGCCTGGGGAGCATCTTATAAACAGCTCCACCAGTGGAGAGAGTGTCGGGCCGCAGGCTGGGTCAGCTTGGCTTGGTTCAAGCCGCTTAGGTTACAGGGGAAGGTATCGTGAGATATCAAGTCGAGATGCTCACATAGACAAACACCATCGCTCCATTTCTGTGAGCAGAACTGGCTCCCGCGGACCCCTGATTCAGCTCACATAACTCACCATGAGCCATCCTGTCCCAGTCCCCAAAGGGGAAAAGCTTACCTCGGGAGCCAAGGCAGGGTAGCAGGTGATGCTGGCTCCAGTGGTGCCTCCTTTTTGGATGGGAAGGAGAGGCTCATCTGGACCTCTTCTTCCATTCCCCACATGCTTCGTTGAAAACTTGATATGCCTGCAGCAGCATCCTGACACTGCAATGTCTCCTTCCACCTGGGATTGGGGGGGGCGGTGAGGGGGTTGAACTATACATCCCATCATCCCTAGATACTTGCAGGGTTCTGCTGGGGATGATGGGAGTCGGGGTTGTACCCTGCGTGATCCTAGGCAGAAGGAGACTCCGCAAGCTTCTCCTTCAGTTTGCAAAGAAGCACGTGCAGGAAGGGGAGAGGCCTAGGCCGGCCGCTCCTGTCCAAGAAGGTGCTGCCACTCCACCATCACTTGGTATCCTCTCTTGCCTCCCAAGATGGAGACTGGGAGAAGTCTGACTTGGGTGGGGGCGGGAGAGGGAGAGGAAGAGAAGGAATTGGGCCAGTTGGTAGAACAGAGGCAGCTGCCTGTAACCATTGCTTCATCAAGCGCAGGATTGTCTACACCAGGGCTCTCCAACCTTGGGTCCCCAGATGTTGCTGGCCTACAGCTCCCAGCATACCCAGCCAGCATGGCTAATGGCAAGGGATTCTGGGAGCTGTAGTCCAGCAACATCTGGGGACCCAAGGTTGGAGAGCCCTGGTCTACACTGACAGTGGCTCTTCTGGGTTTCAGATGGGCGTCTTTCTCAACTCTTACCTGGAGATGCCAAGGATTGAATCTGAGTCCTTTTGTATGCAAAGCACATGCTCTGTCTCTGAGCCAGGGATGTTGAAGAGTCCTTGGTTTCTTTCGAGTCACGAGTCGAGTCACGAGTCTTTGGACCCGAGTCTCGAGTCCCGAGTCCTTGGTCCTAAAATGGTGACTCCCAAGTCCCGAGTCACTCCCAAAGCTGACTCCATGAGTCCCTATTAAAATCAGTGGGTTTTTTCCCCAACAAAATAAGGCTATTTCAGATGTGTGGCTTAAATAAATTCTAGGCTCAAGTGTGCCTTTTTATTTCAAAACTCTGCAACTGATTTTGACAAGAACAGACCAGGCAGACAAACCCTAAATAACCAGGTAGGCAGAGGAGGCAGGGAACCCCAAAACAAGCAGGCAGAGGCCTTTGTCTTGGACAATTCAAACTGTGGAACTGGTTAAGAAGAGACCAGGCAGGCAGAGGAGGCTGGGAACCCCAAAGCAGGCAGGCAGAGGCAGCCAAACCCAAAATGTCTGAAAGGTTGCATTTTAGGAAAATGATTTTAAAAAATAACTTGCTGTACTTCCTAAAACCTATCCATGTTGCATTTGAGGAACACAATTTTGGAACATGAGTCCTTGGTCTCGAGTCCCGAGTCGAGTCCCGAGTCCCATTAAAAATATTGGGACTCGAGTCAGAGGGGGGACTCAGTCCGACTCACGAGTCGAGTCCTGGAGTCCGAGTCCCCATCCCTGCTCTGAGCTATGGTCCTTCCACAAAGAACTGGGAAGGATCCTTGGGTTTCAGTGTTCAATTGGGCCGCTCGACTGGGCCATATTCTTTTTTTGGGGGTAGCAGCCTTCCACTTGCTCCCTCCTAGCTACATGTGAAGATATTCATCTCCGTTTCTTGCTGTCTGGAGCCCTGGGCGTGCTGAATAGATGAAAGGACCCGCTGCTGCCTTTGAGAGCACGTCCCTGTCTGTTATCTGTATCTTATTAGTGTAATTGCTGGTGTCACCTCTATAAATTTGTTCTTCAGCAGGGATAGAAAGTGGAGGCAGGTGACCGGAGAATATATTTGAGGATAGGCATGGGCTGTTAACCCCCTTTCAAAGGATTGATGGCCGAGTCCATCACTCCACTTATGTTCTACTGCGGCCAAGTCCATCACTCCACTTACGTTCTACTGCAATCATTCCCTAAAGGTAGACTACTTAACCCCAAGGAGAAAAAGGCCATGGAAGTCAGCTAAATGGAATTTGAATATTTAGCACTTAAAGAGTGTCTTAGAGTGCTCAAAGCACTTCCCATATGTTATTTATTTTGTTGCAATTCTTAACAACAAGCTTGTATGTTAAGTGTGTATTAGTATCACCCTATTGCAGATCTGAGGCTGAGAAAAAGAGGCTTATCTAAGGCCATGTAGTGAGTTCCTGGCAGAAGCAAGATTTGAATCTGGGGCTTCCTGATGTGTAGCTCAGTCTCTTAACCATTATGCTATGTCAGCTTTCCAAAATGCATGCACAGTTATAGTGGCCAACTCATTGATACTGAGGCAGTGCCGGTCACATCTTGGATTTGCTAATCTGGTAGTGAGTAGATGCCGCAGCTGGTAGCTCTAGTGAGAGTCATTCTTGTTGTCGAGTTCCTTGGAAGCAGCTAAAATGGCTCCCTTTCCTTGTTTCTCCTCCCCCCACACCCAGCCCTGCCCAGCTTCTCTGGCTCTAGCACATGTGCGTCATTCAGGGAGTCCCCATGCTTGGCTGCCTTCCAAGCCAGCATGCTTTTATCTGAAGCATTTGCAGTCCCTGCTTCTTGCTGTGAAGTTTGTACTGTGATTTCGCGCCCGCCCCCCCCCCAGTTCAAATGCCCCCTCTTTGAGTTATGTGTAGGGGAAATAAAGGGGGGGGGTTTATGATTCCCTCCTCCCACCCCCATCAGGTTTGCACGCTGCCTTTCTCTACGGCCCAGGGAGAGCATTTCCTTATCCGTCCTCAGAGCACACAGCACAAATTTCGAAGGTTTGCTCCTGGTCTTTCTGGCCATTGTTTCAGGTAGCCAACAGCCTTTTGAGAGGCAGGCGACTTACAACAACCAAGTTGCTTATTGAGCTCTTAGCCGAGCTGGTGCGTGGCCAAAGTTGTGTGGGACCACACCACATTCGTGGACATGGTGTGCTGCTGGACATTCTGTGGGTCGCCAGAGGCATTGCTAAGCCGAGGCCCAGAGCATGATATAAGAACATAAGAAGAGCCCTGCTGGATCAGACCAAGGGTCCATCTAGTCCAGCATTCTGTTCACACAGTGGCCAACCAGCTGCCCATGGGATCTCACAAGCAGGACATGAGTGCAACAGCACCTTCCTGCCCATGTTCCCCAGCAAATGGAGTACATAGGCATACTGCCTCTGATACTGCAGGAAGCATATAGCCAGTCAGGACTGATAGCCATTGAGAGCCTTCTCCTCCTTGAATTTGTCCAATCCCCTTTGAAAGCCATCTAAATTGGTGGCCATCACTACATCCTGTGGAAATGAATTCCATAGTTTAACTACCGGTATGTGCTGTGTGAAGAAGTACTTCCTTTTATCTGTCCTGAGTGTCCATTGATACCAGTGGAAGGTATTTTCTCAGCTTAGAGCGCAATCCTGTGCATGTTTAGACAGAAAAAAAGTCCTACAACTCCCAGCATTCCCCAGCCAGCACTGCTGGCTGGGGAATGCTGGGTGTTGTTGGACTTTCTTTTCTTTTTTAAAAAAAATTATTTAATTTTTTTTCAAATCAAAATATAACAAAATAAAACAGTAACACAAAAATTTAAAACTACATAAAATAAATCATAAAGTGCACCCCCCATCCTCCTAGGGACCAATTAATATGCTTCCATCCCCTTATTCAAATGAATTCCAAATTTCAAAAATATAACATATCCTGAGCCAAGGCATGTTCCCCTTCCCCTTTATTAATACATAGTCTAATAATTGATTCCATATATCCATAAAATTATTCTTCTCTGTAGAACCTTTTTTCTGTCTAAACACGCATAGGATTGCTCCCTTGATTGCCATGCAGGGGGCAGTTTTCAAGGGGGGTTGCAGCATTCCCCTGCGTGGCAATTAAGCCTGGGTGGGGGGAACATTTCCCATTGGTTTGGGATGTCTGGGTAAGGGTACAAAATAACTGATGAATTTATTATATTTGAGATGATTTGGATGAGAAATTAATTGGCTGGTTTTGCGTACACTGAAACTTAAATAATAAATCCTAGTAAATCTGCATATATAGATATACATTAGCAGTGCTTTTTTTCTGGAGAAAAGGGTACCGGAACTCTTGGATTACATTTCCTCGGGAGTAGATGGCGATTAAATTGTAATGCAATTAATAGAAGAAAAGGTGCTGGAACTCAGTTCCGGTGAGTTCCACCAGAAAAAAAGCCCTGTACATTAGCATATGCAGATTTTATGTAGATGGTGTCCTATGGGCCTGGCCCAGCAACGCCCCTGGTGGTCACACAGATGCGGAGATCTGTCAACCCCATTGCAGGATGTGGACCAAAAGGGCCTTAAACAGGAAAGGTACAGTAATACCTTGGATTGCAAGTAACTTGGTTTGAGAGCGTTTTGCAAGACAAGCAAATTTTTAAATATTTATTTAATTTTTTCCCCGACTTGATATACAAGCGACGTCTTGCAATACAAGTACTGTAGTACGGCTTAAATTAAAAATCTCTGTACAATTTTTTTGGGGGGGGGGATTTCGTTTTGATATAAGAGTGTTTTGGATTACAAGCACGTTTCCGGAATGAATGATGCTCTCAATCCAAGGCATGACTGTAGTAGCGTTCACCAGCAGGTTGGTGGGATGATGGGCAGTCACGCCGAAATCTGGACCTGGGAACCATGTTCCTGACGTCAAGCACCAGCGGGGCCAGTGTTGGGGAGCCGGCACTGTTGGGCATCTACAGAGGGCCCCCCCCGCCCGCCCTGCTGCTGCTCCGCCTTGCTGTTACTGCCTGTTCAGCTGCTTTCTCCAAACGAGGGGAAAGCGACAAGAGCGTGAACCGCCTGCACTCGCCTTGCCGTCTCCCTCTGGGCGGTGCTGCAGATCGGACCCAGAGGGACAGGAAAAGGGACCGGGCAGCTGCGTTAGCAGTGAGGAGGTCCTGGAGCTGCTCAAGGAGGAGTGTCCCCGGATGGTGTCTTGTGCAGACACCCCCACCGCTGCCCCAAACGTTTGTCACTGGAGCCGGAGCAGTAGACTCCAGCCGAGCAGGGGAACACCAGGTTGCTAATATTCAGAGGCGGTGTTAGGGGGAGGCCCACTAGAGCTGCCCCCCCCCCGAATCTTTCATTTGGAGCTCCAGATCTCTGGGAGGCCATCTGCCCCACCACCCTGCTGTCCACGGGCACTTGCTGACACAGGGACTCCCCGCTGGTCTCTGTTGCATCGGATCCCGCTGGATTAGCTGGCTTTTTGCCCACAGGTGCTGCCGCCCCCCCCCCCAATCTACTGCCTGAGGTTTTTCCCTGAAATCAAATGCCCTCCTTTCCCCTGTCCATACATCTGTTTTACAAATAGGGGTGTCCTTAGGAGACAGGGCCCTTTAAACACACACACACACACACACACACACACACACAGACTTTAGAGCAGTGTTCTCCAACCTTGGGTCCTCAGATGTTTTTGGCCTACAACTCCCAGCATGCCCCAGCCAGCTACGCTGGCTGGGGCATGCTGGGAGTTGTAAGCCAAAAACATCTGGGGACGCAAGGTTGGAGAACACTGCTCTGGAGCATATGTAAATTAGCCTATGCAAATTTGTACTTTTTTTTTTTGTTTTGAAGAACCATCCAGCATGGCCATTGGTCAGGGATTCTGGGAGTGGTAGTCCGAAACATTGGGAGGGCACCAGGTGGCCTACCCTTGTCCTAAGGCCTGGGGGCACACACAAGTCCCTTGCCTGGTCCTGGCCTGAGCCCAGGAGGTTCTTCGTTCAAGCCCCAGAGTCCCTGGCGGTGGGTGACAGAGCGCTTGAGTTGTTACTGGCAACCTGGAGGAAGTCGCCTACGAGGGCTACTTACTCCAGGTGACAGCAGCTGGTGATTGTTCACAGCTTAGAAAAAAGGTGAGGAGACAGAAACATGTCATAGAGGTGTACAAAATTATGCATCGTGTGGAGAAAGTGGACAGGGAGACATTTTTCTCCCCCTTCTCATAATACGAGAACCCAAAGGGGTCATCCCATGAAGCTGATTGGTGGGAGATTCAGGACAGATAAAAGGAAGTACGGTACTTCTTCACACAGCTGCATAGTTAAATGATGGAATTTATTTCCACAGGATGTGGCGATGGCCACAAGTTTGGAGGGCTTTAAAGAGGGATTGGACAAATTCATTTAGGAGAAGATTGTCAGTGGTTACTAGTCCTGATTGACTATACGCTACCTCGAGCATCAGAGGCAGTACGCCTATGTACACCAGTTGCTGGGGAACATGAGCGGGAGGGTGCTGTTGCACACTCGTGTCCTGCTTGTGGGATCCTGTGGGGCAGCTGGTTGGCCACTGTGAACAGAATGCTGGACTAGATGGACCTCTGGCCTGACCCAGCATGGCTCTTCTTATGTTCTCAAGGGCTGTGTGAACATCTTGCTGTCCTCCTACAGGCCTGTGGCTCACGCTGGCTCAGCTTGTCTGAGCGTGGAAAGCGAAGCAGGGTCAGGCCTGGTGATCAGGAACGGTGCAGGGCTGTTTGGCGCCCTAAGCCAAATTATATTAGGCGCCCCCCCTCGTGCCGTGGGGGGGGGCCTCCGGAGCAAAGCAGCCCTGCTCTGCAACACCCCCCGCGCGCGTGCGCGACCGCGCGCCCATCCGCCAACCACTACCTTCCCACCGCCCCCCGCGCTGCTGTCCGGTGCCCCGCCTCCTCCTCCGACGCAATGGGACCCCCCGCTTTATGACGGGAAGGTAGTAGGTGGTTGGCGGGCGGCGCGCCGGCCAGGGGGTTGTGGCGGCGGCAGCGGCCGGCAAGCGGCGGGGAGCGCGCGGCGGCGGCAGGCAGGGCAGGAGCGCGCCGGAGGCGAAGAAGGGGCGCAGAGTTTGCGCCCTCTTCCGCCACGCGCCCTAGGCAGCCGCCTGGGTCTGCCTAGCGGTAGCGCCGGCCCTGCTGGTGATTACTTGGGATGGGAGACCCCTCCTCTAGTTTCCTGCATTGAGCAGGGGGTTGGACTCGATGGCCTTGTAGGCCCCTTCCAAATCTATGATACTATGAACCTATGAATCCCCTGCTTCAGGGGGCGGGGAACGGTGTCAGCAAGAGACTGCCTCCCCCCCCCCCCTCCTTCACTCTGAGCAGACTTTAAGGTTGCTTAACATGCTGCAAATGCAGACTGATATTCCCAAGAGAATCATAATGACCAGAAATGCCAACTGGCTTCGGGTTGACCTTTTGGGGACTCTTGACCCTGTCGTTTGACTCTCCTGTTTCCTTCATACATGGCTGAGATCTGGATTCACCTTTTCTCCTCCTCCTTGCCTAAGCCTAAACCCTCAAGAGGCAAATGAGACGCCCACGGCCTGCCGCAAGCATCCCCCCAGGCTGTGGGCACGGCTGCCATTTGTCTGAGGGCAAGGATGACGTAAACACCACTTCGCCTGCTGTGCGGGGACCGGTGGGAATTTAAACAGACTGCAGAGCTCAGCAATGTTCTCGTTTAAATGAAACATTTTGGCCGGCCTGGAAAGATCCCCGAAGAATGAGCAGTTCCCAGCCAAGGCTGGCGTTGCACACCTGCCGTCATTCTGGTGTAATGGTACATTATGACATTGAGACCGGCCTGTCTCCAGGGGGGGATGACGCCGAGCGTGGCAAGGGTCCAGCCTCGGGGCCGTGTGCCAGTAGCTGACATCATAAAGCTGAGTTAAAAAACAAGCCAAAAAGCCAACATTTGTATGAGACCCAATGGCACGTCTTTTCTGAAACAGCACAGGGCCTGTCTGCAGACTCAGAGCGGAGTCTAAGGCTAGAACAAAGGGCCAGATTTAAAGTAACAGATGTTACTTTAAATCTGTGTCTAGCAGCAATGCCTCCCCCCCCCATTTTTACTCTAGAGTAGGCACAGGGCTCTAGATCTTAAAAGTCCATCTCCTCCTGCCCCGACACACACACACACACACACACACACCAATCCAGATCAGGGCCCCCGTGCCTACTCTAGAGTAAAAAATTTAAAAGGCATAGTGGCTAGACACAGATTTAAAGTGATATGTCTACTTTGGCCTCAAAGATGCTTCCAGGCAGAGGGCTTCTAGCGCTACCAGCCAGAAGGTACTGTGCAGCTATTCTGTCTTTTTCTCCCTAATGATAAGAAAAAAGACAAAAGAAGCAATGGGAAAACACAGGAGGATGACGAACGGCTTCCGAACCTCCCATAAAATTCTGTGAATGAGGCAGGGCAATGGGCCTGATAAAGGCCTCATCTGGAAACACCTTCCTTTGCTTTCAAAAATTCTCGGCATTCTCATCTGTGAATGTTAATGTTGAATATTTAAATGTTTGCTAGATATTCACTGGATGTTAATAGCTGTATCTGACACGTGATGAGCTACAAATAAGGAACTCGCTGGCTCAAATCTTGTCTCTCCCATCATGAACTCGCTAGATGGCCTTAGGCAAGTCGCTTTCTCTTAGCCTCTGATTCCACTGGCAACATGGAAGTAGTAATAATAAATACTTACTGACCTACCTTGCAGGGTTGTTGTAAGGATTACAACAAGATAATATACGTAAGGTGCTTTCAACATTCCCGAGTGCTATGGATCATGGTCTCATTTCAACATTTTAATTTCCATATTTGTGATGACAGTTCTTGATAACTGAGATACAATGGTAAGAACCTACGAAGAGCTCAGCTGGATACAGTGGCACAGCTAGGTCATTTTGGACCAGTGTTCTCCAACCTTGGGTCCCCAGATGTTTTTGGCCTACAACTGGGGCATGCTGGGAGTTGTAGGCCAAAAACATCTGGGGACCCAAGGTTGGAGAACACTGTCCTAAGTTACAATCCTATGCATGTTTAGACAGGGGGGGAAAGGTCCTGCAACTCCCAGCATTCCCCAGCCAGCAGCTCGTTGCTGGCTGGGGAATGCTGGGAGTTGTAGGACTTTTTTCTGTCTAGACATGCATAAGATTGCACCCCAAATGAAAGAAAACTGAGGCACCAATTCTCAATGTTACACAGCTGTTATAACCTTCTGCGGCAACACAGCCAGAAGTTGCGGGTCTTCTTCCGATGACTAGCTGGAGAGGAGGAGCCAGTTGCTGGTCTCAGCTAAGCTGGTATGGCCCTGTTTCCCATCTCTCTTTCTGCTACAGCAGTGTTCTCCAACCTTGTAGGCCAAAAACATCTGGGGACCCAAGGTTGGAGAACACTGTTTTAGACCATGGATTTATTGGTCTTACCCACCCACTCCCATCCCTTACTTTACAACTGTTTCTACATTCCTGATATGTTACGGAGGGTGGGGAGACTGTTTGCCAGCACTGAGTGATTTAAAAAAAAAGAAATACTCTGAGCTACCTTAAATCAATAGCACCATCATGACTACAGGAATCAAATGGAGGTTGCTTCTGGTCCCCTGATGCTGAAGAGATGTCCGGGGGGGACGGGGGACGACGACTTAAGCACCATTTTGTTGTAGCAAAAAGATAATATATTTTAAAAGTGACATTAATAAAAATGAGCACCTGTAGCCACCATGGGCATGCCCAGCTGGTCACTCCCTGACTATAAGATGTTTAAAAAAAAAAGAAGAAAAAAAAGAAGAAGAAAGGATGCTGTGGCAAGCTGCGCCGGCATGCCCATGTGCTGATGCCGGGCCTGTTTGCCACTGCCCCTGGCACCTGCCTTTTTCTGGGTGAGGATTGGGGCTGGTGGCTGGTCTGGAGAGCCTTGGATTTTGGCCCTGAGGTCCGGCCCTGGCTGCAGCACTGGCTGGATCAGACCAAATGCCAGCCTAGCTTGTTTATTTTTATTATATTTATACCCCGCTTTTTTTCCTGCAAGGAACCCAAGGTGGCTTACACAATCCTCCTCCTCCTCCTCCTCCTCTCCATGTTATCCTCACAACAACCCTGTGAGGTAGGTTAGGCTGAGAGTCAGTGACTGGCCCAGAGTCACCCAGTGAGTTTCATGGCCGAGCGGGGACTAGAACCCGGATCTCCCGAGTCCCAGTCCAACACCCTAACCACTACGCCACGACAGAGGCGAGCTGATGCCACAGGGAATCCCACAAGAAGGGCTCAAAGGCAGCAACTGGCATTCAGCGTGATGCTCTCTTTGGACATGGAAGGTCCATTGAGCCCTCATGGCTAACAGCCATTGATTGGCTTATCCCTTCACCACCAGTTCTACAAACCACCCCCTTTGCCGTCCAGACACACAACAACGCACACCCGGTGCTCGAACCACTAAGAACAGAAGAATTTGCCCCTTGCAGGTTGTTGAGAGCAAGGGTCCATAGTATTTTCCCCTGTGACAATCGGCGGCTTCCGAGATTTCACATTTGCTGTTCTCATTCTGTCAATCAGTCAAGAGAAGACAGCAGACAATGTTCACGCTGGCAGCAGGGATGTGTTGGCGTTTTCTTTTGTGCCTCCCAACTTCCAAACAGCCTTCAGCAGAAATTTCCATTGTGCATCTCCCCCCCCCCCCGTTTCCCTGCCACCCCAGCAGAGAGATGAGATCCCTCGCAAATAGAGGCCACTTAGAAATGTACCGCTCGCTTCCTGTCTGGCTATCATATAGAGCAGTAGGGCACCGAGCGAGGAGTACCTCATGCTCCCCATTATAATTCGTTTGGAGAGAGAGATGCTTTTAAGAAAGAGCCGAAAGTGGTTGGAGAGAGGCATTGCTTTCCCATTCTGTATCCCAGAGGGAAGGGAGATTGGGATCCAGATCTTTGGGTGATTTGCAAGGATTTTCTGTCCCTCTGTTTCTTAACAATAGCAACAACGAAAAAACACCACCACCCCTTTCTAAATTAGGCTGCTGAGAAAACTGGGAATGGGGTTTTGTGCGGAAGAAATATGAGCTCCCGTTCTGTTAACAAATCCCAGGGCTCAGCAGCATGTGCTTGGAGGCATCCTTCAGGTTTATGGTACGTCTGCCCCTCTGAGCCACTATTTTGCACCCGGCTCCGGTTGATGGGACCATGAGGTTCTAATAAAAAACAACAACAAAGTAGGTCCCACAAACCCTGGCATACACACTGTCGCCTCTGCTCAAACAGGTCTCGCAGGCTTTTGAGGCACTATTAAAAAACTTGCTTCCCAGAGGCGAGTGATGAGTGACATACCCCCATCAGCCACACCTCCTTTCATGCTGCATCCAACTCTTTGAAGGGTGAGGGGTGGAGACCCAAACCATTCTCTGTTTCCAGTCTCATAAGGTGGTGATGGGGAGCTTTGGACTTTCTGGCTCAGGCATCAGACTGACTTGGGCCGGTCCCAGCACTGAACAACATCTCAAGCGGAGCTAGGTCTGAGCGGTGCTGCTTCTGTGTCCTAAATTCTTTGCTGACTTTGGGGGCAGACAGTGGTGCCATGGTACATTTTGAAGTGCAGGCGTGCACCGTGGCAGTCCTCTTGGCCCACACCCCCAAGGAGAGTCCAAAATGCAGGCAGCTGTGTTGATTATTACTCGGCACTGGTTATTTATTATTTTTTATTTATTATATTTATACCCCGGCCTCAGCTTGAGTACTGCGTCCAGTTCTGGGCACCACACTTTAAGAAGGACATAGACAAACTGGAGAGGGTTCAGAGGAGGGCAACAAGGATGATCAAGGGACTGGAAACAAGGCCCTATGAGGAGAGACTGAAAGAACTGGGCATGTTTAGCCTTCAGAAGAGGAGACTGAGGGGAGATATGATTGCACTCTTCCAGTACTTGAAGGGTTGTCACACAGAGGAGGGCCAGGATCTCTTCTCCATCATCCCAGTTTGCAGGACACGGAATAATGGGCTCAAGTTACAGGAACCCAGATTCCACCTGAACATCAGGAAAAATTTCCTGACTGTCAGAGCAATAAGACAATGGAATCAACTACCTAGGGAGGTCGTGGGCTCTCCCACTCTGGAGGCATTCAAAGTGCAGCTGGACAGCCATCTGTCCGGGATGCTTTGACCTGGATTCCTGAGCAGGGGATTGGGCTCGATGGCCTTGTAGGCCCCTTCCAACTCTACTTTTCTATGATTCTATCTGCATGAGTTTGAATTGTGTGTATTACTTACACACACACACACACACACACACACACCAAAGAGCAGCATAACACCCCATTTATTAGGATCAGCTGACAGTCACAGAATAGTGAGCTGGCAAAGGGCAGTGCAGCGGTTAGCATGTTGGATTTAGGCTGGAGAGACCAGAGGTTGCATGAGAAAGGGAAAGAGAGGGACACGGCACGGCACCATATGTGTCCCCAAATAGCACAAGATCACCACCTCAAGAATTTCCAGGAGTGTTTCCCCCCCAGAATCCTTCTTCCCTCCCCATTCCTTTTTCCTTGTGTGTCGTGTCTTTTTAGATTGTAAGCCTGCGGGCAGAGACTGTCTTGTTAATTGCTGTAAACCGCCCCGAGAGCTTCAGCTATTGAGCGGTATAAAAATGAAATAAATAAATAAATAAAATCCACCCCCCTCCACCCCCACCCAGCTACTGTGAGGCTTGCAGCTAAGCTCAGAAGGAACAGGGGATTCTGACGAGAGGGGGGGGGGCAGTGGCAGATTATTTAATTGTCCCTGCTATTAAAAAAAACCAGGGCGCTTCAACCCTGCCAGCTCTGTCTCCTCTCTCGTCTTTAAGATAATGTGTTTCTACAGGTTGCAGGCAGTGTGTATTCAAAGCAACACTTCTCCCCCGCTCCCAATGTGAAGGCTGCAGAAGAGAAGAAAGACATTCCGCTTAAGTGCTCTGACGTGAATGGATGGTGCTGCGTCTCCTGGCAGCCAACTCTGAAGGATGCAGCCTGTTCTGCTCTTAATAGCTGTACTATTCTGAGAGGTCCCCGATGGATCTGCCTGGTGCTCTCTCTCTCTCTCTCTCTCTTTCTCTCTCGTAACAGACAGGGTAAAATGAAGTGCAGGAACACCCAACAGAGAAAGCATGATGTGATATGGGGGGCCCCCTGTGTGCTCCGTCATCCTGGCATAATAACCCTGAACTGTCACCTTCTGGCCTGTTTACACATTAAAGAGGTGAATCAGGTGGAAGTCGGTTGACCCCCCTGGCAAGATCTGGGGGCTCTTTCTCCTCACGTTGTTCGAAGGCAGGACCAGGCCAGACTTCAGGCTTGCAGGATCTACTTCGTTTTTTACCTGAATGCTGACATCCATCAACCGGAGCCAGGCGCAAAAGACACTCACTTCGAATTAAAGAGTTCTGAGACCAGGAAGTTGTTTTTTTTTTTTTTTTGAGTGCCCGAACCGAATGGAGCTCACAGTCGTTCCGCACAAAAATCCCAGCCCTGGTTACCCCAAGCTGTCTTCATTTTGGCAGGACAATTTGGAAAGGGGTGGGGGCAGGCAGAAATAATGCTGCGGCTGCGATTGTTAAATAACCGGGAGTTGGGAATCCTTGCAAACTACCGGTACTCTGCAGATCTCTCCCCATCCCGGTTCTCAGGTAGGAGACCCTGTAACAATAGGGTTGCTTCTGGTGGATGGAGCTGAACAAATGCACCTGTTCTCCCGCAGTACCCACCACGATCCAGCCTCCAATGAGAGGAAGACCGCTGGGGGTGGTGGGGGTGGTGGATGGGGGTGGACGACATGTTTCTGTATATGAAAGAGACCAGGGGACATGCAACAAAACATTGGAATGTTTTCTCATCACCTTTCATAGACTTCCATAGATCATAGAGTTGGAAGGGGCCTACAAGGCCATCGAGTCCAACCCCCCTGCTCAATGCAGGAAACTAGAGGAGGGGTCTGTCCCCATCCAAGTAACAACCAGGCCTGACCCTGCTTCGCTTTCCACACTCAGACAAGCTGAGCCAGCGTGAGCCACAGGCCTGTATCAGTAGGCTCAGACAGCAGAGGATCAGGAACGCTCGTGATGCCTTTGTTCTCGCCAAGCTTGTTGTCTTGAGACTCCGAGAGGAGGCGACGCAGCAAAGGCTCCCAACACTGGAAAGTGGAAAATGGGGTGGTGGCGGCGGCATCATCGCCACCTCTCGGTTTTGGATGCTCCGCCCAATTGCACAACGGATCGGCCTCGGAGGCCGGATTAGAATAACCCGCACTCCATCCCTTTGCAGTTCACTGTATGTAAATAAATGTGGCCCAGTTAAACACCACCTAATGGAACAGTGTTCAGGGTGCCAGCCATGCGCCCTCCTCCATCATGTCGTTCTGCCCACCACCCCACCCCGGTTTCCCACTTTTCTTTGCCCACTGACACTTGACCTGCTCAGCCATCATTGGGTTGTTTGGGGGGATTTTTGTCCCCTAGGTGGTGGTGGTGGTTGTTTTAAATATATATATATATATATATAGAGAGAGAGAGAGAGAGAGAGAGAGAGAGAACTTCTTCTGCAAACCTAGGTGTTGTGATATCTCCCTCTTGTTTCTCAGTGTCCCCATGTTGGCTCCATTTCTGTCCGCACTCACCACCTGAGTTTGTTGTTAGAGGGAGTGATCTGTACATATGAATCTGCTTTCTACCGAGTCAGATCACCTAGCTCAGTGCTGCTTGCTTTGACTGCCAGCAACTCTTCAGTGCCTGAGGCAGGAGTCTGTGTGAGATCGTTTTTTACCTGGAGATGAACCTGGGTGTGTAATCCTGAGTGCAAAGTATGTGCTTAACCACTGAGCGGCCCCAGTTCTATAGGAGAAAATGCCGTGGTCTGTGTGAAGGATCTGTTGTTGTAGCCAGCCACAAGGTGTAGCTGAAATATGCTTGTGTTATATTTGGTTGCGTGGGCAGCAGTACTAAGATAAAAGGCTCCGGCTCTTCATTGTGTAAAATATAACTTTGCACCTACTCAGAGGCACAATCTTTCCTCAGCATAGAACAATCAATCCCAGAAACTGCCTTATATTAAGGTGCAAGGGCCTGTTCAGGCACTGAGAGACTTATCTTGGGCTCTTCCCACTCCCCTAGGAAAATACCTGAGGTGGGAAATTTTGTGCCTAGGGTAAGGTGTTTCCCAGACATTTGATAGCTGCAACCCGTTTCTTTCTCAATTACCGTGGGTGCTGCACTTCACTCATGCAACCCACAAGGCTGGTTTCTAAGTGTTTCAAACAGCCTTCCCCAACCTGGCACCTTCCGCCCGTTTCGGACTACAGTGCCCAGACTTCCTGACCATTAGCCATGTTGGCTGGGGCTTATGGGAGTTGAAGTGCTGGAAGGCACCTGGTTGGGGAAGGTTGATGTAAAAAAAAAATAGATCTGCTGTTGGAAGGCAGTACATCCTTTGCATGCCAAAGATCCCAAGTTCAGTCGCTGGCGTCGCCAGGTAGGGCGAGGAAAGGCCCCTTGTCTGAAACCCTGGACAAGCCGCTGACAACATCAGTGCGATAGAAAGTCTAGAGCTACATGGAGTGTTGGTCTGATGTTTCTGTGTTTCATCTGCTCCGTGTCTGCCTGAGTCACTGTTTTGGTTGTGTCTCCTGCTTGGCAGGCGGCAAATACAGAGCAGTGACTCATGCAGGCACACAATGGGCACCCTGCCCCGCATTCCACTGCATCTGCATGGGGCATGACTGGAGCACTGAACAGACGCGTTGCTGTTTTAACAGCATAGAATCATAGAAAAGTAGAGTTGGAAGGGGCCTACAAGGCCATCGAGTCCAACCCCCTGCTCAATGCAGGAATCCAGGTCAAAGCATCCCTGACAGATGGCCATCCAGCTTCACCTTGAATGCCTCCAGAGTGGGAGAGCCCACCACCTCCCTAGGTATTTGATTCCATTGTCTTATTGCTCTGACAGTCAGGAATTTTTTCCTGATGTTCAGGTGGATTCTGGGCTCCTGTAACTTGAGCCCATTATTCCGTGTCCTGCAATCTGGGATGATCGAGAAGAGATCCTGGCCCTCCTCTGTGCGACAACCCTTCAAGTACTGGAAGAGTGCGATCATATCTCCCCTCAGTCTCCTCTTCTGAAGGCTAAACATGCCCAGTTCTTTCAGTCTCTCCTCATAGGGCCTTGTTTCCAGTTTCCAGCAGTTCTCTCCAGGCATATATCGGCGTGTGCCTGTCGGGATTCAGTTTGGGAACTGCTGCTCCGACCACATCAGGCAGTTATTTTCTAGCCCCAGTCGGCAATGTAACAAAGGCAGTAAATAGAACAGGGGTGTTGAACTCCATTCAGCCCGTGGGCCAGATTTCATTTTGAAGTAGTTTCTGGGGGCTGCATTCCTGGGGTGGGAGGAGCTAGAGGCAAAAGGGGCCGGGCTAACCCCCCCCCCCAGCATATTTTAGCTTAAAGCTCCTTTGGTCAGCAACTACCGGTAAGTCTTAAGAGAGGCACCTCAACCTCTCCTAAGGGGAAAAGAAACCGGCACATAACCAGGAAACCACCAGAGGATCAGTGCTTGGGGGAACGAGGTGTAGCCATCTTGGGAACGCCAGAGGGCCAGATTGGAACCGCAGGCGGGCTGGATTTGTCCCCAGGCATGAGATCCTGCACCCTCAATAGAAGATTACCCCAGCCTAGACCTGGCATGGTTAACAGGCAACGTGCCAGATCTGGGCCCCCAAAGTCATTCTATATGGGCCTAACTGGTATAGATTTACCACACTTCTACTCAAGTCGGCGGGTGGGGGGATAGTTTCAAGCTTCAAGAGATGGCAATATTCCATTCTCACAAATGTCAGACGACCTGGCAAACCTGCCGCCTGGACTTGTCAAGGGCCTGCCTCTGCAGGGGGGGGGGGTCCCGGCCCTTTAAGAACAGCCGTGCTCTTGTTTGTTCTGACTGTGGGAGTTTGATGGAAACGGGAGGTGCCATTTGGAAAACCTCCAGCATCCTCTTCAAATGACTGAGTGATGAAACAGACCTCCCCTCCCAAACTCCAGAGGAAACTGAGGCCTGGCACACAAAAAAAGCCAAAAACAAAACAAAACACGGCACCCGCTTCGTGACTTGCGTCTGCCTTGGATGCTTCCCCTTTCTCAGCCAGCAAGTCTTGGTGTCACATCGGCATTAGCAAAGAAGAGCGGAGCACAGCAGAAGATAAGATGGATAGATAGATAGATAGATAGATAGTCTGGGCTGCTCCTCCTCCACCCTGCTTTTCTTTCAGGCTTTGTCGCTTTTCAACTTGCACAAGCCACCTGCATCCATTTCCTAACTATACGTATATCCCTGGAGCATCCCCCAAACAGTGCCTCTAAGGCAAGCACTGCAGTGCACAGACTACAAATAACTTTTTGTTCTCTTACATAAACATCTTACAAAAGCAAGTGATCCACAAGGACAAAGCACTTTCCCTGTCACAGCACAGGCCTGTACCACTTCAGCCTTCCAGGCTGGGGACGCTGTACTGCTGCTCCTCTGTACAAAACGAAATGCCACATAGAATCCCTCTCTCCGATAACGTTGGTTTTCTAAATGAAGTTTTCTTTTCTGACATGCTGGTCTTCTGTATGCAGATTTTCCCTGCCCCCCCCCCCCAATAAGGAGGAAGATTGCATCATGCGAGTCACCCACATGTGGTGTGAAGCAGTATAATCCAGTCCCAGGTTTACCACCACATCTGCTGTTTTGTGAGGACTAGGTCTAAAATACTGCTGCTTTTAAACGTTTTCTATGTAACGTTCTGGCTGTGCACGATCACACGTACTCCATAACTGCGTAACGCCCATAATGCAGTGTTCTCCAACCTTGGGTCCCCAGATGTTTTTGGCCTACAACTCCCAGCATGCCCCAGCCAGCAACGCTGGCTGGGGTATGCTGGGAGTTGTAGGCCAAAAACATCTGGGGACCCAAGGTTGGAGAACACTGTGCTAGGGGAAACCCAATTGAACAGAAGAGCCCTGACCATTTGTGTGGTCAGTCAGAAAACCAGAATCCAGAACTAGGGTTTGAAGGGTTTGCAAAAAAAAAGAAGAAGTAGAGTTTGTGCTAGAGCTTTTCTACACAAGGCTGTTAATCCGCTGTATCTACTTTCGGTTTGACGCAGAACTGAGATCCGAGTACTACATGAAGATCATTTCCTTTCTTGCTTTTTCACTCCATAACCGCCAAGTGGAATAGCACAATTACACAAGTGGGGGGGGGGGGAAAGTGTTTTCTTTCACTTTTATAAATAATACCACAGTTTCACTGCACTCGTGGAAAATGCTGTTTAAAACATAAGCAAAACTGGAGGGTCACAACGTCACCTAAAGAGCCCGTAGACAACTGTGAGCAGGGAATGATGCGTGTACAGTAAATGTAGAAAAGCTCTATGGTTTCTTATGATGTCTAAACTGACAAAACACAGTTATGGCTTCTCGCGACACCTAGAGATGGGGGAGCAGACAAGCAGCTGTAAACCCTGATTTGCCGCATTGTTTGAAAGCTCAACACATGGTTTGGATTCTAAACTCTGTTTAGCACAAGTCACAGTTCGGCATGATGTCTGAAGTGAGCTGTCGTCTCTGGACCTCTCTGTTCTCGGCGTTCCTGAAATATTCCGCTGTAACAAGACAGCAGGACCGGCATGGGTGGCAGATAGCACTGTCAAAACAGAAGTGATAGTACAGTCATGCCTCGGATTGCAAGTAACTTGGTTTGAGAGCGTTTTGCAAGACAAGCAAATTTTTAAATATTTATTTTAAAAAAATTGACTTGACATACAAGTGACGTCTTGCAATACAAGTACTGTAGCACGGCTTAAATTAAAAATCTCTGTACAAATTTTTTTGGGGGGGGGGGATTTCGTTTTGATATAAGAGTGTTTTGGATTACAAGCACATTTCCGGAACAAATTATGCTCTCATGACTGTAGTTCTAAACAGGAATAGCCAGGAAGTGGCCTGGCTGGGAGCGGGGTGGCCTTACCCTCACCTGTGGAGGATCTGTGGCCGACGATTCCTCCCAGGGCTGCTTTTGGGGACGGCCAGCGGAGAGGGCCTGGGGACCTCTTGCGTTCCTGGATGACTCTTCTGAGGATGAGATTTCTGAGTACGGAGCCTGACCATGACAGCAGCTGTACAAGACTACTCTCTGGGTGTGGGTGTGCTCTTGTGCAACTCCCCAGCGGGTCTTGTGCAGGAGAACTGCCCAGAGGAATGTGCCTGTAGTCCAGTGTTTCTCAACCTTGGGTCCCCAGATGTTTTTGGCCTACAACTCCCAGCATGCCCCAGCCAGCATCTGGGGACCCAAGGTTGAGAAACACTGCCGTAGTCTATATGTTAGGCCAGCCTTCCCCAACCTGGTGCGCTCCTGATGTTTTGTACTACAACTCCTGTCAGCCCCCACCTAGCGTGGCCACTGGCCGGGGATGATGGCAGCTGTAGTTTAAAACAGCTGGAGGGTTGGAGAACACTGTGCTAGGGGAAACCCAATTGAACAGAAGAGCCCTGACCATTTGTGTGGTCAGTCAGAAAACCAGAATCCAGAACTAGGGTTTGAAGGGTTTGCACAAAAAATAAAAATAAAAAAATAAAATAGAGTTTGTGCTAGAGCTTTTCTACACAAGGCTGTTAATCCGCTGTATCTACTTTCGGCTTGACGCAGAACTGAGATCCGAGTACTACATGAAGATCATTTCCTTTCTTGCTTTTTCACTACATAACCGCCAAGGTGGGGAAGGCTGTGTTACAGGAAAGTGGCTCTCAGCATGGTGTGTGTGTGTGTGAGAGAGAGAGTGAGTGTAGTGTGTGGGGTATAAAGTGCCTTTGTTTTGTACATGGGGCTTTTGTGGGATGGAGCATTCTCTCGTCTGGCATGTGCACAGGCTCATAAAATGCTGCCTGCAATAATTAAGACCTAAACCTCCTCGTCACCCTTCGCTTGCCAAGGTCATCTGCTAATTAAATTGCCCATTTGTCCCAGGGGAGTACAGGGAGCCGTTCCTTTCAAAACGAACAAGATACTTAATGGAGGATGAGATTCTGCTTGCCGGAGATTTGTTGGGCTTGGACTGTCGGCGGCCATAACTTCTGTGACTGTGGGAACGGGCTCCCTGGTATGAGCACCAGGGGCTGTTTCAAACATCACATAGCAACAAACCTGAGAGTACGCACGCAGCAACAAGCTGCAGCCAATTCCAGCTCTCTGGAGGGCGTGTGCCTCTCATACACATCTTGAGAACACATGCGTGTCACATCCACACTTCACAGCTCTAGGTGTGCGTTTCACACAACAGCAACAACGGGAGCGCCCACCTGCGGTCTGCAGCAATGCCTTTTTACCACCTGGGCAAGAGAACTCGCCCAAAGTGATCCTGGCAGGCAAACTGTGCTCTCTCTTCTCTCAGCTCTTCAGTTGCAGCGCAGGTGTGATATTACTGCCCTGCCACTTAGATTCTAAAAGGTGGTTTAGAAGGTGGCTGTAAAAAGCACTACTGGCCTCACGTATGTGAATTTGCTGAGAAAGCTCAAAGTACTTATTCACACTCTCTGCTTTGCCGGCCACATCTATTACTCCCTTTCCCCCCGTCCCTTTTAGCCCCAGCAGCTTTGCCATGCATCATATCAAGCACACTCCTGAATCTGCTGCCTCAGATTAAAATCCGGCATTACGCAGGGTCCAGCAAAAAAAAAAAAATGGCCTGGGGTTGGCAAATGAAGAGCGGGCACAGGGGGAAAGCTGTTGGTCGTGGAACACGTATCCTCGTGTGTAACCAAGAAGTGAGTGTTCCTGTATCTATGGAGACTAGATTGATCAGTGTTCTCCAACCTTGGGTCCCCAGATGTTTTTTTGGCCTACAACTCCCAGCATGCCCCAGCCAGCGTAGCTGGCTGGGGCATGCTGGGAGTTGTAGGCCAAAACCATCTGGGGACCCACGGTTGGAGAACACTGCACTAAACATACTAAAGCAGACATACACCAGGGAACTGAACTGTGGGGTTACGCCACAGCTGCCACCAATGCCGAAACAAGATTTCATGCTGTTCAGTTTTCTCTGCTGTTTTGCTATTTGAGGGAGGGAGGGGCGTAAAGCTGCCATCAGAAAAGAAGTGACCTTTTGGGGTGGGTGGGAATTGCTTTTTGCACTGAACAGTGTTACGTGCTACCCACCCACCCCATAGCAAGGAGGCGGTGCAGATTAATCCACTTTGATGGAGCACCTACTTTGCATGCTGTAGGCCAAAAACATCTGGGGACCCAAGGTTAGAGAACACTGCGCTAAAGACTATTTATCAATCCTATAGTGGCGGAAAAAGGTTGAAGGCCCAAAAGTTATTTAAGTAATGAACAGGTGTAAGACTATATTATTCTAGGTCAAAAGAGCCAGTGTGGCATAGTGGTTAGAGCAGTGTTCTCCAACCTTGGGTCCCGAGATGTTTTTGGCCTACAACTCCCAGCATGCCCCAGCCACCCAAGGTTGGAGAACACTGGTTTAGCCCTAAGAAGCTAGTTCTATTGAATTTGGGGAAGGTGCAGGAGGAGTGAAGTTGGCTTGGCCTGGTACTCAGCTGGCGCTTGGAAGAGCGGCTCCTCCCGGTGCTGGTCGAGTTCCTTCAACTGGTGCTTGCCATGCTTGGAGTGGATCCTGCCACTGCCAGCCGAGTCGCTTTCTCTGTGCAGGGAGACTCTCCGTGCCTCTCTCTTCCTTGGGAAAGGTAAAATGGGTGTCAAGGAGGGGGAGGGGCTTGATGGCATCAAGGGCAGAGCATGGAGATGGGCCACACCCCCTGACATCATCCGGCCCACCAGATTGGTCCTGTGGGCAATCCGGCCCCTGAGAGCAATCCAGTTCCCCATCCCTGCTGTACAGGATTGCAGCTTTACTGGTGGAAGATGGACTATCTGACACTAAGCCATCTCTCTGCCAAGGGAACAATTCACTGAAGACACGTAGGTGTGGCGTAACCCCACAATTCAGTTCCCTGGTGTATGTCTGCTTTAGTATGTTTAGTGAGTATATAGAATGTTGAACGGAGTGGGTGTGGTTTGTGATGTCTTGGAAAGGGTGGGGGGAGGAGTATATAAGGAGTGCTTGAGTGACGTCAGAGTTAGTTTTATGGGAGCGAGTTAGTGGGAGTTGGTTGTAGTGTGTTGGGAGTGTTAGAGAGTTTGGGAGTTAGGTTAGGTGGGTTATTTGTGTCTTGTCAGGAGTTTTAAGAGGAATCAGTGATTGTATGAGGAGTGAGAGTATTTGGAGTTATAGGGACTTAGGTTAATTATAAAGTGTTTGGTGTAGGCGGGTTTATTTTCTGGAACTAAGATTTTGATAATTAAAATAAACTTATTCTTTATTTTGTTTGGTACCCAAATCCTACGTGTCAGCTTGGTGTTATTAACCTGCTTTACTTTTAAATCTACACACACAACTTTGTACCCACGGTATCTTAAATTTAAGCTTGATCCTTAACAGCCAGTATTAATCTTTCCCCTCATTAGTAGGGGAAAGGTTTCATTTGACCCTCCCCTCAGGTTTTCAAGTGTTGATGCTTAGCCTGAGAAGGTTTTATGCGCCTGGTCCTAAAGTGTAAGGGACCGTGTCGTCGCAGTAGGTTCAGGTGAATTATGATTTTTTTGAATGTTCATTTTCTTTTTCTTAAAAAGAAAAAAAATGGAAATGTCTTGGCATTGATTTCCATCCATAAGAGCAGTCGGATTTAAATTTGATAAATGGTAGATGGGTTTTATTTATCCTCTGACACAAGACACTAGAAAACACGTACCATGTTTCAGCACATGGATGTGTTCTCTCGTCTCCAGGCAGCCCCAGTTAGGAACATGGCACAGAGGAGGCCTCTCCGTGTGGATTAAAGAAGGAGTCATGCAGAGGTGGGTGTGCCTTGCTCCTAGCAGGGTGCCGACTCTTATAGACATCGAAGGGAAAGATTAATCTGCTTACAATTGAAGTAGGTGACAACGGAGTGTCCTGACTGGGTGCAGAAAGAGAAGTGGAAGACGAAGACCCTTGCAAAGGGTTAATATAAGCAGGGCTTTGTGTGTACTCTACAATTCACACCCCGCAGAAAATTCTACACCCAGCAGGCCTGCATTCTGCATATTGTATAAATTATGCAAATTAAGTAAATATGTCTGATTTATTTTGCTTTGCTCAGTTTTTATTAGACACTTCTTTCAGACATGAGGAAGGGCAAGGTGGTGAGTGAAGCCCACTTTCTAGCCACAAGAAATCTCATTCAGCAAGCGGCTTCCAGTATTTTGCAAGACACCGTCCACGTACTTTTAAATAGAGTTTTGCAACCACAAGGACTAGAAAGTTGCTGGAAAAAGCGGATGTTCTCAGAAAGCTGAACTTAGTGGACAATACCATATCTTGAGACTTGTCTGTGCTCCTGCAGAATTAAAGCATACACCCAGCTCTGCTAAATAGGTATTATAGAGACTTATTTCTATAGAGCATGGGTATGCAGACTTGAGGCTTGTGGGATATATATATTATGCGCACGCACACACACACACACGCACGCACGCGTGTGTGTGTGTGTGTGTGTGTGTGTGTAACTTAATAATACCAGAACTGTACAGAGCTCACAGTCCACACAAAAGGCCACTCCTGGTTACCCCAAGCTTTATTCATTCCAGCAGTATGACTTAGGGAAAGAGGGGAGTTAATTTGTTGCTGCTATTTTTAAGAAATTTGGAGTCAGAAATACATGCTGATCTATCACGAGATCTACCAGTAGATCCAGCTCTACCTTCTGCCCATTCATGCTATAGAATAATGGGGCAACTCATGACATTAAGAACTGGTGCCTGAGTTTTCTTGTTTTCTTTTCCCCTCCCCATCCCTTTTTCCTTTTGTGTCGTGTCTTTTTAGGTTGTAAGCCTGAAGGCAGGGACTGTCTTGTTTTTATCGATCTATAAGCCACTCTGGGAGCATTTCTGGGAGTTGTAGGCCAAAAACATCTGGGGACCCAAGGTTGGAGAACACTGCCCTAGAACAGTGATGGCGAACCTATGGCACGGGTGCCACAGCTGGCACGCAGGGACCTCTCTGTGGGCACTCAAGCAATTGGTCACCAGATCGCGAAAAGACCGTCCCCTTCTGCAAAACACTAATGATCTTGTTCTTTCTCACAGTGTGGAACAGAATGATTTCATTCTAGAATTCCTGTTACAGAATTCTTTTCTACATTGTTATCACATTTAAAAGATTTTTGAAGAATGATGCACAGAGCATGGCTTGGATGTAAAGTCCTAACAGTTGACCTGAGTGCTGCATGTGCTGCTCTCAAACTAACGGAGTATGAGCCAAGGTTTGACAAATTATCAGCATGCATGCAAGAGCAAAAATCACATTAATTGTGCAAAAGCATGCCCAATGCAAACTTTTACCTAATGCAGTGTTTGCAGTCCAAGACATAAAGTGTTTAAAATGCGTTAAGCACGTTTAGTTTTCTTGTTTATCTTGCTCATCCTAGTACAGGTTGACTTTTACTTTTACTAATCCGACACCTGTAGAAGCAGGGAAAGGACCCAGGGGTAAAGCTTGCCCCATACAATTTCAGTCTGGCATATAATCATATTACAAGCTGAGAATCCCTTATCCAAAAATACATGTGCCTAATTATTTAAAAAGTTTGTATAAATTCCCTTCAGGCTATGTGTACAATGTAGTACTATAACAATTTTTTGAGTTGATTTTTTTTTCCAACACAAAACTGTGTGTATCATTGAAAGCTCTGTTATTGTGTTTTTCTTTTAAGACAAAAGATGTTAATTAGTTCAGACAACTGTATGAGTTGTTTTTCTAAAACTAAAACCTCGGTATTCAGGTTTAATTGCAGTGTTGGCACTTTGAAATAAATAAGTTGGTTTTGTGTTGCAGTTTGGGCACTCGGGCTCAAAAAGGTTCGCCATCACTGCACTAGAACAAGCCATGCATTCTGGGGCAGCCCCGCCGTATACCTTGCTGGGTTCGGACACCACGGCAAGCTGCACGCCGCGAAGGCAATTAGGCAAATTGCGTGGCACGCACCCGGCACACCCAGGGGCAGGGGAAGAAAGAAGCCACCGTGGCTTCTTTTCCCGATGATTGTGTGAAGCCAGCCAGAGTCGACAATACTGGGCTAGGTGGACCGAGGTTCTGAGTCGGTATAAGGCAGCTTCCTGTACTCCAGGAGTGCCCCTGGAAAAGGCAGGCGGTAAGGATGAAATGGGGCAAAAACCCCCCCCCCGTGTACTACCTTGACGTCCTGCAAGGAAAGGCAGGATAAAAATGTGAATTAAAATAAATATGTAACTGTGTGTTTTCGCACATAACCCCCCCCCCCCCGCCAATTTCCTGCACGGTCCTGTCAGCAGAGACTTCGGGTTTTGCCACTATCACAAGGTATCCCCAAGTTCAGCACGTTCTTCTTTCCCTGTAGGAGCCATTTACTTGCAAGAGAGCAAGAAAGTCGGTACAGTGGATGGGACACGATCCAGCCCCAGCTTTCCCTTCTTGGCTGGAAGGAGTGGGGGCATCCGGGACAATTGTCCTCAAATGGCAAGAGGTCCTGATGGGATGTTTCAGTTCCAAGATCACATCCCTTTTAGATTTTTACCATATCTGGGCATTTGGGCTTCCAGCTGAAGTTGGCATTGCCTTCGGGAGCCCTCTGGTAATCTGGAATGCTGGGTTAAGAAGCTGAATGTTGATACTGAAGGATATGCCAGTTTGTGCCTAACAAGCTTACCGAGGGAGCAGCCTGCCAACGCAAATCGCCTCCCACTCTCTATTTAACACCCACAGACAAAAATTTTGAAAAGTGTTTGCTTCAGATGCAAAAAAAGAAGATGAAGAAGAATTCAAGCCAAGCGGCAGAGAAAAGCTCTGTGTGGGATTTACCGTGCCTGGGAGGTGGAGAAAGCCTGCAGGAACAGGAGATAATCCGGTGCTGCTGGAAACAGAATATTATGGTTCAACAGCAAATAACAGGGACCTTGTTTTTTGAGCTGGGACTCATACAAAGGCAATGTGAGGGAACTCAAATCTGAGTTAAACAACATCTCTGGTTTCACATGTATGGAGCTTGGTGCTTGATGCAGAATTCCAGAGAATGTTAGTTTTCATACTTATTTTTTTTTTTTTTTTTTTTTTTAAAGGCATTAGGAAAAGGCCAAGACAAGGATTTGGAGGGAGCTTCGTTTGAGTTCTTGCACACGGCAGGGCTTCTCCCTCCACCGCTTCTAGCCATGATCTTCTCGTACTGTTAGTGGCTGCTCATCAAGATGACGTTTTCTGCTGCCGCCACGTCCTTACTTCCTTACAAGGGTGTTCCAGATTTAGGAAGAATTCAAATATGTGGGTTCCGTCCACTGTGCTCTGGAGTCCAAGCACTCATTAGCAGGGTGCTTTAAAACAAACCATAGAATCATAGAAAAGTAGAGTTGGAAGGGGCCTACCAGGCCATCGAGTCCAACCCCCTGCTCAATGCAGGAATCCAGGTCAAAGCGTCCCCGACAGATGGCCGTCCAGCCGCACCTTTTAGGGATGGAGCCGAGCAGCCCGTCGGACAGGAGCAAGGCCCAAACTGGGCCTGCTCGTGTCCGTGCAGGCTCTCAGCCACCTGCGCGGGCTTTACCTTGAAGTGACGCGACGGGACCCTGCTCCGTCGCGCTGGACCCCCGCGCTCCATTTTTGGTGGGGGAAACCAGGGCAACAGGGCTGTTTAAGCCCTGTTGCCCTGGTTCCCCCCGCCAAAACTGAGCGTGGGCAGGGTCCAGGATAGAGGACGCGACGGAGCAGCTCCGGTGGCGGCGGCGGCGGCGGCGGCGGCAGCACGCAGGGGACCAGGTAGGACGGCGGCAGGGGGTGTGTGTCCTGTGGCGGCGGCAGCAGGGGGCGGGGGGGTCCTCTGGCGGCGGCTCAAGCGGTGCGGAGAACGCTCCGCGCCGCTCTGAAGAGCGGGATCGGGCCGCTGCCACTGCGGAGGTCCGAGCCGCAGAGAACTTCGGGCCCAGGTAGTGCCCGAAGTACATCCCTACCTTGAATGCCTCCAGAGTGGGAGAGCCCACCACCTCCCCAGGTAGTTGGTTCCATTGTCTTATTGCTCTGACAGTCAGGAAATTTTTTCCTGATGTTTAGGCGGAATCTGGATTCCTGTAACTTGAGCCCATTATTCCGTGTCCTGCAAACTGGGATGATCGAGAAGAAATCCTGGCCCTCCTCTGTGCGACAACCCTTCAAGTACTGGAAGAGTGCGATCATATCTCCCCTCAGTCTCCTCTTCTGAAGGTTAAACATGCCCAGTTCTTTCAGCCTCTCCTCATAGGGCCTTGTTTCCAGTCCCTTTATCATCCTTGTTGCCCTCCTCTGAACCCTCTCCAGTCTGTCTACATCCTTCTTAAAGTGTGGTGCCCAGAACTGGACGCAGTACTCAAGATGAGGCCTAACCAGTGCCGAGTAAAGGGGAATGATCACTTCCCGCGATTTGGAAGCTATATTTCTATTAATGCAGCCCAAAATAGCATTTGCCTTCTTTGCAGCCACATCGCATTGCTAGCTCATATTCAGTTTGTGATCTACCACAATTCCAAGATCCTTCTCACTCGTAGTATTGTTGAGCCAAGTGTCCCCCATTCTGTAACTCTGCATTTGGTTTCCTCTCCCTAGGTGCAGCACTTGGCATTTATCCCTATTAAATTTCATCCTGTTGTTTTCGGCCCAGTGCTCCAGCCTATCGAGAGGCTTTGAATTTTGTTTCTGTCTTCCAGAGTATTAGCTGTTCCACCCAACTTTGTGTCATCTGCAAATTTGATAAGCATTCCCTGCACCTCCTCATCCAAGTCATTAATAAAAATGTTGAAGAGCACTGGGCAAATCTTAAAGCAAATCTGGGTTTGCCACAGGATATACATTGACAAGGGTACCTGTGAGATGCATGTGTTTGCAAACACATGTTTGTTGCACTCATTGAGAGCCAGCGTGGCGTAGTGGTTAGAGTGTTGGACTGAGACTCGGGAGCCCCGGGTTCTAGTCCCCACTCAGCCATGAAACTCATTGGTTGACTTTGGGCCAGTCACTGACTCTCGGCCTAACCTACCTCACAGGGTTGTTGTGAGGATAATATGGAGAGGAGGAGGACCATGTAAGCTGCCTTGGGTTCTTTGCAAGAGGGAAAAAGGCAGGCTAGATATGTAATAAATAAATAAAATAAAATACATAGATTTCATAGATCATAGAGTTGGAAGGAGCCTACAAGGCCATGGAGTCCAACCCCCTGCTCAATGCAGGAAACTAGAGGAGGGGTCTGCCATCCAAGTAATAACCAGGCCTGACCCTGCTTAGCTTTCCATGCTCAAACAAGCTGAGCCAGCGTAAGCCACATAGTAGGTGCACATTTTAAACATCAGAATTGGCACATCAGTTGAGAACTCCAAAGGAGAAGATAAATCAGAAGAATTTAACACACAGGTTCCATTCAGACTTCATGGCAAGCCATGGGGGTAAAATCCAATGTACTCTTACTTAGAGTAGACCCATTAAAATGAATCGGATGTAAGTCATGACTAACTCAAGTCCCATTCATTTCAATGGGTCTACTCTAAGTAGGAGTTATTTTGGATTTTACCCCCATGGTTTATATGAACGATAATTTAGGTTGCTGTTGGGTGCCTGTGTCTGGAGACTGGCGGCACGGTGCCCGTTAGGGTTCTCTAGGCAGAGAAGAGTTTGTAATCTGCTCAAGTCCCCATCTTTGTTCCAGAGATGAGCTATTTTGTCCAAAGTGCTATCTTTTGTGCATAGTGCACTTTCTCCCTCTTTCCATCACCAAGGTTCACCCTGTGAGCTCTGTGTGTGCAACAGAGAGATATAGACCCATGCTGTGCACCCGATCTAAGTTATGGTCTCCCTGTGTGGGGTTTATATGGGGTGTGATTGGGTGCTGAGTTGCATCATATTCTGTGCTGCTGCCCCCATTCTGCTGCCCATGGCGCTGCCCTGATTTAGTTGTTTGGGAGAGTTCTGCTATCCTGCCAGCATGGCGTAGTGGTGGTGAGAGTGTTGGACTGGGACTCTGGAGACCCAGGTTCTAGTCCCCACTCGGCCATGAAACTCACTGGGTGACTTTGGGCCAGTCACAGGGTTGTCGTGAGGATAAAATGGAGAGGAAGAGGGCTGTGTAAGCCACCTTGGATTCCTGCAAGAAGGGAAAAAAGGTGGGATATAAATGTAATAATAAATAAAATAAAATGAAGATCTTGATTTCCATTGACATAGCAGGGTTTCTTCCAAATCCTAGAGCCCCTTGGGCGATGGAAGTCGGGTATATAAGATTGCACCCTTAAATCATCCTGCATGATGTGTGTTGGTGCATCTGTCCTTTGTTTCCAACTGTTTCTCTGCTTTGTTTCCAGCCCTGGTTTTTCAGTGGTGTGATCTTGTTCCAATTTTACGTTTTCCTCCACCCTGGCAAGCTTACGCTGTGTGGGTGTTACCATCTGTCTGTTCTGAAAAGTAGTTTGATGTTTCTGCTCGCCTTCCCTTGGCAAGTTGCAGTTGTCTCCTGAGCACCTGGCCCCTATCAAGTAATTACGCCATAGGATCTTGGAGACACCACTGGCTGTCCCTGTTCCCTTCATGGGTTATGTTCTTCTGCAGAGCCTTTGGCTCAGTCAGTCAGCCTCCATCCTTTTGATCAACATTCCTACTGAGTTTTCTCTTGAGCTAGAAATATAAGAGTTGGGTATATACTTCCTAGACCAGTGTTCTCCAACCTTGGGTCCCCAGATGTTTTTGGCCTACAACTCCCAGCATGCATCAGCCAGCGTAGCTGGCTGGGGCATGCTGGGAGTTGTAGGCCAAAAACATCTGGGGACCCAAGGTTGGAGAACATGGTCCTAGACCCAGGACACCCAATGCAGGTGACTTTCCAAATCTTCAGCAGTGAACACATCCCACGAACTTCTGCAGCGATTGTGCACGATTTGTCCAAGAGTGGATTTAATGTTTTTCAGCAGATTGGCTTGAACAGTATCTGCCTCCATATTTTGACCTACTTCTGTCATGTCAAAAGCTCTGGACAATGTATCTGTATTCGGATGTTTATATTCTGTGGTGAGGTCATACAGCAGGTGGAACAGCCATCTTTTTGGCATCTGGGAGTTGTGTCTCAGTTGTTATTGAAACCCATAGTTAGTGACAGATTTCAACTAGCCTTCCGTAAATGAATGTTTGGAACTAGGGATGCCTGCACTGGTTGCCAGTCGCTTTCTGGACTCAGTTCAGGGTGTTGGTTTTTTCAACCTCTAAAGCCCTTAAACCGTTTAGGACCTGGCTATCTAAGGGACCGCCGGTTTCACTATGAACCTGTCTGGTTAAGATCTGCAGGAGAGGCCCTCTTGAGGGCACCCTTGCCCACACAGGCCCATTTGTCAGACATGCATGAAAGGGTTTTCTCTTGTGTCGCTCCCAAACTGTGGAAAGCGCTTCCCAAGAACAATTGGCCCCCACTCTCTTGGCTTTTAGAAAGGGTGTGAAGACACATCTTTCTAATTTAGCCTTTTAAGGGCATTGTTTAGACCAGTGTTCTCCAACCTTGGGTCCCCAGATGTTTTTGGCCTACAACTCCCAGCATGCCCCAGCCACCATAGGGAATGCTGGGAGTTGTAGGACTTCTTTCTGTCTAAACATGCATACGATCGCACCCTAAATTATGTACGGTAGTTGTTTTAATGTTCTAATGCTTTACTGTTGTTGTTGTTTTTACTGATTCTATTGTTTTAAGGTTATATTGTTTTAGATTGTTGTACACCGCACTGATGGCTTTTTAGCAAATAAGGCGCCATATCAGTGTTAATAAATAAATAACCGTGCTTCCGCAATTCTCTCCATCCAAATTTCTCCCCAGATTTTGAGGTTCTGAATTACTTGAGTTTGTGCAGAGAGTGGCATCAGAGAGTCGGTGTTCTGCTGCTCTTCTCTGTTTTGTCTTCAGACTTTGTTTAGAGCCCTGTGCATCTGGAGTTTGTCACCGTTTCCAGTTCTTCTCTCTCCCAGGAATGCAGATGTACATGGACTAAATACACCCACTGTGCAAAAATAAATGTTTGTGCAATCGAATCAACATTTTCTAACTCAAGGGGGCTATATGACTACGTTAGCTGAGGGAAAGCATTTTTCCTTTCAATTTTCTTTTTAACCCATTAGCCATGAACCTCATTTCTCTCTGCATCCCATAGTACCACGCATAGGCCTCTCCAAATCTCTCTGGGAGGGTTTGGACGATATGATCAGCCACGCTGCAGAGCAAGCTACGCAGTGTGCCTTATAAAACACCCTACCCAAAATGCACCCGACAGACAATCAGGTGCATTGTGGGTAGGGTGCCCCCTCCCTCCCCCCTCTCAGTCCTCCCGCGGGTATCCCAGGGGACACTGCAGGAGGAACGAGGTTTCCCCCATTCCCCACGGCCGCCATGAGCTGTTTTCGGCTTGCCGCGGCTTGACTTTTTTTTTTGGAGATCACAACAGCTGGCTCAGAAGCTGGCCAAAACACCCTTTTCAATATGATCTTTGTTTTTTTTTAGCGGGGGCTCTTGAGCCCCTGGGTTATCCACACTATGGAAAGTGAGGGCAGCCCAGGGGCACATGAGCACCCCACAAAAAACCCAAAGATTCTGCTGCTGGGGGTCCTTCCCATACACCCCCCCCACACCCTTAAGAACATAAGAAGAGCCCTGCTGGATCAGACCAAGGGCCCATCTAGTCCAGCATTCTGTACACACAGGGGCCAACCAACTGCCCAAAAGTAGTTTTATTTTATTGATTTACAGCATTTGTATACTGCTCCATATCTAGACATATTACAGAGTGGTGGTGAACAATAAACAGATAAAACTGATAAAAGAATAAACAGTGCATTAAAAACAGGATAACATTAGGATGCTAGAGTTGGAAGGGGCCTGCAAGGCTATCGAGTCCAACCCCCTGCTCAATGCAGGAAATACAGGCCTGTGGCTTGTGCTGGCTCAGCTTGTCTGAGCGTGGAAAGCTAAGCAGGGTCAAGCCTGGTTGTTATTTGGATGGGAGACCCCTCTAGTTTCCTGCGTTGAGCAGGGGGTTGGACTCGATGGCCTTGTAGGCCCCTTCCAACTCCATGATCTATGAATCTATGAACTAGAGGAGGGGTCTTCCATCCAAGTAATAACCAGGCTGGGCCCTGCTTAGCTTTCCACGCCCAGACAAACTGAGCCAGCGTGAGCCACATTAAAACCATGGTTGGTCAGCAAGGAAGGCCTCCCAGCACAAATACGTCTTCAGCAGGCGCTGGAAAACCACACAGTGTCTGGACCTGCCAGAGGCTGGGGGTTGCATAGAAGTGGAGCCGCCACATTGAAGGCTTCTCTCCGGGTGGACTCCAGTCGGGCCAATGGTCTATGAGGAACCACCAGGAGAATGTCCTCTGATGACCTCAGTGGCTGGGCAGGTTGGTAAGGGAGACGGCGCTCTCTCCGGTATAGAATCATAGAAAAGTAGAGTTGGACGGGGCCTACAACAAGGCCATCGAGTCCAACCCCCTGCTCAATGCAGGAATCCAGGTCAAAGCATCCCTGACAGATGTCTGTCCAGCCGCACCTTGAATGCCTCCAGAGTGGGAGAGCCCACCACCTCCCTAGGTATTGGTTCCATTGTCTTATTGCTCTGACAGTTTAGGCGGAATCTGGGTTCCTGTAACTTGAGCCCATTATTCCGTGTCCTGCAAACTGGGATGATGGAGAAGAGATCCTGGCCCTCCTCTGTGTGACATCCCTTCAAGTACTGGAAGAGTGCTATCCTATCTCCCCTCAGTCTCCTCTTCTGAAGGCTAAACATGCCCAGTTCTTTCAGTCTCTCCTCATAGGGCCTGGTTTCCAGTCCCTTTATCATCCTTGTTGCTCGCCTCTGAACCCTCTCCAGTTTGTCTACGTCCTTCTTAAAATGTGGTGCCCAGAACTGGACGCAGTACTCAAGATGGGGCCTAACTAGTGCTGAGTAAAGGGGAATTATCACTTCACGCGATTTGGTGCCTAGGTGCAGCACTTGGCATTTATCTCTATTAAATTAAATATCCACAAGGGAGGTTATCCTGGTCCCTAGTTGTTTGGGGCTTTGTACATAGTACCAGAACCTTCATCCTGGCATGGTAGTGAATAGGCAGCCAGTGCAGTTCCTTCAGCAAAGGAGTTTCCTGCTGTTGTTGTTCTTGCTGCTGCTGCTGCGGAGAGTAAGGATATTCACAGAGCAATACGGAAACCGTTCTTATCCACAGCATCCAGCAAGGTATACCACAGCCACAAGAATGGGGAACTGGGGCGCGTGAGCTGCGTAAGATCATGTCAGCCGAGCAAAGCAGAGCGACCACAGAAAATAAACAAAATCAGAATTTGCTCCAAACAACCGGAAACAGGTTTTAAACAAGGGGGAAATGCTCTGCTAGCACTAGTAGTCCAAGCACCAACAACCAGTCTTCTTTAAAGGAAAAGAAGCCACTGCCCGCTCAAGCACCAACCGGCAAGCACTTTCTTTTAAAGGAGAAGAGAGAGAGAGAAAAAAGCACCCACCAGTAGTTATTTTAAATGAAACAGCAGATTATTTTTTAAAAAGGTAAAATGACCCCCCCCAAATTGCCTAAGCAATCACAGCTGGGTTTAAAAAAAAAAAAAAGCAACCAAAATGAAGGAGGGAGTGGGAAGATGAAAACAGCATTTTAAAAATTGTTGGGACTTGAAAAAGATGCTAGGAGAGGATATATTGTTGAGTATTATCCTTCCTAGCTCACCTTAGTGAGATCAGCAGAGTAGAGTCCCTTTCCAGCTTAAAAGAAGCTTAGATTTGGCTAGTGTTAGCCAGTTAGCATTTGGTAATCCAGGATGCTTTAAGGCAGACTGGATTTCCCTGGTTTTGCCCCCTTTTCTCTCCCGCAGAACAATAATCAGAGACACAGTCTTGTAAAAGTTAAAAATAACATTTACTCACTCAGATTATACAGTTTCGTTCAGGCAGACTTAAAAGCGTTTCTTACAGTTGGTAAAGGTTCATTTGGAATTACTTGGGGTCTGAACTTATGGAGTTCAGACCAGCAACTCTTGTTACATGCTGTTGATAGTATAACAACATGGAGGCAACTCCTCACTTTGTGTCCCAGCAGGAAGAGAAGAGTTGAGAGCTACGCCCACTTCCTGCTGAGGCACAGGTAATCATACCTGAGTATCTTCTAGGAAAGCCACTCTAGAAGATACCCGTGGTCTTAACCATTTCATGCACCTAACTGGTGAAACATGAGCCATTGTTTTTGACTGCACTTTAAATATCCCACAAAAATGACCGAAACCCCCGAAATCACACACATCCCAGCCAAAATAAGAAGCAAGCATACATAACTTTTAGGTCTGGATTGATTCAATGAGCTGTGCTATGATCAGTGCTTTTTTTCTGGAGAAAAGGGTACCGGAACTCTTGGATTACATTTCCTCGGGAGTAGATGGCGATTAAATTGTAATGCAATTACCGTAATAGAAGAAAAGGTGCTGGAACTCAGTTCCGGTGAGTTCCACCAGAAAAAAAGCCCTGGCTATGATCCTACTGGCTGCTTTGCTGGTACACAAGCAGGGCAAAACTAAATAGTTTTTCTTGCTCTCCTGCAAGCACATGTGGCCCCAGTTCAGATTGGAACAGTGGTAATCCAGTAAGGAGGGGTTAAACCTTCCCCCCATGGGATCCCCCGCCCTTTAAAAAAAGGTTAAAATGTCTCCATTGTCTGGGATGGAGTTCCACCTCTTTTTACCACCCCACCCCCCGCTGTGTTGTGTATGGAATTTGGGAGGGCGGGTATGGGGAAGGTTTAACCCCCCTCCCATAGCACCATGGTTCAGATCCAAATTGGGGGAGCACACACTTACATGATAGTAAAAAAAAAAAATAAGAACCCTCGATTACACAATTAGCATTGTACACGTAGTTACAAACACATGGAATTTTTAAAAACACACGCTGTCGACTGGACTGGACTGGACTGGACTGGACTGGGGGGGGGAATGTAAAAATACATTTTGCTCAGGAGTGCATGCAGATCCTGCTGCTACTGCTGCTGTAGGGATTAGGCCCAGCACCTCCGCAGAGGAGCCTCCAGCACACCTGGGAACCTGGGAGGGGGGACAGGGAAGATGCCACCCAGGTGTCAAGGGCACAGGACAGGAGGAGCAGAAGAAGGAGCAGCAGGGGAGAGAAACTGTGATAGAGAGGAAACCAGCCAGCTGAGTGGCACCTAACCTACCCAGTCAGAGAGGTCCCTCTGAAACCGTGGGAAAGCTGGCTCCCAGTGAGGAGGAGGAGGAGGAGGAGGAGGGAATCAAGGATCCAAGGATGAGGAGTCAAATGAGAAGGGAGATGCAGTCCTAGTCATCCCTAACAGTTTTGTATCAACTTCCTTTCATGTTGCTGTAACTCAGGAAACCGATCTTGTACTCTGTAAAGTCTGCTGGAATCTTTGGTTTGTATTGACTGCAAGGAGCTCTGCTCTGTAGCCTGAAGCAATGCTGGCTTGTCTGTAACTTTTGCATAACAAAAGCTAATTGATTGAACATCCAAGTTACTGGCTTGCCTACAGAGAGAGGAGGAATCCAGCCGCTGATCTGCTCAACAGTTCATGCTCTTCAGAAGGGAGTGGAAGTGGCTACCCCAATGATTTCCAGTTGCTGCATCACTGGGCATGCCCAGAAAGAAATATTTTTTAAAAGCTGTGATTAGCTGTGAGCTGTATGTTTAAAATAACTGATTGGCTGGGGGCACCTGCTTTCCTGCCCATTTCTCATCCTTTGCTTGGCCACATCAGGTTGCCTTTGGGGCAGGGCCCATTTAAGACTCTCTGTCTGGCATCCAGGCAGGTCAGTATTGGCAAACGCCCTGCCTGCCTGGTGCCAGCTGCTCCTCTGCATTCTGCTGCATCTGTGCTACGACCCCCTGAGTGTGGGAGACAATGGAGTTTGTGCAGAGCAAAACTCCTCCCCTTAAGCAAGCTTCCTCTGCACATACTCTAGTTGCACAGAGAATGGAAAACACTGATAAGGTGATTTGGCTGCTGGGATGCCCTGTGGAACACAGAGAATTTATTTTATTTTATTTATTTATTTATTATATTTATACCCCACCTTTTTTCCTGCAAGGAACTCAAGGCGGCGTACATAATCCTCCTCCTCTCCATTTTATCCTCACAACAACCCTGTGAGGTAGGTTAGGCTGAGAGTCAGTGACTGGCCCAAAGTCACTCAGTGAGTTTCATGGAAGAGGTTATTTTTAAATTTAAGTAGGGAGTTTGGTGTGTGTGGGAAGCAGAAGCAGGGATCTGTCTGCCATTTATTTATTTATTTATTTATTTATTATTATTATTTATTATTAATATTTATTTATCGCCCATCTGGCCGGCAACCGGCCACCCTGGGCGATGTACACAGAATAAAATACATAAATGCAATAAAATACATTAAAACAATATAAAAATTTTAAAATCTTAACCCACCCCATTGTCCTCAAAGACAAATGGCAACAGTTTATTGGCCAGTTCAGGAGGTACCTGGGTGGGGTGTAGTCAGATGGGTGCTGACAGTACAATTATGCAGACATTTGCAGGATTTCCTTGGTCACAAACGTTCCCTTTAATTCATGGGTTTGTTTATTTATTTATTATATTTATACCCTGCCTTTTTTCCTGCAAGGAACTTAAGGCAGCTTACATAATCATCCTCCTCTCCATTTTATCCTCACAACAACCCTGTGAGGTAGGTTAGGCTGAGAGTCAGTGACTGGTCAAAGTCACCCAGTGAGTTTCATGGCTGAGCGGGGGACTAGAACCTGGATCTCCCGAGTCCCAGTCCCACACTCTCACCACTACACCTGAGGGCCACATGGGACATTGCCAGTGGGCTGCACATGTGCACAAGCATGTGCACAAACACATAAGCCCACAGCTTCTCTTCCTACTGGCAGCACTAGCAAGGGAATCCCTTCCTTATCTCAGATCTCTAGATCGTAGATAATCAAGGGATTCCCTTGCTAGCATGGGAAACCTGAGACAGTGTTATCACTGTGGCAGATGCAGGCATTCTGGTGGGCTGCCAGAAATGTCTTGGCCTGCTGCCCTTTTTTGCACCCCTGCTTTTAATTCAGTCGAGGAGGAGTCGCGTATACTATGCCACTCTTAACTATGCAACATTCCGGAGCCCGATTCTTCTTCCTGGCTGCCACTCGAGCCATGTCTTCCAGAACAAACATGGATTCCTGAGCTGAGAAGTTCGGGTAACATCCAGTAAATCTGTAGTCCATAATACATGATGCGAACAGAGAGCCAGCATGCCCCAAACTCCTCTGTAACACACCCCAGGCGACAACTTCCCCGTGTCTTGAAATACAGCTGGGAACTGTTCCTCTATACAGTCATACCTTGGATTGAGAGCATAATTCGTTCCGGAAACGTGCTTGTAACCCAAAACACTCTTATATCAAAACGAAATCCCCCCAAAAAAATTTGTACAGAGATTTTTAATTTAAGCCGTACTACAGTACTTGTATTGCAAGACGTCGCTTGTATATCAAGTAAAAAAAAATTAAATATTTAAAAATTTGCTTGTCTTGCAAAACGCTCTCAAACTAAGTTACTTGCAATCCAAGGTATTACTGTATCTCAAAGGACTCACCGCTCCACAACGGACCCCATGCACTAAACGGAGTTGTGCAGATTCTTAATCCTATAGCAGCCGCTGTTTCCTGAAACGTTTACAAACAACCATTCCAGGTTTCCTTACTTTGTGACTAGTTTCGAATTCATGGACTCCCATTAATTGGAATGAAATCCCCACTGCACGAGCCTAACACAGCTTTCATATATTCTTAAGCACAAGAGCTGAGTTTCTGTTGAATCAACAATTCATTTGCGAATAACGTTAACTTGTGCCACAATATTTAGTTTAATTTTCCATTATTATTCCATCGGTTTCCTGAGAAACCGTCCAGGCCAATGACACACTTTCTTCCTGCACCGTTCCGATGGAGAATGTTTTCGTCTTCCTTACTGTTGTAGTCATTGTCATCTTTGCATGAAATTTGGGTGGCCCGCTGCCAGCCTGTGAGCCACATCTTCTCTGGCCCCTCTGGAGAGAATTATTTTTCCGATGCTCAAAAGCTTAGCACGTGATGGGAAGCAGCACCACAGATGGGGGAAGCCACGTCATCTTCTAGCAGTAACAACTTCTTAGCCTCACAAGCCCTGAGCTCTTAAAGCAGTGTTCTCCAACCTTGGGTCCCCAGATGTTTTTGACCTACAACTCCCAGCATGCCCCAGCCAGCATAGCTGGCTGGGCTGCTGGGGCATGCTGGGAGTTGTAGGCCAAAAACATCTGGGGACCCACGGTTGGAGAACACTGGTTTAGTGAGTATAGAATGTTGAACCGAGTGGGTGTGGTTTGTGATGTCTTGGAAAGGGTGGGGGGAGGAGTATATAAGGAGTGTTTGAGTGACGTCAGAGTTTTATGGGAGTGAGTTAGTGGGGAGTTGGTTGTAGTGTGTTGGGAGTGTTAGAGAGTTTGGGAGTTAGGTTAGATGGGTTATTTGTGTCTTGTCAGGAGTTTTAAGAGGAATCAGTGATTGTATGCGGAGTGAGAGTATTTAGAATTATAGGGACTTAGGTTAATTAATTACAAAGTGTTTGGGGTAGGCGGGTTTAAAGTTATTTTCTGGAACTAAGATTCCAGTGTAGGGCAGAGCTGGGCAACTTGTTGTGGCCCTCCAGAAGTTTTAAAACTCCCAAGTGCCAATAGAGATCTTTGTGTATTTTTATTGTGCCCGACGCGTTTCGGCCTAAGCCTTTTTCAAGGGCTGTAATACAGAACATGTATATATTAAAAAGTCCATACATTAAAAAGTACTATCCAGTTATCCAAAGAGCAATTATACTATTTACAAACTTTACTTGACATTAAAAGCCTATCCATTCTAAAAATGTTATTCCTTAATTACCATGTAAACAAACTTTGGCAACCACATACTCAAACTAGCATTCACATTACTTTAAACCAGCTGGCTGGGGCATGCTGGGAGTTGTAGGCCAAAAACATCTGGGCACCCAAGGTTGGAGAACACTGCTTTAAACCAATTGCAACTGAGCATTTGCTCTGTGTACACACATAAAACCTTCAAGCTCACTTTTTTCTTTTTCTTATGAGACACTTGTTATTACACCAAAAATCATACTAAATCTAATCAGAGCTAACCTACCTTTTGAAAAAGGCTTAGGACGGAAACGCATCAGGCACAATAAAAATACACAAAGATCTCCATTGGCACTTGGAGTTTTTTCTCTCTTTTGTCTTTGGTTAATAGTGCCTTCCCCCTGGTTTTTTCCCTCCAGGAGTTTTAGCCTACAGTTCTCCTGATCCCTCTGGTTATCTTGCATAGGTCTGGTGGGAGTTGTAGGCAAAAATATCTGGAGGCACTGAGTAAACCAGCTGCCAAATGGCTGCCTCTGCCAACTGCAATCTACCCAGACACTGCTCTCAACATCTGGGGCCCTCCTCTGACTGCCACCTCTAAGGGAGGCTCAGTTGGTGGCAACAAGGAGGAGGGCCTTCTCAGTGTCCCCCCCCCCCAATTCTGGAATAAGCTCCCCACTGAGGCCCGCCTGGCACCAACTTTACTATCTTTTCTGCGCCAGGTTAAAACTGCCCTCTATGCCAAGGCATTCAATACTTAACAACTTAAAATAGCACGGTGTGTGTGTGTGTGTGTATGCCAGCTGCAAGCTTGGTTTATTAACTTGTTCAGTTATTTGCCATTTTAAATTGGGTTTTAAATTGGGTTTTAAACTTTTGTAATGAACTTGTACGTCTTTATTGTTATCTGTATTTTATTATGCGTATTATTGTTTTTATGAATTGTTGTAAACCACCCAGAGAGCTTTAGCTATGGGGTGGTATAGAAAATAATAGTGATGATGATGATGATGATGATGATGATGATGATGATCCTATATATATATATAATCTGAAAGGTACCTGGTTGGGAAAAGGCAAATTTAAGGGATTTCCTGGCAGAAGTTCTGGTGATGGTTGTCACCTTAGATTACTTTAAAAGGGGGTTAGATAAATTCGAGGAGGAGGAGGAGGAGGAGGAGGAGGAGGAGGAGGAGGAGGAGGAGGAGGAGGGGTCACGAGCATTTGCCATGATAGCTAAATGGAACCTCCACGTTCAGAGGCAGTATATCTCTGAATACCAGTTGCTGGTGGGACAAACAACGGGGCTGGGCTCTTCCTTTCATGCTCTGCTTTGGGGCTTCCTGGAAACTACTGGTAGAAACGGCTGCTGTGCTACTATGGCCTTTGGTCAAATCCAGCAGGGCTCTGTGCATGTTCTTTTGGTTGTAACTTGTAACCTTTCCCTGGTTACAAGACTCCACCGGTTGAGTCTTCCGTTATGTTACAACCTGTATGCATAAGTATGTGCACATTTCATAGGTTTCTAAATTACCTCCACGCCAGGGGCAGGTAATCTGGAGGCCCTCCGTATATTTTGGACTACAACTCCCAGTATCCCTAACCAGTGTGCCATGCTGGCTGGGGCTTATGGGAGTTGTTTATTTATTTGTTTATTTATTTATTATATTTATCAATCGCCCATCTGGCCGGTCACCCGGCCACCCTGGGCGATGTACAATTAAAATACAACAAAACAACACAATAAAATATAATAATTAAAACAATATAAAAAATTCTCATTAAAAACCTAACCCACCCCATATTCCCGCCTGAACAGCCATGTTTTTAATGCACGGCGGAAGCTCATCATGGAGGGGGCATGGCGAAGGTCACTAGGGAGGGAGTTCCATAATGTGGGGGCCGCCACAGAGAAGGCCCTCTTCCTAGTCCCCACCAGCCTGGCTGCTCTGGCTGATGGGATAAGGAGAAGGCCGTCCGTGGCAGACCTTGTTGAGCGGCCTACTTGATGTTGCTGGAGGCGCTCCTTGAGATAAGCTGGGCCGGAGCCGTGTAGGGTTTTAAAGGTCAAAACCAACACCTTGAATTCGGCTCGGCAAGCAACTGATAGCCAGTGCAACTCCTTGAGCACTGGAGTGATGTGATCACGCCGGCGGCTGCCCTTAATCAGGCGAGCCGCCGCGTTCTGTACCAGCCAGAACATCCAAAACATCCAGAGGGCACCATGTTGCCTATCACTGACTTCCACATGTGTTCATGTTTTTCTTTGTGTATCTCCTTTTGCATTCTACCAGCTCGCATGGCTTTGGCGCTCTGTTTTTCCTGCATCTGCATGACCTGTCTTCTCCCATTGGATCCGTTTTGCCCTCCAGTTTTTACAGTCTGCTGGTGTCTCTTCTTCCCGCCCCCACCCACAACTTCAGAAGCTTCAGGGAATGTTAATGTTGCGACCTGCTATGAATAAAACGTAAATCTGTCTCAACACAAGGGTGGAACTCATCAGGAGGCAGCCTGGCACTCCACCTTCTGCCCCCAACAAAACACGTGTGGAAATGACTGGAACCCGTTCAGAAAAGCTGTACATCTCCTACCCCCACAGCTTGTCCGACCCTCCTTTTAAAATCCCGCCACGTATGCATGAGAGCTGTGCCCAGAGCTGTCATTCCGCTCTCGTGTAAAGAGAGTGTGAGGTCGTGATAAGAAAGAGACTTTGCACGAAGAGGGTCCCAGGTTCAGTCCCTTGCATCTCTGGTTCAAAGGATCTTGGGTAGCAGAGCTTGGGAAGACCTCGGCCAGAGGCCCTGCACAGCCACTGCCAGTCAGAAGAGACAATACTGGACTAGATGGACTCGTGGCAACCCTATTCAGGCATTCCTAATGTGGGTAGAAGGAACACGCGAGGATGAGCACGCTCGCTATGGCACCCTTCCGTTGCCAGTGTGGCGTAGTGGTTAGAGTGTTGGACTGGGACTCGGGAGATCCGGGTTCTAGTCCCCACTCGGCCGTGAAGCTCACTGGGTGACATTGGGCCAGTCACTGACTCTCAGCTTAACCTACCTCACAGGGTTGTTGTGAGGATAAAATGGAGAGGAGGAGGACCATGTAAGCCGCCTTGGGTTCCTTGCAAGAGGAAAAAAAGACGGGATAGAAATGTCATGAAAATAGATAAATAAATGGTTGTTGCCCTCCACATGTTGAGGGTGAACCTCTTCAGCGGGGAACCGTTTGTATCTGTGGAGACTCCAGAACAGGGCTCTCCAACCTTGGGTCCCCAGATGTTGCTGGCCTGCAGCCCCCAGCATACCCAGCCAGCATGGCTAATGGCAAGGGATTCTGGGAGCTGTAGTCCAGCAACATCTGGGGACCCAAGGTTGGAGAGCCTTGCTCTAGAACTTTGGAAAACTAGGATTTTACATCGCCAGGGGAGCTTCCACTGATACAACGTGTGTCTAACAGCTACATCTTTTTTAATTTTTTACTCAAGAGTAGCTGCAGGAGCCGCAATCTGGATTGGGACCCTAGCGTGGGGAGTAGGGGGCTTTTAAGATCAGATCGGGGGCCCTGACCAACTCTAGAGTAAAAATGGGGGTCATAGCTGCTAGACACCTTTAAAGTAATGTCTGTTTTGGCCCTCAGACTGCCTGAACAGGGTTATCCCACTCAATGTGTGGCACCTTCCTTCCTACTCTTATGTAATGAGCCTGTCCCTTGGATCATCACAGAACAGGCCCTGACGGAGTGGCAGCAGCCAGGCAGTCTGAATTTGGTCAAGTTGTCTCTTTAGGTGGGCGTGAGTTCAAACACCAGCCCAATAACATCCACTTTGATCAGTAAGATAACAAAGGTGGACAAAACTAAGGACTCCTGTGTGCAAGATGCAGAAAAGAATGCTGTGGGTTATGTTCCATATTCCGTATACGAACCTGCAAAAATGAGAAAGCTTTGGTTGATTATATGTTTACCAAGTGTTTAACTAAAAAAATAAAACCCAAAAAGAATTTGGGGGAGGGGGAAGTAAAATACTCTGTACTTCGAAAACCCAAGTTCTCGTTTTTCTTTTTGAATACTGGTTGCAGAACTTTCTCAGTCTGTGACCTCTTGACTTCTAGAACAGAGGAAGTGAGTACAGTGACAGTGGTGTATGTTGGACTGGGGAAACCCAGCCTCAGTTCCCCCACTGCAAGCTCGCTGTGCGACCTTAAGGATGCAGTCCTATGCATGTTTAGACAGGAAAAAAAGTCTAAACTTTTAAAAGACTTTTTACAGGAGTTCTGCACTTTTCACTGTCTAAATATGCAGAGGGTTGCACCCGTAAACCAGTCAGCACATCTCAGCAGAACGTTCCTCATTGTGTCCTTCCTTGCGAGGAAAAGAACGGGGAGGGGAAAAGCCACGCACACTTCCTTAAACTCCTTGGAAGAAGGGCAGGAGGGTAACAGTAATAATGGAGAGCCAGTGTGGCGTAGTGGTGAGAGTGTTGGACTCGGACTCGGGAGATCCGGGTTCTAGTCCCGTGCTCGCCAATGAAACTCACTGGGTGACTTTGGGCCAGTCACTGACTCTCATCAGCCTAACCTACCTCACAGGGTTGTTGTGAGGATAAAATGGAGAGGAGAAGGAGGAGGATTATGTAAGCCGCCTTGGGTTCCTTGCAGGAAAAAAGGCGGGGTATAAAAATAATAAATAAATAAAATAAGTTTCCCCAAAGAAACACAGAACACTGCCGGCCTGCATCTAATTGCAGTCCTCTTCTAGTGGCAGTTTCCAGGTAGGAGCCATTTTCTGGCCTCCAACCTCCCATCTCCCTCTTCCTTTTTTTTTTAAAAAAGAGCTCTAGTCCAAAGTACACGTTGTGTGTGTGTGTGACCTTGACTTTTCCACCTCTGTGAAAAAATGTAAGGTCGGTAGTTTGAAGATGAGAGTGGGGCCCTCTTTCCATGTTGGAAGCGAGGAAATGCTTTGGGAAGGACTGGGGGTCTTTAGGGTTGCTACCTGCCCCGACTCCCCATCACACACTGAGGCTCTGTGGGTTTAAAAACAGCATGACAGGTAGAAATCCAACTGGTACACTTTTTCTCTGGCATGGAGGTGCATAAAGAAAGCTATTCCTATTGGACTGCTGTCCAGCTGTTAGAGGCGCAGAACCTCTGACAGGAGAGAAAGGGTGATATCCCTAACAATCCTTCATGCAAGAGAGCATGCACTGGAAAGACCAGTGGTAAAAAAAATAATCCCTTATTCCGGAGGTAATATATATTTAAAAGGGGCTGAGCAGGTCTCCCATAAAGGAAAAGTAGAATGCATTAGAGCAGGGCTCTCCAAGCTTGGGTGCCCAGATGTTGCTGGACTACAGCTCCCAGAATCCCTTGCCATTAGCCATGCTGGCTGGGTATGCTGGGAGAGCTGTAGGCCAGCAACATCTGGGTACCCAGGCTTGGAGAGCCCAGCATTAGAGCTTGAAGGAAGAGAATGGAATGGAAGGAAGAGAGGGTTTTCACTCACAAAAGCATCCCCCCTTGTGAGAAGGTTTATACATGCATGCCTATCCATCAGGGATAGTTTTTCAACACTTGATGACTCACAGCTGAATGTGTAAATTGACTCTACTGAAAAGCATTATGTTTTGAGGCATTAGGAGACCTCTGTCCATGATGTCTATCCATCGCATGTCAAAGTGATGGATGTGCATGTGCGAACCCTTGCATTGGAGCACCATATGGGCATTTCCTTTCTGATTCCCCTGCTGCTGTTCTCTCTTTCAGGCCTCAGCAGGTGGCACAGCCCTTTGCTCAATCCCTTGGCCCTACCCGGAGCTTCTGCAGTCCTAATGGCTGCTGGCTGGTGAATTCAAAAAGCTCCAGAAGGGAAAGAATCCAAAGGCCGCCAAGCCGGAGGGGGACATGAAGAAAAGCCGCAGTGTCCTTGCTGTGACTGCGGATGAGGTGAGCAGGGCTGTTGTTGTTGCCTTGCCCCAAATGGGTTTGGGTCTTCTGTTTGAGACGTTGCTTTCCCATGAAGCATGAGGTGGAGGCAGACATAATAAAAAAAGAGAGCTCAGCGCTTTCCCCCTCTGTGGCAGGGTGAGCCCTGCTTCCTCCCAGCTTTGTCATTGAAATGTTGCCTAGCCCCTGCCCACGTTTCAAGCTGGCTTCCCTTCAAAAAAATTACATTTTAAATCATCACCTATACGTTTATTTGTTCATTTGTCACTTTATTAATAACTTTAAAAGGAATCCGTTTTTGTTTTAAAGGATAAAGCTGCTCCATGCATTAGGAAGGGTAAGATGTTGTGTTAACCTCCCAGGTACTGGCCAGTCAGTGCTGTACACAGCTGGTTTGTGCTGTGAACTTGCAAAACAATCTCTCCACCCCCAAAAAATACACACACTCAACCCTGAAGAGAGAAAAGTATGTTTGGAATGAATGCAGTGAGGGCAGTTCGAGTCGCCCCATTGCTCTAAAATTATTATGTCTGTCTTCACCTTTCAGGTATACATGAAAGGTGTGAACTGAAACTTGGAAACTGGCTCAGGTTTTTCCACTTGGTCCCCCTAGGGCACCCAGAACTGTCCACAAGCAAGGACAGGATGTTGGGTTATGCGAAGATGCATCAGAGGTGATTTTCCCTTCTGAAGGTGAGGAGGAAGAAATGTTTGGGTTAGCACCTAAAAATACGGCATGGAACTTTAAAGCTTGAGCAGCGATTGTGTTCAGTGTGCAAAAGGAATGCAAAAGTGATTGCACCACCATTTGAAGATGACACCTTGATTGCTTGTTCTTGGGCACTTCACAAAAACAATTCTAGGCTCCAGTTCTTAAGGAAGCTTTTTTAGAATATATTTAAAAAATATCTCCCTAAGTTTTTGTGCTTAGTTCCACAGTATGGGGGCCGCTACAGAAAAGGCCCTCTTCCTAGTCCCCACCAGTCTAGCTGCTCTGGCTGAAGGGACAAGGAGAATGCCGTCTGTGGCAGATCTTGTTGAGCGGCCTACTTGGTGTTGCTGGAGACGCTCCTTGAGATAAACTGGACTGGAGCTGTATAGGGTTTTAAAGGTCAAAACCAACACCATGAATTCGGCTTGGCAAGCAACTGGTAGCCTGTGCAGCTCCTTGAGCACTGGTGTGATGTGATCCCAGCTGCCTTTAACCAGGTGAGCCGCCACGTTCTGTACCAGCTGTAGCTTCCGAACCGTCTTCCAGGGTAACCCCACGTAGAGCGCATTACAGTAGTCTAGGCAAGAGGAGACCAAGGCATGAACTACCGATGGGAGCAAATGATTAGGAAGGTAGGGGCGCAATTGCCATATCAGATGGAATTGATACAGCGCCGCCCGGCTCACAGCTGACAACTTGAGCCTCAGTGGACAGCTGGGAGTCTAAAATGACCCCCCAAGCTGCAAACCTGGTCCTTCAGGGGCAAATGTACCCCATTCAGCACCAGGTCAACATCCCCTAACCTTCCCTTGTCCCCCACCAGAAGTACCTCGGTCTTGTTGGGGTTCAGTTTCAGCATGTTCCTTCCCGTCCAGCCACCCACTGACTCCAGGCACTTGGACAGGGTCTCAATGGCCAACCTTGGTGAGGACTTGAAAGAGAGGTAGAGCTGCGTGTCATCTGCATACTGATGACACCGCACCCCAAACCTCCTGAGGATAGCTCCCAGCGGCTTTAGGTAGATGTTGAATAACATCGGGGAGAGGATGGAACCCTGCGGCACCCCACAAGTGAGCAGCCGAGGGTCCGAAGCCTCTTCCCCAAGAACTACCCTCTGGTACCTTCCAGAGAGGAAGGACCGGTACCACTGGTGAGGACTTGAAAGAGAGGTAGAGCTGCGTGTCATCTGCATACTGATGACACCGCACCCCAAACCTCCTGAGGATAGCTCCCAGCGGCTTTAGGTAGATGTTGAATAACATCGGGGAGAGGATGGAACCCTGCGGCACCCCACAAGTGAGCAGCCGAGGGTTCGAAGCCGCTTCCCCAAGAACTACCCTCTGGTACCTTCCAGAGAGGAAGGACCGGAACCACTGCAATACAGTGCCTCCCAAGCCCAAGCCCTCCAGGCGGTCGAGGAGGATACCATGGTCAACGGTATCAAAAGCCGCTGAGAGATCGAGGAGGACTAGGAAGGAGCATTCGCCCCTATCCAAAGCCCTCCTCATATCATCCACCAAGGCGACCAAGGCCGTCTCCGTCCCATGTCCAGGCCTGAAGCCCGACTGGCATGGATCTAAGTAATCGGCTTCATCCAAGTGTGCCTTCAACTGAGCACCCACCACCTGCTCGATCACCTTGCCCAGAAATGGCAAATTGGAGTCTGGGCGGAAGTTGTTCAGATCTTGGGGATCCAAGCAGGGCTTCTTCAGAAGCGGTCTTACTGCGGCCTCCTTAAGGGCTGATGGCATCACTCCCTTCCTCGAGGGAGGCATTCACCACCGCCCTGATCCCTTCACCCAGTCTCTCCCTGCAGCTCATAACGAGCCAGGACAGGCAAGGATCAAGCAAGCAGGTGGTTGGCTTCACAGATGAGAGCACCTTGTCCACTTCATCAGAAGGAAGAGGCTGGAACCGATCCCACAAAACCTGGTCTGCCATTGGCCTCCTCCTGCTGATATGAGTAGATCTACAGTTGGGCGAAGACATGAGCCAGTGAAATGGATCTCTTCTCAGTCAACTAATCGACTGCATCCAGTGATGGGTGAAGCTGATTGGCTGGCTAGAAGCAGTTCTTTCAAGCAGTTAGCTGGAGCTCCTTTCCACCCACAGATCTGCTGTTCTATTTGGCCTAGGGCTCTCCAACCTCCGGTCCCCAGATGTTGCTGGACTACAGCTCCCAGCATCCCTTGCCATTAGCCATGCTGGCTGGGCATCCTGGGAGCTGTAGGCCAGCAACATCTGGGGACCCAAGGTTGGAGAGCCCTGACTGGCCAGTATATCAGATGCTTCCACAAAATCTATGCAGACATCATGCAGGATATCCCGGAGTAGCTGACGAATGCCAGGATGTCTGTGTTATCACCAACAACTGTTTTGTGAATAGCCAATGTTAATAATGTAATTATGCTCACTGTCTGTGATTTCTGTATTTCATTTCCCTCTGAACTCACTGTTCACAGTTCTGGGGAAATAGCCGGTGCGAACATACTTGAATAGATGGCGGTCATGCTTATTAAAACTGTTTGCTGCAGAACTTTTAACTTTTCCCGCTCCTGATTTTGTATACAAGCATCTCACATGGTTAGCAATGTGTAAATGGTGTGTGTGTGTGTGTGTGCATGTCCACCCAAACATAACATAAACTTTCAGCTGGCCCACAAATGGAAAGGCGGGTGTAATAATTAGAGCAGTGTTTTCCAACCTTGGGTCCCCAGATGTTTTTGGCCTACAACTCCCAGCATGCCCCAGCTATGCTGGCTGGGGCATGCTGGGAGTTGTAGGCCAAAAACATCTGGGGACCCAAGGTTGGAGAACACTAAATTAGAGGAAGAAGGACGTGTATATGGGAGATGAAATGGACAAATAATTCATGGAGTTCCTTACCGCATGCATGCTGCTTAGAGATGAATATTTTACATTAAGAACAAAACACTAAGTATTGCAATAGAAGCACACCAGGCCTTTGGCTTCACGCTGGCTCAGCTTGTCTGATCGTGGAAAGCTAAGCAGGGTCAGGCCTGGTGATTACTTGGGATGGGAGATCCCCCTCCTCTAGTTTCCTGCATCGAGCAGGGGGTTGGACTCGACGGCCTTGCAGGCCCCTTCCAACTCTTATGATCTATGAAACAAGGACACCATGTTGGAGGTAGCTAGTACTGAGCTGTAATTGAAGGGGTATGTGTGTCATTTTGTAAAACCTTTCACCCACTTCTGAAAAGGGGAATTCCATTGTGCGAGCCTTTCGGGGGTGTTGTTGTTGTTGTTGTTGTTGTGAGAACAAGGGTGAAACCGTTAGCTTCCTGTGAAGTGGCAACTGTGGCTTTAAAGGAGGAACCCAGGAAGCTGCCGTAGACTGAGTCAGACCCGTGGTCCATCTAGCACCAGTATTATTAACACTGACTGGTGGCGGCTCTCCAGGGAGGAGTTTTTCCTGCCCTGCCTGGAGATGTGGTGGATTAAACCTGGGACCTTCTGCATGCAAAGTACGTAGGTGCTCCATCAAAGTGGATTAATCTGCACCGCCTCCTTGCTATGGGGTGGGTGGGTAGCACGTAACACTGTTCAGTGCAAAAAGCAATTCCCACCCACTCCAAAAGGTCACTTCTTTTCTGATGGCAGCTTTACGCCCCTCCCTCCCTCCCTCAAATAGCAAAACAGCAGAGAAAACTGAACAGCATGAAATCTTGTTTCAGCATTGGTGGCAGCTGTGGCGTAACCCCACAGTTCAGTTCCCTGGTGTATGTCTGCTTTAGTATGTTTAGTGCAGTGTTCTCCAACCGTGGGTCCCCAGATGTTTTTGGCCTACAACTCCCAGCATGCCCCAGCCAGCTACGCTGGCTGGGGCATGCTGGGAGTTGTAGGCCAAAAACATCTGGGGACCCACGGTTGGAGAACACTGGTTTAGTTGAGTACTAGAATGTTGAACCTGAGTGGGTGTGGTTTGTGATGTCTTGGAAAGGGTGGGCAGGCGGAGTATATAAGGAGTGTTTGAGTGATGTCAGAGTTACGTTTTATGGGAGTGAGTTAGTGGGGAGTTGGTTGTAGTGTGTTGGGAGTGTTAGAGAGTTTGGGAGTTAGGTTAGATGGGTTATTTGTGTCTTGTCAGGAGTTTTAAGAGGAATCCGTGATTGTATGAGGAGTGAGAGTATTTAGAATGGTAGGGACTTAGGTTAATTAATTACAAAGTGTTTGGGGTAGGCGGGTTTAAAGTTATTTTCTGGAACTAAGATTTTGAGAATTAAAATCAACTTGTTTTTATTTTGTTTGCTACCCAAATCCTACGTGTCAGCTTGGCGTTATTAACCTGCATTACTATTAAACCTACACACACACACACCTTTGTACCCACAGTAACATAAATTTAAAATAGATCCTTAATAACTAGTATTAATTTTTTCCCTCATTAGTAGGGGAAAGGTTTCATTTGACCCTCCCCTCGGGTTTTTAAGTGTTGATGCTTAGCCTGAGAAGGGTTTATGCGCCTGGTCCTAAAGTGTAAAGGGACCTTGTCGTCGCAGCAGCTGGCCACTTATCTGCATGCGCTCTATACTCGTTCATGTATAGAAACTCCTAAATCCTGACCGCAATCTCTCTGGCTGGAATCTTCATGGTAGGAAAAATGATCTAAACCTGAGTTGCACAGGTTGAAACACAGATTTCGGGCAAGCACCTGTGTCCATCCTTGTTTGCAATTTTCCTTCGCAGCCAGCTGTAATAAAGCAACCCCATTTTTATTTTTATTTTTTTGGTGGCAAGGAAAAAGGGAGACGGTACAGGAGTGCCCTCTGCTGGTATTACTGCAGGAAGACAGTGGTAGATAACAGTCAAAATTTCAGAGCCGGCAGTGCTGTGCACAGTTGCACACTTGTCAACATCCAGATTTTTTCCACTCAGAAATTGAGATATATTGTGAAAGATAATGAGAAGGCTAGATTAGCCAGTAGTGACTAAGGCTGCAATCTTATGAATGTTTATCTGGGAAGAAGCCCTGTTGAACGTACTGTGACTTCATTTCATTCATTTCATTTATATACCGCCCCACAGCCGAAGCTCTCTGGGCGGTTCACAATACTTTATGCATAAAAACAACAATAAAAACATACAAAATAGTTTAAAGAATTAAAAACCAAATTTAAAAACACAGTTGAAAATAACAGTACAAAAGCCAATAAAACTGAGCCTACAGGTGACAATCCCCCTCCCTCGTGCTATTCCAAGCTCCTAACTAAATGCCTTGGCATATAGAGGGAAGTCTTAACCTGGCGCCGAAAAGATAGTAAGGTTGGCGCCAGGCGGGTCTCAGTGGAGAGCTGATTCCATAATTGGGGGGCTACCACTGAGAAGGCCCTCCTCCTCGTTGCCACCAACCGAGCCTCTCTTGGAGGTGGCAGTCGGAGGAGGGCCCCAGATGTTGAGCGTAGTGTCTGGGTAGATTGCGGTTGGGAGAGACGTTCCGTCAGGTATTGTGGTCCTAAGCCGTGTAGGGCTTTATAGGTTAAAACCAGCACCTTGAATTCGGCTCTGAAGCATATTGGGTGAGCCAGTGTGAGAGCCGTGGTTAGAGCAGCGTTCCCCAACCTGGTGCCCTCCAGATGTGTTGGGCTGCAACACCCATTATGCCCAGCCAAGATTGGCTGGGAATGATGGGAGCTGCAGCCCCAAAACACAGCGGGAAGGCTGGGTTAGAGTATTGGACTGGGGAGACCCAGGTTCAAATCCCCTCTCAGCCATGAAGTTCACTGGGTTACCTGTGGCCGGTCTAACCTACCTCTTAGGGATGTTGTGATGCTAAAATGGGGATGGGGAGAGAGTCATGTCACCACCTGGAATTCCTTAGAAGAAAGGCAGCAGGATATAATTGTGCATAGGCTTGGGCCTCTTAGGGTGCAGCCCTAGGCAAGTTTAGACAGAAAAAAAGGCCTATAACTCCCAGCATGCCCTAGTCAGCATGACTGGGGCATGCTGGGAGTTGTAGGACCTTTTTTGGGGGGAGAGTCTAAACTTGCATAGGGTTGCACCCAGGGCCGGTGCTACCATTAGGCCAACTAGGCAGCTGCCTAGGGCGCAGGGCTAAAGGGGTGCCAGAAACGCTTGGAAAAAAAAATACAGCGCTCTCAAGTGGGAAGGGGGGCACTAAATATCTGATCTTGCCTAGGGCACCAAACTGCCTTGCACCGGTCCTGGTTGCACCCTTAGTGTAGGAATTAAGGAGACCATATAAAAGTAAGGGGCCATTTGTTTTTTAAAGCATTGTATGTATCTAATTTTATTAAAGATAATGGGCCCAGAGATAGGGCCTTTTCAGTGGTGGTACCCTGGTTGTGAGATGCTCTTCAGGGACACTCAGCTGGCACCAACTCCATTCTTTTGGCACCAGATAAAGATATTCCTTTTCTCTCTGGTTTTTAATGGATACTTTTATTTTTGTGGATTCTGGCTTTATTGTTTTAATGTTTTTGCGGCTGGGTTTTTTTTTTTTAAAACTGCTAATATAATAGCAGTTTATTGTTGTGTTAGTGTTCTTTTATTATGTTTATAACACGTCTTTAGCACTGTTTCATTACTTTTTTTTTTTTTTTTTTTACATGAGCCACCATGGAAACCTTTGGCTGAAAGGTGGCCTAAAAGTCCTACAAAAATAAATAAAATGGAAAACTGAGCAGCCACGGCTGGGACTGGCTATGCAGGCAGCCGAAGAGAATGACGAGGCAGCAACACTGTTCAATGAAGCAATGCTGACAAAGCCGATGAGCCGAGAGCTCCCCCATCCCAATATTTGCACTGCCTGCAAGAGGTCTCCGGGCATGGGAGGGGCTCGCTCCTCATCACCACCCTGCCTTCGAATGCAGACTCCTGTTATGCCTAGGGGTGCGCAACCTCTGGGGGGTCGGGCACTGCATTGCTCACCACCACCACCACCAGAACCCACTGTGGGTGGCACACTCCACCACCAAATTTGCCTTCTTCTGTGGCCCATTTATTCAGTAACAGATTGCCAGTGTGGCGTAGTGGTGAGAGTGTTGGACTGGGGACTCGGGAGATCCGGGTTCTAGTCCCCCGCTCGGCCACTGAAACTCACTGGGCGACTTTGGGCCAGTCACTGACTCTCAGCCTCACCTACCTCACAGGGTTGTTGTGAGGATAAAATGGAGCAGAGGGAGGAGCAGGATTATGTAAGCCCCCCTTGGGCTTCCTTGCAGGGAAAAAAGGCGGGGTATAAATACAATAAATAAATAAAAACACTACCCTGACATAGCATACTCCTTGCCCCGGCTCATACTTTCATGGGAGCCAAAGCTCAGTGCACAGGGTGGAGTGGGGGAGTAGCCTGAAGCCCCTCTTTCCCACCAGGCAGAAGAACACGGGCCCTGCCGCGTCAGACTGGATGTCCATCCAGTCCAGGGTGCTGTTCTGCTCAATGGCTGACCACGTCTTTCTTAGAAATCCACGAAGGCAAGAGACCATCCCTACAGGGCTGCCCCCAGGCAACTGCTATTCCAGTGTTCTCCAACCTTGGGTCCCCAGATGTTTTTGGGCTGGCTGGGGCATGCTGGGAGTTGTAGGCCAAAAACATCTGGGGACCCAAGGTTGGAGATTACACTGTGCTATTCAGTGGCATGCTGGCTCTGAACCAACCTGGAAGCTCTGTCTATCCAACCATGGTGGCTAGCAGCCATTTAGATTAGGGTGGCCATGTTGCCATGCTTTACAGAGGACAGTCCTCTACTTGAAGGGCTTGTCGGAGGACAGTCCTCTCTTTGAAGGATTGTCCAGTCCACACCACCAGCATAATTTTTTTTAAAGGACAACAAGAAAGAAGCCAGGCCTTGAAGTTTCCCATCAACGGTGAGCACCTGGACAGCCGACTGAGCAAGATTGGCACACAATTCATCTGGTCCGTCTTCCCCACGAGGTTGAGATGGATTGTATTTCTATTTAAGTTATAGTCATTATTTTTAAATTTGTGTCTATATACATATCAGTTATCCTATACAAATGTTATGCAAAATCAGTGTCCTCCTTTTGATGATATGTAACTGGCCACCTGAATTTAGGCCCATCCATTTCCGCTGTGAATCTATCTATCTATCTATCTATCTATCTATTTATTTATTATATTTATACCCCGCCTTTTTTCCTGCAAGGAACCCAAGGCGGCTTACATAATCCTCCTCCTCCTCCTCTCCATTTTATCCTCACAAGTCGCAACAACCCTGTGAGGTAGGTTAGGCTGAGAGGCAGTGACTGGCCCAAAGTCACCCAGTGAGTTTCATGGCCGAGCGGGGACTAGAACCCGGATCTCCCGAGTCCCAGACCACCACTCTCACCACTACGCCACACTGGCTTTACAGGTAACACAACATCATTCGTGCTAGTGCTGTGACAACATTGTATACTGCCCAAGGTAACAACAGAAATTTGTACAGGGGTCTGGAAGATACAGGTTCAAACCAGACAATTCTTCTGAATACGCAATGCAAAGGCTGCTAAATGCTTTCGAGCACAGGCAGACAGAAGAAAGCAGGAGAGAATTTATCTAATTTATCTAATCCAGCCTGCCCCAACCAAGCACCCTCCAGATGTGTTGGACTACAACTCCCATCATCCCCCAGGCAACCATGCTGGAGGTTGTAGTCCAACACATTGGGGGGGGCGGCACCAGCTTGGGGAAGGCTGGCCTGATCCCTCCTTTAAAGCCCTCTCAACCTGTGGCCGTCACCACTTCTTACGTTCGTTGAAGTATTCTCCCTTCGTCATCATGGATATGTACTGCCAGTCACTTTCATTGGGTGACCCTGGATTCTAACTTTATGGGAGAAGCATTAAAAACGATCTCTCTCTGCTTTCTCCACACACCATGCATATATATTTTTTTATAAATCCCTATCATGTCTCCTCCCTCCCACTTGGGGTGGAATCCTGTGGGCCTTGGGGGGAGGGGTCCCAGGGGTCACAGAGTAAAGCAGAGCTCCCGCTCCACCCTCAGAGAGGAAGATCTATGGCTAGAGAAGGGATGTCTACCCTTGAAAGCCTCCTCCATGCAGTGGGAGGGGAGAAGGTGTGTCCCCCCCCCCCCACCGCCATTGCTCCTCTGCTGTCAGAACTCCATGGAGAGGGTGAGAAGGAGGTGTGCTGGGGGCAGATTGGGAGAGGCTCTGGATCTAAAGTCCTCCCATTCCCCTGACATGCCCCCGGAACAGGGGGAAACTACACTTATTTCTCTCCCATTGGGAACAACAGGAGGAAACAGTTAAAGAGTGTGTGTGTGTGCAGGAAGCAGCCAAAAGAAAAGGGAAAATGTAGCCCCCTCCCACAGGACTGGTGCAAGGCAGTTTGGTGCCCTAGGCAAGATCAGATATTTAGCGCCCCCCCCTTCCCACTTGAGAGCGCTGTATTTCCCAAAGCAGTTACTTTACTCCCAACTCAAGGATGGGAAGCGGAATATCGGTGGTCAATATAAGAGGTTTAAAGATGTTCATAAGGCTAATCTAAAAAAATGCAATATAAACATCGAAAACTGGGAAGCTCTGGCCCATGAACGATCTAAATGGAGGTTGGCCTTTCACAAAGGTTCCATGGACTTTGAAGAAGCCCGAGTGCAAGGTGAAAGGGAGAAACGGGCTAAGCGAAAAGCACGTCAAATGAATCCTTTACAGGACCATCTTCTATCTGGTAACCTGTGTCCTCACTGTGGGAAGCTGTGTGGATCTAGAATTGGCCTCCACAGTTACTTACGGACCCATCGCTAGAGTCTACACAATCTTCTTTAGAATTTCCTCCTTTTATCCCGGAAGACAATCTTACTCGGTCACGAGTGATCGCCTGATGATTTTTTTTCAAGGCGTTTCTGGTGCCCCCTTTAGCCCTGCGCCCTGGGCAGCTGCCTAGTTGGCCTAATGGTAGCAGCGGCCCTGCCCTCCCACCTTCTGTTCTGCCAGTGTGAGCCCAGCAAGGCTACCTCCAGCCCAGGATTCTCCTTCCCTCGCCCCATTGAATCGCTTTGTTAGTTGTCTTTTTTCTGCACTAGCCTTTCCTTGTAACAGGGGTGGGCAATCTTTTTTTTTTTTTTTTCCGGTCAAGGGCGGCATTCTCTCATGGGTAATCATTTGGGGGGGCCTCATATCATCACTTAGTGGGCTGAAACTGGTGGTGAGCAGGTCCAGAGCCACAAGTGGGTGGGCCACCCCTTTTCTCTCTCCCCCCCCCCTTCCTTCCCACACAGAGGGCTGCCTGCCAGAGAAGGGTGGGGTTGCTCTTGCCAGAGGTCTGAGATGATTGCAAGCAGAGGGCTTTTGAAGTTAGGCAGAGGGCTGCAGGTTGCCCGCCTCTGGCTTGTAGGGAACGTTCCCCTGACCCTTGGTATTTGGGGCTGCACTCTTCTATACCGTTTCCAGTTTCACAGCTATAACATCTTGTGTGAGCTGCGTGCTCCACGTGAAATTCTGATCCTGAAATCTCCGACCTCCATGTCTGTTCTTTTTTTTGAGGAGGACAAATTCTAACGAAGTGGGCGGGCCTCTGCACTGACTTAGGCACGGTCACAGATTTCCTGGCTCACACAAGATGTTACCAGCGTGGCAGAGGGGAAAGGGCGCGCGCACGCACACACACACTGCTCCTCCACTGTGCAAATTGCGCATCCGCTCCTGTGAGCGTATAAGCCGGGCTTTGTAAGGTCCTCTAATTTTAGGGAGGAAGGTCTGTCTCCCCCAGTGCCTCTGTACCTCACACATTGGTAGAGACTTTTGGGAAAGGGAGGGTTGTGGGGAAGCTGTAAGCAGCAAGAGTAGTGGGACATGGTCCTGATCAGTGTTCTCCAACCGTGGGTCCCCAGATGTTTTTGGCCTACAACTCCCAGCATGCCCCAGCCAGTATGCCGCTGCTTGCTGCCACCTCCCCCCCCCCCTTATCTGCCAATCCCTCTATGGCAGGGCTCTCCAACCTTGGATCCCCAGATGTTTTTGGCCTACAACTCCCTACAACGCTGGCTGGGGCATGCTGGGAGTTGTAGGCCAAAAACATCTGGGGACCCACGGTTGGAGAACACTGGTCCTGATGGATTGCTGCGCTCTAAGCTCTCCCACCTCTCTCCTCCTTGGTACAGCCTTCAACCAGATACTATCCTATTTCCAGTAGCAGATCTTCAAGGACAGCCTTGTTGTAACCATCAGCTATGCTGGCAGGTGGGGAGCTGCCTGCTTTGTCTGGCTCTCTTTTTTCCTCCGTGGTAGTGGCTGGCTCTGTGTGTGTGTGTGTGTGTGAGAGAGAGAGAGAGAGTGCAGAGCACAGTGTGAGTGAGTGTGATCACACACCCTGGTACCTGCTGCTAATTCTATTAAGCTTAGGTAGGAGGGCATTAATAAGGCACTAATATCCTTCCCCTGTGGGATGTCAGGGCAGCATCTGTATTCATCGCAGCGGAGATAAGAATACTCCCTTGAGAGTTAAAGGGGGCTTCTAGTTCCTGGGGGGAATTCAGTAATAACACTCATTAATTTCATATGCCTCTCCATGTGTCTCTGACTTTTTATAATTGCATTACATTCATCCCCTACGGGAGGCAAGAGAACTGGTCATGGTGGCATCTTTCATTGTGTTAAGCTGCTAATGACAGTGTGTGTGTGTGTGTGTGGACAACTTTTGGCCCATCTTGTCTATCTGAGCAAATAGCCCCCTAGGAATGTGGGGGTGGGTGGGGTATACTATTCTGGATCAAATTTGGTTGTGTCTAGTATTAGCCTAAAGAAGAGGGCCAGGTCTGCTTTTATCTTTGTAAAGCCCTTAACAGTTTGTAAGCGCTCAGTAGACCCGTGATAACTATGATCTTCCAGAAGCGTAAATCCAGATACCGGTAGCTTTCTTTCAACCGCTGATACATTCAAATAAGGACCAATCTGCAGGTTACATGAAAAGCTGTATCTTTAAACCTGTCGGTCTCTCCTACGGAAAAGCAGCTTTAGAGCAGAGGACCAGTGGGAAAACCCAGCCAATTTCCATCAGCCATCTCTTCACAGGAGTAGTTAATTCCTTCTCCCTGTAGTGCAAAGACAATCTCTGGCCCACCTTCAAATATACAAGAGTCAGCCTTCTGCCATACTGACTGGGGATGATGGGAGTTGCATTCCAACACATCTGAACAGCACCAGATTTGGGAAGGCATATGTATCTAAAGCCGAACCCAAAAACTAGCTTAAGACATGGGTTGTTCCAGGGTTATCCAAGGGTTGTTTAACCCTCAAATAACCCACAGTGCCTGGGTTCGCATGACATGACAAGCCACAGCTCACCCCTGCCACAGTTTGCATATTCAAAATGGCAGCTGGTGCACATCTTGGAGCCCTGCAGCTGAATTAACCCACAGTGGCATATCATGACACGCAAACCGGGTGAATGTTAGTTAGTTAGTTAATTAATTGGCATTTATATCATATCTGTCCCCGAAGGAGCTCAAGGCAGCATATATTCTATTCCCCCACCTCCATTTTTACTTCACAACAACCCTTACGATGAGAAATAGTGACTGTCCGAAAGTCACCCAGTAAGTTTCATGGCTGAGTGGGCATTGAAGCCTGGGACTCCCCAAGTCCTAATCCGACACTGCCCCCTCTCCGCTGGGGCCACACCCCATTTTAAGAAGCGTGTATGAAATGAGGTTATGCAGAATGCCTTCACCACTGTGCAACTCCCGTCTGTTGTTTCTACACATTTAGGGCCACGGAGGTAGACATGATGACAGGGCCATGGTTGTGCTTTGTGTATCTAAAGCACAGGAGAGGGTGGGTGTTGTCGTTGTTGTTGTTTTAATTTTTACAGCAAAAAGCTGCGTGTGGGGTAAGGAGAGCTGAATCCTCCCCCGCCTTACCTTCCTGTGCCCCCTCAGGTCACTACTGATGTAGGGCAATGCAGTGACGGAACAGGGGGGAGGTAAGGCGGGAGGGGAGGGTCCAGCTCCCCCCCCCCCACATGCCCCTTTTGGTGCAAAAATTAAACCCTCGCTTGGGAGTCCCCGTATGATGCACAGATCTGACTGCCCCCTGTCATGTTTCCTTTGGCCCTCCAGTTTAAGGGGCAGGCCTCTCTCCCTGGGCAGGTCTGCCCACACAGTCTGGAGCCCCCATTACCTCTCTTTTCAAAAACTTTAAGGGCGCAATCCTACGGCATGTTTAGACAAGAAAAAGGCTTACAGCAACTCCCAGCGTGGCTGGCTGGGGCATGCCGGGAGTTGTAGGCCTTCCCCCCACCCCCACCCCGTCTAAACATGCGTAGGAGGATTGTGCCTTCAGCCAGCATTCCCCAACCCGGCGCCCTCCAGTTGTGTCAGGCTACAACTCCGATTATCCCCAGCCCGCATGCCCCCCCCCCGTGCTGGCTGGCAGGCAAATGATGGGAGTTGTAGTCTTGACACATCTGGAGGGTGCCGGGCTGGGGAAGGTTGCTTTAAGCACTGTGTGTGAGGAGGACAGCATTCTCGGAGTACATCGTGCACAAGTTTTGCTGCTGCATTTTGGTGGCGGTGGAGGACTTACTTACAAAGCTTATTAATGGTGGTGCTCCTGTACTGCTGCTAAACCTTCTCCTGGCCCTCGGGGACCCCTGAGCACGCCCTCTCGCTTTCCGCAGATAGTCCTTCTATTTTCTCCTAAAGGAGTTCCCGCTCTGGCCCCTGTGGAAATTCCCCAGCTCCGACTCCGAGTGGTTTGGTTCTGCTTGCTTCAGGCGCAGCAGAGGGCAGTGCTCGCCGCCCACCTCCTCTTCGCCTCCCTCCTTCCTTCCTCCTCATGTCTCCCGTTTTTTTTTTTAACGAGTTAACTTTTCCATTTAATTTGGTCTCTCCAGGTTCCCCCTGCCATTTAATTACATTTTTCTAATTTAAAAGTCAAGCTTGAGAAATAAAGTCAGAACTTGGGAGTGCTGCGATAATTGTTCTAAGCACCATTTCTCCTCAGGGGGGGTAGGCATACTAGGGCAGCGGCAGCGGCAGCTGCTGCCGGAAGGGAGCTGTGTTTTGTTTCCAGTCAAACTACAGGACACTTTAAATTTGTAGTGTGCAGCTGGCTCTCTTTTTGCCTTTTTTAGAAATTATTATTATTATTATAACTGACAAGCATGTGGGGCCCTGATCCATACTGGAAGAAGCACCACACACAGATTTAAACCTGAATTCCTGCCACCTGCCCCACAGCAGGGAATAAAAAGAGAGCAAAAGGCTCCTTCAGCACTCATGTCCTCTAGAGCAGTGTTCTCCAACCTTGGGCCCCCAGATGTTTTTGGCCTACAACTCCCAGCCATGCCCCAGCCAGCTACGCTGGCTGGGGCATGCTGGGAGTTGTAGGCCAAAAACATCTGGGGGCCCAAGGTTGGAGAACACTGCTCTGGACTACCGGAGATACCATGAGGGAGTAAGTGTGCAACACACAGAGCTGCGCTGGGAAACCCTTCTCAGTCCAGCCCCACTGAAATGAACAGGAGCTGAATGGGGCGCTCAGTTCCGGGTCATTTCAGTGCTTTTATTTATTTATTTATTTATTTATTATGTTTATACCCCGCCTTTTTTCCTGCAAGGAACCCTTAGGCGGCTTACATAATCCTCCTCCTCCTCTCCATCTTATCCTCACAACAACCCTGTGAGGGAGGTTAGGCTGAGAGTCAGTGATTGGCCCAAAAGTCACCCAGTGAGTTTCGTGGCCCAGCGGGGACTAGAACCCGGATCTCCCGAGTCCCAGGCCAACACTCTCGCCACTCTACTACGCCACACTGGCTCACAAGTGTGATGGGAGCTGTGGACCAAAACATCTGGAAGGCACTAAGTTGGGGAAGGCTGCTCTAGGGGGCGACCTAGAAACAGAACCCAGAATGGGGCTATGCTCGAATCAAGGAAGCCGGATTCCCAGTGGGTAAGGTCACCAACAGAGACAGGGCGAAGGCTTCACCCCACCCCAATGAAATCTGCTTAATGGAATAAAGGAAAGACTATTGCCTTTGCGGGAGACCTTCCCAGGTGGCGGGGCCGGCCCCGAGACAGTTTGCGCCTGAGGCAAAGGACGAGATGGCGCACCTCTCCCCATTCCACGTGCAGAAGCCGACTGGGCAGGCAGCTGAATCTTACGTCAACACTGGCCATGAGAAACCACACCTGAGGGCAGCAGGCTAGTTTAGGGGGTTCTGGACAGGCTGTGTGGGACATGTCGCTCTAAGAGTGGGGAAAGGCCGGGGAGCTCAGGAGGGGGTAGGGGTGGTGTTGGTGTTGGGGGGCTGCCATGGCTGCCCCCCAGCATCTGCCGCCTGAGGCGGTTGCTTCACTCTGCCTCATTGAGTGTTGCACCTGCCTGGTGGCTTATGCCTCATATTTATTTATTTATTTATTTATTTATTTCATTATATTTATACCCCGCCTTTTTTCCTGCAAGGAACCCAAGGCAGCTTACATAATCCTCCTCCTCCTCCTCCTCCTCCTCTCCATTTTATCCTCACAACAACCCTGTGAGGTAGGTTAGGCTGAGAGTCCGTGACTGGCCCAAAGTCACCCAGTGAGCTTCATGGCCGAGCGGGGACTAGAACCCGGATCTGCTGAGTCCCAGTCCAACACTCTCACCACTATGCCATGATTTGGGGGTGGGGAGCATTTTAGATACCCCCCCCCTCGTCATGCACCAAGATGTCTTCTTGGACCAGCCCTGTGTGCCAGAACCCAGGATTGCAAACTGTTTCCTTCATTCTAACCACCACCACCCCCCCCAAAAGGGGGAGGGGAGGAAAAAAAGGGAACAAAAAGAAAAGAAAAAATGGAAAATTCTACATAAAATATTTTCTATCAGCTAAATGTGAGAGATCACTTAGTGTGATATTGCTCCCCAGCTACTATTTCAATTATTTAAGAGGCTTGCTGTTTTCTAAGAATTCTATGACATTCAATTTGGTTTTTATCTCGTTTAGATGTACTACTTCAGGATGCCTCAGACATGCATACAGTCATGCCTTGGATTGAGAGCATAATTCATTCCGGAAACGTGCTTGTAATCCAAAACACTCTTATATCAAAACAAAATCCCCCCAAAAAAATTTGTACAGAGATTTTTAATTTCAGCCGTACTACAGTACTTGTATTGCAAGACATCACTTGTATATCAAGTAAAAAAAAATTAAATATTTAAAAATTTGCTTGTCTTGCAAAACGCTCTCAAACCAAGTTACTTGCAATCCAAGGTATTACTGTATTTAAGACCTTTGGGCCTACCTGGTGGATTATGCCTCATATTCATTACAGGGGCTAGGGGCATTTAGATACCTCACATTGTGCACCAGCATGTCTTCTTGGACCAGCCCTGTGTGCTAGAACCCAGGGCTGCAAACTGTTTCCTTGGTTCTAACCATATCCCCCCCCCCTGAAAAAAAGGGGGAGGAGAGAAAAAAAGGGAACAAAAAGAAAAGAAAATGAAAAAAATTATATGGACTTTTTCTATCAGCTAAATGGATCCCATCACTGTGATAATGCCCTCCACTACTATTTCAATTATTTATTGAAGTGCTTGCAGATTTCTAAGAATTCCATGACATTTAATTCGGCTTTTTATCTCGTTTGAATGTGCTACTTCACAATGTCTCTGACATGCATATTTAGAGCTTTCTATGGTCTCGTATTAAAATGTATTCCTGGGGTGGGGAGTTCTATTCTGAAAGAACTTTAGGGGCACTATCTTGTCTCATGAATCCTTTAAAAAATGCCCAAGGATTTGGTTTCAATTGTAGGCACATTTCCATGCCTTGAAATGAATTAACATATGCAAATCAGCAAAGGATAAAGAGGGCAACCCTAGGCCATGTGCAACCCTGTCTGAATTTTGAGTGGCATCCTCAGGTTGCTCTCCTAGGAAGAAGTTAAAAGAGGGGAGAGGGGAAATATGCTAATATTAACGTGGCTGCATTATTTTACCTTTTGAGTGGTGACTAGGCAGGGTTGCAATGATTTAAATCAGAATGATTTAAATCAATGATTAAATCATTGATTAAATCATCAATAAAAAATCCTTTTTTGCAACCCTGTCATGTAGGAAGCCTAGTAACTGATAATACTGGTAACATAAAAAAAATAATGAGGAAAGAACTTGAGAAAGAGGAGACCCTTAACCTCATTGCATATGGATGTCGTGTTCATCTGTTGCCTGAAACTTTGAAATTAATTTTACTAATTTTTTTTGGGGGGGGGGAATTGATTAAATCCAAAAAAACAGTGATTTAATTTTTTTTAATCATTTTTTTTATTTTTTTGCAAAAAAATCATGATTTTTTGCAACCCTGTGGCTAAGTAACCAGCAGGTTATATACAGGTACAGGCCTGTGGCTTACGCTGGCTCAGCTTGTCTGAGCATGGAAAGCTAAGCAGGGTCAGGCCTGGTGATTACTTGGATGGGAGACAAACTCCTCCTCTAATTTCCTGCACTGAGCAGGGGGTTGGACTCCACGGCCTTGTAGGCTCCTTCCGACTCTATGAGCTATGAAATCTATGAAATCTAGGGCCCTGGGGAATTGCCTCTCCCAAATACTGCTCTCTGAGCTAGGGATTGGATTATGGCTAGGGTGGCGTGCGCGCAACATGATTTCATGGTATATCCTGACACAGGTTACCACCTCAACAAGAACAAAGCCTTCAACTGATCAAGCAGATACACGTCAGCCAGGCCTACCGGGAGCTTTCGCACGGTAAACTTTTCCCTGCCGCAGAGCCGACTCCCCATTTGCTCAACAACACCTCTGCCCCAACAGCTTGAGTTTCTGTTTGCCTTGGATCAAATGGCAAGATGTTGTCAAATATTAAAGCTGCAGCAGGTGCCGTGAATTTGGATTCCTGCCCATTATCAAGGTGTATTTAAACAGCACGCAATCTTTGCTGAGCGTGAAAGCCTACCTGTCACTGTTTGGCGGTGCTGGGCTCACCTCTATCCCGCAGCCTCAGGATTTGCTGCTGGAATGGGGTCTCCCCAGCACAGGACTCAGGATGCGAACAATAAAAGCAAATGAAAGTGTACTTTAGATATTAAATGGTTCCCCTTCCCACTACATTTTTGTTTCTGTAGATTCTAGCATACTAGGGGTAGTTAGTTCATTCCTCTGATAGCATGGTCCCTTTTAAACCTTTCAAGGCAAAGGGAGCTCCTGGAATTGTTTTTTATTATTTCTAAGCACCTAAAAATCTGCTAGGCTCAATGCTACTCCAAATCAGGCTCTAACTTCCCAGATAAATTAGGTGACTAACCCCTGATGGTCTGACTGGTATCCTGGCATTCTCTAACCAGTCCACTTCTGTTTGCGGATGGTTTTTCATGTTTGTGTATCCCGCTAGTGTTTTCACTGGCATCTGGTTGTTATTCTCTAGTTGCATCTGATTCGAGGCAGAGAACTGACCCATTTGACCTGTTTACAGATGACGTTAGCATTTTTGTTTATTTAAAACGTTATGCCTCACCTTTCTGCCCCCCACTTAAGGGGCGTTGAGGACAGCTACAGTTCATATTATAAATTTAAAAAAATCCAGACAATATGCCATGGATGAGTAAGTGGTGGCAGTGGTGGGCTGATGCCTCTGGCAACGGCTCTCATGTCCATGGACCTGTGATCGGCCCTGTAGCCTTGTGAAAAGTCCTGGATAGTGAACAGGTGGAGGTGGGGAGAACTTTGTTGATTGGATCCCTCACCACCCATCTATTAGCTGTCCACCAGTAAGTCAGAAATATAATAAATAAATAAAAATAAATACATTGATCACATTGGAACAGGGATGTTGTGGGAGACTGTGGGTAGAAGGAGCCTGAAAGTTGATGCTCGTGAGATGAGGCATCTGTGTGGTTTTGTGGGGTGGGGGATGGCCGGCAAGTTTGAAGGTATAAGTAGTAGTTTGCACATGGAGCTTACCTTTGAGGAGGCTGAAGCAGGTACCTATAAATGAGTGGCAAGAGAAGGGTATGGAGGCGAGGGATTGTCAAGTCACCAGCTAGGAAGTAGCAAATCCTCAAACGTAAAATTCTAAAGCAAAATGTGCATTGCTTTAATGAAAATCCCAACGCACAAAAGATAAATGCATCCTATATACATGGCCCTCTACAAATGAGTGCTCGCTTGTTAGGAGAGGCTGTAGCTCCAGGGTAGAGGCAAGGCTTTGCCCCACATGCCTGCAGCTCCTCCAGGTATGCCAGGCAGAGAATCTCTGGGACTTTATAGAGATGTGGAATTGTCTTAAGTTTAAGGATTTCTTAAAGCTAATTTGTCTTATTTAGATTTAGAGATGTGTTCTATGTTGTTTATTTATTTGAATTTCCATTTTGTATATAACAAAGTACCTAAATGCTGCTTTTTAAAATGTATGAGGTATGTGTGTGTGTTGTTTTTGTTGTTGCTGTTGTTTCTCTTTTTGTTGTTGTTGCTTTTGCTGGTTCCCCAGTCTCTAGAAACAATTCAATAACCCTTCTCCTCAGTCTTCTGGCACCATTGCCTCTGGATCCTGGCCCTGAGTCAAACTCGAGTCGGTACACATATCTGATCCTGTACTGACAGTGAGGAGGCATCAGGCATGCACTGCTTCTCCTGCTGTGGGTGTTACTTTCTTCTGACTTTTTGCTATAATACCAGAGATCAGCTGACTGCACTGTACAGGGAAACAATGGAATAAATATGGCTGCAACAGCCAAGATCCGATTCCCCCCTCCCACAAGAACTGTGAGTGTATACTCAAGAGCCCCTTCCCACAGCTTACATAGCACAGGGAGTTAGACAGGGCTGTTTTGGTACTCATCTCTCTCTCTCTCTCTCTGGCTTTTAGCAGATAATCTGATTTGCAAGGTTTTTATATTTGTTGCATTTATTTTTTTAGCTTGGAAGGATGAAGGCAGGGAAGCCTCTGGATTGAGAAAGCAGGAGACCGTGCAAAGCCCCATGAGCAAGTGCAGGAGGAGCTGCGTGATAGAGTGGTGGAAGACAGTCTGATGGCCCACATGTACAGGCCTGTGGCTCACGCTGGCTCAGCTTGTCTGAGCGTGGAAAGCTAAGCAGGGTCAGGCCTGGTTATGACTTGGATGGGAGACCCCTCCTCTAGTTTCCTGCATTGAGCAGGGGGTTGGACTTGGTAGCCTTGTAGGCTCCTTCCAACTCTATGATCTATGAAATCTATGTGCACATGCCCTCTTTTCATGTACGGTATGCTACTGAGTCTCATAAGATAAGCACATCACACCGCAACAGTGTACTCTAGTGCAAGCAGTCCAAGCTTCTTGATAGAATAGAAAGCCCAAGTACTAACCACCACTCACGGGACTGATTTGCACAATTCCGTTGCTTTGAGGACCTTTGGATTGAATGGATTCACGTTTCATCCTGTGGATGCTTCAGCTTCAGACTCAGCCTGTGTTGGCCATGTCTTTGCAAAGGCTCCAAATGTAGCTTAGCGGTGCCACAGGGAGTTTGTACCTAGGGCGTGTGCTGAAGCTGAAGGAAGCCCGTGATGACTGCTCCAGTAAATGTCCACCTCCAAAGTGGACCCACGCCACCAAGGTTCAACCACGAGATTTTGGTACATGAGATGGGACATCTAAATGGCACCAGGCCCCCTCCCACTAATTAACATGGGACACAATCCATAGAGAAGTTCTCCTGCATAAGCCCCATTGAAGTGAAACAAAGCTGTGCAAGAGATCTTGCCCAGTCCCTTTCATTTCAGTGTGATTTGTGCAGGAGAATGCCCCACTAGACTGTGGCCTGCAGGTGAGATCTCCTGTCTCCTAGACTGCCATCCCAAAAGGCACCCAAAGTTCATATTGTCACCTTGCAGTGTGCTCTTCACTCAACCCATGGCTCAGGTGTTTTGATGCTGGACCAGAGGGGAGCAGGCAATAACTCAAGCTCTCATGTGCACCTAACCTGGAAGTTTTTACAGGCTAACCAGGTAAGGTGGCCACTTTCGTATCGCCAAAAAAGAGGAAGCACATCACCAAAAAGGGGGACAAAAGAGAAGTTTGATTTGCATAAAATGTGCATGTACTCATTTATATGTATAAATACAAATCTGGAAATAATTACTGCAAGTTAAATAGAACTACAATCCATCTCACCATAGTGGGGGGAAACTGTGACCAGGAGATCTGTGTGTATGCTCAGCCAGCTGTCCAGGTGCTAATTGTTGATGGACAACTTATTTATTTATTTATTTTATTATATTTATATCCCGCCTTTTTTCCTGCAAGGAACTCAAGGCGGCTTACATAATCCTCCTCCTCCTCCTCTCCATTTTATCCTCACAACAACCCTGTGAGGTAGGTGAGGCTGAGAGTCAGTGACTGGCCCAAAGTCACCCAGTGAGTTTCATGGCCGAGCGGGGACTAGAACCCGGATCTCCTGAGTCCCAGTCCAACACTCTCACCACTACGCCACACTGGCTGTCACTTCAAGGCCTCTCCCTTCTTACGGTGCTTTCTCTTTAAACCAGTCTTGGATTGGACAGTCCTTCTAATAGAGGACTGTCCTCCTGCAAAGTGGGATTCAGGATCACCCTACAACCAGGTCAAGGGGCAAATCACAGTTTAGGTCCTAAAGGACAGATGATCTTAGGCTTGCTGAATTCACTCTCCTAAGAAAGAGGCTGTCAAGGTTCCGCTATTGCAGGGACCCCTTAACCTTCCTTTGGGAGATCTATGCCTCTCCTCACAGCCCCTCCCATTCCAGGAGATCAAGTCCTTTTACAGCTTCTAATAGCATGGGTGTAGGCTGTAGACGTGGTGAATAAGTCACTCCAAATTCCAGGGTAAACAACAACACTTTACTATTAATATTAGGGTTTTTACTTAATAGAGTGGTTATAATCCAAAAGCAAGTATGATAAAATAAAACAAACAATCCAATGTTCTCTAGTTAACTTCAGACTACCTATATCCTATGCAGCCAGTTTCTCTTTCTCTCCTTCTCTCTGCTGTTTCTCTGCTGCTGCTTCTAGCTCTCTCCCAGCACTAACTAACCGCTAGCTGACCACACCCCACATATATAGCCTTCCCAGGAATGGAAGATTACAATCATGTGACCTTGAATAGGAGATCTAATTCTTAACTTCTATTGGGTAAACTAAAACTCTCAAACTCCCCCTCCCATCCAAGTGTTTGGGCCTTCAGGCTTCAACTACTCGAGGGAAGTGTTTGGGCCTTCAGGCTTCAACAAACTCAAGCCTGAGTAGGCCTCAATCCCTCACAGAGGCGCTGCCATAGTTTCACGCCCTCAAAGTGCCCATGTGCCTGCATCTAGAATGCATAAGCTCACCATTTCAACGGGGGATTTGCCTCTGAGCATATGCTTAACAGGGAGCGGCAACTGAGCATGGCTCCGTGACACATGTGCTTGTCAAAATGTGGTGTGTGCAGCGGCACTTAGGTGTAGCTGAAAGAACTAGTCCGCTTGCCCCGGTGGCATCAAAAGAGCTGAAACATTGCAACATGGTCAAAGGCAGGTTGCTAATGGACTGCCTTGTGAATGGAAGAGCACACGAGAAGGGCTTAGTCCTCTCCGGCTTGCAGACAAAGGGAGGTTTTGCCCTCTGAAAATCAGCTTGTCATTGCAGGAGAGAGCTCTGCTAAGCAACCGGATAAGGCCTTCTCACAAGATGGGTGAGAGGCTAAAGAGATCTCTGCCTCTGACGGAACAGATGCCCTGGAGGATGTGGGTGGGTTGCTGTTTCTATGGTGCAGCTCCGGGCATTGATAGAGGAGCGGATGCCACAGGGGTTTCTTGCCCTGAACATCTGTCACACACACGATTGCTGCCAGCACAAAGGGGGATTTCACGCCTGTCTGGAGTTGCTTAATGAAGAGGTGACTTCTCATTTGCCGAGTGAAAGGCAGGCAGGGGGAGAGTATTGTCCTAGAATTCAGGTGATGCAGACTCACCGACCAACTCTGATTTTCTTTTATTTCAAAATATAGCACACGCTTTCCGGTCTTCTGTGTCCCTTCAATTACATCATAAAAGCATGTTAACATGTTATAAAATGCCCCACTACCCCAAGCAGTGTAGAGGACTCAGGGGCAACAGTTGCCCAGGTTTGATTGATTTCCTTTGGTATTAGAGATCACTGAAGACTTTTATGGAGTGTCTGTGATATCTGAGTTTGTCGGCCGGGGGTGATGGTGCTGTAGGTCCAACACAGCTGGAGTCTGCCAGGTTGGGTGTGGCTTAAATACTCAGCAAACCCACCGCCCCACATCAGATCTCCAGAGAGCGGCATCCCTTAGAACAGGGCTCTCCAACCTTGGGTGCCCAGATGTTGCTGGACTATAGCTCCCAGAATCCCTTGCCATTAGCCATGCTGGCTGGGTATGCTGGGAGCTGTAGGCCAGCAACATCTGGGCACCCAAGGTTGGAGAGCCCTGCCTTAGAAGGTACCTTCCAGACAAAGCCACCATCAGGTTTGGCAGAGCCATTCGCAGCCCTTCACCCCAGGTGGGTTCCTCACCTGGGTGGTGGAAGCAATGGTGGAGGAGCTGGCAAAGCTACTCCTTGCTCGGGTGGTGCTAGTTTAGTTCCATTCCCTTACCTGTTATCCCAGGCCCAGGCCAGGATGGCTCTTTGGATGAAGACCCTGACATTACAGAGCCTAAAGATCTTGTGGGATCCCCTGACCCTAGCGACACCTCTGGTGTTGGTGGGGAAGATATACACCAGGCCCTTCAACAGCGGTGGACCCCGAGGGACCCCCAGACAGGACTCCAGAGGACCGTACCACTCCCGTGGGGTCAGAGGAGGAGGCTGAGCATCTGCCCAGCCCTAGAATGCGCCGGCTCCAGGAGGACTGCAGCAACTGGGCTACTTGGAAGTAAAGGACTCCTTGTGAGGAGGGCCCTCCTCATGAGGAAGGCTTCTTCCAGAAGCGTCTAATGTACTGCAGCTGAGTCTTGGGTTGGGCTCTGGAAGCTCCAGCTCATAAGCTCAGTTGAGAGCCACTAGCTGCTGGAACCATGCCTTTATTCCAGCACTGTGAAACCTTGCTATTCTCGCATGCCGCTGATGCCTGGACTCCCGATAAGGCCCTGCTTTTGAACTGCCCTTTTGCTGGACTGGTAATACTGTACTCTTCTTGACCTTTTATTTGCTTGTTGACTTCTCTCCTGCTTTGAGCTGTCCATTTGTCTGGACTGATAAAATGGTGCTTTGACCCTTTGCTTGCTGACTTTGCTAAATGGATTTGCCCCTAGTTGCTGTAGGGCTGAGCTCCAGCCCAGCCATAGCAGGATGCTGTCTGGAGGACAAGTGGGCATCACTCCAGCAGCAGCAGCAGCAGCAGCAAAAAAAAAAAGCTGGTCTAGCTGGCAAATGAAGTGCTGGAGCTGATGCTCCCCCTCCCCACTTTAAATCCCCCCACAATGCCTCTGGGGTTGCTCTGAAGCAATGTGACATCAGGGCCATAGAGATGGTAGTGTGGAGTAATGGTCAGAGGCAGCAATGCTTGCTAGTGACATGGGTGATGGTGGTGGGGAAGGGGTTACCACTGCTGGTGCCTGCCTGGAGGGGACCTGGGGTGCTGTTGACCCCTGATGCTAGTTTGCTTCCTGGAGCTTAAAAGTAGCCCCCTGTCTCTTTTTCATCTCAATAGCAATGATTTTCAGTTCCACACAAAAACTACAGTCTCTGTTTCTTTATTACATGTCAAATTTGCGCTCTCCCCCCCCCCCCCCAGGGAAAAAGACTGAGTCATCTTCTCCAACCATCTCCTTTTCTCCTTCTGGGCCACTTACCTGTAATTTCCCTAACAAAAAGGTGTGCCTGGCAACTTGGCCTGCTCATCATTGAGGAATATTAGTCATCTTTCTGGCCCTATTAACTGTCTTCTGTCCAACCCCCAAACTCACACCAATACAATTACCACACTAAGAAGGAAAACAAGATCCACAAGTGCCTTTGAGCGGGCAAATAAGAAGAGGAAGGGAACTGCCTTTAGAGTTCTGCATGCAGCCAATGTAGTGACAATCCCCGTTCCTTTATTAGGCTCTTCATGAGTGTTCTTTTTTTCCTTCTTTCTTTTTAAACAGCAATGCTGATGACTCCCCTTATGTGCTACCATAGCCACAACCTTGATAGGTATAACTGAAACCTGGTGGGATGACTCCCATGGCTGGAATACAGCAATTGAAGGATATAACTTGTTCTAAAGGAACAGAAGCAACAGAAAGGGAGGTGGAGTTGCGCTGTATATTAAAGATACGTATCTCTGCACAGAGATACAGGAAGATGAGCTTGGCAGCCCCATTGAGAGCATCTGGGTTAAAATAAATGGGGCAAAGAATAAGACGAACATGGCGGTTGGAGTCTTCTACCGACCACCCAATCAAGGAGAAGATGAGGATGAAACTTTTGAAAAGCAAATTGCCAATGTTTCAAGGAGGCATGATGTAATAGTGATGGGTGACTTCAATTTCCCCGATATCTGTTGGGAGACAAATTCTGCCAAACATGGCCCCTCCAAGAAATTCCTGGCCTGTGTTGCTGATAACTTCCTCCTATGGAAAGTGGAGGAAGGAACTAGAGGATCAGCTATCCTTGACCTGATTCTAACCAACAGAGACGAGTTAGTGGATAAAGAGGCAGTTTCGGGAACTTTGGGGGAAAGTGACCATGTTATACTTGTGTTCTTGATTCTAAAGGAAGCAAAAACTGAGTGTAGCCAAACACGTACCCTGGATTTTAGGAAAGCAAATTTTAATAAACTCAGAACAATGATAAGTAAGGTCCCATGGCGAGCGACTCTAATGTGAAAAGGAGCCCAGGAAGGGTGGGAGTTTTTAAAAAGCAATTCTAGAGGCACAATTGCAAACAATTCCCACAAGGAAAAAAGGCAGAGGACAACAGAAGAAGCCAATGTGACTTCACAAAAAACTCGATGACCTGAAAACAAAAAAGGACATACATAGGATGTGGAAGGAAGGCCAGGCTACAAGGGAAGAGTACAGGCAGGTAGCACAGAACTGCAGGAATAGTGTCAGGAAGGCTAAAGCTGAGAATGAGCTGAGGCTAGCCAGGGATGCTAAAAACAACAAAAAAAGCTTTCTTCAGATACATGCATAGTAAAAGACAGAGGAAAGAAATGGTGGTTCAACTACGCAATGAGGATGGCAAATTGATAACAGAAGACAAAGAAAAGGCAGAAGTGTTCAATTCCTACTTCTGCTTGGTCTTCTCCCAAAAGAGAGTTTATGTCCCTGGCAAACCTGAAGTGCAGACTGAAGGGGCAGGATTGCAGCTTAAAGTTGATAAGCAAATGGTCAAGGAGCACCTGATTACTTTGAACGAGCTTTAAATCTCCAGGGCCTGACGAACTGCATCCTAGAGTAATAAAGGAACTGGCAGAAGAACTCTCAGAACCACTGTCTATTATCTTTGAGAAATCATGGAGGACAGGTGAAGTGCCAGATGACTGGAGGAGGGCAAATGTTGTTCCCATCTTCAAAAAGGTCAAGAAGGAGGAACCTGGGAACTATAGGCCAGTCAGTCTAATATCAATCCCGGGGAAAATTTTGGAGCAGATTATAAAGAAGTCAGTCTGCAAGCACCTTGAAAACAATGCAGTGATTACTAGAAGCCAGCATGGATTTGTCAAGAACAAATCCTGCCAGACTAATCTGATCTCATTTTTTGATCGGGTCACCTCCCTTGTGGACTGTGGGAATGCTGTGGACATAATATATCTGGACTTCAGCAAAGCTTTCGACAAAGTGCCTCATGATATCCTGATTACCAAGCAAGCTAAAAGTGGGCTGGATGGAACAACTATCAGGTGGATCCATAATTGGCTACAGAATCGGACTCAAAGAGTGCTTGTCAATGGTACCTTCTCAAACTGGGGAGAGGTAACGAGCGGGGTACCACAGGGCTCGGTCCTGGGCCCAGTGCTCTTCAACATTTTTATTAATGACTTGGAGGAGGAGGTGCAGGGAATGCTTATCAAATTTGCAGATGACACAAAAGTTGGGTGGAACAGCTCATACTCTGGAAGACAGAAACAAAATTCAAAGTGACCTCGACAGACTGGAGCGCTGTGCCGAAAACAACAGAATGAAATTTAATAGGGATAAATGCCAAGTGCTGCACCTAGGGAGAGGAAACCAAATGCACAGTTACAGAATGGGGGACACTTGGCTCAACAATACTACAAGTGAGAAGGATCTTGGAATTGTGGTAGATCACAAACTGAATATGAGCCAGCAATGCGATGTGGCTGCAAAGAAGGCAAATGCTATTTTGGGCTGCATTAATAGAAGTATAGCTTCCAAATCGCAGGAAGTGATCATTCCCCTTTACTCAACACTGGTTAGGCCTCATCTTGAGTACTGCATCCAGTTCTGGGCACCACACTTTAAGAAGGATGTAGACAAACTGGAGGGGGTTCAGAGGAGGGCAACAAGGATGATAAAGGGACTGGAAACAAGGCCCTATGAGGAGAGACTGAAAGAACTGGGCATGTTTATCCTTCAGAAGAGGAGACTGAGGGGAGATATGATCGCACTCTTCCAGTACTTGAAGGATTGTCACACAGAGGAGGGCCAGGATCTCTTCTTGATCATCCCAGTTTGCAGGACACAGAATAATAGGCTCAAGTTACAGGAACCCAGATTCCACCTGAACATCAGGAAAACATTCCTGACTGTTAGAGCAATAAGACAATGGAACCAGCTACCTAGGGAGGTGGTGGGCTCTCCCACTCTGGAGGCATTCAAGGTGGACAGCCATCTGTCAGGGATGCTTTGACCTGGATTCCTGCATTGAGCAGGGGGTTGGACTCGATGGCCTTGTAGGCCCCTTCCAATTCTACTTTTTCTATGATTCTATGATTTCTAACTTTGCATTGATGTGCCGCAAATACTTACTTCAAATGTAATGGAGGTGAGAGAAGTGTCTTGCTATACAAGGAGCTAGCATTTTGGCCAAAATAAAATGCATTTGTCCCTTTAAGGAAGAGAAACAAACAGGAGATCTGCACACCCATGCTGGAATGAGGTTGGTGGGCGGTGCAGAGTGGAGGGGGAAGCACATATGCTTCAAAAAAAAGTGACACAACTGAAAATATGTTCTGAAATAATGGAGTATAGCTGCAGAAGGAGATGGGGAAGGGTGGTGGCTTTGCTTAAGTTCTTGACTTCTTAAATTTTTTATTTTAAAGGGTTGTATGAGAGCTCATACAGTAGAACAGAGAAGCACTCACCCAGGGAAGTAATGATAGCATTTGTAAAAGTCGTTTCATGAGTTCAAGATGCTTCATCTTGGTAAGATCTGCAACAACCCTGAATGATAGTTTAGTATCATCCTCTTTTGCAGATGGGATGCTGAGATTGAGAGATTGCTCATTGATGCCCACTGAGGCCATAAATCACAGCACACACGTGTTCAAGAGTGATGATTTGTATTAATATCTTTAACACAATGAAATAATATATACAACAGCATAGATAACATACTATTACACTGCAAAATGTTTCTTGGCCTTCAGCCGTATTTTGTCCATGGACTCTCCAAAACAAAATGAATGAGTGCCATTTATTCAGGGGTAGGCAACCTGGTGCCCCGCAGATGTTTTGGACTACTATTCCCACAGCCCCTGATCATGTGACCATCTGATAGTCATTAATTCTTTGATTAATGTAGTCTTTTCAGTTATTTGTTACATCTCCTTAATAGCACTGATGTTGTTTGTGAACGGAACCGGGAACATTCATTAGCAGCCAACCTCCAGTTGCAGTGTGGATGTTGGCCTAGGCCCTGGAGGCAAGTCATCCGTGACACTGTCTAGGTTCAGACAACACAATAACCCACACTCAAGGGTTGAGTATGGGTTGAATGTGGGTTGTCATTGAGCCATGGGTTGTTGTTGAAACGTGGGTTATGTTGTCTGAACCCAGCCGAGATAACAAACCATAGTGAATAACTGTTCACATTCCAACAACAAACCATGGGTTCTCTTCATGGGTTCTTCATGGTTGACAAGCCATGGCTTGTTAGTGCAGCTGGGTTCAGGCAACACGATAACGCAAACTCAACCCAAACTCAACCCTTGAGTGTGGGTTATGGTGTTACCTGAATCCAGTCACCATGAGTAGGGTCCTTGGGTTTTTCCTTGCCTAAAATCTAGCCAGCTTTCTGGATGGACAGCTCCACCCCCACCCCCCCAGGCTCGCTCTTTATCATGGGATGGACAGGGCATTGTGCTGGCATAGTTATTCCCAGACTGTGTGTTGCCCAGTGGTGCAGCTACGGCTGGACCATGGGGCCAGAGTCCGGAGTCTGCCAGCCCAGGACCCCCAAGTGACGACCCAGAGAGTGGCAGGTGATCAGGGCAGCAGAAGCAAACTCCATTTATTTATTCCCTGTGGTCACGATGGTGCTATGATTTAAGTGAGTTTAAAATGCAAATCTGCACATGCTCAGAGTATTTCCATTTTTTTAAAAAAAAAACAGGCTTGGCAAATAGTGTTGTTGTTGTCATAATGCAGTGTTCTCCAACCTTGGGTTCCCAGATGTTTTTGGCCTACAACTCCCAGCATGCCCCAGCCAGCTAAGGTTGGAGAACACCGTTCTAATGTGTCAGGATTGTTGAAGCGGTTGCAAACATGAAATGATGATGGAGGGGTGGGAGAAGAGAAATGTTAATTGTGTGTTTCACAACTGAAGTAATACACATGTGGCCATCTAAAGCCCCCCCCCCATAAGACGGTCAATTCCAGGGTCTAAAATTACCGTATCTTGCTGCACCGCTGCTGCCGCCATGACAGAGCTACTGCTGTGTTACAATAAATGAGTTGGGGCGCAATACTACGCATGTTCAGGCAGGAAAAAAGTTCTACAACTCTCAGCATGCCCACCCCACCCCCCACAAGCCAGCATGGCTGGCAGGGGAATGCTGGGAGTCGTAGGCCTTTTTTCTGTCTAACCATGCATAGGATTGCATCCTTAAATAATTAAAGAAACCTTGTAAATAAGCCCACACGAGCTTACTAGTCTGCAAAGGGGTGGTGGTGGTGGTGGTTTGCTAGCCTGCTAAGAGGCTACAAGCCTGTGTTTCCAATGCAGGCTGCAGAGAAAGGGAAGTGTCTGCCTCACGGCCAGCATGGAAACTTAGCAGGCTAGTTAAAAAAAAGAAAGAAAGTGATCGTCCATTCCAAACAGGCTGGGAAGAGGAGGGGCAGAAGAACTGTGGGGCAGGCTTCCCATCCTCTGCAGCTAGCACAGAAACTAAGCAGACCGGTGAAGGAGGAATGGACAGATCCGTCCCTCCTCCATGCTCTCCTGCATGGAATTCCGGATTACCTATGGCTACCAGGCGAGTTGTTCAATGCAAGGCTGAATTAGAGGCTCCCGTGAGCCCAAAGTCCCCACCCCTGGGAGGAGGCTGCCCACTGCATCTCCACGATGATTCATTCTTGGTTCTTGCCCGCTTTTTAATCGGGCTCCGTTGGGGGGTGAGGATAATTCTGCTGCATCTCTGCTGTTGGGTGTCATTGCATGAATCGGTCGCTCCTCAGATAGAGATGCAGCAGAATGACTCTTGCAGAAACAAAAGAGGGTGGCCTTCTCTTGAGAGCCAAGCCGAATGTTTGGTTTATTTATTTTCCTATTTTCCTCTGGCACATGCAGAGGACTGGGAAGAAGGAGAGGTGTGGTGGCAAATACAAATTAACTTATTTACTGATTGATTACCGGTACATTTTTATCCCCCCTTTCCTCCAAGAAACTCCCCGTTTCTTTTATCCTCACAAGAACCCTGTGAAGTAGGTCATGACTGAGAGGTAGTGACTTGCCTAAGGTCACTCAGGGCCGGTTCGCATGACACGGGAACCGCGGGGGAGCGGAAGTCCCCCGCGGTGGTTCCCGTGTCGTGTGAATGCCGCCCAGGGGCGCCCCCGCGGGATGGCCGTGCGCAGGAAGCGCCGGAACTCACCATGGGCGGTAGAGGGGCAAGCCCTCCCTGGGCGCGGCTGAGGCATCATGCAGACAGTGGGCGGCCCTCCCACGAGGGCCGCCTCCTGCCGCACAGAGAGCGGTGAGGAGGCTGCTCCGGCCCCCGCAGGGCAGTACGGCAGGCAATTAAAGGGGCAGCACCATGCAATGCAGGCAGCGCGGCTGCCCCTGGACCCTGGATGGGGAGAGATGGGGTGGGGCGGGGGTGGAGGGCTGAGCAGCCCTAATAGCGATGTGCAATGGGGGACCCGCCAAAGGGGGGCCAAGGCCGATGGGGGGGGAAAGGGGAGAGGGCAAGCTGCTACCGCCGTCCAGGGTTGGCTGCTGCGAGCGGGTGTGTGCCGTGGAGGGCCTGCCCACCCCGGAAGCAGTGGTCAGGCCCGCCTACCCCGGAAGCAGTGGTCAGGCACGCCCACCCCGGAAGCAGTGGTCAGGCACGCCTGGGGGCGCCCACAAGAGCAGCGGGTGTGGCGCACGCTGCGCTGTCAGCTCGCCAAGGCAGCCCCCCCCGCAGGAGCGCAGCCAGCCAAGGGACACCATGCCCCCTATGGACGCAGCAGATAAGAGGGGCCCCATGAGCCCAGTGGAGGGCCCCTCCGGAACGCAGGACAGCCCGCCAGGAGGGGACCCTGGAGCAGCGGGGACCCTGGGGAGGTGTGGGCCGCAGCCAAGCAGAGGCAGTGCTCCCAATGCTGGAGCGAAGAGGAGACGGCAGCGCTAGTAGACCTGTGGGCCAGCCCAGAGGCCCAGCCCCACCTGGCGTGCCCGAGGCACAATACCATCTACCCGTGGCTCTCCCGGGGCCTCGGGCGCAGAGGGCACACGGGCACGGCAGCCCAGTGCAAAGGCAAGCTGCACTCGCTGAAGAAGCGCTACACGGAGGTGGCCAGCCACAACAAGCGTTCCGGGGTGGCGCCCAGGACGATGCCCCACTATGAACAGCTGGAGGGCATCCTTGCAGGCAGGTCCCGGGCCACACCGCTGGGAGCAGGGTGCTGTGTAGTGAGCTGGCCCGCGTGTGGCGCCGGCCCAGTGCAGCTGCCGGCCACTCCACGACCGGCACAGCGCCCCCCTGACACCCACAGCACGGAGGCCGGGCCCAGTAGTGCCCCTGCCAGCTCCAGGCGCAAGGTGCCCGCGCCCGAAGAGACCACCATGGGGGCAGGGCCGCGTAAGCGCCGCACCACCCAGGAGCTGGACCGGCTGGTGGTGCGTGCCATACGTGCAACGGGGCAGCCGCTGGACAACCTGGCGTCAGATATCGAGGACGCCCTGGGCACACAGGCGGGGGCCACCTGGGGTGGGCCCCGGGTCCCTGGTGACACCGATGGGGCCGGTAGCCCACCCCCACTGGCACCCATGGTGGCACAGCCCCCGTCCCGGAGGGGGTGGCCATTGGGGCGGCTGGCGGCAGAATAGGCCAGGGAGGGGCACCGGAGGGCAGCACGGCGGAGGGGGAGGTGCCCACGCACGCTGAGGCTGCCGCCCCAGCCCCAGAGGAGGAAGAGGGGCAGGGGGAGATGGGGCCAGGGCACGGGCCCCTTAGCAATGCAGAGCGTGCAGCACATCTGCGCTGCAGGCGAAGGGAGGGCAGGGTCCAGCTCGCCAGGGAGCTCGTGGCGGCCACAGAGGAGGCCGGTGAGCGCTGCCTCGCCTCCATGGCGCGAATGGATGAGAGGGAGGACCGGCGGCGGGAGGCGGACCGGCTGCTGGCTGTCTGGGTGGCCACCATCCAGCGCGACTCCTCCCGCGCCACAGCGGAGGTCATGCAGCAAGCCATGGCAGCCTCCGATGCGGTGTACGAGCGCGCCATGGCGGAGCGGACGGCTGCCATTGACCTCCAAACAGTGGCCATCGACCGGCTGACGGCGGCCCTGTCAGCACCGCCGCAGTTCCCAGTGTACCCCTATGGGGGCGCCCCACCCTGCCCAGCCCCGCTGGTGGCACCGCCAGCGGCAGCGCCCAACCCCCTTCCCCAGGCGGAGCCCTCAGCAGGGCCCACACCCAGGCAGGGGCGGCCGCGCCACCGGGGCTGTATTCACAGGCGCCCTTGAGCCCCCCCGCCCCTCCCCTCCCCCCCGTGCAGCCGTCGCCATGACAGCGGCACCGAGGGGAGGGGCCACTAGCCAGAGCATTGCCCACAGAAATGGCTGACGCCGGACGCCGTGCGGCTGCAAGTGCTTGGGGAGGATCAGGGTGAGGATGAGGAGAGGCCCAGGCCCGGCCAATGGGTGGGGGCCGCGGCGCCGGGGCACGCTGGGCCCTGGCAAGTGGTGAGTGGGGGAGGTGACGGTGGGCTGGGCTGCCTGGGCCACTCGCCTGGCCGCCAGCACGGGCACTAGCCTTCCTGCCGCTGCTCCCAGGAGGCCCTGGGGCTGGGGCACGGACTGCTGCAAGCCATGGAGCTGCTTGTCGGGCGGTCACTCCCACATGAGGGGACGCTGAGGCCTGGGACGATGACCGGTTCCAGCGCTCGTTCCGGACGTCCCGGGCAACATACGGTGCCCTGGTTGTCGACCTGGCACCCATCATCCGCCGCTCGGATACCAACATGCAGCCTGCCGTCCCCCCCAGAAAAGAGGGTGGCGGTCATGCTGTACAAACGGGCATTTAACACGGGCTACACAGCCCTCGCCACCACCTTCGGCCTGGGCAGGTCCACATGCTGCGAGATCTTCCGGGAGACCGTGCTCGCTGTCAATGAGCTCTACCTGGCAGGTGTCGTGGCCATTGGGGACGAGCGGCGTGCGATGCGGGGGTTCAGGGCGCTGGGGTTCCCCCGAGTGGTGGGGGCCCTGGACTCGACGCACATCTGTGTGCGGGCGCCCAGGGGCAGGGGTGAGGAGTATCTGAACCGGAAGCGGTACTATAGCATGGTGCTGGTGGACACCAGCGCCCGGTTCCAGGACGTCTATGCGGGTGTGAGTGGGCGTTGCCATGATGCAGCCGTCTTCTGGTCCTCCCCCCCTGGCAGATCGGCGGGACAGAGGCGTCCTCCTCACGGAGCCCCCCATTCCGCTCTATGGGCTGCCTGTGGGCCCGCTCATCCTGGGGGACCAGGCCTATGCCCTGCAGCCGTGGCTCATGGTGCCCTACCGCGCCCCCCGGACCCTCTGCCAGCGCACCTTCAACTACTACCATAGCAGGGCCCGGATGCCCGTGGAGTGTGCGTTTGGGAGGCTGAAGGCGCGCTGGCGCTCCCTCTACATGCTCCTGGAGGTGGGAGAGGACATCGTGGCCGACGTGGTGCTGGCCTGCTGTGTCCTGCACAACATCTGTGAGTCGTGTGGGGGCGTCCTACTGGCAGAGGACCCGAGCCGGAGGCCGTGCAGGTCGGCCGCCCCAGGGCACCACGCCCCCTGCCGCCGCCACCCCCTGCTGCGGCGCGCGCCCAGGCACGGGCCATCCGGGCATGCCTCACCCGGTGGGTGTGGTTCCACAACCCCCGTTGGCCATGAGCGCCCCGGTCCCCCCTTTCCCTCTGCCCCAGGCCTGGCCCCCTCCACTGCACGGGCACTGATGTGGCCCGGCTGCAGCTGCTGCGGGTGGGGGGCAGCTCCCTCCCCCTCCACCCACCTGTTCTGTGGCTGGCGTGCCTATGGGGGGGGCATGGGGGGCTGCGCGCTGGCGCCATTCTGGGTCTGGCAGCTGCACCTGCCCGGCCCGGGCGCCGTGGCTGCCCGCCCACCCGCTCCGTGCGAGCAGGAGCGCTCCTTCCCTCCCGGCCTGCTGCTGGAGCAGCTGGACCCCCGGGGCTGCTGCTCACTAGTGCCGGGAGGCCTGCCGGCTCCACCGGGGTCTGCCCATGCACGCTGGGCGCAGGTCATCTGCGGCGCCCCCCCCCCCCGGGCCCTCCCACGCCGGCAGCCTGGGTCGTGTGAACCAGCCCTCAGAGTGCCGTGGCTGAGTGTGGATTTGGACCTAGATCTCCCGACGTGTTGTAGACTAGCGCTGTAACCGACACCGCACTGGCAGTGAAAACCACAATTCCTAAAGGTACAATCCTATGCAAGTTTAGACAGAAAAAAGGCCTACAACTCCCAGCATGCCAGGCATGCTGGGAGTTGTAGGCCTTTTTTTCTGTCTAAACTTGCATAGGATTGAGCCCTAAATGAAGCTTTGGAAGCCAGTGCTATCTGCTAGAAGTTAATGGATTTCTGATGTCAGTCTCAGATTACTAGGTAATCTGTACATATAGGGACAACCTCTAGGGAAATGGAACTCATTAATTTTTTCACTGTCACGATGCTATAAGCCGCTTAGCCAACTTGGCTCTTTGTTATGATGCTTCTACCTTGATCCTAAATTAGTTTACTCAGAAACCTCTCTTATATCTATTATTCTGCAAGGGTAATATAAGCCAATCTTTTGGGACTAAATTTAAATGAATGATAAGGGCCTTAAATATGCCGCTAGTCTAAAATAGAGTCAGAACAGAGGCTTTATGTTCACAAAGAGGAAATAAGGTTGTTAACCTTGTCTTTGGGCTACACTATTTCAGACTGCAGGTGGGGGCACACATGATGGGGGCACAATGATTCCCCATTAAAAAAACAAAAAACATTCCTGCACATAGAAAACTACCATGCCGGGCAGGAGGCTAAAATGCTTGTTTTCTATGTGGAGGGTTGTTGTTTTTCCTATGGAGGAGCATTTCATCATGTGACCCACAGGGTTACGTTGCAAACTCATCTGCTGTTTCGGAGGAGAACTAGGTCTTAGATCAGCCTTCCTCAGCTGTGCTGGATTAAAACTCACACATGTCCAATGGCCAAGCAGGCTGGGGATTATGGGAGTTGTAGTTTAACATATCTGGGGGTCATCAGGTTGGGGAAGACTGCCTTATATACTGGCTTCCCCCTCATTTCTAGAAAGCCTGTGATTCTTATGCTGATTTTGTAATAAATGTTTTAACTAGACCCTAATAGCAGCACATTGACAACATGATAACCCACACTCAAGGGTTGAGTATGGGTTGAGTGTGAGTTGTCATTGAACTGTGGGTTATCATGTTGTCTGACCCCAGCTGAGATAGCAAACCATGGTGAAGAAACCCACAGTTCACAACCCAGCAACAAACCAGGGGCTCTCTTCATGGGTTGTTCGTGGTCAACAAGCCATGGCTTGTTAGCATAGCTGGGTTCAGACAACACAATAATCCACATTTCAACGACAACCCATACTCAACCCTTGAGTGTGGGTAAAACATAAGAGCCCTGTTGGATCAAACCAAGGTCCATCCAATCCAGCATCCTGTTACCCACAGTGTTCAACAGATTGCCTCTGGGAAGCCCACAAACAGGACACAAAAGCAATAACCTTTTCCCATAGTTGCTCCCCTTCAGCTGGTATGGCAAGGCAAGGCACGGCACAGTGGCTCTGAATCTGGAAGTCACATATAGTCATCATGACTAATGGCCATTGATAGCCTTATCCTCTATGCATTTGCCTAATCCTCTTTTAAAGCTATCTAAGCTGGTGGCCCTCACTCCACCTCTTGTGGCAGTGAATTCTATAAATCAGTTCTGCATTGTGTGAAGAAGTACTTCCTTTTGTGTCTCCTGAATCTCCTGCCAATCAATTTAATTGGATGACCCTGAGTTCTAGTATTATGAGAGAGGGAGAAAAACATATCTTTCACTTTCTCCACGTCATGCATAATTTTATAAACCTCTCTATCATGTCTCATCTTAATTGTTTTTTTTTTTCTTTTCTGAACGAAACCCTTTCCTCATAGGGGAGTTGCTCCCCAGCAGGTTGTCTTTTTCTGCACGGTTTTCTAACTCTACCATATGCTTTCTGAGGTGCAGGTAACCAGAACTACAGAGTACTCCCAAGTGCAGTCGCACTATAGATTTGTATAGGTGTCATGTCTGACCCTGACATTAGCTGGGATGACTTGTCAGACGAAGACCCCGCCATGGCAGAGCATACACTTCCTGTAGGCACTCCCCTGACCTTAGCAAGACCGCAGGCACCTCTGGCGCCAGTGGAGAGGATGCACTGGATCCTTTTACAGCAATGGACTCTGAGGAATCCCCAGGGGCCTTGTTCCTCACATGTGGTGGCGAAGGAGGAAACTTGAGTGGCCACGCAGCCCTTGAGCATGCCAGCTCCAGAAGGTGGCTCTGGCTGCCATGTGGAGATGAAGCATGTGCCGCAAGAATCGTAGTAACTGGATTCCTCATGCGTGAAGGTACTCCTCATGACATGAGTAAGGCACCTGCCAATGTGCTGAGCCTTGCGTGGAGCTCTGGAAGTTATGGCTATATCAGCTTTCAGTTGGAGCTTGATGGCTGCTGGAACAACGCCTTACTATCAGCTCCAGTGCCTTGAACCCTTGTTTCTTTGACCTTGTTCTGTGATTGAACCTCTGTGTTGCTGACCTTTGGACTCCTGCTTGACTCTCCTTGGACTGTGTTTGTGTTTGACTGCTTACCCGTGTTTTTCGACTCTGGCCGCACCTCAGATCTTTCTCTTGGCATTCTCCTCCTTGCTTGGTACTACTGAGCCTTTGACCATTGCCTGCATACTCACTACTCCTGCCTTGAACTGCCCTCTGGTGGGGCTGATACCACGGTGCCTGGTCTTTTGCCTGTTTACTGACTTGTCATTGGAATTGCGACTAAATTTGCCCTAACACTGAGTCTGACCCATCCATAGCAGCACAATAAGGCATTATGATATTGGCAGTTTTACTTTGGGTCCGTTTCCTGATGAGCCATAGCATGGAATTTGTCGTTTTCACAGGCCTTGCACATTGCACTAATGTATTTACCGAGCTCTCTTTCTTGGTCACACTCAGCACCAGTTCAGACCCCATCAGTCTGTAGGGGAACTTAGGGATTTTCTGCCACGGTGCACATTACATTATTTTTACTTGTATTGAACTGCATTTGCCATCTCATTGCCCATTCTCACAGTTTGGAGAGATCCTTTGTATCTCTCTGCAGTCTGCTTAGCTTTTCACCATGCTGAATAGCTTACTTGGGGGTAGCCATGCTAGCCTGTGCATCTGATGAAGCGGATCGTGTCCCCAAAAGCTTGTGATGGAATAAATGTGTTAGTTTTTAAGGTGCCACAAGACACTTTGTTTCAGAATAGTTTAGTGTCAACATTAATAAATGCTGTTGTTCCTGTGATTGCTGTTGCTTCTTCTTCTTCTACTACTACTAATTACGGTATCTCAGGCAGCGTCTCCAGCAACATCAAGTAGGCCACTCAACACGATCTGCCATGGATGGCCTTCTCCTTGTTCCATCAGCCAGAGCAGCCAGGCTGGTAGGGACTAGGAAGAGGGCCTTTTCTGTAGCAGCCCCCAAGTTATGCAACTCTCTCCCCAGTGACCTCTGCCATGCCCCCTCCTTGATGAGCTGCATTAAAAACATGGTTTTTCAGGTGGGAATATGGGGTGGGTTAGGATTTTTAAAGCCGTAATGGTATTTTTTAGTTTGTTTTATTGAATTTTATTGTGTTTTTATTGTATTTTTTTAATATATGTTGTACATCGCCCAGAGTGGTCAGGTTGCCAGCCAGATGGGCGATTCAGAAATATAATAAATAAATAAATAAATAAATAAATAAAGCACGTCAGTAAAACTGGACATTATACAGTTAGTAGAAAGAGACCATGGGCTTGCCTGAAGACTAATCTAAAATGGACAAACACTGTAAGAATCAGAGATGATCAGCTTCCCCAGAACAGCTTTCCCCAAACTGGTGCCTTCCACATGTTTTGGATTACAAACCCCCAGCATTCCTGAACATTGGCCATGCTGGCTGGGGCTGATGGGAACTGAAGTGCAAAACTTCTGGAGAACACCAGGTTGGTGAAGGCTGCCTTAGAAGCTGCAGGTGCAAGTTATACCTCCAGCTGAAACTTGTTCCTCAGAGTCCCATGGGGTGGTGGTGGTGGATGCGTTTGCCCCATGGGCATACATTTTAGGAAAGTGCCTAATCCTTCCTGGCTTTGGTGCTTGCATAGCAATACTCAGGTATAAGGCGACTAGTATGTTAGAACTATGCTGTGGCTGTTGTCCATTGATTTTCCTTGGGCGTAGCTAGTCAGAGCTGTTCTGAGCAAGATAAGCATTATGGTTCTTTCTTTCTTTCTTTTATTTATTTATATCCCACCCTTTTCCCTGCAAGGAACCCAAGGCAGCTTACATTAATCCTCCTCTTCCTCTCCATTTTATTCTCACAACAACCCTGTGAGGTAGGCTAGGTTGAGAGTCAGTGACTGGCCCAACGTCACCCAGTGAGCTTCATGGCCGAGCGGGGGACTAGAGCTCGGGTCTCCCCAGTCCAACACTCTAACCACTACACCACGCTGGCTCTCATGCTGGTATTGGCCAAATCCATGCTGGGCCCACTTTGGTGTTGGTTCCTGTTGATCTGATCCAGGTACATTGCCATTATCTTTCCGGGCTGTGTTACTAAGGACAGCATCTCTTGCCAGTTGCCCTTAGATCAGTGTTCTCCAACCTTGGGGTCCCCAGATGTTTTTGGCCTACAACTCCCAGCATGCCCCAGCCAGCTACGCTGGCTGGGGCATGCTGGGAGTTGTAGGCCAAAAACATCTGGGGACCCAAGGTTGGAGAACACTGCCTTAGATGCTAGGCCACTGGAAGAGAGAAAGCCTGTCAACGAAGGTGCTTAAAGTGTCACAGGTGCTAAGCGGGAGACAGGTGGTTTCTTGAAAGTTCTGTCTGTTTCCCAAGTCTGGGTCAAGAGGATTGGCCACAGACCCACACAAATAATGGAGCCCCCTGTCAGAATCCTGCTTTCCTCACCTGGATATGTGAGGATGTCCTGCTAGGAAGAAGAATAGCAATCGCTCTGCAAGCAGCAAGGCTGGGGTTTGTTCCTGCCTCACTTGTGAGATTCACTGTTGCCCGTCTCCTTGTTACTCTTGCTTGGCATTCTCGTGAGGAAGGAGGAAAAAGGCCAGGGCTGAAGGGTAAGAATAAGAGACGGGCAAGGGCTCAGTCCTGAATGGAGACTGAATTTAAAGTAGGAAATGTGGTGTGCTGTCAGAATCCCCTCCAATTATCGCCTCGGATGCTTTTCCTGTAGTTGTCTAATCCTGTGTTCTTTGACTGAGGTGGTTGTTGTTCTTTGTCTTGTCAAATGTATTGGGAGTGACAGAGGAGGCTGGAAAAACCATAATAATTTTGAGCTGGTGGGGAGGGAATAGATATGAACGTTCTCTTCCTCTCTGAAGACGGGACTTCGTGGCTAGGCTGTTTGTGTCCTAGGCAAGAGCTCCAGGCAACTGAGGGCTTTTTGCAAGGTATCCTTACCCTCATCATGGCTGGCTAGCAGATTCTCCTGCATTATGTCTCTACCTCAAAACTCTGAAATATGTGAACTTCTAGGTGCTATGAATGTCTGGATTGCCAAGCTGGTTTTAGACGCTCAAGGTGCACTCCAAGAAGTGGGAAGGAGAAAGCCAGACATGGGTGTCAACTAAGCCCAGCATGACTTGGAAATAGCGTTTGTTTGGAGGTAGCACTGTGCAAAACCCTCATACCCTTTGTAATGCCGCTATTAAAATGACTTGTGACTTGTGAACCAGTGTGGGGCAGGGGTGAGAGTGTTGGACTGGGACTCGGGAGATCCGGGTTCTAGTTCCCGCTCGGCCATGAAACTCACTGGGTGACTTTGGGCCAGTCACTGACTCTCAGCCTAACCTACCTCACAGGGTTGTTGTGAGGATAACATGGAGAGGAGGAGGATTATGTAAGCCACCCTGGGTTCCTTGCAGGAAAAAAGGCGGGGTATAAATATAATAAAATAAATTTAAAAAAAAAATTGTAAATGATCTCATGCTTCATTTTTCAAAATGTGTAGGCCAGCCTGGCACCCTCCGTATGTGTTGGACTACAACATCCAGACTCCTTAGCCAGCATAGATCATCTGGCTGGGGGTGATGGGAGCTGTAGTCCAAAACATATGGTGGGTGCCAGGTGGAGGAAGGCTGGTATAGACTCTTTGCCTTCTCCTCTTGTGATCTCTTGGCTAATCCTTACCTATGTGTGTGCACGCGCACACACACACACACCTATTTTAGCTGGGGATGAACAGATCTCTCCTATTCCATTTCATCATTGTTCCATGGTAGGTTGGCTCTTCCCACATTCAGCTCCAACTGCCTTCCAGTTAAACTTTGATAATGTCTCTAATTTTGAAATTGGCACTTAAAACTTTGCTGTAGTTTTCAATTTGTGTGCCTCCCCCCCACCTTCCCATACAGGTTACTGCTGTATTTATTAAATTTATTTTCCGTCCTACTGGGAAATGCCCTCAAGGTGGTTCACAACCATAAAAAACCAACAATAAAATAACAAAAGAAGAAAATTACAACTATAAAATATCAAAATACAATATTAAAAATATTGCAGAGTTCGCACATAGAGACAACCCACAATTCAGTGATAACTCACACGCAGCCAGTACTCTGGGCTGTCGAGCAAGATGACTGACTTGGAGCGGGAAGGTGGGGGCAAGGCAAGACACAAGCTAGGTAGGTAAGCAGATGTTGGGAAAAGGATCGTCCAGCATGATGCTGATTTTGGTTACTAGTTACCAATTCCTTAATTGTGCAAAACTTCAAAAGAGACCTCAGTCAGGTAGCTGAATAAGAGCCTAATGTTTAAATGTTCTTGCACTCCAAAATACCTCATAACGTATATATATCTGTGATTGGGAGGGTGTCCCCTTGACGATAAACAACAAAATCAAAAGTCATTTCTATACAAAACGCATTAATGCGTGATGACAAACCTCCGATGACAATGACAAATAAGGAACAGGTCCGCTGCACCCCAAAGCAAGTTTTGAGCCTTCCCAAATCATACACCCACATATGCCCACCATGGAAGCCTAAAGAAGAGGGGTGCACTCCAGATCCTAGCATCTTTGGAAGTGGGGATGCAACCCACACATCAGGCAGTAGTCAAGATGATCACCAACCCCTTTACAATGTTTAAACCCTTGAAGGTTTGGGGGAGATATAGACAGATGTCCTGGTGCTTTCCAGAAGTCCCTAGGCATAGCAGGCAGTTTTACACATGTGTGTGTGTGTGTTTGTGTGTGTGTGTCCGTCCTGCCCACTATGCATATGGAAGGAGTTGTGAAGGTTCTGACAACTATGACGGAGGCAATGGCAGCCCGCTGACCAGAGGTGCTGCTCCAGCCCCTCCACAAAAATGCTGTCAGTTATTATTATTTTTTTGCAAGATTAACTTGTTCCTGTATTGCCCAGCAATGGCAGCATATTGCCCAAAGGCAATCTTCACTATTTTACTGCTATTTCAAAGAAGGATCAATCTGAATTGATAACAAAACAAGCAAAACATTCACTGCAGGTGTGTTTGGTGACGTGTAATTATTGGAATTTTTTTAAACGATGGCTTTATGGGCATTTCTTCTTCTCGGTGTGTAATGGGAATATTGACAGCAAGTGTACATTATGACATATGTATTATGTTTGCAGGTGGCTTTATGGATGTGAATGGGATTTCTACTGATTATATATTTTCTTACTACTGCACCACCTCTACTGATCTTTGCTCAATTTCAGAAAAGGGGTATTTAAAAAAAAAAACTAGAGGGAAGTTTCTCAAATTGAGTGAAATGAATGTAACAAACAGCCTCATCATAGATCTGTTTACTTAGATGTGCATCCCACTGAATTCAGTGGAATGTAGCTCCTGAAAAGTATGCTCAGGATTACAACTTTACAACCCAATCCTGTGCATGTTGACTCAGAGGTAAGTGCCACTGAGATCAGCTGGGCTCGCTCTCAAGCAAGTGTGCATATAGGATTTCAGCTAAAATCCCCAAACATTCAAGGTTGCCATTTTTGCTATATCCTGGACAACCTATGGAAGCAGGAAAGAGAAGGCTGTGCCTTTTGGGGAAAGGGCTGTGTGGCACAGTGGTAGAATACATGCTTTGATTCCAAAGGTCTCTGGTTCAATCACTGACATTTCTAGGTAGGACTGGGAAAGACCTGTCTGAAATCCTGGAGAGCCACTGGTGGTCAGTATTCTGTTCTGCCTCTGCTGTGATGAAGGTCTCATGTGTTGTAGGTGCTGGTGAGGCTTGGGTTGCACCGTTGCAGGGTTCACCTATGGATTGAGTTTTCTCTGCAAGGTCCAAGTTTCGGGAACAGGAATAGATCAGCACCATGGAAAGCTCCAAGTGGCGTTGGGACTAGAAGCAGACAGGCTTGCCTCACTGCCTGTATGATCATAGAATCATAGAATCATAGAAAAGTAGAGTTGGAAGGGGCCTACAAGGCCATCGAGTCCAACCCCCTGCTCAATGCAGGAATCCAGGTCAAAGCATCTCTGACAGATGTCTGTCCAGCCGCACCTTGAATGCCTCCAGACTGGGAGAGCCCACCACCTCCCTAGGTAGTTGATTCCATTGTCTTATTGCTCTGACAGTCAGGAAATTTTTCCTGATGTTTAGGTGGAATCTAGGTTCCTGTAACTTGAGCCCATTATTCCGTGTCCTGCAAACTGGGATGAACGAGAAGAGATCTTTGCCCTCCTCTGTGTGACATCCCTTCAAATACTGGAAGAGTGCGATCATATCTCCCCTCAGTCTCCTCTTCTGAAGGCTAAACATGCCCAGTTCTTTCAGTCTCTCCTCATAGGGCCTTGTTTCCAGTCCCTTTATCATCCTTGTTGCCCTCCTCTGAACCCTCTCCAGTTTGTCTATGTCCTTCTTAAAGTGAGGTGCCCAGAACTGGACGCAGTACTCAAGATGAGGCCTAACCAGTGCCGAGTAAAGGGGAATTATCACTTCCCGCGATTTGGAAGCTATACTTCTATTAATACAGCCCAAAATTGCATTTGCCTTCTTTGCAGCCACGTCGCATTGCTGGCTAGATTGAGATAAATAGGGAATTCAGGCTGGTTGGCCCCACTGAAGCTTTGTCTCTTAAAGGGGCCCGGGCTGTTTTAGCAATCTCAAGGCTGCATTGCTGGTGGGAATAGCTGGTGCATGCTAGTTTCCTCATGGTCTATGCCCCTGGGGTCTTTCTTGAGAACTGGATCCCAGGGAATGATGTGGCTTTTCTTGAAAATTTTGAGTCGGAATTTTTTTCGATGCAAACTAGGCTACTTTGCATTGGAAAATTTTGTTTTCATCAGGAAATCACTAGCAAGTGATCTAATTTGATATGTTCACTAATTACAACTAAAATAAATGACCAAGCCCGCCCCGCCCAAAGTACCCCCTGTTAATTTTTTTTGTCCCAATACTCCACAAGTATGTGACCTGAAATATTGGAGGCAGAAAATTAAAGCATACTTACTGTGATTTAGATGTTGTACGTTGTAGACATTTTTATTGGAATACTTGTAAAAATGTGAAGACGATAGCATATACTTCCCTTATTTTAATGTCAGAAAGACGCTGTTGTTGACACACTAATTTAGCCTTCGCCAACTTGGTGCCCTCTAGATATATTGGACTACAACTCCCAGCATCCTTCAGTGAACATGGAGGGGACCAGGTTGGGGAAGGCTGCACTAATTAATTTTAGCAACCCCATGAACTGTGCATGATATGCTGAGAACCACGCATCTCTTCCAACAGAGTTCAACTCTCTGCCACTGAGGTTCTTGGGGCACCTTCCCTTTTGCAATCACTGCCTATTCAGCCCATTTCACACTGAGACATACATGTATTTCAGTGACATATATGTATATATATATCTCACATACTTGCTAGGGATAATCACCTGAAAAACATTAATGACAACTTTGAAACTGCCTGGCTTGCTTAATACTGTATTTGCAATTGAATTGGCATCCATTCATTGTTACTGATGGACTTAGGAAACGGATAATTTTCCGGGGGGGAGATAAAGCACTGTGAAAATTTTCCACGGAAAATGTTTTGCACCACATGACTGGTCCCGGGAAGGTGGAAGCCTCATGGCACTTTTCCATCGCCGAGTTTTCTCCCTGAATCATGAACTCTGGAGCCTCTTCTGAGGACAAGGGTTCAGAATCCTCGGAGGATGAGGACTCAGGGTCCTCGTCCATGGCAGTCAGTGTAGACCAGGCTTCCCCAATTGGGTGCTCTCTACAAGTGTTGGACTGCAGCTCCCAGCATTCCCAGCCAGCATTGCCAATGGCCATGATAGGAGTTGCAGTCCAGCACATCCAGACGACACCAGGTTGGGGAAGGCTCATGTAGACAATACTGAGCTAGACCGACCAATAGTCGCAGCTTCCTGTGCCCGTCAGGTCCCAACCAAAGGTTTATTAAAGTCATTGGAGAGAGACCTTGTAATTTCAGGCTGCTATGGTGACTTCGAAGTCAAAGAAAACTTGGTCCTTCTGTTTGGCCACTGGCCATAACGACTCGCTGAGCAATCCATCCTCCGACAAGAGGCAATGACAGATGTTGTCATGTCAACCCCAAGATTTGTGATTAGTCATAAGCCTTGATGGCTTTGCCCTACACAAAGGGTGATCTGTGTCTGTGTGGGTGTGTGGGAGAACTCCAGAGAGCAGCTGCCACCTTATGACAAGTTAGTTAAAAAAAAAAACAGTGCCTGTGAGGAGAGGCAGGGCCATTGTGGGACAAACAGAAGTCAGTGTGGTCCAGTGGAGAGTTGGCAGATGGATAGTCCACAGCAGAAATCTGGCTCCCAAGCCTAGGCCCCTGGTTACACCACTAAATTTTAGTCAAGGGTTGTGGGGCGAGGGGCAGAGTATTTCACTTAGCTAACATTACTAGTAAGGGAAAATAGCCACGAGTCTCCATGTGGATTTTATTTACTTGTTATATTTGTATCCCATCCTTCCTCCAAGGAGCTCAGGACCACATACATTGTTGTCTCCCCAGGTATTTTATCCTCGCAACAGCCCTGTGAGGTAGGATAGGTTGAGAGATGGTGTCTAGTCCAAGGTCATGAACCAGTGAGCTTCAGGGCTGAGTGCCTTTGCTTAGTGCGTGAGAGTGCTGGAGTGGACTCGGAAGGGTCTTCTCGTGGCAATGGCCCCCATGGGTTATGGACTCACTGACTCTAGCTGACCTCCACATGGTTTTGTGATGATGAGAAGGAGACTTGAGGTCTGGGATTGGCAGTGGTGGTTTTTAATAAAAACAAATAATTGTGTCTAATTAACATCTTACCCATACTGGTGTCTTCTTGTAACAATACAACCAAACCCAAACCCCAATATACATACACAATTATACTTACACTCAATATTTTAAAAATATACAATTAAAAACACAAACAACAATATACTACAGAGTACTGGTAGAATTCCATTTTGACTGCTCAAAGTCTTCTTCAAGTCAGTATGTTATGAGGTTCTAACTTCTAAGTCTGGGAAAAATCTTTTTGTTGAGCTCTGAGTGAGGTGTTAAGAAGTGGAAATCTTCCTGTTCATTCAATGATAACAAAAATTCCTCCAATTGCCAAAGCACCTCTACAAAAACATACATATTTTCATTGCATTAATTACGTTAATTCATTGCATTAATTACAAACATAACTATTTAGAAGATATGCAACTCTTACCAATTGAATGCCAAGCAGTTGTTGTTTTTTATCACAGCCGAGAATGAGGGAACGAGCGTGCTGACTGACTCCCACGTGCTTGCCACTTCCATTTTGAATCAACTTTTTATCAACAGCACATTTCCTGGGTTAGAATCATAGAATAGTAGAGCTGGAAGGGGCCTATAAGGCCATTGAGTCCAACCCCCTGCTCAATGCAGGAATCCAAGTTAAAGCATCCCTGACAGATGGCCGTCCAGCTGCACCTTGAATGCCTCCAGAGTGGGAGAGCCTCCCTAGGTAATTGGTTCCATTGTCAGATTGCTCTAACAGTCAGGAAGTTTTTCCTGATGTCCAGGCGGAATCTGGCTTCTTGTAACTTGAGCCTATTATTCCATGTCCTGCACTCTGGGATGGTTGAGAAGAGATCCTGGCCCTCCTCTGTGTGACAACCTTTCAAGTACTGGAAGAGTGCTATCATATCTCCCCTCAGTCTTCTCTTCCGAAGGCTAAACATGCCCAGTTCCTTCAGTCCCTCCTCATAGGGCCTTGTTTCCGGTCCCTTTATCATCTTTGTTGCCCTCCTCTGAACCCTTTCCAGTTTGTCTACATGCTTCTTAAAGTGTGGTGCCCAGAACTGGACGCAGTACTCAAGATGAGGCCTAACCAGTGCTATATGTGCCTCTCACCCCTGTATGCAATGAAAAACAACTGGTGGAAACTTGAAAAAGACTTTGTGCCATTGAAATGGATTTCGACTGGTATGTACCGTACTCTGTAGTACAAGGTTCCCTAACCTTTTTGAACCTGTGGGCACATATGGGAAGTTGAGAAACTGATGTGGGTGCCACCAGAAAATGGCTCCCATGGAGGACGTGGCTAATGGGTGCCGTGGGGGCTGGCTACTCAAGAGGTGGTGGTGGCAGTTTCAGTCCTCAGACTAGTGTCTGGAGAAGCTTACGCTGGCTCAGCTTGTCTGAGCGTGGAAAGCTAAGCAGGGTCAGGCCTGGTTATGACTTGGATGGGAGACCCCCCTCCTCTAGTTTCCTGCATTGAGCAGGGGGTTGGACTCGATGGCCTTGTAGGCCCCTTCCAACTCTATGATCTATGAAATCTCTGAAATCTATAAGATAGTGGCCCCCTGAGAACATGAGTCTTTTTCCACCTTAGAGACATTTGGTGGGTTTGAGCAAGCCATGGTCTCTCGGGTAGGAGCCGTGGCTTAGTGGCAGAGCACCCGCTTTGCATGCAAGAAGGTCCCAGGTTTGATCCCCAGCATCTCCAGGTAAGGCTGGGGAAATTCCTGCCTGAAACCCTGGATGGACCAATGGTCTGACTCAGAATAAGGCCGCTTCCTAGGTTCCTTAGCCTCAGTTTTTCATTCTGTAAAATGAGAACAGTAGCAGTCAAATTTAACGAGCCATTGTTTAATGGAGAAAAATGTTTTAATGTATTTTGTTCTGTTTTATTTTCTGTACATCGCCCAGGGTGGCTGGTTGGCCGGCCAGATGGGCGATAGATAAATGCAAATAATAATAATAATAATAATAATAATAATAATAATAATAATAATAATAATGGGGCTGTAGGATGAGGCAATCAAATAACAGACTGTAGAATACCATTTCCCACCTTTCCAGACTTGGGGCTGGCCTTCGATCCCGCCTTTCAACATGGGACCCACTATTCACTTTTTATCGTATATATGCCTGTCTGCCTTCTTTTCTCATTCTCCTCCCTTGTCCTCCTGTCTTTCTCCTTTGAAATAAATACAGTGATACCTTGGATTGCAAGTAACCTGATTTGAGAGCGTTTTGCAAGACAAGCAAATTTTTAAATATTTAATTATTTATTTTTTTTACTTGATATACAAGCGACGTCTTGCAATACAAGTACTGTGGCTCACGCTGGCTCAGCTTGTCTGAGTGTGGAAAGCTAAGCAGGGTCAGGCCTCGTTATTACGTGGATGGGAGACCCCTCCTCTAGTTTCCTGCATTGAGCAGGGGGTTGGACTCGATGGCCTTGTAGGCTCCTTCTAACTCTATGATGTATGAAAATCTACTGTAGTACGGCTTCAATTAAAAATCTCTGTACAATTTTTTTGGGGGGGGGATTTTGTTTTGATATAAGAGTGTTTTGGATTACAAGCACGTTTCCGGAACAAGTTATGCTCTCAATCCAAGGCATGACTGTAATTAGAAAATGCTGGTGGCGATGTGACCCACCTTAGATTGGGGCATGACCCACGTGTAGGCCGTAGCTAAGCAGCTGAAGACCTATAACATAGAATACTTAAAGTAAAAATGGTTCTGATCTTGGGGAAGGGAGGGGTTTAAAATCTTATTATGCAACAGTAGTCTGTTCTATTCCATTAGGAACTGGGCCAAGATCCAGAGCAACATGCCCGCCAATTACACACAGCTTTTATAGTGGATTAGCTGTCTCGCATTGATCAGTTTTAATTGGCCAATTAAAATGGTACAGTATGGGGGACATTTAATGAAGTTAACAGTTTCAATTTACTGTTCAGCACAGTTTATTGTTTGGAAATAATTTCCTGGAGCACATGGCCCAGCTGGGGAGGATCCAGCTCCAGAGGCAATCAAAGGGAGGAGGAGGAGGTACGGGTAATCCAGGAGATCCACAACCGTGCTGAGGCCTGGCGGGGGCAGGAGGCAGCTATCTCAAAAGTGGTGCCTTGCGTCCAGCTGCCAACCCTGGCAGCGCCAATTCCTGAGCAATGCCCCAAAGATGCTGCTTCTCTGCTGGCAGGCTCCTTTCTGCACACAGGAAGACGGGCACCTTCTAGCAGCTATAATCCAGCACTGGTGTCTCCAACATGGTTTCCGCAGGCACCGGTGTTTTTCAGTTGAAAAGCAGGTAGCTGCCTTTGGGATAGGGTCAGACTCTTTGTTTTGAATATAGACAGTCCTTCAGGCTATATGCGCCTCTCACCTCATGTACGCAATGAAAAACAACTGGTGGAAACTGCAAGATACAAAACACCTTCTGTAACCAGAAAGGGAGCCAACCTGTGCAAAGGCTTAAGGTTAATAAATACAAAGACATGCTTCCTTCTCAAGTGTCACAAGTAGGAGGAAGATGTTTGCTCAGGCATTGCAGACCTTTCCAGTCACAGAGCTGGAATAAACAGAGCTTTTCATGGACCACACTCAAATGTTCCTTTTCTTGAGTGAGGGCATTATTCAAACTGGAAACTTTGGGTCCTTTAATCCTCTGGCAAGACCCCTAGGCTCCAAATTGGAATTTGTAATTGAAGGCACACTGTTTAACAAATGTTTTGGTCTGAATATTAAGAACATAGGAGTAGCCATGCTGGATCAAACCAACGGTCCATCTAGCACAGGGCTCTCCAACCTTGGGTCCCCAGATGTTTATTTATTATATTAATACCCCACCATTTTTCCTGCAAGGAACCCAAGGCAGCTTACATTATTCTCATCCTCCTCTCCATTTTATCCTCACAACAACCCTGTGAGGTAGGTTAGGCTGAGAGTCAGTGACTGGCCCAAAGTCACCCAGTGAGTTTCATGGCCGAGCAGGGACTAGAACCCGGATCTCCCGAGTCCCAGTCCAACACCCTAACCACTACGCCACGCTGGCTCCCATTTGCTGGACTACAGCTCCCAGAATCCCTTGCCATTAGCCATGCTGGTTGGGTATGCTGGGAGCTGTAGGCCAGCAACATCTGGGAACCCAAGGTTGGAGAGCCCTGATCGAGCAGCTATGTCTTTCCTTTTCCTTTTTTTACTCTAGGTGCAGGAATCTTGATCAGAGTCAGGATCTTAGCATGGGGGTGCTGTAGGGGGCTTTAAAAACATAAGAAGAGTGATGCTGGATCAGACCAGGGGTCCATCTAGTCCAGCATTCTGTTCACACAGTGGCCAACCAGCTGCCCACTGGAAACCCACCAGCAGAACATGAATGCAACAGCGCCCTCATAGATTTCATAGATCATAGGGCTGGAAGGAGCCTATAAGGCCATCAAGTCCAACCCCCTGCTCAATGCAGGAGACTAGAGGAGGGGTCTCCCATCCAAGTCATAACCAGGCCTGACCCTGCTTAGCTTTCCACGCTCAGACAAGCTGAGCCAGCGTGAGCCACAGGCCTGTACAAGTTCCTCCCACCCACGTTCCCCAGCAACTGGTGTACATAGGCATACTGCCTCTGATACTGGAGGTAGCATATAGTCATCGTGACTAGTAGCCATTGTACATATGCTTATTGTGGAGGAAGGGGGGGCTGGCTGACCCGCCACACCCCCACCCTTTCGTACCCCAAAGGAACCAAGACCCTCAGAGATCTCAAGGTACCAGACTGCCAGCCTCAGCTGTCTGCAATCCTACTTGAATCTCTGTTCAGGGACTTGCCTTTCTGACTGTAACCTGGATTTAGTTACTGAACCAAGCAGAGCAATCCACAAACACCATGTGGGGTAAAACCAAGAGGAGGTTTATTCAGGTAGCATTTTACAACAAGAATAGGGAAATGAGAGAAGCACACAAAATTAGAGAGAGACACTTTGGTACACAGTAAAGCTGCAAAATAACAAAACCTACTTCTTTATATCTCTCAGGCACACAGCTCTGTTACCTGAGGGTCAGTTCTCTTCCAGGGTTAGATCCAGCACAGCCTTGCTGCCCGATGGAGATTACCACACCTACCCGAAGGTCCGAGATGGGTAGCCTCCCACAAGGCTTGCCTTTACCAGAGCCCTCATTCAGCTAATTTCACCAGGAGCTACCTGGGGTCGGATCCTGAGGCCCCCCGAAGGCTTGGGCCTCTCCTTGACGCGCCGCCATTGCTCCAACAGCCAGCAGCCACGCGATGACCAAAGACAAAGACACAAAGGCTACACTTTGGGAATATACCTTTCCCCCTCCCCCCTCCTTCCTGTAGCTCTGCTGCCTTCAGCCAATCATGATGCACTTCACCTGGCCAGGCAGGGAGGGGAACTCATGACATTTGCACTTGAAAGCTTTTAGCCTGGCTTTTCCTGTACTTCCAGGCACCATCCATTCTAGAGGAACTATGCACACCCCACACACCCCAGCCTCTAGCCAGTTCACGCATGAGGTGTGTGCGTGTGCGTGTGCGTGTGCGTGTGCGTGTGGGAACTCCCAAAGGCTCTTTTCTTCACACTTATCCTCCCTGAATTTGTCCAATCCCCATTTTAAAGTCATACAAATTGGTGACCATCACTACAACTTGTGGTAGCATTCATTTTTAAATTTTATTTTATTGGAATTCATTTGTTCTTTAATTCATTACATTTCTGTAGCACCCAATAACCGACGCTCTCTGGCCAGTTCACAGCATGATAAAATATACATAATACACAAGCTTTTATCATTCAAGAATTTAAAACAGTTTAAAACAATTAACTGCACTGTGATCAGCATCTGAGGCCCTCCTTCAAGGGAGGTTCAGAGGATGGCAAGAAGGCAGAGAGCCTTCTCAGTGGTGGCCCCCAATTGTAGACTGCTCTTGCCAGTGGGGTCCATCTGGTGCCAACTTTGTCATCTTGTCTATGCCATATTAAGACTTTCATCTACCCCCAGACATTTGACAGCCTACGATGGGGTGTGTTATTTATTTATTTTTTAAAATCAGGTCCTGGTAGTTTTATTGTGCAGGTATCATTGAAATAAGTGGGGTTTGCACAGGAGAATTTCTCATGAGCCAGATCTGGCCCTCTGTACTCTTAATTGGCATAGGGAGATGGTGTGGTGTAGTGGTTAGAGCGTCGGACTAGCATCGGGGAGACCCAGGTTCAAATCCTCACTCAGCCACATTGCTTGGGTGCTCTCGGTCGGCTCACTTTCTCTCAGGCTAACCAACCTAACAGGGTTGTTGTGAGGATGAAATGGAGGCTGAGGTGGGGCGTGAAACCATGTACACTGCCTTACGCTCCTTGAGGGAAGGGCTGGATAAAAGTCAAACAAGCAAAATAAATGAGAAATACATTAATGACCGCCCTGAATTGTGTTTTAATAGCTTTACTATTTATTCTACTTGCCAGATCAGGAATGAGCAGAACTGGACTTGGGAATCAAATCTCCAAACACAGTCCAAATCTCAGCTTCACCCCGCCTGCCTGCAGTATCCATCTCTGGCAGAGACCTAGCTGAGCCTGTGCTTGCTACCGCTCTAGACCACCTCCGACGCCCCGTTGAGCAGAATGACCCGGTTTCCTCCCTTTCTGTTGCAGAAGCCCAAGGACACGACGGAACCTGGTGGCTGGGGCAGCCGCTCTTACACGTCCTCCGGCATGCTGGGTGCCGACCTGCGGCGGGGACGCAGGCGCCTCTCCTCCACCCTGCAGGTCCCGCCGTGGAAGCCCGTAGACCGAGCACGCTCCCCGGAGCCGGACGACATCCAAAGGCCAACCACCCTGCCACTGCGAATCCCTCCCCGAATTTCCATCACGCACGCTGACCCAGACAGGTAAGGGGAAAAAAATCACGTTGTGAAGCGGGAGCAGTGGGGAAGCAGATCGTTAACAGTGATAATAATTCAGGCATCCGGTATGACAGGGGTGTTGAACCTCAGGCCTGCGGGCCGTATCTGGCCTGCCCGGGGTTCCAGTTCGGCCCTCTGGGGTTCCCCAGAAGGCCCCACCCCTTCCTCTGGCTCCACCCCCTTCCTCTGACTGTGGATTGTTTGGTGGTTTCCCAGCTTTTGTGGTCCCCCCCCCCATTATAAAGGGCTGAAATGCTTGGCCCAGGTTACTTAGTTACTGGCAGTAAGAGCTTTAAGCTACAATATGCTGGCATGTTTGGCCACGCCTCCTTTGCCCCCGCCCACCACTGGCATGCTGCCCTGAGGGCTTCTGGGAAATGGAATTCAGCCCTGGAGCGGAAAGAGGTTCAACCCCTCTGCCGTATGAGAGGGTAGCGAATGGGGGTGGCCGTGGGAGGATATGGGGGTGCTTATTTGCTGCGTTGTATCTTCTGGCACCCAGAAAGAGAGGTAAGGTATCGGAGCAACTATTGTAACTGGAGGGCAGGCATCAAGCCAAGGAGTTATGAAGTTGATTTTTATTTTTTGCACTGGTGTCTCATTTGTATGTAAAATCTGTGTTACCACAGACTCGGCGTTCACATTGCCAGCTGTGATTTACAAGAAGGCCCGCGGCTGGAAGTAGTGCATGTGCGGCTTCATTTCTAACCCACGTCACAAGAGAAATGTCAAAAGATAAGATTGCTTGGCAGCAGTTGCACTGTTTGTGGTGGCAAATATGGGACTGGGCAAAAGCAGCGAGTATATCACTCTGGCCAACGGTCCAGTGCCTGTCAGTAAGCAGGGCCTGACTCCAGCCAAGGAACAGCAGACGGGCGCACACGGAGCCAGGCCCCCTTGACTTCCATGATCAGTTGCAGCTCATGTCTGCAAAGGAGAAGTCCCGGGGGGTTGCTTCCTCTTCCTCTTCCTCCTCCTCCTCAGCCGGCTTGCCCATGTTGAACAGGGAGAGCTCTGCCAGTGCCAAGGATGCTCAGACGGTGGTTTAGAGCAAGAGTGGGCAAAAGGTAGATCTCTGGGTGAATTGCAGTAGATTAGCAAAGGGTTTCTAACTCCCAATTGTTTAACAATAGCGGCAACCAGGGCTAGTGTCAACCTGCCGAGGGCCCACATCCCAGCAGGAGCCCACTGACAAAAGCCCTCTGGACTTGGTCCTCTTCTTCACCATGGCAAAACTGCTTGTTCACCCGCCTCTCGCCCTAGTCCAGAAAACAGCGGTAGTCTTCCACACTGCCTGCTTGCTCCCTGGCTCTCTGCCCGTGTCAAGCAAGCGCTTGGCAGCAATGATGAGAAAGAAGATGAGAAGCAAGAGTGGCTGGTGACCATGGCGGGGAGAAGAAGGGAGACTCAGTGAGGGAGGGAGGGCCCCCCACTGAGGGTGTCTCGAAACCCTGTGAAATCTGGCGCTGGTAGCAACAACATGACTTCCCCTTCCACCTTAAATTATATCGCTGAAATTAAGAAAGCTTGAGGTGTCCGGGAGTGGACCTCTGTGTGGGAGGGCTGTGAGCTCCATTCAGTTCTGGTACTCAAAAACAAATTCCTGGGCTCAGAATTCTTTAATTCTAAGTGTATTGTCTTTTTGCATCAGGCTCTGGCTGCTGAATCTCAGGGGTGGGGGTGGGGGGAAGAAAGTAGATTCTGCAAACCTAAAGTGTTGCCACCTGTGGTTTAGAGAAATGACCTGGGGAAATTGCAGAGTTGTCTCTTCTTGTATTACTTCTCTCTCCTTGAGACCTAGCTGGCTGACTCTGGCCCTGAGAGCTTCCTCCTCTTCTCTATCTAGGTTGCGATGCTACCACTACAAGCAATGTTAGGGGAAATAATGGTTGTGCTACATCTTCATTTGTTGGTTGATTAGGAAGCTATGAACTGTATTTATGGTAGGATGCTCCTTGGGATGCTCCTGCGGGAACACAAGTCGTTCTAATGCTAAATCTGTGTTCCTATTTACTCAAGATCCTGTTTGGTCAAAAACCAAGGTCATTTACATGTGTTGGGCACCATCCATCTCCCACACGTTTGTGGGGTACTTCTAGACTCTTGTTGAAGGTTGCAGTTTTCTGTCCAGAAAGAAGTCCTTGCATTGTGTAATTGTTCTTTTCCTTGATTGCCATTCAGTCCCCATTCTCGTGTGATCCTGGACCTCCTGTCAACAGCAGTCTAGAATCAGGTGGGGAGAAAAGTGACCTATATAACAGGGCCATTGCACAGGCCCTACGTTTCTCGAACCTTGGCACCTCTTGCCGTTACTATCAAATTTAGATTATATTTAATTATCCCTGTTTCCATCCATATATTTTTTTAAACAGGAGCTGCTACCTCCGCACTAAGCTTTCATTCCTAGGCAGGTGCAGATTCCCAGTACTTTCATTCTGGCAAGGAATTATAGCCTAGGTTTGGGTAAACTTTAGCCTTCCAGCTCCCTCCAGCCTTTTTACCAGTAATGTAAGCCACTGCCATAAGAGTTTGTAGTTGCTTCCAGTCAGAAACACTCATATGTATTAATCAGGATCAAAAGAGAAATGTAATGATGATAATCCGTAAACTAAAAGGAAAACGTTGCACGCTAACAGTTGTTGTTCTACTAGTTTAGAACTATTCCAGGCTACGGTATATTCCTTACTAGTTTAGAACTATTCCAGGCTACGGTATATTCCTTAAAAAGCTTACTATCTGTTCCTCAATGAGAAGGTTCATAATGGCAGACAAGCTTCCTTGAAAGACAGCTTGCCTACTCCCCACACAGCTGCACACAATGGCAGGGAAGCAGACGCCTTGTTCCTCTCTGGGACGGCTCTCCTACTCTACTGGAAGAATTTTCCTGGGCCAGCCACATCCTAGCTTGTGCTTGCTCTCTATAGTTGCCCAATGTCTCACAAGGCTTCTGAGACCTGGGGCAGGCGTGTGAATCCCCATGGAGATGCTGGCTCAGCTTGTCTGAGTGGCTTACGCTGGCTTAGCTTGTCTGAGTGTGGAAAGCTAAGCAGGGTCAGGCCTGGTTATTACTTGGATGGGAGACCCCCCACCTCTAGTTTCCTGCATTAAGCAGGGGGTTGGACTCGATAGCCTTGTAGGCTCCTTCCAACTCTGTGATCTATGAAATCTATGAGTGTGGAAAGCTAAGTTGGGTCAAGCCTGGTGATTACTTGGATGGGAGACCCCTCCTCTAGTTCCCTGCATTGAGCAGGGGGTTGGACTCGATAGCCTTGTAGGCTCCTTCCAACTCTATGATCTATGAAATCTATGCCTCCCCACACACAACAACACAGTAATGCTGCTCTGTTCTCGGAGGCTCACAATATCATCCGTGATGTCCGGTATGTTTGCTGGCATCATTGCAGTGTATGGCATCACTCCCATACGTTAGAATCATAGAATCATAGAAAAGTAGAGTTGGAAGGGGCCTACAAGGCCATCGAGTCCAACCCCTGCTCAATGCAGGAATCAGGTCAAAGCATCTCTGACAGATGTCTGTCCAGCTGCACCTTGAATGCTCCAGAGTGGGAGAGCCCTCCACCTCCCTAGGTAGTTGATTCCATTGTTTATTGCTCTGACAGTCAGGAAATTTTTCCTGATGTTTAGGTGGAATCTAGGTTCCTGTAACTTGAGCCCATATTCCGTGTCCTGCAAACTGGGATGAACGAGAAGAGATCTTTGCCCTCCTCTGTGTGACATCCCTTCAAATACTGGAAGAGTGCGATCATATCTCCCCTCAGTCTCCTCTTCTGAAGGCTAAACATGCCCAGTTTTCAGTCTCCTCATAGGGCCTTGTTTACAGTCCTTTATCCTTGTTGCCCTCCTCTGAACCCTCTCCAGTTGTCTATGTCCTTCTTAAAGTGAGGTGCCCAGAACTGGACGCAGTACTCAAGATGAGGCCTAACCAGTGCCGAGTAAAGGGGAATTATCACTTCCCGCGATTTGGAAGCTATACTTCTATTAATACAGCCCAATATTGCATTTGCCTTCTTTGCAGCCACATCGCATTGCTGGCTCATATTCAGTTTGTGATCTACCACAATTCCAAGATCCTTCTCACTTGTAGTATTGTTGAGCCAAGTGTCCCCCATTCTGTAACTCTGCATTTGGTTTCCTCTCCCTAGGTGCAGCACTTGGCATTTATACCTATTAAATTTCATTCTGTTGTTTTCGGCCCAGCGCTCCAGCCTATCGAGGTCACTTTGAATTTTGTTTCTGTCTTCCAGAGTATTAGCTGTTCCACCCAACTTTGTGTCATGTGCAAATTTGATAAACATTCCCTGTACCTCCTCATCCAAGTCATTAATAAAAATGTTGAAGAGCACCGGGCCCAGGACCGAGCCCTGTGGTACCCCATTAGACTGCGCTCCCAGTTCCCATGATGCAATGGTGAGGCCTAACTGCCCTGCCCTGTGCCCTGCATGACCTGAGGGCTGGCCCACAGAATGTGCTCTAGAGGCTTTTGCAGTGCACACTAGTTGTGTGGCAGGTCTGGAGGGGAAAGGGACTCCCCACAGGTCGTTTTGAGAACCACTGATCTAAAAAGTAATGCCATAGCTAGTCTGGTTCCATTACTCAAAAGTTACAGGCTACAAACCATTACATTATCCAGACCTTAGAAGAGAAAATTATGTTGACTTCTCACCAAGCTGTTAACTTACAACCTTTTGGCAAATGTGACATCTCCTACTTCAGTTCAATATGAGAAGAGATTGAGTTCGATACTGAGTCCGCACGAGTCAAAGGGAGGACTCTTGGTCTGGAGTCTGCCCATGTGGAACAAGTTTGATGGAAATCTAAGAACGTTGACCTCATTATTCACCTGCTAGAAGGGGCCAAGAAAATGTGCATATTTTTTACACAATTGGCGCTGATCGTGTCATTTTATTCAAAGTGCTGTTGCATGCACACGCTCTCAGACATTTAGCATGCATACACGCGGATTTAGAGAACAATTGTAAACTGCAGGGCCGCTATCTACATCTGTACATCTGCCAGCTGAGGACAGCACTCCATGCATCTGATGATGAAGTGAACTATAGTCCATGAAAGCTTCTGCCACAATAAATCTGTTTGTCTTTAAGGCGCCACAAGACTTTTTGTGGGTTTGGCTGCCACAGACTTAAGACGACTGCTGCTCTGGAATTAGATATGTGACCAAGTTGTCACTTACTGTCATGCTGACTACTGATCTGTCAGAGAAGGGAGATCAGGCTTTGATTTTTAGATTGAAAGTTGATTTCTAGAGGTCTGTAGTGATGGTAAAAAAAAATGTACCCTATGTTATGTATGCCCTCCAGGATGTAGTTTATTTGGTTTTATACTTTTGTTTACTGTTTAAAGACTAGTACGCTTCTTTCTTTTTAGATAACTATTTATTTGTCTCAAGTTTTAATCTGGTTTGCCCTGGCATTTAAGCGATTGCACCCAGCTTCTCTTCATAGGCTTTCTGAAGGCCTTACTTTGTTTATTTATTTATTTATTATATTTTTAAATTGCCCATCTGGCCGGCCACCCTGGGCGATGTACAATCAGGATAAAATACAATAAAACAGCATTAAAACACCATTAAAATAATATGAGTTGTTTTTTTTTTTAAATCCTAACCCACCCCATATTCCCACCTGAAAAGCCATGTTTTTAAAGCCCAGTGGAAGTTCATCAAGGAGGGGGCATGGCAAAGGTCACTGGGGAGGGAGTTCCATAACTTGGGGGCTGCCACAGAAAAGGCCCTCTTCCTAGTCCCCACCAGCCTGGCTGCTCTGGTTGATGGGACAAGGAGAAGGCCGTCCGTGGCAGACCTTGTGGAGCGGCCTACTTGATGTTGCTGGAGACGCTCCTTGAGATAAGCTGGACCGGAGCCGTATAGGGTTTTAAAGGTCAAAACCAACACCTTGAATTCATCCCGGCAAGCAACTTGTAGCCAGTGTAACTCCTTGAGCACTGGAGTGATGGGATCTCACTGGTGGCTGCCTTTAACCAGGCAAGCCGCCGCGTTCTGTACCAGCTGTAGCTTCCGAACCGTCTTCCAGGGTAACCCCATGTAGAGCGCATTGCAGTAGTCTAGGCGAGAGGAGACCAAGGCATGAACCACTGATGGGAGCAGATGATTAGGAAGGTAGGGGCGCAGCTGCCATATCAGATGGAATTGATACAGCGCCGCCCGGCTCACAGCTGACACCTGAGCCTCCATGGACAGCTGGGAGTCTAAAATGACCCCCCAAGCTGCAAACCTGGTCCTTCAGGGGCAAATGTACCCCATTCAGCACCAGGTCAACATCCCCTAACCTTCCCTTGTCCCCCACCAGAAGTACCTCGGTCTTGTCGGGGTTCAGTTTCAGCATGTTCCTTCCCATCCAGCCACCCACTGACTCCAGGCACCTGGACAGAGTCTCAATGGCCAACCTTGGTGAGGACTTGAAGGAGCGGTAGAGCTGCGTGTCATCCGCATACTGATGACACCGCACCCCAAACCTCCTGAGGATAGCTCCCAGCGGCTTTAGGTAGATGTTAAATAACATCGGGGAGAGGATGGAACCCTGTGGCACCCCACAAGTGAGCGGCTGAGGGTCCGAGGCCTCCTCCCCTAAGAACCACCCTCTGGTACCTTCCAGAGAGGAAGGACCGGAACCACTGCAATACAGTGCCTCCCAAGCCCAAGCCCTCCAGGCAGTCGAGGAGGATACTTAGTGCATATTAGAACTACATCTCCAGAGACTCCTGGATGTGAGAGAGAGAGAGAAACGTTGGCAAGGTTGCCACCTGACCAGGAAAAAAGAACAACCTGGCTGACATGTTGTTTCTTTCAACTCAGTTGCCAGAAAAGCAAGTGGCAAGGTCATTATCGTTGGTTTTTTTAAAAGTTTTTTTTAAGCGAGTACAGTGTTTCTGCATTGGGCTCTGCGTCTGGATCTGCCAGAAACAGCTGAGTAAGTTCCACCCCTGGACCCATAGAAAATGGCTGAGTTCTGCCCTCGGCTCTGGCTGGTGCCTTTGGACCCAGAGGGTTTTGGTCTCAAGCCACTCCCAGGTTCCAAAAGGTTTGATTTCAGGAGTTGGTCACCCTCAACACCTGGTGAGGTCAGCCTCACCTTCATCCAAATGAGCAGGTTGAGACTACCGTATTGGGCAGTTTGTGCAATTCCCAAGAGCAGTTCTCATAAGAAGAGCATTTATTTATTTATTATATTTATACCCCCGCCTTTTTTCCTGCAAGGAACTCAAGGCGGCTTACATAATCCTCCTCCTCTCCGTTTTATCCTCACAACAACCCTGTGAGGTAGGTTAGGCTGAGAGTCAGTGACTGGCCCAAAGTCACCCAGTGAGTTTCATGGCCGAGCGGGGACCAGAACCCGGATCTCCCGAGTCCCAGTCCCAACACTCTCACCACTACGCAGCTCTTGCTCTCTGACAAGGGGTGTGGACTAGATATGGATTTTTTACTGTACATGTGAGCTCTTCTGCTCCAAAGGGAGGTGGCTGAAGAGAATATTTATCTCTTCTCCCTCCACCTCTGTGTACATGACTACACATACCAGGCCGGGTCTGGTTAATCCAGAGGGCTTTGTGATTAAATCTCCCTCTGAACTTTCCAGGCACACCATTTGTATTAAGTGGCTTATTCAGATCAGGGAGATACATTTCCTTGTGGCAGAAACTCCCTTTAAAACCGCCTTCATCTCCTTAACTTCCCTCCCTCTCAAGCTACCATGAGCCAGAGGGGCCTGTATAATCCTCAACGATGATCTCTCTCAGGAGATAATCTCCTCCTGTTTCCCCATGCCTTTGGGGGGAGCTCTGCGGTGCGCTCCCTGCCGAGGCGGAAACTTTTGCAACACTGCTCAGATGTTAGCTTTGAATTACAATGCACACACTGGCTTTTCACATATAGGCTGACTCGCATAAATCATACTCCATACAAAGATTATTTGGTATACAGTATATGGAAGGAGGGCGTCCACTCTGCAGACCGTTGCAGCTTGCTTGTATCCATGCCATTTTCTTCCACTGTCTCTGGAACTGTTGTCTGTTTTTTTTTTTGCATTCGTGGGATAATGGTATAAAGCAGTGTTCTCCAACCTTGGGTCCCCAGCTGTTTTTGGCCTACAACAGCCACATGCTGGGAGTTGTAGGCCAAAAACAGCTGGGGACCCAAGGTTGGAGAACACTGGTATAAAGGTTTTGGCTGTGTAAACACAAAGTCGGGAGCAGCGCAAGGTAGTTTGGTGCCCTAGGCAAGATTCCCACTTGAGAGCGCTGTATTTTTTTCCAAGGCGTTTCTGGCGCCCTCTTTAGCCCTGCGCCCTAGGCAGCTGCCTAGTTGGCCTAATGGTAGCACCGGCCCTGCACAAAGTATATTAAGAATGACATTCAGCATCTCTATTTCACACTTAAAATGTTCAGAGCACTTAATTTACACCAGCCTCCCCCTAACCTGGTGCCCTCCAGATGTGTCGGGCTATGAACCCTGTAATCCCCAGTCAGCGGCGCCATTGGCTGTGCTGGGTGGGGATGATGGGACCTGTAGTCCAACACATTCGGAGGGCGCTGGGGTTGGGGGAGGCTGATATACACACTCTCACAGGGAATCCTACAACAGCCCTATAAGGCAGGGGTGGGCATCCTAAGGCCTGGGATAGCCAGCCTTCCCTGGAGTCCCAGTCTGGTCTTCCAGGGGTCCCTGCCCTCTTCATCTGGCTCCACCCACTTTCCTCCACCCACCAATCATTCTGTGGTTGCTTGACTTTTGTGAAGTTTTTTCCTCATTCCAAAGGGTTGGAATTCCTCTCTTAGTGGCAATAGAAGCTTCAAGCAACAATATGCTGGTACAGTAATACCTTGGATTGCAAGTAACTTGGTTTGAGAGCGTTTTGCAAGACAAGCAAATTTTAAAATATTTATTTATTTATTTTTTGACTTGATCTACAAGCGATGTCTTGCAATACAAGTACTGTAGTATGGCTTAAATTAAAAATCTCTGTACAAATTTTTTGGGGGGGATTTCGTTTTGATATAAGAGTGTTTTGGATTACAAGCACGTTTCCGGAACGAATTATGCTCTCAATCCAAGGCATCACTGTATATTTTGTATTTTGGATGCAGCCCTTTTGCCTTCTTCAGACCCATCTGCTACTGGAATGTCGCCCCCGAGAGCTTCTCTGAATTTTAATTTGGCCCTCAGGCCGAAAGAGGTTCCCCATTCCTGCTGTAAGATATTATTTGTATCCCTCGTATCACAGGCTGTGCACCCCCCAAACACACACTTTGCTTGTGATACCTTAGTGCAGCCTTCCCCATTCCGGTGCTCTCCCGATGTGTTGGAATGCAACTCCCATTGGCCATGCTGGCTGGGTATTATGGGAGTTGCAGTCCAACACATCAGCAGGGCACCGGATTAGGGAAGGCTTTCTTAGTGCTCAGGCATGCACACTTACAGGGGGAAAACCCAAACCGCTGTGCTGGAATTGCTTCCGGTTTTGCCTCCTCCGAGATTCTGGTAACTTGGCAAGAGAGGATAACATTCTGCACTGGCCAGTAAACGATCTGGCAGGATTCAGCAGGTCCACTGGATCATTTGTTATTATTCCTTGACCGCTGTGCGGCATCACAAGGTGGTGGTTGTGTGAGTAGTTGGGCCAACTGCTGCAGCGCAACAGATCCTTGCATCTTAATTCTATGCAATTAAAGCACGAAGAAGCATATGCCATCGTTAGCACTCCCTGGTGTGCTGGAGATGGGGCATTAGCTAAAAGCAAGCTTATTTTTAGCGGGTCCTTAAAATATATATACACCCATAAATAGTTCTTTAGTCCCCAGGAGCCCTATTAGTGAAAGCAACATGCTGTGCCCCGAGGAGATTAGTATTAATCTGCAGCCCGCTTTTTAGACTAATCCAGGGATGGGAGTTATCTTTTTAACACCAGCGCAACATGTTCTGGGCATCAGCTTCTTTAACAGTGCGATCCTGTACATGTCTACTCAAAAGTAAGTCTGGGTGAGTTCAATTAGGCTTACTCCCAGGAAGTAATGCTGCAATCCTGTGCGCACTTCCCTGGAAGTACGGTAAGTCTCATGGAAAAACAGTGGGATTGACTTCTGAGTAAATACTCATAGGCTCGGGCTGCATATCACTTTACTATCACAGGTTACCAGTTTAGGGCCTCTTCACACATCAAAATGGTTTTGGCATATGCCTATGTTGGTTTAAAGTACACATCTGAAAACATAAAATGTGGGTGTGATAAATCCTATCCATTTGCATTTATTTATTCATGCAATGAATTAATATATCCCCCCCCCTGTCACCGGAAACCCTCACAAGGAGGCTTACAACAAATGAAAAAGACAATACAGTTATTTTTTATTTATTTAACCTGTTTATCCCCCCCCCACTTGATATCCTAATACAGTAATACCTTGGATTGCAAGTAACTTGGTTTGAGAGCGTTTTGCAAGACAAGCACATTTTTAAATATTTATTTATTTATTTGACTTGATCTACAAGCGACGTCTTGCAATACAAGTACTATAGTACGGCTTAAATTAAAAAGCTCTGTACAATTTTTTTTTGGGGGGGATTTCGTTTTGATATAAGAGTGTTTTGGATTACAAGCACGTTTCCGGAACTGAATTATGCTCTCAATCATGACTGTATCTCTAACCGGTTTAGATAAGAAATACATAAACTACAATATAAAAGCCAAAATAAAATAAAAAATACTTTAAAATATTACAGAGACAGTAAAAAAGACATTAAAAAATTAAAACAATTTTAAAACACCAGAGCTGAATCATCAGGGCCAGTAAAATCTTCACTAAAGGACAGAGCAGAATAAGAATGTTCCTAAGGCCCACTGGGGGGCCATGCATCCTGCCCAATTGAGGGGATTCCACAGCTGAGGGGCCACTGCCAAAAAGGCCCTGTCCCTGGTACCTGCCAACCTCCAACCTGATCTCTTAATTACCAGTCCAGAAAGCAGTGCTGAGATTAAGGCCCAAGCAGTTTCTTATACCGTAGGTACAGGCAGTCCTTCAGTTAACTTTGGCCTAAACTGTTTAGGGCTTTAAAAGTCAAAATGATCACTTTTAAGTTGAGCTTGGTAATGAATAGGCAGCCAATTAAACTGGCACGGAATAGATGTAACATGATCAGAACACCTGGCCCTGCACAGGCATCCTGGCGACTGCACAGGCAGAAGTTTCCAGATTGTTTTGAAAACCATGCAGCAAGTGTGACGACAGTCTATTCTGGATGTAACCACGGTGTGTGTAACTGAAGCCAGGCCCACTTTCTCCCAATACAACATGTTGTAAGCTGATACAAGGCACTCCTGAACACTGAAGGCATATGCACCTGCCATAGACAGTGCTGGGCCCAGGAGAGCATCCAGACTGCAAAACTGGGATTAGAGGGAGTGGAACCCCATTGCCAAACTTCTACCCAGATCAGTGGTCTTCCCAACCAGCATGTCCTCCATCTTGTCTGGATTAAGTTCCATGCTATGCTGGCTGGGGCATGGCAGAAGTCCTCGAACACCATCTACTGCACCCACCCTTCCAGGAAGGACCAGAGCCATCCGTAACACCACCGTCCCATCCCAATCCCCAGTGCAGAGAAGCACCCCGGAAGGATATCTGAAGCCACTGAGAAGTCCAGCAGAGGGTTGCACTTCCCCTGGCCATTCCTTGATGCAGGTCATCCACCAGGGCAATCAAGGTTGAAAGCCAGATTGGAACAGATCCAAACACTGTCCATCCACTGTCATCCAAGACTGCTTGGTATCATACAGGCATCCTCATCAGGGAGCCTAGATTAGCTATGGATGTGTATTGAGTGTACACTTGGATGACGAGCTACAGTTTGACCTGTGTGTAATGCATGAAATGGTCCTTAGCTCCACCTCAGCAATGTTACAAATGTAACACGCCTAGGAGGTCTGGAAATCTGGCCGTAACCATGGTTCAAAGCTCAGAATAATATGGCTATGGTAACTTCCCATCTCTCCAGGCAAAGATCTTGAGAGGTTTGTGGCCATCTATTTTAAAGCAGGATAAAGCACCTGTATAAGATCCCCTGCTTGACCCCTAACCTGTCCCGTTAAAAGGCTGGCAGGTACAAGCAAGGCTGGCACAACCCCCTCTCTCCATGAGCCCCTGGAGAGACCCTATCAGTCAGAGTACAACACTGGAGCTGAGTAACCAATATAGACTGACTCAATAAGGCAGCGGTGCAGCATACATCTTTGGTGGGGTTCCAGATTGCCACCCCACCCCCAGGCCCTCTGCATGACAGATGATATCATACTGGAGATCAGTGGGGATTCTTCCCACCCACAAACACCACCCCAACCCCCTAGAGGAACTCACAGAGGCTCTGGGGGCCTAATTGGAGAACCCAGCAATGCCGGATGAGGCTCACGGGCCTGGTGGTTCTGCACCTCTGCAGTAAAGCACACGAAGCCTCTTACGTTTGAAGAGCAAAGAGAGCCATTTTGGTCCATAAGAAAAAATCCAAAATCCACAGTCAGATCAATAGCTTGATTAGGATCACCCAACGTGTCACAAAAGAGTGAGCAAGCTTTTGCGTTCTTCAGAGCTCTTTGTCAGGTTGCATGTTAAGGCAGGGGTGGGGTGGGATGGAGAGGAAAGGTGGTCTTCATGTTCATGTTGAAGCCACCAGTCTGCATTTAGTCGCAGTCTTGAGAGAGAGTGTAAGAGGAGATAGCAGACTTAATTGCATTTCTCTCCCCTTCTCTATGCTATGTGGGTTTCAGGTTGCTCCTAGGACTGCTGGGACGAAGACGCAAATAGTGGATGATTTCCCAGTTCTATTTGTTTTTTTTTAAATCCAGCTGGTACCCAGATCTCTCTCATGCCCTAAACAAAACACACAGGTTCCTTATAGCTAGAGAACAGAAGTCAGACACAAGGCTTTTTTTAAAAATATTAGCAGAGCTAGAAATTAATGTTAGGTGGAGTACTAAAGTTAAAAAGTAAGTAGATTCATAGATCATAGAGTTGGAAGGGGCCTGCAAGGCCATCGAGTCCAACCCCCTGCTCAATGCAGGAAACTAGAGGAGGGGATCTTCCATCCAAGTAATAACCAGGCCTGACCCTGCTTAGCTTTCCAGGCAAGTAGAAGCTGAATTGCACAGCATCACCTAAGGCACTTCCAGACGAGGCTTTTATCGTGCCATCACCCTGCCTCATTCACAGAATTTTACGCGGCAACTTCCACTTGCATCCCTCCCACGTTTTCCCGCCACTTTGTCCGCCTTTTTTTCTTACTGGAAAAAATAAAGTCCTGTCCTGAGATAAGGTGGTCACTTACACATCACCCCCAAAAAGAGGACATCAATTTGCATAACACTTACATATGCTTATTGATATGTATGTACAGAAATTTAAAAATAATTACTATAGCTTAAATAGAAATATAATCCATCTCACCGTAGTGAGGAAGACTGACCAGGTGACCTATGCACCTGCCTGCTCAGGCTGCTGTCCAGGCAGGACCGGTGCAAGGCAGTTTGATGCCCTAGGCAAGATCAGATATTTAGCGCCCCCCCCTTCCCACTTGAGAGCGCTGTATTTTTTTTCAAGGCGTTTCTGGCGCCCCCTTTAGCCCTGCGCCCTAGGCAGCTGCCTAGTTGGCCTAATGCAGTGCTTCTCAATTATTTTCTGTCATGCCCCCCCTAGGAAGAAGAAAACATTTCGCGCCCCCCGCGCGACTGTAAATAGTATCATTTGTCTATAAAATTGTTATAAGTACACCTCTGCATAACACTGTATCCTTATTAACGTATAAGAGAATAAAAAAAGAAAGAAATGTGGATCAATTTACAACAAAGAATAGCTTTATTAACTGTAGCAGAAAAGATTTAAAGGAGCACAGGATTTAAAGGAACACAATATTAAAAAAAACTTTTAACTGAGGTCAAACGAGCCCCCCTTTACGGAGCCTCGCGCCCCCCCTGCGGGGCCCGCCCCACTATTTGAGAAGCACTGGCCTAATGGTAGCAGCGGCCCTGTGTCCAGGTGCTAACTATTGATGGGCAACTTCAAGGTCTGGCTTCTTATGGCTTTTTATTTTTATACCCGACTTGGACTGGACAGTCCAGCCCTTCAAACAGAGGACTGACTTCTGACTGCCCTTCAAATAAAGGACTGTCCCCTGTAAAATAGGACACATGGCCACTCTATCCTGAGGTGGCAGAAAATCATCTTGCTCCAGCTTTAGGATCCTGCTCATAAAAAGCAAAGGAAGCTCTAGGTTGGTCCGTAAAAATAATGCAAAAATCCATAGTCAGATGTGCATATGCTCAAGGAGAGAGGGTTCCCAGCTGCTGACTATCTCCTCCTGCCCCCACCGGTGATATTTTAGGCTTTATGGTGCAAAGAAAGAAAGAAAGAAAAAGAGGCCTATCTGTCTATATTTATACATACGTTACAGGACAGATCTTGTTCTGTAATATAGTATTTGTAACTCTGTAAAGCCAGACTGCAGCCATTTGGTGCTCTATCCTTGAGAACTGAGCCAATTCTCGGAAGGAAGAAATTGTTCCAGGCAAGCAAAGTTGCTCTAATGCACATCTCAGGACCGTGAACAGCCATCAGCAATGATAGCTTTGTAATCAAGGGGTCTATTCAGAAGGAGCCGTGCCAGTCAAACTCTGCAGGAAGCACCACCACCCCATCCAGTGAATGCAGTTTAATCTTCTCTATCTTAAATTTAAAGCACATTAAAGGAAGATTAAATTGCCTTCCCCCATATGATGCACTTTTAGGGATGGCGGGAGAAATCCACAACAGATTCAAATGAGATCAGATTTCTGTGAATCCGACTTGTGGATTCCACATTGGATCAGCGTTTTCCAAGTCACGTGGATTTTGTGGACTTGCAGACCATTTTTTTTTTTACTTGGGGTGGGATTCACAAATGAATTACATTCTCTTACAAAAAACGCAGTTCCATCAATGAGTGGATGATGGAATGAACGATGCTGGCCAATCCATGAAAGACAGATAGAACAAAACCTGTGCATCCCTAAATACAGTAGGGCCTATACCCTCTGGGAGTGGGACCACCATCTAGCCCTGTGAATCTTGATACACAAATAAGAATGTGCTGGCTTGGCTCCACGCCATAGAGATAGAAACAGGTTAGAGTCACATACCGTCGCAGAAGTTATTTGCACTGGCAGTCTGCAAATGGACTGTGTTTCTGTGCTTAACTTCCAATGCAAAATATGCAGAGTTTTCCCCATACAGATGCCAAGGCATAGTGACACCAAAGATACTTATGGCCAATGGTGGCTTTCAGTTTTTACTAGTTATCATGCTAGACTTTTTCTGTCTTGATGGTCCATTCACATAGCCGCTTTCTCAGGGTGCCCAGGGGAAGGAATTAAATCTCAAGGTGATGTCCTATCCTGGTCTTGACATTGGACCCACAGGACTCAATGGAGCTAACACTGCCAAGAAGCGGCCGGCCGCCGCCAACTTAAACAGAAAAAATAGGAGTTAACCTCTCCCCAAGACACGGCACCCTGCAAATCAGTGGAAGACCGACAACCTGGTCTTCTGCGTGGGTTCAATGCTAAGGGGGTAGCGAGTCCTGGGGCGGCCTCTCCGAGGATCCCCAGTGACTATCCCCTTAGCCCGAAACAACGGGATAACTTATAGCCAAAGAAGTATATTTTAGAAACAAGTTATTTACACATTACCATTCACAAACCCAGACCACACGCCTAGCAATACAGCTTATCAGTACGGTACAAAGTAGCAAGCAAGAAGTCTTAAGGACACCGTGATTTCAGGGCTCTCAGCAAGTTAGTTCAGCTTAGGTTGGCTTTCTCCACAAATCTGAAAGCAATGCATAAACAACCCTAATTCAAGTAAGCTGTAGCCTGAAGGTATACAGTGCTAGTATCTGGTGGGCCTCCCAGGGGAGGGCATTCCACTAAGTTGGTGTCACCACTGAGATGGCCCTGCTCCTAAGAGACATCCACCAAGCTTCATTTGATGGAGACACACAAAGCAGGACCTCAGATGTTGCATGGAATGTAAGAGAGGACCGATATGGGAGAAGGTGGTCCTTAAGGTAGGCTGTTCCCAAACCATTAAGTTGAAACCAGCCCCTTGAGTTGAGCCTGGAAACAAACAGGTACCCTGTGCAAATCAAATAACTGCAGAGTGATATGCTTCCACCAGCCAATTCCAGCCATTGACCTGGGGTGCTTCCAGATGAGGCTTTTATCACACTGCCTCATTCAGACAATGTTATCTTCACTTTGTAGCCCTTCCATGCTTTCCCACCCCTTCTTCCATCTTTTTTCTTCTCTGAAAAACTCAGTTATGAAAGAAAAGTTAAGAAAGAAAAGATGGAATAGCTGCATAATAATAAATAATGCTACTAGGAGACCTCTGTCTGGAAGCACCTCTGGTGATAGTATTTTGTAATAGTTCAAAATTTCCAGCTGCTTCTCAAGGACAGCCCCATACACAGACCATTACAGTAGTCAAGTCTGGAGTTTACTAAAGTGTGGATTACCATAATGGTCATCCAAATAAAAGACAGCTTGGCTTGTGTCAAAGGTGGCAGAGGAAAGAGGAAGCCACAATGCCAAAAGGGCCTTGGCCTGCTTTCCTTCAAGCTCTTCACAAACAAGGGATCATAGTGTTGTCAGTCAAAATGGGACAGAGAAGTGAAACACACAAGAGACTGGGGAAAACTGGGTGGCAATTCTTCTGCTTCTTTCTCTGTTTGACACACACAAAATGTCTGGAAGAGCTTGTGATATGGAAAAGTATTGGAGTAATAATAAAAATCAACATTCATATCACACTTTAGTGGCCAAAGTGCTAAACTTCATCTCTGTAAACCTTACAACAACCCTGTAAGGTAGGCATTATTATCCCCATATTGCAGATGGGGGTGTTGAGGCTCATATGATTTATTTATTTTTTATTTATTTCATTTTTATACCGCCCAATAGCCGAAGCTCTCTGGGCGGTTTACAACAATTAACAAGATAGTCCCTGCCCGCAGGCTTACAATCTAAAAAGACACGACACACAAGGAAAAAGGAATGGGGAGGGAAGAAGGGGTGATAGTGCCCCCTGGTCACTTCACTGCAAATGTGAGACTCAAACCAACAATTTCCCAGGTCACACTTGTGACAACACCAACAATGTGCCTCCCTCCCCTCTCTCTCTCTGTTGGGGGCCATATATTGCTGGTGGGTAGGGTCAGTGCCCAAAGTGGATGCCACCCTCTTTCTCTCTCTCTCTCTCTCTGCCGCCCCCCCCCCTCCGCCGCCACAAGAGGGGCACATTCCTCTTGCTGGAGGCTTGAACTAATCACTTTGCTTTTTAAATTAATCCAAGAGCAGCAGGTTGTCCACTCCTGACTTAGAGAGAGAGAGAGATTTGTGAATTCCATAATACAATTATGCACTGTGTGCAGAAATACTTTCTCTTGTCTGTCCTGAATCTACTGCAGCCTTTCCCAATCTGGTACCCTCCAGAGGTTTTAGACTTCACCTCCCATCAACCCCAGCCAGTATGGCTAATGGTCAGGAATTCTGGGAGTTGTAGTCTAAAACTTCTGGAGTCCACCGGTTTGGGGAAGGCTGATCTGCTTATCAACTTCATTGGACAGCCCGAAGTTCTCTTATTTTGAGAGAGGGGGAAATATTTCTGTCTACAATCTCTACACTGTTCATAATCTTATCACCCTATAATCATCCCTTTTGCTGTCTTGTTTGAAACTAAAAAAGCTCCAGAAGCTTGACGCTTTCCTGGTAGGGATGATGCTCTGACTCCTTGATCATTTTAGTTGTCCTTTCCTGTACCCTTCCTGGCTTTATGAGATCCATCTTGAGATGGGATGACTAAAACTGTACACAGTATTCTAAATGTTAACTCACCCCTCCAACAAAGAAGTGGCCTTGAATAACCAGCCCTTTTCAGAGTTGCTGTTCAAGCATCAGGGTCAGGCTCCTTTTGTTCTGGATATTTTGTCACAAGCTCAAACAGCTTCCATGATGCTCCCCTTGGAGCCCCAAGGACCCAGGCTAGAACACCCCTCTAGCAGAGTGGGGGAAAAAGTGGCCTTTGTTCTACTCCTTTTAAAACCAAAATGGTCAATTTAGCAATGGAAGAAGGAACCAGTTTTACAAGTTCTCAGCTGATATTTTTAGCAACAACAGGGCTTTGTGCCATGTCCTTTACCCTTTTCCTTTAAGCAATGCATATAGGAGACTTTACACATGTTACTTTTAATCAGTTCTGTTCCACAGAATCTTCAAAAATTCTGCCTCAAGTAAAGCTGCCCTCTTCTTGTGAGCAGAGCTGCTCTGCCTTTAACAACATAACGCTCAAAAATCAACAGGCCAGAAAAGCTGTCGGCAAGAATGTTTACTAGTCCAAATGCCCACCTATACTGAATAAGGATATTGAAAGACGGGGGTGAGTGAGACAGGACCATCACTCTGCCAGTTTTCAAAAGCTTCCCTGTTTGGTTGTCTTTAGCCAATTGTTAGTCACCACAGAGGACCAGGTGAGCGGTTGTATACAATCCTGGTTAATGAGAGTTGCTGCAAAGAAGGCAAATGCTATTTTGGGCTGTATTAATAGAAGTATAGCTTCCAAATCGCGGGAAGTGATAATTCCCCTTTACTCGGCACTGGTTAGGCCTCATCTTGAGTACTGCGTCCAGTTCTGGGCACCTCACTTTAAGAAGGACGTAGACAAACTGGAGAGGGTTCAGAGGAGGGCAACAAGGATGATAAAGGGACTGGAAACAAGGCCCTATGAGGAGAGACTGAAAGAACTGGGCATGTTTAGCCTTCAGAAGAGGAGACTGAGGGGAGATATGATCGCACTCTTCCAGTATTTGAAGGGATGTCACACAGAGGAGGGCAAAGATCTCTTCTCGATCATCCCAGTTTGCAGGACACGGAATAATGGGCTCAAGTTACAGGAACCTAGATTCCACCTAAACATCAGGAAAAATTTCCTGACTGTCAGAGCAATAAGACAATGGAATCAACTACCTAGGGAGGTGGTGGGCTCTCCCAGTCTGGAGGCATTCAAGGTGCAGCTGGACAGACATCTGTCAGAGATGCTTTGACCTGGATTCCTGCATTGAGCAGGGGGTTGGACTCGATGGCCTTGTAGGCCCCTTCCAACTCTACTTTTCTATGATTCTATGATTCTATGAAGCGACTGAGAAAACTATAGCTGTTGTTGGTTTCTGCCTGTAATCTAGCTATTGTTTTGTAAACCACCCAGGGAACCTTTTGGCTGATGGGCGGTGAATAAATACATTAAATAATAAATAATAAATAAACCATCGCCTCTACAAAAAGGCAATAACCTTGCCACAAGGACACTGAAATTTTGCACAAAATAGCTTTCAAAAATTATTTCAGTTTATAACTCAGAGTCAGTTCTGTAAGATAGGCCAGCAGTGTTCCCCCTTTCTGCAGATTAGAGGCTGAGGCCAAGAGGACTCTGGGTTGCCTAAGGCCACCTAGTGAGTTCATGGCAGAGGCTGGTTTTGAAACATGGACAGCCTAATGAGCTGCTCACAGCCAGACCACACATTGACTGGGTTCAGACAACATGATAACCCACACTCAAGGGTTGAGTGTGGCTTGCTGCTGAAACGTGGGTTATTGTGTTGTCTGAACCCAGCCGAGAGGACAAACCATGGTGAACAACCCACAGTTCACAACCCAGCAACAAACCCTGGGTTCTCTTCATCGGTTGTTCATGGTTAACAAGCCATGGCTTGTTATCTCGGCTGGGTTCAGACAACACGATAACCTATGGTTCAACGACAATCCACAGTTCAACAACAACCCATCACCAAGTGGAAAAAAAGAAAAAGGAAGAAGGTATAGATTTCATAGATCATAGAGTTGGAAGGAGCCTACAAGGCTATCGAGTCCAACCCCCTGCTCAATGCAGGAAACTAGAGGAGGGGTCTCCCATCCAAGTAATAACCAGGCTTGACCCTGCTTAGCTTTCCACACAGCTTTCCACAGGCAAGCTGAGCCAGCGTAAGCCACAGGCCTGTACTAGTTTGTCTGTCAGTCTTTTAGCCACAATACTAGGGCAGCAAGCACAAAATCAAGGGAGAAAGGCCAGAACTCCTCTGTCCTTATATACTAGACACTTTGTTTACTCTAGGCTCATTACCAACTTTTGCCCAGCTCTGTTTGGCAAATAGAGGTCAGCCCATGAAAGGTGCTTGTGATCTTGAACCAGGGACGCTGGCACCGGACTGTGGTGGATTGCCGGAGCTGCCGGCCCATTCTTTGCTGTGCTTAGATTATTATTATTATTATTATTATTATTATTATTATTATTATTATTAGCATTTATTCATCGCCCATCTGGCCGGCAAACCGGCCACCCTGGGCGATGTACAGAAAATAAAACAGAATAAAACACATTAAAACATTTTTCTCCATTAAAATACATTAAAACAGTATAAAATTTTAAAATCTTAACCCACCCCATAGATGCCACCAGTGCAGCTGGCTAGACTCGGCTCTCCAAGCTTGGGTGCCCAGATGTTGCTGGACTACAGCTCCCAGAATCCCTTGCCATTAGCCATGCTCGCTGGGTATGCTGGGAGCTGTAGGCCAGCAACATCCGGGGACCCAAGGTTGGAGAGCCCTGGGCTAGAGCGTGGCACTGCAGCATCTAGTACAGCAGTTGTCAGATGGTCCAAGGGGGCCGATCAGGTTTCACCAGGGTCTATATGGCCTCTAGCTCTAGCTTACTAGTGTCTTTTAGGGACCTAGGAAGCTGCTGTAAAAGGCCTGTGGCTCACGCTGGCTCAGCTTGTCTGAGCGTGGAAAGCTAAGCAGGGTCAGACCTGGTTATTACTTGGATGGGAGACCCCCTCCTCTAGTTTCCTGCATTGAGCAGGGGGTTGGACTCGATAGCCTTGTAGGCTCCTTCCAATTGTGAAATCCATGAAATCTATGCTTTATACCGAGTCAGACCACTGGGTCCATCTAGCTAGTTTTGTTGACATTGACTGGCAGCGGCAGCTCCTCTCCAGGGTTTCAGGCAGGAGTTTTCCCAGTTCTACTCGGAGATGCCGGGGGATTGAACCTGGGACCTTCTGCGTTCAAAGCAGGTGCTCTCGACCACTGAGCCGTGGCCCCTTTCCTTTTTGAGTAACTACTTGCATGAGTGAAGGGCAGCCATTCTCGGAGTGCCGCTGCCTGCTCACCCCGTGCCTCTCGCGACTTCCAGCTCTGATAGATAATTTCAGAGAAGGGGGCTTGTTGTGATGCAGGAAGGATAGACAGCTGTTGCTTTTTGTGTGTGCAAAGGGTGGGGGGAAGAGCTGAAACCCCGTAACACGTGAGCAAAAGGCCTTTTGGGATTGCAGCCCAAGTGTAGTTCTTTATACAACTGCAAAAACCTGGAAATAATTAACCGCGGTGTAGGTGTGTATGACACTTGACACAAATACTAGCAGTATTCCAGGACGCAAGTTCTGGTTATCTGAGACCCAACCTACATGTTACTTTGCATAGCTAGCAGCTATGTGTTTTTTTTTTTCATTTTTACCCTAGAGGAAGTGCAGCAGTCCTGATCCGGCCAGCATAGGGGGGCAGGGTAGGGGGCTTTAACCCTCCCCCCACAAACTGCAGTCCTGATCCGAAGTTTAATTGCAGTGTTGGCACTTTGAAATAAATAAGTTGGTTTTGTGTTGCAGTTTGGGCACTCGGGCTCAAAAAGGTTCGCCATCACTGTACTAGACACTTTGTTTAATCTAGGCTCTTTACCAACTTTGCCCAGCTCTGTTTGGCAAATAGAGATCAGCCCATGAAAGGTGCTTGGGATCTTGAACCAGGGACGCTGGCAGCGGACTGTGGTGGATTGCCGGAGCTGCCGGCCCATTCTTTGCTGTGCTTAGATGCCACCAGTGCAGCTGTGATTATTATTGCCAAATAGTGCATATAAGTTGCAGGTGTGGGTCCCATGCTCTGGATCGGGACTGCAGTGTGTGGGTGTGGGTGGAAGGGTTAAAGCCCCCTGCCATCCAAGTAACAACCAGGCCTGACCCTGCTTAGCTTTCCACGCTCAGACAAGCTGAGCCAGCGTGAGCCACAGGCCTGTATACAGTAATACCTTGGATTGCAAGTAACTTGGTTTGAGAGCATTTTGCAAGACAAGCAAAATTTTAAATATTTATTTAATTTTTTTTTACTTGATATACAAGCGACGTCTTGCAATACAAGTACTGTAGTATGGCTTAAATTAAAAATCCCTGTACAAATTTTTTTGGGGAGATTTCGTTTTGATATAAGAGTGTTTTGGATTACAAGCACGTTTCCGGAACGAATTATGCTCTCAATCCAAGGCATGACTGTACTTGTGTGGGAGACGCCTCCTCTAGTTTCCTGCATTGAGCAGGGGGTTGGACTCGATAGCCTTGTTGTAGGCTCCTTCCAACTCGATGATCTATGAAATCTATGAATAAAATAATGGGTGCTTTGGCCCCGAGTTGTAGTCTTCTTCTAGTTACCTATAATTGGAGGAAAATGCAAGTCAGGAACATGCACGTCTCTAATCTGCTTGCATGAGAAGCTCACAATCGCAGCACGATACTTGCATTTACAATACCCGAAGTTCACGGAATAAGGCAATTCACTCCGATGCGTCATTTATGCGCTAATCGTTATCCTGACTGGCCTCTCTCATGATGATGTTGTGAGGATTGAGGAAATGATGCCTCTAACCTGGTCTGCCCACCAAAACTCCCTCAAGCTGCAATCCTATGGACACTTGCCTATTGTTTTATTTCTTGTTGTGAGCCATCCTGAGAACTCTGTTATTGGGTGCCCTATTAGTAATTCAATCAATCAATCAATTAATTAATTAGCCACCCCCTACTCAACACCACAGGAGTTACTGCTGAGTAAGCATGCATAGGATTGCACTGTAAAACCGTAACTCAATTCAGACATCACACCGAACTGTGGTTTGTTTAAACTTTAACCATGGGTTGAACTTCCAAATAATCAGACTGAGCTGCTTATCTATTTTGATTTTTTTTGTCTATTCACCACTTCTGTCTCTAGAGTCAATAGTTTCTGGAGGAGGAGCAACAGCTGGTATAATTGCTGATTATTCAGACATCGTGCCATACCATAGTGAACATGAACCATGATTTAGAGACCCATAGTTTGATTCTGGCTTGCTGGGCAGTTGCAAACCATGGTTTTATCAGTCCAGACATCACACCAGGCCAAACTTCTTAACCATGGTTTGGCGTGATATCTGGATTGAGCCTTTGTTACACTGAGCCTCTCACTGCTGTGGCCAAACTCCACTGGCTGCAGCATGCAGCTAGGTAGACCAGCACTCTGAAATGACTTTAGCCAGTGTGGTGTAGTGGTAAGAATGTTGGACTGGAACCTGTTAAGCCTGGGTTCAACTCCCCACTCAGCCAGTAAGATCACTGGGTGACCTTGGGCCAGTCTCTCTCTCAGTCTTGCATGGTGGTTTTGAGGATAAAATGAACCATGCCTGAGCTCCTTGTAGGCAAGGTAGGATAAAAACATATTAATAACGATAGCTGTCATTAGCATGCCACAGCTAATCCTCTCTTTAAATTCCCTGAGCTTTGCTCCCCCTCTCCCGTAGGCCTCTACTGCATCTCAGAGCTTCCTCTGTTTAAACTTCTTCTGCTAGCAAAGGTCCTTGGCGAGGCCTGCACCTGCCTCACATGTTGAGAGAACCTTGGCTGCAATGAAATTGTGAGGACGGCGGATTATATACAGCATCTGGTATGCAAGGCCAGATGAGCCCCGGTCTGTGGCTCCACCTTTTCTCCCTTGCTTTTATTCTTCCTCTTTATTGCTCAGGACTGAACACAAAGTGAGCGCATTTTTATCCCTACCGGAAAATGTCCCCCCCAAAGTTGCACTTAGCGGGCTGTGAGATGTTGCGGAGCCAAAAGCTGGACAAGATTCAGAGGGGAGCTACACAGCCCGCATTTTGGGAATGGGTACAGACCCGGCTAACTCCTGGAATTTAGGGGCGAGACCTTCATAATCGAGCCTAAGTTGTCCAAATACAACAAGCTCCAGTCAATATCCAAGATATTTCAGAGTGTGCCTCCACCCTTACCAACCTGCCTGGTCGCTGAGGTCATCAGGTGAGGCACTCCCGGTGGTTCCGTGTGGGCCTGTGGTCCATTTAGAGTCCACTCGGAGTAGAGCTGTCAGTGTATTGTCTCCCTCTATGTGGAATTCCTTGCCTGCTGATGTCAGGCAGGCACCAACATTGACACCTGCTAAAGAAATTTTTATTTAAACAAGCTTTTCTGAGTGACCAGGTGTGATTTTATTGGCATAACTTGATTTTAAATATTTTAATTCCATATTTTGATTCTTTTTCTCTTGTCTAAGTGATTTTCAATGCTTAGGGATCTTGTGAGATACAGAGCAGTCTATAAATTTTACGAAACAATCAACTGTGAGTTTCCTCAAAGTGTCTGATCATAGAATCATAGAAAAGTAGAGTTGGAAGGGGCCTACAAGGCCATCGAGTCCAACCCCCTACTCAATGCAGGAATCCAGGTCAAAGCATCCCTGACAGATGGCTGTCCAGCTGCACCTTGAATGCCTCCAGAGTGGGAGAGCTCACCACCTCCCTTGGTAGTAGGTTCCATTGTCTTATTGCTCTGACAGTAAGGAAATTTTTCCTGATATTTAGGTGGAATCTGGGTTCCTGTAATTTGAGCCCATTATTCCATGTCCTGCAAACTGGGATGATCGAGAAGAGATTCTGGCCCTCCTCTGTGTGACAACCCTTCAAGTACTGGAAGAGTGCTATCATATCTCCCCTCAGTCTCCTCTTCTGAAGGCTAAACATGCCCAGTTCTTTCAGTCTCTCCTCATAGGGCCTTGTTTCCAGTCCCTTTATCATCCTTGTTGCCCTCCTCTGAACCCTCTCCAGTTTGTCTACGTCCTTCTGAAAGTGTGGTGCCCAGAATTGGACGCAATACTCAAGATGAAGCCTAACCAGTGCCGAGTAAAGGGGAATTATCACTTCACGTGATTTGGAAGCAATACTTCTATTAATGCAGCCCAAAATAGCATTTGCCTTCTTTGCAGCCACATCGCATTGCTGGCTCGTATTCAGTTTGTGATCTACAACAATTCCAAGATCCTTCTCACTTGTTGTATTGTTGAGCCAAGTGTCCCCCATTCTGTAACTCTGCATTTGGTTTCTGAGGCTCGGAGAAGGCCTCCTCAGTGGTGAACCCCCCCCCCCCAATTGTGGAATGATATTCTCACTGAGGTCTGCCTGGCACCAACATTGTCATCTTTTTGGTGCCAGGTTAAGGCTGTCCTCCACTCCCAGGCATTTGACAGCATATGATGGGATTTTAACATCAGGTTTTTTTTATCAAGGTCTGGTATCTTACTGTAACTGTTTTTAGATGTTTTAAATTTTTTAAATGTTGTATGTTAAAAGTCTTTTATGTTATGGTTTGGTGTCCCATCCAAGTAATCATTGTTCTGAACTGCCCAGAGATCTTTGGCTGTTGGCCAGTATAGAAATGGAATGAATGAATGATTAAGGGCACAATCCTAGATGCAAGTTTAGACAGAAAAAAGGCCTACAACTCCCAGCATGCCCCAGCCATGCTGGCTGGGGCATGCTGGGAATTGTAGGCCTTTTTTCTGTCTAAACGTGCATCTAGGATTGCGCCTTAAATGACAGTGCACATAGCCTTATGCTGGAGCGGGTCAAAGGCAGAGGCAGCTCCAGATTCGAGGGGCAACGTACCGCTCTGAGTATCAGCAGTGCCCTCTGACATTGAGGGCACCTGGCAACAGTGCCACGGTCTGCAAGCAGCTGCCATTTTACTTACCAGCAGTGCTCACTCATAGTGCTGCTCCAGGACATCGGGGGGTGGGTGGGTTTAAAATGGTGGGCGGCTTGCAGCTGCACTTAAGCGGCAGACTCATTAAGCAAAGTTAACATTATGCTAAGTGCAATTGTTGTAACGAGGCCCAAGGTGCTGCTCAGAAAACAAGCCGACAGCAAAATGTCATGCAAACAAGGCGCATTTGATGTACTTGCAGCTTTTCAGCGCTTGTTCCGCACAACTCTGTTGTTTAAATTGTTGGAGGATACAACCAAGCCTTTCAGAAATTTCTTCTCTCTGTACCTAGTGACAAACCTAGAGGTGGCTGAGCAAACCCAGGCCCAGGGCAGGTATCGGAGCTGGTGGGCCCTGGTAGCTGCCCAAGGATGCCAGATGCTGATGAAGAGGCTGATCTGTTCTAGGCACTGCCTTATTTTGCAACCATGTCAGGGCCGGCCCTGCCTTTAGGCAGAATGAGGCAGTTGCCTCAGGCAGCAGATGCTGTAGAGCAGTGTTCTCCAACTTTGGGGCTGGCCTGGGGCATGCTGGGAGTTGTAGGCCAAAAACATCTGGGGACCCAAGGTTGGAGAACACTGCTGTAGGTCTAACTGGAGGTTGGCCTTTCATAAAGGTTCTATGGACTTCGAAGAAGCCCGAGTGCAAGGTGAAAGGGAGAAATGTGCTAAGCGAAAAGCACGTCAAACGAATCCTTTACAGGACCATCTTCCATCTGGTAACCTGTGTCCTCACTGTGGGAAGCTGTGTGGATCTAGAATTGGCCTCCACAGTCACTTACGGACCCATCGCTAGAGTCTACACAATTTTCTTTAGAATTTCCTCCTTTTAAAATCTCCTTTTTGTAAATTTTTATCCTGGAAGACAATCTTACTCGGTCACGAGTGATCGCTTGATGATGATGATGATGAGAGGGTGAGGATTGGTGACACCTGTTGTTGGAGGACAGAGCTGTGTGTGCTCCAGGGCCTGCCCTGTGCCCCCTAAGCTCCTTGCCCTACTTAAGCCGCAGGCTCATTAAACAAAGTTAACATTTATGCTGAATGTAATTGTTGTAAGGAGGCCCAAGGTGCTGCTCGGAAAATAGCAGCCGACAGCAAGATGCCATGCAAGCAAGACACATTTGAGGTATACTTGCAGCTTGTCAGCACTTGTGCCGCACAACAGATTGTCCAAATGGTTGGAAGATGCAACCAAGGCTTTCGGAAATTTCTTCTCCCTGTACCTAGTGACAAATCCTTGCCGCCTCTTCTCACACCAGCTTAAACTTCCTAGAGGGACATCATGCATTTAATGTAGCCAAAATGTTAATTTAATCAGCAGTTTGGAAAGTTATCATATGAAGAAGGGAATCCTACTGGGAGTCGGGTCTCTCTTCAGAATAGCCAAATTCTGTGTTTAGAACCTGAAGAAACACTGGAAATATTCATGGAGAACAGACCCATTAATAGCAATGAGCCATTAATAGGAATTAATTAGCTGTATATCCCCACCACTTTCCCCCCAAAGCATATTTTTTATTATGTCAGCAGATATAGCAGCGGCTTGTAGGCAGAATTTAGGAAGTGGAACCCTATAAATGTAGGACAGGAGAGTCACTCCAGAGGCAGCATCAATACGTTCCTAAAAAGTGAAACAAACAAACATTAATGCTAGAAGCAGTTCCTTTCTCCATTACAACAGCAGACTTATAGATTTCATAGATTATAGAGTTGGAAGGAGCCTACAAGGCTATCGAGTCCAACCCCCTGCTCAATGCAGGAAACTAGAGGAGGGGTCTCCCATCCAAGTAATCACCAAGCCTGACCCTGCTTAGCTTTCCACACTCAGACAAGCTGAGCCAGCATAAGCCACAGGTCTGTATACTTCTTTCTTTCTTTCTGCTTTTGCCTTTGCCATGAAGTGGGTACTGAAGGATTTTAAGGGGGAATATATAGTGCTGTATTCCCGTGCTATGTAGAACAGCAGATGAAATTCCATTTCCAGCTGGTTACGGAACTGCAAGGTTTCAATAATGCTAAAGTTCCCTAGCAGAGTCTATGTCAGAGGTGGGCATTGTTCTGTACCTGCTGAGGCCCACACCACAGCCGGGGGCCTACTGGCCACCTCCAGAACCCAGCAGTGGCTGGTGGCTCCAATGGTGGCTCAGTGGCTGGTGGCTCAGTGGGGCCGTGTATCTACTCCGGGATTCAGTCTGAACTGCAAAGGAGATATCCATGGTGTTGAACCTATTGGGGGGGGGGAGAGTGTTCAGTACCACGGATAGCTCCTTAAAAGTTCAGACTAAAACCCGGAGTGGCTACACCACCCCACTGACATGGGTGCCACCAGCCTCCACTGCCAGAACCCCCTGGCCCTGCTCCTCCTCCTTCCTGGTTGCTGCCTGTTCCCCTGGCCTCTCCAAACATGTGAGCAATGATAAGAGCCTGGAGCAGGCTCTCCTTCTGCTGAGCGGTGTAGAGTTGGCCCAGTGGGAGAGGGCATTAGTGTATGGGCAGTGGTGACAGTGGCAAGGAAGTGGGCCCAGTGAGGACATCTTGCTCAAGCCCCACCCCCCAACCTGGATGGTGAACCTTGATCATTCTAAAGCAATGTTCTCCAACCTTGAGTCCCCAGATGTTTTTGGCCTACAACTCCCAGCATGCTCCAGCCAGCTACGCTGGCTGGGGCATGCTGGGAGTTGTAGGCCAAAAAACATCTGGGGACCCGAGGTTGGAGAACTGTTCTAAAGCACTGATGGGTAACGTGTGGCCCTCCAGATGATGTTGTACTGCAGTTCCCATAAGCCCTAGCCAGCATAGCCAATGGTGAGGGATCATGGGAGCTGCAGTCCAGCAACATCTGGAGGGCCACACGTTCCCCACCCCTGCTCTAAAGTGTGCCAGAATGGTGAGGGAAACATGCCGTGTCCCTGGCTGTGTGGGCAGGGCGGTAGAGAAGATTTCAGTCTCTAGGCAGCTATGTTGTTGGCGCCTGAATCGCATTTTAGCTGCTAGTTCTGTATGGATCTGAAATAATTAGGTACCAGCTTCAGAAGGTGCGAGAGCCTGGGCAAACAGGTGTCAGTTACTTTTCCATCCTTGGTGTTTGGGATGCAAGTATTAGAATTACACTTGGATGAGAAAACTGGGTAACCCTGTGTTGTGTTTTCCTCAGAGCTTGGCCAACAGAGCAGTGGTTGATGTTTCCTCAAGCCCTGAGAACAGGCTCTCCACTTCTTGGCCTTCTTGCATAAATGTGGCAAGGCTCCTTGAATATGACAAATGGCTCTTTTTTTTTTTCTTTTTCTGGCTGAGCCACAGATGTAGACGTCTTAGAAACTGTGCGCTGTTTCATATCCAGGCAACTGGAGCTCAGGCTGCATTTCCCCCCTTAAGCCCTGATGAACTTTGTGTCCTGTATGCGTAGTGTTGTGTGGGCACCGTTTTCTTAGAAAGCTCTTGTTCTGGGGAAATGCCTACTTTTCAGAAGGCCAGTGCTGTGTGGGAGAGAGACACTGTACCTCTAAACCCACCCAAAGCCTGGGAGAATGTGGCTTTTCCCTGGAAGGGCTTAAGCAGGCTGGCCTTGGAGATGCCCGGGTCGTAATTAGCCTGCCTGTCAGGCGCTCCAAGGCTTGACAGGCCTGTGGCTCACGCTGGCTCAGCTTGTCTGAGCGTGGAAAGCTAAGCAGGGTCAGGCCTGGTGATTACTTGGATGGGAGACCCCTCCTCTGGTTCCCTGCATTGAGGTTGGACTCGATGGCCTTGTAGGCCCCTTCCAACTCTATGATCTATGACTGTGAAGGATTGAGGCCTACACAGGCTTAAGTTTGTTGAAGCCTGAAGGCTCAAACACTTCCCTAGATTAGTGGAAGCCTGAAGGCCCAAACACTTCAGGATGGGAGGGGGGAGTTTGTGAGTTTTAGTTCACCCAATAGAAGTTAAGAATTATATCTCCTGTTCGAAGTCACATGATTATAACCTTCCAATCCTGGGAAGGCTATATATGTGTGGGGTGTGGTCAGCTACTGCAGAGAGAGACTGACTGCAGAGGAGAGAGGTAGTCTGAAGTTAAGCTAGAGAACCTTGTATTAGTTGTTTGTTTAATTTGATCATACTTGCTTTTGAATTATAACCACTCTATTAAGTAAATACCCTAATATAATAAGTAAAGTGTTGTTGTGTACCCTGGTTTGTGGGAGTGACTTATTCACCACGTCTAAAGCCTACACCCATGCTACTGGAAGCAGGCAAAGGATTTGATCTCCTGGAATGGGAGAGGCTTTGAGAAGAGGCAGAGATCTTCCAAAGGCAGGTCAAGGGGTCCCTGCAGTAGCGGAACCTTGACAATGACATCTATGGGGCCCAGCCTAGTGTGAGTTCCCTGGGACTATGTGTGTTCAGGCCTCAGAGCCGTGTTCAGGCATAGAAGGTAATAAGGCTAGACAGTTTCATCCCCCGAGACAGGCAGACAGTAGGCAGCCTCTGGACTGGCAAGGGCTGGCATAAATACTAGGAGTATGGCCTCTTTCCCTTGCCTGATCAACAGCTCAGAACCTTCTGCCTGCCATTGATCAAGCCCCCGGGCCTATCCACCAGCCCCAGCAACAGGCCTCCTGGTCTGTGAGCTGGATGATGCAAGCCCTCCAGTCTGGACCTGAATGTGCCTGGCCATGGTATCAGACTAGTCCTGGCACAGACATGTCCCCATGGTCTACCCCAGGGCTCTCCAACCTTGGGTCCCCAGATGTTGCTGGCCGACAGCTCCCAGCATACCCAGCCAGCATGGCTAATGGCAAGGGATTCTGGGAGCTGTAGGCCAGCAACATCTGGGGACCCAAGGTTGGAGAGCCCTCGTTCTACCCACTGCAGCCATGCTGCACTATGTTTGTGTCCAGTTTCTGAAAATGGACAGGATGCTCCAATAGTGTGCAACTCTCAGCCTGGCCCTATGGACGTTTTCTTGGAAGTAAGCCCACTGAGTTTGGTTTGTCTTGCACCTCCCAGCTAAGAATTCAGGCTGCTCTAAAAGTTCGATGGAGCTGGGAGGTGACAGAGTGCTGCCTGGATGTGGAAGTGGGGGGGGGGAGAGGGTGTTCAAAAGGTTTTATTTAAACAAAGGCCCTCCTACAGTGCTCTCTCAGGCGGTGGCCTCTCTCTCCTCAAGCCAGAAGCAGTGGATGTTGCCCTCAACTAGTTCCTGGGTCCTCCTAGCTAGGAAGCACACCCCATCCAGGCCAAATCCAGCAGTTCTTCCATATTGCTACACCCCTTCTCTTGTGTGAAAGAAAAACAAACAAACAAAAAATAAAACATAACCTGGAACTTTACGCATCATCTTTCAGGTGTGCAGGTCTCTTAATAACTTACCCACTTTGCCTTCAGCTGTCATCCCTTATTCAGCTCCCCTCTAGACTCAGGGTGTGTCCTTGCTGTACTCTCTTCTTCTGCAGTCTTCTGCCCTGGACTACACTCTGGTGTGTGTCTGTCCCGGTCAGTATATTGCAAGGATTCCCTTGGCATCTTGGGGTCGTGGCATGTCTTGAATAGCTTACTTTATCTGGATCTACCTTCAGGCCCCTTGAGGTCGGTAAATGGGCCAACATAGAGTACTTCTGTAACCCTCAGTCTGAGTCTGTCCCCATTCAGTATGATGGTCCTTTCTCTGCATCTTTTCAGAAATGCGATTAGTTTGGAATCATGGCCCTGCTGTGCTTGCTGTGTAGGTCATCACCCCCTCCCGCCATCAGCACGTCATCAGCTATTACCCAAATTCCTTCCAGACCCTCCAAGGCTTGTGTCCACCTGTTTCAGGAGCAGGGCTGATGCCCACTGGCATTCTTAGCCAGCGACATCTCCCAAAGGGTGTGGCGAATGTTGTGAAATAACTGGATTCTTCATCCAGCTCAATATGCCAGGATCTATTTTTGACATCACAGGCGGAGAATAGTCTTGTTTTTGACAGATCTGGCAACATATTTTCAATAGTGGGCAATGGAAAATGACTTCTCCTCAGTGCTTTATTTTAAGAGCTTTGAATCTATGCACATTCTGAGTTTCCCTGATGTTTTTGAATCACCACCAGACTGCTTATCTAGTCTGTACTTTTCTCTACTGGTTGAATAATTCCCTGCCATTGTAGACTTTGCAACTCTTCTTTCAGAGGCTGTACTATGTACTAAAGCTACTGGTACTTTCCTCTTGGGTAACTTAACTGGCTTCACACTTGTATCAATCTCTAATTTATAAGCCCCATCTAGCTGTCATCTCCCATAAACACATCCCTGCATTCTTTTTGAATCCTTTCTTGATTCCAGCTTCATCTGAATTTTCCACCACTCCCCTATCCACTGTCAATATGGTGGAGAGCCAGTGTGGCGTAGGGGTGAGAGTGTTGGGCTGGGACTCGGGAGATCCGGGTTCTAGTCCCCGCTCAGACATGAAACTCACTGGGTGACTTTGGGCCAGTCCCTGACTCTCAGCCTAACCTACCTCACAGGGCTGTTGTGAGGATAAAACGGAGAGGAGGAGGAGGATTATGTAAGCCGCCTTGGGTTCCTTGCAGGAAAAAAGGCTGGGTATAAATATAATAAATAAATAAATATGTTCTGGAGTTGTACCTTTATCACTTCAATAGCCTGGACCGCTTTAAGGCCTAACAGTGGTACTGCTCTCTGGTCATCTACAACCACTAACTCTGTCTAGCCTGTGTTTCTTGTTTGTCTTTTGGCTAGAAATTCTGAGTTTGCCTTTTCCCCACTGGTTTTGATGTAGTGTGATCATACATCCTTAAAAGCTGATTAGTCTCTTCCGACGGAATATTGGGGTTCACTAGGTGGATGGGGATGGTGCTGCAACGGGCACCACAGTCTAATTGAAATGGTAATGCTTCATCCCTCAGATATATGATTACATACAATTGTTTACGTTGTCCTGTTGGCTTTTCCTGCAGTGTGTTTATTACTTGATCTGTTACCCACATAGGGCTTTGTGGCGTAACCCCACAATTCAGTTTCAGTTCCCTGGTGTATGTCTGCATTAGTATGTTTAGGGAGTATAGAATGTTGAACCGAGTGGGTGTGGTTTGTGACATCTTGGAAAGGGTGGGGGGAGGAGTATATAAGGAGTGTCTGAGTGATGTCAGAGTTAGTTAAGAAGTACAGTAATACCTTGGATTGCAAGTAACTTGGTTTGAGAGCGTTTTGCAAGACAAGCAAATTTTTTAAATATTTATTTATTTATTTTTGACTTGATATACAAGCGACGTCTTGCAGTACAAGTACTGTAGTACGGCTTAAATTAAAAATCTCTGTACAAATCTTTTTGCGGGGATTTCGTTTTGATATAAGAGTGTTTTGGATTACAAGCATGTTTCTGCAATGAATTATGCTCTCAATCCAAGGCATGACTGTAGTAGAGTGTGGGTTGTAGTGTGTGGGAGTGTTAGAGAGTTTGGGAGTTAGGTTAGGTGGGTTATTTGTGTCTTGTCAGGAGTTTTAAGAGGAATCAGTGATTGTATGAGGAGTATTTAGAATTATAGGGACTTAGGTTAATTACAAAGTGTTTGGGGTAGGCAGGTTTAAAGTTATTTTCTGGAACTAAGATTTTGAGAATTAAAATAAACTTATTTTTGTTTTGTTTGCTGCCCAAATCCTACGTGTCAGCTTGGCATTGTTAACCTGCATTACTATTAAATCTACACACACACACACCTTTGTACCCACAGTATCATAAATTTAAAATAGATCCTTAATAACCAGAATTAATCTTTTCCCTCATTAATAGGGGAAAGGTTTCATTTGACCCTCCCCTCAGGTTTTTAAGTGTTGATGCTTAGCCTGAGAAGGGTTTATGCGCCTGGTCCTAAAGTGTAAGGGACCGTGTCGTCGCAGGCTTCTCTACATGAGGCTTTTACCCCACCACTTTACCGAGGAGGCTTCTGCTTCCGTATTCCTTGCGGGATTAAGATCGGCTCCTTGGCACGTGTTTTCCCCCCCAGGTTTTTTCTTTCTCTGCCTTTCTATATGTTCCATTACACAACCACAAGGTGGTGCTGCGGTATAGCGGAATTGTGAAAATACACAAGCTTCTCATAGTGTGATTTCCAGATAATACCAGACTTTCTTCGATATTAAAAAAAAAAGCCACAGAGATGGTATTTAAAAAGCCACAGAAAGCACAGGAGAGGCCCTGGAAGATGATGACATCATGTAAAGCACCTGTGAGTGAGGAATCACGCGCACACAATAAATAAGAATATCTTCGCATTCCCTGTCAGTCTTCATATTTGCAGTGTGCACTGTAGCTTTGGACGTTTTCTGTGTCGATAGACACTTGGATGCATCGTGGTTAAGTTTTTGTGGCATTTCTTCCCATAAACTGGGCAACTCTCTTTTTGTCTTGCGTGTCCCCAACCCTCACAGTATGTGCATTGGTCTATGGTAGTGTTTGGCCTACAACGCCCGAACCCTACACCCTACTAGGTCAGTGTTCTCCAACCTCGGGTCCCCAGATGTTTTTGGCCTACAACTCCCAGCATGCGGCTGGGGCATGCTGGCAGTTGTAGGCCAAAAACATCTGGGGACCCGAGGCTGGAGAACACTGGTCTATGGTGTTCATTGTTGTCTTTACATCCAGTTTCTCCTTATCTTTCTTCTGTACTACATGGACAGGTTCCACTGTCTGTCCTTCCAGGGCTCTAATCCTGTCTTTGGACAACTCAGCTGCCCTGCAAAATCTCCAAGCCTTTCTCTAAGGTCAAGTCTGCTTCCTGCAGCAATCTCCTTCATTACCTGTGTGTCCGGTATTCCACACACAATCCAGTCCCTTGTTAAGGAGTCTTTGATAGCTCCAAAACTGCAGCTGGCTGCTAACATCTTTAAACTGGAGCAATATTCCTCAATGTCCCCCCCCCCCCCCGTTGCTTGGTTCCGCTTGAGGAAGCTGTATCTTTCCACTCTTTCATTCTTTCTGGGATTGCAACATGCATCAAAACAACCTGCTATTGTAGCCAAGGCACACTGTGCTTGGGGAATGTTCTTCACACAGTATCTCACTTATTTTTCTTCCCCTTTCCCCAATCAAATACTGCATAGAAACAGTTTCATTTTTACAGATTCCTCTTTATCTGCCATTGCAGTGTCCACATAGAGATTAAAGTCCCCTTTCCAGGTTTTCCATGCCTGGGCTGAGTAAGTTCTGAGCTTGCAGGTTTAATGTGCTTGGTGGCTTCAGGCCCTCCATTTTCACCCTCTCTTTCTTTCTCTTTCTCCTCAGTTTGTTACTCTTCTTCTGTCTAGGATTCAGTCACCACTACCATCATGTTTCAAAGTTGTCGGATTGCACCCCACAGAACCAAACTCTGTTTTATAAACAAGCCTCCAAGTTTTATTTAAACAAAACCGTTTCCACAGAGCTCTCTCAGGCTGTGGCCTCTCTCTCCTCAGGCCAGAAGCAGTGGGTGTTGCCCTCAACGACTTCCTGGCTCCTCCCAGGAAGCACAACCCACTCAGACTAAATCCAGCAGTTCTTTCATATTGTTATGGGGTTGGGCTTAGTTATGCCTGAGCATATGTAGACTGGAATGTTGTAGGTCCTTTATGATTTTGGTGCAATCTTCAGTTTCAAACTTGGCATATGCTGGTTTCATTTGTGGGAGTCTGGAACCAGCCGATCTGATGTACAGCCATGCCACAATGCCCAGTTGATTCCCTGAAACCTCTGCAAAGGTTTGTTTTGTTGCATCAGAAACATCGTACTTCCTGCCTTTCGAAAATCTGCAAAAGCAAAAAACAAAAACAAAACATCACTCACAGGGATTGGGCACCAGTGAGGGAAGAATAAAGAGTATTCTTATCATTCAGGATAAAGTATCAAACCAAGGTCATGTCATGGGGGAGGGGGTTGTGTGTGTCTGTGTGTCTCCCAAATTCAGTCAAAGCTCTGTTTGATGAAAACCTTCAAGCCCAGACCCTGGTGGGCGGCTTTAAAAGGGAACTAGACAGATTCATGGAGGTTAAGGCTGTCAATGGCTACTAGTCTTGATGGCTATATGTGATCTCCAGCATCGGAGGTAGTATGTATGCCTTTGCATGCCAATTGCTGGGGAACATGAGGTGCTCTTGTGCTCCTCTCCTGCTTGTGGAACTACCAGAGGCATCTGGTTGACCACTGTGTTACCAGAATGCAGGACTAGATAGGCCGTTGGATTGCAGCCTTATAATGAATGTGTCTTTCTTCTGTATGGAGGGGAGAAGAGAAGGAAAGGGTGGCTCACATCTGCTGTAGCGTTCACCCCCTCTGGGGATTAAGCAAGGAGAGCAGAAGCGTGATCAGTGGGGCTGAAGGAGGATGCAGTGACCTTTCTGCAATCTCCATTCATGCCTGATGTCTTGAGGAAGTGGATTTGGCTCAGGGCATGGAAAAGGGAGGGAGAAAAAAGCCATGCCCGCCGCACCTCATGTAACAAGACAGCCGCTGTCGGAACCAGAGCTGCCAGCAGGTCTTGAATCTGGGACTTGTGGAGGCAGGAGGGCTGGGGGAGATCAGGCGGGGTTGGGATTCCAGCCGGAGCAACTGTACCAAGCTCTGGCCAAGAGAAGAAACCAGCCATATTAGCAAGGAAACTTCTTAATAGTGGCCAGCCAGCCAGCATTGCCAGATTGTCAGACTGGAATCCTCATCCCGGATCAATGCTCAGATAATGGGAGCGTGGGAGGTAAGGTGGCCTTTAATGAAAGTTAAGCCGCGTGGCTGGACGACACGACAACCCAGGATGGCTAGCTGCTCACGATGGGTTTGTCATGTTGTGCGAACCAGGGCAGTGACTGGGTTCAGACAACACGGTAACCCACACTTGAGGGTTGAGTGTGGGTTGAGTGTGGGTTGTTGTTGAAATATGTTGTCTGAACCCAGCCACACTAATAAATCACAGTTTGTTAACCAACCTACAGTTCACAACCCAACAACAAAACATGGGTTCTCTTCATGGGTTGTTCATGGTTAACAAACCATGGGGTTTTTTTTTATCGCACCTGGGTTCAGGCAACACATCATGGTTCAGCAACAACCCATGGTTCAACGACAACCCACACTCAACCCTTGAGTGTGGGTTATCGTGTTGTCTGAACGCAGTCATTGACCTGGTTTGCACGACATGACAACCCATTGTGGACAGCTAGCCACAATGGGTTGTTGTGTCATCTGAACCCTGCACATCTAGCACGGGGTGGCTTAATTTTCACGAACAAGCCACCCTGACAACCCATGGCTTTTCTAGGGGTTATTGTCCCCAGTACACCCAAGCTGTGCAGGGCATTTTCTGCAAGTATTTCAAGACCCCCCAGATCCTGGGCTGCCTCAAAAAGTATTCCAATTTGAGCTTGCCCAGCAACCAGCTGGCCCTCCTTCAGAGGCAAGTTCCCCAACAACATACTCCAGTACAAGCAGCCCAACAAATTTTCCTTCTGGTGCAAGAAAAGAAACCAGGCGGGGCAACCACACAACAATGAACCCACAGATGCTCCACAGAAAAATAAGAAACTTGGGCGCAGCCATTCAGGAAGAGGTCTAGAGTACTTTCCCAAGGGAAATACAGTCGGAGCTGGACCTCCACGTGGAAGGTATGGAGATCTTCCCTCAAGACATCAGGCCTCTCCCACCTGCAGTGCTCACACACCTGCCTGTGGAGGAGGAGCAGTGAGCACAACACAGTAATGTCATTCCAGACATGTTAATGATGCACTCACTCGCTAGTCCTGGAGAACCACTAGAAGATCTGGAAAGTGAACTTGAGAGGACATTTCTTCCTGAACTGTCTCAGGTGAGCTTGGAAGCACAGTTGCTGCCCCCAGCCCTCAACTGGGTACACCTCTTCACAGAGCCAAGTGACCCCTCCTTTGCTGGCTTTCCCAGAGAGGAGGCTGGTGGGGGGGGGGGGAGAGGCTTTAGGCGCAGCTGCACCTGAAGAAGTACAGCCTGAGGAGCCAGCACAACAACCGAAACCGCTTTGGCTGAATCAGACTCAGCATTAGAGCAAGTTATGGGGCAGTCTGAAAGGCAAGGCAATGAGCAGGCAATTGGTCAAGCACAGTTAAGCAGTCAGGTACATTACGCAGTCCAGGAGCAGAGTCAAGCAGGAGTACAAGGGTCAGTAGCCCAGAGATCAATCACAAGGCAAGGTCCAGAAAACAAGGTACAAGGCACTGGAGCTGAAATAACGGGCGGCCTTGTTTCCAGCACTGGCTAGGCTGAAACGGAATGCTTACCGTATATCACCAGAGCCTCTTGAGCACCACCCAGAGCTTAGCTGTAGTTCATTCTAGCCCTCTGGTAAGAGTCCTACTCATGAGGAGTCATTTGCACTCGAAGAGTCCTCCTTTGCAATTGAGCGCTCCTCCTCACTCCTGCCTCTTGAGGCAACAACACTCCTGGGGGCCAGGGTGTTGTGATATGTATCACATTCACAAGCTGGAGCACATTGTTTACAACATGGAAGGAACAGAATGGCGGTAAACAAGAATGTTATGTCTTCTTACTTTCCCGTGTTATTTCTCATGGGAAAGCTAGGCTTGGGAAACAGTATGAGCTAGTCACATGGTTTAGATGTTCTGGTGACGTACTGACTTGTTTTTTTCTGTCTGAAGCCATTTTAGAGAGGAGCAGGACTGTTCTCTCTGTTCACTCTTTTCTTCTGACTATTGCTTGCTGGACTTATGCAACAATGTAACGTCTTTGCTGAGGTGGGGTAAAGCTCAACTTGCTCCACTGGAATAAATGCTTGCTATGCATTGTACTCTGCACATGGACTGTAACTAGGAAATGTATACTCTGTAGAATATTACTTTGCTAGGTAAATAAACAGGTAGAATAGACCTGTGGAGTTACAGAGTTTTTCCTTGCTATCTGCAAATGGGGGAGCTGGCTGCTGGAGTCGGATTACATGCTGGAAAGCTGGCTGGCTGATTGCAACCGAAACGCTGCACGCTGCGCAGAGAGAGGGAGAGAAAGATCTGGATTTCTGTGTGTGGAGTTATGGGCCTCTTCACACACGAACAGGATTTTTAATCTCCCATCTCGCACACACGGGGCTCTGCTGTCACTCACGCGCCATCACAGGGGGTTTCTCAGCCCCTTCCCCAGAGGCAGAGTCCCTAGCCCCTTGCAGGGGATGGACATGCAGCCATCTCCGCAGAGGGCCCAGACTCCTCCTGGTCTTCTGACATCGGCTGATCTGGGGTGCTCTTGATCTCGGAGAGGTCTAGCTCCTCTTCCTCTGAGGATCCCTCCAGTGGGGGCATAACATCTGCCTTCACCCCCCTCTTCTTGTTCAGCTCCTCAAGGTGGGACGTAGCCGCTTCTACCAACTCTCCTGTCCTTTAAAGAGAGTTATGGCAGAAGAAGCACTTATTTCTGCTGTTATTGACACTGCTCTCAAAGCCTTTACTGATCACCATGATGACCAGCACGAGGTACTCGAGCACCGATGAATGACACCTGCACGGCATTCCCTAATGCAGTGTTCTTCAACCTTGGGTCCCCAGGTGTTTTTGGCCTACAACTCCCAGCATGCCCCAGCCAGCATAGCTGAACTGCTGAACCTTCCTGCACCAGCCTGAAAAAGGCTCCTTGCATAGCCCTGCTCCACCCCCTCACCTTTATCTGTAGCCTACAGGTGCAGCAGTGCCATAAGGGCAGTGTTCTCCAACCTTGGGTCCCCAGGTGTTTTTGGCCTACAACTCCCAGCATGCCCCAGCCAGCATAGCCAAAAACACCTGGGGACCCAAGGTTGGGGGGTGGATCAGGGCTATGCAAGGAGCCTTTTTCAGGCTGGGGCAGGAAGGTTCAGCAGTCTGCAGGAGACACAAATGTCTGCTTTTGTGGAAGGAGACCGCTACGTCATGGTCACTGCCACCACGGTGGAGAAGTGACTTCCATCTGGTAACCTGTGTCCTCACTGTGGGAAGCTGTGTGGATCTAGAATTGGCCTCCACAGTCACTTACGGACCCATCGCTAGAGTCTACACAATTTTCTTTAGAATTTTCCTCCTTTTAAAATCTCCTTTTTGTAAATTTTCTTTTTTTATCCTGGAAGACAATCTTACTCGGTCACGAGTGATCGCCTGACTGACTGAGTGTTCCCATGGCTAACAAGTTGTCCGTTTCATTCAGTTTTTCTCTTCTAATTTCCAGTATTTCTGTGTATTAATCACTCTGAATGATTCTCAAGGAGCTTGAACTTCCACATATGATCCGGTTGTTGAGGCAGGCAATTGCTACAAACAATTTCCTGAATTTTATGCTTTTACCATTACTGCCTTATTGCACGCAGCGGTTCAGCAATGAGCCATTACTCTGGCTTGCTGAGAGTGTTTGGTTCCATGCTGGATCTACAATGCTAAAATAAAAAACCATATTGGAGGAGGCTTAATGCATCAAGTGTACCAAATGTATGCTCTGACTCTTTTAGTCTGGGCAATTGGATGGGAAGTTTTAATTATTGATGATAAGAATAATCATCCTTCCAAATATGCATGGTGAAATATTCGCTGTTTATTTTCTAAAATGTAAAATGTAGTCTTAGTAATATGACAGTTTTGGTATGAATGCTGTTAAATCTTTGCTGAAAACTGGAAGGCTGTGTGTTTATTTCTGGGTGGCTGTTTCTTTTCTCTCTCTCCTAGCGATCTGAGGTCATGCAGCCACATTGATTCAGGAACAGATAATCAGACTGGGTCTCAGATGAGAACCAAAATAAAAAATATTGGCAAGGAAAAGAGGTAAACAGCTAAGGCAGAATCTGAATCTTGCTCAATCTTTTTCACATTTGTTGTCTATTACAGCCTAGCTTACTAACCAGAATTCTTCTCATATGATCCCATCTAGATATTAAACGGCTTTATACTGAGTCATCAGTCACATACCAAACAAAGGGAACCAATGTTATCACAGTGTTGTAGGAATAAGATGGTTTCTTTATATTGAGCAAGGCTATTCCTGGTGCCCTCCAGATGTGTTGGACTACAACTCCCAGCATGTTGGCTGGGGATGATGGGAGCTTATAGATTTCATAGATCATAGAGTTGGAAGGAGCCTACAAGGCCATCGAGTCCAACCCCCTGCTCAATGCAGGAAACTAGAGGAGGGGTCTCCCATCCAAGTAATAACCAGACCTGACCCTGCTTAGCTTTCCACACTCAGACAAGCTGAGCCAGCATAAGCCACAGGCCTGTATGGATCATAGAGTTGGAAGGAGCCTACAAGGCTATCAAGTCCAACCCCCTGCTCAATGCAGGAAACTAGAGGAGGGGTCTCCCATCCTGTAGTCTAACACATCTGGAGGGTGCCCAGTTGGGGACGGTTGCTATACAAACTTACCTGGGAGTAAGTCTCATTGAACACAGTGGGGCTTACATCTGAGTAGACATCCATAGGTTTGCCTTGTAAGTGCCCCATGGAGTTTGAATGGATTTTTCTCGGCAATTGCAGAGAAATTGCGTATGGAGGGTTATCCTGAAGTGCAGACTGAAGGGGCAGAATTGCAGCTTGAGATTGATAGGCAAATGGTCAAGGAGCACCTGATTACTCTGAACGAGTTTAAATCTCCAGGGCCTGATGAGCTGCATCCTAGAGTAATAAAGGAACTGGCAGAAGAACTCTCAGAACCACTGTCTATTATCTTTGAGAAATCATGGAGGACAGGTGAAGTGCCAGACGACTGGAGGAGGGCAAATGTTGTTCCCATCTTCAAAAAGGGCAAGAAGGAGGAACCTGGGAACTATAGGCCAGTCAGTCTGACATCAATCCCCGGGAAGATTTTTGAGCAGATTATAAAGAAGTCAGTCTGCAAGCACCGTGAAAACAATGCAGTGATTACTAGAAGCCAGCATGGATTTGTCAAGAACAAATCCTGTCAGACTAATCTGATCTCATTTTTTGATCGGGTAACCTCCCTTGTGGACTGTGGGAATGCTGTGGACATTATATACCTGGACTTCAGCAAAGCTTTCGACAAAGTGCCTCATGATATCCTGATTAGTAAGCTAGCTAAGAGTGGGCTAGATGGAACAACTATCAGGTGGATCCACAATTGGCTACAGAATCGGACTCAAAGAGTGCTTATCAATGGTTCCTTCTCAAACTGGGGAGAGGTAACGAGCGGGGTACCACAGGGCTCGGTCCTGGGCCCGGTGCTCTTCAACATTTTTATTAATGACTTGGATCAGGAGGTACAGGGAATGCTTATCAAATTTGCAGATGACACAAAGTTGGGTGGAACAGTTAATACTCTGGAAGACAGAAACAAAATTCAAAGTGACCTCGATAGGCTGGAGCGCTGGGCCGAAAACAACAGAATGAAATTTAATAGGGATAAATGCCAAGTGCTGCACCTAGGGAGAGGAAACCAAATGCAGAGTTACAGAATGGGGGACACTTGGCTCAACAATACTACAAGTGAGAAGGATCTTGGAATTGTGGTAGATCACAAACTGAATATGAGCCAGCAATGCGATGTGGCTGCAAAGAAGGCAAATGCAATTTTGGGCTGTATTAATAGAAGTATAGCTTCCAAATCGCGGGAAGTGATCATTCCCCTTTACTCGGCACTGGTTAGGCCTCATCTTGAGTACTGTGTCCAGTTCTGGGCACCTCACTTTAAGAAGGACATAGACAAACTGGAGAGGGTTCAGAGGAGGGCAACAAGGATGATAAAGGGACTGGAAACAAGGCCCTATGAGGAGAGACTGAAAGAACTGGGCATGTTTAGCCTTCAGAAGAGGAGACTGAGGGGAGATATGATCGCACTCTTCCAGTATTTGAAGGGATGTCACACAGAGGAGGGCAAAGATCTCTTCTCGTTCATCCCAGTTTGCAGGACACGGAATAATGGGCTCAAGTTACAGGAACCTAGATTCCACCTAAACATCAGGAAAAATTTCCTGACTGTCAGAGCAATAAGACAATGGAATCAACTACCTAGGGAGGTGGTGGGCTCTCCCACTCTGGAGGCATTCAAGGTGCAGCTGGACAGACATCTGGCAGAGATGCTTTGACCTGGATTCCTGCATTGAGCAGGGGGTTGGACTCGATGGCCTTGTAGGCCCCTTCCAACTCTACTTTTCTATGATTCTATGATTCTATGATCATTGATCTGTTTGTAGTTTTGAAGCTACTATATTTTTATCAACAAGGTTCTATTACTTATGGAATACACTGTCTATATATCACCCATGATACTTGGGCCATGTGGATGTTCTTTCTCTTTTTCTGATTATTTTCCACAAATAAGGTTACCGTAATCTAAAACAGACTACTAGACCAGCTTTCTATCTATTTCCTCTCTTTTCCCCTCTGAAATTCCCCAGAAACAGAAAAAACTCTCCGTTGGAATTAATGGGGCCTTTTTTCTTTTCTTAAACCACCCACTCATCCGCCACAAAAGGGATGGGGAAAGATTTAACCTGCTCAGAGTGCCCTAGTCCTGATCTGAATTGGGGCCACACATGCTTCCACGAGAGTAAAAAATCAGATGAGCCTCAGCTACGTGTAATATGCAGTTTGGCCCTGACTGCTAGCAAGTACCTAGATCAGTGTTCTCCAACCTTGGGTCCCCAGATGTTTTTGGCCTACAACTCCCAGCATGCCCCAGGGTTCGGGCATGGCTTGTTAACCACGGCAACAAGCCGCCTTGGCTGGGTTCGCACAACACAAGATGCTGCGCTGCTGCCGAGGGTCATTATGCGAATCCCCCCCCAGCAAGCGACTGGCACACGCGGCAGGGGAAATAAGACACCGTGGCTGGTTTTCCCAGCTGCAGTTGTGCGAACTGGGCCAGTCCGCCTGTTTGGTGGCCTCCCAACGCTTTTAAGGTGCTCAGAGACCGAGGAAGCACAGCAGTGGTGTTGCAGAAAAATCACCCTTCTCCAGAGAGTAGGAAGGACTCGGACCACCTCAGGCTTGGAAAACAGTTTATTGCTAGCACTGGTTCAGGGGATTGCATCGCCATACTGAACGATTTTTTACAGAAGTGATCAGAGTCTTATATCAAAGTATACGTCATCAATTACTTGTCACTTACTCTTTAGCATATTCGCTGTCTGTTTCCTGAACCTTGGTTATTCTTACATTCTGCTGCGCGGGCTGTCTTAACTGACTTCCCTAAATACGGCGCGACTGTAATTTATTGCCATGTAAGCAGTCTGCAGAGGAAGGGGGGGGGTCTATCTTCAGGCAGTCTGTTCTCAGGAGGGGAGGGGGGAATCTTTTTCTGCCTCAGTTTTCTTTCCATCTTTTTCTCACTTCATTCCCTCCTTTTGAAACTCTATTTTACTCTTCACATTGAGTTTCAATCATCGGGATGGGACGGTATTCTCACATTGCCAGGACTTGCGCAGCAGCCTTTTCTTTCGGCTATTAAGCTGAAGCTGTTTTGGAGGAAGCGCATGAGCATTCGAAGGATGCATGGCAGGATTATGCATCCTACGGCCACTAGGCCAATCAGGGCGACTATGGCCTGTAAGCCTGGCAGCTTGGGAAACTACCCAGCGAAAGCTTTTCTGAAGTTGAACCCATCCCAGGTCTGCACTGGAACATGGGCCAACGTTTTAATGCGTTTTGTGATGCTTTCGATTATTTCTCCTTGGTCATCAATTTGCAAACAACAATTACTTAAATTGAATTTTCTACAGACACCTCTTTCAGCTGCTAACAAGTAATCTAAAGCTAAGCGGTTTTGATAAATTGCATCTCGAAACTTTGTCTGCTGCTTTGCTAATATTTTAAGCGCTTGCGAAGTTTCATTAGATATTAATTCTACTACAGCCTGTAACCTGATTAAGCGATTTAGCATATAAATGGGAGTGCGATACCCATAAGTTCTATCTTGTGCCAACCGAGCTCTGCACCACATGTGGTTGGCCAGTAGGCCATTTTGCACAGGTCAAATATTAAAGACCCGGAGCTTGTAGCCGACTTTATTTGTGTTTGAGCTACTATGTGACCTTGGGCGGAACCTCGTGCCCGTGCTATTAACCATGTTTGGGCCGGATCTACTTTGGGGTCAAAGCAGTGTCCAGTTTGAACACACACTGAGTACCATACATCTTTGTAACAACACCTTTTCACTGGCCCTGTTTTGCACCTGTAATGGGTGTGGTACACTAAGGTGATAGTTAGGGTCTGTCTTTTTAGCACTTGCTTTTGACAACTGGTACAGTCATTGGTACATGCCCATCTTATTGCTACTATACTATATAAAGCTACCCATTTTAAAGCGTTTGGCGCCGACATCCTCAGGCTTCTCCCGAGCGATGGACGTCAGCTTCCGGGTGTGACGCCTGCTAGGGCTAGTTGTCTGGTACGCGACTTTTTGTTTTCAGGGGAGAGGTTACTAGCACTTGCACCCTGAATTGCTGGAGGCGTTATTATGGCCTCGCGGTTTGTTAACCGTACAATTCTTTGTCTATGTACAGGCCGACTCCGGCTGGGGCTTTAGGTTCAGGCCTTTGTTGGAGTTTCAGCTTTAAGGCTATTTTACTTTCTGGGACTGGCTGGACTTTTCACACTGGTTTTGATTGAGAAGCGGGTTTCACACGCGTCCAGTGGAGCCAGGGTTTGATTTCTGCTACCTTAACAGCAAGGGGAGAACACATGACAACAGTATACGGTCCTTTCCAGCGGGCTTTTAAAGGCTCAATTTTCTAGTCTTTCACTCACATTGAATCTCTTGGGTGGAATCTGTGCACTTTTATAGTGAGCAGGGTTTTTTTTTGGCTTATTACATACTCTTGTATGTCCTCCACAACTTGGCTTAGGCCCTGTATGGTTTGCAGAGTTTGCGTGACTCCTAACTCCCTTTCATTTACCCACCGGGGCCTGACTAATTGTGGAGGCCTTCTGTACATAAGCTCAAAAGGAGACAAATTGAGTTTTTTCCGAGGAGTGCACCTGACCGCCAACAGAGCCAGGGGCAAAGCGTCTGGCCATTTTAGGTGCGTTTCTTGACATATCTTTGACAGTTTTGTTTTTAAAGTCCGGTTCATGTGTTCTACGCGTCCGCTTGACTGAGGGTGGTAGCTGCAGTGCAATTTCCACTCAATTTTCAAAGTTTTTGCCACATCTTGCACTACTTTTTGGGTGAATTCTGGTCCATTGTCAGATGACAATCTCGAGGGAATTCCGTATCTCGGGATAATGTCTCTCAATAGTCAATAGGGCCCGTGACACTTCTCTGGCTTTCTTTGTCCTGGTAGGGAAACATTCAGGCCATCCTGTATAATTACAAACAACCACTAGGAGTGCATTCAGTCTTCCTGCCCGTGGCATGTCGGTGAAATCGATGGTGACTGAGTCAAATGGCAAGTCTCCCTCTGGTTGCCTGCCTGGCGGAAGCAGGGGCCCTTGGCAAGGATTGTTGCGGGCGCATGTTAGGCATTTCTGTGTAGCGTAATTGGTTAACATGTGGATTTTGTCTATCAGTACTTCTCTGTTCAGGGCCTGAGCGAGTGCAGTTTTTTCCATGTGTGTTTGTTGGTGAGCAGTCTTGACTACTTCTTACCCAAGGGCCTCAGGAATCTACACTCGTTTGTCAGGCAGTACGTACCATCCATTCTTCAGGGTGGCTTGTAATTCTCCTTCGGCTTTAGCCACTTCTTTCTGGGTATACACTGGTTGTATCTGAGATTCTGGGTTCCACAGAAGTAGGCATCGGGCTCGCGTGTCATGCTGTCCTCCGTTGGTTTCAAATTCTCTCTAGGGCTCGTGAGCTGCCCTTTTTGCTTCTTGGTCTGCTTTTCTATTTCCTCTTGCTACTTTGTCATTTCTTCGCTGATGCCCTCGGCAGTGGACAATGGCCAGTTTGGTTGGCTTCTACACTCCATTTAGGAGAGCTTGGATTTGTTCTCCGTGTTTTATAGCTTTTCCTACTGAGTTTATCAGTCCTCTTTCTTTATACAAGGCTCTATGTGCATGAGCTGTAAGGAATGCGTATTTGGAATCTGTCCAAATGGTCATGCGTCTGCCTGCTCTCAGGTGTAGAGCTCTTACCACTGCATACAATTCGGCCAACTGTGCACTTGTACCTGGGGCTAAGGGTCCACTTTCTATCACCTGGTCACAAGACACTACTGCATAGCCTGCTTTTCTGAGTCTATTTTCTACGAAACTTGAGCCATCTGTGAAGACTTCTAAATCAGCATTTGGCAGGGGAGTGTCTTTGAGATCCGGGCGCGACGCATGAGTCTGGTCAATGACTTCTACGCAGTCATGATTCATCTCTCCTGCTTGTGGCTCTGGCAACAAAGTGGCGGGGTTGAGGGCTGTTGACTGTTGGAGTTCTACTAATGGATTGTGCGTAATCATGCTCTGGTATTTTAACATACGCGGGTTTGTTAGCCACAGGTGTCCTTTGGCTTCTAGAACGGCCTTTAATGCATGTGGAGTTAGTACAGTTAGTGGCTGTCCAAAAGTCAGTTTGCTGGATTCTTGGACTAACAGAGCTGTCCCTGCTAGCGCTTTCAGACAATTTGGCCATCCCTGGGCCACTGAGTCTAATTGCTTTGATAGGTAGGCCACTGGTCTTTGCCAAGATCCTAGCCGCTGGGTAAGAACTCCGACCGCCACATTTTTCTTGATGTCTACGTATAAGTTGAAAGGTTTGTCCAGATCTGGAAGGCCTAAACTCGGGGCCTTTAGCAAAGCCTCTTTCAGCTGGTTAAAGGCTTGGCTCTGAACTTTGGTCCATTGAAATTCCTCAGTCTCTTGCCCCCTGGTAGCTTCATACAGGGGCTTGGCGATTAGACTGAAGTTTGGTATCCATATTCGGCAAAACCCTGCCGCTCTTAGAAAGCCTCTCAAGTCTCGATGCGAGACGGGCGTTGGCAGCTGGCAAACCGCTTGCTTCCGTTCAGGTCCTAAAGTCCTCTGCCCTTGTTCAATGTTGTATCCCAGATATCTCACTTGCAGCTGCACTAGTTGGGCCTTTTCTCGCAAGGCGCGGTATCCTTTTTCATCTAACAGTTCAAGGAGTTGCTTGGTGTTTTTCCTACAGGTATCTTGCGTGTTTCTTGTCACTAGGAGGTCGTCAACATACTGCAACAAGACTTCATTTTTGTGGCATGGTTTATATTCTTCTAGGTCTCCTCCTAGAGCGGTCCCAAAGAGGGTCGGTGAGTTCTTGAACCCTTGTGGGAGCCGTGTCCATGTGTACTGAGTTTTTTTTCCGGTTTTGGGGTTTTCCCACTCAAAGGCAAACAGTCCTTGACTCTGCCTGTGGATGGGTATGCAGAAAAATGCATCTTCTAAGTCTATTACCGTGAACCATTTGGCACTGGCCGGCAACAGACTTAAAAGAACATATGGGTTTGGGACTACTGGGTGAATAGTCACTACAGCTTCATTTACAATTCTTAAATCTTGAACTGGTCTGTACTTTCCGTTTGGCTTGGGAATTGGTAGGATCGGGGTGTTCCAGAATGACACAATGGGTTTTATAATGCCATGTTCTAAGTAGGAATCGATGTATGATTGGATGGCTTGCATGATGGGGCGTGGGTAAGGCCTTTGCCTTATTCTTCTGGGCCGTGCCTGGGGCTTTACTTCAATTATTAAAGGTGGCAGGTGTTTGGCATAACCTGGTGGGTTGTCTTCTGCCCAGATGCCGGGGACATCAAACTCTTTTCACTTGGCTGTAGCTTGTGAGTCTGCTTCGAGTGGAATAGATGCCAACATTATCTTCCACATTTTATTCATTGGAGCTGTAACGTTTACTGCTGTTGCTTGGGGCACATGCAGCTTCATGTTTTGGTTCTGGTCAAAGTAGATGTGGGCTTGCATTTTGCACAGGAGATCTCTTCTTAACAGTGGAACAGGGCATTCTGGTATGTGCACAAACTGATGGGTCACAGTTTTGTGGGCCAAATCACATTCCAGGGGCTTGAGCAATGGCCGGTTACTTGGGGTTCCGGTAGCTCCCTGTATTTTAATAGTCTCGCCGGAGCAAGACGCCAATGGTTTCGTAAGAACAGATCTAGTAGCTCCTGTGTCTACTAAAAACTTGACTTTATGGCCCCTTCCTTTTAAGGGCACCATGGGCTCGTGGGGGCCCACAATCAGGGCCTGGGTCCCTGTTGTCAGGTATGGCTGGCCACTGGGCTTGTGCCTGTCTACAAACATGCAGGCTTGCCTAGATTTCGGCTGTGGGGGGGGGGCGCCCGAGGGGAGAGCTCATCCACTCTCTGTCTGCCGGGGTGGGTGTCTCCTGGGGAGGGACTCCGGTACTCTGGTGGCTCTGATCAGCTATCTCTTGTTGCCTTTCTTCCTGTGGTTGCCTCCCTTCGGGTGGCTTTGGCAGGGGTGGATACAGCGGGACGTATGGCGCAGGAGTTCCTTCCTCCGTTTCACTGAAAATCTCTCCCTCCTTTTCTGTGAGCTTCGGGCGGGGGGGTCGGCGTAGAAGCATTAGATGTGCCACTTCTGCTTTTGCTTTACATTTTTTGAGCCAGGGCGGATTTTTTTCCTAACATTTTGCTGCCACTGATCTATGTATCAGTGGCCACCAGACGCCTGGGTCACTTTCTGATGGACCTTTGAGATGACTTGAGGGTCAAAGGTTCCCTGAGCTGGCCACCCTACCTGCATAGAGGGCCATTCTACTTCACACAGGACTCGGAGTTTCTGTCTGGTGAGCTTTTCTCCAAAGTCCCTATTGAATCCTCTTTTAAAATTACTTAACATACATTGCAGGGGCGTCTGAGGGACGCTGCTGCCACCTCCCATTTTCTTCCCTTGGACACAGACAATTAGGGTGGGGAACGGACAAGGAGTAAGGGGTCTCCTTGTTCAGACAAAAGGGAATCACACCACTCACGCCCTACTGACCCAAGGAGCCGGATGTTCCAACGGTCTCCTGTAGGAACTGCAGCAGGCTAGCACGTGCACACACACACACCACACTCACTCCACAAACTCCCAACCCTTTTCTCTTACTTTACTTAAGGATATCTCTCAGTTCGGACTCACGTTCCGCCTCGTAGAGAGATCTCCTGTGGAAGCTCTCAGTTCGGACTCACGTTCCGCCTCGTAGAGACACCTCCTGTGGAGGGTCTCAGTTCGGACTCACGTTCCGCCTCGTAGAGACACTTCCTACACTTAAGGATACCTCTCAGTTCGGACTCACGTTCCGCCTCGTAGAGAGATTTCCTGTCAGGAGGGTGATCAAGCCTCCTCTTCCAGTCTACTGACTGGGCTCCTTTCCTGTCACCCGGGTGATATTTCATACTTGCCTTTTCCTGCAGTTCCGGATATACTTTGTGGTTGAGTTCCAGCCTGAGTCTTGTGGTTCTTAGGCTCGCCGTCTGGTCACCCGCTCCGCTGGGCCCCTCGTTCGGAGATCCCCAAAGGGAACAGTCCTTTGTGCGCGCTGGGACGTCCGCGAGGCCTTACCAACGGGGCTGGGCACGGAGAACGGCCAAGAAAGCCTCAGGGCTTCCTAGTCCTGCCGCGGTCGCCAGAAATGTTGCAGAAAAATCACCCTTCTCCAGAGAGTAGGAAGGACTCGGACCACCTCAGGCTTGGAAAACAGTTTATTGCTAGCACTGGTTCAGGGGATTGCATCGCCATACTGAACGATTTTTTACAGAAGTGATCAGAGTCTTATATCAAAGTATACGTCATCAATTACTTGTCACTTACTCTTTAGCATATTCGCTGCCTGTTTCCTGAACCTTGGTTATTCTTACATTCTGCTGCGCGGGCTGTCTTAACTGACTTCCCTAAATACGGCGCGACTGTAATTTATTGCCATGTAAGCAGTCTGCAGAGGAAGGGGGGGGGGTCTATCTTCAGGCAGTCTGTTCTCAGGAGGGGAGGGGGGAATCTTTTTCTGCCTCAGTTTTCTTTCCATCTTTTTCTCACTTCAGTGGGAGTGCAGAAGATCTGGCAACTTTATATTGCAGGGACCTTCTTTCTGAGATCAGCTAGTTCCCAGGCCTAGGAAGAATTATGGTCTGTGGGGCGGTGGCATCCCAGCTCAGGCTGCCTGTGTGTGTGCTTTCCTCGTCCAAATAATACACCTCTGTCATGCTACAAGATCTGAATGCCCCCCCCCACATGTCACAACCTTTTAACAAGAAAATCAAGCCATACAATGTCTTCCCTAAATGCAAGTGCTTCTATATGCCTGTGTGGTCTTGCCCCTTCATGCATTACATGTCAGGCAGCTCGGTTTCCACTGGGAAGAGGAATGGCTGCTGCTCCTCTGGTAGAAGTTATTGGATAATTACACAGTGGAAGCTCAGGCTGCCAGGGAAGGTCGGCTTGGAGAATGCCCTCCGGCCTCCTGTGACAATTAAAAACAATTAGTGGTTTGTGGAAGGAATGAAGGTGAGGGGCGGAGCCGAAGGATCCTGCGGCCAGGGGACTGCCAATCAGAGACCTATAAAACTAGTTTTTCTTCCAACAGCTAGAAAAACTGGGATGGAATTTCCGATTTCAGTGTGGTTGAGATGTTGCTGCTGAAGGTCTCCCTATAGAACAGTGTTCTCCAACCTTGGGTCCCCAGATGTTTTTGGCCTACAACTCCCAGCATGCCCCAGCCAGCGTAGCTGGCTGGGGCATGCTGGGAGTTGTAGGCCAAAAACATCTGGGGACCCAAAGGTTGGAGAACACTGCTATAGAATGAGGCTTACAGAACGGACAGCATTACATAGGAACATCGGACGCGGCCTTATACCGAGTCAGACCCTTGGTCCACCCAGCCCAGTATTGTCAACACTGGCTGGCAGCCGCGGCTCTCCGGGAGTTTTTCCAGCCCTACCTGGAGATGCCGGGGATCGAAACTGGGACCTTCTGTGTGCAAAGCGACTAGTGCTCTGCCCATGAGCTGTGGCCCCTTCCCTTGACGCTACATCTTCTCAGGGGCGTTCTGAGATGTCAGAGCCACAGTGGCCCAACCCAGCCCACTGCATGGTCACACAGTATACGTTGAAAGTTGCGCAGAGAACCCTCACGAGGTGCCATCCTCCTCCAGTTCGACACATGCGGTGATCCTAGTTTGGATAGGTTGGCCCAGGGTCAAAAATGTGGCAAGCTGATGGGGAGTATATTGCCTATTCAATAGGTGACTTCCGCAGAATTATTTTGCCTTGTATGTCTGCTGGTACTCCCCACCACACACACACACACACACACACACACACACCGCACATAGAAATCCAGCATATCAGGGAGGAATCTCTCTGACTTGCTAGTTTTCTGTATGCAGGGATTTTGTGTTTTGTATGAAGATTCCATTATGTGAGCTCCTAATTGCACTCTGGTACAGCCTAGACACAGGTTGACCACCCCAGTGAGAACTAGGCCTCTTTTACTGGTGTCTCCTGGGTGTCTCCTTCCTGTTGTTGTTTTTTTACTAGTCCCGGGGTCCTCTCTCTGACTTTCCTTCTGGTACGGCTGCCTTCTTGGGGTTCTGCTTTGTGTGCTTGCCCTCCTGTAAGCTACCAACACCTGGCGTTCCCAGATTTCCTCTTGTGTTGGTTTGATCTCATGAACCACTATGAGCTGATGCCTTGAACGTGATTCCACTGTTAGTTAGTAGCCCCATTTAGAAACAGGCACACATCCTTTGCTTACCCCCAAAAAACAAGAATGAGTGACTGGCCTATGTCGATAATTTTGCTATAGGGCAGTGATGGTGAACCTTTTTCATCCCGAGTGCCCAAACTGCGACACAAAACCAGCTTATTTATTTCAAAGTGCCGACACTGCAATTAAACCTGAATACCGAGGTTTTAGTTTTAGAAAAACAACTCATACGGTTGTCCAAACTAATTAACATATTTTGTCTTAAAAGAAAAACACAATAACAGAGCTTTCAATGATACAGTTTTTTGTTGAAAAAAAAATCAACTCAAAAAATTATTATAGTACTACATTGTACACATAGGGAAGGGAATTTATACAAACTTTTTAAGTAATTAGGCACATGTATTTTTGGATAAGGGATTCTCAACTTGTAATATGATTATATGCCAGAATGAAATTGTATGGGGCAAGCTTCTACAGATGTCGGATTAGTAAAAGTAAAAGTCAACCTGTACTAGGATGAGCAAGATAAACAAGAAAACTAAACGTGTTTAACACATTTTAAACACTTTATGTCTTGGACTGCAAACACTGCATTAGGTAAAAGTTTGCATTGGGCATGCTTTTGCACAATTAATGTGATTTTTGCTATTGCATGCATGCTGATAATTTGTCAAACCTTGGCTCATACTCTGTTAGTTTGAGAGCAACACATGCAGCACTCAGGTCAGCTGTTAGGGCTTTACATCCAAGCCATGCTCTGTGCATCATTCTTCAAAATCTTTAAATGTGATACAATGTAGAAAAGAATTCTGTAACTGGAATTCTTGAATAAATAATTCTGTTCCACACTGTGAGAAAGAACAAGATCATTAGTGTTTTGCAGAAGGGGACAGTCTTTTCGCGATCTGGTGACCAATGGCTCGAGTGCCCACAGAGAGGTCCCTGCGTGCCAGCTGTGGCACCCGTGCCATAGGTTCGCCATCACTGCTATAGGGAGTCAATGCGGTGTAGCAGTTAAGAATGCTAAACTGAGATTTGGGTACAAACCCCTATTCCGAGCTAAAGCTTACTGGGTGACCTTCAGGCGGTCACAGTCTCTCAGCCTGAACTACCTCACAGGGTTGTTGTGAGGATAAAAAGAGAGGTAATCATGCTGCCACTAATTCTTTAGAGCAGTGTTCTCCAACCTTGGGTCCCCAGATGTTTTTGGCCTACAACTCCCAGCATGCACTGGGAGTTGTAGGCCAAAAACATCTGGGGACCCAAGGTTGGAGAACACTGCTTTAGAGGAAGGGTAGAATCTTTAAAAATGCAAAAATAAACAGTTATTATGTAATACACAGAAGACAATGACAACAAAAGTTTGCAATTTAATCTTCAGTATTTCCCAGAGAGAGCCTTTGAACCTTGCTGTGAATCTTTTGTTTCTCCACAAGCCTGAAATGGCACCCCTGCCCATGGCAGAAACAAATGTCCTAACACCAGAGCTGCTAAAACAAAATCCAGATGGTCCTTTAAAGTTACGGTAATTAAAATAAGCTTTGGAATGACATGCATTTGTGGCTGAACAGAACTCCTTCCAAGAACCTAACTTCCTTGCTGGTTACGTAAATAAGCAATACAAACCCCTGTAAGAAGCTAGATGCAAGTGAAGGTGAAGATTTCATCATAATAAATGTGGCGGTCACTCTTATTTCACGTCACTATAAAGATTCCTGACATACTTTTAACAGTGACAGTAAAGTGGATACAGTGTGATTTCAATCTTCTGTGGCAACATCTAAACTTGAAGATTCTGATCCTTTTTTTGCTTTCAGTTTTCAGGAACATGTTCGGCTTGAATGCAAATACAGTAATACCTTGGATTGCAAGTAACTTGGTTTGAGAGCGTTTTGCAAGACAAGCAAATTTTTAAATATTTATTTAAAAAAAAATTTGGACTTTATATACAAGCGAAGTCTTGCAATACAAGTACTGTAGTACGGCTTAAATTAAAAATCTCTGTACACATTTTTTTTGGGGGTGTGTGTGTTTCGTTTTGATATAAGAGTGTTTTGGATTACAAGCACGTTTCTGGAACGAATTATGCTCTCAATCCAAGGCATGACTGTATATAAACATCTTGACTAGTTTTGCTGGCTACAAAGGGGTAAGCAGTGCCTGCCCTAGGTTTTTCATAGATTTCACAGATCATAGAGTTGGAAGGGGCCTCCAAGGCCATCGAGTCCGACCCCCTGCTCAGTGCAGGGAAAGCGACAGTCGGGTAAACAAGCAGGTTGCCATGGCGAAGGGGAGGAGCAACTCCAGGGGGCTCTTGTCAGTGGGCCCCTGATGGATTGTGGGCCCTTGGCAGGTGCATCAACTTCCGATGCAAACTTCTGATGCCTACTTTGGATGCCAGCCCTTGGGTGTAAGAATGTCGAAATCAGGGGGCAGGTCCACAAACTTTTCAGGTATTCCATTTACCCAACATTCTCAGTACCTGGAGAAATTCTGGTCCTCGCTGCAAGCTCCGTCTGTGGTCCACAATTCCTTTACTATTTTGCATGTATTTCGGTTTGTAGCCATTCGCTACAACTGGAATGGAATCTGTGCCTGTCAGGCAAGAAGTACACTTAAGAGAACAAGGTGTTCTTAGTGTTTTCCCCTTACAGCTGTGGAACTCCCTTCCACTACTGGAGGTTCTTTAAAACTGGAGCTTAAATGGAGGTGTTCGTACAACCCCACTCATTCAGTAAATGTAAAGGGGGCAGGATTTTTGCCCCTGCCCATGACCCCATATGCAACGTGCCTGCTGGCTATACCCCCCCAGTGGTTGCTCACTTGGCATTTGTGAAAGGAGCTGCATATACATACAGCTATTCAGTCAGGAACCCTGATTGGCCATATGTACATACAGTCAGGAACCCTGGTTGGCCAAGACTCCTGATTGTGTGTAGGAGCCCTATGCGCATACAGCTGTACAGTTGTATGGCCCCCTTTTACACGGATGCCAGATGTGCAGTCTTTGAGATTATATATGCTTGGTTGCATATGTCACGGTTTATCCATCAGTCTCCCAGATCAACTTCCGATGCAAACTTCAGATTATGCATTTGCAAAATACCATTAAGTGTGGTGGACTGCAGTCAGATTTCCTGTTAAATATGTGTGCAGGTGCTACTGTGAAACATGCCAGCAAGAAGAACATAACGTGCAATAAATTTTATGAGAGATAAATTGGGAGGGATAGAGAAACGTACAAACACGTTTTCTATAGACAAAGTTTACAGAGAGCATGGAGCAATAAATGGTGCCTCCCACCCATGACAATTTTAATAGCCATCCGGGGGTTCTTGTGCAGTTTCCGTCCTCATCCCGTATTTTGTCACAATGGAAATTGCAGCGATGAAAGGAAAGGTGTCTTGCATCCGAGTGGCCATTTTAATGTGATAATAACTTTTTCCCAGTCCTGTGTAGTGTGGATGCTTCGAAAGAGGCACACATGAATTCACATTCAAAATGATATTATATTGAATGTGAATTCAATATAATATGAATGGCTCTGTAGGAGAAAAGAGCATTGGTTCCCTCCCCTCTTTTGTCATCTGTTTCCAGGGAGGGGGTGTACGCTGTGTGGGCCTAGACTGCCAAGCATAATAGAGTGCCATAATTTTTTTGCACTCTATCCCCATTGTGGGAATTGAAGGGAAGCATTGGCAGTTTCTGCAATCACTAGCTGCATTGCCTCGTGCTCGGGGTATAATTCTTTTTTTCCTGGGGATACACTAAAATGTAGGATGTGGAATGGCCAAAGAAATACTACATTGCTCCCTTCTGAACAGCCTGATAGGAATGTGCCGAATTTCAGAATGGCCCCTGGAATGCATTAAACCCAGAGTGATTGACGCCCTCATGGCGGGGAGCTGGTTAAGAGGAGAAAATGTTGCCTGTAGGTAGCAGAGGGAGGATCCCTGCTTGTGTGGGGTTGTGTCCCCCCCCCCAAGGAACCTGCTCGTAGGCTTGTAGGTTGTAGGTCTATGCCTGCTGGATAGGAGTAAGAGATGAAGTTTCCTCTTGTAGACAGCACTCCCGCCAGGCGACTGGCTCGGGATTTTGGATGCCACTAAGAGTGACAGAGTTGGGAGACAGATCTGAGCCATGGCTGGGGCATGCTGGGAGTTGTAGGCCAAAAACATCTGGGGACCCAAGGTTGGAGAACACTGGTGTAGTAGATGCTTGAGAGTTTGGGCACTTTAAAATAAAAGTTTTGGAGGTGGCTTATCTATCCAAACCACTGAGGGCCAAGCTAAATGTAAGGGTGGCAAAGCAACCATCTTGGTTTAAACACATGTGTGCCCTGTTCACATGTAAGTGGGCGCAGGGTCCGATGTTAGCATGAAAAGGGGCACATAGGTGAGGGGAACCCTCCTCCCCCACCTTGTGATGGGTTATCCATCCCCCCCCCCCGCCCTGCTGAATTACAGGAAGTGATCTGGGCCAGGAGAAAAGTGCCACCAGAGGGAGTTAAAGCGGGGAGGGTTCCATTCCCCTTACCCATACAACCTCTTAAGTTGTTAAACTTAAGAGCCAGTGTGGCGTAGTGGTTAGAGTGCTGGACTGGGACTCAGGAGATCCGGGTTCTATTCCCCGCTTGGCCATGAAACTCACTGGGTGACTTTGGGCCAGTCACTGCCTCTCAGCCTAACCTACCTCACAGGGTTGTTGTGAGGATAAAATGGAGAGGAGGAGGATTATGTAAGCCGCCTTGAGTTCCTTGTAGGAAAAAAGGCGGGGTATAAATGTAATAAATAAATAAATAAATAAATAAAAGCAGGCCCTGCTACGCTGTGTGATTCAACAAAAGTTGCTGGTGCTGTTGCATCTGTTTTGCACTGAATGATTTGAGGGCATGCAGTCTCACAAGTCTGAATGAATCTTTCCCCCCAAAACACGGCAATCTTTCATTCGCGACCTGCAGGAGATGGATAAATAGATCGGTAACTAACATCTTCCACCGGCTTAGCATTCCTTATCAAGCCATTACGTTACAGAGTGGGTATTGATTTCACTCGTACCATTTGCCCGGCTCCTTTGTCTGCAGGATGGTGCAGAGGATTTAAGCATTTCACAAGGGCTGAGGAAGAAAGTCTACTCTTAATGAGAAGTTGACCCTGGATGAATTTGGGGGCAGCTTCTAAGGCTTCATTGAATCCACAGATCTCCTGCCTCTTTTCTGCTTTGTGAGATACCTGGGCAAGCTGGAGTTGGGAGGGAAGAAGGCTTTGCGGGAAGCATGTTTCGGAAATCAATGCCAGGCAGTGGTATCTGGAGCATAAATTATCTCACTGGTGGGTCAGAGCTAGTCTGGTACTCGGCAGACGTAGGGCCACTTTGTACACGAGCATTTTTGGCAGGCAGTTTCCCTGTCATGTAGGGCTGCCTGATCTGTGGACCTACAGAGAGCGAGAGCGAGAGAGAGAGCGGGGAGGGAAGAAAGATTTGTGATGCATTTCGTACACTGACAATTTGCACACACTTTTCCTATGTGGGGAGTAATCTCCCTCCATGCTGGAAATGGTGACTAACAAAATGACCCTTGGGCTATCGGGCTCCAGCTGCAGCTCAAGTGATAACATGAGAAATGGATTTTAATATCCCAATCCTAGCAATTTTGGCAGGCTAGAAATTTTTCCTTAAAAAGCACTTTGATTGGGTAAAGATCCTCCTCCCCCACCCTTGCTTCTCCTGGCTGTTTCTTCTTCCTGAATTAGCTGTCTTTTTTTTCTCCAACCACCAAGCTCAACTTGTGCTCCCATTGACCACCCCAGGTTCTTTAAAACTGCTTCGGGAATCGTCCAGAGCTTATAAATAACTGAGAGACCCTGATCTTGCAGTGTGTTCCAGCAGGTCTCTGATTCCTATGTCACTTACATCCCTGCCAGGAAAATCTGATTTTTGCTGATGGGTTTCCATTAGGGCTGTTTGAACCATCTCTAGGCGTCTGAGAGTCTCCTCCAGCTTTAGGGCATCTGATCTTCACAAGCCCCGTGGCACAGGCGCAGGGAAGGACATTTGCACCCACAGGAGCAATGGTGTTGCACAAAATCCAGTGACACAGCTTGCCGCGTAATTCTTTTCTCTGGAACTGTTTCCCACAAGCCCAGTTTAGTGCTTATTATAGCACTGAACTAGGAGCGGGCATTGAGTGGACATGTCATTAGCAGGACCGACACCACTTTTGGGGCAAGCATTTTCAGCGGTGCAAAAAAAAACCAAAACCAAAATAAAAACACACCTTTGCTTTCAACACTCCTTGCCAAATTGTTTGTTTATTTAAATTGCCCTCCCGGACCCTCATTTCTCCTTAATGACATTATCATCTAGCCAAATCTGATTGGTTTGTGTTGGTGGGGCTTTTTTTTTTTTTTTTACTGATGTTTAGTGACATCATCCTGCACATTATGTGCTTCCTAACTAGGGAGGTGTACCCACAGGTAAGCGTGGGCAATCCACCAGGACCAGCTCACCGGGCTTTCAGGTTCCCAGCGGACCGCTGTTTGCACAGAAAATGCCTTAAGATACAGTAATACCTTGGATTGCAAGTAACTTGGTCTGAGAGTGTTTTGCAAGACAAGCAATTTTTTTAAAATAAATGTTGACTTGATAAACAAGCGACGTCTTGCAAGACAAGTAGTCACGTAGGGATGTAACCCGCTCGCCTCGAGCGGGCGTAGTGGGCCGAAATCGGCCCCGCTCACGCCCGCCAGAGACTCGCTTTGATATAAGAGTGTTCTGGATTACAAGCACGTTTCCGGAACGAATTATGCTCTCAATCCAAGGTATTACTGTATGTCAAAAGCAGCCACAATTTGTGCAAAGGCCGTTTTAGGCATATCTTAAGGGCATTTTCTACGTAAACAGTCTCTTCCCTGGCTCAACTGGGGAGAACGCAAGTTTAGCCGGGGAGGAGGTAAGCGGGATGGAGTTCAGGGGGGTCGAGCCGAGAGCCCGGCCAGTCTGCCAGATTTCCACCCCCCCAATGAAATCTTCACACATCCCTACCCACAGGGTTAATTCAGGAAGGAAGCAGCAGCAGCAGCTGGCACACAGTCTAAGTGCCAAGTGCTTCTCCATCATCCCAACGACTTTACAATCACTGATCAGAGCAGTGGGAGGCAGGATCAAGTGGGCAATCGGGTAGCATCCTGCCTGCACAGTTTCCCCTTCTATCTCTAAGGAGAAGAGTGATAGACTCGTTTTTTAAGAAAGAATAAAATTGACCAATCAGAGAGGGGAGAATATCTTTGAGGGGCCAGCCCTGTCCTCATCATCACCCTTTTCTGGTATCTTGGCATTGTCGCACGACATTAATTAGCTAATAAAGCGAGATGTTCTGGAGCTCAGGCTTGCCCCAGAGTCCATTCTCCCCCTGCAAGATTTGTAGGGGGTTGGCTGCAGTTATGCCGTAGCACGGGGACAGCACTCTGCACATGTTCAGTGGCATTCTAGTTATTATTACTTCACATGTTTCAGAGCTGGCAGTGAGAAAAAAGGGGCTAGGGCTGAGTCTGAACCTTGCCGGAAATACAACCTGTCATATTCAAAATCCATGTGTCCACCTGCCCTCTTCTCTGACTGGAACACAGTATTAGGATTAAGTCCTGTTGTTGTTTATCCGTCCACTGGAAAGTGATTTCCGGACTGCAGCTGCCACAGCGACTCATTTATTAGAAGGGAAGCTCTCTTAGACTGTGCAAATATTAGCTGTATCGAGCAGAGGCGCCTCTTCCGCAGATAGCGAAGCTGATGGCATTTACGCCTGAAGCTCTGCCGCGGCAGTGCCTGGCTGCCCTCGTCCTTCTTCACCATCCACCGGTCTGCCGAGATTGTGCTACCTGCTGCACCACGTCCGCGTGTCATTCATGACTTTTGCTTCTCTGACTTCTCAAATCAGCCTCCCACGGCTTGGGCCCGGTGGCAGCGCGTGAAGGCCAGTCTGGGCAAGGCTTCTGGAGCAGGAAGCGAGCGCAGGAGCAAAGGGCTGTGATGGCGGCCCATGCTATATTAACAGCCACGCACGCTTTGTTTTGTTTTTATTTATTTATGTATTATATTTATACCCCTGCCTTTTTTTCCTGCAAGGACCCCAAGGCGGCTTACATAATCTTCCTCCTCCTCCTCCTCCTCCTCCTCCTCCTCCTCTCCATTTGATCCTCACAACAACCCTGTGAGGTAGGTTAGGCTGAGAGTCTGTGACTGGCCCAAAGTCACCCAGTGAGCTTCATGGCCGAGCGGGGACTAGAACCTGCATCTCCCGAGTCCCAGTCCAACACTCTCACCACGACGCCACACTGGCTCCCTGTTCTTTTAGAAAGTTGGCGTTTTCTGCCATGTTCTAAAGGATGAGCAAATGCATAACAGTGGAGGCACGTGGCTCCAATATCAGTGGGGCAGTGTTATCCATTCCAGGTTTCAGTCTGAACTTTAAAGGAGCTATGCATGGTGCTGAACACAAAACCGTCGAATAGGTTCAGCAGCCCCTTCAAAGCTCAGACTGAAACCCGAAGTGGATACACCATCCCAGTGACACAGGACCGGTGCAAGGCAGTTTGGCGCCCTAGGCGAAATCAAATATTTAGTGCCCCCCCCACTTGAGCCCTCCCTCCCTTGGTGGCGGCAGTCCTGGCGGCGGCGAGGAAAAGTCGGCCGAGCAAGCGAGCTTCCTCCTGCTGCTGCTGCTGCCGCCGGCCTCCGCAGCCCGGGAAGGGAGGAAGGAAGGAAGGAAGGCGAGAAGAGGTGCCAAGCTGCGGCGGATCAGCAGCCACCAGCCGCTCCAGCTGCGCCCTGGCGGACAGAGGTGAGCCCGCCTGCCCGGAAGAGGCGGAGGAGGCGGAGCAGGATTCGGCGCCAAGCAAGCGGCCCCGCGTGGAGCTGCTTTCACGGGCACGGCTGCTGCTGCCCCATGCCCGCCTGGCCGCTCTCCTGCTCGGCTTCCTTGCCCAGATCTGCGCCAAGCGCAGCGAGCCCCGGCTGCCTGACGCCTCGCGCGCTCCTGCTGCTGCCTGTCCGCCGCCGCCGCAGGAGATCAGGCTTGCTCGCTCCCATCTTCCTCTTCTTCCATACACACGTCGCAGAAAGCGGAGCGGCAGGCCCCGCGCCCTGCCTTCCTCGTCCTTTCCTGGAGGAGGAGGAAGGGAAGGGCGAGTGTCTGCATGGGTCTGGGGCACAGGCAAAGCAGGAGCGGAGCATTTCTGCGCCCCCTTTAGCCGTGCGCCCTAGGCAGCCGCCTAGTTCGCCTAGTGGTAGCGCCGGCCCTGCACTGACATTGGAGCCAGCACCAGCCTCTGCTGGTGAGTAACCATTTTAATGGTGGCCTCTTTATACATTGGGAGGTTTCTAGTCAGGTCTGCCAGCTCCTCTTGCCAATGTTGCGTCCTCCAACGCAGCCTTCCGGCCAAGCATTATGGCCATGCTGGCTGAGGCTGATAGGGGTTGTAGTCCCACGCATCTGGAGGGCGCTGCCAGCTTGGGGAAGGCTGCCCTAACACATCAGCCCCATAACCAATGGGGATCCAGGAACAGCTTCTCCTATTTGCCCATCTAGTCCGCTCTGGTTGGCAGCAAGCTCTCTAGCAGAGGCCTTTCACATCACCCAACCCTTTTAACTGGGGATGCTGGGAATTGAACCTGGGACCTTCTGCCTGCAAAGCAGGTGCTCTACCTGCTTAGCTTTGGTCCCTTCCGTGTCCTGTGCCCATTTGAAGGAACCCCACCACCCTCCTAAATTGGTAAGGAGAGTCAACAGCCCAAAGCACAGCCAAAGCCAGTCTTGTTTAGAGAGGAACTGGATTCAGTCACCTGCTGACATAGCTACATACTATTGGTTTGCAAAGCCAAAGCCAGTTTATTTCTTAGGGCCTACTGTGGCTGTGGAATAAGCAAATGAGGCATCAGAATCAGATAAACTTGACAAAAGGGAGGGGGAAAAGGCTTGAGATAAATGTTTTTGAAATGTCTGTAGATGCCTGGCTTCAGTACTGTAGTATATTGAACTGAGCTTTAGTTTGCGCTGGCTCGATTGCTGTGGTGCTTTGGAATGCATACGAATATTCCAACTTCTCACAGGATCATCATCATCATAATCATCCTGCTGGCTCAGCTTGTCTGAGCGTGGAAAGCTAAGCAGGGTCAGGCCTGGTTATTACTTGGATGGCAGACCCCTCCTCTAGTTTCCTGCATTGAGCAGGGGGTTGGACTCGATAGCCTTGTAGGCTCCTTCCAACTCTATGATCTATGAAATCTATGAATCTATTATTATTATTATTATTATTATTATTATTATTATTATTATTATTATTATTATTTCTATACCGTCCAATGGCTGAAACTCTCTGGGCGGTTTACAACAATTATAAAATTTTACAATAAAATACAATTACAGGCAGTCCCCGAGTTAAGAACGTCTGACTTACAGGCAACCCATACTTAAGAACGGACTTAGAGTACATAGCGTAGTATACTATGCAATTTGCGTAATTTACGCAATTTGCAGTGAATGCCGATTTTAACGTATAGAGCACTGTGCTGTTCCGACTTACATACAAATTTGACTTAAAGACATTCCTAAGAATGGAACTCGTTCGTAATCTGGGGACTGCCTGCATACAATAAAATACAATTTTACAATAAAATACAATTTAAAAAATACAAACAATAAAACACTGAAAAAATTACACTAAACATTTTAAAAACAAATTTAAAATTCCTTAAATTGCTAAAACAAGATTATAAAAAATAGTCTGGATAAAAAGGTGACATAACCTCCACCCTGTGTGCTATTTGGAGCTGTTAAATGCCGCAGCATAGAGGGCAGTCTTAACCTGGGGCTGAAAAGATAGTAAATTTGGCACCAGGCGGGCGTCAGTACAGAGGCTGTTCCACAGTTGTGGGGCTACCGCAGAAAAGGCCCTCCCCCCTGTTGCTGCTTTACTGAACCCCCCTCGGGGGCAGCACTTGGAGGAAGGCCCTAGATGCAGAGCGTAGTGTCCGGGTAGATTGTGGTTGGGAGAGGCATTCTGTCAGGTATTGTGGTCCCAAGCCGAGTAGGTTTATTAAACTGTCAGTAGGCAAGGCGTGGGGAAAGATGGGGCAATGTACTGTTGGTGGTGGAAAGGGGCACAGCGGAGTAGAGATTAGTTTTGTGATTAGACTGCGTGTTCGAATATTTAGGATGCATGAGAGCAGTATGTGAGTGTCGGGAAATGGACCCAGATATTATAACACACAAACACTTCTGTAAATGTGTGCAATTCTCCACTGATTATAACAATAATAGTATTTATAAAGTAGCACTTCTAGCAGGGGTGGGGAAATAGTTTCAGTTGAGGGGTGGGGCAGATCCCACACATCCACCGTACTGCAGGGATCTGGCTTCGCAACACGCAGGCTTCCCCCCCCCCACTGGGGAAGGCCCATGCGCCCTGGCCAATGCGCCGGATGGAGGCCAATCATTCACCTGGTGTGTCGGCCGGGGCACCTTCACCTGCCCACCCACCCACCCCACCTTCTCCCATTGGGTGAGGATGCAGGGCTGGCAAAGCCAAGTTTTGCACAGCTGACACGGTCCCAACTGGGGTCAGAGAGTAGTGGTGCGCAAAGGGAAGGGAGTCACCGGCCAAGTGCGCAGCTGGCTTCACTCCTGCTTCTTGTTCCCCACGCGGGGAACAAGCAGCAGGAGCAAAGCGCACTTGGCTGGCACTTGCCGGAGCTCCCACAAGTGCTGTCCGAGTGGGCAGCATTTAGGGCCCCTCCCCCCCCCCCGGGGAAATCCTTTATCTCCGAATTGAGATTGGAGATAAGAAGGGGGTTCCTCTCCCCACCTCCTCACCATGCACCTGGTAGTTTCCAGGCCCATGGAGGGAGCCCAGCTCCCTGCAGACCACATGGGGAGCCTCCGTGGGCTGGAGGCTCTGGTGACTCCTATTTTGGTGGGGCTCCTAATCCATTGCAGGTTTTACCTGGAGCTTTATAGGAGCTATCTGTGGTGCTCCATGGCAATGAACCTATTTGGGGTGGTGGTGGCAGCATTCAGTACCATGGATAGCTCTTATAAAGCTCTAACTAAAATTTGTAATGGATTAGGAACCCCGGAGCATTTCACATGCAAAGTCCTCAGATGTAATCCTTGCAATCGCCCTGTAAGGCAGGCCATTGTTATTCTCCCCATATTGCAGATGGGGAAAGGGAGTTGAGAGACACAGTAGCTTGCCTAAGGCCACCTGGGGTGAGTTCCTGGCTGATGTGACACTTGAACCAAGGCTTTCCTGGTTCACAGCCATGGCCCTTACATTATAGCAGCAATGCTGAGCAATAGTCTTGGTAATAAACCATCCAGAATATGTGGTCATATACATGTCACTGGTCGCATTCGGCATATTCCATCATGTCTCAGAGTAGCAATAACTATTGGCGAGCTCGTGAATGAGCTCACATAGAAAAGTAATTACCGACAGAACAACTTGTCACCTCTGGGAGAACATTTCTCCCAGTATGAGTTCTCTGAAAGAGGAACCATGTGCAATGCCTTTAATGAATTTACCCAAGAACCAAAATGGAAAGCACACGACGAGGGCCTGAACAGAGAGATCTGGGGTTCCAGCAGCCCCTTTCATGGTCAGTGTGTCGTACTAAATAGGTCTGAAGAGTTAAACAGCTTGTAGTTGGGAGGCAACTAGCTGCCCACTCAATTATCTGAACAGATAACCTCTGCATCACAGAGAATTAGCTTCCCCCCGTTCTGTCTGATGATGCGTAACTAAAAAGTTGGCAGAAGTTGACATGAAATTACTATACTAAGATACATCAAGTATTGGATCCAATCTCTTACCCTAGGATAAGAGATTGCAGTCATAACGTGTGCGTTCATATTCCCTTGTCAAAGGAAGGAAGGGAAGCGAGCCCTGTGGCAGTGCACATGGCTTCTTGCATGCATGTTCAATCCTTGGAATGATCTTTCCAAGCAGGGCTGGGAAGAAGCGCAGGCTTGAGACTTGGCGAGCCACTGGCAATCAGGTTATAGATTTTCATAGATCATAGAGTTGTAAGGAGCCTACTACAAGGCCATCGAGTCCAACCCGCTGCTCAATGCAGGAAACTAGAGGTGGGGTCTCCCATCCAAGTAACAACCAGGCCTGACCCTGCTTAGCTTTCCACACCCAGACAAGCTGAGCCAGCGTAAGCCACAGGCCTGTATCGAACTATAAGAATTGGCAGACTGCCTTGGCATATGAGAGTCCTAATGTTAGGCATCCTCTTACTCTTTGGACTCTTTGGACTGTTTTGGGGGTTTCACCCTGTAAGTTTTTTCCCCTTAAGATTTTTTTTACTTCTCCAAACCTTGGGTTCCCCAAGCCTGCTAAAACCTCCCTTTTGTGTGTATGGAGTGGGCGTAGTGGTGAGAGTGTTGGAGTGGGACTTGGGAGATCCGGGTTCTAGTCCCCGCTCGGCCATGAAACTCACTGGGTGACTTTGGGCCAGTCACTGACTCTCAGCCTAACCTACCTCACAGGGTTGTTGTGAGGATAAAATGGAGAGGAGAAGGAGGATTATGTAAGCCGCCTTGGGTTCCTTTCAGGAAAAAAAGGCGGGGTATAAATATAACAAATAAATAAATAAATAAATAAAAACATGAAGTCCCTGAATGTCAACAGTTGGATTCTATGTGCCTTCCCCTTGCTTCCCTGATGTTGTTGGTTCCAGCCTGGGCCAGCGAGGGAAACCCCGCCTGGGGGTGGGGGAGCCTATCCGTGTGGTCAGCTGACGGACATTTAAACCCCAGCTACAAACAGTATAGGGCAGGGCTCTCCAACCTTGGGTCCCCAGATGTTGCTGGACTACAGCTCCCAGAATCCCTTGCCATTAGCCAAGCTGGCTGGGTATGCTGGGAGCTGTAGGCCAGCAGCATCTTGGGCCCCAAGGTTGGAGAGCCCTGGTATAGGGCAACAAGTTTGGAGTGGAAAGGGGAGAAGTAATTACAGAGGGAAGGGATGAGAAATCAGGAATAGATACAGAGGAAAGAGAGAGGCGAGAAGGTGGGAGACACTGGGAGGAGGATGGAAGCTAATGGGATAAGACAAAACAGAGAGGAAAGGAGCTGAGGAAACAGAACCGGAGTTGGGAGGAGAGCTAGAGATGGAGAAGCCTGAAAAAAGAGAGACCGCACAGGAGAAAGGGCAAGAGAGGAGTGGACTGACTGGGTGCGCACAACACGACAACCCATCATGGGTGACAAGCCATGGTGGGTTGTCATGTCATGTGTGAACCTGGACCGATTCCAAGTAACAACCGGGCCTGACCCTGCTTAGCTTTCCACAGGGTGGCTTGTTTGAGTGCAACAAGCCGCCCTGACAACACATGGATTATTCTGGGGGTTGTTGTACCCAGGATGGGTTGTCATGTCGTCTGAACCTGGGCAGCCAACCCCATAGTGGGCACTGGGAACCGGCCAGTAATTCGCTTGGCAAGAGCAGCAACCCCCTCCTTCCCGTCCTTGCCAAGCTTGCCCAGGCACCCTCCAGTGCTAGCCGCCTCACAAGTGCCCAAGACGCACTTGGAGGTGACTGGCATTGGCTGGATGTCCCCTGGTGCAATCGTGGCCCACTTCAGTTCGCCGCAGCTTTTTTTGTCACTTTAACTTTTTTTTTTTTTTAGAACATGGAAAAGTGCAAACCATCCCCTTTTAAAAGGAGCTTTCAGTTTTGACAGCTAGCTGTCAAAAATCTGGTTCCTTTTAAAAGGGGGTGGCTCACACTTTTCCATGTTTCCGAGCAACTAGAGTCTTGAAAACAAGTGGAAAAGTGAGCTTACCCTTAGGACAGTGTAGTGCAAAAACCAACAACACACCGACAACTCAGGAAGATCTGGCCATGATGGGGGGTGTAAATCATGAGCAAAGATCACTCACGTGGTACGCCTTTGGTTTCCCTTGACAGCTCATCTTTTGACAGCTGTCAAGAGAAACCAAAGGGGGTGGGGAAGCTTATTGGGAACCTCTTTGTGTCAATGTCCAGGGTTGATACCTGCTATACTATGACAGCAAGTACCCCCTAGGACATTGGCCCAGACGAGGCTTCCAAGTGCAGCAAGATTTTTAAATATTTTTTTTAAAAGGAAACATTTAAAAAACATTGTTTCCCAACCATTGACAGCCCCTCCAATGTGCCGCTTGGGCAATTTGAAGGGGCTGTCAGTGGCTGTCAAAACGGGGATTGCGAAAGCCGGCTGTCAAGCCAGCTTTTGTGATCTCTGAAAAGAAAAAGTTAAAAGTGACAAAAAAGCTGCGGCGAGAAAACAGCTCGTGTGATCTCAGTGGAGAGGGGGGAGACAAGTTGGTCTTGCCACGGGGTTCCCTGGGATACCAGCAGGAGGACCCAAGGGGGGGAGGGGGCGAACAACCCACAGTGGGCCTGATCATCTGTTAGGCGCACTGTGGGTTGTTCAGGGAACAACCAACCCACCGTGGCTTATTGCCAGTTGTGACGTGCAAATGCGCCCACTATAAAAGGGAAGCCAGGGAACAAGGAGGTCAGCTGCTGCCAGGATTTACCCACGTGGTTCCTGATCTGAGAGCACAGTGTACCAGGAACACTTCCTGGAGTCCTGTAGGAATGATCTAGCAGGAAGTCAAGCAGCAATGGGGCCAACAGCAGATACAAGAAGATGCCTCCCTCCCATCAGTGCTTGGTGAAGATATATCAATATCTGTACACAAGGACCTTCTAGTGCCAGTAATTGGCTGGAAATAAATATGTCTATTGTTTTAGAAAACGTTTGGTACACTAAAACTTCTCTGTTTAGCCAGGAGCCATGGATGAAGTGGGATTTGAGGTGCCTCTCCCACTGGAACCCATGACATGGAACAAAGCCCTGGGTGCACATAAAGCAGCTAGCTGGGGGTATTGTGGGAGTTGTAGTCCCAACACATCTGGAGGGCACCAGGTTGGGCTGAGATAAAGGATACTGGCTTGATTGTCCAAGGGGCAGGTCTCTCTATAACAGTGTTCTCCAACCTTGGGTCCCCAGATGTTTTTGGCCCACAACTCCCAGCATGCCCCCGCCAGCTATGCTGGCGGGGGCATGCTGGGAGTTGTAGGCCAAAAACATCTGGGGACCCAAGGTTGGAGAACACTGCTCTATAAAATATCAAATCAAAGAGTCTTGTGGCACCTTAAAAAGACCAACACATTTATTCTGGCATGAGATTTTGTGGACTATCGCCCACTTCATCAGATGCATGTACAGTTTCAGGTGTATATACAGCGCGTACCGTAGCACTGCGGAATTGTAAACAGTGACTTCGGAAGGAAATCAAATATACTGACCTTGACAATCACATTGTTGACAGTCGTCACTCACAATTCAGATTGCTGCGGATAACACAGACATATACTGGCTCTCCAGGTAAGCCAGTTAACACCTGTAGTGTGATAAAACTCCTTTTTTCCCAGTTCCAGTCTAGCTCAATATTCTCTTGTTTTAATCTCCCTTTGATTGTTTCCTTGCTCCACAATGGCCACTTTAAGGTCAGTGACAGATGGAGCAGAGGAGGGACAGCAAAGTTGTGACGAAGGAGGACTTGGCCATGGGTGAAAACCGTGGGGAGAGCACCCGCCTTGCATGCAGAAGGCCCCAGGTTGGCTTCCCAGCATCTGCAGGGAGGGCTGGAAAAACTTCTGCCTGAAACCCCAGAGGGCCACTGCTGGTCAGTGTTTACAATACTGGGCTAGATGGACCAAGGATCTGACTCACTATAAGGAACTTCCTAGGTTCCTATATGTTATGTACTTTATGGAAGGTCCCTAAAGAGGTAGAGGGGGTGTGTGTGCACGCGGGTGTGTGCCCGTGGTGTGCCTTCATGAAAGAGACAGACAGACAGTCAGGTGTGTTTGTGTGTGTTTGTGTATGTGTGCGCGCCCGTGTGTGTGTGTGTGTGTGTGTGTGTGCGCACTTCTCCTTCCAAGAAGATCCAAACAATGGCTTCTAACTAAAAAGCTTTATTAGAAAATGCAAGCCTAAGAAATTGGCTTAAAAGTACAAATGAAGTGGATTGCAGAAATCAGTCACAAAAGAAACAAGCTTAGGTAGAATACCAGCCATTAAGGAAGAATGACCTATTGTTGGGAAGTTGATTCCAAACTGGGAACCTCTCCTCCCTTCCAGACTCAGATTATCCACACCCCTAAGGCGGAGCCTTATTCTTAAGGGCCAGTCTCTTGGAGCGGCTGATGTCTGGGTGTGTGTGTGTGTCAGTGATTCACCCTCCTCCTAATCAGAGAGCTCAGATTGCTTTCCCACAGAATGTGACACTGATCGATCCACATTGACTGTTTTGTTTATGTCTAAGTCCACTGGCCTTGGGAAACCAGTTGCAGGTTTCCGCCCCTCCGCCTCCTCCTCAGACTCAGACTCTGTTCCCAGATCCTCCTTTGTGGGAACAGTGGGCCCAATCCCTACACAGACCACCGCTGAGGATTGGTTGATATTGGTCCCATAATTCATGTTTGGGCTAAAGGTGGGTCCCATATCTGAAAAGGCTGCATGGCAGAATGTAGAGGCAGGCGCACTTGTGAAATGAAGGGTTTCTGTTTGGCTCTTACACATGTTAAGAAGATTAGCAAGATGACTTACTTGAACACTAACGTGCCCAGAATTGTCCAAAGCAAAGGGCTAGTAGAACTTCCCAGGCAGAACAGTATTATTCCATGACATGGAAACTTATTATTATTATTATTATTATTATTATTATTATTATTATTATTATTATTATTATTATTATTTATATTTATTGATGGAGTGAGCAATCCTATGGCCCCTAGACAGTTTCGGATTCCTAGATCCAAGGCTGGAGACAGCACCTGACCTCAGAGCTGGAAATCGGAGCTCCAACCAACCCCCTTCCCCTTTGCAGCTGGCATGGAAAGAACCCTGCCCCGAGGTTGGGAAAGTGACCTCAGAGGGGGGGGGGAGGGGGTCTTCCGGTGGGGCGGGGCGGGAGAGAGACTGGAGAGGCCAGAATAAGAGCTATCCTGATACCTCTCCTTTCTCCGTCCCTCCCACTCCGAAGCACCCCAGGTAGATGGCAAAAGAGCCCGTCTAGTGAAAATGCAGGGCGGGAGGATGAGGAAGCAAAGATGGCCTCCGCTGCTCCTCCCACTCTGCACCGGATGACTAGACGCCTCTGAGCTCAGGGGCTTATGGGCATCGCCATAGGATTGCACCCTAAAAACATTTATATCCTGCCCTTCTGGTGCTAAAACACCACACAGGATTTCATAGATTTCATAGATCATAGAGTTGGAAGGCCATCGAGTCCAACCCCCTGCTCAATGCAGGAAACTTGGAGGAGGGGGTCTCCCATCCAAGTAACAACCAGGCCTGACCCTGCTTAGCTTTCCACACTCAGGCAAGCTGAGCCAGCGTAATGGCCTGCAACATTTAAAAATGACTATTTCATAAAACAATATCAATCAACCAAGGAGACAGGGTTGGTATTTAAAAACCAAAAACATTAAAAAACGGTATTTATCACATTCAGGAAAAAGCCTGTCACCATAAAAGTGCTCTTCAATGACTGATAAAAAGCAGGGGTGGGTGGGTGGGTGGGTGGGGCAACCACACTTCATGGGGCGAGGTGTTCCATAATCTGGGTGCAGTCACTAAGAAGGCCCTGTCTCTCGCCCCACTCAAAGGTGCCTTCCACCCCAGATGAGACACGGAGAAGGGCCTCTCCTTCCGAAGCCTTCCTGAGCTGCCTTGGGAGGGCTTTTGTCCTGAAAGGTGGTCTAGAAATATTTTAAACAAAATTAAATTAAGGCTCAGTCCTATGCATGTTTAGATAGAGAAAAGGCCTACATGGCAGGCTGCGGCATACTGAGAGTTGTAGACCTTTTCCCTGTCTAAACACGCATAGGATTGCATCCTAAATTAATCTTTTAAGGGTTAACAGTGCACTCCTATGCATGTCTACTCAGAAGTAAGTCCCATTGAGATCAGTAGGGCTTACGCTCAGGTAAGTGGGTGTAGGATTGCAGCTGTAGACATAAGCACCTATAATTTGCACAATAATAAATATAATCCATGACCTCTTATGCCACATTTATAATGCTTTATCTCAAAGGCAACATGTTTTTGCCGCTGAAATTTTAAACATAAGAAAACCTGATATCTAATAAAATCATTTTTATATATATATTTTTAAAAAAACACAATTGGTTTTTATTCATTCTGCCTGCATGGTCACAGCATTGTTGGCCTGTCCCAGACGTTCCTTTTGTCATCAAGGTTCTGATAGCTCATCTGCTTAATCTCGGGGAAAGATCATCATACCCAGCTTGCTGCAGTAATTTTAATGAGCACTGATAGCCACGATTGAATTGAATTCTCAATGTCCCTTTCATTGGCTGGCCTTGAGTTCTAGTTCTCTCATAACACTGGTGATCGATTCAGGATGGACAAAAGAAAGTAACACTTCACAGAGTTCACTTAAGGGATTTGCTGCCATAAGATGTCATCATGATATCCTCCTGTCTTTGAAGGCTTTAAAAAAAAAAAGAAAAAAGATTACACAAACTCATGGAAGATAGGTCTAGCAGTGGCTATGAACCATAATAGCTAAATGGAACCTCCATGTTCAGAGGGAGTATACTTTTGAATGCCAGGTACCAGAGGGTAAACACAGTGCACACAGCTCTTCCAAGGGGATGGAGCTCCCTGAAGGTCAAGCCCAGCCAGCCTTTTTAAGCTTCAGAGGACTACGGTTCTTCACTGTGACAACATCATTCTGCAGTGTGCACCAGAAGCTCTTCAGGGGTCCTGATTGCTCCTCGTGAGAATCTGCAGTGAGTGACTGCACCACTGTGAACTGACATACTGAGAACCGACTTGTCATCATACCTTGAGTTACCTCAATCTTGACTGGTTTTGATCGGACCTACTTAACTGGACCTGACTTACCATAACTTGACCTATTCTCACTTCGAGTTGACGTACTTGGCTGGACCTGGCCTTGTGTCCGCTCAGCTGGATTTGCTCAGCTCAACCTGCCTCACCCCGTGCAGTTCCCCACGCCCTGGTGATACAGGACAACAAGCCGAGCATGAACTCCACACCGCTGGCCCTAGATCCCCAGATGTTGCTGGCCGACAAGCTCCCGGCATACCCAGCCAGCATGGCTGACGGCAAGGGATTCTGGGAGCTGTAGTCCAGCAACATCTGGGGACCCAAGGTTGGAGAACACTGCACTAGGGATTGGACTGGGCCTTTGGGCAAGACACCTTCAGTGAGTCTACTTTCTAACCTCCATTGGCACCAGCTGCTCTTGATCCTCATCCTCTTTGTCATCACTGGTCTCGCTTGCTTGCCAGGCAGAGCGCCAGGGAGCACGTAGACCACCACCGTCGTCTGGGCCAGAGCAAGAGGCAGGTGGAACAAGCAGGCAGCAACGGTGAGGAGGAGGAGCAAGTCCAGGGGACTCTTATCAGTGGGCCCCTGCTGGGGTGTGTGGGCCCTCGGCCAGTGCCCAACACTGCCTACCCTTGACACCAACAAAGTCAACAGCCCTCCCCCACTGTTTACCCTCTGGTACCTGGCATTCAAAGGTATACTCCCTCTGAACATGGAGGTTCCATTTAGCTATTATGGTTCATAGCCACTGCTTGACCTGTCTTCCATGAGTTTGTGTAATCTTTTTTTTTCAGCCTTCAAATAATAATAATAATAATAATAATAATAATAATAATAATAATAATATTTTATTTATTACCCGCCTCTCCATCAAGATCGAGGCGGGGAACAACAGAAAATATAAAATACCTAAACTAAAACAACACAATATATACTATTAAACATCTTAAAACATCCTAAAAACATCTTAAAACATCTTTAGAACATCTTTAAAACATCTTAAAAACATCCTAAAACATCCAAAGACGGGAGGATAGCATGCCATCCTTGAAGCAGCCTTCCCCAACTTAGTGCCCTGTAGCTATCTTATACTACAATTCCCAGCACCCAGCCAGCATGGCCAGTAGTCAAGGATGATGGGAGTTGTAGTCTGGAGGGCACCAGATTGTGGGAAATCTGGTTGTTTAGTCTGATCCAGCAGGATTCCTCTTATGTTCATTATATGTTCATAACGTGTTACTAAGTTATAATCTGCACTGCAATAAGTGGGCCATGCACTGGATATGCCCCCACGTGGAACTGATTTTGTTTCTGTTGTTATTTATTGTTTACTGGGCAGTAACCAACGATGTCCTTTGGCAAACTCAAATAGCGCCAGTGGAGCTCCACTGAATCTTTCTGTTGCCCATTATGCTTGCAGAAGCAGAATGCACAACCGGTTGTACAGTGGGTTGCATAAACAGAATGCACAACCACTCGCACAACGGCTTGTGCAACTGCTCTTCCGCAAATGTAACTTTAGATTGGATTCTCTTCTTGCACATAGTTCAGAACCTAGTTTCCACTAGTGCAACCGTCATTGGCACTAATGGAATGGCACCATTGGATACTGTGCTGATTGAAAGGTATTTTTGGGATTATTTTTTTTTTTTAGTAATAAAAGAACCTTCCCCTGCTTTGAGATTATAAAGTTGATGGTACAAGACAAGAGAACAATAAGCCTCCATTTTCCTGCCAATTTGCCTATTATGGTATTATGTTAAGAGAGAGAGAGAGAGAAAGAAAAGAAAAAAGAAAAGAATGGGGGAAAGAGGAAAGGAGATGGGGATTTTAAAAGGAAGGAAAAGGATATAGATATAGATACAGATAGAGCATGTTATTGATATTGCAGAGGGGTGGGTGATGCCAGGGGTTATGGAATTGATTTGCTCTGTGGAGGGCTATGATCACAGCATCCGTGCCAGCCGTTGCCAGGAGTGTTCCATCCCCCTGTTGCCTTTCAGAACTAATTCCATCCATTGTGTGAGTCCATTGTGAGAAAGGTTCATCCTCCAGCCGATCCAGCTTCAGGTACAAAGACGCCCCAGAGAAAGAGACCTTCCGCTGGTTGTTTAAAGCTCTCTCAAAGGTTGGCAAATGTGCCTTTTGCTTTGGGAGTGTTGCCTCAGAGACTTACTAATTCCTTTCTCAAAATTATTATTTGGCTGTTTGTGCTGCATTTCCACTCTGTATTTGGCTTCAGTCCTCACCAGCTGCAACTTATTCCATCATCCGTGATGCATCAAAGAGACCTCCCTCTACTTTTCTCCAGGAAAGTTATCCAGTCACTGATCAAGCCACTGTGTGTTAAGTCTCTTGTGTGCACCCACACCAGCTTCTTCTTCTTCTTTTTTTTTTGCTCTGACCTCTGCACCATGAGGCCTGTTTACTGGAAATAACCCATGGGGACAATTGATGGTCAGCATCTTCCAGGCACGTAAGCCTCAGTGCAGAATAGCTAAGAGTCACGTTTTACCATGGAAAACGAAAGCTAAGAGGCAGCGACACATCCAAGGCCTTAGACCAGTGTTCTCCAGCCTTGGGTCCCCAGATGTTTTTGGCCTACAACTCCCAGCATGCCCCAGCCAGCTACGCTGGCTGGGGCATGTTGGGAGTTGTAGGCCAAAAACATCTGGGGACCCAAGGCTGGAGAACACTGTGTTAGAGGCATGCTGATGCCCTGGCAAGCAGGCAAGTGGATTCATGGAGCCCTGGTTAAGCCTTTAGTAGCATTTCTTCCTCTGTGAGCCTGTGTGTCCTAGTAGCAAAGCGTTGGATTTGGATCTCGGGTTCGGATCCTGACTTCGTTATGAGTTTTCTGGGTTACCCTTCGGCTAAGCCGCTCTCTCACAGCCTCAGATGGGGGTATCAGTGACCCGCCTCATGAACCGTGAACCATACAGCACATTTTCACACGAAGGAAGGCTGCAGTCCTCTCTACCCACTTAGACGGGAGTCAGTTCCACTGAGCTCAGTAGGAGTTCCTTTTTGAGTAGCCGCGCATCAGCTTGGACTGTAAAAATGTTTTGCGGCTGATGATATAATCATAATATTAATAGCTGACAGTTAAAGCGCTTTATCAGATGAGAAGTGGCTATTGGCATGGGAAGGCAATGGAAAGCTTGCCCCTTTTAGGGCTCAAAAATCTTCTGCAAAACTACAGACTTTTCTGCAATGTGCTGCAGTCACTCTATATAAATGAAGAGGTCTGTGGCCAAGTGCACCTGTTCCCTTGAGTTCAGCATGTGCAGAGGCTCTCTTTCTCCCTCTCCTACACTCAGTACAGCACACATTTTGGGCTGGGCTGGAAGTTTCACTTCTTCCCTCTCCAACAACAGCAGCTAAGTACTGCAAGGGAGAGCATGTGGGAAACCAAATTGCAGTTTTGAGCACAGTGGGATTTGGCAGCTCTTTGCCAAAGTGCACAATCAAAGGGTGGGTATTCTGTTTTTCTCCATTGAGAAGAAATCACCCGGTTTGAGGTTTGAAAATTAGCCTCCTGCAGAGCTGTGCACGTGCCGCTTCTATGGCTGGGAAGTCGCCGCTGCGCTGCTCTGCATCTGCTGGTGAGATGGCTTTTAACAGGCTTAGGCGCGGGATCCCTTGGCTGGCTACGTCAGGGGTAGGCAACCAGGTGTTCTCCAGATGTTTGGGACCACAACTCCCAAAATCCTTGACTAAGCTGGCTGGGACTTATGGGAGTTGTAGCCCAAAACATCTGGAAGGCATCAGGTTGCCTGCCCCTGGGCTATGTCAAGGCATGAGTTGCATCCAATTTCGGACGCAGACTTATGTGCAGCAGGTTTTGAGAGCCATTTGCCCTTCTCTGCCCTGAAGTGCAAAATTTTAGCATCAGATCCTGCAGGATAGGCAGCCAATGACTCATGGTGGAGCCCATGTTGCATTTCAGCACAGGGGAGGGGAAAAGCCGCTTCCACGAGCAGCAGTGGTCTTGTTTATTCCGACGTAACCATACAGAGAAGGTGGCAGAGTGCACAGGAGGGGGGGGGTCTTCTCTGACCATCGTTTCACCAACCATTTAATTATCGAATCTGCTGCTTTCATTTGAAACATCTAGATCAGTGTTCTCCAACCTTGGGTCCCCGGATGGTTTTGGTCTACAACTCCCACGCTGGAAGTTGTAGGCCAAAAACATCCAGGGACCCAAGGTTGGAGAACACTGATCTAGTTATTGGGGCTACTGGTGCTTAGAGCATTTGAAAATATAGGGTGAAATTCAACATAAGTCCTACTTCGAGTAGACCCATTGAAATGAATGGGACTTAAGTTATTTGTGATGAACGTAAGTCCCATTCATTCCAATGGGTCTACTCTAAATAGGACTGACATTGGATTTAATGAACCCGTAGTTTCTTCATCAGCAGTGCCATCAGGACAGGACTTTGGGGCAGAGGCCAGGGCCCCATTCAGCAGAATGAGCAGGAGGGCCCCAGTGCAGCAGGGCTGGCTTACCACGTTTTGAAGTGAATGAAGGAATGCACACTGTCATCGAAAGAGCCCACCCCTACCCCAAAATGACCATTAAGCCCAGCGTCTAAAATTACCTAACTGCACCTCTGTTCTGAGTTGTTGTTGTTATTATTTTATCCCACCTTTTCCCCAATACTGGGACTCAAGGCGGTGCTACAACATTAAAACTTGTACAATTAAAACATATAAATAGAAATATACAAAAGTTAAAAATATAATTAAATTAGCCATAATATTAAAATTATATAAAACATCACAGTTAAAACAACAGTAACTATATAAACAGTGGAATCCATCACATTCTCACAGGTCCAGACTATTCCCAAAGGCCTGCTGGAACAAAGAAGTTTTTTTTGCCTGCCTCCGGAAGCATGCCAAGGAGGGTGCCATTCCAGTGTCCCTGGGAAGGGAATTCCAGAGCGTTGGGGCAACCACCAAGAAGGCCCTCTACTGGGTTCCTGCCAGGTGTGCCTGAGATGGTGGTGGAACCAAGAGAAGGGCCTCCCCTGAAGATCTCAGGGTACAGGCAGGCTCATAAGGGAGAATACGGTCTTTCAGGTAACCTGGACCCGAGCCGTATAGGGCTTTATAGATCATAACCAGCACTTTGAATTGTGCCCAGAAACAGACTGGGAGCCAGTGAAAGAGGAGTTGTGTGCTCCCTGTAGCCAGCCCCAGTCAGCAGTCTGGCAGCAGCTCTTTGAACCAGCTGAAGTTTCCGAACACTCTTCAGAGGCAGCCCCACGTAGAGCGCGTCACAGTAATCCAAACGGGAGGCAACTAAGGCATGTGTCACTGTGGCCAAATCAGGCAGCTCCAGGAACGGGCGCAGCTGCCGCACGAGCTTTCACTGTGCAAATGCACTGCTGGCCAGCGCCGAAACCTGGGCATCCAGGCTCAGGGCTGAATCCAGAAGTACACCCAAGCTGCGGACCTGTGTCTTCAGGGGGAGTGTAGCCCCATCCAATACAAGCTGACGCCCTGTTCCCTGATCTGCCTTCCGACTGACCAGGACCCGGAGCACCTCCGCCCTAGCTGGATTAAACTTCCATTTGTTTGCTCTCATCCTGTCCATTACTGCCGACAGACACCAGTTTAGCACAGCAACAGATTCCTTGGAATTAGATGCAAAGGAGAAAAATAGAGCTTGGTGTCATCAGCATATTGGTGACGCCAAACCCCCAAACTCCGGACAACCTCTCCCAACGGCTTCATGTATATGTTAAATAGCATGGGGGACAAAACAGAACCCTGAGGGGCTCCACAGGCCCAACGGCCAGGGAGTCAAGCAGAAGTCCCCCAGCACCACCTTATGGGTCCACCTCTCCAGGAAGGAATGGTGCCACTGGAAACCAGTGCCTCCAAGTCCCATCCCAGTGAGGCGGCCCAGAAGGATACCATGGTCGATGGTATCGAAAGCCGCTGAGAGGTTCAGCAGGACCAACAGGGACACCCTCCCCCTGTCCAGTTCCCAGTGTAGGTCATCTACCAAGGCGACAAAAGCTTTTTCTGTCCCATAACTAGGTCTGAAACCAGACTGAAATTGATCTAGATCAGTGTTCTCCCACCTTGGGTCCCCAGATGTTTTTGGCCTACAACTCCCAGCATGCCCCAGCCACTGGCTGGGGCATGCTGGGAGTTGTAGGCCAAAAACATCTGGGGACCCAAGGTGGGAGAACACTGCGCTAGATAATCCGTCTCATCCAGGAATCCCTGGATTCCTGAGTTAATGGGCACGGGCTCGTAGAGATCGGAGCCCCCTCTCCCCGTAGCTGGACTTGTTGTTCATTTTTCACCATTTTTCTCGTTTTGCATATGCCTGAAAAGAAAACACCTGTGGCATTTCCTATGAAATCAGCATGAAGCTGTTCGTCTGAGCACAGATTCTAGGTGGGCTCAATTTTCTCCCCTCCAACCTCCATCTCTCTGAGGGACATTTTTAAGAAATGCAGAAGGGGCAGGTGCCATTTGACTTTTCACTTGGGGGTATGAAAAGTCTCCCCAAAGGCTTTGAGGCTGGCATTGGATAGGGGAGGGGAGAATGGGATAAGTAGTTGAAGAATGGGTAAAAGTGATGCAAGGGTCCTTCAGAAGGGACTTGGCTAGGGGCCTGCCTTGAAGAAAGCAAGAAAAAGAGTAGTACTCTGTGCATGCTCAGAGGCACTTTATTTATTACATTTCTATGACGCCCAATAGCTGACACTCTGTGGGTGGTTTACAACTTTAATTTCTGCACTTCCTGCAAGGAACTGTGTTATGGCTACTTGTGGTGAACCTCCTCCTCGTCTCTCCTTCCACTCACCTTCACCCCTTTCCTCGCTTTAGCCTTCCTCCTTAGTCCACTTCTAATTTATTTATTTATTATATTTATACCCCGCCTTTTTTCCTGCAAGGAACTCAAGGCGGCTTACATAATCCTCCTCCTCCTCTCCATTTTATCCTCACAACAACCCTGTGAGGTAGGTTAGGCTGAGTCTGAGAGTCAGTGAGACTGGCCCAACGTCACCCAGTGAGTTTCATGGCTGAGCGGGGACCAGAACCTGGATCTCCCGAGTCCCAGTCCGACATTCTCACCACTACGCCACACTGGCTCTTAGTTTTTCTTAGCCTGGAGACCTGAAACATGTAGATTCTCAAGGCATGCACAGCATCTCGTGTAACATGCCTGGATTGTCATGCAATATGTAGAACAAAATTATACTCTAGACATCTATTTTTATCTGGGAGGATAGAAATAGCGAAATCACATCCTGGAACAATTTATGCTTTCACCTTACCAAGCAGTTCTGATACCCTGCGTGGGATCTTCCTGTACAGAAATGGATTGAAAGTGAAGTTGTGTGTGTGTGTGTGTGTCTTGGTAGTGCCACGTCTGTGGAAGTGTCAGCAGTAAACCTGTGGTGGGTAGGAACGTATCCTTTGCTTCCAAGCCCAGGAAGAAGACAGAGCAAGACCCAGGAGTTTTGCCACCCCCGTGCAGCTATGTGGCATAATTCTTGGGGTGCATACACACAGCATCCTGCTTGGATTATGTCTGCACTCTGGACAGCCTATAGGGGGCCTTATCATGGGTGGTCACCTCCAGTGGAACATTTTAGGCACTGCTCAGAGTGGGAGAGTATAATGATAGTTAAATGGAACCTCCATGATCAGGAGCAGTATATCCCTGAATACCAGATGCTGGGAACAAGTAACAGGGAACAGCTCTTGCAAAGGTGGGGAACCTGTAGCCTTCCTGGTGCTGTTGGACTCCCTCCATCAGCCCGTCAGCATGGTCGATGGTCAGGGATGATGGGAGTTGCAGTCCAGCAACATCTGGAGGGGCCACACCTTACCCATCCCCATGCTGTAGCCAAGCCTAGTGAAAGAGTGTGTACAATACAACTTTTTTCCTGCTTAAGATGTTAAATACCTTAGGGCAGAGGTGAAGAGCGTGTGGCCCTCTTGGTGTTGTTGGACTCCAACTCCCATCAGACAGTCAGGGATGATGGGTGTTAGGTTCCACACCCATATTGCATTCCTGCCCTGTTTATGGGCTTCCCACAGAGGTGTCTGGTTGGCCGCTGTTGGAATCAAAAGGCTAGAAGACTAGATAGATTTTGGTCTTTCATAGATTTATTTATTTATTTACATTTATTAATCGCCCATCTGGCCGGCCACCAGCCACCCTAGATTTCATAGAACATAGAGTTGGAAGGGGTCAGCAAGGCCATCGAGTCCAACCCCCTGCTCAATGCAGGAAACTAGAGGAGGGGTCTCCCATCCAAGTAATAGCCAGGCCTGACCCTGCTTAGCTTTTCCACGCTCAGACAAGCTGAGCCAGCGTAAGCCACAGGCCTGTAACGGGTCTGATCCAGCAAGACATTTTTTTATGTGGGAGACAGAAAGATTGTGACCCATGGAGATAATCCGCAGGACTGCTCTTAGATAGCTCCCATTAAATGCAATGAGAATTGTGAAGAAGCACTTCCCAATGGCTACTTCCCCGTGTTGACTCCTGGGAGGAGGGGTGTCATTTGGATTTTCGGCCGAAATATGAGGAGGACCCGAGGGCAGCTGGGCTCCCGGTCAGCACAAGACTGTCCTTTTCTCCTCCTCCTTGATCCTGCAGGAGGCACTGGCTACTCTCCATGAATGTGAACAGTTTACAAGGAGAGGGGTGTGTGTGTGTGTGTGAGAGAGAGAGAGAGAGGCTGTTAAACCATTAACAGACATTGTTTTCCTCTGACATTCCCATCAGCTACTTCAGTGGCGCCACCAGCAAAAACAATTCTGAATGATCCCCCCCCCCCCTGAGGCAGCCTCCCGCAACCTGCAGATGTTTTGGACTACAACGCCCAGCATTCCTGACCATGCTGATGGAAGTTGAAGTCCAAAACAGGCCTGTGGCTCACGCTGGCTCAGCTTGTCTGAGCGTGGAAAGCGAAGCAGGGTCAGGCCTGGTTATGACTTGGGATGGGAGATCCCCCTCCTCTAGTTTCCTGCACTGAGCAGGGGGTTGGACTCCATGGCCTTGCAGGCCCCTTCCAACTCTATCAGATCTATGAAATCTATAAGCTCCCATCATCCCCAGCCAACATGCATAGCTGGCTGGGGCATGCTGGGAGTTGTAGGCCAAAAACATCTGGGGACCCAAGGTTGGAGAACACTGGCCTAGGCTGAACTGTTGCAGGTGTGTGTGGGGGGGGGGGAGGAGGATGCTGGCTGTGCTCCCATTTTAAAAAAAACAACCAACTCCCCACGTATAGAAAATTGGACTGAAAGCCCCCCCCTCACCTTCTCCCTGAGAGGTCTCTTTTCTACTTGCAGGGAGTTGTGTCTCCGCCTACCGCTCCTCCTCAGAGAGGCCTATTCTTTTCAGCTTGCCGCCGGGAAGAGTGTTGCCACTTGAGTTCCGCCCTTGGTATAAATGGGCCGCTGTCTCTCTGTCGCCCTCCAGCGACTCTACTTGGTGGTGCATAACGCCCAAGCTCAAAAACCTCTGTTTATTTGGAAGGACGTCGTCTCTCGTTCACGTTTCTCTGGGACTTGCCTACAACAAGCCGAGTAGGCTGGAGGCGACCTCTGTTAAAATTATGAGGCCTTATTAATTGCTAGTAATGTTAGTAATGCTAAACAAAAAGTTCCAGGGGAACTGCGACCTGGACCCAAATGGGGGAGGCCCATAGAAGAACTAGTTTTCCGGATCAGGCCAGGATCCAGCTAGGCTGGAATTGTGTCCCCAGTCCCGTGGCCAGCAAATTGCCTCCCGAAAACCCGCATGGAGGGCGCGAGCTAGGCGCCAGTAGCATTTTACTACTTGAGGTGGGGAGGCTGGTTGCGATCACTCTTCGCTGACCGAAAAGCTGTCTGTTCATGCTCAGAGGCACTCTTTTGTTATTTCAAATAATCCGTGGCGGCGGGGGGGGGAGCCCTAATACTTACTGTAGGGCACCTTTCCCAACCTAGTGCCGTCCAGAGGTGCTGGACTACCACTCCCAGCATCCCCCAACCAGCTGGGAGTGGTAGTCCCACACACCTGGAGGGCACAGCGGGCTCGGCAGGCTGCTGTTCGGGGCAAGTGAGCCCCGCGTTACGGTGAGTGAGCCCGCAAGTGAGCAGGCAGCCCGGGAGGGAAGCGGCGAGGAAGTGCGCGTGGTGGTGGGTGCGGACAGACGGGGCTGCGGCTGGGGCTGGGGCGGGGTCTTCCGCCATCGATCCGTCTCAGTCCGCCGAGTTCGCCCGTGCAAGCAAAGATTCAGCCGCGCAGGCAGCAGGCGGGGGCTTCCTCGGGGACCCGCGGGCGCCGAATTACGCGGGCGCCCACGCCAGGCTCCGGCGCTGCCTTTCCAGGCGGCTGATGCCAGGCAGGCGCCGACCCCCGGTTCCTCCCCTCCTCCGTCTCCTTCGCCAGCCCTCCCTCCCTGCAGCCCCACCGGCGGCGGCGGCGGCGGCGCAGTCCCTCCCTCCGGCTCTCGGGGGTGGCGCAGACGCGCGCGGCGGGGACGCTCCGTCGGCTCCAGCAGGCGCGGGCTGAGATCTTCGCCGTCCTTCTGCTTCGGCGGCGGCGGCGGCGGCGGCGGCAGCAGCGGTAGCGCCACCGCCAGAAGTCTCCTCGGAAGAGGCCGGGAGTTGCTAACCATGGAGGGGGCGTGCGGAGCCAGCGCGAAGGGGCCTCGGCGGCCGCCCCTGCCGTGAGCCGCGCTTGGCATGGAGGCAGCTCCTCGGCGGAGTTCGTGACCTGCTGCCCCGCTGGAGGGAAGGCGCGGGGGGGCGACCCGACCCGGCCTGAGGACACTCCTTTGGCCAGAGCCGCCGCCGCCGCCGCCGCCGGACCCTGCCTGCTCCCTCGGGCGCGCCTCGGCTCCCGGCTCCGTCCGAAGCCGGCGAGGAGGATGGAAGCGCCGCCGCCCTGCTCGAAGAAGAGCCTGTCCCTCTCGCTGCCCGTGCCGCGGGAGGGCCAGGCCACCCTCAAGCCTCCCCAACACCTCTGGAGGCAGCCCCGGACCCCCATCAAGATCAAGCACCGCGGCTACTCGGACACGGAGAGGCACCCGCACCGGCAGATCGAGAGAGCGGACGCCATGGACACCAGCGACCGGCCCGGCTTGAAGAAGTCCCGCATGTCCTGGCCGTCGTCTTTCCACGGGACCACCAGCAGCAGCGGCGGCAGCAGCAGCGGTAGCGGCGGCAGCCACGGCCACGGCGGCAAGCGGTAGGTTCGAGGGGAAGGGCGCCTCTCCACGTACGGGGCGGGAGGGGGCTCCCCCCCGCTTCGCGGCTGCTTGCGGGGGGACGGGACGGAGCAGCCAAGTGCGCCTGCATTGTGTGCTCTTTGATGTGATTGTAGGGATTGCATCCGGATGGAAACACGTTGGACGGTTGTTTGTGTGTACACTGAGCGCGCGATTGCCTTCCATCTTCGTATATTTACGTCCGTCCGCGCCCCCCCCCCCCCCCGCCGCCTGCAACTGTCTTGAGTGTCCCGAGTCCAGGGGACATCATTTCCACAATCGTGTCTGGCTGGAAGGCGTGCCCTGCTCCTTACCTGGAGAGTCTTTTCCCACCCTCCACCTAGCTGTATAGGGGCAAACCATAGTCGCTCAGTAGTGGAGGCCGGCCGCACACTTTCAATGTTTAGGAGATTAACCATTATTACTTGACAGCTTCCAACTGGACTCCACCATAACTCGGACTGAGCTCTGCTTAGTGGTGTCTCGAGTTACAGTTTATTATGCTCCAGGCACACCAGTTTTGTGCAGGTGGCCCAGTGCCTGGGCCTCCCAGGCAGAGGAGAAATTGCCTTTAGCCTTTGGCTGCCTCAATAAGCCCCAGCAACTTTCTTTCTCCTTATTTCATCCTTTGGGGTCAGGCAGTTTATGGTAATAATGTAGTGTCGCCTCCTGACCGTGTTGCTTCTTTTCTGGAGAATTAGAAAGCAGCAGAAAGCAGTGCTCTTCCTTCACAGTTCAAAAAATCTCTGTTGTGGCTTGCAGGTGAATGACTCTATTCTCTACTTTAATAAATAAACAAAGCAAATAAATCCCCAAAGCCCATAATATGCCCGTGAAATGTAAAGCAAGGGGGACAGATGTGGGCAAGAGCAAATCTACAAGATCCTTGGAGGGATTGCCCCACAGTCATTGATTCTGTCAATAAAATATCTGCCTTATTCATTTTGGTATTTCTTTCTTTCTTTCAAGTGTCAATCTCATTTGTTTATGGTTTGTTGCAGGAAGGTTACATGGGCATTAAATTGTGGCCCTCCCACCCCCTGTCTTCCAGTCTTCCTGTTTTTAGAAGAGAAAATACTGAATCACGCTTTTTCCTGACGTTGTGCATGTCAGAATTCCTGCCTTTTTGGTTCAGTGATTGCCCTCTCCAGCAATGTGCCTCTTCCTTTAAAATCCAATTAACATTTTGTAACAAGCTGAACAGGAGGGTGGGGAAGAGAAGGCTCTCAGGATATTGAAATCTGGTGGGTCGTTGTGTGTGTGTGTGTGTGTGTGTGTGTGTGTGTTTGTATAAAATCTGAGATTTTCCGAATTTATACAAGTCTTCCTTCACAGTAAGTTGACTGTCAGGATCTACCTCAATTAGGGTTGCTAGTCAGGAAAACACACACCACACAGCGTGGTCTACCCCTGTGCTGCAGAACTCAGTAGGTGAGCAGGGAGGTGAACATGACCACCTGCGAAATGCCTGCGCGGCATCAGGCTACCGAAAGGGAGCACAGCTGCGGTGGCAGGTTGAAAAGCTGGCAAAGCTAACCCCAACTGATTTTGCTCCCTGGTCAGCCCTGTAGACTTGGGGAGTTATGCTTATCTCTTGTATACCTTAAAATATGTTTCAGACCACTCTGCAACTCAAGATGCTCAAGGGTTCTTTCAGCAGGTGGATCTGTGTGGAAAGGATTCCCTGAAGTAAAAAAAAGCTTGAAAGACCCTGTGCTAGTCTTGCAGTGGTTCCTATTAGCTATAAACCCACAGGGCCGAAATAGATTGCCTAGGTGTGCTGTGTGAGGACATTGAAACAGCACACCAGTGGTCATGTTCACCTCCATGCTCACCTACTGAGTTCTGCAGCGCAGGAGTAGACCATGCTGTGTGGTTTTTTTTCCCTCCTGACTAGCAACCCTAATTGAGGTAGATCCTGACATTCAACTTACTGTGGAGGAAGACTTGTGTACATGAATTTGGAAAATCTCAGATTTAGAACCACGTGCTGGTATCTTATTAGCTTATCATCGCACTGATAGGCAACTGGCAGCCTGAGGGCCAGATCTGGCCTGCAGTTACCCATCAGTTTAACCCTCAGCTTGCCCTCAAGACAGAGAGAAACTGTCGCTAACAGGTGGGCTGCTACTACCTATATGTGTTCCTCTGGGTTCCCTCTCCTTTCTAGCTAGGCCTGGGGCTTTTGACTTCAGATGAATATGGGCGTGTTGGTGGTGGCGAAGCAAAGCTGAGGGAGAAAGAACTTGGTTTCCGCTATGGCTTGGCCTACCTCCATCTGATTGCTAACCATTAGCTCAGTGTTCTCCAACCTTGGGTGCCCAGATGTTTTTGGCCTACAACTCCCAGCATGCCCCAGCCAGCATAGCTGGCTGGGGCATGCTGGGAGTTGTAGGCCAAAAACATCTGGGCACCCAAGGTTGGAGAACACTGCAATTAGCTGGTTCCTATCATCCATAGCCTCTGTGAGCAGTTGACTCAAGAGTTTCCAGTAACATGAGAAATTGCTGTAATGGGACCTCAGGGCTCCTTGATTCCTGCTCCATCCACTGAAGCAGGATTGAGTTACCCCTAAATTCTGAGAGATGCTGATGAAATGTGCCCTTAAATTTTAAAGCTTAACGTGATTATGCAGTTTCCTCACCAGGCAGTTTGCCCCAGCTGTTCTTGTAATTTAGAAACTTACTTTCCTTAACTTTTGACTAGCAAGCTGGCTCTAGTCTACGGTCTACCTAGCCTTTAACTTTGGTCCATCGTCTTGTGCCGGGGTTGGTAAATGACTCTCTCTCCAGAATCACTTTTATGCTTGTGTCAGGTGTGTTTTATGGATGGAAGTCGCTGGTACATCGAGGTCATTTTAGGCCCTGCACTTAATGACTTAATGGTCTTACCAGGGTGGCAGCCGGCTGTGCGTGTGTGTGTGTGCTTCAGACAGTTACGTGTGTATTTCTTGTGAAGAACACAATTAACGGCTCTTCTCCCACTCCAAGCTATACAACTGCTTTTATCTTCCTGATATGTTAGAACAACAGAAACTCTTTGCCCGCTGGGATTGAAAAAGAAAGAGAAATACTCCTGTGCATGTACAGTTTTGTTTTGTTTTTGCATTTCAAATGCACTGAAATCGAAGCATCGTCATGCCCACAAGAATGAAATGGAGGTTGCTTCTGCTGCCTTGACGTTACATGCATTTACCGTACTTGGGAATAAGCAATCGTGTTGTTGTAGAAAAGGGGTAATATATATTTCAAAGCCAAAAGAATAAAATGAACATTTGTAACCTTGTTCATACCCAGCCGGCCGCCCCCTGACCATAACATGTTTGGGTTTTTTTTCAAAATAAGAGGAAAGGCAGGATATTGCGGTGAGCAGCAGCAGCATCTGTCCCCGGCGTACCCGTGCTGGGCCAGGTGCTCCTGCCAGGCCTGTCTGCCTCTGCCACTTCACCTGCCCGCTCTCTGGGTTGTCCTCTGGGAGCCCCCTGGGCTTTGGCCCCAAGGTCCATCCCTGGCTGCACCAGTAAAGCATTCTGCATAACTTGCTAAGTAACAGCCTCTTTTTTTTTTATCATGTGAATGCTCGCCTTGCTCTCCAGTCGGGCGGCCATGCCGTCGAAATGTCTCTGCCTTCCGTGGACGGTCTCCCGCGGGCGAATTCTTGCCGTCAAATTCCCTTGCCTTGCGTTTCTGTCTGAGGGGTAGCTCCGGCATGGGAGCTCCAGCTGGCACAGGACACTGACATATGTCTAGATGTAGCTGAGGGAAGAGTTGGAAGCAGAAGACGAGGGAGCCGATGAAGTCAGAGAATTGCCATATGGCTGCAGAGGGCCGCATCTAAACATGAGTTCTGGTTGGCTTCTGGGCTGGCAGAGGTCCCCTCGGCCTACTTCTTCCCCTTGAAACGCTGAAGAGAGCTGCCTCCTGTTTATATATGTTAGTAAAGACGTAACATAGCTGCACCACAGTCATGTGCTTTTGTGTTTTGAGATGGGCGGCTGGTGCAAACAGTTGTGGATGTATATGCCTTGCACTCGGGATGGAAAAACAACTAAAATCTTTAGGTACCGACCCTGCACAGAAATGGGGTGTGTGTGTGTGTGTGTAGCGGGAAGTTATACTTGGAAATAACACTATACAGTCATGCCTTGGATTGCAAGTAACTTGGTTTGAGAGCGTTTTGCAAGGCAAGCAAATTTTTAAATATTTATTTAATTTTTTTTTACTTGATATACAAGCGACGTCTTGCGATACAAGTACTGTAGTACGGCTTAAATTAAAAATCTCTGTACAAATTTTTTTGGGGGGGGGGATTTTGTTTTGATATAAGAGTGTTTTGGATTACAAGCACATTTCCGGAATGAATTATGCTCTCAATCCAAGGCATGACTGTACATATATGGCTTATTATGCTTTCCATAACTTTGTTAACAACACTTAGGGCTCAATCCTATGCATGTTTAGGCAGGAAAAAAGTCCTCCCGACTCCCAGCATTCCCCAGCGAGCCATCTCCCACACTGGCTGGGGCATGCTGGGAGTTGGAGGACTTTTTTTTCCCCTGCCTAAACATGCATAGGATTCTGCCCTTGGTTATTCAGATGTTGCGAGGATATATATCACCAGCCGGCCACCTATGACATGAAGCTGGTACCCTAAGTGTACAAAGACTTCTTTCATATAAATCTCAGTGATCCTATATAGCCAATGAGGTCTTCTGAGTAGTAGAGTGGAGAGGGGGCAGCTGGTGTTTCACCTAAAGAGACCCAGGTAGCATCCCCCACTATCAGACAACTGAAGCACGGTGGCCAGACTTCTTATCGGGAGTAGATTCATAGATTTCATAGATCATAGAGTTGGAAGGGGCCTACAAGGCCATCGAGTCCAACCCCCTGCTCAGTGCAGGAAACTAGAGGAGGGGGTCTCCCATCCAAGTAATAGCCAGGCCTGACCCTGCTTAGCTTTCCACGCTCAGACAAGCTGAGCCAGCGTGAGCCACAGGCCTGTATAATTTGTGTGGTTGTTTATTGTATTTTTATCCTGCTTTGGGGAAGACGACAATTGTCTCCCCCAAAGTGGTTTGCATTAATTAAGAAAGGAGCGACAAGCCCTGCCATCAGCTGTCAGTCGTCTTGCAGATGAAAAAAGACGCGGAGGGAAAAGGAGGAGGAGGAGGGAGGGAGATCAGTTCCAGTTCGGGCCAGGCCGATCTCCCCATGCTGGTGTTCTTGCCTGAGAAGCACTTGGCGGCTCTTGCTCCTTTGGCCGGCGGATGGGGCCAGGTACTTCTTGTTTCTGTGGTCCCAGAGCAGCAGTCAGGCGGAAGTGAGTGTTCTTTCTGGTAGGGAGCAGGAGGCACGCTCCCTCCCTGCAGCTACTCTTTTGCTGTCCGATGGATAGGGCCAAGTCGGTCTCCCCCTTGCCTCAGTGGTATTCCTGGGAAGCAGGGCATGCAGACTTCATAGATTCATAGATCATAGAGTTGGAAGGGGCCTACAAGGCCATCGAGTCTTGGATGGGAGACTCCTCCTCTAGTTTCCTGCACTGAGCAGGGGGTTGGACTCGATAGCCTTGTTGTAGGCTCCTTCCAACTCTATCTATGAGTCCAACCCCCTGCTCAATGCAGGAAACTAGAGGAGGGGGTCTCCCATCCAAGTAATAACCAGGCCTGACCCTGCTTAGCTTTCCACACTCAAGACAAGCTGAGCCAGCATGAGCCTTGTCCCCTGGCTCATGGCGGAAGTCAGAGTGCATTTCCGTTCTGCTCTCCTGTTCCAGGGCACACACACACACAAAAAGATGAGTCGCCCAGCAGGGCCATGGATAAGTATGCCGCAAATTTGCAGCAGTGCAAAGAAAAGCCCAGACGGTGATACTGGACACGGAATTCAGGTTCCTGAGAACCTCAGTGTTCACTTTAAAAAAAAATAAAATCAATCTAGTCCTCATGGTTGCAGAGAAATGCTTGAAAGTGTGTGGGTAGTACCTGCTGAAATCTCAGAAGCTGAGCGAGGGTAGGCAGAATGCAGGACTTCCGGATCCTGTATAGCTCCTTGCCCCTCCCCAGCGATTAGCAAAACTAGATTACATTGTACAAAATAACATTTTAAAAAATGCACATTTGCATATAGATTACAAAATTCAGCCTTTTTTTTTTTTTGTACAGAGCTTGGATTGCCTGGGCACACAGCCCGTATACACACAGCTCAGGTCTCCCGGTATGTCATTAGGGGGGCTACAGTTGCTTAGAATACGTGTTGGGTGTCCTCAGGCATTGTACTAGGCGTACAAGCTTGGAAGGACTAAATTTTAAAAGGTGGTGGACGGTTCTTGCGCGTGATTCTCTCTCTCTCTCTCTCCACACCCCGCTCTCAACCTGGTATCTCTTCAGACCTTTTTCTCCATTCCTCCTTTCTCCCACATAAGAACACCAAAAAAAATGCTCTTCCTGATCATCAGACCAGAGGCCAGTCTATCCTTGCATCCCGTTTCCCGCAGTGGCCGACCACCAGCCGCCTGTGGGAAGCCCACAAGTAGGACATGAAGGCAATAGCCCCCTCCCATTCATGTTCCCCAGCAACTGGTGTTCAGACCTGCTACAGCATCTTCTAAAGCTGTCCAATTCCACTGGTGTATCTCACGTACGTACCTGAGGAGAGAGAGGCAGCTCTCTCTCGTCTTTCAGTGTTTTTTTTTTTTAATTTTAAGTCTTTTGAAATAGGCTGCCTTTGGGCCGGCCGGCTGATAACAGACACCGACTGCCCACAGACAGTCATTAGCCTTAATAGAACAGCATTGGCATTTCAGATGTATGGCCATGAGAGAGTGAAAATAAATTAAAAAGCCTCAAAGTTTCTTTTCAAGTAAAGTTCATCTGAGATTTCAGCAGCAAATCAAAGGGTAGTGGAGTAGTACGTGGGAATTTGGAACATTACCTCCAGTGCCCCTTTATTAATAAATCTTCCTGTGATTAATGTGTCGCTGATTCTCTCTTTTGTACTGGCTCCAGCACCTTCAAGAATTTGGGGAGAGCACCATGCGTGCCCCTGAGCTGTGCGCACGCTGTTCTTTTTCATGCGTTAAAAGTTCAGAGTAGGAAATTCCAACATAGGGTACTTTGCGGCAATTTTCTCTTTTAACAGCCTGAATCTGTGAATGCCGGTAACTGGACACGCTGACAGAAACAGATGTGTAGCAGGCTGTGCATAAAAACCAAGTGGTGAATTTGGCGCTGCACTCTGGTAGTGTACAGACTTCTCAAACTTTGCCCATGGTGGGGCATTTTAAAGTAATCTACAACCAGCTGAATCACACAACACAACTTCAGTTCCTGATGTCCCAATTTATTATTATTATTTTTATAAAAAAGAATTAATTAAACTGTAGGTGTCAGAAGTGCAAATGTACGTGCCGGTGGGGTTATAATGTAGCTCAGTGTTCTCCAACCTTGGGTCCCCAGATGTTTTTGGCCTACAACTCCCAGCATGCCTGCATAATTACTTTGACTGCATAATTACTTTGGGAATAATTGCAACAGCCCTGTGTAAGGTGAGTCAGTATTGCCCCCTATCGGTGTCAGCTCCAGGTTTTTTCAGGGCCCTTGGGCGCCAGTGTGGCGCAGCGGTGAGAGTGTTGGACTGGGGCTTGGAAGATCTGAGTTCTAGTCCCCGCTCGGCCATGAAAGCTAAGCAGGGTCAGGCCTGGTTATTACTTGGATGGGAGACCCCTCCTCTAGTTTCCTGCATTGAGCAGTGGGTTGGACTCGATGGCCTTGGAGGCCCCTTCCAGTTCTATGATCTATGAAATCTATGAAGCTCCCTGGGTGACTTTGGGCCAGTCACTGACTCTCAGCCCAACCTACCTCACAGGGTTGTCGTGAAGATAAAATGGAGAGGAGGAGGAGGAGGATTATGGAAGCTGCCTTGGACTCCTTGCAGGGAAAAAAAAAAAAGGCAGGATAGAAATATAATAAATAAAATTAAATGGGCCCCCTCCCTCAGGGAGTCTCCCTTCTCACCGCCATTGTCACCAGCTGCTCTGGCTCCTCGTTCTCTTTCTCCTCTCTGCTCCCACGTGCTTGTTTGACAGGCAGAGAGTCAGGGAGCAAGGAGGCCGCGGCATCTCCTGCTCCTCCTCCTCGCCACCACTGTTTTCTAGGCCGGAGTGTGAGGCAGGTGAACAAGCAGATTGCAAGGGCGAAGAGGAGGAGCAAGTCCAGGGGATTCTTGTCGGTGGGCCCCTGGTGCGGTGTGGGCCCTCGGCAAGTGCCCGATCATGCCTACCCTTAATGTTAGCCCTGCCCGCTATATTTTCAGGTGGAGCACTTGGAGCAAGGGGTGGCTTGCACAAGTCCACCTAGTGAATTCACGGTTGACGGGTGATCTGAATCAGGGCTTTCCCACAAGGCCCTATGAGGAGAGACTGAAAGAACTGGGCATGTTTAGCCTTCAGAAGAGGAGACTGAGGGGAGATGTGATCGCACTCTTCCAGTACTTGAAGGGATGTCACACAGAGGAGGGCCAGCCAGGATCTCTTCTCGATCATCCCAGTTTGCAGGACACTGAATAATGGGCTCAAGTTACAGGAAGCCAGATTCCACCTGAACATCAGGAAAAATTCCCTGACTCTTAGAGCAATAAGACAATGGAACCAATTACCTAGGGTGAGCTCTCCCACTCTGGAGGCATTCAAGGTGAAGCTGGACAGCCATCTGTCGGGGATGCTTTGACCTGGATTCCTGCATTGAGCAGGGGGTTGGACTCGATGGCCTGGTAGGCCCCTTCCAACTCTGCTTTTCTATGATTCTAGGTCTCCTGCTGAGCTGAACAAGCTCTGAAAGATGTGGATGCCACTGGAATAATTCTGGTGAGGATCACTTGGTAGGTCGTCTTAAGCAGATGCTAATGCCTATGCCTTATTATACCAACTCTGTGCACCATCCTGAGTTATTGCTGCTGGGGCCCCCGGCGGCGGGAGACGGTGGCTTTTCCTTGCATTGTTATGTAAAGTATGATTCATGCATGGATGAAGGCTATTTTAATACAGTTGGCCTGTGGGGAAAGAGAACGTCGGATATCTTGTAGGCCTAGCTGACAATTGCCAGTGGTGAAGCATCGTCTATGGGACTCGGAGGACTTCGCCCAGCCTATCATTCTGTTTGGGAAAATGAAGTGGGGTCTTGTTACTCGACTAGTCAATAATATTCTTGCATGGGGATTCAGCAGCGGCGGTTTGATGCCAACATCCTTTACGTGAAATGATCGCTCTCCGGGATGAGTCCGGGCCAGCCTAAGGCACTTTAATTACCTACTCAATGAAAGTATTTTTAGGCTGCTTTTTAAGGTACGGAACCCTCTCAAGGCAGCTTGAACAATACAAACGATAGGAAGCCAAACATCAGAATTAGTAAAAGCCAGTGACAACAATCAAACAGCAATCCCATATCTAAAACCTGAGTTGGAAAATTTAATTTTCAAAATTCTTCTTCTTCTTCTTCTTCTTCTTCTTCTTCTTCTTCTTCTTCTTCTTCTTCTTCTTCTTCTTCTTCTTATTATTATTATTATTATTATTATTATTATTATTATTATTATTATCCTCATCCTCATCCTCATCCTCATCAACAAGAATAATCTCATCGACTGCAGGAGCAATCCAAAGCTCATGAGGAAGGTGACTGAGAAGATGTTTGATTCTGTGGGCCTCTCTCCCCACAGGAGGTCCTCAAGTGGAGAAGGAGGCCGGTCTCTCTCCCTGGAGGCCTTCTTGTTGTGGTCATGGAAGGTACTGCCATCACTGCTGTGCTGGTGTTGCAGCAGCTCAGAGGGCGGTAGAAGCTGAAAAGGGGGACTTCAGGAATGGATTGGGGGACGCTCTGGATCCTCCGCCTTGGACACGCCCCCAGGACCTGGGAAAAAACTACTCCAGCCTTGAAGCCGACACAGTTATTTTCCCTCCATTGAAAGCAATGGGAGAGAAAAGTTTTTTAAAAGGCACGGCAGGCACAGCAAAACCAAAAAAAAAAAAAAAAGCTGCTCTGCATGAACCCAGCAGAGCGGAAGAGCTGGTTCCTCCGCCATGGATTCTCCCTCCTCTGCTGCATAAGTTTTGGGGGTGCCCATTTCTGCATTGCCCAATGGCCAGAGCTCTCTTGAGTGGCTCACGCAATAGAGGTTAAGAATAAAACGATGTAAAAAAAATTAATTAAAACCGCTGCAAAATAAAGCCAAACCCACCAGCAGAAGACAAGAGTGGTGCAAGGATCTAAAACACACTAACGGATTTTTTAAAAAACAAAACCTCCAGACTAAAAGGCACAAGGAAGGAACAATCCTCGAGGCTGTTTCGCAGATCCTGTTCATTTCTGTGAGGCTGTGCAGGAGGAGAACTTCCCACTGGGTTGTGCCCCAGAGGTCAGATCCTGCTCTGCCGCTGTGGTGCCCGACACCTGCGCTCTGCGGGCGGTCACCTCTCCTTGTCGCCCGGCAAAGCCGGAGGCGTCCCTGCCATGCACCAACTTAAGACACCATTAAGTGTGGCAGAATAAATGGCGGGCAGATATATGGTTGAAATGAGCAGGGGCTGCAGAAGGGCCATGGTAGTACAGCTCTGGTGCATTTCAGTGGAGCCTTGTTCAACGGAACTTGGAACTTTCTGGTGAATTGTGCCTCAGGATCATTGGCGGGAGCCTCTTTGGATTTCCTGCTTCAGGCACAAAAATGGCCCGGCCCGGCCCGGCCCTGAGCACTGCTGCTTTTGAGGCGAGCCTTGAGCCTTCGTCTAAGTTGCAGTGGGTTATATGGCTGTATTTATAACACTACAGCCAAGCCTGCAGTTAAAACAGCTGGGGTGGGGACTTAATTGTGCTTATCCACAGCCGTTTAGGCAGTGATTGCATGAATTAAAAACCAACAATCAGCCATCTCAAGGATAGGAGCAGGAAGCTGGGTCGGGAGTAATGCAGTCTCTTTGCACTTACCTAAATTGAGCAAAGGGGAGGCGGGATTCAAACATTTAACCACTCTGCGAATTCAAGGATTCAGAAATACAGCACTTCCTTTTGCATGTAGAAAAGGGCACAAATAAACAGAAAGGGGGGGGGGTTTCCTCCTTTTATTTCTAAAATGTCCCCTTCCCCCTGCTGTGGTGGTGGTGGTGGTGTTGCTTGTTGGTTTAAGACAGGGCTCTCCAACCTTGGGTCCCCAGATGTTGCTGGACTACAGCTCCCAGAATCCCTTGCCATTAGCCATGCTGGCTGGGTATGCTGGGAGCTGTAGGCCAGCGACATCTGGGGACCCAAGGCTGGAGAGCCCTGGTTTAAGAGGATTTATACCCTGTCATTTCAATGCCCGGGGTGGCTTTGGGACTGACTTCACTGCAGTCAAGGTTGCATTACCTATTGAGAGAGGTCGTTGAGGGTTATCCCTTGGAAACTCTGCCCAGGGCAAGCAAGCCAAGCAGCAGGGCTGGATTTTGGCTGACTGGGACCCTATTCAGAAGCCCTTATGGAAGGAGGCAAAATATAAATATCGCTGTCCTGTCAGAGGGATCAGGAGCCAGTGTGGTGAGAGTGTTGGACCGGGACTCGGGAGATCCGGGTTCTAGTCCCCGCTCAGCCATGAAACTCACTGGGTGACTTTGGGCCAGTCACGGACTCTCAGCCTCACCTACCTCACAGGGTTGTTGTGAGGATAAAATGGAGAGGAGGAGGAGGACTATGTAAGCTGCCTTGGGTTCCTTTCAGGAAAAAAGGCGGTATAAATATAATAATAAATAAATAAAATGTGCCCGCAGAGGCGTCCTTTGTCCTTTGCGCATGTGTGTTGCAGGGGCGGAATGTGTGGTGGCGTTTTTAGAGCTGTTTATGGAAAATTACCCGCAATAGAGGGTTGGGATTTGATATGTCTAGGACAGGCCGGATGTGTGTGTGTAAATTTGGCCCTCCTGGGGTCCCAATCCAGCTCTCCAGGATTCCCCAGCCGGGCATGCTCCCTTCCCCTGGCCATCGATCGATCGTTTAGTGGCTTCCCGGGTTTGTACAGTTTCCTCCCCATTGTAGCATGTTGAAATGCCTCTCCTAAGGCTCAGCTGCTGGCAACAAAAGCCCTAAGCTAAACGATGCCAGCCTTGTGGGCATTTTGGCCCCACCCCTTAATGCCTTTGGCCACGCCCCTTTTGTGTCCTGAGCAGCAGCGGGCGCACGGAGTGCTTAAGGCAGGGCTCTTCGACCTTGGGGTCCCCAGATGTTGCTGGCCTACAGCTCCCAGCATACCCAGCCAGCATGGCTACTGGCAAGGGATTCTGGGAGCTGTCGTGGCTTACACTGGCTCAGCTTGTCTGAGTGTGGAAAGCTAAGCAGGGTCAGGCCTGGTTATTACTTGGATGGGAGACCCCTCCTATAGTTTCCTGCATTGAGCAGGGGGTTGGACTTGATAGCCTTGTAGGCTCCTTCCAACTCTATGATCTATGAAATCTATGACCCAAGGTTGGAGAGCCCTGGTTTAAGACCTGTGTTGTTCCAGCAATGGCTACACTAGAACTGAAGGCTTATGGCGCCTGAGCTCCCAGAGCTCCACCCAGGGCTTGGCTGCAGATAGTCACAGGCCCTCTGGCAGAAGTCCACCACGTGAGGAGGCCTTTACTCTTGAGTCTCTTTCGGCAAGCAGCCACTCTTTCACCTGACCACGGCGACAGCGTTCACGGGGGCTGGCTGGCGGCTCTGCATCCCCCTCTGATTCTGGAGCAGAGCTTAGCATCTTTTGAGGGGAAAGATCTGAAACCCGCTCTCCCGAGGGCCCAGGACCTTCTCCGGCAGCCCCAGGGTCCCCTGAAGCCTAACCTAACCTTGCAAGTAAAAAAAAAAAGACTGCAACATCTACTGCAGATTTGGTCCACTGAACCTGTTCAATCACAAGACAAGATCCAAGGAGTCTTCTCAAGTGTGTTACAACTTTATTATGTGCAGCCACAGGCCTTTGCAAACCTCATATCCATCCATTCATGCCACAAATTAGTAATTTACAGAATAAAATGTACATTGGCGCATATGCGAAGGCCTGCCGTAATTAAAATCCATCTCCATCTCAAGCTTAACTTGGTTAAAATCATTAACAAAATTCATTAAAAAGCGGGCACATAATTTCCTGGCTGCTGTGGAAAATAATATAAGTGGTTATCTAATAATAACTCTGTCACAATGTCTTGAGGTGTTTTATTCAGGTACTTTAAAAGAACATTTGATAATTTTTTGCCAGCATGTAGTGGGTAGAATAATAAATAGTTAATTATAACGCCAATATAACTGCATCCAAAGACACATTTTTTGCTCTTACTGTGAGACACCGATATACCTCCCTTTGAGATATGTAGATGACACTGTTTATTTTATTTTATGTATTCAATAAAGGCTCTATTTATTTATTTATTTATTATATTTATACCCCACCTTTTTTTCCTTCAAGGAACCCAAGGCGGCTTACATAATCCTCCTCCTCTCCATTTTATCCTCACAACAACAACCCTGTGAGGTAGGTTAGGCTGAGAGTCAGTGACTGGCCCAAAGTCACCCAGTGAGTTTCATGGCCGAGCGGGGACTAGAACCCGGATCTCCCGAGTCCCAGTCCAACACTCTAACCACTATAGGTCAGTGTTTGAAGATTATGTGCCCTGGGATGATCTTCCTTGATTTTAGCATACCACTAGAAGAAACGTGTTAGTGGGACAAGGTAATCATATTATTATTATTATTATTATTATTATTATTATTATTATTATTATTATTATTATTATTATTCATTACATTTATAGCCTGCCCTTGTTCCTCTTGAAAGGAACCCAAGGCAACTTACCTGGTCCTCCTCCTCTCCATTTTATCTTCACAACAACCCTGTGAGGTAGGCTAGGCCAAGAGTTGGTGACTGGCCCAAAGTCACCCAGTGAGCTTCATGGCCAAGTGGGGACTAGAACCTGGCTCTCCCGAGTCCCAGTGCAACACGCTCACCACTACGCCACAGTGGCTCTGTCTTCTAGGAGAACTGCTGCAAACAGAACATACCAACACACTTGGAGGTCCTTCTTTTCCTGGCGTCAGCATCCTTGAAGGGACCCAACAACAGCAGGAGTGCCAAAATCCATAGAGCTCCTCCAAGAAGGCCTGTTGGTGAGCCTAAAACATGACGGAGGCAAACCTTGGCATTGTCAAGCATCATGAGTAGCCCAAGAGGAGCCACTTCTAGGTTCACACACCTTAAGAGGTTCTTCAGGCCGGCATCCAGCTGTACATAGGATTCTCACCTGGAGGCTTAGGTATTCCTGAGAGCCTTAACTAGGGCCCCTTTTGAACCCCTGTGACCCATATTCCTTAAAATGCTGACCTTTCAAAAGCCATTTTTTTAAGTGCATGTCAGCCAGGTGAGTCTCTGAGTTGAGCGTCTCTAACCTCAGAAAGGGAACTATGCATTTTCCACCAGGATAAGATGATACTTAGGCTGAACTTGACTTTCATCCCCAAGGTCAATACAACCTTCCACAGGGCTCAGGAGCTGATTCTCCCCACTTTCTGTCCATGCCCAACCAGTCCCCCAGAATGGGAGTGGCATTCCCTGGGGCATGCTGGGAGTTATAGGCCAAAAACATCTGGGGACCCAAGGTTGGAGAACACTGCCCTAGAAGTATGCAGAACTATCACATTCTACCTCACTAGGACCTGGTTTATCGGGAACAAGCAACCATGCTGGCGTACACCGCATGTCGGCTTCTGCATGGCTCCTCCCACCAGTGGGAGTGGGTCAACCAGCAGTAGGCACCGTGATGCTCACAGGGACCAATGCGCCCCCAGACAGCTTTCTTTACACCCACCAAGATGCCGGATCCTTCCCACTTGTGTGAAAAAAGAAAAAAAATGAACACATTTTCTTATTGGAACTGGGATTGCTGTAAAAGAGGTTTCGGTTGGTGCTGAAAGCTGTGGGTTCAAAGGAGTTGTTTAGTGTGTTGCGGTTCCGTCCCTACCTCTGCCTTTGGGGTAGGCTACTTGTCATTTGCCACGCCTCTCATTGCAGCCATTTTGTGGTAGTGCCCGGGACAGCTTCTCAATTGCCAAATGTGCCCACAGCCCAAAATGTTTGCCTATTCCTGGACTAAACAAATCAGGAAATCAACATCCGTGGGTTGTTTAATGTTATGTTTGAACAGGGATCTCTCACTTGTTCCTTTCTTAACAAGCCAGAGTCATAAGCCATGGTTTGTTCTTGGCTTTTGATTTCAGCTTGTTCGGAGAACAGTGCTTGCTCATTCCGGATAAGCCAGAATTCTGGTTTATCATTATGCCCAAACCAGCCTATTTTCTGTTACTTAATTTAACTTCAGAGCAATGAGAAACAACATTTCACATTTGGATGTAATAAATTATTCCTTCAATATTCAGTAAAAGGATTCCAGTTTACTTTAAAATAATTCCATTTCTTTTCTCTCTCTTTTGCTCTTATATAATGTGCTAATTTGGCCATACTTTCATCAAGTTATTCCTTTAGTGAAAGTAAGCTTTTGAGGCCTCTTGTTCTTTGCAGTTATCATAAGATACTGTTTCCATGTGATGTCAGTCAACTGATCCCTCAATACAATTCAAAAGACTGAATATTGGATCTGATGGAATTTCATATGTTAAGATTCTTTCTGCTATAAACTTAATTTCCTCCAGTATATTTTTTAGCCAGAGGACATTCCCACCATAAATGATAGTAGTTTTTCCTACATTTCCAACAAATAGGTAGATCATTTTTATCTTACTTATTCCGTAGCCATTTATCTCATATATTCTGTGCCCATTTAATCATAAATGCTTTCACTTGACCAGGTTCCATGTCATACTTTAAAAACAATTAATAAAGGTTGAGTAGTAGATTCTACTGTTTGTCCTAATTATTTTTTTCACGTTTCATTACATCTCTTAAACATTGATTTTTTTCCTCGAAGAATTTCTGTTAAAAAAAATAGTAAATAATTCTCGAATTTGAAAATATTCAAACCAGGCATGGGTGGATTCTTACAGATGGCTTGTGTGAGTGGCAGGGTGGTGAAAGAAGACCAATAGGAAGTAAGTAATCTGTATTGTGTGAACTTGAGAATATGCCTGGTGTGTACATTTGAGAAGTGGAGTGCACTCTGGGGACACATGAGCTTTTTATACAGCCTTGGACAAGTCGTATTCTTAACCTCACTTTCTCATCTCTCTATCTCTATATATCATTATCAAATGGCACCAGTTCAAGAAGTTTTCCTTTTTAAATGCAGATTTCACATGCTGTTCCCCTTCCCCCAAATCATGTTAAATAGTATCCTGGCCCTGTTTGGATGCCAGTGTGGCGTAGTGGTGAGAGTGTTGGACTAGGACTCGGGAGATCCGGGTTCTAGTCCCCGCTCGGCCATGAAACTCACTGGATGACTTTGGGCCAGTCACTGACTCTCTCAGCCTAAGCTACCTCACAGGGTTGTTGTGAGGATAAAGTGGAGAGGAATTGGAGGATTATGTAAGCCACCTTGGGTTCCTTGCAGGAAAAAAGGTGGGGTATATAAATATAATTTTTTAAAAATGCCACTTCCCGAGTAGACCTCCAGCAGGTTTGAAAAGTCTTGTGACTCTAACTAAATAGCCTCTTGATTATTCACCATTGATTCCTGTTCTGCAGAGAGGAGTCTTCTCAGACTGAATCAATGATTTCTAATGGAACAGTTTATTGACAGTAGGATGGATGTCCAAGATTTGTGTGTATCTACTTGGACTTTTCATGTTTCTCAATAGAACAGGGTAATCCCATTTAATTAGGGATAGTTTAGAGGGGCAGTTAGAAGGTGCCTTTATGGTCCACTGGCTGTCTGGTGTTTTTATCCATTTAATTTCATTTATTAGATTTCTATACTGCACAATAGCTGAAGCTTTCTGGTCAGCCTACAAAGATTAGAACCTTTAAAATACATGATAAAAACCATATACATACGAACATATGAACAGGCAACACACAGAAAGACACACATATATCTAAAAACACTTTTAAACAATCAACAAGAAAAAAATTCAAGACCTGATTAAAACCTCACCATATGCTGCCAGATGCCTGAGAAAAGAGGAAGGTCTTAACCTGGCGCTGAAAAGGTAACAGTGATACAGGCTTGTGGCTTATGCTGACCCAGCTTGTCTGAGCGTGGAAAGCTAAGCAGGGTCAGGCCGGGTTATTACTTGGATGGGAGACCCCTCCTCTAGTTTCTTGCATTGAGCAGGGGGTTGGACTCGGTGGCCTTGCAGGCCCCTTCCAACTCTATGATCTATGAAATCTCTATGTGTTGGCGCCAAGCGGGCCTCATTGGGGAGATCATTCCACAATTGGGGAGCCACCACTGAGAAGGTCCTCTCCCTCGTTGCCACCCTCTGAGCCACCTGGAGGAGGGCTTTAGATGATGAATGTAGTGTACAGGTAGGTTCATGCCGGGAGAGGCGCTCCCTCAGGTATTGCAGTCCTGAGCCACGTAAGGCTTTATAGTCAAATTCACCTTGGATTCAGCTCAAGAGTGCAAGCAGGCCAGAATCGGCGTGACATGTTCATACTTTCTGGGTCCCTGTTCTCAATCTGGCTGCTGCTTTTTGCACAAGCGGCAGCTTCTGAACTGTCTTCAAAGGCAGCCCCACGTTGAGCACATTGCAGTAATCTAGCTTGGAGGTTCCAGAGCATAGACAACTGAAGCCAGGTTATCCCTTTCTGTCCTGTTACCTGTCTGCATAGTATGCTTTTCCTAAGTCATGGTTTCTTAGGAAATTTAGAGGTTTACTGACTGAGGTGGGCGGGTGGGGAGGGGGAGGGGCACCAGTGTGGCGTAGTGGTGAGAGTGTTGGACTGGGACTCAGGAGATTCAGGTTCAAATCCCCGCTCAGCCATGAAACTCACTGGGTGACTTTGGGCCAGTCACTGCCTCTCAGCCTAACCTACCTCACAGGGTTGTTGTGAGGATAAAATGGAGAGGAGGAGGAGGATTATGTAAGCCGCCTTGAGTTCCTTGCAGGAAAAAAGACGGGGTATAAATGTAATAAAATAAAAAATAAAAATAAAAATAAATAAATTCTAGTGAGGCAAGTGCATCGCCCGCCCCAATACACGGGGTGTGTGTGTGTGAAAAGCCACCACCGTCGTACAGCTCTACGAGTGCTGTGTTACTTAGGGGGTTTCTATGCTGTTTGATTTCTTTCCAGTCTCTTTATTGAAGCATCGCAGTAATCGCCCCCAAACAGATTGATCTTTGGCCTGAGCAGAACCAAGACAATACGTAACGTTTCAGTCCCAAGTCATGTTGGGGGATCTGAGGTTTGTGTTCCTGGAAAAGTTTGAGCACTTCTGCAATTGCCCTTAGAGAAACATCCCTCTCTCTCTCTCTCCAGGTTTATTTTCAAATGCCCTCTGACAAAGATGGAAATGATGGAGGGAGCCAAAGACCCGTGGCTAGGCATGGGGCGTTAAAGTGTTCTTCCCCCTCCCTCCTGCCCACCACCAAAAGAACCCTTTGGGGGCACAAGTCCATTGTGTGTGTGGGGGGGGGGGGGCTGCAATTCTAGTACAGAAATTGGTTCCTGAGAGAGAAGGGGTTTTGTTCAGATTGTCATTTTAGGATTAGGTGGCTAAACAAAAAGGCAGGAAGAATACAAACCATCAGCCCCCTCTTGACTGCCAAGGTGATTTAGCTTTGGCTTTATTTACGGATAAAAGTGCTTCTAACTACAGAATGTCCAGACTCTCTTAAGTGACTAGTGGGTGGGTTTATTGTTGTTCCCTAATTGCCCTCTTTTTGCCTGTAAGTTGTTTTTAATTCCTCTGATGCATCTGTTGTTTGCTGGTATCAATTAGCCAGATTCTGGGCCGAACCTTAGATTCATCTAGCTGGCCTAGGCATTTTTTAAGAAAAATTATAATACATCACTTACAGCTTTCGGTTTTATCCCTGTTCATTGCCCACTACTCTTGGTCCGAAAGGTGCTGATGATTGGGAGAAATGCCCTCACTGATGAACACAAAGGAGCTGTATCAAACATCAAAAAAATTTCCTGACTGTCAGAGCAATATGCCAATGGAACCAACTTCCTAGGGAGGTGGCGAGCTCTCCCACTCTGGAGGCATTCAAGGTGCGGCTGGACAGCCATCTGTCGGGGATGCTTTGACCTGGATTCCTGCATTGAGCAGGGGGTTGGACTCGATGGCCTTGTAAGCCCCTTCCAACTCTACTTTTCTATGATTCTATGATTCTATCTCTAGTCCTCTATGTCCTTCTGACTGCATTCCTGCAGCGGCTTACAAATACTTTTCCTTCATGGAATCCATGCCACATCAATTTGTCTTCCGAAGAACCTCAACTAGGGTGGCCAGCTGTCCTCTTTTACTGAGGACAGTCTTCTGTTAGAAGGTCTACCAGAGGACAGTCCTCTGTTTGAAGGCATTCTCCGTTTTAAGGGCTGTCCTTCCCATTCCAGTTTAAAGATCCATAAGTGGCCACCCCGACCCCACTGCATCTCCCACAAATCCTGCACATTGCACATGTCCTAAGAACATAAGGAGAGCCCTGCTGGATCAGACCGAGGGTCCATCTAGTGGTCCAACATTCTGTTCACACAGTGGCCAACCAAGCTGCCCACGGGAAACCCACACAGGCAGGACATGAGTGCAACAGCACCCTCCCGCCCATGTTCCCCAGCAACTGGGGTACATAGGCATACTCTCAACCTGGTGCCCCTCCGATGTTTTGGACTTCCAACTCCGATCAGCCCCAGCTAGGATGGTCAATGGTCAGGAATGGTGGAACTTGAAGTCAGGGGGGGGTGAAATCTGGACGGCACCAGGTTAGGGAAGGTTGTTCTAGGGCAGAGTTCTCCAAGCTTGGGTCTCCAGATGTTTTTGGCCTACCACTCCCAGCATGCCCCAGCCAGCTACGCTGGCTGGGGCATGCTGGGAGTGGTAGGCCAAAAACATCTGGAGACCCAAGCTTGGAGAACACTGTTCTAGGGCTTGCAGTCCATTCACCCGGAATGCTGGCCACAGGCCTGTTAGATCTCACCTGTGGATGGAAAGTATAGCCTACAGGACACCCAGCATTTCCCAGTGGGTAAACATGTTGCAAAGGGAGATGTGTAGTGGTAGGCAAGCAGTCTTTCCAGAAGCTTGCCTGCCATTATTGCTCTTCCTACTAAGGAACCTCTGATAAGCTTCTTAAGAAACTCCAGGGTTCCCCCGGAATAGAGCACAATTCGAAAAACACTGCATTACAAAAAGAGATAAGTTGTGTTTGCCCCATTAGTTCTGCAGAAGTAGATGTCCTTCCTGTCCAAACACACACACACACACACACACACACCCCATGCACTTTGGCAGGTTAACAGTGCAAGTTGCCGCCATTACTTCTCCCAGATCTTTTATAGCTGGTTTGATGAACAATGAATGGACTATAGAACAAGAGTGGAATGAGTTTTGTTTTGTTTTATCTCGAGTCTCTTAAAAATGTATTTGCCCTTGCTTCCTGCATATGGAGAAAGGTTCGGTAATTGTTTCAAGTTCTGGCCTCGTTTCTCGTTTTCTTTCGCTAATTGCGGTTTGTGCTTCTCCAGGTGCTTTTCTTGTAAAGGTCACACAATGCTTTACTGGCAATTAAGTTTTCTGGCCCTGATGTGTGACGTACAGAATTATTTAATGCATGAGGAGAATAGGTGCTGAGAAGGAATTAAGTTTGCTGTACTATTGCTCGGTCCTTAGAGCTGTAGGACCTGTGTCTCAATCTCAATCACTCCCCGCTTCACTTTCTGTGTGCTGCCACCTAGCTCACGACTAGCCACCGGCTGCCAGATCTCCTGGTTCTGCTTCTTCCTCCCTGGAAGGACTGAATTCCATTCTTGCCTTCCCATGTAGCTTGTAGTTTGGAAAGGTCTTGAGCTGCCTGGATGTGGAAGCTAAAAAAATTAAAAAGTTTAGAAGGCTAAGGCACATAAAGCTTTCAGTTGGTGCAAAAAGAAAAGAAGTGAGCCTCTCTGGGGAAGAAATTCCAAAGGTATGGTGCCACAACTGGAAAGGCCCTGCCTCTCACTTCAGATGCTGGGGAAGATGAAGACAAACGCTAGAAGGGAAGCACAGAACAGAAAAAGAAAAAAGTACTTATTCTCAAATGTGCCAATGACCCCATTTTGTCAGTCTTGTTCTTTGTGAACACTGGGCCTGTTGGCTGAGACCACGATACTTCTAGAGCAGTGTTCTCCAACCTTGGGTCCCCAGATGTTGCTGGCCTACAGCTCCCAGCATACCCAGCCAGCATGGCTAATGGCAAGGGATTCTGGGAGCTGTAGTCAAGGTTGGAGAGCCCTGACCTAGAAGGATTCAAAACGACAAGATGTGGTGGCGGCCATTAAATGGCTTTGAGAAGGAGTAGGCAGATTCATGGATGGTTATGCCTGTCTCCAGCTATTAACCATGAAACCTAAATGAAAGCTCTGTTTGTATGGAGGGAGGGGCCGTATACCTTTGAACAACCCAGTGTTCTCCAACCTTGGGTTCCCCAGATGTTTTTGGCCTACAACTCCCAGCATGCCCCAGCCAGCGTAGCTGGCTGGGGCATGCTGGGAGTTGTAGGCCAAAAACATCTGGGGACCCAAGGTTGGAGAACACTGGAATAACCAGATGCTGAGATGTTGCTTATAAGCTTCCAGGGGCGCCTGGCTCTCCACTGGTGGAAAAAGAACACTGGGCTAGCTGGGGCTTTGGTTCAGTCCAGCAGGGCTGCTCTTACATTCTTGCTATCTTTGGTTGGACTAGCCGTTTTATTTGGGGAGCGGGGGCATAGCCAGAGTATAGAAGGAAGCTGTTGAATTCTATAAAACTGCTCATCAGGTGACCAATCCTCAGCTGTATAAAGTGCACAATTGATTACAAAATGCCAGGAGGGACGTAATACAAATAAGAAGAGGATGGATTGGTTTGTCGCCCAGAGATGCCCGCATTTAGTTTTGGGCTGAATTGATCTTTTTTAGAAACAAAAATCTATATTTTCAGACATCGCATCTGAAATACCTTTTTTTTTTTTCCTTTTGAAAAATTAAAATGAAACGTGTGCGCCGTTTGAGGGTCTCTCTGTGGTACTCGATAGAGCTGGGGTTCATTGGGTGAATCATGACATTTCCAGAGGGGTTGTCGTCGTGTTAGTCTGCTGGTGCCGTGGCAGCAAAAGCAACGAAGAGTCTTGTTGTGGCACCTTTAAAGACTTAACGCATTTATTCTGGCACAAGGTTTCACGAACAAGGTGTATGCAAAAACTTATGTCAGAACAAATGTGTAAGTCTTCGAGGTGCCACAAAACTCTCTTGGTTGCTGTTTTTAAATGAAGTTCAGGCATCGCCGCTTGTCACTGGGGCAGGCAAGAGAGAAGGGCCGTGCCATCGCCGGCTTCTGAGCTTCCCAGAGGCACGGCTGGCTGCTGGGAAAAAACAGGTGGGCCTTTGGTCTACTCTAGTAAAGAGTTCCTTCTGTTAACATTTCCCAGCCCTTAACTGAGCTTAGTGGTGAAGCACTGAAATCTCATTGATGACTGGAGAGGGCTGGGAGCCTTGAGGCTCAAGGTACCTCGCATGGCTTGTGGGCTCTGTAGCTCTCCTCCTTTATCTAAAGAAAGGGTGGGAAACCTGCGGCCCTCCAGACATTGCTGGACAACAACTCCCATCATCCCTGCCCATTGGCCATGCTGGCTGGAGCTGAGTTGGAGTCCAGCAACATCTGGAGGGCCACAGGTTCTCCACCCGTGAATCCTGGCAAGACGGAAGCCCTGTTGGGTGAGTGGTTCCCAAGTCCGGGAGATATTTATTTATTTATTTATTTATTATATTTATACCCCGCTTTTTTTCCCTGCAAGGAACCCAAGGCGGCTTACATTATCCTCATCCTCCTCTCCTCTCCATGTTATCCTCACAACAACCCTGTGAGGTAGGTTAGGCTGAGAGTCAGTGACTGGCCCAAAGTCACGCAGTGAGTTTCATGGCCAAGCGGGGACTAGAACCCGGATCTCCCGAGTCCCAGTCCAACACCCTAACCACTACGCCACATTGCGTAAGCTCATTGCCTGTTCTGGATGGGGTCGCACTCCCCTTGAAAGATCAGGTTCGTAGTCTGGGGGTGCTCCTAGATCCATCATTGTCACTGGAGTCCCAAGTGACTGCAGCAGCTCAGAGTGCCTTTCACCATCTTTGATTGGTTCTCCAGCTGCGGCCTCTCCTGGACAGGGATAGCTTGGCCACAGTGATACAGGCGCTAGTAACCTCATGGCTGGATTACTGCAATGCGCTCTATGTGGGGCTGCCCTTAAGGCTGCTCCAGAAGCTGGAGCTAGTGCAGAATGCAGCAGCTCGGCTGTTGTCGGGAGCTGCCCCTTTTCAGCATGCAACTCCTTTGCTGAAGGAACTGCACTGGCTACCTAATTCACTACCGGTTCAGGTTTAAGGTTCTGGTACTTGTGTACAAAGCCCGAAACAACTTGGGACCAGGTTACCTGAGAGAGCGCCTCCTCCCATACCAACCTGCCTGGTCGCTGAGGTCATCAGATGGCATGCTCCTGGTGTTTCCTTACGGACTTTTGGCCCAATTGGAGTCCACCAGGAGAAGGGCCTTCAGTGTGGCGGCTCCATATCTGTGGAACTCCCTGCCTCTGGAGGTCAGGCAGGCTCCGAACACTGTGCTGCTTTTGGCGCCCGCTGAAGACCTCCTTGTTCTGGGGAAGCCTTCTCTGCTGTCCAACCACCATTGTCATGTTTGCTTTGTTTTTTTTTCAATGTATTGTTTTTGTTTCTTTTATCTGTTTTTATCTTTTTATTGTTCACCACACCGGAATCGACTTAGATATGGAGCGGTATACAAATACTGTAAATACATAAAGGCTGTAATAAAGGCTCTGGACCAAAGTTCTCGTTTCCAGGTTAGTCACCTTGCTTACCTGCTAAGGCTGCACCAGCAGTGGTAGCATAAACCTCAAGAAGGGCGCACTTTCCAGTGGGCAACTGGCATACGCAACATGCATGGATGGGCTTTGACGAGGTATGCAGCCACCAACCCACGGCACTTTGAAAGCAGGTGGGATTGCTGGCCTGCGTTGCACTGAGCGGTATCGGTGCTGGCTGGGTCTCAAGCGGCGTCATTGCAGTCCCTCTCTTGTGACACGATGTTCGGGCAGTTTTGTTTCACGGATGCCCCCCCCGCTAACACCGCCGCAGTTGCAGCACAGCACAAGCCGTTTCATCAGGAGGCAAGGTGAGGCGCCGTCTGTGCGGCCAGACGGAGTACCGTTAAGGGTAGCAGTGTGGCGTAGTGGGGAGAGTGTTGGACTGGGACTCGGGAGATCTGGGTTCTATTCTCCGTTCGGCCATGAAACTCACTGGGCGACTTTGGGCCGGTCACTGACTCCCAGCCTAACCTACCTCACAGGGTTGTTGTGAGGATAAAATGGGGAGGAGGAGGAGGAGGAGGAGGACTATGTAAGCCGCCTTGAGTTCCTTGCAGGAAAAAAAGGCGGGGCATAAATATAATAAATAAATGGCAGACAAGCAGTTCTGCACAATGGTACGCAGTCCACTGGCAAGTGCTCCTGTGAAAGCCTCACTGAAACAGAAGCGGAACTATACAAGAGCACGCTATGTATTTGACTGGGGCCTGCACAAGAGAACATCCTTCAGTGATCTCCAACCTTGGGTCCCCAGATGTTTTTGGCCTACAACTCCCAGCATGCCCCAGCCAGCTATGCTGGCTGGGGCGTGCTGGGAGTTGTAGGCCAAAAACATCTGGGGGCCCAAGGTTGGAGAACACTCTGCTAGATTGTGCCCTGTGTTCGCTGGTGTGTGTGTGTGTGTGTCAGGGTGATGATGGCAGTTCCCCACTCTAGATGACCTACCTCAGGCACCAAAACATCTTGGGGCCAGCCCTGAGCCACAGTCCTACCTTTCAGAGATTCAAGCCAGGTTCCCCTCTCCAACTTGGACCAGTAAGGACAGAGTCTAGGCAGCTCTGATCTTAACCTGAACAGCGGCGCAGGCTTGTTTGTAGACAAGGTCTTAACTAGTGCTTAAAACGTGCTGTGTGTCTGTCCACAGCTGGATTTCTTTTCCCAAAGCATTTAGGGTCCCCCAGAGTCCGTACGTTTCTTAAAAGAAAGTGTGGGAAATACTAGCAACAATGCTGTGCCCACGCAGTGCTCTCAGCACAGTCTCCTGCTTTCCTAAATGCCAAGGCGATTAGCTTCCTGCTTTTATGTAGCCATGACAAATGAATGCCAAGCGCGCGCTCTCTCTCCCTCTCTTTCTCTGTGTATGAAAGAGAGAGAGAGATGGAAAATCCAGTTTTTGGAGGACACTTCCCAACCATGAAGAAGGACATCCTCATCTTACTTTCGTTTCAGTTGCAAGATCTGATTCTTAAAGACCCCCAAATCCATCTCAAGGTAATACCTTCGTTAGGCCAACTCAAGGTCATCAAAAATGTGCACTTTTTCCAGGGAACCTTGTCTGCCATTATTCTCACTGAGGAATCTCCTCGTAAGCTTCCGAGGATCCTAGAGTTCCTTTGGAGCAAAGTTTGGAAACCATTGATTTCATTAGGTGCCACTGTGTATACAGTGCTATTTAGTTTTAATGGTTAATTTTGTTTTTATCGTTGTTTTACTCTGTTTTGTGATTTTAAATCTTGTTGTACACTGGCTTATAAATCTTGTTGTACACTGGCCGTAAAAGGCAGCTTATACATCGTTTACATAAAATTGATCTAACAAATTTGCCTGTGAAATAGAGGGCAAACCTTTGTTTGCTCCAAGAGGTTCAGTGAAGAGCCTAGTCTCATCTCTGTGGCTGGCCAGCAAAGCTGGCCCTACCAGTAGGCAAAGTGAGGTGGCCACCACAGCCAGCAGATTTTTGGTGCCATGGAAAAGCAGCAGATTTTTAGTTTCTTATTTTTATTGTGTTTTTCTTACTTTTACTGTACGTTTGCTGCCAGGAAGGGGGAGAGGTGGTTGTGGGGTTATCCGCTTGAGGTGTTGAAATAACCTGGTTGGCCTTGGGCACCCAAGTACCATGACGTTGGCTGAAGGGACGCCATTTGCTGCTCCACTCCACCTCAAGCAGCAAAATATCTTGGGCCAGCCCTGCACAATCCAGTGGCCCTGAGTTAAGAGTTTTCTTTCCCTTTTGTTTTTGTTTTTTTCCCAGTGTTCACTACTCTGTTGCTAGAACAGGTGTCATCATGGAACCATATGTGTGGCCATTGTCCATGGAAGAGAGAAACTCTCCTCAGGCAGGCTTCTAGAAAACAAGATGTGCATTAAAAAAAAGAAGAAGATATTTGCTGGGAGCAACTGTTCACAGTTCGATTAAGGCAAAAATGGAAATCCCTTTTTGCTTGCACAACGTTCTGATTTTTAGAGATGCTGTATCAATACAGGTTCTCTTTTTTTGGGGGGGGGGAATCCCCTTCCTAAGTTTATCCTAAGTTTAAAATAATTATTGAGTCAATTATAAGACCAATTATAAATAAGACTAATTATAAGACAGCACCACCTTGTGGTGTCCACTGTAGCACCAAACACGTGCCACTTCTGATATAGTAGGTGAAGACTTGTTCTTCCATATTTCATAGATTCATAGATGTCTCTAAGGTGGAAAAAGACTCATGTTCTCAGGGGGCCACTATCTTATAGATTTCATAGATTTCATAGATCATAGAGTTGGAAGGGGCCTACGAGGCCATCGAGTCCAACCCCCTGCTCAGTGCAGGAAGCTAGAGGAGGGGTCTCCCATCCAAGTAACAACCAGGCTTGACCCTGCTTAGCTTTCCACGCTCAGACAAGCTGAGCCAGCGTGAGCCACAGGCACGAGGCATGTTGGACTGAAGGGGCGGGGGTGGATGGAGGGTGATCTACTCATTAATAGATGCAAATAATAGATCAAAGGAAAGATTTCAAAGCTCCAAGGAAAGATTTCAAAGCTCCGTGTACATTTCCCCTGTCTTTGTCTTGGGCCCTGCTCCTTGGCTGAAGGTGCTATGTTATTTTACTTTTACAACAGAGTTATTTTACTTTGATATAAAGCTGTAATTTTCATTAAAAGTCCATCAGTTGCTGCGGAATCAAAAACAAAAGCAGCATATTTTGTAGAAGGAGTCCTCTCCCTTTCATAGACATAGGGTGCTTCCAGATTAGGCTTTTATTCTGCAGTTGCCCTGCCTCATTCACGGAATTTTGTGGGGGGGTGCAAACGGCATCGTCTTCCATTTGGAACCCTCCCGTGTTTTCCTGCTTCTCCTTCAGTCTCTTCCCCCCCCCCCCCCCGCCGCCCCCTTAGATCAAAAAATCCATTAAGGAGGGAAAGACAGAATAGCTGCACAATGTCTTTTGATTGGATAGGGAGACATTTTTTCTTACTTTCTCATAATACTAGAAGAACCCGGGGTCATCCCATGAAACTGATAGGTGGGAGTTTCAGGACAGATAACAGGAAGTACTTCTTCACACAGCGCATAGTTAAACGATGGAATTCGCTTCCACAAGATGTAGTGATTGGCCACCACTTTGGATGGCTTTAAAAGGGGATTGGACAAATTCATGGAGGAGAAGGCTGTCAATGGCTACCCGTCCTGATTGGCTACATGCTACCTCCAGTATCAGAGGCAGTATGCTTACGTACTCCAGTTGCTGGGGAACACGACCAGGAGGGTGCTATTGCACTCATGTCCTACTTGTGGGCTTACCGTTGGAGCATGTGGTTGGCCACTGTGTGAACAGAATGCTGGACTAGATGGACCCATGGTCTGATCCAGCAGGGCTCTTCTTACATTCTTATGATTGGTAGTGCTAGGAGCCCTCCTCTGGAAGCAGCTCAATACCTTGTGGAGATCAGGGACTGGATTTAATGAATGCATCCAGGGGTGTAAGCCATTTCATATCGTGTCTCCCTGCCGCTTAAGCTTTTATTTCCTCTTCCATTATTTATTATAGCAAATTTATATCCTGACTAATTTAATCTTCAGTTTACATGAAATGAGGTCCAGAATATGTTACAGCTAGGAATCTCAGAAGTAAGGAGATTTAACTCTTTTTGTGCAGTATGTCTTTCTCTAGGGGGGGGTCATCAACTGTACTGCTTTATCTCCTGTATGAAGGTCAGAGCAGTTCCGTTCCCCCAAAAAAACCATGGTGGTGGTGGTGGTGGTGCAGCGATTCTGTTTTGCCCACTTACAGGTTCAGACTGGAATTGATTTCGGACCTCCAAGGTCCAACATGCTTGGAGCGTGATATAGGCTGCTTTTGCCAAGCCTCAACTTCCAGCATCTAAAGTAGTCGGCATCAATGACTCCGTTTCACCATGTTTCCCTTCCAGCCCGTAATTTTGGGAGTGTGACTTTTTAGAGACCTATATACTGTTAATTTTGCTGGGAAATTAAGGGTGCAATCCTACGGGGATGCCCGTAACCCTCCAAAACCCGGAGGATTATGGGTATCCTGTGCAGGGCGGGAGGAGCGCGGAGGCGAAGGTCGCCTCCTTACTCCTCTCGCACTGCGAAGAAGCCAGATGGCCGATTTTGGCTAGCTGCAGCACTTCGGCGGTGGGGGGGAGGGACGGAGGCTGAGACGCTGCCAGGATACGTCTTATCTTGGTGGCTCCGGTCTCCTCCCCTCCCTGCCCCCGTGGAACGTCCACTAAACCCCCTCTCCAAGGTTGCTCTTCCGACTGCTAGCGGCGGGAGGGCACTCTGAGCGCAGAGTTGTTTTCCCACATCAGAGCTGGGACTCTGAAAAATCCTATGGCCTTTCCCCAGCATCTAGATCAGTGTTCTGCAACCTTGGGTCCCCAGATGTTTTTGGCCTACAACTCCCAGCATGCCCCAGCCAGCTGGCTGGGGCATGCTGGGAGTTGTAGGCCAAAAACATCTGGGGACCCAAGGTTGCAGAACACTGATCTAGAGGGCTATGGGATTGTGCTGTAAAACAGGTAGTGAGGAATGTGCATTTCCCCTTTCTTTGGGGGGAAATGGGGAATAGCCAAGTGTGCGGCTTGTTAGAAAGTAACCATATATATCTATATCTATATATATATGAATGATACTGTATGATGCAGAAAGATTAATACTTCAGCTTTAAAAAAAAAACGCTTCAGCTTAAAAAAGAAGAGAATAAAGCAGATATGACTTAAATATATAAAATGCCAAGCAAATTGAAAAAGTGGATACGGCGATGGGATTAGGATGTGTGTGCCGGTAACCAGCTCTGCACGGAAGTGAGTGGGATGACAAGGAAAGCTAGTATAATGCTTTGAACTTGAATGTTTGGCCTTCAGAATTCCACTTATCTGAAGCCCTGTGATGTGTGTGTCTATCCGTTTCTCTCTCTCTCCCTCCCTCCCTCCCTTTTAACTTGGTGCTGCTGAAAGACTGATGGCTGAGTAATGCATTTCAACAACCCTGACCCGTGAAAGTTTGTATTGATGTAAAAATTTAGCACTAAGCAAGCTGGCAAACTATAACACAGTGCTGATTAATAACATTTTGACCCCTCGCGGAAAAATAGACGTTCATGTACACTAAATGGCACTAGAAACCTCTGCTTGCTAGAAGTACCCATGAGATGTCATTACCCATGAATGCCGCAGGGCTGCCTGCCTCAACTCCCGCAAAAAGCATGCAAGGACCACCACTGGCGTGCACCATATTATGTGTGTCAACCTGACATTGGATTCTCATAGCACTACTTGGGTATTCTAGTTTCAGGGGTGTGCGTGGATTATGCCCAGTAGCAACTTCTCACATTTCATTTGGAAGGAGAAACCACTCCGAGAAATCAGTAGGGCCATTTCACAACCCAGGATGAAGAGGCACACACTGAGATGACAAGGGCATTGCAGTGAAGCTATATCATTTCTCTGCACTGGTCTTCCCAAAATGAGAGAATGCAGAGAGATCTGCGCCCGAAGAACTGGTTGAGTTTAGTTGACAGATTAGAGGAATTCATGCACATTAAATTGTTTATTTTGGTGCTTTTGGAGTGTGGTACAGTGGTGAGAGTGTTGGACTGGAACTCGGGAGATCCAGGTTCTAGCCCCTGCTCGGCCATGAAATTCACTTGGTGACTTTGGGCCAGTCACTGACTCTCAGCCTAACCTACCTCACAGGGTTGTTGTGAGGATAAAATGGAGAGGAGGAGGAGGAGGAGGATTATGTAAGCCACCTTGGGTTCCTTGCAGGAAAAAAAGTGGGGTATAAATAAATAAATAAATAAATAAATAAATAGCACCACAAACTCTTAAGTCTGTAGAGCTCTAAACAGACTTCAGATATGAAATAGTTGAACTACCGGTGTAGCATGTCTGATTTCTGGACACTGAAAGCGGAAGAACCTGCGTTTCCAGTGTTTGGCCAACTCGAGTTGAGGATGGAGTAGTTCTATTTATTTATTTATTACTTTTGTGTCTTGCTTTTCCTTTAAGGAGCTCTGAGTGACCTTTTGGCTTCTCAGCAATCTGGTGGGTTAGACTAGCTCAGTGTTTCTCAACCTTGGGTCCCCAGATGTTTTTGGCCTACAACTCCCAGCATGCCCCAGCCAGCATAGCTGGCTGGGGCATGCTGGGAGTTGTAGGCCAAAAACATCTGGGGACCCAAGGTTGAGAAACACTGGACTAGCTGGAAGAAGGAGCTGTTCAATTCCTTCCCTTTGTGTCTTAATGGCTGGAGGGAGCCGCATGTGCAACTTGTTACCTCCTACCTTCTCTCCCATCCATCCCAGCTTGCATATGTGCACAGGCGGGTCCCTTCACTTTCCCTCCTTCTCCCACCTTCTTTAAAGAATATTCCAACTACTAGAGCTAGCGAAGCATCAGCACTTGTTGGCGCAGCCCATGCTGGGCTCCGTGCATTAAGCAGGGGCTGGTCCCAGGCAAGGAAGTGAGCCACTTAAATAAGCCACGGTGGGCTAGATTTCATAGATCACAGAGTTGGAAGGAGCCTACAAGGCCATCGAGTCCAACCCACTACTCAATGCAGGAGACTAGAGGAGGGGTCTCCCAACCAAGTAATAACCAGGCCTGACCCTGCTTAGCTTTCCACGCTCAGACAAGCTGAGCCAGCGTGAGCCGCTGCGTTGATCATGTGGACCAGACCACTGTCAAGCAGTCTATAAATTGTTTTTAATTAATTAATTAATTAATTAATTAATAAGAATGCTTGCTCAGCCATCAGTCTTGTCCCTTTCCCTGTGCTCTAGACTGGGCCGCCCATCCCCTTCTTATTTAAAGTGATGCATGTTCACCATTAATACATTCAGCCTTCACATTATTATTATTATTATTATTATTATTATTATTATTATTATTATTATAATATAATATAATTATTAATACTATGACTAATAATAATAATAACAACAATCATAATTTACTTAAAGTAAGCAGCTTTTAAAAAGTTACAAAGCAGCTTCAGGGATTGGGCACGGGCAGAGATATTTTGACAGAGATGTGAGTGACAGCCAGTTGCCACAATGCAGATGTCGTAAATTAGTCCGGTCCGGAGACAAGCCATAGTCGTTATCACAGTCCAAGGTTAGAAGCCACAGTATGTATCCGAAATCAAGAAAACACAGACCAGTTTAGGAGCAGGCCGTAGAGTCGTCAAGGGCGTTCTGGAGTCAAAATGCACAAGTCTCAGCCCGGGAGCGTCCGGCTACGGCTGATTGCAACAGCAATTTGCGTCCAGCATCCCAAGTGTGTTTGGGGCCTGTCTTTTAAGCAAGCGCTGATCGGCAAGGCAGCACAGCTGGGCCAGGCTGCAGATGACACGTGCCTGGGCCCTCCCCAAACACACTCTGGCTCCGTTGGTTGCCCTGTGTCCTCCTCCTCCATCCCGAATGGAGGCACAACAGCAGGACTGGAAATTCTTGGAATTATCATAACCGCTGAACTCAACCCTAGAGACGGGGAGGGCATCTTTTGTACTGAACATGATGAGGGATGCTTCCAAACAGGCCACACTGCTCTGCGGATGTTGCCTCTTGTCTTTACCCTGAGCTAAGACCTTTGAGAGCTTGCATAGTGCAGTGGCTGAGCATGAGCTTTGAACCAGGAAGTCCTCAATTCTTGCTTTCGGATGACTCTCTGGTGGTTCTCCTCTTCCAGCCCCAGAAGCCATATTCTACCTCAAAAGTACACAGCTATCACCATACTGACTGAAGAGGCTAGCCATAGAGTACCTTGATCCATCCAAACTGTATAGTTGGTTGCTGTCCTGGGATGGTAAACAGGTGTAAAGAGCTCGGTATCACCTGGAACAGTTCTCTTCATGGAGACCCAGCAAAACCAAATAGGGCATATTCAGTCTACTGAATTTCACACAACAGTTGTTCACTTGAGGATTCATGCAGGTTTTTTAAACATGGTAAGAGCCTCACACATTTGATTACCTAAATCCTACCATCGCTGATCCCAGAGTACCAGGTAATTCATTTACCAGTTTGCGAAGAGATCGCTACCTCTTTGCTGGAGGTCTAAACTGAGAGAAAAAGAACCAATTTTATGTACTTCAAAAGATGGAGAATCCATCTGCATTTTTGGTAGGCTGTCACCCATTTTGATTTTTTAAAAGTATTTTGTTCATTCAATAAAACCTGTTTATAATTGTGATCGTCTTGTATTAGAAGTAGAATTATTCTGTATTCAGTTCTTTTATTTCTCTTGTCACAAGAACCTTTATACTGGATGTATCCCAAAAGTCTGAGTTTGGAAGCAGAGCCTTGCTTCCCTGTGAAGTTTTTGTTTTTGCCTTGCCTGTCACGTGAAAAGAAAATCGCTGATACTTCAAAGGTCTTCCAAGATAAGATATTCTTCACACCTCACTGATTCTTCCTGGTTCTGATTGTCTAATTAAGCCATGAAAAATTGAACCATCAGATCCATTCCTCTGATCTGTGGATTCTGACAACCATGTCCTTTTGGTAGAAATTGTATATTCAGATGCCTTGGAATACATCCTCTTGTTAAAACTGCCAGCCTGTGTAACTTTTTTTTCCCCAAGAAAAAAAAAATAAGTTCAATGACCAGACAACCATGAAAGTCATTGTAATGCTCAGAAACAAAGATTAGGATTTGCTAGAGACAAATGAGCCGCATATCATATATTTTGTTTGTCGTCTTTACAAATGAGATGTATCGAACAAGTCTCTTACTTGGCTGTCAGCTGCTTGAGACTGAGGCTTGCACTCAGGCATGGCTTCTGATCAGGATTTCTGGGAAGAATGTGACTATAACTCTTCAGGTAACCAAGATCTGTGCATCGTTTTGACACCTAGCATTCTTGGCTGAAAAAAAGTTTAGCCTCCACTAGCACACGTTTTATAGTTTCCTGTGTTCTGTACCTAATTTTGCACTGTGTGCTTAGTTTCTTTAATAAATACGTTTTTATCTTATGCTTTGCCTGGGTGGCATATCTAAGGCAGGGGTGGACTTGTGTGGGCGACTTGTGGATGGCCAGATGTTGTCAGACTGCAGCTCCCATCAGGCCTAGCCAGCGTGGCCAACAGTGAAGGATGATGAGAGTTGGGAGTCCCAACAGCATCTTGAGGACCACAAGTTGCCCACCCCTGATCTAAAGTGTTCCCAGTGCTGCTTTTAAGCCTTACAGCACTGCTGGGCTTTATGCTGCAAGTTAGTTGTACAGCAATGAGTAATGGTGATGGCCTGAGGGAAGCTGAGTGGTCTCAAGGAGCAAGGGAGGCACAGAAAATTCTAGCTATCCCAGTGTTCTCCAACCTTGGGTCCCCAGATGTTTTTGGCCTACAACTCCCAGCATGCATGCTGGGAGTTGTAGGCCAAAAACATCTGGGGACCCAAGGTTGGAGAACACTGAGCTAGAGTAATGACCCTGGTGTAACTCTGGGCTTTGCCGAGCTCCCTGAATGGAATTCCTCCCCTCCGGGGGCCCGGTTGTGGATTATTCTTTTATGGGTTTTTGTTGAATTGTCTTTCCCCCCCATTGTATCCTGCCCTGAGATCCATTGATACAGGGTGGGTTAGAAATATTTTAATAAATCAGCAAAACCCCGAGATTAAAGTTAGGCTGAAATTCTGTTTCCTTATATGTAAACATGTAATCCTGGGATCTGTGTTTGAAGGGAGGAGAGAGAGACAGAACTCTGATCTTAGTCCCACAGTCATACTATAAACCTGGTGAGCATGATGCAGTTCTCATAATGCCAGTCATGAATGAGTCAGCCGGTCATGTTGGACATACAGAAGAGAACGTCAATAGTTGTATCCTCAGTTAATCTCTGTACTGTGTAAGTTTAAGCCGTGGGATGCCGATTCAATAATGCATTATTGGTATTCTATATCTGGCCATCAGGCTTCATCTCAGCACTTGTCTCCCTCCGCCCCCGCTCCAGAGAGCAAATTCCAGCAGTGTAATAGGTGAAGTAAAGTAGCACCAACCTCAGTGTATGAGTTGGGATTTAGTAGCCGAAACATTATTTCCCCAGAGTTGTGTTTCCCCATCTCGGGCCCTCAAGGGAGTCCCCGAGAGAAATCGTGGAATCGAGGCCAACCGTGCCACCTTGTCCATTCCCTTTCTCTTGCAGGGTTTTCTCCAAGGCAGTTTCAGAATGGATAATCTTTATATTCTGCCCCCCCCCCAACCACACACACACACACGCACACAGAGCTTCACAAGGAATACATGCACTCCTTTGTAGGGGTGGAGATTGCTATAAGCCATACCAGTGGTTCTCAACCTTTTTTTGCCCCATGCACCCTTTTCACCATATGTCAGAATGTCATTCCCTGCCTTTCCAAGATTGTCTGACTCAAAAGTTGCATCCCAGATAATATGCATATAATATATAATAGCTATAAATGGAATATTTCCACAGATAACAAGTGAAATATTTATCTTTATTTTTAATTTAATCTGTGCCATACAATAAGGTGTGATGTTCTGTAGATTATGTACAATCTGTAGAATTGTAATTTGTAGAAAGATCAGTATTCTAACAGTTTGACTCTGTGGTCCCAATTCCCCCCCCACACCGAAACCCTAAAGTCCCCCCCTGGGGGGAATTCCCCCCCCCCGGTTGAGACCCCTTGAGCTATCCCATTAGCCCATGGGGTAGAATCAGCTCTTCTTGTCTCTTTATTTATTATTACATTTATATCCTGCCATTTTTACTTTTGCAAGGAACCCAAGACAGCTTACATGGTTCTCCTCCTGTCCATTTTATCCTCACAACAACCTTGTGAGGCAATTTAGGCTGAGAGTCAGTGACTGGCCCAACATTACCCAGTCAGTTTCATGGCTAAGTGGGGGCTTGAACCCGGATCTCCCAAGTCCCTGTCCAACACTGCAACCGCTACGCCATGCTGTGGAGGGAAATGGGAAGAGGTGGTGGCATCAGCTTAGAGAAGGTTGAGTCCAGGAACAGGGGTGAGTTGGCAGATGCGGTGGGGTATCATAGGATATCATAGGATCATAGAGTTGGAAGGGGCCTACAAGGCCATCAAGTCCAGCCGTAAGAGTTCAGATGGAAAGTGCTTTTAGATTGCAGCCGAAACTTCAAGCTTGGATTTCATACAAGAGCCTGGAATCTGGGCTGGTTATTACTTGGATGGGAGACCCGGCCTCCTCTAGTTTCCTGCATTGAACAGGGGGTGGACTTGATGGCCTTGTAGGCCCCTTCCAACTCTATGATCTATAAGACGTGGGTATCTTGGACATCGATGGTTGATGCAAGATAGGTGAGTAAGGGACCGGTTGGCTTTTGAACGGTTATATGAGCATGACTCATGAGGAATTGCATATGGAGTTGGACCTGGAATGCACAGGGTGCAAAGTCTAGGGCACCACCAAGAGACCTATTAGCCCCTCACCCAGCAAGACATGGAGTTAAACCCATGAGCCATTGTTGTATGAAGTCTGCCATTGCCCCATCCTTTTAGCTGCATCTTGCCATGTGGTCTGTACAGAAACTGTGTTGCTCCTCTATGTGTCCCGAGCTGCTCTTCACCCCTCGTCCTCCTCCTCCCCCATCTAACCCCATTTCCCAAGAGCAGTGTTTCTCAACCTTGGGTCCCCAGATGTTTTTGGCCTACAACTCCCAGCATGCCCCAGCCAGCTATGCTGGCTGGGGCATGCTGGGAGTTGTAGGCCAAAAACATCTGGGGACCCAAGGTTGAGAAACACTGCCCAAGAGGCAGTAATGTTGCCAACAGAACTGGAGAAAATGAACACGCAGGAAGGGTGGGGCACAGCAGAAATGTAATCTTTGAGCTTGGCAGATACCGTTCCACATTTTTAAATAAGGTTTTAAGGCAGCTTTGTTGTTTATCTCCTCAGCTTTACAATGCAAAGTAGCCGTTTTGGTGATAAGCGAGTTCCCATGATTATTAATGAAATTTAGTACAATGTGTGATGTGAAATTTATCACAAAACACGGGATAAGGGCAGTTTTAAAACGAGTCACGTTTGAGTACGTATTTATTTTCTTTGGCCAACCCACCTGCTTCTTGAGTGCCGCTCCCTCGAAGAAACTTTCCCTGTGCTGAAGTCAGAGCCCCCTTTTGGCGAGGCATCGCTTTGAATATCCAAAAGCGTTCTTGGAAGATGGGGGCAACAAAGGTGAGGGTGGCTGGTGTTGCGGCAGCCGTAGCTTCTACTGCAGCCGTTGGTAGCAGAAGCGTCCACAGTGTGGATCCTACCGCTTCCCAGAACAGGTGCCCCCGTGCCCCCTTAGTTTCATAGGTTCATAGATCAGTGTTCTCCAACCTTGGGTCCCCAGATGTTTTTGGCCTACAACTCCCAGCATGTTGGGAGTTGTAGGCCAAAAACATCTGGGGACCCAAGGCTGGAGAACACTGTGTTAGAGGCATGCTGATGCCCATGGTCCATTCTCCTGCACCCTTTTACTCCTACATAAATCCCACTGGAGTCAATGGTGCTTAACTTGCATTAAGAATAAATGGATTGTAATCCTATGTACATGGGAGTGAACCCTATTGGCCAATAGGCCTTAATTACCAAGGAAACTTGCATAGGATTGTGCTGTAACAGTGTTCTCCAACCTTGGGTCCCCAGATGTTTTTGGCCTACAACTCCCGGCATGCTGGGAGTTGTAGGCCAAAAACATCTGGGGACCCAAGGTTGGAGAACACTGTCATAGACCATAGAGTTGGAAGGGGCCTACACAAGGCCATCGAGTCCAACCCCCTGCTCAGTGCAGGAAACTAGAGGAGGGGGGTCTCCCATCCAAGTCATAACCAGGCCTGACCTCTGCTTAGCTTTCCACGTTCAGACAAGCTGGGCCAGCGTGAGCCACAGGCTTGATCCGGCAAACGCCAGTGGTGGGTGCCTGATGAAAACCACTCCGTCCAATGAAATATAGAGGGGAGCAGGGAGTCCTTTTAAAGTTCTCGCGCAAAATAAATTAATATATGTAAATGAGCAAATAACCCTCTGTTTTTCCTCCGGGCAACTCCCATGCATGCAGGTTGCTACCTGACAAATGCTACTGTGTTGGAAGCTCGGATCGGAGGCAAGAGAAACTGCTCCCTGAAAAGACTTTGTGCTTCAAAGTGTTGTTTACAAGCTTTCCTACCAACGATGGGGCTGTGGGGGGGGGGGGGGCTGCTGCTGCTTACGAGTGCAACCGTTCAGTTGAAATAGAAAAGGAAATCAGGCTTGATCTCCTCTGCTTTTATGTCCTGTAGACATGTAAAAAATGCATCAAGCCAGAACAGGTGCATTGCCTAATACAGTGTTCTCCAACCTTGGGTCCCCAGATGTTTTTGGCCTACAACTCCCAGCATGCCCCAGCCAGCTATGCTGGCTGGGGCATGCTGGGAGTTGTAGGCCAAAAACATCTGGGGACCCAAGGTTGGAGAACACTGGATAGAGTTGGAAGGAGCCTACAAGGCTATCGAGTCCAACCCCCTGCTCAGTGCAGGAAACTAGAGGAGGGGTCTCCCATCCAAGTAATCACCAGGCCTGACCCTGCTTAGCTTTCCACAGCTCCCAGAATCCCTTGCCATTAGCCATGCTGGCTGGGTATGCTGGGAGTTGTAGGCCAGCAACATCTGGGGACCCAAGGTTGGAAAGCCCGGGGCTAGATAGACCAAGGGTCTGACTCAATATAAGGCAGCTTCCGACGTTCCTCTCGTGTAGCTTACTAGATGCTTGGTTAAACTCCTTTGGGGTTTTTTTTTGCAGCCCACATGGGGATGACAAAATGTATGGCGGGCCCCATGTACAGTACAGCCAAAGACGGCAAACTGCAACCCACTCTATTCTGTCTCTAGCTCTGAGCAAAGTAGTTGAAGGTTTCTTCTGTATTACAGCAGAGGTATTAAGTGAATTAATTCCCCCGTTCTTGCCGTCTGTCTGTCTGTCTGTCTGTCTGCCTGCCTGCCTGTCTGTCTCTCCGTCTCTCTCTTTCCCACCTTGGAAGGCCCCACAGCTTTGCTTTTGCACTCTCCAGGTCCCCCCATTCTGCTCACACTTCTGAATCACTTCTCTAGCTTAACAGCTTTGTATCTGATCTCAGGATGGTGACAGCTGCCATGAAATTATCTAACTTCTGAGAGCACCGGCTGGAATTAAATTAATCTGTAACCGGGCGTGGGGGGGGGGGGAGAGATGATCGGAAGCCCAAGGGAGAGGGAAGTGTGAGACCCATTCAGGCATCTCTCTCTCAAATGAACAGCTGCTGCAGCAGCTTGTAGACATCAGAAACTCAATTCCATCCAGAGCTACTTGTCCCCTAATGATATGCTGGGGATGGGGAAATTTGTTCTGGGCCTCTGGGTTACTCTGCAGGTCTTTCAAATTTGTGTGCAGTCTGCTTCACTCCAGCAGACTTAGGCATCTTTGCATACTTCCGTGTCCGTGCAAGCAAAACCGTACCTCTGCATTCACATGGAGCACCCTCATATAAACTCTGGCAGGTGTGCATGCTGTTTCCCATATTTGCACAGAGCTGAACACACCCCTCATGGCACACTGGGACGTGGTTTATACCTACGCCCCCAAGCATGTGTCATTTGTTTGGCATTTACATCCTCTATATCGGACAGGCCGATTGCAAAGGAAAGGAGTAGGAAAGTCTCTTTCTCTGCCACAGGAAAGCAAAAGCAGCGCACGAGACCCAAGTAAGTGTCTCCCCTCTTCCTCCTTCCACTACCCACCCTCAGCAGTAGCTGCTTCCCTGGGGAAAAAATGATGTGTCTCGACTTAGCATCTCTCAGTGTTCACTCTGGTAGCAGAACCCAACCGGCAGCAGTTGCAAGTCTGGTCAGAGGCAATAGATTCATAGATCATAGAGTTGGAAGGGGCCTACGAGGCCATCAAGTCCAACCCCCTGCTCAATGCAGGAAACTAGAGGAGGGGTCTCCCATCCAAGTAATAATCAGGCCTGACCCTGCTTAGCTTTCCACACTCAGACAAGCTGAGCCAGCATGAGCCACACTGGCTTTTTCACACTCTTGAATGACTGAGCCACCAGTGCTAATGGGTGTGCACAGCTATTAGGTATTTATGGTTCTCTAAAAACCTGTCAAACCTGTTTGACCTTAGATAGTAGTGGTATAAAGGAAACTGGTGTACCCTGTGGGCAATGGTGGTTTTATTTCTTATAATTTATTTCTTATTTCTTATATTTATTAATCACCCATCTGGCCAGTCAACGGTTGCATCATATCTCCTACTACTTAATTAAAAATGGTCTCTACCCGAATTCATTGATTTTGTGGACTGTCTCCTCAGATTGCCATACCTGGCAGACCACTTGAACTAGGCCCAGCCAGGGATAGGGCAGGGATGGGCAAAATTAATAGGGTTAAAAGAGCCACATGGAAGTTGGCTTCCACAAGATGTAGTGATGGCCACCACTTTGGATGGCTTTAAAATGGGATTGGACAAATTTATGGAGGAAGAGGCTATCAATGGCTACTAGTCCTGATGGCTATATGCTACCTCCAGTATCAGAGTCACTATACGTATGTATACCAGTTGCTGGGGAACACGACCAGGAGGGTGCAATTGCATTCATGTCCTACTTGTGGGCTTACCATTGGAACATGCAGTTAGCCACTGTGTGAACAGAATGATGGACTAGATCAGTGTTCTTCAACCTTGGGTCCCCAGATGTTTTTGGCCTGCAACTCCCAGCATGCCCCAGCCAGCGGAACACTGGACTAGATGGACTCTTGGTCTGATCCAGCAGGGCTGTTCTTACGACGACCCAGAGTTTTTCCTGTTCCACCTGTGTGTGGCTTTATCATTGGAAGCCTTGCTTGGGAAGTTGGTTCTCACAAGAAGAAGAACCAACTATGCAAGGTGTGTGGCTGTGGGAGTGATAATACTGGATCTGAGAAATGAAAAGTCTCGACCCAGTTCTGCAAAAGGCTGTTTCAGGGCCCTTCTGCAACTCTTTCGCATCTCTCTGTTAACAATCACAAAACCCTATAATAAATCACAAACACCTAAACATTAAAAAAACATACTTCTTTGCAACCAACACAAAACCTAACACTCTTGTCCTCCCCTAATTTCTTTCTCTGTACTGTATAGGCTCATCTCATGGACCCCTTTGCCCTGTCCGTCCTCTTTCTGGCCTTGTTCATTCTGCCACACTCCGCTCTACATTTAGCAGCAAATCCCTTGTATCCTCGCTGTCAAACCAACTCCCTCTTCTGATTGAAATTCCTTTCCCAAAACCCCTTTAAAGCCTTTCCTAAACCACCGTAGACACACAGTTTCCTGCCTTTTCTGCTCATGCTACACAATTTCTCTCGCACATGTGTGCATGTGTGTGCGCGTATGCACACACACTGACACACTGACACACACACACACACACCTTTTAAAAAACCTGCCCTCCACCATGGCCAAATCCGTACGTCTGGGACTCTGTAAGCCCACTTGGGAGTGGGTATTCTGTGCACATCTAATGCACCCTTGGTGCTCAATCCCAGTTTGAGGCTGTTCTTCTGTCCTGTAGAATTGGAAGAGTGAGCTGTACCTGTGAAAAGATGAGAGGGTGAGTGACAGAGCAATGGGTCGCTTTTGATGGGATAGCGCAGTGTTCTCCAACCTTGGGTCCCCAGATGTTTTTGGCCTACAACTCCCAGCTATGAGTTGGCCTACCTCTATCTGATTGCTAAGCATTAGCTCAGTGTTCTCCAACCTTGGGTCCCCAGATGTTTTTGGCCTACAACTCCCAGGATGCCCCAGCCAGCTACGCTACGCTGGCTGGGGCATGCTGGGAGTTGTAGGCCAAAAACATCTGGGGACCCAAGGTTGGAGAACACTGGGATAGCGGAAGGCTGGGATGCAAATGGGGTCAGCAAAGGGATGGGGATCCAGGCAGGGTGCCCTTGAGGAAGAGGTGCAATATTAAGAGGGAAGACTAACGCTGGACGACTTTTGTTGTCTTGTCCCTTTATTCTTTGCAAAAAACAAACCTCAAAAACAATGAAAATATCCTGTCATGTTTTTCTCTGGGCGTTTTGGTCTCATATTTATAAGCTGTTCTAAGCCTCTGGGATAGGTTGGTTTGTAAATCTAAATTAAAGAATATGTTCGTGGCCCCAAAGGTTTTCATCCTTCTAGACAACAGTTGTGAGGCGAACACAGGGTTTTTGTGTGTGTGTGTGTGAAGGGAGTTGTTGTTTTTAATGGAGGAGCACAATAATAATAATAATAATAATATGATGATGATGATGATGATGATGATGATGATTATGATGATGATGATGATGATAATAATAATAATAATAATAATAATAATAATAATAATAATAATAATAATTCCCTCTAGTCAGAAAACTAGTTTGTCAGGGACAAGGGTTCTGACCTAGCCTGCTCCCTGACGTGCTAGTTTCTATTGTGCGAGGAAAGTTTTTGTATTAAGGAGCGTTCCCTCATTGAAGCCCGCACCTGTGCAGCCCAGAAATCGGCTCACCACCCGAGTGCCTTCCATATTAGGGCCTGATTTTACCATAGAGCTCCAGGAACATTTGCCAGAAGTTCATGGGGGCCACGCAGAAAGGGCAGTCTGTTAACAGTGTAATTAACTGTCCAGAGTCAAGTCCCAAGAAAACGGAGTGGTAGCAAAACCGGTGGGCTGGAGGAAGATGCGGGAGAAGACAGACAAGACTCAAGGAAGGCCGAGGCTCGTCACTGATCAGGCGAAGACTCGGCCCTGGTTTGGCTGTGTTTATAGCTGGGTCATGCCTGGGAGAACCAGTGGGCAGTCTGGGGGTGTATTGCCCCTTTCCCTCCACTATGCAACCAACGTGAAGGGGGCACAAGTGTAAAGGCCAGAAGGTTCCCAGAGGGTCCTCATCTACCTTGGCCAGGGCTTAGGTCAGACTTCCCTCCCGAAGAGGAGCGCCTTCTCCCCATGGGCATGGTGGATCCAAAGGCTCAGTTTAGCAGTCACTTGTGTGCCACACTTGCTGCTTCTGCATGGCCGGCCCGGTCTCGCACTGTAACGAGGAATCACATCAATCAGACAATGGAACCAACGACCTAGGGAGGTGGTGGGCTCTCCCACTCTGGAGGCATTCAAGGTGCGGCTGGACAGCCATCTGTCGGGGATGCTTTGACCTGGATTCCTGCATTGAGCAGGGGGTTGGACTCGATGGCCTGGTAGGCCCCTTCCAACTCTACTCTTCTATGATTCTATGATCAGTCAATTCAGTGCCAGTTACTTCTGGCACAGGGAGGTAGTGATGCCATGAACTTCCATGGGACTCACTGAACCACACAGAAGTAGCCACCGTGTCTTTGGCGGGGCAATTTGATAGCTAAACAAAGACAGAAAAGGGGGGGAGGACACTGACTGGGTTCACACAAGACGATGAGCCATAGTGGCTTATTATAAGCCAGGGGTAGTTTGTCGTGTTTGTTAACCACACTCTGGCCGGGTTCAGGCAACATGACAAGCCACCCCTGGATTATACGCCACCATGGCTTATCGTGTTGTGTGAACCCATATTACCCTAAAAGATCCTGGGTACGTTAAAAAACAACAACAACAACTTGTTGAGATAAAATTTAAAGCTGAATATGTTTAAAAGCGTATTATAGAAACAATGCAAGTTTCATTCCGTTAAGACATAGTATACTTCTGTAAAGACATTCTGGATGTACTGGACACAGTTGGAGAATAATCATGTATTCCCAGAATAAATAAAATGATTTTTAAAAAACGAGAGTTCTGTGTGAGGATAGAGGCTGGGTTTATAGCGTCTGGATAGTGTGTGTGTGCTTGACATCTCTCTCACATAGTTATAGTTAATTAATGGGGTTTTAAAGTGGCTTTCAGCTTCCGTGTGGAAAGACATGATTTATTTCTTGGCTATTTAACTGAATCTCTATCATTCTTTCCTCGCCGAGGCCAGACAGTCCCTGTGCCCAGAGAATGGCCAAATGATAAACAAGGGGAAGGAAACATGCATAATTTGTAACAGGCAAAATCAAATCCGGCCTGGGAGTAGCATGCAGGTAAAATGAGCCAGCCCCGCTTCTGTCTATTAGGGATGATCTGTTGCGGCGCGGCGGGTGAGTCATTCAGGGCAGGCTAGCAAGAGAAGAATGTGATCCTGGCAGCTTCTGTCTGGGTAAATGAAGGCTTGCGATGACTGAAATAGCTTCCCTGTGAGGGGAAAAAAAATAACAATCAGTTTCAAGCTCTAGCGTGCGCGTGCATGCGTGCAAATCCAGATGGGGGAACTGGCAGGATGAGGCCAGAGGAAAGGAGGTGTGGCTCCAGAACTTTTAATGTGGTATGTAAAACTGAAAACTTGTCTGCTTGTTGCTTGCAAGCTGCTCTCCTTCCTCTCACCCACCCACCCCTGCCTCAGCAATTGGCTGAGCTGCTCTGATGTCACAGAATGCCACCAAGCAGAGTTCTCCCTTCTCAGTGGAAAGGTCAAATCAGTGTTATTGATGCAACGCAAATGAATGCAACGCTGGGGGGGGGGGAAGCTCACACAGGACCCTGCCTTGGGACACCAGAGGCTGTGTGTGCTGTTGCTGGGCGGAAGCTGAAGGTTGGGTAATTGAGAGGCGGAGGGGCCCACAAAGCTGCAGGCGAGGCTGGTGACCCCTATGTCCGTGGGGCGCCTTATCCGTTGCATCTTTTTGTTTATAGGAGCTTTCCATGGTGGCGAACCTGTTTTGGGGGGTGGCGTGCAGCACCATGGACAGCTACTCTGAAGCTCAAATGAAAAGATGCAATGGATAAGGAGCCCCACTGACCCAGGAGTCACCTGCAAAGCTGGTTTGTGTGTTTGGATTTCACAGTTCAGTGAGGATTTCAGCCAGTTTCTGCTCCGGTCCTTGGAGGGAAGAAGTGCCTAAAGTGGGAGAATGAGGACAGTCAGGGGGCCAAGAAGACTGGATTTTCTTGATCTTTGGGAAGTAAGTGTTGGTAACGCTCCAGAGGGCTCCAAGAGTTTATCAGCAATTCATTTCTTTATTTATTTAATTTATTATATTTATACCCCACCTTTTTTCCTGAAAGAAGGAACCCAAGGCGGCTTACATAATCTTCCTCCTCCTCCTCCTCCTCCTCCTCCTCCATTTTATCCTCACAACAACCCTGTGAGGTAGGTTAGGCTGAGAGTCCTTGACTGGCCCAAAGTCACCCAGTGAGTTTCATGGCCAAGCGGGGACTAGAACCCAGATCTCCCGAGTCCCAGTCCAACACTCTCGCCACTACGCCACACTGGATTGAATATTTTTCTGATGGTTTTGTGATCTATGCTGTCAGCTGCTGCCATTGGTCTAAAAAGGTGTCATTTCTGTCTTTAGATAAAACTGGCAGGCAGATCTCTTGTTGATTTCCATTTTGGAACTTAGAAAGAAAAAGGAGGGGGGGGAGGAAGTTTCGAAATCCCTGTACAAGTCAGCCTTGACGGCGGATGATAACACAGACATTCTTGAGCTGAAAAGAGAGTCCAGTCTTGTGCTTTTGTTTTGCTGGCAGGGTGAATAAATATTGGTAGCAAACCACTGCAATTTCATTCCCTCCACCCCCAATTGCTGGAGCATCATGTCCTGCTAAGCAGCCAGATACATATTAAATACCTGATTAGGCACTAATTTGAGGGTTTGATGAAAGACACACATTAAGAAGCCTCAAGATTAAATTTACTGCTTGGGGCAAAATATAGGCTTCCTTCCAGCTTCCCATTTGTAACACTGGCAGGAAAATAAACATGACACCAAACTGTACCTGCTGATTAACTGATAGCATCAAGGTTCACAATTGTTTGGCTACAGGCAACATAGGTAGGCGCTCTTTGAAACAGGAAGCTTCAGCTACAGCAGTGTTCTCCAGCCTTGAGTCCCCAGATGTTTTTGGCCTACAACTCCCAGCATGTGGCATGCTGGGAGTTGTAGGCCAAAAACATCTGGGGACCCAAGGTCGGAGAACACTGAGCTACAGGCTCTCCAACCTTGGGTCCCCAGATGTTGCTGGACTACAGCTCCCAGAATCCCTTGCCATTAGCCATGCTGGCTGGGTATGCTGGGAGCTGTAGGCCAGCAACATCTGGGGACCCACGGTTGGAGAGCCCTGAGCTAGGATCTTGTTTTGAGTTTCTTCAGGCCACAAGCAAAGGATGTGGCCTCCATCACCAGGACTGGATGGCTTGGACTTCTTGTTAGGATCTTGCAGGGATGTTGATGAAGAGTCCTTGGTTTCGAGTCACGAGTCGAGTCACGAGTCTTTGGACCCGAGTCTGAGTCGAGTCCTTGGTCCAAAATGGTGACTCATGAGTCACTCCCAAAGCTGACTCCACGAGTCCCTATTAAAATCAATTTTGTTTTCCCAACAAAATAAGGCTACTTCAGATGTGTGGCTTAAATAAATTCTAGGCACAAGTGTGCCTTTTTATTTCAAAACTCTGCAACTGATTTTGGCAAGAACAGACCAGGCAGACAAACCCAAAATAACCAGACTGGCAGAGGAGGCAGGGAACCCCAAAGCAGGCAGGCAGAGGCCTTTCTCTTGGACAATTCAAACTGTGGAACTGGTTAAGAAGAGACCAGGCAGGCAGAGGAGGAGGCAGGGAACCCCAAAGCAGGCAGGCAGAGGCAGCCAAACCCAAAATGTCTGAAAGGTTGCATTTTAGGGAAATGATTTTAAAAAATAAACTTGCTGTACTTCCTAAAACCTATCCACGTTGCATTTGAGGAACACGATTTTGGAACACGAGTCCTTGGTCTCTCTCGAGTCCCGAGTCCCATTAAAAATATTGGGACTCGAGTCAGAGAGGGGACTCAGTCTGACTCACGAGTCGAGTCCTGGAGTCCGAGTCCCCATCCCTGGGATCTTGAGTCTCTGGGATCAGTCCCGGCCCATGTCTTGCACTGCAACTGACCTGAGTTTATAGGTATCACAAGCCTGCAGATTTGGCTGAGGAAAGCAACACTTCATAGTACTTACCAGTGCCAAGTATTACACCCTTATGCTCTTCGAATCCAGAACAACAACGACTTCCTGGCTTTGAGTTCATAAGCCCTAATGCACATTAAACTCCCATTTCAACAATGTCCATTAGCACATGTTGAAAATATGGAGGAAACCCGACAGCTAGCTGCTATTTAATTATAAAAGAGGGCAGGCCTGTGCAAGGAGAAATACAGCTCACGTCCCTATGTCCTGACCTGCTTGCTGTGTCCAAGTTAGGGTTCCTTTTAAAAAAATACTTCTTCCTGATCTCCGGCAGTTTAAACTTGTTGGTGGCAAGCAAGGTTTAGGCGAGCCTTTTCACTTGCTAGATTATTAATGCTTTACTGTGCATTCTGTTAACTCACCCTGTGGTAGGAATTCCTACTGCAGAACATGCATGTCTAAGGAAGCGGAACATTTGACTCACATATTTTTTCAATAAATTTCTACAGTGGCGTACACAAAGTGTTTATTTGTCCTCTGCTTACCTGGGAAGGTCAATTTGGTTTTTATGTCAATTTTTGGTTAGCAGATACCATGCTTTTATGTTACGGGGGGAAAAAACAGCTAAACCTTTGGCTGCCGCTGTTATAACACATAGCAAATTGATAGCAGAATATATATATAAGCACTCTGAATCAATAGCAAATTATCCGACATACGTATGCTACCCTGATTAACTGTAGACTTCGTGTAATTGGTCTATAGTCTGTATACACGCAATAAAATTGATTGATTAAAAATTCTTCTTGGCGTGCCAAGCTACAAGTGATCCCTCCATTGACCTGAGGATGAGTCTAATGTACTGGATGCCACAGAAGCTCCACCATAAATTGATGTCTCCATCTCCAAGGTGTTGGTGATGTGGGACAGAAGTTGGGTCCCTCCTCCGCATGATAGTTGTAAGTCCTTTTCAAAGTGACATTTTGGAAGTTATGAATTTTGTGAAGGACTGCCAACCGGTCCTTTATCTCCAGACGAGAGATCAAAAGGTGCCAAACTGTCCGCCTTGGCTCTGTCATCCTGACACTGATTCTCTCAGGGCTTCCCCCTTGGTCTATCCACTGGATTTGGGCACTGAACCACAGAGGAACTACACACACCACACCGTGTGGGGTAGAACCAGGGAAGTTTATTTAGGGTAAACCGATTACAGTGAAATGAGGGAAGGGGAAAAGGTGGGGAGTTACTTTGGTATACACAAGTAGAGCTACAAAACAACAGAACTAGTTCCTTTACTATATAAACACCCAGGCACTTACTCTTTGTCTGGGGGGTTGGTCTTCTTAGGGCCTGCCTCAGCAAAAACCCTACTCCACGCTCCTTCGCGTCCAGAACAACAACAACCAAACCCAGAAGCCACCGCTGGCAGTATCTATCCCCCCCCCACCGCTCCTTTCGGTAACCCGGCTGTCCTTGGCCAATCAGGATGAACTTCATCTGGGCTAGGCAGGGGAGGGGTGGCTCCTAGGTGTCTGACCATGACTAGAGTGCTTGGGGAACATTTGCATGCGAATACATGGGAGACTCTGAGGTGAGCACAGGGCCGTCAGAGGAAACTATGTACATTTGCAGGAGATTCTGAGGCCCGGAGCCATCAGAGGAACTATGTATATTTGCATGAGGTTCCCAGCCTCTGGCTGGGGTTACGCTTGTTTACACGTGTGTGGTGGAGGAGGGTCTGCGTCTCTTCCCAAATTTAGACTTGGAAACCTCACATTATACCCCTAAGGTACCTATGTTTTGCTGAATTGCATTTGCATCCCTGCTGATTGGAATTTGCCACCAGGTCAAGTGTGGGGTGGACTAGGACGAGCCCAACGCATGGTGTCTCAACGCTGAAAGGAGGAGGAGATGCCCTCCATCCAACGTAGATCAACGGTTTGCATTCCTTGTCTTCATTTGAACTGGCAACATATTGACGTGAGCACAAATGAGACAAATACGAGAACACTTGGTCAGGTTTTTTTTTAGACTTCTTGTTGTAGGCGATCACTCGTGACCGAGTAAGAATGTCTTCCAGGATAAAAATTTTTACAAAAAGAAAATTTTAAAAGGAGGAAATTCTAAAGAAAAATATTGTGTAGACTCTAGCGATGGGTCCGTAAGTGACTGTGGAGGCCAATTCTAGATCCACACAGCTTTCCACAGTGAGGACACAGGTTACCAGATGGAAGATGGTCCTGTAAAGGATTCGTTTGACGTGCTTTTCGCTTAGCACGTTTCTCCCTTTCACCTTGCACTCGGGCTTCTTCCAAGTCCATGGAACCTTTGTGAAAGGCCAACCTCCAGTTAGACCTTGTGCGTCCCAGTCGGCAGTCCAATATGTGTTGCCTTTGAAATGTACGTATGTGGTCGCAACACCATAACCCATCTATTCCATGTCTCCCTTCCCTGTTTTGACTCCTCCACCCTTTTAGTTGTTGCTTGAATACAGAACATTAAAAAAAAATTGAAATAAAAGCTGTAAATGATCCCAAATTATATGGGAGAACGAGATCCCCGGGCATCTGTTGTGGGAAGGGGTGGGGATCCTAAGGGCTTCCTGAGTCCAGTGATGGGAACTGAACAAACTGCCTTGTATGGAATCAGACCACTGGTATATCTATCTATCTATCTATCTATCTATTTATTTATTTATTTTTATTTATTTAATACATTTATATACCTCCCAATAGCTGAAGCTCTCTGGGCGGTTTACAACAGTTAAAACCATAAAATGCAATATAAAATAAATATAAAACTTAAAACCACAGATTAAAAACAAACAGCAGAGCTAGCTGCAGAGTTAAAAACAGCTACAAGGTTAAAATAATTAAGATGATTAAGATGATTAAAATGCCTGGGAGAATAGAAAGGTCTTCACCTGGCACCGGAAAGAGTACAAAGTAGGCGCCAGGCGACCCTCTTTGGGGAGCTCATTCCACAACCGGGGTGCCACAGCAGAAAAGGCCCTCCTCCTGGTAGCCACCTGCCTCACTTCCTTTGGCAGGGGCTCTCGGAGAAGGACCGCTGATGCAGATCTTAGTGTCTGGGCAGGTACATATGGGAGGAGACGATCCTTCAGATACCCTGGCTCAGTATTCTACCCAGAATGGCAAGAGTGCTCCAGCATTACTTCAATTACACATACTTTGGCTTGGTTAAATTTTATTTATTTCTTTATTTCTTTTCTATACCGCCCAATAGCCAAAGCTCTCTGGGCAGTTCACAACAATTAAAGCCATAAAATACAACATAAAATACACTTTAAAGTTTAAAACCTTAAAACTACAGTATAAAATTGAAGTAAAAGTCAAAGGGGGCCAAGGGGGTCTTTAACAGCCCTACTTGGTGATGCTGGGGATTGAACTTGGAACCTTTTGCGTGCAAAGCAGGTGCTCTACTACTGAGCTACGGCCCTTCCACTCTGAATTGTGATGCTTATTAGGTATATTGTTGCTGCCCCACTTCCAATAAGCTGACAAGTCACTGTGTCTCGCAAGGTAGCAATTATGGTGCTCATTTTGTACACCTCTGCAGATTTCAGGGCTGTGTCTAGCTGAAATTGATTTTTTTAAGCTCCAAAATCCATATTTGGACAACACCTTTTATTAGGCCAACTACAGCTCACGTAATAGTGTGCAGACTTTACAGTTCTCCAAAACTCTTCATCAGGCAAGATGGTAAGAAAACACCGAGAGCCAGTGTGGCGTAGTGGTTGGAGTGTTGCACTGGGAGTTGGGAGATCTGGGTTCTAGTCCCCGCTCGGCCGTGAAGCTGACTGGGTGACGTCGGGCCAGTCACTGCCTCTCAGCCTAACCTCCCTCACAGGGTTGTTGTGAGGATAACATGGAGAGGAGGAGGACCATGTAAGCTGCCTTGGGTTCCTTGCAGGAAAAAAGGTGGGATATAAATATAATAAATAAATAAATAAATGAAAAGTGGGGAGGGAGAGTCCTAGGTGCAACCTGAAATCGTCCTGGCTCCTGATGGAGCCTAATTTGAATGCCTGCAGCCTCCTCCCACCTTCTTTCTTAAGGCTGTAACCAGATGCAGGCTCCATGGCTTGACTATCAGCCACTTTTTTCCTCCTCCACCCTTTTCGTTGCTGCTGCTTTGTTTAGCATCTTGCCCGATAAAAAATTCTGGACTGGAAAGCTTGCACACTATCTTGTGGCATTTATTTGGCCTAAAAAAGGTATTGCCCAAATACGGATTTTGTGACTTTTCTTGTGGCCAGCACCTTTGCTTTTTGCCTTTAGAAGTTATCCAATGTGCTGTTAGTGTCCTCCATACTGTGTGTGTGTGTGTGTGCGTGCGTTTGTGTGTGTGTGTGTGTGTGTGTATGTACGTACAGTGCTAGTCCCAGGGTGTTGCATAGCTTTGGGCAGACTTTCTGTGGCTTGCCTTGCAAATCCGTTGGCGCCTCATTAGTTGGGAGTGTCGGCTTCCCCCATGTGTTGGGATCACGATAATTCCTCTCTCCTTTATGATGGCGCTTAAAAGTAGCATCTGAGTTCTCTCCCTCCCTGCCTTTTTTGCAGCGTAATATACGGTAAACGTCCATTTAACCTGCAATATGTGGGGCTGGGGCGGGGGGGGGGGTCATCTGAACCTCTCTGCCTTTTTTGTGGTGGTAAAAAGATGCCAGCAGGAGCAAAGCTAGAGCTTAAATTCCATGTGAGCCAGTGTTGCTGTTGACCTGGCTGTTGTTGGGTCTAGCTAAGCTGCGGGTTCCAATACCTTTTGTTTTATAATTATGTTTCCCCGCAGTGTTCCGCAAGCTGCTCAGTGGCTCATAAATCATTTGTCCCTTCAAAAAAAATTAAGAAAATGATGATGCCAAAGGCTCAGAGAGTCCTTTTTCCAAAGAGTGCGAATGAGATTTTCAGCGGCATCCCTTGCCTGTGTTTGTAATGAGTAAAGATTGGGAAGCCTCGCCTAACCTAACCCAGGCACAGAAAGCACCACTGACCACTGCATAACTCTTTTCTCATTGTCCTCTGTGGTGGTACACAGCTGCGCTTGGTTGGTGGAGCAACTTGCCATTATGCCTTCAGAAGGTGGCGTGATCAAAGGGACGCCTTTATTTTAATTTTTTAATACAGTTAAAACTGGTCGGTCTGCACAGTCTTTGGTATCATGTAAAGTGCCCCAGCTAATAATACCAAGCGAGCGTTTCCGATCCTCTGCAAACATAGGCAAGTGTTCACTCTCTGAATGAGTGAAGGATGCCTTATAGTGAAGTGTACTGAAGAGGCCCGATTCAAAGTGCTGATATTAACATTCAAAGCCCTAAACAGCTTGGGGCCAGCTTACCTGAAGGATCGCCTCCTCCTTTCTGCGGGAGCCACCGCCAAAGGAAGTGAGGTGGGTGGCTATTAAGAAGAGGGCCTTTTCTGTTGTGGCACCCTGGTTGTGGAATGAGCTTCCCAGAGAGACTTGCCTGGCACCTACGTTGTGCTCTTTCTGGCGCCAGGTGAAGACCTCATTTCCCCAGGAATTTTAGTCTTTCAGTTTCTTTTGTTGTAAACCCTTTACTGTAATTTAAATCATTGCATCGCTGCTAGGTTTTACTTTGACTTTTACTTCAATTTTATACTGTAGTTTTAAGGTTTTAAACTTTAAAGTGTATTTTATGTTGTATTTTATGGCTTTAATTGTTGTGAACTGCCCAGAGAGCTTTGGCTATTGGGCGGTATAGAAAAGAAATAAATAAAATGTAACCAAGCCAAAGTATGTGTAATTGAAGTAATCACATATATTCTTCCCCTGCTTATCCATGTCTTCATTCCCCTCTTTCTCTGCGACTATTTCAGATTGTAAGCCCCTGGGAGAAGGGGCCCGTCACACATCTGTTCTTTGTAAAGCACCGCGTAAATGGTGCCATATAAATAAATAAAATCAAAATAATATCTTGAAGACCGCAGCCAGTTGAGATAACTCCAGTTTGTCAAGGGACCGCTTGCATTCCTTCTCCTTCAAAGGACAACAGTGGCCTGGCAGGCAGCTAGCAAGAAACAAAAGTGTTTGGGTCCTAGGGAGGGACACGGAAATTTACAAAGCTGGACCATAAAGGAATTGACAGGATTGCACCAACAGCAGTGGGACCTCCAGCTCAGTTTGACCCAGCGTTGGCATATAATGGAAGCATTTATCCGTCCCAAAATTTAAACTCTAGCACAGTGTTCTCCAACCTTGGGTCCCCAGATGTTTTTGGCCTACCAACTCCCAGCATGCCCCAGCCAGCAGCTTTCCCCACAGAGGGGAAGAGGGTTTTCTGGGTTGTTGTTGTTGTTGTTTTCTTTCTTCCTTTTAACCAATTGTAAAAAAGGAATACTTGGGCGAGACGGCGGGGTGAAGCTTTGGTGGTTCCATGGATTAACGCTGCATCCCTTTCCCTGCAAATACCATGCCAGGAAGCCTCTTGATCCGCTGCGCAAGTGATTCCTTGGGAGATTAAAGGGGAAGCATTTTTAAGGCTTTGCCAGCTACCCGCCTCGCCTCCCACAGACATTAGCTGCAGATTTTGAGCCTGCAGAATACAAACCTAAATATAGCAGGGATCAAACCCAAGCGGAGAGAGAAGAGCTTCGCGGCCCTTCTGTGTTGAGCAAGAAAGAGCACCAGGTTCTTGTGAGTTGTCTCCGGGCCTCCCTTTGCCTTGCTGCTCTGCATCTTTAGAGTTGGCAACCCTGCCGCGAGGCAAGGCTAGGGCGGCCGTGTGTCCTCCTTTACAGAGGAGAGTCCTCTCTTTGAAGGGCTGCCCTCTATTTCGAAGGTGCCTTCTGTTTAAAGAGCTGGCCAGTCCAAATCCGGTTGAAAGATAAGAGCCAGAAGAAGGGAAAATCGGTGCACTGAAGTTGCCACGCTGTGATTAGAACGGCAATCACCAGATCAGTCTTCCACACTGTGGTGGGAGGTATTGTTCTTCAGTTTAAATCAGTGTTGGCTGGGGCATGCTGGGAGTTGTCGGCCAAAAACATCTGGGGACCCAAGGTTGGAGAACACTGGTTTAAATTATTGTACTGATTTTTAAATTTGCATCTATACATAAACATTAGCACCTGCATGTTTTATACAAATCTATGCCCTCTTTTGTCTTTTTGGGAGGGGGTCTGTGATGCATTTCCTCTTTTGCGGGGGGTGTTCCTTCCTGGCACCCCTAGGCAAGGTTGAGGCAGCTGCCCGAGGCGATCAATTGTTTAGGTGTCGTCAAGGGTGCAGCAGAAGGGGAAATTTCCAGATCTGAGCATGGGAGTATAGCGTGCCGGGAAGTTCTCCTGCACTGCGCCCCTTTGAGATGGGTCTTGCACAGAAGAACTCTCCCTACTGGAGGTTGGTACTGAGCATTTGGGGAAGAGGGAAGTTTAGTGACTTGAGTTTTGTGCCCTGCCTTACTCAAACAGCGAATGACATTCTTTTTCTTTTTCCATTCATCCTCTCGCCAGCCTTGCAAGGCAGGCCAGTGGTGTTCCCGTTTCTCACACAGTGACTTGTTCCACTGAGTCCATGCATGGCCAAGCTAGGATCTGAACGCAGGTCTCCCAAGGGCCAAGGTTTTCCAGTGGTCCAGAGAAATGCTGTCGTAAATGCTTATGCTTCTTTCTCAGCCCCCCGGGGACCCATGCGATGACTGCCCCGGCACATTGGGTCTGGGCAACAAGCCACACCCAACCACTGGGCCTTCCAGCAGCCTTGATGCTCCCAACCTCAGTCTTGGAGGTGGCTGGGAGTTGAACACATCTGCAGGGCAGCAGGTTGAGCAAGCCTGCCTTAGTGGTTAAGAGGCTGACGCTCTGTTTGAACTTGGCTCCATCGCAGGTTCACTAGGCAGGCTTAGACAAGTCCCTCTCAGGGCCGGCTCTACCATTAGGCAAAGTGAGGCGGCTGCCTCAGGCGGCAGATCCTGGAGGATGGGTGTCAAGGTGTTGGAGGTCAGAGCTATATGTGTACCACACAGCCAGCCCTGCGACCCACTAAACTACCCTGCTACTTTCAGGTACAGTAGAGGCAGAGAGCAGTGAGGTAATCATATTCAACTTCCAGACTGGTAAGCTTCTGTACAGGGAAAGGAGGGGTGCCATCTTGTCCTTTGCCTCAGGCAGCAAAACATTATGGGCCACATCTGGTCCCTCTCAACCTCCTCTTACCTATATCACAGGGTTGTTGTAAGGATTCCAAAAAGAGGATGCATACTAAGTGCTTTGTATCTACATAATTGTGGAGTGTTGATTTCTTTCTTTCTTCTGAATAGTATTGTGAAGGCTCCCCTTTGGTCTGTCTTTCAGCTGCTTCCGTGCCTGCATTTTGGATCTAGAATAACACTTCTCTGGATACTGTCACGCTTACTGCTGGCTACTGTAGGCTACATGGTTCACTATGGCTGGGTTCAGACAACACAATAACCCACATTCAAGGGTTGAGTATGGGTTTGTTGAACCATGGGTTATTGTGTTGTCTGAACCCAGCCATGCCAACAAACCATGGTTTGTTAACAGTGAACAATCCATGCAGAGAACCCATGGTTTGTTATTGGGTTGTGAACTGTGGGTTGTTCAACAACAACCCACACTCAACCTATACTGAACCCTCGAGTGTGGGTTATCGTTTTAAACTGGACTTTAGAGTACAGGTTTAGAGTTTTTTTAAAACTTTGTTGTGATTTGCTTAAATGTACAGAGGAGAATAGCTTGTATAGCACTGCATTTCTCATTCCTCTGTTACCGATTTCAACAGCAAACAACAACAACAAAAATAATGGATGCACAACGCTATCAGTGTATACAGATCATCAGTTGGAATTAAACTGTTAAATCAGTTTTTCCCGATGCCTGTTCTCTGACTTCTTTGAGAAATAAATAAAGGGATTTTTAATCCACTCAGAGATGCTGAAGTGAAGGTATTGGTCAGATAACATTTAACATTAGTAACTATAGGTCAATCCTATGCAAGTTTAGACAGAAAAAGGCCTACAACTCCCAGCATAGCTGGCTGGGGCATGCTGAGAGTTTTAGGCCTTTTTCTGTCCAAACTTGCATAGGATTGTGCCCTAATTCTTTTAAAAGCATAACATATATTTTAAAGTGGGGATGGGCAACTTTTGGCCCTCCAGATGTTTTGACCTATAACAACTCTTACGATATCTCGCATTGGCTGTGCCTGCTTGGGTTGCTGGGAGTTGTAGACCAAAATAACCAAAGGGCCACAAATTTCACCGCTGTCTTAAAATAACTGCCAACCAAAGAGGAAAACAACATCAAACCACTGTCAACCCGCAGCCAGTGTGCTACAACTGGCTGCACCCCCTGCCTCCCAGGAGTAACATCACAGCAAGGGGGATACCAACCTGGCCCTATACATCAGCCAAAGAAGGACAGCTGCAGGGAGCTTGTTTTGTCCTTCCCTGCCAGAAAAAGAAAGAAAGAAAAACCCTATAAGAACCTTTTAAACTAAGAACTGGTGCCTGAGTTTTGCTTTCTTCCTTCTCCCTCCCAATCCCTTTTCCTTTTGTGTCATGTCTTTTAGATTGTGAGCCTGAGGGCAGGAACTGTCTTATTATTAAGCTGCTCTGGGAGCCTTTTCTGGCTGAAGAGCGGGGTATAAATGCAATAAATAAATAAATAAAGTGTTGAGTGGCAGTGCTGTGCGCAGCACATTGCAGTGGTCAAGTGTCCAGGTCACAAAAACATGAAGGGTGGGTGTCCGCCTGAAAAGGAGGATCCGTGGCCATTTCCGCAGCTAGCGTTGAAGGATAAGGGCTGTCCGAAGATCCAGGCGCATTCCAATGATAAAGAACCGAGTGACGGAGGCGATGGGAATCCTTTTCACACCTGCTCCTTCCGGGCCAAAGCGAAGGCAGACGTAACATACATCGCATGACCATACTCCACCAAAGGTTATGCCGTAATGAACGTGTTCGGCTTTAAGATGCCACAAGGCACTCTTGTTGTTTTTGCTGCAACAGACCAACACAGCTATCCCCTCTGGAAAGAGTAACAGTTTTAAAAAAAGAGGCAGGGATGATTTGATAGCTCAATTGCTATTCCCCGTCCCAGCCCCCCTGTTCTGGGAAGAGCTTTGAATAAAGGCTTCTGTAGGCTTGAGGTGTGGGGCCGCCTGGAACAAAGAAAAAAGCCAATTCTGCTCTGAAAGGAAGGCAAACTCTTGATTGTGTTACAGCTGTCGCATGTGTCTGTTGGCTAGCGCCTTTGACATCGCAAATACGCCTTCCCTGTCATAAACCAAGAGCAGTTTTTGCAACTGCTTGTAAAAGACTTTGAAATTTTGTCTTGCAAGGTACAAGGTGTGTGTGTGTGTGTGTGTGTGTGTGTGTGTGTGCGTGCGCGCATGCATAATCACAAAGGTGCCACTTTAAAAGGAGATGGAAGAAAGAGAAAGAAAGAAAGAAAGCCTGCAAAGCGATCTGCTCATTGCTCTCTGATTTAAAGGTCACTTTTTAAAATAAACATTTTTCAGTGGATACAGTGCATTTGTAATCTTCAGCACTAGAGTGAACATCTGTTCGTGTGTAAAATCCGTTGTTTTAAAAGCTTTTATTATTGCAGCAAAAGCCCTGGGCCCTGAAGCAAGCCTCTCAACTTGCCTTCATTATGCTTAACTTGGTTATCTTGATTTGGCTGGATTGGGATCATAGTAATGACACCAGTTTGGGGGAAATTGCTCAGGCAGAACATGCCAGTATGGCATCTGTTCTTGCTCCTAAAGAACCTACATGGAAGAGGAGGAGGAGGAGGAGGAGAAAGATGACAAACAAGAGGGCCCAGTTTTTTATCCAGTTTCTGGAAGTGGAGAGTTGCAGCTTATCTGCTGAAGTAGGCAGTAGTCCATAAAAGCTTTTGCATGATAAATCATAAGTCTTTAAAGTGCCACTGCTGGATTCTTTGTTGCAACAAACTAACATGCCCCTTTGGAGCTTAATTGAAATAGCATTACATTTTGGGAGCTATGGGAGAACCGTTTCACGGGGCTCTCTGAATCATTGCTTCTGTGTGCGCTGCGTTCTCTCTCTGAGGCATCCTTCTTCCCTCCTTCCTCCAGCTCTTCCTTGCTCTGCTGCTTTGTGATGCTTAAAGGCTAATGAATGTACACTTACCGTACCTGTACCTTTGCATCTTGTAACTGCTGTGCAAATAATGGCTACCTAATTGGTTTTGTGTTTTCTAAGGTGCTAGGAGATCCTGGGAAATGAAAGACACTCACTGCATGTAACGCTTGTGTTTTATTTTGGAACTGACACCTCCCCCCCCCAGCATGCATGCACGCACATGCGCGCGCACACTGCAATGCTTGCTTAATTTTGATCTCCCAAAGCACTGGAACATAGTGCTAAGTTTTGACGGTGAATAACGTAAGTGCAAAGCAGCATCTTTATCAGCTCCCTGTATCGAGTGTTATGATCAACTTAAAACGTGGCGTTGTCAACCAGTTAGGTTGGCAAAGCTGTTCAAGATCAGCTACTTCAACATATCCGCTAGCTGCTATGATTATCTTGGCATTTACCGGTAGTTCTCTGAGGGAAAATCTTGTGTTGTGTCTCATCTAAAAGTGCTTCATTGGTTCAACTTCTGTTGTACTACGTCAGTGTTCTCCAACCTTGGGTCCCCAGATGTTTTTGGCCTACAACTCCCAGCATGCCCCAGCCAGCTATGCTGGCTGGGGCATGCTGGGAGTTGTAGGCCAAAAACATCTGGGGACCCAAGGTTGGAGAACACTGTACTACGTTGTCGAAAAAAAAAGTGGGAGGGGCGGTCTGGATGGTGATGGTCCCATTCCGAGAAATTGCAGTTTCCCCTGGAAAACCTCCAAAATGTATAGTAATAATACTTGGTGCCTTTCAAGCATTTCACATAATAACCACATTAGTAACCTTTTCAACAACCCTGTAAGGTAGGTCAATATTATTACCATATTGCAGATGGGGAGGGGGGGTGCTCAGCTGAGAGAGGGAGTGGCTTAGGTTAAACCACCTAAGACAGTGTTCTCCAACCTTGGGTCCCCAGATGTTTTTGGCCTACAAATCCCAGCATGCCCCGGCCTGGTTGCTGAACACTGACATAAAGACATAATCCTATGCAAGTTGAGGCAGAAAAAAGGCCTACAACTCCCAGCATGCTTGTAGGCCTTTTTTTCCTGTCAAAACTTGCATAGGATTGCGCCCCTAGTGAGTCTGTGACTGAACAGAGATTTGAACCAGGGATTTCCTTTCCTGCACTCATGGCCATGACACTTACTGCAGCTCAAATGTATGTTTTTGGCTGGTAGCCAGTGCTGGCTTTCTTGTTTTGGTTCCGCATTGACCATCTTTAGTAATACATACTCTGACTTTTTGAAGTCCTGGAAGTGACAGTCCTTGAGAGCTAGGCTTGTCAGTCAGTCAGTCAGGCGATCACTCGTGACCGAGTAAGATTGTCTTCCAGGATAATAAAAAAAAACAAAAGAAAATTTACAAAAAGGAGATTTTAAAAGGAGGAAAATTCTAAAGAAAATTCTGTAGACTCTAGCGATGGGTCCGTAAGTGACTGTGGAGGCCAATTCTAGATCCACACAGCTTCCCACAGTGAGGACACAGGTTACCAGATGGAAGATGGTCTTGTAAAGGATTCATTTGACGTGCTTTTCGTTTAGCACGTTTCTCCCTTTCACCTTGCACTCGAGCTTCTTCAAAGTCCATAGAACCTTTGTGAAAGGCCAACCTCCAGTTAGATCGTTCATGGGCCAGAGCTTCCCAGTTTTTGATGTTTATATTGCATTTTTTTAGATTAGCCTTAAGAACATCTTTAAACCTCTTATATTGACCACCGATATTCCGCTTTCCATCCTTGAGTTGTGAGTAAAGTAACTGCTTTGGGAGACGGCAGTCAGGCATTCAAACAACATGACCAGTCCACTGAAGTTGGCATTGAAGGATCATTTTTTCAATGCTAGTAGTCTTTGCTTCTTCCAGTACACTGACATTTGTTCGCCTATCTTCCCAAGTAATTCGCAGGATTTTCCGGAGGCAACGTTGATGAAATCTTTCAAGGAGTTGGAGGTGACATTTATAGATAGTCCATGTTTCGCAGGCATACAATAAAGTTGGTAATACAACTTTGGCTTCATAAACCAGTGTTTTGGTCTTCTTACAAATATCCCGATCCTCGAACACTCTATGTTTCATTCGAGAAAACGCGGCACTTGCGGAGCTCAGACGATGCTGGATTTCACTGTCGATGTTAGCTGTAACAGAAAGATAGCCAGATATCGAAGGTGTCGTGTCTCTCGTGCTGAATAATGGTGGAAACCTTTAATGTACGTAGCTCTCTGTGTTTCTGAGTGAAAACTCCTTCAGGAGCTTGTGAGAAAAATGCGAAAATTTCAGGCATTAAGAAACTTACCTGTTCTCTGTAGAGAACCTCACAAAACCAAAGCAGACAAGCTTTCTTGTTCTCTGCACTTGTAAAGAATCACTGATTTCCAGGTAATCATCCTGAAGGGGAGACATGATAGAAGTATACAGAATTATGCATGATGTGGAGAAAGTGGTTAGGGAGACATTTCCCCCCCCCTCTCATAATACTAGGACCTGGAGTCATCCCATGAAGCTGATTGGTGGGAGATTGAGGGCAGATAAAAGGAAGGACTTCTTCACACAGCGCAGAGTTAAACTATGAAATTCACTTCCACAAGATGTAGGGATGGCCCCCAATTTGGAGGATTTTAAGGGGGATTGGCAGGGATGGGGACTCGGACTCGAGGACTCGACTCGTGAGTCGGACTGAGTCCCCCCTCTGACTCGACTCGGACTCGAGTCCCAATATTTTTAATGGGACTCGAGACTCGACTCGGGACTCGAGACCAAGGACTTGTCAACATCCCTGGGCTGTTGACGAGTCTTCTGGCTGTGCCAGAAGGAGCGCGATCACCGGTGAAGAGCGCATGGAAGTGAGGCGCGCCGCTGCTCGGCCACTATGGACAGCTACCAGGGGAGCAGCCCCAACGATGTGTTGAGATTTATTTTGATTGATGTGTTGTTGTGGGGGGTTTGGGTTAGGGTCAGACATTTTGGGTTTGGCTGCCTCTGCCTGCCTGTTTGGGGTTCCCTGCCTCCTCTGCCTGCCTGGTTATTTTGGGTTTGTCTGCCTGGTCTGTTCTTGCCAAAATCAGTTGCAGAGTTTTGAAATAAAAAGGCACACTTGTGCCTAGAATTTATTTAAGCCACACATCTGAAGTAGCCTTATTTTGTTGGGGGGAAACCCCATTGATTTTAATAGGGACTCGTGGAGTCAGTTTTGGGAGTGACTCAGGACTCGTGACTCGTGAGTCACCATTTTGGACCAAGGACTCTGACTCGGACTCGAGACTCGGGTCCAAAGACTCGTGACTTGACTCGTGACTCGAGACCAAGGACTCTTCAACATCCCTGGGGATTGGACAAATTCATGGAGGAGAAGGCAATGGCTACTAGTCCTGATTGGCTATACGCTACCTCCAATATCAGAGGCAGTATGCCTATGTACATCAGTTGCTGAGGAACGTGGGTAGGAGGGTGCTGTTGCGCTCATGTCCTTCTTGTGGGATCCCGTGGGCAGCTGATTGGCCACTGAGTGTGTGAACAGAATGCTGGACTAGATGGACCTTGGTCTGATCCAACAGGGCTCTTCTTATGTTCTTATGATTGGTAGTGCTAGGAGCTCTCCTCTTCTTCCACCTATGTACAGCAGTTGCTGGGGAACATGGGCGGGAGGGTGCTGTTGCACTCATGTCCTGCCTGTGTGGGTTTCCCACGGGCAGCTGGCTGGCCACTGTGTGAACAGAATGCTGGACTAGATGGACCCTTGGTCTGATCCAGCAGGGCTCTCCTTATGTTCTTAAGAAAAGGAAATGGACATCTGCTAGCTAACCAAATGGAAGTTCCTTCAAAACAGGGGGGGGGGGGGTCCTAGCTCAGAGGTAGAGCATCACGTTGCAGGATGATGAAGGTTCCCAGGTTCAATCCCTGGCATCTCCAGTTAGAGGAGCGGGGAGCAGGTGAAGTGGAAGCCCTCTTCTTGAGTCCCCGGAGCGCTACTGCCTGCCGCAGGATAGTAAGCCAAATGTAAATTAAATTAAATAAACAAACAAACAGATAAATAAATAAATGTATGTATGTATGCTGACGGGGCATAAGGCAGTCTCCTTCGTTCCTGTAACACAGTGTTCTCCAACCTTGGGTCCCCAGATGTTTTTGGCCTACAACTCCCAGCATGCCCCAGCCAGCGTAGCTGGCTGGGGCATGCTGGGAGTTGTAGGCCAAAAACATCTGGGGACCCAAGGTTGGAGAACACTGCATAACATGTTAGCAGCAGACTGCACAGAAGCATCGACTCATCTGTGCCACCAGCACCTATAACTCAGCAATCCATTTCTGTCATGTAAAACATTTTTGCCTGTCTCTATCTGACAAACATTGAAAGGTATGGATATTTGGTAGCCGCTGGCGACAGAGCACAGGTTTTCACCTGCTGTGGCTGGGTCTGCTAACAGCACCAAATGCCTGCCCAGCCTCTTAGATTGAGGCTGCTTTTGTCTCCCACGAGAGCCATTGAGAAGTAAACTCGCTCCTGGCATTGGATGAATGCTTGCCTGTATGTTTTCCCCAGATTGTGCTGGCAAGGACCTAGCAAGCCACTGTGTGTAAGGGATTAATTTTCCCGGTTTCATTGTGTCTAGGAAATAACGCTTTGCACTTGTTTATATAGGTACTTTTTCTTTTTTTTTAGCAATTACTTTAATCAACTGCAGCAGTTGTTGTATTATTTAATAATGGGGTAAAAGAGAAGAGCGGGTTCTATTTATACTCTCCATTGTTCTTTGAACGTCGATAAGAAACATCAGACTAATTTATTCACAGATATAATAGCATTTGTTCTGGAGGATTCATAAGTTGTGGTGCTGGGTGTTGTCTTTCCCCCCTTCTTGTTAATTACAAATTTGGTGTTCTTTGAAGTGGTTTTACAGGAGGAGTGTTTTTTCTCCTAATCTTCCTAACAGGTTCCTTCTCAGCATTGTGATTAACCTCTCCGCTTGCTTCTTTCTTATCTTCTTACAGCAGGACCAGTACTTGCAAATTGAACTCACTTTGTAGTAAGTCCTGCTTAGGACAGCAGCTAAATGCAGGGCAGACTCGGAAACCTCATAAATTTGTTTTGAAGAAGGAAGCAGGTGAGAAGGTACCTCCCAGTGGCACCGGCTCTGAAAAGGGGAAAAGAAACTGAAGGTCGCCTTTTGAACTGCCCTTTGTGAGTGATGAATGTTCTGAATAAATTTAATAGCTACCCTGTATTGGGAAAGATTTAAATGTTTCTAATCCCTAATTTTGCGTATGTTTTTTGAAAGGCGAGATCCCATGTAAACTAAACCTAGAGCAGTGTTCTCCAACCTTGGGTCCCCAGATGTTTTTGGCCTACAACTCCCAGCATGCCCCAGCCAGCATAGCTGGCTGGGGCATGCTGGGAGTTGTAGGCCAAAAACATCTGGGGACCCAAGGTTGGAGAACACTGACCCTAGAGTATGACAGGAAAAGGAGGCCCAAAGAGTGTCTCGATTGCCTTTGGAAAGGCCGAAAGAGTGTTCAGAATGCCCCACACCTCATGTCCATACCATAGCCTTCTGTGATGTTTCTGCCTGAAGTTACTTGAAGCCCATGGCTCTTAAGGTACTGTGGTACTTCATGCATGCCGGATTCTGCATAGGATCCTGGTGAGTGAGGCAGAAAAAGCTTTCCTTACATTCTTAGCTTTCCAAAATGAGGTGTTTTGGTTTTTTTTAAAGTATCTAGCCCTCATGGAGGAGTTGTGATACTCTTGAAAGCAAGCATCCTGTGTCTGCCAAAGACTTCCCCCCCCCCCATAATAATAAAATGCTCCTCTTCCCTCCCTCCTTCAAGCAGTGTTCACTTCTGTATAGACCTCCTTCCCTTTCCAACCATGCCCCCTCTCAGTCAGCTCAAATTGTGCAACCCACTTATCATGTTGGGTGGGTGGCAAGTTGCCTTGGGATGCGAGAATGGGGTCTGTGCAGGGGAAAGAAGGCAAGGAAGGGTGGGGGGGATCCACATGGAATAGCAAACCACAGAAAGAGCAGCGGCCCAGCTGTCTGTGAAGGCCATAGGTGGCCGCATCTTCCCAGTAGCTGACCTAGGAGGAGGGAAGCATGATGCTACTGGTGGAGCAGCTCAGAACGCTTGTCCAGCTAGGAGGGGAAACGGTAGTCTGTTCACCGGGAGGGCGGGGCGCTCCTGGGAATGAAAGAAGTGTGGGTGGGACAGGAAGCGCTTATGACTTGAAGAGCTGCACATAAGCATCAGAAGGAGGGCGCCTACGGGGAGGAAGGATCTCCCAACAGTTAACACATGCACACCACTGCTCAGCCGCCCCGTACACGATGAGGGCATCATACCGTCAGGGATGCTTTGACTTGGATTCCTGCGTCGCGCAGGGGGGTTGTCTCAATGGTCTTTAAACATCGAAAACTGGGAAGCTCTGGCCCATGAACGATCTAAATGGAGGTTGGCCTTTCACAAAGGTTCCATGGACTTTGAAGAAGCCCGAGTGCAAGGTGAAAGGGAGAAACGTGCTAAGCGAAAAAAGCACGTCAAATGAATCCTTTACAGGATCATCTTCTATCTGGTAACCTGTGTCCTCACTGTGGGAAGCTGTGTGGATCTAGAATTGGCCTCCACAGTCACTTACGGACCCTTCGCTAGAGTCTACACAATCTTCTTTAGAATTTCCTCCTTTTATCCCGGAAGACAATCTTACTCGGTCACGAGTGATCGCCTGATGATGATGATGATGATGATGATGATGATGATGATGATGGCGCATTTGCAACCCCATTGGGGCATCGGAATGTTTCACATTTTCTTGGCAAGGAGTCTTCCTTAAAAGCCCAGTCTAAGACCCAGACAAATAGAGGGTTAATGGGTGAGTGGGGTGGGGCAGAATTTAAATTTTCTCTGGAGAGGGTGCCTTGGGATAACCAGGTGTTGCTGCTTAACATTGTCTCTGATATATGTGGGTTGGGGGGGGGGGTTGGGGGGAGTTCTTGCCTCTTAACCACACCGAAATATGGAGGCTCGGGTCCCTGATCCTAGTTCTGGATTTTGTGAGATGCCTTTGTAGTCATCTGCTGTGCTGGAGTGAATGTGCGGTTGAGCCCGGACAGGTTGTTCTTTGCTTCTGTTTAGTGTTGGCTCGCCTCCTAGGAGATGCTAAGTCTTTTGAGTACTGAGTCATCCAAACTGTAGCTATGAATGGCTTTTATAGCAGATGTTGCAATGTGCCACTCATCCAGACCTTGACCGCGCGGCAAACATGGCACATTCCAAAAACACAAAGGAGAGACAGCATTTAAGGGCTGCCCCCGATGATTAAATAACTGAATAACCTTCCTGTTAGATGCTTGCTCTCCATTTTATTTTATTTTTTAAAATGCAGGCTTTGTGCAGATTTATTTATTTATTTATTTATTATATTTATACCCCGCCTTTTTTCCTGCAAGGAACCCAAGGCGGCTTACATAATCCTCCTCCTCCTCTCCATTTTATCCTCACAACAACCCTGTGAGGTAGCTTAGGCTGAGAGTCAGTGACTGGCCCAAAGTCACCCAGTGAGTTTCATGGCCAAGTGGGGACTAGAATCCGGATCTCCCGAGTCCCAGTCCAACACTCTCACCACTACGCCACACTGGCTGGAGGAGGAAAGCAGTACACATAGGTGTGTTCCAGGCAAGTTCTAAGAGCTTATCCAGCCAATCAGTGAACACGTCCTTAGATAGTTTTATTCTATGTACGAAAGCCTCCTGATTCAAATACAGCCGTATGAAATCCATCCTACAAGGGATAGATGAGGATAACGTGTAGACTGCAGTCATATTGCTCTTTGTCCCCTTTTCTTTTCTTTTAAAAAACAGCACATGTGTGCTCCAGCTCTGAAAATGGGTAGCATGTAGCCTTTAAAGAACTAAAAAGAAAGATTCATGAAATGATAGGGGGGAGAGAGAGTAGCCTTGGTTGTTTGTGTTCCTCTTCCCCTCACCCCCCACCCAGGTATAGGTGAGTGTTGTAGCAATACAGTGGGGAGCATTCTAAAGCAGTGTTCTCCAAGCTTGGGTCCCCAGATGTTTTTGGCCTACAACTCCCAGCATGCCCCAGCCAGCTATGCTGGCCGGGGCATGCTGGGAGTTGTAGGCCAAAAACATCTGGGGACCCAAGCTTGGAGAACACTGTTCTAAAGCATGTATTCATTCTTTGTTTAAAATATCTGTATGTCTCTCTTCTGTTCCCCAAACTCCCATGGCGGCATGCATCAACAATATCAAATCATAGAATCATAGAAAAGTAGAGTTGGCAGGGGCCTACAAGGCCATCGGGTCCAACGCCCTGCTCAATGCAGGAATCCAGGTCAAAGTATCCCCGACAGATACTTCAAGGTCCAGCTGCACCTTGAATGCCTCCAGAGTGGGAGAGCCCACCACCTCCCTAGGTAGTTGGTTCCATTGTCTTATTGCTCTAAGAGTCAGGAAATTTTTCCTGATGTTCAGGTGGAATCTAGGTTCCCATAACTTGAGTCCATTATTCCGTGTCCTGCAAACTGGGAAGATCGAGAATAGATCCTGGCCCTCCTCTGTGTGACATCCCTTCAAGTACTGGAAGAGTGCGATCATATCTCCCCTCAGTCTCCTCTTCTGAAGGCTAAACATGCCCAGTTCTTTCAGTCTCTCCTCATAGGGCCTTGTTTCCAGTCCCTTTATCATCCCTGTTGCCCTCTTCTGAACCCTACAGGCAAATGGAGAATTAAAATATTAAAACACCTGCTGCTGAAAAATATCAAGTTCAGCACCAGGCGAGCCTCCTTTGGGTAGGCATCCAGCATGAAGGGTGCCTGTCAGAATTGAAAAGGCCTGGGGGGGGGGGGGGGAAGAGAGAGGAACACAAACAAGGTTACTCCCTCCAAAAGGGCAGGGGGCCTGAAGAGGGCCTCTAAAGACGCTTGCAGCATTTGGGCAGCCTCGTGTGGGAGGAAGTTGGTCTTTTAGATACCTGGATCGTGAGCTATTTAGGGCTTTTAAGTGAAATACCTGCATTTCTAATCGTGCCCAGAAATGGACCAGCAACCAGTGAAGAATTGGCAAGAGATGTTCCGTCCAGCCAGTCCAAGTTAGCAACCCAGCAGTTGTATTCTGAACTAGCAGAATTTTCTGAGAGCCTTCAAATGCTGCTCCGTGTTCAGTACGTTACAGTAGTCCAGTCTGGAGGTTATCAGGACATGGACAATGATGCCCAGGTTATCTCTGTCCAGGATCGGATCACATTGTGAACCTAATTGATCGGGGGAGCGCAGCCACATCCAGAATACCTCCTCACTGGTTTAAGGAAAGGAAAGAAAAAGAAAAAAGTTAAAATTGTTAAAAAGCAGGGCTGATCCAAAACTACTCTGTTCTCAGGGCCAGCCCAGATTTTTCTACTGCTCTAAGCAAACTAACCTTTTGGCTTCCCGAACCACCACCATATGTCTTATCTGCATGCTGAGCAGTAGAACAATAACGCTTTAGAAGATCCAAGAGCTGAACAGGGTACATTTTTTAAAAAAAAATAGTTCAAAATGTCTGTCATGTCTGTATTTTCTCCCCTTTATAACTGTGTCTATGCCCTGAGATGGTCAGTGGAGATCGAAATGTTCTCCATCATGTCCCTCAAATGCAGGGAATATCAATCCAGCCAAACTGCTATGCTGTTTCTCTGCACCTTCTTCAAAAGTTCAACATCTCCATAACTTTTGTGTTGCTGAGAAATTCCTAGGATGTCCAAAGAATTTTGGCAATGAAAGTGAATGCTTACTTTCTTTCTGCTTTGGCTGGCCCTGCTTATTTTTTGCAACCATTATTAGCAATGGCAAGAAAAGGTCTCTCCCCCCCGCCTTTTTAGCTGTCTTCTTTCATTCATTGAGTGCATTGTTTAAATTGTCCCACAGTGATGTCATCACAAAGTTGTCTATGTAGCACTGATGTCATCCACTTCACTATGTGATCCCTGATTGGTTGGGCTTGCATTCCACCATAATTGCTAGCTTTGAACATAGAAATGGATTAATATCCCGTGCAGCTGGAGTAAAGAGTAACTAACTGGCATAGGCAAGCTGTGGGAGGGCAGTGTTGCTCATCACCTTTCAGGTTACAGGCAATATTCCATAGTTGCCCGCCTCACCCACACAATTGCAATGACAGTGGTTGAGTGATCAGTCTGTTTTTTTCCAGCTACAAAATGTGGTGTTGAATGCTTGGAAAATGCATTATCACTGCAACAGAAGAGAAACCATGAGGGAAGCCAACTGAATCCTATGCAACAAATGAGTAATTATATATTTATTAAGTATTAAAGGAGGAGGGGGGGGGAGACTGCCCCTGGGGTCATTGCCCAAAGTCCAGGCACTGCTGTAGGTTACCCATATGCTTGTCACATTCTGAACTAATGGCTGTCAACTTACAACACACACTAGGTTGGCCAAATTTCATGTTGTATCTTAACTGGGGGAAGTGCCACCATCAGTGTCGGTAAGGCTTCCTGGGGATTCTCAGTAGTCCAGAATGCAAATTTACAGGACCACATTCCAGCTTTCAGTTGGAGTTGTGGGAGAGAGAACATTTGGATAGTCCTGGAGAGAACCTGTATTTCTTGCAAATCTTTGACCAAGAACATTGTGATCTTGCAGTCTGTTGGTGAAACAGGAAACTGACAGTTCACATCAACTACTAAATATCTGCGTGGGGAAGAAAATAGGACCTGCTACTACTTATTTTGCTCCCATAGTGTACTGTGGTATAGCTTTGCTTCATACTCTTCTGGCTTAGCCTGGGTCCCTTTTTCCCCTCCCTGACTTGTTCACTGATAAGCCTGTGCACATCTTTATAATTTAACTCATCAGATTTCCCCCCCCCCCAAATTTATTACTTACTTATGTTATATATTTTATTTTAAAATTCAAATCCCGCCATCAGGGTGGTTTGCAATGATATTAAAAAAACAACCCACACATGGCGGCGGCAGCAGCAGCAAAGATAAATAAAACATGAACAATACACAGGAGCAATTTAAACACCAATAAAAGCAATTGGCTGAAGACAGGACAATAAAACTAATCCACAGGCAAACACGGAAAACCAAGTCTGCTGCTGCCCCTCCAAACCTGCTGGGATAGGAAGGCCTTCATGGTCTTCGTAAAAGTATGTAACAGAGCAGGCCTGACAAGTTTCCCTGGGAAGGGAGTTCCAAAGTACAGGTATGAAGCAAAGCTAAACAGTATACTATGGGAGCAAAATAAGTAGCAGCTCCTGTTTTCCCCATGCAGATATTTAGTAGTTGATGTGTACACTACGTTCAACATCTGGGGCCTTCCTCCGACTGCCACCTCCGAGGAAGGCTTGGAGGGCGGCAACAAAGGGGAGGGCCTTTTCTGCGGTAGCCCCCCAACTGTGGAACAAGCTCCCCCCTGAGGCCCGCCTGGCGCCAACTCTATTACCTTTTCGGCACCAGGTTAAGACTGCCCTCTACGTTGAGGCTTTTAATAATTAAATGGTATATGGTGGGGTGGTAAACTGTTTTTGCGGTTGTGTTTTATTAACTTGTTTTAGAGATACTTTTAAATTTGGTTTTTAAAAAAATTCATAATGTTTTATCATATTTCTAACTGTATTTTAGTGTTTGTTTTTAATTATTGTTGTACACTGCCCAGAGAGCTTCAGCTATTGGGCGGTATAGAAATGAATAAATAATAATCAGAATCATAATATTCATAATAAACATAATAATCATAATAATAAATGAGGGGGGCATTTAGAAGAAGCTGTTCCCATTATATATATTTATGTTACAAAAATGTGTGTCAAGAGTAACATTTTTCAGGCACTACACTTCGGTGTAGTGTGGATATTGAGTAAGTCCGTGGGAAAACATTTAACAGTGAATCCTATGCATGTTTGCTTGAAAGTATGTCACACTGTGCCCAGTGGGGCTTGCTTCCTACTAAGTGTGTTTAGAATGGCCGCCTAATGGCTTGGGGTCAAACTACATGTTGCTTTGAAGACATCGTGAACAGCTACGCTGGAGGGCCAGGATCTCTTCTCGATCATCCCAGTTTGCAGGACACGGAATAATGGGCTCAAGTTACAGGAACCCAGATTCCACCTAAACATCAGGAAAAATGTCCTGACTGTCAGAGCAATAAGACAATGGAACCAACTGCCTAGGGAGGTGGTGGGCTCTCCCACTCTGGAGGCATTCAAGGTGCGGCTGGACGGCCATCTGTCGGGGATGCTTTGACCTGGATTCCTGCATTGAGCAGGGGGTTGGACTCGATGGCCTTGTAGGCCCCTCCCAACTCTACTATGATTCTATGATTCTACGCTTTTTAAAAAAAAAACCTCAAAAGTGAGCACAGGGGACCCAGTGGGGCCTTTGACCCTTCCCTCTGCTCTGGTCCTGATCCAGTTTGGAGGCTCCACACCTACACTTTACATTTCCTAAAGGAGATTCTTCCCCCCCCCCCCCAATGGATCACTTTTTGGCAATGTAAATTGCAGTGACGTGGGGCTTGATCTGGGTCGGGACCACAGTGGGAGAGCAAAGGGTTAAAGCCCCCCTTGCCCCAGTCCAGATTCTCAGTCCTGTTCAGATCCCCGGCACGTGCTTTTTCATAATAATTTTTAAAAGTGGGGGAGAGACATAGCCGCTAGGTACTACTTTAAAGTAACATGTAGTTTGACCCTTAAATTAGTATTACGTATTTAGGGGAACATCACAAAATAAAACATTTAAAAACACACGAGAAAATCACATTCTAACAAATACACTGGCCTTGTTTGCACATGATGCTATCCCATGGTTTATTTAACCCATGGCTTGTTGCCTTACCGAGGCTTTGTCTGGCCAGTGATCAAACAAACCGTGGTTTGTTTTCTCAGTCCCTGGGTTGTTTTGTTTCCTTCCTCCTTTGCCCCCCTCCCTCCCTGTATTCCGTATGCCTTTGCTTGCTGTAGTCATCATCATCATCATCAGGCGATCACTCGTGTCGTTCATGGGCCAGAGCTTCCCAGTTTTCGATGTTTATATTGCATTTTTTTAGATTAGCCTTATGAACATCTTTAAACCTCTTATATTGACCACCGATATTCCGCTTTCCATCCTTGAGTTGGGAGTAAAGTAACTGCTTTGGGAGACGGCAGTCAGGCATTCGAACAACATGACCGGTCCACTGAAGTTGGCGTTGAAGGATTTTGTTTGTTTGGGTTGGGTTGGGTTGGGTTGGGTTGGATGGGTTGGGTTGGAAGACGCCTGTGCGTGAAACTGTTTTATGTGGGGAGATCGGTGCTGTAGTACTGGCTGGCTTTGTTTTGTTTTGCCAGTCCTGCCCTCAACCTCTGTAGCCTGGCAAAACAACCCATGAGCAACCAACAATTCTGGGTATCATACATAACAACAACCCATGGTTTAAACAACACAGAGTTCACAGCCCAACAACAAACAGCGGGTTCTCTTTCTACCTAGGTTGTTTGTGGTTAACAAAACCGTGGTTTGTTAGCGTGGCTGTGTTCACGCATCATGACAACCCAGAATTCAACCACCCATACCATGGATTAGCGTTATGTGCGAACCAGACCCCTGATTTTAACAAGCGTTGAATGTTGTAGATCAGGATACAACTATATACGTACATTTGTGTATCCTAAGGGGCTTTTTAGAAAGGAAAGTCTCTCAGCTAACAAAAATGGTTAAGTGCAGCCTGGCTCTATAGGAATTTGGTCCCAATTTTGATCCTCGGTTACCCCTTAATTGAAGAAAATCGTTCTTGGGTGTAGCACGACATGACAGTCTTGTGTGGGGTTAATGTGCGATCTCTAATCATTTGACATTTGAAGTAATAAGGCACTTATTAAATGCTGCTGAGCCTGAGTCAGGGAAGGAAATTACATTCTAGAAATCTCATTAAGACTGACAGTCACCTGGAAGGAAAGGACAGATGAGGGTTCAAAGGGAACCAACAGAATAGGGTGAAGTATGCAGGATACATTTCAGGCCCAAAGAGCGCAGCACTCTCTGGAAGGCTTCGTGGAGAAATGGCTTGTGGGAGGGGTGGTTTGTCATCACCGGCACAGACTGCAGTTCTGCGCACCACGGAGATCCCTTCCAATGTGAGGCTGGTGGTGCTTGTGACACACGGGTCGTGTGACCATGCGCATATCTTGAGCCTTGATTTAATCCAGTTGTGAGCTACTCACACTCAAGGGCTTGAATCGGTCATTGGCTCTGGACAGTGCCCATGAAGTATTGGGTGAAAACTGCACGGATGGAGTGGAGGTGCAGAAATCATCACGATTTTAAAAAGAAGGGTGCTGAAGGTACAAAATTCAAGAGCTGTTTTAAGCTCAAAACATGCCTAGGGCCATGTGTCATTTATTTATTTATTTATATTTTATTTATACCCCGCCTTTTTTCCTGCAAGGAACCCAAGGTGGCTTACATTATCATCATCCTCCTCCTCCTCCTCTCCATTTTATCCTCACAACAGCCCTGTGAGGTAGGTTAGGTTGAGAGTCAGTGACTGGCCCAAAGTCACCCAGTGAGTTTCATGGCCGAGCTCGGGACTAGAACCTGGATCTCCGGAGTCCCAGTCCGACACTTCTCACCACTACGCCACACTGGCGCTCTCTCTCTCTCTCTTTTTTAAATTGTACTAGGCTGACATATGTGAGCTGTATACATTTTGCAGTTTAATAAACTTGCATGATTTTTTTCTTATTTGCATATTTCCCCCACATCTGCTACTTATGGGGAGGGGACAGGAGCTACACAGAGCACTGGAGCCCCATTGGCAACTGGCAACCTTGTTCAGCAGCCATGACAACTAGAAAGTTCTGCTGTTTTTGTTTTTTGAAAAGCTGAGCTTCTTAGGAAGCTGCATTTTGTGACCGACCAGTACTTCATCATGTAGTGGTTTTGTGCAATTGCAGCCTATGTGCAGCCCTCAAAAGTTACACTGATGTGGTATCAAAACTAATTATATATGTGTACAAGTGCAAGAAAAGAGGCAAACTTCTACGTTTTGTTCAAAATTGAATTATATATGTTGTATGATTGGAAGTACAAACCGCACACTTCAAATAATATAAATTATAGTGTGGGTAAGTTGAAGGGTAGAATCCAACCTTGCCCCAGCTCTAGGGCTGATGATGTTGTCCTAGTGTAAACTAACACTTGTGCAATGGAGCTAGCGCCACTTTTCTCCATTGCCTTAGGAAGCACTAGTTATGTCGCACAAGCACTGGTTTACGCTAGTGTAACGTGATTAGCACTAGCACTGGGGCACAGTTGGATACTACCCATAACACATACTTGGTACACTTCAGAAATTTATGTTTGTACTAAACTTTAAAATAAAGTTCATTTTGAGGGGGGGGGAAGCATATCCATCTGTTATTTTAAAAAAACGGTGTCTCGCTTTTTCTTCTTCTTTGCCGTCTTCAGTTGTTTCTCTTGTGGCAGGTGCAGCAACACACGCCTAACCGCACAAGTGCCCCAAAGGGTTGTTTGGGGAGGCATAGTTCGGGATGGAGCTCCCCACCCCTTTTATTGCAAGGTGGTGGTGACCTGAGAGTTCCCCCCCCCTCCAAACTGTGCAGTATTATAAGGAATCCTGAGCCCATTGATCCGATGGTGCAGCAGAATGTCTTGGACCAGCCATGGGCACGAGCGGAGCAAAATGAAGCTGGGATTGGGCTTCTCCATGAGCTGAGGGGATGCCCACTTTGCCCGTCTGCATCCCTGTCCCCTTCTTCCCGCCTGCGGAAGCGTATTCAGCCACGCCTTGGATTGAGAGCGTCATTCGTTCCGGAGACGTGCTTGTAATCCAAAACACTCTTATATCAAAACGAAATCCCCCCCCCAAAAAAAATTGTACAGAGATTTTTAATTTAAGCCGTACTACAGTACTTGTATCGCAAGACGTCGCTTGTAGTATATCAAGTCAAAAAAAATTAAATAAATATTTAAACATTTGCTTGTCTTGCAAAACGCTCTCAAACCAAGTTACTTGCAATCCAAGGTATTCCTGTACAAACAAACAGTTTGAGCAGGCAAAAATATAATTAGATTTATTCGGTTCCCCGCAAGCTAATCCCCCCCCCCGCCCCGTTTTGTTCTGCTGCACCTTGGTGGCTATTAATCTGTGACTGCTGGCCATACCATCTTTCTTGCTGCTTGGCATTTCCAGGCCATGTTGCTCTTATGCTCTGCTCCTGTTGTGTCATTGGGAGATTCTGTGCAGGCTGACCCAGCTCCTTTTGGGCCCCACAGAGGCCTACATTTATCAATCTGGCAGTGCTCAAGAAATACGGTCTCTGAGCCCTTGAACCCTCCCCTGCGATCCCAGACTCGGAAAGGAGGAGCAGTGGTTCCCCCCCACACACAGGGAAACGGTAGAACAGACCGCATAGAGGAGGGGTGCAAAACCTCAGTCTCCGGGCCTAAATTTGGCCCTCTGGGGGTCCCTAGTTTTTCCCCAGCCACTGATTGGTGATTTCCACACTTTTGTGCTGTATTTCCCCATTCTAAAAGTTGAAATGACACTTCTAAGGTTTATTTTATTTTATTTATTATTACATTTATATCCTGCAGGGAACCCAGGGCAGCTTACGTACGGTAGTCCTTCTCTTCTCGTTACTGGCAGTAAGAACTTTAAGCCAAAATATGCCTCTTTTGCCTTCAGCCCTGTCTTCCACTGGAAAATGCACACACACACACACACACACACACACACACACACCCAAGAGCTGCTTGGAAATGGAATTTGGCCCTTGGACTGAAAGAGCTCAACACCTATAAGAAATGCACAGTCTTTTAATATTTGTTTAAAAAAAAGAAGAAGCTAATCTGTATTCTGGGTGACTTTGGGCCAGCCACTGACTCTCAGCCTAACCTACCTCACAGGGTTATTGTGAGGATAAAATGGAGAGGAGGAGGAGGAGGATTATGTGAGCTGCCTTGGGTTCCTTGCAGGAAAAAAGGCGGGGTATACATATAATAAATAAATAAATAAAATATTCAGAGTGCTTTAAAAAGCCCTGTTATGTAAGTTGCAGAGTGTGATCCATCCAAGGTGCAATTGCAGCCCGTAGAAGCTTATGCATCTGTATACATTAGTTCAGGGCTCTCCAACCTTGGGTCCCCAGGTGTTGCTGCCCTACAGCTCCCAGCATACCCAGCCAGCATGACTAATGGCAAGGGATTCTGGGAGCTGTAGTCCAGCAGCACCTGGGGAACCAAGGTTGGAGAGCCCTGCATTAGCTGCTTTGTAAATTAAAAATCCGAAGCAACTGCGTGCAGTGCCCTTGGAGGGGCGTCTCTCTGGGGCCCCTCGGGTCCCACAGTCTTCCCAGAAAGGGAGGGGCCAGGAGCGCATGCGCATGCCAGCTCTATAGGGCCAAGCTGCCTTTTCTCTCCTGCATGCCTGATACCTGAGGTGGGCAAGGTCAGCATCGGAAAAGGAGTATCGCCTCGCAGTAGGTGGAGCCGTCTCAACTGGGCTGCACCGAAGGCAGCCTTGCTGTTTTCACCTTGAATGTGTCGAGGCAAGAGGGACATGTAGGGTTATGGGGGCGAGGATGACCGTAATAGGTCCATGTTACAAAGTAGGGATCAAGAGCATCTGAGAAGGCAGAAGACCATTGGACTAAAGCGGCCTTCTCCAACCTGGCACCCACCAGATGTTTTGGACATCCAACTCCAATCAGCCTCAGCCACCATGGCCAATAGCCATGAATGCTGGGAGTTGTCGTCCAAAACATCAGGAGGGCACCCAGTTGGAGGAACGCTGGGGAGCCAGTGTGGTGTAGAGTGGTGAGAGTGTTGGACTGGGACTCGGGAGATCCGGGTTCTAGTCCCCGCTCGGCCATGAAACTCACTGGGTGACTTTGGGCCAGTCACTGACTCTCGGCCTAACCTCCCTCGCAGGGTTGTTGTGAGGATAAAATGGAGAGGAGGAGGATGATTATGTAAGCCACCTTGGGTTCCTTGCAGGAAAAAAGGCGGGGTATAAATATAATAAATAAATAAATAAACTATTAACTGGTCTATGGGCCCAGGTAGGTGCTTACTCTGGCAGCTGAAGGGTGTTTTGCCTAGTCCTTACTGAGTTGATAAACCTCGGTCTGGGCTATACCACTTCAGACTGCAGGTGGAGGCTTACATGACAGAAGTTGGCCCATGAAAAATAAGTTTTACACACAGAAATACAGCATTGGGGGGCAGAAGGATTTCAGACTAGCCTCCCTGACCTGCTAGCTTTCCATGCAAAGGGAATATGTTGTGTATGGAGGAGCATTCCCATCTTGTATGACTTCACCTGCATTCTCAGTCCAAACGCAAGCTGACGATTTCAGTGATAACGAGGCCTTGGTAACAGTGATGCAAAAGGCATCATTCCAAAAGTGTCCCAAAGGAATCGGTACTGTGAAATATCTACAGACATCCAATGCATTTTGAGCCCCGTCGGTGTTTGCTTGAGGGGATGATAAGAACACAGACACACAACCATTTCCCCACAATATGGAATCCAGTTTCTAAAATACATCTTAACTGTACAGTTACTGAACATTGTATAGAAAGGCATGAATATTAAATTACATATAACTTCCAACTCTTAATGTCTTAAAAGCACACACAACGGAATCATGACTTAAACAATGTATCATTTCTCCCCCCCCCCCAACAAGATAATTATACATTTGAGAAACACATGCTTCTCTCTGCCGCTGTTTTCATGTTCTTGTTCAGTTTTATATTTTCAAAAGAGATGCATTATAGTTTCCTTGTTCTGTTCTGCGGCAGTTATTGCTCCCTTAAGGGCTTATCCTGCAGTTATTGGTCTCTTAAGGGCTTTATTTCGCTCTTGTTTTTAACAAATGGAAGCACGACGTGTGTCTGCTGGGCTGCTCGCCAGCAGGCAAGTGGCTCGCTAAGGAGCCAAGCAAGGAGCCCGAGTCAGTCTGTGAGCCGTTCCACCTGAACCTGAGCAGCAAGTTGCTCCGGCCATGGAGCCCAAGCCAAAGTTAGCAGCTGTGCAGGACCAGGTGAAATCCTGCAGGTGCCTCGTGTTGTTCGACCTCTGTTGGGCTGGAAATGGCAGCTCCATCCTTCCCCACAAACTGCAGTGGTAGCGTTGTAGCCCGGTAAAGAGCAGGCCAGCAGTTCCCTCGGCTCGTGGGCAACGGCCAGTGTGGCGTAGTGGTGAGAGTGTTGGACTGGGGGACTCGGGAGATCTGGGTTCTAGTCCCCAGCTCGGCCATGAAACTCACTGGGTGACTTTGGGCCAGTCACTGACTCTCAGCCTAACCTACCCCACAGGGTTGTTGTGAGGATAAAATGGAAGGGGGGAGGAGGAGGATTATGTAAGCCGCCTTGGGTTCCTTGCAGGAAAAAAGGCGGGGGGATGAATATATTAAATAAATAAATAAATAAATCGAGAGCTTGGACTAGGACTGGGGAGAGCCCAGTTCAAATCCCTGCTCAGCCGTGAAGCTCACCCACTATAACCTTGATCTCTCAGCCTAACCTACCTTACAGGGCTGTCGTGAAGATAAAATGGGGGATGCTGACAATGTATCGCCTTCTTGAGCTCCTTAGAGAAAATGCAGATATTAATGTATGTAATACAGAAGAAACAAGTAAAAAGAATTGGACGCTGGCACAGGGAATAAGGCACCTGACCTGGGCCCTGTCCCGAGAGCCCCCAATTCAAGACCTCTGTCGCCTTACAGCAGGGGTGGGGAGCCGCAGGCCCAGGGGCCAGATCTGCCCCTCCTGGGGTCCCAATCCAGCCCTCTGGGGCTCCCCAGTTGCCCGTGCCCCCTTTCTCTGGCCCTGCCCCCTTCCTTCCAACCATCAGTCGTTTGGTGGCTTCTCTGCGTTCCCCCCTCCCTTCCCATTCTGCAAGGTTGGAAATTTCATAGATTTCCATAGATCATAGAGCTGGACGGAGCCTACAAGGCCATCGAGTCCAACCCCCTGCTCAACGCAGGAAAGTAGAGGAGGGCTCTCCCAATCCAAGTAATCACCAGGCCTGACCCTGCTTAGCTTTCCACGCTGAGCCAGCGTGAGCCACAAATGCCTCTCCTAAGGCTGAGTGACTGGCAGTGAGAGCTTTAGGCTGAAATAGGCTGGTATTTTGGGGGGGTGTCTTTGGCCCCGCCCCTTTTGCCTTCAGCCCCGCCCACCTCTGGAATGCAGCCCCCCCCCCCCGGCTTTTCTAAAATTCTATTCCGCCCTCGGGCTGAAAGAGGTTCCCTGTGCCTGCCTTACACTATCTCTTTACCCATACTCAGAAAGAAGATCTCGGTGCCCTTCTAAATACTGCGTGGCAGGGACAACGTGGGACATGAACAGGATCCTGGCATGGGACTGAGAGGAGGGACTCACTTGTGCTTTGCAGAGCCTTAATGTCCCGAGGAGGGCACGGCCGGGGAAGCTTGCCCATCATGCTGGTTTTGAGAGCGGCAAGGCTCACCTGGGCTCCAGGTGCCGAAGGGCGATGCAATACATAATGTTAGGTTGGCTCTGCTCTGCTTTCTCGTTGTTGTATCCAGGGCACGTTTGTTTTAGATATATAAAATAGAATACAATAAAATAAATGCCTGGCTGATTCAAACTCCCATTAGCCTCTAGTCACAGTGTTCTCCAACCTTGGGTCCCCAGATGTTTTTGGCCTACAACTCCCAGCATGCCCCAGCCAGCTAGGCTGGCTGGGGCATGCTGGGAGTTGTAGGCCAAAAACATCTGGGGACCCAAGGTTGGAGAACACTGCGTCTAGCAAATTCAGAGCCTGTATGGAAAAGAGGATCCACTCCTAGCCTATATAGGCTAGGAGTGGATCCTCTTTTTCTACACAGGCTCTGAATTTGCTAGATGCTAATGGGAGTTGGAATCAGCCAGGCATTTATTTTATTGTATTTTATTTACCGGTATATCCTGCCTTCCTGCCAAAAAAACAACAACAAAACCAGCGCCCAAGGTGGTTATCAATGAAATTCAAATTTAAAAAAAAAATCTTAATTAAAAAAAACAAAACACCAAGTGTGTTAAAAACAATTGAAAACACAACAAAGAAATAAGTAGTACCAGCCAATTAAAAAAATAAATAAAACAAATCCCTTCAGCAGCAGACCAGCTTATATGCCAAAGGCCTGCTTGAATAAAAAATATATTTGCCTACTAGCGGAAGGACAACAGAAGGGGAGCCAACCTAGCAGGGAGTTCCGGAACCTGGGAGTGGCCAATGAGAAGCCCCCACCTCTCGTGGCAACAGTACTGAGAGAAGGGCCTCCCCCAGATACCTTAATACCTGGGCAGGTTCATTTGGGAGGAGGCGGTCTTTCAGGTAGCCTGGCCCTAACTTGTATAGGGCTCTATAGGTCTAACCAGCACTTTGAATTGTGACCTGGAAACAGACCAGGAGCCAGTGAAGCTGTTGCAACAAGTGAGTCACGTGCTCCCTGTAACCCTCCTGTTTGAACAGTGTGTTGTAGTGCTTTAACCCAGTCACTGACTGGCTTCAGGCGACACGGGAACGCACACTCAAGGGTTGGGCGTGGGTTGTTGTTGAACCGTGGGTTATTGTTGTCTGAACCCAGCCGAGATAACAAACCATGGCTTGTTAACCACGAACAACCCATGAAGAGAAGCCATGGTTTGTTGTTGGGTTGTGAAGTGTGGGTTGTTCACCATGGTTTGTTATCTTGGCTGGGTTCAGAGAACATCAAGTAGGCCGCTCAACAGGATCTGCCACGGACGGCCTTCTCCCTGTCCCATCAGCCAGAGAAACCAGGCTGGTGGGGACTAGGAGGGCCTTTTCTGTGGCAGCCCCCAATTTATGGAACTCTCTCCCCAGTGACCTCCACCATGCCCCTTCCTTGATTAGCTTCCGCCATGCATTAAAAACGTGGCTTTTCAGGCGGGAATATGGGGTGGGTTAGGATTTTAAAGTTTTGTACTGTTTTTTTTTTTTAATTGTGTTTTACACTCTGTTTTTTCTTGTATTTTATTGCACTGTACATCGCTCAGAGTGGCTGGATGACTGGCCAGATGGACAATTCAAAAATATAATAAATAAATAAATAAATGATAACCCACGTTTCAACAACAACCCCTACTCAACCCCTGAGTGTGGGTTATTGTGTTGTCTGAACCCAGTCACTGCCTCCGAACCTAACCTGTCTCATAGGGCCATTGGGAGAATAAAATGGGGCGGTGTGGAGAGAACAACGTACATTAACTTGAGCTCCTTGGAGGAAAGATGGGATATAAATGTAATAAACAAAACACATCTCAAAGCTTCTCAAAGGATAACTTTTTCCTGCACTTGCGCTCCTCCCAGCGACCTGTTCCTAACTTCCTAGTGCTACTAGCAGTCCCTGTTGTGAAGGGCTGCGGGACCCAAAACTCGCAGATGGGTAGGGGTCTTTCTACACAATCCCCCCCCACTTCTTTTTGCTAGATATCCCCCCCCCCCAGTTTTTGGTAATCATTCCTCTTGGTTAATTAGTGCTCCTGTGGCCCACATCACGTTAAAATATCATTAACTGTGATACATCATTTACATGTCTGATTATTTTCCTTCACATTTAACAGAACTTGCAATCTTTTGCATTGCAATGTAGCCGTGCAGAGATTTGAGTCAGTCAGTCATCGCCACAAACGGAGCTCTGTAAAGATGAAGTGTCTTCCCTTGCTTTTGATGGATGTAGAGGAGATAATTTTGGCACAGTTATGAAGTTGCTTAATCAATCTCTCTCCTCCTCCTCCTCCTCCTCCTCTTCTTCTTCTTCCTCCAAGTGCTGGATGAGTCACCTGCCTCCATTAAAAGTGATTCACATTTGTTTTAAAAACGCCGGGATAATATCCAGTTTACTAGAAAATCCCACGCCAGCCGGCATGATGCACACTCGCTGCCTTCCAAAAATAGCAGCCCAGGAGGAGGCCGGGCGCTGATATTTCCCCTCACAGCCCCCGTCTTTTCTGCCTGCATGTCAAAAATGCCGGAAGGAGAAGGTGCTGCGTCCCAGAGCTTTTTATTTTTAAAAACTCCGGCTCTTGCAAATGGCAGCGCATGTCAGAAGCTGATGCGATTGATTGATTGCATGATGGCCAAATAAATTCTTCGCTGCGAGGCTCTCTGAGCCTTCTTCCCTGCAAAAGCTTCCTTCCCTCTCATCAGCTGCTAATTACAACCTTCGCTGTATTGCGAACAAGCCCAATCAATCAGTCGAAAAAACTCCAAAAAGGAAACGCAGAGGGAAGGGGAGGCACCACTGTATGTTAGGTAGTGAGTGGCAGTATTGTCCTTTCAGAGCCTCAGTCATGTAAAAGATGCATTTAATTGCCAGTTGCCAGGGCCTTTTGTGTGGAGACAAAAAGACAGAGTGTTGTTAACACCTTCGAACAATCTTCTCCACCAACCCATCCATCATCTTCCAGATGTGTTGGACTACAACTGCCATCTTCCCAGGCCAGTCACCGTGCTGGCATGGGGATGGTGACTGTTTCCCTGCAGATGTGTTGAGAGACTACACCAGGTTGGGGACGGCTGTCTTAGAAAGTAATTGGATTTATTGTGACGCAAGCTTTCATAGACAAATGGCCTGTTTCATCCCATGCCTGAAGAGTTGTATGTATATATGTATATGGAGTTACATTACCCTTGAGAGGGTTCCACCCTTAAAGGCGGCCTAGTAGAAATTAATCTTAAAGATAGATAGATAGATAGATAGATAGATAGATAGATGGGCAGTGGTGGAAAATTAACACGATGGAAGAAAGTTTATGGCAAAACAAAGCACATACAATTGGTAGCTGCCTGGGATATTGTGTGCTCAGGTTTCATTGCTCGGTTTGGATTTGGCCCAAGACGTTTTGGTGCATAAGGATTTCACAGATTTCATAGATCATTGAGCTGGAAGGAGCCTACAAGGGCTATCGAGTCCAACCCCCTGCTCAATGCAGGAAAGGCAAATGGCACCCTTCTTCTCACGGTGTCACTCTTGTTCATTTCAGGAGGTTTGCACAGGAGAACCACTGGTGGATGTTGCTCCCCTGGGTCAGATCTGCTTCCTTCCCACTCTGCTACCTTTAATGGTGCTCAACATTGGCCAGCTTTGAGGCAGTGGTCCTTCCCTCCCCAGCTCTATTGGATTTTGCAGGTTTGCTAACTGGACTTAACAGCAGTGTTCTCCAACCTTGGGTCCCCAGATGTTTTTGGCCTACAACTCCCAGCATGCCCCAGCCAGCTATGCTGGCTGGGGCATGCTGGGAGTTGTAGGCCAAAAACATCTGGGGACCCAAGGTTGGAGGACACTGACTTACAGCCTACCCCTTCAGAAGTGCTTGTGTGGCTCACTGTGTACAAATTACCATACCCCATCCCTCCCTCTCCCTCGCCATTTCGACTAAAAATGTTGCGCCAGCTGGCGTGTGTCGGGCCCCACCATTACAGGCCTTTTGAACAGCTCTTTAAGAAGCACTCGTTTTCTCTGGCCTTTCCTTAAGATAGGTTTTATGGGCTGCTGAATTAAGATGGTTTTAGCTGCTGGCATCTAAACACTTACTGGAGCTTCATGTTTTACCGAAAAGTATGTTTTAGTTTTTAGCTCGTTTTTATTAATGGTTGATTTGGTATGTAAGTTTATTGTTGTTTAATTGTGACTTGTGTTTATGTTATGTTTTGGAAGCCACGTTGGGAAGGTTGTCAGATTTATTTATTCTATTTATACCCCGCCTTTTTTCCTGCAAGGAACCCAAGGCGGCTTACATAATCCTCCTCCTCCTCTCTATTGTATCCTCACAACAACCCTTTGAGGTAGGTTAGGCTGAGAGTCAGTGACTGGCCCAAAGACACCCAGTGAGCTTCATGGCCGAGCGGGGACTAGAACCCGGATCTCCCGAGTCCCAGTCCAACACCCTCACCACTACGCCACACTGGCTCTCAGTTAGCGCTGGAAACAGCTGAAGAGTGCATCGATTGGCCATGCTCCTTAGCTGTTCTCAGTGCTGGGCAGCCGGGCAGCAGGGAAAGGAAAGGCCCATGATGGGATCTCAGTGTGCTGAGAAGAGATGGGCGGAAGTAGAAGGGTGAGCGTGTGTAGAGGACTGTGTGTTTGAATGGGGGAAGGCTGTGTATGTATGAGAGAGAGGCCTGGTTCACACATAATGCTAAGCCATGGTTTATTTAAACCATGGTTTGTTGTCCTACCCACTCTCTGGATTGTTTGTTTCCCTTCTCGTTTGCCTGCTCCCTCCCTGTATCCCAGTTGCCTTTACAGCACCACAGTACTGGCATGTAAAGAGGCTGGTTTTTTTTACCCTCTTGCCCACTGCCTCTGTAGCCTGGCGGAACAACCCACGATTCTGGGTTTGCATGTAACAACAACTCATGGTTTAAACAACCCACAGTTTACAGCCCAACAACAAGCCATGGATTCTCTTTGTGGGTTGTTCGTGGTTAACAACCCATAGTTAACTCATAATTCCGGGTTCGCACATAATGACAACCCAATGAGTCAACAAACCATGTTCAATTAAACCATGGTTTATCGTTATGTGTGAACCAGGTCAGAGAGAAAGGGGGGATCCAGTCCACAACTGGCCCTAGCCACACACATCTGGAGATGTCCCCTGCCCAGTGCCCAATGTCCCCTGCCGCATATGGCACTTGGGGCAAAAAGTTTGCCTGACCCTGTTCTGGAGCTTCTCCCAGGAGTGTAAGTCATTTTTCTTCCTCTTCCCCCTCAAGTAGCAACGTTTCTCACCCTTTCCCTCACATAGTGCTGGAGGGGCTCCGCTTGCACAGTTCTTGCTGCCACAGAGTGAATCTCACCTCAGTATTTTCTCACAGCTGGTGAGAAATACTGAGGCATTGGGTACATCGCTTGGAAATACTGAGGCATTGGGTGTTGGCGTGGTGCTGGGAGATTTTAAAATCCAATCTGTGTGCTATCAACTGCCTGGACTTCCACACACAGATCTTAGCAGAGCTCACCTCCCCGCGCAGTGTGCAGCGTGCAGCGTGCAGAACCAGCCTTATCAGCCCAGATGGCCCTTGTCATGACACTTGCTTCCAGCTTCCCCGTTGCAGATTAATCCATGGAGTCGGGAAACACTCTGGAACACCACGGGTTCTAATACTACCTGTTTATTTACTTATCAAGTAAAGTTCTACAGAGTATACATTTCCTGGTTACAGTCCATGTGCAGAGTATAATTGCATAGCAAGCATTAAGTCCAGTGGAGTAAGTTGAGCTTCACTCCACCTCAGCAAAGGCGTTACATTGTTGCAGGAACAAAGGAAAAAGAACAAGATGGAGAAGAAGAAAACCTTCCCCTTAAAATGGCTTCTGCCTGAACAAGTTAGTACGTCATCAGAACATACAAACCACGTGACTAGCTCGTTCCTTTCCCACAGTTTTGGCTCTCATGCATCTGAGAATAGACTCTGTGGTCTAGACATAATAAACCTGTTTACAGAGCCACGCTGTACCTTTCATGAGTAAACAATGTACTGAAGCTTGTAAAGTGATACATATCACAACACTGGGTACATCGCTTGGAAACTTTTGTGCTTGATGTGAAGGGATATGAAAGCTCCTTCTGTGCTGTCACATTCATAAGGGTCCATCACGCCTTCCTGTTGCAGTGATCATCCTCAGTAATGACGCAGAGGCTTTGTTTGGGTGGCTCTGTAATGAAGACAAATTACTCTCCAGCACAGCCTCTATTCAATTAGACTAATTGATGCTTGGCCTCATTAACCTCTAGGGTCAATGAAGCTCTGACTGGAGCGTAGAAGGCACTCCGTTGTGACTTTTCTGGACTGTAGGAATCACTGCATGGGAGTTGCTCCATTTGGTGTGAAAAATGTAGTATTTCATGTTTGGCCTGAATCAGTCTTCTAGGAGCCATCTTCAGAGATTTTGCCTCGAGCCCCAGTAGGGATAGAGCAGGGATCCTCAAACTTTTTAAACAGGGGGCCAGTTCATTGTCCCTCAGACTGTTGGGGGGCCAGACTATAGTTTGAAAAAAATATGAACGAATGGATCAAGTAAAAAAAAAAGGACCTGGGTCCTTTTTTTTTTACTTGATAGGGGTGAGGTTTTTTCCCCCTTAAATGGAAAGTTATTTTATTTATTTATTTATTTATTTATTTATTTCATTTTTATACCGCCCAATAGCCAAAGCTCGCTGGGCGGTTTACAGCAATTAACAAGACAGTCCCTGCCCGCAGGCTTATAATCTAAAAAGACACGACACACAAGGAAAATGGAATGGGGAGGGAAGAAGAGGGAATATTAATGAATACTCCTGGCAGGGCTGGTGGTATTTACATATATAGTTGCATAATTGTTTCATGCCTAACACAAATATACTTTTGTTTTTGCCATCACACAAATGAGCATACTCTGCTTCAATCCAAAGTAGCATTTTTGAAACATTAGAAATCTGACTTAGCTACATCAGCTCATACATAAGGGTAAAACACCACCACTAATTCTTCCATATTATGGAAAAGAATTAAAAGAATCAGTGCGTGAAGCAAAAGAGTTAAAAAAAAGTCTGCTTCTGCCAATCGGCCGGCGGGCCGGATAAAAAGGCAAGGCGGGCCAGATGTGGCCCGCGGGCCTTAGTTTGAAGACCCCTGGGATAGAGTAGAGGTTCAAGGCTCTTAGGGTGAAGATCAATATAATAGTGAAAGAGAAGTCACACTGAGTCTGACTTCTTCCCATCATCACAGTTTGTATGGCACGTAGGCAGAACAGCAAGGATCTCTCCAAAGTGGGTGAATGACCGTTAAAATGGCAAATGCAGTTCAGTGTGAGCGTGAAGTGATGCATATTGGGGACAAAGAATCCTACCTTCACAAATAGATAGACTAATGGGGTTCTGAGCTGGCAGTGATTGAACAGGAAAGGGATCGTCCCGTAGTGCGGCAGCTGCGGAAAAGGCAAATTCCATGTTGGGGTTCGTTAGGAAAGGAATCAAAATTTAAAAAAATAAAAAAAACTGTCAACATTGTACTGCCCTTATACCAGTGTTTCTCAACCTTGGGTCCCCAGATGTTTTTGGCCTACAACTCCCAGCATGCCCCAGCCAGCTATGCTGGGTGGGGCATGCTGGGAGTTGTAGGCCAAAAACATCTGGGGACCCAAGGTTGAGAAACACTGCCTTATACACATCTGTGGTGTGACAACTCTTGGAATACTGTGTACAGTTCTGCTTACCACACCTCAGGAAGGATACGGTAGAACTGGAAAAGGTGCAGAAACGGGCAGCCCAAATGATTAGAGGTCTGGAGCAGCTCCCCTATGAGGAAAGGTGGTAACATTTGGGGCTCTTTACATTTGGGGAGAAATTACTAGAACCTGGAGTCGCCCAATGAAGCCGAATGGTGGGAGATTCAGGACAGATGAAAGGAAGTACTCATTCACACAGCACATAGTTAAACCTTGGGATTTGCTACCGTAAGATGTAGGGATGGCCACCACTCTGGATGGCTTTTGAAGGGGATTAGACAAATTCATGGATAATAGAGTCTGTCAATGGCTACTAGTTATGATGGCTATATATAACCTCCAGTATCAGAGGCATTATGTCCCTGAGTACCAGTTGCTGGGGTACTTCTGTTGGAGGATATGGTTAAAAGGAGTCAGTTCTAAACTGATTAGGACAAAGCAGAGTTTCCTCCTTAAGCGCAGCCTGCTTTATTGCAACTGGTTTCACCACGTGAATTGCTAAACTCTTGTCTCTTAAGGCTATTAAAGGGAACGGAATGTCCACACAAGGTTTAAATTAAAGACATTTATCAGTTCTTACTTACAGATCATTCGCATATATGCAGGATACATATAGGAAGATTCGTTTCATTGTAGAAGATCTCTGGCTACAAGCCAGCTCTGACTTACGTCTTCCATGTTGGGAGAAGGGGAGAGCAGAGAGCGACCCAACTTCCACAAAGAAGCAGGAAGTAGATCGAGAGCAGCAGAGCTCTGGCCGGAAGTAGGGAGTAGAGGTTTCTTTAGTTAACCTATTCCTCCCACTCTGATCAGTGGTTACATCACTTTGTTGATTTTAAGCAGGCAATATTGCTATTTCCAACAACTTCTGTGCTTGTCCTGCCTGTGGGCTTCCCAGAGGCACCTGGTTGTCCATTGTAGGAAGAGAATTCTCGATTAGGTAGGCATTTGGTCTGATGCAACATGACCCTGCTTACGTTCTGGATCAGCTGGAAGTCTCGCTTCCCTCTTCGCCATGCTTCTGGTGGGGATGCCGCCGAAAATTAATCTCCAAATGTGCTAATACAAAGACTGCCATGTTTCTCTTTACTTCTGGTCTCTGCCTAACCGGGAACCTGTGTATTTTGCTTAAGGCTATAGACCAGTGTTCTCCAACCTTGAGTCCCCAGATGTTTTTGGCCTACAACTCCCAACGCTGGCTGGGGCATGCTGGGAGTTGTAGGCCATAAACATCTGGGGACCCAAGGTTGGAGAACACTGCTCTAGGAGTCACTCCCTTTCCCCTACTTTTTGTATCATCCAGCCTGATGAAGAATTCTGGAGAACTCAAAAGTTTGACTGCTATTTTGTGACAACTTGGTTGGTCCTAATCAAGGTATTGCCCAGCTCTGGATTCTGTAGCTTTATGGACCAACATAACTATCCTTGCTTCTTTTTGTACTTTTTTTTTTTTTAAAGGTTGTTTAAGTGCCACATGTACATTTATTCACATCGCCTGCCTTACTTAAAAAAAAATGAAACTCTCCTTGTTGAAGTTGCAAAACTGCTCTAGCGACTGTGATCTGGGACTGGGATGTGGCTTGTGCTCACATGGGCACCTGAGTGCCATCCGCTTTTCCAACGTTGTTCTATTGTTCTCTGGAACCATGAGGGCTAGAATGTTGCTATTTGGGGGAGCGGCCATAGTTCAGTGGCAGAACACACAGTTGCATGCAAAAGACCCCAAGTCCAGTCCTCAGCATCTCCAGTTAAAAGGATGTCACATTGGGAGCAGCGCTAGAAAAGGCCTCATCCTGAAACCTTGGGAGAGCTGCTGGCAGTCTGAGTGCACAGTGCTGGGCTAGGTGGTCTGATTCGGCGTAGTAGGGCAGCTCCTTCTGGTCATATGGCTATGTTGTTCTGTGGTTTGTTTGTTTTAAATCAGAGCAGAGTTTCTCAGTCTCGTCTCTAAGCTACTTGATTTTTTTTTTTATTAGAGGCTGTTATGCCAGGCAAGCAGTTTGCTTGTTTTAGTTTATCACCTTAGCCGTAAAATAAAGTACTAAAGACAACAAGACATCTATATATAGCAATATGGAGACTGCAATCTCAACAAACCACACGTAAAAGTGGACAAGTTAGACAGGACCTAGAAAGAACCTTCCTGGCAAATGATAGCACAAACCTGCATCTTAATTTGGCAGCAGCAGCTGCAAAAAAGACAGCTTTTTCGGTCGCCTGTCCCCCCCCCCCCTGCTGTTTTAACAAAAAGTCATTTCTATATTGAATGGGCTAGTTCAGTTCCTTCTATATATTGCCATGAGTAGACCTTTTCTGGAAGAGTCACAGAGATGACAGTGCAAGCAGAAATTATAGCCCAAAATGATTTGTTTTATTTATTTATATAGACATCTCATATATCCTGCCCTTCTAGTACCTGTGCATCACTGAGCAGCTCACTGTTGTGCCTCCCGTAGGTCAGACAGAGACCAGCCGGGCCGGAGTGTGTTTGGGGTGGGACCGGGCTACGTGCAGCCTGACCCAGCTGGGCAGCCTTACCAATCAGCGCCTGCTCAAAAGGCAGGTCCCAAACACACTCAGAGGCTGGAAGCAATTGTTTGCCAATACAGCTACAGCCAGACGCTCCTGACATTCCCGACCTCAGACTTCTGTACCCTTGATCCTTGGAACGACCCTGACCACGACTTTGCCTGATCCCAAACTGGTTTACGTTTGCTCTGTTTTGGACTGATATATTTTGGCTTCGACACTCGGACTGTGATAACCACTACTACGGCTTATCTCGGAACTGGATGGATTTACGACACTCACAACAATTTAAAACCACAATACTCTATAAAACCACACGCTCAGTAAAAAATAAATACAATAAAAATGCAGTGTCCACTCCACAAACATTCCTAATTGCTCCTCAAAAGTCACAGTCTGTGGTGACATGGGGTGGGTGCAGGGCAGGGGAAAATAATTAATAAACTACACTACCTAGGGGACAAAATGGTGATGCACATGTAGGCAGCACCATTAGCTTACATTCACCAACATTATCAGATGGCAGGCAGCTTTTAGAAAACAGACGCACTTTTTCCAAACACTTGTTGTGAGACATCACAATTACTCTTGTCAATTCTAAATCAAGCAGAGGAACATATGGCTATCGTTAACTGCCCAGAGAGCTTCAGCTATTGGGCAGTATAGAAATGAAATTAAAACATTTTTAAAAAATAATAATTTTCAAGCAGTGAACCTTTTGATGGCCCATTTTTTCCCATCATGTATTTCAGCGGTGTCTTGACAACAACAGGGCAGTACTAATCAGGTATGCACATGAAATAGCCACACTTGCTGATGTGTCTGTCAAGAGCCATAGACGGTAAATTGAGTTGGCCTTGTCAAGGAATAGACATGGGGTCAAGCAACACCAGTGCTTGCTGAAGAGCGGGGATCTCGGTAGCATGTGGGAGTGTTTACATGTAACACTAAACCGTGGAAAGGGGCCTGAGTGAAGCCTTCGACTCGCGTGCTCCCTGCTTCTGGGAGGCTGGGAGGAGGAATAAACTAGCATTCAGTTTCACTTTGCCCAATTCCTGGCTTGTTAGGTGGAAACCAGGAATGGTGGTTTAAAACAAACTCTAGTCAATTGCTAAACAAGACAAACCATGGATTGTTTAGCTGGCTTGTCTACAAAATACAGTGTATTTTAAACCATGATTCCTGGTTCATGCATACCGAAAAGTGAGGTGTATTGGCAAAGTGAAAATGAATACTGGTTTATTGCTCCTCCCAGTCCTGTGGGGGGAGGAGAGTGGAGCTCTTGAGCCCAGTGTCTTACACAGTCTCTTTCCTACTCATGTACATAGTGCCAAACCATGGTTTTGCATTGTGCAAACGCAGCCAATGTCTTGCATGGTTTCCCTAACCACTAAATATATTTTGTTTGAGTGCCCACATTTCTTAAATGCTCTCCAAGCTCTTCTGGGACTCCAGCCACCTGATCTGCAATGTATGTGCATCACTTTGTTTCTTAATGAAGACAGTAATTGACATCCACTCTTCACTTTTTTTAAAAAAACGATGGTCTAGTTCTCCTCCTCTGAAGACCTTGGAGGAATTAATGAGACCTGATGTTAACCACTAGAAGAACCAAAACACATAGCCTCTCTAGGCAGTGTTGAAACCAGAATGCTGTGAGGTCACCAACTGGCTATCGGAAGATGATGAATACACTTTCCCCCCCCAGCTGCCAAAGACTAAATCATTATGAAGGCTTCAATCCTAAATGCTTTTACTAGGGAGTAAGCCCCATTGAACACAGTAGGACTTACTTCTGAATAAACATATAGCATCGCTTTGCAAGTCAGTAGAATGCAACATTATGGCCAAATACACACACACACACACACACACACCAAAGTTTTGCTGCATTATAACTCAGCTTCCACTGTGCTATGAAGCTCCTACCATACACATTGTTGGATTAGCCTGTTCACTTTACCTAAGCTGGAAACTTTACACAAACACCATTTCCATGTATTGCTGAAGGAAACATCACTTGGGCAATCTAATACATCTCATTTACTCTAGTTCAATCCCATCATTTACTCTAGTTCAATCCAATTAAAAGAGAGTCGTGCTGTATAAATCATGCATGATATAAATCGTGCTGAAGAGTCAACTGAAGAAGCTCCAACTTCCATTCTAGCTAGTGGGGTACTCTGCAACGTGATTAGGGCCACGCGTCGTGTGATCATCCAGACTGAAGCGTTCCATGAGCAAGAGAGGCGGAGACGTGAGCATCGTTGCCGTGGCTTACCCTGGCTCAGCTTGTCTGAGCGTGGAAAGCTAAGCAGGGTCAGGCCTGGCGATTACTTGGATGGGAGACCCCTCCTCTAGTTTCCTGCATTGAGCAGCGGGTTGGACTCGATGGCCTCGTAGGCTCCTTCCAACTCTATGATCTATGAAATCTATGGGACAGATGGTGGTTCTGCTTTGCTGGCCTTGGCCCAAGCACTGATGGGGGTGGAACACTCCAGTTCTAGGAGGTTTGCAGGATGCCCCGCAGGCTCTGGCCTTCTTTTGCAGAGTGCCGCAGCAGATCGAGCGTGCCGTCTTGCCCGGCTCTGACAGATTGCTTGTGACAGCCAGACATGCGCCGTGGTCTCCTTATTGATTATGCACTTCCCTCATGCACGACTTCTCCATCTGTGATGAGGTGAGAGAGCACCGGCTGTGATGGGTGTTGGCAGGTTTTTCCGTACTGCTGAAGGTGCCCCTGGAATCCGGTGCAGCTTTGCCTCCCACCCTTCACCCTCTTTCTCACGGCAGGGCTACTCCTCCGAAGAGTCCTACTTGCTGTTGGCACATCACATTATAGCCTAGATCAGTGTTCTCCAACCTTGGGTCCCCAGATGTTTTTTGGCCTACAACTCCCAGCATGCCCCAGCCAGCTACGCTGGCTGGGGCATGCTGGGAGTTGTAGGCCAAAAACATCTGGGGACCCAAGGTTGGAGAACACTGGCCTAGATGACCTCGCATCATTTAAACCTGTACACTTCTCTTAGGACCGCTGAGGAACCACATTTTCGGTGAGCCCTTTGACTCTGCACCTCAGCTCCCTCCTGCAACTCGGCGTGTAACCAAGCCGAAGCACGTATAACCCAAACAGTAGCATTAAAAAAAAATTGCTTTAATTGATGTGTTTTTATGGTTTAATTATAATTCTGTGTTTTATGTATGTTTTTATTGTTAGCCACCTTGAGTGCTATTTTATTTTATTTTTTTTAGTGGAAAGGTGGGGTATAAATCTAATAAATAAATGCATTCTTTCTATACTTACCGTTGCCTCCCCATTCCTCTGTTGCTTCCCTATATCAAATCTTTGATTGTAAGCTCCGTGGGTGCAGGGACCTGTCCTCTTGTCCTCCGTAAAGCACAACACATCCCTGATGCTGTAGGGATGAATGGAGGGGAGGCCAGTTGGCAAGAGACTTACATGCTGCTTTGTCTACCTATGCTCTGACCCTGTGTATTGGTACCTATGTGTAAGGTAAAAGTTCCTTCTAGCCCAGTTCTTTCTTTCTTTCTTTCCTTAGTTAGTGCCAGGGATGTTGAAGAGTCCTTGGTCTCGAGTCGAGTCACGAGTCTTTGGACCCGAGTCCGAGTCCGAGTCCTTGGTCCAAAATGGTGACTCACCGAGTCCCGAGTCCCGAGTCACTCCCAAAGCTGACTCCACGAGTCCCTATTAAAATCAATGGGACTTTTCCCCCAACAAAATAAGGCTACTTCAGATGTGTGGCTTAAATAAATTCTAGGCACAAGTGTGCCTTTTTATTTCAAAACTCTGCCACTGATTTTGGCAAGAACAGGCCAGGCAGACAAACCCAAAATAACCAGGCAGGCAGAGGAGGCAGGGAACCCCAAAGCAGGCAGGCAGAGGCCTTTGTCTTGGACAATTCAAACTGTGGAACTGGTTACGAAGAGACCAGGCAGGCAGAGGAGGCAGGGAACCCCAGACAGGCAGGCAGAGGCAGCCAAACCCAAAATGTCTGAAAGGTTGCATTTTAGAAAAATGATTTTAAAAAATAAACTTGCTGTGCTTCCTAAAACTTATCCATGTTGCATTTGAGGAACACGATTTTTTCTAAATGTTTGGCCCCCATTCTGGAACGGTGAGATCTCATCACAATTCCACCCTTACTGAACACCCGCTCCACTGGTGATGAACTTGCTGGAACCAGAAACACACTCAGAGCAGCCACACAGAGTAATCTCAGGTCCTTCTTCTGCCTCTCCCAAGTACGCAACACATCAATCAAAATAAATCTTGACACACTGTTGGGGCTGCACTCCTGGTAGCCGTCCATAGTGGCCGAGCAGCGGCACACCTCGCTTCCCTGCGCTCTTCGCCGGCAATCACGCTCCTCTCCACTCCTTCTGGCACAGCCCAGGGATGTTGAAGAGTCCTTGGTCTCGAGTCCCGAGTCGAGTCTAGAGTCCCATTAAAAATATTGGGACTCGAGTCCGAGTCGAGTCAGAGGGGGGACTCAGTCCGACTCACGAGTCGAGTCCTCGAGTCCGAGTCCCCATCCCTGGTTAGTGCTGACTGTCCCCAATAATTTGATTTCATAGATCATAGAGTTGGAAGGGGCCTACAAGGCCATCGAGTCCCACCCCCTGCTTAATGTAGGAAACTAGAGGAGGGGGTCTCCCATCCAAGTAATCACCAGGCCTGACCCTGCTTCGCTTTCCACGCTCAGACACTGATTAACAGTACCACGGGATTTGGGTTCCTTAAGGCCAAAGGTGGGCAACTTGTGGCACTCCAGTTGTATTGACCTACAACTCCCACCATTCCTCACCATTGGCTACGCTGGCTGGGGCATGCTGGGAGTTGTAGGCCAAAAACATCTGGGGACCCAAGGTTGGAGAACACTGTATTAGACAGTCGTGAGAGCACAGCTGCACACTTGAGAAAGACTGGTGGCTGCTATTATTATTATTATTATTATTATTATTATTATTATTATTATTATTATTGAACACATTTGCAATTTTCTGGGGCTGAATCCCCCCCCCCCCAATGAACCCAATTGTGCTTTTTGAGGCGTCAAAAACATAACAATAACAGTGGTGGACAAAAAGGGATAGTAGTTGGAGTGGAGGAGGGTTGAGACGAGATGGGTTTGCCTTGAAGGACACTGGGATATGTGCTGGAGTCAGCTGGAGGACTGAGGGGGAAGGAGCGGGGGACAACCCACAGTAAGTCAGAACGTCTGCCAGGTGTACCATGGGTTCAGCGAACAACCAGCCCACCATGGCTCATTCACAGGGTGGCTCAGCATGACATGTGAATGTGCCCGCAGTGTCATCGCAGCTACCACAGACTTGCCTGCCCTGCAAAGCCGCTGTCTTCCCTTCCAGCTACATTTCAGGCTGCACTGTCTGCTCTGGGGCCTCTTCTTCTCTGTTTGTTGCCCGGATCGCTGGCAGTAACTGGAGCAGTGTTCTCCCACCTTGGGTCCCCAGATGTTTTTGGCCTGCTGCAACTCCCAGCATGCCCCTACAGCTGGGAGTTGTAGGCCAAAAACCTCTGGGGGCCCAAGGTGGGAGAACACTGAACTAGTTGTACTCAGAATGTGTACCAAAGAAAAATACGGTGTTTTCAAAATTGCGACCACCTGTATGTAACACAAATGCATTGCATTGCTTTGTGTGTGTTGTATGTGTGTTTTTGCTTGTAACTCAGTTCTGCACCCAGACCTTTTTGTGCATTACAACATCTGCATAGAATCACCCCAGGGGGGAAGGCAGGAAGCATCCCCAGGTTCGTCAATGCTCTCGTATATCAGCCCCATCTACATAAGACTTGAATGCCTTGCCAGAGCAGACACTTCGGCACCCATAAGAAAGGACCATTCAACACCACAGGATGGGACCATTAAGCAAGTGGCTTCAAAGGGACCCCACCCCACAGGGGGAAGGTGGTAACCCACCTGATTGGCCGCCCACCTGAGGAGGGTGGCAACCCACCTGATTGGCCACCCACCTGAGGAGGGTGGCAACCCACCTGATTGGCCACCCACCTGAGGAGGGTGGCAACCCACCTGATTGGCCGCCCACCTGAGGAGGGTGGCAACCCACCTGATTGGCCACCCACCTGATTGCAGAGGGAAGGGCTACCTGAAACCCAAGGTATAAAACACCCTGCGCAAGGGAACTGAGTTGTTGGACCTGATCAGCAATCTTGCCCCATGCTTGGGGTAAGGGACGAAGGGATCGGCAACCCCGGGTAGCAGCACCCGGCGTGCTCCAGCTAGCTGAAATCACTGGCCGCTTGGGTTGACCGGACCCCCGGGAAACCAAGCTGAAATCACTGGCCGCTTGGGTTGACCGGACCCCCGGGAAACCAAGCTGAAATCACTCACGAGCCGCTTGGGTAGACCGGACCTCCGCCGGGAACCCAGGTAGCCGCTTGGGTAGACCGGACCTCCGCCGGGAACCCAGCTAGCAGCATGCGGTTGACCGGGCCTCTGCTGGAGCCCGAGCTGAACTAACTAGCTGAGAGCCCTGAAATCACGGTGTCCTTGAGACCTCTTGCTTGCTACTTTGTACCGTACTGATAAGCTGTATTGCTGGCGTGTGTCTGGGTTGGTGAAGGTAATTTTGTAAATAAACTTGTTTTTATAAAAGATACTTTTGTGGCTATAAGTTATCCCTTTGTTCTGGGCTAAGGGTGATAGTCGCTGGGGGACCTCGGAGAAGGCCCGCCCCCAGGACTCGCTACCCCCTTAGTATTGAACCCGCGCAGAAGACCAGGTTGTCGGTCTTCCACTTGTATGAAGAATTTGGAATCTATGGGAAGGAGCGGAAGGGGAAAAAAAGTCTACTCTCTCTCTCTCTCAGCATTGCCTGTGAAATGAATCTGGTACTTCTTGGGGGGGCCTTTTGCCCGATCGGATCCATCGCTACAGAGCACAGGCAAAAGTCTGCTATTTGGCATAAGTATGAAACCGTGGGGGGGAAACAAGCAACAAAATCCCTTTTAAAAAGAAAACTCAGTTTAAAATGTAAAATCTGACCTATAAATCCAGCTCTCCCCCCCCCCCCCGGCTTGAGCAGATGCTACAGAAAGCAAAGTTGAAAGGCAGGAGCTGTAATAAAGCCTCTGGGAAACGGGGGACAAATTACTGTCTTCTGTGCCGATAGGAGAGGTTAGCCGTTTGCCGTGCAGCCCTGCCCAGGCAATTTGCTCTGCCCATTGTGCCGGCATTCTATTTATATTGCATATTATCAAATCCATTTTGCTTTTCAGCTTTACCGCTCAAGACAATGTGGAGCAAATTAACCCTCCAGAAAAAGGCTGTTCGGCTGTCTGCAATTTCTTCCACTCAAGACACTTTATCGAAGACATGCCTACTTTGGCCGTCGAGTTCCGCAGCTGGGTTATGATAGGGCTCAGAATCCCTCGTCTCGCTACGGAGAATCAAATTGAGACAGTCCCTGATGATGAGGAATTTGCACATAAGCGGAGAGGCAGGGGAAACCACCGATGAGTGGGGAGGGAGGTTGCAAAATGTGGCACGAATCGGGAAAGGCCCAAAGGCCCGTCTCTGTTTCGCTTCCTGCTGCAAGGCAGGAACATCCGTCGCCAGCCTGCCCCGAGTTAATCTGCCTGCTCCAGACCAGAGCACGAGCTGCACTGCGGACGCTTTTGCCTGTGTGCGCCACATCGTTCTGGATGCGCAAGCAAGCTGAGCCTGCTGTTTTGCTCCTAGAGTGCGTGCGATTTGTGCTGGAGAAATATGTTCCTGCCTCCCACGTCTTTGCAGTGGTCCTTTGCTATATACCCACAGCTGGGAGTAAGCCCCGTTGAAATCAACGGGACTTACTTTTGGGTGGGGATGCGTAGCATCGGGTTGCAGTTGTTTGGGTCTGGGAGGACAGTAATGCCGCTTTCTGTAGGTCCTAGGACTGGAAGGATTGGGTTGTATCCAATATTCATCTAACTCAGTGTTCTCCAACCTTGGGTCCCCAGATGTTTTTGGCCTACAACTCCCAGCATGCCCCAGCCAGCGTAGCATCGCTGACCATTGGCCATGCTGGCTGGGGCTGATGGGAGCTGAAGTCCAAACCATCTGGCAGGCACCAGGTTGGAGGAGGTTGACATGGAACTTCAACCCAAGCAAGTTTATAGGGATGTGCAGGAAAATGAGCCCAACCTTTCCTCAGGGCTCCTAGGTTGGAGAGTCCTGAGGCCCAAGGTTGGAGAACACTGATCTAACTGAAGTCCCATTCATTTTAATGGGTCAACTCTAAGTAGGACTAACATTGGATACAACCCATTGTGCTGGCTCACTTGGGATAGAATCATAGAACAGTGGAGTTGGAAGGGGCCTCTAAGGCCATCAGAGTCCAACGCTCTGCTCAATGCAGGAGAACAGATGTGGGCAGCGCCCAGGCCAGTCACCCATCCAAGCACTGACCCGGCTCATACCTGCTCAGCTTCAGCATTATGTTTCCTTGCAGCTTCTGGCTAAATCTTCCAGGCGAGGAATCTAAACACCAGTGTCCCTGATTTGTCATCGCACTCTCAGCCGAGGCTGGGTAGAAGACCTAGTGCACTCGGGTAAAGCCATACATGAATGAGTTTTGCTTGCTCAGAGATAAGTCTCCTTTTCTGTCTGTTGTTTCTGTTTTGCGCCGAAAGAGAGCTCTGCGACGGACTTGAGTTAAATGGCTTCATATTGAGTTTCTTGATCTCTGCGACTGTCATGGAAAAGCATGTCACTGTCGTAATTAAGCGTGGAAAAGGAGCTTGCCTTGCCCGCTCTTCTTACGTCCCAGCTCCTCGCCAACCGAGTCCCTTGTGTTTCCTGGTGGGCTTGACCTTTGTACCTCGTGAAAGGAAGGGCGGGTGGCACGGGGCACGCAGCAGGGCCAAGGAGGTCGGCGGCCGCAGAGCAGGGCTTGACCTGGAGCCAAGGTGAATTTAATGCCATACACTTGAAATGGGTGAGTCTTGGCTGCCAGTGCTTGAAAATAAGCCATTTTTTTTTCTTCTTTGGGGGGTGTTTTGTTTTGTTTATGAAAATAATTCCATGTAATAATCCGAATGTCAGGTTTCAAATGATGATAACAAATATTAAATCTAATTTGGCGTGTTAATTCTGCAGCGTGGTTGTCACCGCAAAACTGCCTGGAGCTGGTCTCCGTCAGCATGTGTCGCATCAGTGATGTATAAAAACACTGATCATGGGATTACTTCCCGTTGGTGGCCTCTGTGAAGGTGCTGCACTTCTTGCGCAATCGCATGATCCTGGAGACCGCTTTAATCAGTGCTTTTCTACCAGGGACGACGTGACCCGCCTGCCTGGGGGGTCACAGTCTGGGACTCCCCAGATGGCCACCTCCCCTTCTTCTGGCCCACTCCTTTCCTCAGCCTGTCGATCGATCGTTGGGTGGTTTCCTAGCTTTTGCAGTTTTTTCCCCACTCTAAAAGGTGGAAATGCCTCTCCCAAGACTTGGTTACTGGCAATAAGAGCAGGAAGCTGAAATATGGCTATAGTGTCAGCCTAACGGCTACTAGTCCTGATTGGCTATATGCTTCTTCCAATATCAGAGCAGTATGCCTACGTACTCCAGTCGCCGGGGAACATGGGCGGGAGGGTGGTGTTGCACCCATGTCCTGCTTGTGGGATCCCCGTGGGCAGCTGGTTGGCTGCTGTGTGAACAGAATGCTGGACTAGGTGGACCCTTGGTCTGACCCATCATAGATTTCATGGATTTCATAGATCATAGAGTTGGAAGGGGCCTGCAAGGCCATCGAGTCCAACCCCCTGCTCAATGCAGGAAACTAGAGGAGGGGTCTCCCATCCAAGTATTAACCAGACCTGACCCTGCTTAGCTTTCCACGCTCAGACAAGCTGAGCCAGCATGAGCCACAGGCCTCAGGGCTCTTCTTCTGTTGGTATGTTTGGCTCCACCCGCTATGCCTTCGGCCCCACCCAACACTGGGATCCATCCCCCGAGATCTTCTCCAAAATCGAAGTCGGCCCTCGGGCTGAAAGAGGTTTGGCACCCCTGTTTTATACATTGCTGATGCCTCAGCTTGAGCAGCCTTCATAACTGCCCACCCACCATCTAATCTCATGTCCTATGTTAGACCTCCCAACACCCTCAGCATCATTTTTCCTTCGTAGATATCTAGGAATCTGCCTCTAGGGTCTCTCCCCCACTTGGGTCCATGGAAGGGCGGTGCAAAGCCCCGAGGAAGTGTGATAGGATCCTGGGGCAGGTGGAGCCTTCCTTCTCTCCCCAGCCAAGGCATGAATGGGTTGAATGTCTTCCAGTAGAGGATCTTCATTGATTCACATTGGATTTGGGGGTGGGAGGGATGCTCCAACTCCCCCATCTGCCCTGTATCATGCCAACGTAATTCGGAACGTGCTGTCACTTTGCTGTAGTGTGCTTCCCTGAGTGTGGTGTTAAGGCTACGCTGGCTGGGGCATGCTGGGAGTTGTTGGGCAAAAACATCTGGGGACCCAAGGTTGGAGAAGACTGCGTTAAGGAGCCAGAAATGCCTTGCTCCATTTCCCTTTCTCAAGCTGGTGCTGCATTAGGGCCCCAATCCACAGCTCTGTGCCCACTGCCGCTTGCAAGGACCTCTGTAGGCCTCTGCCGTGGAACAGAAGGTTGGTCTGGGCTGCGGTCAAAGTTTAGAATAAGTTTAGAAAGGCGGGCGGGCCGGCGGGGGGGGCACTAAGCACCAGAGTTTAAGAGCGGATGGTTGTTGTGGCAGGGAATAGGCCTTCGTGTCCTCCGAACAAGCAGCTTGACTTAAGGGACAGGCAAGTGTCCTCTGAACAGGGAACGAACCGCTTTTGCTAGGATCCTTGCTTGTCCTCTCTTACCTTGCATCGATGCCCCCGCCTCCTCTCTACCTGGCTTTGAGAAGTGAAGTCGGTGGAGAGGAGAGGGAAGAAGGGGTCTTTGAGTAAGCTGAAGTGCTTCCCTGCACTTGATGGATTCCTCGCCAGAGCGGGCCCGTGTGTTCGCCATCCGTCACTCTGATCAATGGGGCACCGTTCCGGGAGATTGCTTGCTTGCGCTACAGAACTCCTGTAAGATGAATTGCAAGAAGACGGGAGGCAACCGCCCCCAACGCCCACACGCGGAGAAAACCTGGCCTGTCCTCTAATCAATCACAAAATGTTTTCCTCCTCAAGCCCAAGCTGAAGGCACTTCCTTTTTTCCTCCACAACTAGCTAAGCATGTTATGGAACTAATGATGGGCAGGATTTCCTTCTCTGTTGAGAGTGGAGAAGTGCGACTGCTTTCCCTGTTTTTTTTTGTTGTCGTCATCCCTGCCCTCCTGCTTTTCTTTCTCTTTCTTGGCCCACCTCTGCTCTGCAAAGTAACTTGTTGTGAGTACATCTTGAAGTAGTTTCCCACCTGCTTGGAGATCAAAAGTCCCCCTTCACACCCTCCCACAGCAGTGTGGAAGCTGCTTTCCTGTGCGGTGATGCCGTGCCACTTTGGGGACTGTACGAAAATCAAGAAACAATGTGGGCCCAGGGCCCAGCCGCATGGGCTTTTCCCTCCTTGCAGGGCACCAGCAGTGGTGCAGTGGAGCCGGGGACAGGACTTTTTGATTGGCAGGGGCTCTTAACTTCATCTGCCACCCGCCCTCCCTGTTCCCTCACAGTAGCTTGCACGGGTGGGGCAGAATTTTCCCAGCAACATGTACAGTATATTGTTGTGAGCTATCCCTGTTGTAGTGCAAAGTATTTTCATAGATTTCATAGATCATAGCTACGCTGGCTGGGGCATGCTGGGAGTTGTAGGTCAAAAACATCTGGGGACCCAAGGTTGGAGAACACTGCACTAATGTTTTGTGCAGGCAGCACGGACAGAGGTGGCACAAGGAAGAGAAGACCGGCAATCACAGTGGCTACAGATGTGGTTTGCTCTTACACCGATGGCTTCATCCATATGGCTCTTTAAACCGTGGTTTGCACTAACTATACTTTAGAATCCAAACAGTGATGCGTGGAAAGCTAAGCCGGGTCAGGCCTGGTTGTTACTTGGATGGGAGACCCCTCCTCTAGTTTCCTGCACTGAGCAGGGGGTTGGACTTGATGGCCTTGTAGGCTCCTTCCAACTCTACGATCTATGATTCTATGATTTTAGTGTTCATGTGTGCAGACAAATCATGGTTCAGAACTGCTGGTGTATTTACAATGTCTGTCTGCTCAGTTCTCCCACCTCTAGGAGCAGGGGCCTTTGTAGGCGGAGAAGAGGCCATAACTGTGTTTTAACAAGTCATCAAATCATAGTTAGTACAAGCCATGGTTTGCAAGCCCACTTCAGACCATGGTTTCATTCTGATTCTTGTTTGCCTGCCGATTGCAAGGCGTGGTTTGTCCATTCAAACATTGCACTTTAGGCCAGAGTGAAGCTTCCTTAACCATGGCTCGACACGATGTCTTAATGGGGCCTATGTCTCCAGCTATTAATGTACTTTTTCTTAGATCTCGCCAGAAATCCCTCTTGAGAGGAGCATGCCTTGATGTTCAAACGCAGCTTCTGCTGGCGTCTGAACTAATTTCCAGTATAGATGTCACAAGTCAGCTGTGGTAAGAATCAAAGTGAGTGTTGACTCACTTCAAATCCACAATGTAGCCAAACCCTGAGACGATACGCAAAAGGTGGACTAGTCTTTCAGTGGGGAATGGAAACCCGTGGACTGTAAGTCTCGGTATTAGAACAAGCTGTTCCCTGCTGGGAACTTCGCAGCCTACATCTTGAGACTAATTGTCAATTAAGCAGATGGGAAATTGGGCATGATGCAGAGGCGTCTGAGACGGGTGATCACTACAGCGGTGACTGGAGCGCATTGAGAAGAAAGGAAATCCAATGCAGGCAGTGGTATTGGATGAGGCCTGAGAGGGACGAAGACTGGGTCTGTGCCCCCACTTCTCTTCTCAGCAAATTCTGACCTTGGTGGGCAGGCCAGAAAATAGCTATCCATGTGGATGGGGGGGGGAAACAGCAGTCACAAAGACCTGCATCCTTCCAAAACACCGTGCAGATATTCAGTGATGCCATTTATGGACTAAGCCGGTGGAAATATAGTAAGTAATAAAAATACCAAAGCTGTTTACATTCTATACTTTTTAATAAAAGCTTCTGTGCCAAGGTAACTCAGCTCCTGTATCAAAAGCTGCATTTTTTATTATTTCCAAATCAAGCAACATTTCATATTGTGTATAGTACTTCGTTCTGCCATGTAGCACACAGTGCAGGTTTAACACTGCCGCCTCCATTCGGGGTGAGGCAAAGGCAATCTGCGCGTGCCCAGGAGGAGTAACCGTTACCGCTTTGCATATTCTAAGGCTCAGCCCTGGCATCGGAAACAGACTCTTGGGCTGTGCCCTGGCACAAATTAACCCCTAGGTAGAGCGACAACATTATCTGCCGGTTTGGAGCAAATAAACACAATACATTATAAGTGGGATCCTGCAACAAAATGTTGCAGTGTGAAGTGTACCCTGTTCAGGTTTCCAACCAGTCCAGGCCTCTCTGCGAGTTTCCCACCCCCTCTTTGGCACACAAACAGTCAGCGTTCTGTGCCCACTGGGTATGCACAGGAAGCATTGGGCTGTATCTTCTCTATTTGGTTTTTTTTTTTGGGGGGGGGGATACACTTGTGCCCAGTCCCAGCTACATTCAAATCTAGGATTTCTCCATGGATTCCTGGGGGCAGCTCTCACTTCCATCCCTGGCCCGGACGTTAAAAGAATAGTTTCTCGGAGCAATCCTATGACGATGGCTGTGTAAGCCCCTGAACTCGGAGGCTTATGGTCATCCAGCGCAGCACAGGAGGAGCGGTGGAGGCGATCTTTGCCTCCCCGCCCTCCCGCCCTGCGCTTCCTCCTAGTTGGGCTTTTTTGGTATCCTTTTTGCCTGCCTAGCTGGAGTGTTTCAGCTGGGGAGGAGCCAAGGAAGGAGGCTGGAGAGGGGTCACGGGATAGCTCATATCCTGGCCTCTCCAGTCCCCTCCCCTGAAACACCCCCTTCTCCCCCTCTCCGAGGTCACTTTCACAACCTTGGAGGGCAGCCGGCATGGTTCTTTCCATTTATAGGAGCCCCGAGGAAAGGTTGGGCTCATTTTCCTGCACATCCCTATAAACTTGCTTGGGTTGATGTTCCAAGTCAACCTCCTCCAACCTGGTGCCCGCCAGATGGTTTGGACTTCAGCTCCCGTCAGCCCCAGCCAGCATGGCCAATGGTCAGAGATGCTGGGAATTGGTAGTCCAAAGCATCTGGAAGGCATCAGGTTGGGGAAGGCTGATTCATATAATGTGGAACAGCCTTGCATGGAGCTCCTGTCCCGGCATGAACCTACCCATACGCTATACTTATCATCTAAGGCCCTCCCCCAGGTGCCTTCTTCGAGGGAGGCTCGGAAGGCGGCGACCAAGGAGAGGGCCTTTTCAGTGGTGGCCTCCAAATTATGGAAGGAACTCCCCAACGAGACCTGCCTGGCGCCAACATTGTTATCTTTTCGGCAGCAGGTTAAGAACTTCCTGTACTCCCAGGCATTTGGCAGTATATGATAGGTTTTTAATCAGGTCATGGGATATTCTTTGTGTGTGTGTGTGTGTGTGTGTGTGTGTGTGTGTGTGTGTTTGCGCTCTGTTTATATGTTTGTGGCTAAACTGTTTTTATATTATGCATAGTACTGTATTTTTAAGGTTTTTAATCTTTGTAAACTGCCCAGAGAAGTTTTGGTTATTGCGTGGTTATAGAAATGTAAGAAATGAAGTGAAAGTCAGACCCTGTTCTACTCCTTGATTTTGGGGTGAAATGCAGGAGACCTGGTCCTCAGGCCCTCCTGTACCACATTTCTATTCCTCCTAAGCTGGGATGCTAAGAGCCCGTGACACTTCAGAAATAAAGTTTTTATTTCTTTGGTGTACGTTGTCAGTATTATTTATGTATTCATACAGCACTGTCTATAGGCATGTGGCATTTTGCAAAGGGCAAGAGGACAGGCTGGTAATTTGAGAGGTATAGTGTAATGTCCTTTTTTGATTCAAGAACAGATTGTTTTGACGTGGTAGGCAGGCACATCTGTGTGAACATCCCTAAAATGTCTCGGAGCGTTTCCAGATGGGCGTCTCCTAGTGCTGCCAATCAAAAGACATTAGGCAGCTGCTTAGCGGATTTTCCCTGGTAAGGAAAAAAAAAGGCGAAAGAAGCAGCGGGAAAACACGGGAGGCGTACGGAAAGAGAAGGCGTGGTTGTCTGGATCCCCCCTCCCCCCCCCACCTAAAATGTTGTGAATGAGGCTGGACAGCAATTGCACAATAAAAGCCTTGTCTGGAAGCAGCCGTACAGATCTTGCTCTCACGCTTAGCAGCACTTCCAAGTTGCGGTTTATGGTACCTTTTAACAAATTTTAATTAAAGTTGCCTAAGGTCAAGGCTCACATATTCCATTTCAGCATTTCCGTTTCGCTCCACTTGTAAGCTGCAGGGGGGACATAATCAATACATCATTAGTTGGCAACTGGAGGGGGGGAATGGGGGTGGGGGGAGCAAGGTCTAGCTGCGAAGTTATGATTTGTTGCAGATAGATTGCTCTCACACACACACACACACACACACACTCAGGGTTTGGTGCTCTGGGGGATGGAGGAACTGCATGCAGAATCCTTTGGCCAGTTTCAGCAGGTCCCCCATTTGGTCTGCTTCTTCTCTGCCGCTGCTCATGTGAGATGAAACTGCAGGGCACACCTCTGGGCCGGAGATAATCAGCTGGGGACGTCTGGGCACAAGTGTGTGTAAGGACCAAATTCAGAGGCAAGCGCAGCAGGCTCTTCCGTTTAATCTCTGTGAAGCAGAGAAAGTGGAGCTGGGGGGGCGGGGCGGGGCGGGGAAGGCTCTGGTTTTTAGAGCAAAAGGGACGTGCAGGTGCAGGTGAAGGGAGCTGAATTCATCCCCCAGCCACTGCTCACTTCCCCATAGCCTCTTCCCCACCACCCAGTACTTTTTTCCCTACCTGTGTCCCAATCGCAGCAATCAGCTAGCTCAGTGTTCTCCAACCTTGGGTCCCCAGATGTTTTTGGCCTACAACTCCCAGCATGCCCCAGCCAGCGTAGCTGGCTGGGGCATGCTGGGAGTGGTAGGCCAAAAACATCTGGGGACCCAAGGTTGGAGAACACTGCAATTGGGCCATGATGGCTCTGCTGGCCATCCAGTCTTTATAACTGCATGTCTGCACATTCCAACCAACTGGGTGTCCTAGACTGCCCGTCGAGTAAGGTCAAGGTATTACCGTAATCACCACCGCTTCTATATATCCAAGTGTTCAGGAATCCTGGGGTGCACACAGTGGAATGTTGCACATGTGTTGCATGACGTCCGGTGGCACCATTAAAATTAAGGGTGGCATAGTAGGAGACCAACAGATCTGAACCATGGGACACAGCATATTGTGAAGTCTACCCAATCAAAACCCGGAGTCCGCAGAACTGAGAGGGAAGCAACTCACACATGCACCACTACAAAGATCCAGATGGCTGGCAAACGTTCCTTTCTGTACACGCGCATCCCCCAGCCACTGCTCACTTCCCCATAGCCTCTTCCCCACCACCCAGTACTTTTTTTCCCTACCTGTGTCCCAATCGCAGCAATCAGCTAGCTCAGTGTTCTCCAACCTTGGGTCCCCAGATGTTTTTGGCCTACAAAACCCCTGGCTGGGGCATGCTGGGAGTGGTAGGCCAAAAACATCTGGGGGACCCAAGGTTGGAGAACACTGAGCTAGATTGAGGACCACAGTGCTGGGGGAGGGGCTACAGGGGGGGTAAGCCATGGGTGGTGGAGAGGGCTCGGTACCCTCCACCCATACATCCATTTTGCTCTGAAAATCAGGGCCCTCTGTTCCCGTGCCGACCGGGCTTTAAACAAAACAAGCGGCCTTGTGTTGCCATCGCATCTGCCTCGGCCCTAAGTATTCAGTGCTGATGTGTTCTGCATGCGTAGCCTTACAGACTATTCCCAGGTGCAAGGTGAAAGGGAGAAACGTGCTAAGCGAAAAGCACGTCAAATGAATCCTTTACAGGACCATCTTCCATCTGGTAACCTGTGTCCTCACTGTGGGAAGCTGTGTGGATCTAGAATTGGCCTCCACAGTCACTTACGGACCCATCGCTAGAGTCTACACAATCTTCTTTAGAATTTTCCTCCTTTTATCCCGGAAGACAATCTTACTCGGTCACGAGTGATCGCCTGATGATGAGACCTCGTGATCTGACAGTTGCGCTCCCGGCATCTCCTGTGGGCATCGTGGGAAGGGATTCTGGGATTCGTCTCTCGGGTCATGTGGCACTTCGCTGGCATCCCTAAAAACCTTGCCGCCATAGTGAATTCCTGGGTCACTTGAGCAGTAGGGTTGCCCCCCCACCGCCGCCGCCGCCTCCTTCCACCCAGCCCCATAGGAGTACAGCACCTAGGTATATCATGGTTTTGCTGATTTAACCATCACGGCTTCCCTCAAATAATCCCGGGGACTGTAAGTTTGTTGAGGGTGCTGAGAATTTTCCACTGAGAGTTCCCTAATGCTAGCTTCGTCGCAGTGCAGGGATCTAAAATGTGGTCTTCCCTTTCCCAGCCCAGCACTCCATCCAGCCCACATTGTCTAAAAAGCACAGCTCCGGTATATGCTCAGAGCAGCCTTCCCTAGCCTGGCGGCCTGCGGATGCATTTGGACTACAACTCCCATCACCCCCAGGATGCCAGGTTGAGGAAGGCTGGCTTCACAAGGTCGCCACAGCGTTTTAAAACAGCTGCGCCTAGAGCAGCAGCCTGGCAAATGAAACCAGCCAAGTTTTCCTAGGCTCTTAGAGGAAAAAGTGAGGTGAGAATTTTTTCGCTTGCCTAATTCCCGTCCGTGTCAGGCTGGCTATTAAAGGTGCAAAGAGGAGGACCTCCCATCACGAAGGAGAGTTCTCGGTTTGGCGCCTGAGCAGCAAAGATTTTGTGACGCTTCTGTTTGAAAGACTCTGCTTTAAACGCGGTCGTCTTCAGATTGTTGTGCACAGTGTACAATGGCTAAGGTGCAAACCTTCCAACCCTCATGAATTTTTGTCGGTAAAGTTTGGAGGGGGGGGGGAAACGGACGGGAGCACCAGAAACCAGCCACCAAGAAATTGCCTGGGTTAGTTCAAATCAAGGCATGAAATCCACTCACACACATCCTTAAGTCCCTCGGTTTTGCCCTCAGGCTTGCTAAGTCATAATGCTGCAGTAAGAGTAAAAGGCACAGCGGAAAGAATTCTCCTTTTATGCCATTCTTAAAGATACAGCAGCCATATCAAGCCAGGAAGTCAGGATCATGTACCCCCTTCATTTCCGGGCCTGCAGCCCAGTGCAGCCCTCCCCAGTGCTGCTTTCTCCTTGTCCTTCCTTTGTTTCCTGTGTTTCCACTGCTCATTGTTTCCTAATGTTTGTGCCCTGCTTTTCAGACTGCTGCCTACTTGTCCAGCCTCCTTTAGCCACCCTGTCTCTTGGAAAATCCCATTTCCCCCCCCCCTCTTAAGTGCTGTGGGGGTTCTTCCAAGAGCCTGCTCTCTCATTAGTAGCATCGAGAGCCATTTCTTGGTGGAAAGGCGGGGTACAAAAAATGGGGTACAAATCAAATTGATAAATGGATAATTTCCCGGTGTCCTGTGCCCTTATCCCTCAATCCTTTGTCTGGGTCCAGACAACACGGCAACCCACACTCTAGGGTTGAATGTGGCTTGTCATTGATCCAGGGGTGGTTGTTGAAACGTGGGTTGTCGTGTTGTCTGAACCCAGCTGCGCTCACAAGCCATGGCTTGATAAACCACGAACAACCCATGAAGAGAAGTCATGGTTTGTTGTTGGGTTGTGGACTGTGGGTTGTTCACCATGGTTTGTTATCTTGGCTGGGTTCAGACAACACGATAACCAGTGCTTTTTTTCTGGAGTAAAGGGTACCGGAACTCTTGGATTACATTTCCTCGGGAGTAGATGGCGATTAAATTGTAATGCAATTAATAGAAGAAAAGGTGCTGGAACTCAGTTCCGGTGAGTTCCACCAGAAAAAAAGCCCTGGCGATAACCCACATTTCAATAACCACCCCTGGTTCGACAACAGCCCACAGTCAACCCTTGAGTGTGGGTTGCCGTGTTGTCTGAACCCAGTCTCTGTGTCCTTGAGACCAGTTGAGCCTTCCCTCAGTTTTCTCTTTCTCTTCTCTTCGCTTACTTTCAAAGGCTTCCTTCAGCCATTTCGCCTCTGGGCTTCTTGCTCAGTGGTCAATCTCTTTCCAGCCCACCTCACAAATCTGCTTCTGTCCCTGGGGCTTTGGTGAGGTTTAAATCACAACTGACAATATTCCTTTCCCTCTAAGAAGCTGAATTGCAAAGGTTCTGTCGCCTCTGTTCCCTGAGCTGCTGGAATATTGGTGAACAGTTCAGCCGCTGTCAGAGCCATCGCTGCCACAAGCCCAGTACAATATGGCGAGGCAAAATCCAGTTGGGTTCCTCCAGCTGAAGATTATTATTTTTTTAAAAAAAAGAATTGCATGTAATATACTCTGTTGCAGATTTAGACCACCACTATATCTTTTGCTTTTAATGTTGTTTACTTGTCAGAATTTGAATTCTAGCAACTAATCCCCCCCACGTAAACAGAATATCTCGGAAACGTAACATCCCCCTCCCCCCCCCCGCAACACTTGTTGAAACCCCACAAAAGAATTGCCTGGTGGTGGCATTTCCCCCTCTCCGCCCCTTGGCTATTCTTATTTGATAAAAACTGGTTGGTTGGCATTCGCATGGAGAGGGGAGCTTTTTGACAGACTTGGCAGCTGCAGTTCACTGCTGTAGTGAGTGGGTGTCATAAATGCCTGATCTCTACATGTAGCAGATCGAGGTGGCCAGAAGAATGAAGAGGTGCTAGAGTGGACATGTGCTTCAGGCTTCAGGGGGAGGGATACCGCGTTTTCTGAATATTCTCCCTGTAAAAACATGCACCAGACCTGAGAAAATTATCGAATGAAAAAGAAAGGTTCTGGCACAGCCCACTCCCTGATGTGTTAGTTTTCTACTTGCAGGGAGGCTTGGGTATTATTATTATTATTATTTTGTTTGTTTTACGTATGGTAGCATTTTAAAATGTGATCGTCCTTCCCCACCCACAGTGGTACAGTCCATTCAGGACCGGTGCAAGGCAGTTTGGTGCCCTAGGCAAGATCAGATATTTAGCGCCCCCCCCTTCCTACTTGAGAGCGCTGTATTTTTTTTCAAGGCGTTTCTGGCGCCCCCTTTAGCCCTGTGCCCTGGGCAGCTGCCTAGTTGGCCTAATGGTAGCACCGGCCCTGAGTCCATTCTACCCCTCGGGACTTTCCCCGTGTCATTGCATTGCGTATCTGGACCAGGCCTCACTCCACCCCGGCCCGAACCCCCTCTGATTTCTAAGGACATTAATAAGACAGTGCTGATAGGGAAGGAGGATGCTGGGTAGATTTCTCTTGCGTCTTCCTTGAGGTGAGCAGCCTGCAAAGGGCCCGCTTTCTCTTCCATGAGTAATGCCTCCTTAACTCAGCTGTGCTTCATAGAAATGCAGAATAAAAGAAGCCTCATTGTCATCATAAGCTCGGTTCCTGCCCCCCTGCTGGCTGGCTGGCTGACTCAGAGACAGAATGGCTTTTGGAACTTTCCATTGAAGGCTGTTGCTATTTTATAGGCCACTGGAAACAATAGTTAACTCCCCAAGCGCTGCACCCTGTAGGAAGCCTTGAGGCTGTAACTGAGAATATATGTTTGCGCTAAAAGAAACCCTACAAAACCTTGGATTGGAATAACTTTTTTCAAATGGAATTAGGTACCTTGCATGCATTTGCCTTTTGCAGTATTGGGGGTTAGCATAGATGCCAACTGCCCCGGAAATGCGAAAATGCCCGGGGCTTCTCACTTTGTCATGCAGATTCCCAAATTCCCCTACCTCAGTAACTGCAAGCTACTTTAAACTTTTTAAACTTTTGCTAAAGGGGCCATGCCATGGGCAAAATTGCAGCTAAGCTAAAACTGCAAGCTTAGCTGCAATTTTGCCCATGGCATGGCCCCTTTAAGTGCAGCTCTTTTTTGACTCAAACAGCTCCACTGAGAGACAGAGGCTGGGAGGATGAATGTGCCTGTGCACACATGCTCTACCTGCTGAAAAGGAGGCTGCACCCGGTGGCCTGGACAGAGGGAGGGAGGGAGAGGTGAATGAGGGAATTTATCACATGATTCCTATCTTTATATTGCCAAAGATTTTATTTCCTAATGGAGCTGACTCTGTGCCTCTTAACTGGTGAGTTTACAGTGTCAGAAGGAAATGCAAGAAACTTCCCCTTCTCTCTGAAGCTCCATGTTTGGGGTGTCGGGGCGGGGTGGGTGGGTAAGCTTCACCTGTTGAATATGTGCCAATCCTGACCATTTTAAAAACAAAAAGAGATTGCCCTGCAAGCACTGAACACTAGATATCAACAATTAAGGGTTTAAGTAAGGTTAAAAAAATATGTTACAATAGCCACTTATAAAATATTATAATATATAATGTAATAATGTAATAATTATGATATATAAGATTTTGTGTGTTTCCTCGAATAACTTTTGTACTTGACAATGCTCTTTGGTTGCCTGGCCATACCCTTGGCCACACCCTCTTGATCACACCTTCACGTTGCTTAACCATACCTCTTACAAATTCACATGTGTGTCCCTATTTTCATCTGTGAAGTGTTGGCGGGGTATGGGTTAGGCTTCAGGAGGAGGATAGGGGCAGAGAAGTATACAGAGTGCAGTGATCTTCCTTTCTAGCCTCTGGAACAGTGTTCTCCAACCTTGGGTCCCCAGATGTTTTTGGCCTACAACTCCCAGCATGCCCCAGCCAGCTATGCTGGCTGGGGCATGCTGGGAGTTGTAGGCCAAAAACATCTGGGGACCCAAGGTTGGAGAACACTGCTCTGGAAGCTTCTTGCAGCCACCTGCTATAGGCGAAGGGCCAAACTAGACATGAATCTAATCTTTCCATGCAACATATCCAGGTTTTCTTAAAAGTGTGAAAGGAACTGATATACTTATCAGGACTGAAGCGGGCAGGAGGCAGAATTTAACCCCGTCCTCCCCTGCAGCAGTTCTGAGGGGGGGAAAAACTCCTCTGAAGCTGGCATTTTCTGTGGGAGGACATCCCCCCCCCCCGCCATCGGTGCTGGTGGTAGAGTCCATGCTGTTGCATGCAGAAGGTCCCAGGCTTAGTCAGTAGTATCTTCCGTTAAAAAAGAAAAAAAGAAAGAAAAGAGGATCTCCACTAGCAAGAATGGGAAAGACTTCTGCCTGAGACTTGGGAGAGCTACTGCCGGTCAGAAAGCCGGTTCTGCATGACACAAGGGTGGTTAATAAACTGCAGTGGCTTGTTAACCACCCCCAGGCATGTTGGTTGTGTGCCTAATTCCCCTTACCCTAATCCCCTAATTACACTTGCTGGGCACAGGTTGTTGTACCGTCCGAACCCGGCGAGGGTTTGTGGCTGGGGGCAGTTAGAAAACTACCCAGCAACTGTACAACAGAAATCAGCTGGCGCACAACCAGCATGCGCAAGGGTGGTTAACAAGCCACGGTGGCTTATTAACCACCCTCGTGCTGTGCGAACCCGGGCAGTGTTGACAATGCTGGGCTAGATGGATCAATGGTATATAGGGCACCTTCATGTTTTCATATATTCACACTGAATAGGATTAATTTGCCCTCAGTGATTGGGATGTATGGCTATGTAGCTCCATAATGTCATCACATTAACTGTGAGATCCCTGATTGGCTAAGATCAAGTCATGTGACCAGTGCAAGAAGCATTGCCCTCACTCTGTCTCAGCTTTGTTTGCTCTTCGTAATCTCTCGGCCCCGGTCCAAATCCAGCTATGTAGCATTGTGATGGTCTCATGTTCATTGTGTGATCCTTGATTGGCTATGCTCACTCCAGGAAGGATATAAAAGCTTCAATCTGGGAAACGGTGCCAAAGTAACAGCAGAACATCTGCATATTTGGGGGTTTCCCAGGAAATATTTCTCTCCCACCCCCCAAATATTGTTTTAAACCCCAGAACTGAAATGGGCAAACATTGGCTACAGCCTTCCTTGGTTATGCCATGTGCTTCCTTTAAGCAGTGGCAAACTGAAGAGGGGTCACCACCCACAGAGCTTTTCTTGAAATGATAGGCATGACAGGAATGGGAAAGTTCATTCATATAAACACCGCTGAAATGTCAGCGGCTGTTCACTGTCAGTTAGAGGATAGAGGCGTGCACCACTCTGCACTCTTCTCTTTGCTAGCTTAATGTTCCTGCTCGCCACACGTGTAACATTGATCAGAAGTAGAGCCAACTACCTCCAGCCGTATGACTGTTTTCTCTCATCAGGATTAGAATCAATCTTGGTTTGCTTTGATGCAATGGCCTGTATTCGGTCTAGATCAGTGTTCTCCAACCTTGGGTCCCCAGATGTTTTTGGCCTACAACTCCCAGCACGCCCCAGCCAGCTATGTTGGCTGGGGCATGCTGGGAGTTGTAGGCCAAAAACATCTGGGGACCCAAGGTTGGAGAACACTGGTGAACGTGCAGGATTCACTCCCCAATTCAGTATTAGTTTGACAAAGATTGGAGGGAGAGAGGCAATTTAGACTTCAGACCTACTCATCTTGTTCTGTTCCCAGGGCCTTGCTTTCAGCTGGATGGGGTTCCGGCCCCAGCGGCGGTGGTGATGGTGGTCGGGTTTCTAGGCAAGAGTTTGGTTTTCGGTCAGGGGAAGTTTGAGTTCCTGGCAGCGCTTCGGATAACTCTGTGTGGAGCTCAGGTTGGAGATTTCATGCCAGGAGTTGCTCAAATGTTGCTTCAGCAACAGACAACCCCAGACTGAGACCTGAATAGGGCCCCAGCTCAGTCTGGGTGGGTAGCCCTGCCTCTACTGGGAAAAGCCTTTACTTCTACTGCTTCTACTGCTGTGTTGGCTCTGGCAGAGCCGGAGTGGGTGCGAGAGACCGTGGCTCTGTTAGGGCTTCTGGGCTGGAGTCCTTTGGCTCAGAGGACAGGCAGAGCGACCTCTTCCTGGCTGGGAGGTAGAAGCTAGACATGCTCCATATGCAGAGCTGCTTCTAGGAAAGTGGAGTCATCTGGGATCGGCACTGAGGGCAATTCCCACTCCCACTCCGATGCTTCCTCGGAATCCACCACATCATCATCATCATCATCATCATCATCATCATCATCATCATCATATCCTGCCTTTTCCCCCTCCTCTTCTTACAAGGTCCTCTCCTCTCCATTTTATCCTCACAACAACCCTGTGAGGTAGGTTAGGCTGAGAGTCAGTGCCTGGCCCAAAGTCACCTGGTGAGCTTCATGGCCCAGTGGGGACTAGAACCCGGGTCTCCCCGGTCCCAGCCCAACACTCTAACCACTACGCCACAGCGGCTCTCAAATCCCCCAAATAGGGATGGGGGGGATTGAAAGGTCTTTAATATTTGAATTTTGTTTAATGACACTGGGTTTTTTTTTTAGCGGCCCAATGCACAAACTTTTCTTTCCTTCCATCTGAATTATCAGAATAACCACTGCAATTGCTTTAGATGTCCCGACTCTGGTTTTCATTTAATAGAAGAATTTGGGTTCAGTAACTGAAAGTCCACGTTCAGTGCAAAAGCTTGCAGCCCACCTCTTGCTGAACTGACCCCAGACAATGAGGCACAACAAAAGAGATGATGCGAGACAGTTGATTGGAGCAGCTTTTGATGGCAGAAGAGCCCTCGCCTCAAGTCAAGACAGGACAACTGTAGCAGATACGCTAAATCCCAATGTACCCAGTTCGAATCATGCACATTAGGAAGGAGAAAAAGTCTGAACACAGTGACCTAGTTCCAGCGGAGGCAGGTGGCTCCGAGCTCAGCGGGGCTGTGTATCCTCTCTGGGCTTTAGTCTGAACTGTTGAGGAGCTGTCCGTGGGGCTGAACCCCAAAATAGGTACAGTGCCATGGATAGCTCCTTAAAGGTTCAGACTGAACCCCGGATTGGATACCCGGCCCCACTGACCTTGGAGCCACCAGCCTCTCACTGTGGTGGTAAACCTGTGTCTGGAATTAATCACTTTGGATGGCAGACAAGGGGCTCACATGATGGAATGCCCCTCCGTACAACATCAATTTTGTACCAAAAAAAGGCCGAAAACAACAGAATGAAATTTAACAGGGATAAATGCCAAGTGCTGCACCTAGGGAAAGGAAACCAAATGCACAGTTACAGAATGGGGGACACTTGGCTCAACAATACTACGAGTGAGAAGGATCTTGGAATTGTGGTAGATCACAAACTGAATATGAGCCAGCAATGCGATGTGGCTGCAAAGAAGGCAAATGCTATTTTGGGCTGCATTAATAGAAGTATAGCTTCCAAATCGCATGAAGTGATAATTCCCCTTTACTCGGCACTGGTTAGGCCCCATCTTGAGTACTGCGTCCAGTTCTGGGCACCACACTTTAAGAAGGATGTAGAAACTGGAGGGGGTTCAGAGGAGGGCAACGAGGATGATAAAGGGACTGGAAACAAGGCCCTATGAGGAGAGACTGAAAGAACTGGGCATGTTTAGCCTTCAGAAGAGGAGACTGAGGGGAGATATGATCGCACTCTTCCAGTACTTGAAGGGTTGTCACACAGAGAGGGCCAGGATCTCTTCTCGATCATCCCAGTTTGCAGGACACGGAATAATGGGCTCAAGTTACAGGAACCCAGATTCCGCCTAAACATCAGGAAAAATTTCCTGACTGTCAGAGCAATAAGACAATGGAATCAACTACCTAGGGAGGTGGTGGGCTCTCCCACTCTGGAGGCATTCAAGGTGCGGCTGGACAGCCATCTGTCCGGGATGCTTTGACCTGGATTCCTGCATTGAGCAGGGGGTTGGACTCGATGGCCTTGTAGGCCCCTTCCAACTACTTTTCTATGATTCATAGAAAATGATTCATTCTATGATTCTATTATTCTAATTCCCTGTCCATAGAAAACTAGCAAGTGAGAGGAGGGCTTTAGCCTAGACCTTGCTCTGGCATCCTCGTTTTTTTAAATCTTCAGGGAATATTTTGTCTCTCTGTGTGGGTGTGGGTGTTGAGGAGCATAGATTTCATAGATCATAGAGTTGGAAGGAGCCTACAAGGCTATCGAGTCCAACCCCCTGCTCAATGCAGGAAACTAGAGGAGGGATCTCCCATCCAAGTAATCACCAGGCTTGACCCTGCTTAGCTTTCCACACTCAGGCAAGCTGAGCCAGCATAAGCGACAGGCATATTCCATCATGCGAGATTCTCCCTGTCTGAAGAAATGGGACAACATAAGACAGCAGGCTAACCACCTGAAGGATAACTGGGCCCAATATTTCAGACTTCAGAAATGTATTCTTTTCTTGCTCCAAGTGGGATCTCGTTTGTTTGTTTTTGTTTTAAATGTACTGCTTTATTCATTGCATGTTATTAATATTGTGAGCCACTTTGAGGACTTTAGTCGAAAAGCACCCTACAAATAAATCAACCAAATGGATACATATTCACCATGAAAAGGCAGCCAGCTCTCGGCCATACATATGTAATAAAGTGTTACTGATTCCTAAAATCTTTAATGATGGCGGGTAGAAATAGCAGCCGTATCAGCAGAAAAGCATTTGCGTTTTGGGTACAAACAAACCACTGAAAGGAAAGGACAACGCCTGCAACACCCTGATCGTTTTTAGTCTCTCTGCGCATGGAAGGAGAGAGCTGCACATCATCGCTCTGGAAGTTTCTTTTGTAATGACTTCGGAGGGGGAGTAAAACAGATCACGGTTTCCCCTACCTCCAAAACAAAACCATGGATTCAAGTGGGAGAAGGGGGGAGCTTGGAGATTGGGTGTTCAGAACTTAAGGTTCTTTTTCTTAGGTGGAGCATAGGCAGTTTTCAAAAGTGATGGGAGGCCAATGGTAGCCTTAGGTGCGCATGTTGTGCTGTCCTGCCTCCAGTACTTCTGCTGGGAGTGCAAAGCTGGAAGACACCTGCTAACCCTCCAGCTGCTTGCCAGTGATTGACATCTAGCAGCCGGTGTAGGCCAGAGATGTGGCCTGTGGATGTAATATATCTGGCCTTGCAGCCCGAGGGCCTGAGAACTTGAAGAATGGAGTTCTTGTGAGTGCATGCATCCCAGAGTTGCATCCCTGGTGATGGAATGCATAATGTGAGAAGAAAAAGGTTGGGCATTCAAAAAAAAAAAAAAAAAAAAAAAGCACTGGGACCTGAGCAAAGGACTTTGTCCTCTGCTGTGAAAAAAAGGGGAAAGTTCAGGATGATTGGTGTGTGTGTGTGTGTGTGTTAAAAAAGGTCAGGTGCTCTTATAGGGTACATGGCAAGATAGCAGTAGTGGTAGATTGAAGGTAGAGGGGAGGGCTGGAAGTAGGGAGGTATTTGTAGATCTGGATAGGCACTTCTACTGACCTGCAAAGCATCTGTGAAAGATCACGTTAACTGCATCCCAGCTAGTTGCTTGTGGGTTTCCACGGGCAGCTGGTTGTCCGCTCTGTGAACAGAATGCTGGACTAGATGAGCGCTTGGTCTGATTCAGCGGGGCTCTCCTTCTGTCCTTGGGATTGAGTCACAGGCAGTTTGTGCCAGAAATGTATTTGTAAGGCTCCTAAGATGGCTTCTCTTTCCTTTCCCTGCCCACTCCTAGTAGCTGTGGTGGCTCTGCTTGTTTCTGGGGACGGTTCAAACATACAAAAGTCTGTTGGCTTTTCTTTCTTTCTTTCTTCCTTTCTTTCTTTCTTTCTTTCTTCCTTTTTGTTTTGTTTTGTTTTTTTGCATAGGTCTATCCCGCAGCCATTTCTGTGATCCTGGGGACTGCTGACTGCACATCTGTCTAATCCATGCAGCCTCATGTATGGGGATGGTTAGAAGGGACCTTCCCAAGGAAAAGGAAGTGGATGATTTGCGTGTGGGAATCGGCCCCAGGAGTGGGAAGGAGCTGTTTTGCCAACTGAGTGCCCCTTTGTGGTGCCACATCAGGAAGGAAGGGGGAGGGACTGACCGTGCCATAGGCATGGGATTCAGGTGTCCCATATCCCTCTGCAGACTTGCTCTGGTTGTCCGGTTTTGATAGAGGAGAGCTCACAATGGCAGAGGGCTGCATACTTGTTTGAGAGCATAATAGGCCTCCCTGCCAGAGAAGTTTCCACTTGGACAGACAGCAGCACCTGCACCTTGACAGATGATCACGTGAAAGCTTGTACAAAACCGCTTCTTCTCTTGCTGCTGAAGGATGGTTTCAGGCAGCACCTGTCATTTTCCAAGGCTGGTTTCTTCAGCATTTGGACAGAATATCTGCAGAGCAGCTTGCCTACTAGTACATCAGTACAAAAAAAAAGGCTGAATTCTTGAATGAAAGAATAAATGTAGCTCCAGTCTGTAAAGCAATTTTTAAAACTGGATCATAGGGTGCCAGAGATGCTGCTAAAGAAAGATTTGTCAGAGGAATCGAACCTGTGAAGTAGGTGGGGGGGTGGAATAGCAAACTGCCAATCAAAGCCCTAAACAGCAATGACTCACTGTTGTGCGCCGTGCTGGGAGTGGGGAGCTGAGTAGCTCTTTGTTTTTTTTATGGTTGGCTTAAAAGCACCCAATGGCTTATGGCAAAATGGACTCTCAGAAAAAGAGCAGCAACCCTGTTGCGAAAAACTTGCTGGCATTTTCTGGGCTTCTCGGGTATTTGTTTGCTGGTCTTAGGAGACGCAGGGTGCGTACGGGGACTGATTCCCATGTGAAATTAAATATGCACCTCTTGCCTTGCCTGCTGTGGTCACCTTTGGAGGGACTCCAATAATGGGACTCAAATTTGCACAGTTCAACTTGTTTAAAAATGCCCTGCCCCACTGTAGGTCTGTAAACACAGGCCTGTGGCTCACGCTGGCTCAGCTTGTCTGAGCGTGGAAAGCTAAGCAGGGTCAGGCCTGGTTATTACTTGGATGAGAGACCCCCTCCTCTAGTTTCCTGCATTGAGCAGGGGGTTGGACTCGATGGCCTTGTAGGCCCCTGCCAACTCCATGAAATCTATGAAATAAACGTCCCAAGAGTGAACTCTCCACTGCTGTGGATTGGTACTTCTGTTTTGGTATTCTCTGAAGCTCATTATATATACAGTAATACCTTGGATTGCAAGTAACTTGGTGTTTGAGAGTGTTTTGCAAGACAAGCAAATTTTTAAATATTTATTTAATATATTTTTTTAACTTGATATACAAGCGACGTTTTGCAAGACAAGTACTGTAGTACGGCTTAAATTAAAAATCTCTGTACAAATTTTTTTTTGGGGGGGATTTCGTTTTGATAGAAGAGTGTTTTGGATTACAACAAGCACGTTTCCGGAACGAATGATGCTCTCAATCCAAGGCATGGCTGTAGATAGTTTTATTCTGTTCTATTATGTCTAATTGTTCTCGGAAGCAGTTCTACTTGGATTCACTTGCCCAAGCTCTCAAAACCAGCGCTCTCCTAAAGGGCAACTCACTAACCTGGCATCTCAAGTTGAAGATCATTCTTCAACTTATAATTAAATTCATCATGCTGCTCCATTTTTGCTGCTCCTGTAGTACTCCTCTGTATGATTGCTGCTGCTGTTGTAATTGGAATTGTTTTTAAAATTGTATCTTAAATGTGATTTTAATATTTATATGTCAACCGCTTAGGGATTTTGTTATACTTAGCGGTATATAAATACCTCAAATACATAAATAAATAAATAAATAATAAAATGATGGGAAAGCAAGGAGCCTTGGGCATTTGGCATCCTGGTGGCGCACTGCAGGGTCCAGGCTTGACCATGTGGCTGCTCAGGATAACCAGTCTCAGAGTTTGTGTCATTCCTGGACTCGTCGTCTCCCTTAGGCTGGGCTTTGGCTGGACTTTGGAGCATCTGGACCCTCTGGGTCAGCGCTGGTATAGGCCCCTTGAGTTTCTGCTTGAGGCTGGAGCAGTGTTTCTCAACCTTGGGTCCCCAGATGTTTTTGGCCTACAACTCCCAGCATGCCCCAGCCAGCTATGCTGGCTGGGGCATGCTGGGAGTTGTAGGCCAAAAACATCTGGGGACCCAAGGTTGGAGAACACTGAGCCAAAGGCTTCATGGAAGTTGTAGGTTTTTTGAGGAGTTTTTATTTTGTTTTGTTTCCCTAGACCAGTGTTCTCCAACCTTGGCGCCGGCTGGGGGCATGCTGGGAGTTGTAGGCCAAAAACATCTGGGGACCCAAGGTTGGAGAACACTGAGCCAAAGGCTTCATGGAAGTTGTAGGTTTTTTGAGGAGTTTTTATTTTGTTTTGTTTCCCTAGACCAGTGTTCTCCAACCTTGGCGCCGGCTGGGGGCATGCTGGGAGTTGTAGGCCAAAAACATCTGGGGACCCAAGGTTGGAGAACACTGAGCCAAAGGCTTCATGGAAGTTGTAGGTTTTTTGAGGAGTTTTTATTTTGTTTTGTTTCCCTAGACCAGTGTTCTCCAACCTTGGCGCCGGCTGGGGGCATGCTGGGAGTTGTAGGCCAAAAACATCTGGGGACCCATGAAGGCCAAGGTTGTTGGGTTTTGAGGAGTTTTTATTTTTTGTTCCTAGACCATGTCCACCGTGGCTGGGGGCATGCTGGGAGTTGTAGCCAAAACATCCCCTGGGACCCAAGTTGAGAAACAATGGGCTAGAGGATTTGAAAGCAGTTCTTGCATTGCACTGTGTGATCCAGATCTTGGAAATTCTGATCCCATTGGAAAGCTAGTGTAGGGTAACTAGTGCCATAACGTGACCCAGTGAGGAAACTTAAAGCAGTGCCTGCACTCCTCGTTTGTTCTGATCTTACCACTTAAAGCAGCCATGTAAGGGCCGAGGTTCCTAGATCCCTGATCGCATACATGCCCCACTATCTGTTCACTGCATGTGGTTGCAGCTGGAGAGAGAGGTACAGCTATGTGATCAATGTCAGCGCAATTACTACCTGGACTTGCACCCCTGAAACCTTAGGCCTTGTCTGCAATGTGGTGGCTGATTGTGTTTGTATCTTGTGAATTTAATGTGCGTCTGAAATCTGCATTGCTGTGGCCCTAACAACTTTCTTGGTAGCTATCAATGGCTACTAGTCGTGATGGCTGTGTATTACCTCCAATATCGGAGGCAGTATGCCAGTTGTATGCCAGTTGCTGGGGAACACAAGCAGGAGGGCGCTCTTCCGCTTATGTCCTGCGTGTGGGCTTCCCACGGTAATGGTTGGCCGCTTGTGAGCATTATATTTATTTATTATACAAATACCTTGGATTACAAGTAACTCTGTTTGAGAGCGTTTTGCAAACAAGCAAAATTTTAAATATTATTTAATTTTTCTTGACTTGAATATACAAGCGTCGTATTGCAATACAAGTCTGTAGTACGGCTTAATTAAAAATCCTGTACAAATTTTGTTGGGGGGGTTTCATTTTGATATAAGAGTGTTTTGGATTACAAGCACCTTTTCCGGACGAATTATGCTCTCATCCAAGGCATACTGGTATTTATACACCGCCTTTTTCCGCTTAATAATCCTCCTCCTCTCCATTTTATCTACAACACACCCTGTGAAGGTAGGTTAGGCTGAGAGTCAGTGATTGGCCCAAAGTCACCCAGTGAGTTTCATGGCCGAGCGGGGACTAGAACCCGGATCTCCCGAGTCCCCAGTCCAACACTCTCATACGCTGCACTAATTAGGCCTTTGGTCTGATCCAGCAGGGCTCTTCTTAGGTTTTTATGAAATGGATATGCAGGAGATGTGGTTGTACAGAAAGGAACATTTGCCAGCCATCTGGATCTTTGTAGTGGTGCATGTGTGAGTTGCTTCCCTCTCGTTCTGCGGACTCCAGGTTTTGATTGGGTAGACTTCACAATATGCTGTGTCCCATGGTTCAGATCTGTTGGTCTCCTACTATGCCACCCTTAATTTTAATGGTGCCACCGGACGTCATGCCACACATGTGCAACATTCCACTGTGTGCACCCCAGGATTCCTGAACACTTGGATATATAGAAGCGGTGGTGATTACGGTAATACCTTGACCTTACTCGACGGGCAGTCTAGGACACCCAGTTGGTTGGAATGTGCAGACATGCAGTTATAAAGACTGGATGGCCAGCAGAGCCATCATGGCCCAATTGCAGTGTTCTCCAACCTTGGGTCCCCAGATGTTTTTGGCCTACAACTCCCAGCATGCCCCAGCCAGCTACGCTGGCTGGGGCATGCTGGGAGTTGTAGGCCAAAAACATCTGGGGACCCAAGGTTGGAGAACACTGGGCTAAAGAGTTGGCCTTGGTAAAGTCATTGTCTCTCAGCCTCAATTTTCCATGTGTAAAATGGGATTTGCCCTAACTGTTCTAACAAAGTTGTTACAAAGACAAGTGCTAAGATTCAAAGAATCATAAAGGGCTATTTGAATTGTAAATATTAGTTGTCGATGTAAAACCCTGTTAGATAAATATTGGAATAACGCTAAGTGCAAATTGCATTTTTAAAAACTGTTGGAACACATTCATTGGAAGTTATCAAATGTGGTGACGATTTAAATGCACGCTTTGCTGACTTTTTACCTCTTGGCTTCACTCCAGCTCCATTGTGACTCTGCTACTAAAACAATGTACTTCTTGAACATGTGTGTTACAGATCTGCATGTGATAACGCTGAGAAGGCCACGCCCAGGTTGGAGCACAAGAGCATAAGCAGCGCACACAGCAGGTCTGCCCTAGATACTTTGGGATACCTGAGGTGTAAAATCCAAATGTCAGCCCACCACTAACTAACAAGCTTGTTGAAACAGAATGGGAAGGTGTGCAAGAGCACAGTTGCGCACAGCTCCCATCCTGCACAGATGAACATCCCAGTCACTTCTGCCCATCTGCTCAGATTTCTGTCTCCTTCTCTGCCACCCAAAATATGCCACCTTGATGCAGCCGATTCAACATACCTGAGAGCCAGTGTGGCATAATGGTGAGAGTGTTGGACTGGGACTCGGGAGATCCGGGTTCTAGTCCCCACTTGGCCATGAAGCTCGCTGGGTGACTTTGGGCCAGTCACTGATTCTCGGCCTAACCTACCTCACAGGGTTGTTGTGAGGATAAAATGGAGAAGAGGAGGAGGATTATGTAAGCCGCCTTGGGTTCCCTGCAGGAGAAAAGCCAGGGTATACCGTAAATATAATTAATAAATAAATACCTTGTGGTAGGGCTGCCTCTTGTGACCTGGCCAGTACTTGATATGACCACACAGCAACCACGAGAGTAACCTGAAGGGTAACGGTTCCAAAATACAGAAAGAACAGCCCTCTTCCCTCTTGCCCATTGTGTGGGTAGGAAATGAGTGTTTTGAATAACCCAATTTCTGGAAACGTTTCATGTTGAATTCAAGAGAACTGGGGTTTTTTTTGTTTGTTTGTTTTTCCTCCCACTCATGTGAATCTCCTTTGGTTCATTGCCTGGTAACTGGTTCATGCCCAAGTCTACCTGACTGGGAGTGGAATGTAGCACAAGGATTTCCTACCTTTTGATACATGACTTTGATAAAGGAAACAAGATTGTGACAAAGAAACACAAGCCGCAGTCAACGTAAAAGCTTCCCGCAACTATGCATCCCTTCACCACCGTTCCCTCGTGCTCTCCCAAATCTAAGAATGGGTCTCAGTTATCCAGGCCTTGCTAGATTCTATTTATTTGTTTGTTTGTTTATAATATTTATTTATATTTAAATAAATATAATATTTATACTTATTTGTTTGTTTGTTTATTTATAATATTTTTATTTATTTATTTATTTCCTGCAAGGAACTCAAGGCAGCTTACATAATCCTCCTCCTCTCCATTTTATCCTCACAACAACAGGGTTGTTGTGAGTCAGTGACTGGCCCAAAGTCACCCAGTGAGTTTCACGGCCGAGTGGGGACTAGAACCCGGATCTCCTGGGTCCCAGACTCTCACCACTACGCCACACTCTCTCCCAAAGCTAGGATCAAAATCTGGGAGGAGCAGTTCTCCAGGTTCTCTTGCCCTGCACTCAACCCATTGCCAGGAGTTCTGGCCGCCAGCCTCATGATTCTAGTCTGGAGAGAATCCAGGAGCTCCCCACATCCCAACGTAAAGCCCCATAAGTCTTCCAAGCAAGTATTTTGAGTGACATGCTGGAGTTCTTACACTGTAGAGTTGCTGGTTGGATTGTCTGCGTGGTCGGTTGTGGTCCATTTTGAATTCTTTGTGGTGAGGCAGCATGTCGTTGGGTTGTGTTTTTTTTTAATTACGGTATTCAATACAGCACTGAGTCTTGGTGCAAGATGTAGTCCCTAAGACTTCCACTAACAGACCTGACTCTAGGCAAGTCATATGGCCTTATTGGGGGACTCACATGAACCTTAACTCTCCTAATGCCACCTGGCCTCCTGAAGAAAGCTCTCTCCTGGACATTACACAAAATCCAGCCTTTACTTTTTTTGTGACCACAACCTCATTCTCATTGAGGTTGTAAATCTGTGTCTGGATCTGGACTGTACCAGTATAGACTGCAGATGGGGTTGGGGGAGGGATTTCACAGTGGAACATTCCTCCACATTGAAAAAATCCCTCCGCATAAAAAAAACTAGCATGTTGGGGAGAAGGCTAGGCTAGAACCCTGTAACTGATGTGTTCGTTTTCCATGTGCAGGCGATTTTTTCGTAAGGGAACCCCCACCTGCAGTCTGACGTGGGACAGCCCAGACACAGGTTTTCCATCTCAGTCAGAATTAGGGTCATTTTTAGCCTTGCTTTCTTGGGTTTGGCTCTGGCTCACGCTGGGCCCTTCCAGTTTTGGATCTTGACAATAATTTCAAAAGACTCTGCTTCTCTTCCATCTTTTGTCATTAGATGCTCTGCTGTTTGGGGCATAGATCTTCCCCAGTGTGGCTAGGATATGTCACACAGCTGAAGTTTGTTGAATCCATTTTGCGGGCTTTTAATAAGGAACATTTCCGCATACCTAACAACTGTTCCCTTGAGCTTGGAAATTCCCCTGTCTCCTTGGGAACAAAGGCTACTTGTACATCTGGAGAAGAATTTGGACTGCACTTCTGCATAAACAGGAGAAAACAAACCTTGCTATGCCTAAACAAAAGAGAAGCTTCCATTCTTGGGAAGGAGGGACTCTGTGTCCTTGAGCGAGCTACTAGCATAAACATTTGGAGGAGTATAGAAAATTCAAAAAGACTGCAAGGGGCAACCCTGGCTTTATGTTGACGGTATCAAAGCTGTGGCAGTTTAAAACATTGGTAGCTTGGATCAGACTCCTATTCAGAGCAGACCTGTACTTTCTGTAGCACCATGCAAATTCTGCTCAAGATAAAAAGTGGATCCACTGATCCAGCATAATCCTGCACTGTTTCTTTGTTTTATTATGAATCCAGAAGGATTCACCAAATTTGGGATTCCTTGGGTTGGGTTATGGTGTAATTGAAGGGCATTAAGAGGATGTCCAGGTGCAAAGGAAGAAGACTTAAGGCCATGAGTGCAGGGTGTATTGCCATGTGGGGCTCAGAAGCAATCGAGGGGTTCCCGTTGTGGATCCTATTTGCTTGTTCTTATCCCATTTATTTATTATGTTCATATCCTGCCTTTTTTTCCTGCAAGGAACCCAAGGCGGCTTACGTGGTCCTCCACCTCCTCTCAATTTTCTCCTCACAACAACCCTGTGAGGTAGGCTAGGCTGAGAGTCACTGGCCCAACATCAGCCAGGTGAGTTTCATGGCCAAGCGGGGAACTTGAACCCAGGTCTCCAGAGTCCCAGTCCAACCGCTTACACTGCGCTGGCTTTTATGGCCCTACACATCTCCTGTGCCAAGCCGCAGGGATACTTATTTTGTTGCCCTGTGTTTAGTCACCAAACTGTTTGCTAAATTCTCAGCTGGAATGGTATCGTGGGTTTCTCGGGTGGGGCTGTGGCTGTGGCTGTGCAGTGGCCAAGTACAAAGATCCTGGCCAGGAGATGGGCATGATATGGTTTCCAGGTGCTTTCCTGCTTGCCAGCTGCTCAGAACACATGCATATCTGGTACATTCCAGAATGTTCTGCCTCTTTGATTTCCTTGAATTGCCTCCTGGGTTATTGAGCGGAAGTTCCTGTAAGCAATCTGCCTTCGCTAGACTAGACCTCTTATGGTACTTGAAAATGTGCCTCGCAGCTGTGAGGGTACCGGCTCCAAGAATTTAGCATATTTCATTTTGTACAGCACAGAATATGCAATATTGGCCATCTGGGGAAGGAGAGGAGACATAATCACCTGTTTTTTTTCTTGGGAGACGGTGGGTGACTGCTTTCAGGGGATTGTTCTCTCAATGCCATCAGCCAATTATCAAGTGATATACAGCAAGCTGAAGGTGATAACGCCTATCACATGTTTGCCAATCCTGAAACAGATTGAACTCACCGCCGGTAGTTCCTTGGTTTAAAAGGTACAGCCTGTCCTCACCCTAGCTCAAGGCTCTCCAGCCTTGGGTCCCCAGATGTTGCCATTAGCCATGCTGGCTGGGTATGCTGGGAGCTGTAGGCCAGCAACATCTGGGGACCCAAGGTTGGAGAGCCCTGCTTAACATTGTGGTAGTGTAGCCTTGTTGCTCCTTCCCAGAGGGTAGTTGATGGCTTTTTTTTTTTTAAAAAAAAGCACCTTAATATGGCAGTTGTTACTCCCAACACATTTCCTGAGGTAGCTATTAATTATTTTGTGATGAGATGTCATTTCCTCAAAATGTCAGCATTTTGGCACAAGGTAAATTTTGATTCTCCCCCCCCCCCCATCCCAGCTCTTTTGTAGTTTTTGTGAGTGCTGATGAGCAGCATGTATTTGTACAACTGACGCAGGCACTTGTAGCTAGTGCCTGTGTCGTCACGAACAAGGATGAACGCAGGTGCCTTTTCAAACAAGCAGTGAGTGGTGCGGGGGGAGACCGGCAAAGCTTTCTCGTCCGCAGAATCAAGATCCCTGGCTGTTTCATAGGCCATTTTCCTTGTTAGTGGGTGCATAGATAGATGGATGGATATGGATATGGATATGGATATGGATATGGATATGGATATGGATATGGATATATATGTGAAGAACTGCCAACCGGTCCTTTATCCCCAGACGAGGTCCTTGGTCCAAAATGGTGACTCACGAGTCACGAGTCCCAAGTCACTCCCAAAGCTGACTCCACGAGTCCCTATTAAAATCAGTGGGGTTTTCCCCCAACAAAATAAGGCTACTTCAGATGTGTGGCTTAAATAAATTCTAGGCACAAGTGTGCCTTTTTATCTCAAAACTCTGCCACTGATTTTGACAAGAACAGACCAGGCAGACAAACCCAAAATAACCAGGCAGGCAGAGGAGGCGGGGAACCCCAGACAGGCAGGCAGAGGCAGCCAAACCCAAAATGTCTGAAAGGTTGCATTAGGAAAATGATTTTAAAAAATAAACTTGGATTGTTACTGCAACTGGGTCCAGGCAGCACCTGCAGGTGGCATCAAGCAGGGATGTTGAAGAGTCCTTGGTCTCGAGTCCCAAGTCGAGTCTCGAGTCCCATTAAAAATATTGGGACTCGAGTGCGACTCGAGTCAGAGGGGGGACTCAGTCCGACTCACGAGTCGAGTCGAGATCCAAAGGTGCCAAACTGCCAGCCTTGACTCTGTCATCCTGACACTGATTCTCTCAGGGCCTTGCCCTTGTCTATCCACTGGATTTGAGCACTGAACCACAGAGGGACCACACACACTGTGTGGGGTAAAACCAGGAAAGTTTATTTAAGATAAACTGATTACAATAAAAGGTGGGAAATGAGGGAAGGGGGGAAAGGCGGGGAGACACTTTGGTATACACAAGTAGAGCTACAAAACAACAAAACTAGTTCCTTTACTATATAAACACCCAGGCATTTACTCTTTGCCTGGGGGGGGGGGGTTGGTCTTCTTAGGGCCTTGCCTCAGCAAAAGCCCTACTCCGCGCTCCTTCGCATCCAGACAGCAACAACCAAACCCAGAAGCCACGGCTGGCAGTATCGATTTCTCCCCGCCCCCTCCTTTCGGTAACCCGGCTGGCTGTCCTTGGCCAATCAGGATGAACTTCATCTGGGCTAGGCAGGGGAGGGGTGGCTCCTCGGTGTCAGAGGGGTGAACTCCTGACCATGACTAGAGTGCTTGGGGAACATTTGCATGCTGAATACATGAGAGGCTCTGAGGTGATAGGGCCATCAGAGGACACTATGTACATTTGCAGGAGACGCTCAGGCCCAGAGTCATCAGAGGAACTCCGTACAGTAAAACCTTGGATTGCAAGCATAATTCGTTCTGGAAACGTGCTTGTAATCCAAAGTACTCGTATATCGAAGCAAATTTCCCCGTACTCGTATTGCAAGCCCTCGCTCGTTTATCAAGTTAAATTGTATTTTTTTAAAAAAAATTTTTTTTTTGCTCGTCTTGCAAAACACTAGCAGACCAGGTTACTCGCAATCCAAGGTTTCACTGTACATTTGCATGAGGTTCCCAACCTCCAGCTGGGGTTACACTTGTTTACACGTGTGTGGTGGAGAAGGGTCTGCTTTTCTTCTCTCTCTCTCTCTCTCTCTCCTATATATATATATATATATATGTATAAGCAGTGCTTTTTTTCTGGAGAAAAGGGTACCGGAACTCTTGGCTTACATTTCCTCGGGAGTAGATGGCGATTAAATTGTAATGCAATTAATAGAAGAAAAGGTGCTGGAACTCAGTTCCGGTGAGTTCCACCAGAAAAAAAGCCCCGTGTATAAGACTTGTGTGATCCCTGTCTTAAGGCTTGCTGCACATGCCTCCCCTAATGATTGGCCCAGGCAAGCTGTGACCCAGAAGGCACCTGATGCAGCAGTCTGGCTGAAGGGTCACCTGGCGGGGAGAACACTTAGGAACTTTATGGATGCCCCCTTGGGCCCCAGTACAGCAAAGGCAGGATATACAGTCATACCTTGGATTGCAAGTAACTTGGTTTGAGAGCGTTTTGCAAGACAAGCAAATTTTTAGATATTTATTTAATTTTTTCTGACTTGATATACAAGCGACGTCTTGCAATACAAGTACTGTGGTACGGCTTAAATTAAAAATCTCTGTACAATTTTTTTTGGGGGGGGGGGGATTTCGTTTTGATATAAGAGTGTTTTGGATTACAAGCACGTTTCCGGAACGAATGATGCTCTCAATCCAAGGCATGACTGTATATGATTACTAAAAATAAGCGGTAATTTTTTAAAAAAATCCAGGTGTGTCAGTTTCACTTCCCCAAATCAAACTGGCAAGGCTTTGGCGGAAAAGGGGAAGTGCCTGACAGCGCTGCGTCTCACCCCCATGAAGCAAGCCAGACATTTTAAATTTAAAAACAACACTTTTTTTTTCTTTTTTTTTTGAGTGACTGGCGGGGTCCTCTTGTAATTCAGCACGAAGCAGCAGAAATCTAATTCCCAGTCCTCCAATATGTTTCAAGTTGTTTAATCAATTAAATAATTTTTATAGCATAAAATTTAAAATTTTTAAATGCTTGAAAAGAGCCAAGTGCTTGTCACTCACTTTGCCATTGTTGGCCAGACCGCTGAAAGCAGGTTTACCACTGCTTAATGAGCAACAGGCAGGGATGGGGACTCGGACTCGAGGACTCGACTCGTGAGTCAGACTGAGTCCCCCCTCTGACTCGACTCGGACTCGAGTACCAATATTTTTAATGGGACTCGAGACTCGACTCGAGACCAAGGACTCTTCAACATCCCTGGGCTGTGCCAGAAGGAGTGGAGAGGAGCGTGATTGCCGGCGAAGAGCGCATGGAAGCGAGGTGTGCCGCTGCTCGGCCACTATGGACGGCTACCAGGAGTGCAGCCCCAACAGTGTGTCAAGATTTATTTTGATTGATGCGTTGCGTACTTGGGAGAGGCAGAAGAAGGATCTGACAGTACTCTGTGTGGCTGCTCTGAGTGTGAAGTAGCCTTATTTTGTTGGGAAAACCCCCCATTGATTTTAATAGGGACTCGTGGAGTCAGCTTTGGGAGTGACTCATGACTCGTGACTCGTGAGTCACCATTTTGGACCAAGGACTCGGACTCGGACTCGAGACTCAGGTCCAAAGACTCGTGACTCAACTCGTGACTCGAGACCAAGGACTCTTCAACATCCCTGGCAACAGGGTAGAGCAGTAGCTGGCTGGGGCATGCTGGGAGTTGTAGGCCAAAAACACCTGGGGACCCAAGGTTGGAGAACACTGGGGTAGAAAGATTGTCTGCGTGTTTTTCCTCCAATCTTCATAAATAAAGGGCTAGGAATTCGCTCATGGAGAAGGGACCACCATAACTCAGTGGGGGGAGCACATGGTCTCATGTTTAATTGCTGGCATCTCCAGTTTTAAAAAGGATCGGATAGCCAGCTGGTGACATAAAAGTGTCTCAGCTCCTGGAGAATCAAGAGCGCAGATCAGCCTTCCGCAGCCTAGCGCCCTCCAGATGTGTTTCATAGATTTCATAGATCATAGATTGGAAGGAGCCTACAAGGCTATCTTGATACAGGTGGCTGGGCATGATGGGAGTTGTAGTCCAACACATCTGAAGGGTTGAGGAAGGCTGCAGTAGACAATACCGGGCTGATGAACAAACAGTCTGGCTTGGTATAAGGCAGCTTGTTTGTTTGTTTGTTTGGTTTTAATATTTAAAAATGAAAACTCTGGGAGGGGGGGCATGCCCCTACGAGCATTTCCCCCCCCCATGACTACTGCTCTGCCTGCCATGTGCTGAGTGTAGCCATCTCAAACGTTTGCGCTTTTAATCCACACCGTGCGCAAGTTTTCTGGAAGTCCCCTGCAGCTTACATGGAAAAATCGCTGGCCTTAACGGGTGGAAAACAGTGGGACCATAATTACACTCCTTTAGGAGTAAATAACACAAAAGGACCGAGTGAACTTCCAGCAACTGCTTGGCACGGAAATGAACGCAGGGATGGGGAGTACTGTTGCTTCCTATTGACATTAAAGGTCATCGAGGCATGAATGGCTGATTGTTTGCAACACAGCCGGCTAGTGGCTCCCCTATGCAAATGGCACGGAGCCCTTGACATTTCCGAGGACCCCCTACCTCTTCCTCACCGGCTGACCGACAGTTGCCTTTTCACAGCATCCCACTTAAAGGTTAAGATGATGGCTCAAGAAGCAGTGTGGGATTCAGTGCACACTGTGCCTCAGTGTAAATCTGTGTCTAATGAAGGGTTATCATCATCATCTTCCTGACAATTCTTCTCCCAGCCTGCAGTTCATTTATTTAATCTATGTTGGGAATGGGGCAAACATCTGCAATGTACTTTCTTTTCTGTCTTATGCTTAAAGAGGGAAACTGCCTCCAAATGTTATTTATTTATTATTATTTATATTTATTTATCGCCCATCTGGCCGGCAACTGGCCACCCTGGGCGATGTACATAGAATAAAAACAATAAAATACTACATTTAAAGCAGTATAAAAATCTTAAAATCTTCACCCACCCCCCATATTCCTGCCTGAACAGCCAGGTTTTTAATGAGCGGCGGAAGCTCAGCAGAGAGTGGGCATGGCGGAGGTCACTCGGGAGAGAGTTCCACAGTACAGGGGGGCCACCACGGAAAAAGATGTTGGAAAAGATATGTGTCTGGAAGGGCAGCGTTTAGTTTAGAGCAGGGCTCTCCAACCTTGGGTTCCCAGATGTTTTGGGCCTACAACTCCCAGCATGCCCCAGCATGTAGGCCAAAAACATCTGGGGACCCAAGGTTGGAGAACACTGGTTTAGAGCAGGGCTCTCCAACCTTGGGTCCCCAGATGTTGCTGGACTACAGCTCCCAGAATCCCTTGCCATTAGCCATGCTGGATGGGTATGCTGGGAGCTGTAGGCCAGCAACATCTGGGGACCCAAGGCTGGAGAGCCCTGGTTTAGAGTGAAACTACATCTTACCAGGGATGTTGAAGAGTCCTTGGTCTCGAGTCACGAGTCGAGTCACGAGTCTTTAGACCCGAGTCTCGAGTCCGAGTCCGAGTCCTTGGTCCAAAATGGTGACTCGCGAGTCACGAGTCACGAGTCACTCCCAAAGCTGACTCCACGAGTCCCTATTAAAATCAATGGGGTTTTTCCCCAACAAAATAAGGCTACTTCAGATGTGTGGTTTAAATAAATTCTAGGCACAAGTGTGCCTTTTTATTTCAAAACTCTGCAACTGATTTTGGCAAGAACAGACCAGGCAGAAAAACCCAAAATAACCAGGCAGGCAGAGGAGCCAGGGAACCCCAGACAGGCAGGCAGAGGCAGCCAAACCCAAAATGTCTGAAAGGTTGCATTTTAGAAAAATGATTTTAAAAAACAAACTTGCTGTACTTACCTAAAACTTATCCATGTTGCATTTGAGGAACATGATTTTTTCTAAATGTTTGGCCCCCATTCTGGAATGGTGAGATCTCATCACAATTCCACCCTCACTGAACACCCGCTCCACTGGTGATGAACTTGCTGGAACCAGAAACACACTCAGAGCAGCCACACAGAGTAATCTCAGGTCCTTCTTCTGCCTCTCCCAAGTACGCAACACATCAATCAAAATAAATCTTGACACACTGTTGGGGCTGCACTCCTGGTAGCCATCCATAGTGGCCGAGCAGCGGCACACCTCGCTTCCATGCTCTCTTCGCTGGCAATCACGCTCCTCTCCACTCCTTCTGGCATAGCCCAGGGATGTTGAAGAGTCCTTGGTCTCGAGTCCCGAGTCGAGTCTCGAGTCCCATTAAAAATATTGGGACTCGAGTCCGAGTCGAGTCAGAGGGGGGACTCAGTCCGACTCACGAGTCGAGTCCTCGAGTCCGAGTCCCCATCCCTGCATCTTACATGCAATTCTTGTGTATTTAAATTGTGATGGCCGCTTTGTTTTAATAGGAAAAAAGCCACTTGTGGAGGGGGAAATTTGGAACAGGGCATTTGCGGGTGCGGGTGGGTGGGTGGGTGGTGCTTCACCATTTCCCTCCTGCTGCTTCTGTGCTCTAAATCACCCTTTCACAGAGTGGCTTTTTTCTCTTTAAGGGGGAAAAAAAAGTGGGGGGGGGCATTTAGTTAAGTCCTTAATTTTATTATCTTGTTAGGCTCTGCTGGATTCAGTTATATGTGTCCTTTCCCAAAACTTTCAATCTGACTTTTACGAAGTTGTGTGGAGTTTGGGGAATTTGGTGCAGTTTCTGAAAAAGAAGCAGCGATTTCAAATGACCCACCTTCTGATTAATTTATTCAGTTTGTCTTTATCTATGGAAGCGAACACCCTCACACACACCCCCCCCACTGGATATGGGCACGTCCAAGATCAGCAGCAATGGTTAGGTTTGTCCCTATGATCACGTAGGCTTCAAATATACAATCACAAATGCCACTTGACATTTCGGCCTCACCTGAAGGCTAGTATGTATATGGATAGTTGTGTTTGTGTTTCTCTCCTGCACAACCACCACCCTTTGTATAGTATGCAGTGCCGGAGCATGCCAGCAACTGCTGGAGATGTCTCACCTGAGGCCTGTCCCTAATATACATGCTGCTTCTGGGGTTGTCTGCAAAAACGTTAGTACTATGGTAGTAACCCAGGCAAAACTGCGCATACGGTACTTAGTCCTATTATCAAAATTAATCCAATTCTGGTCTTTGCGCTTGTAAACAACAAATGTACATTGTGGAGTTCCATCATAGTTGTAAGTGCTCCCTTGTTTGGCTAGGTGTGTGGTGGATCATTTTACACACACACACACACACACACACACTTTACAAGATGATTAAAAGATAAAGGAAGATGTTTTGAAAGCAAAGTGACCATACATCTTTTAATGGAGTAAAATCTAAAATCTGTATTCTTCCTCTTTGAAGTGCCCCAATAAATTGGTTCGCCTTTAAGGTGCCACAGGATTCCTCTTTTTCTGTTGCTAAACAGACTGACACTGCTACTTGTCTGAAATTTCTTCAGTTAAGAGCCATTGAAATCAGCTTGATTTGCCCTGCATTCAATAATTTGTGCTCGGGGGGGGGGGGGGGATAAACAAATTATTCACGAGCCCGTGACAGAACCCAGTAGGGATGCACAAACGTCTTCGTGTCGGCTCAAAACTGTTTAAGGATTTGTGTACATTTCCTCTGAACACCCGCTACAACTCAAGGGCTTTTGTGAGTGCTTGAAAAAAAATGATTGCAGAACCCCAGTTGGAATTGAAATCAATGGGAACACAGTGGCTGGGTTCACCCAACACAGCAACCCAAACTCAAGGTTATGAGTTGAGTGTGGGTTGTCGTTTAACTGTGAGTTGTTGTCTTGTGTGAACCCACCCATGCTAACAAACCATGGTTTGTTAACTACAAACAACCCACAGTTCACAACCAAACCACAAACCATAGGTTCTCGTCATGGGTTGTTTGTGGTTAACAAACCATGGGGCAGAAAGCAACCCATCCCTGATAGACCCTCTTGTCCCAGCAGTGGGTTGCTTTTTGTCGTGCACCAGCTATTTTGGAAGTTGCAGGCTTTGCAGCCAGAGATCATGGGATAGCAATGTCAGCTCCCATTATCTGGTGCCGAGAAAAAGTCAGCCAGTCCAGTACAGCCTTTGGGGGAAGGGAGAGGGGAAACTGGCCAGGAGTAGGATGCAAGCTGAACATTGGCAGGGGGCCTGCTTATGGCGGGTTGTGCTTGCCTCGGTAACAGTTCTCTTCTGCCTTTCGAGCAGGAGTGTGCATAGAACTCTGACAGATTGATGGATGTTCTCAGAGAATTGGTGGAGCAAAGCTTGAGGAGAGTGGGGCGCAAAAGCGAGCTTGCCTCACAATGGCTCTTCCTGCCTCTTTGGAGTTGCAGATGGAGAGAGGCAGCTGCATAAAATATCTTGGCGCCCTGCTACGTGACTCATTGGGAACGGGGTGGAGGCACTAGACAAAATGAAGAGAAGGAAATAAAGCCCATTGGGGCTAAAGAATGAAGCTTTTCACCAGGGGATTTTTATTTTTTAAGTGCAGGTGATCCAGTGAAGCGTTCATTGTTCCGATGCTGTGAGGTGCTCCCCTTCATCTGGGCTTACTGTGGGCAGGAGAGAGGGGGAACCAATGAATGAGAGAGAAGTTGGAGAAAGAGGGTGTGGGCGTAATAAAAAAAAAAGAAAAAAAGATGAACCTGAATGCCTATTGGCGTATAGAAGGGGAAATGGTGGGTGTTGGCATAAAGGCATACCTGAGCTACGAGGGTGAGGTGTTGTGCAGAGGTGACATCATCACATCAGTAGCTGTCCTTGCTTATGCATTTGGGATTTTTCAGCATACTATACAAGCATGCTTTCGCCGAAACATCCGTGTTTTGTACTGGCGCTCGCAGATTTGCATGCATTTTAAAAGGTTCTTCCCAAGAGGAGCAGTTTTGCAGATGACCAGCCGGCTGAATTGGCATGCCAGCCAGGCAAACCGACATGGGGATGTGCACATTCTCATGCTGGTCACTTATATACACAAGTCAGCGCAGTGGGATGGGCGGAGAAGTCGCTGTTGTACCAAACGCTCCTGTTCATCTAATGCTGAGTAGCAGATACTGCAGTGCTCTCCAAGCTTGGTTCCCCAGATGTTTTTGGCCTACAACTCCCAGCATGCTGGGTGGGGCATGCTGGGAGCTGTAGGCCAAAAACATCTGGGGAACCAAGCTTGGAGAACACTGAGATACTGAGATGCTCACTTCTCAGTGTGATGCTTTCAATCCCCCTTACTGGACACCATCCTCTAGCACAGTGTTCTCCAAGCTTGGGGGTCCCCAGATGTTTTTGGCCTACAACTCCCTGGCTGGGGCATGCTGGGAGTTGTAGGCCAAAAACATCTGGGGAACCAAGCTTGGAGAACACTGCGTAAGCTTTTTAAAATAAAAGCTGGGGTGTGCTCTTTATCGGTCTGGCTTGACTTGTGCGTACACTTCCACGTACGTACCTTTGCAGAGTTCTCCTAGAGATACTGAGATCACCCTCGTGGCTCTGCGGAAAAGTCAGCGTTGCTTCCTCTCAAGATCTTCACCTGGAAACCTCATAGGTGCACCTGTGAATATTGCGTATGGGTGGCGTGCTGGGATGCGAGCGCATGCCTCGGGGAATGTGGGCTGCTGCTGCTGCTGCTTCTTCTTGCTTGGCAGCTTTTCAGAGCAGATGGTTGGAGGGAGTTTGGAATGAGCGATTACCAGGCAACTTTGAAATCCAGCTCAGCAATCCCGGTGACAAAACCGGCAAAGAATTGTTAATGAGTGTGCCCAGTGTGTGTGCTTGTGTGTGCGTGCGAGAAGAGAGAGCACGAGAAAAGCGTACACTGTTGCTATACGCTTCATCATTGTTGTTCTTCTCAATCTGTTTCTTTTGAGGTTGCAGGATAAATAGATGCAGAAGTAAACAAACAAAAGACCCAGCCTGCTGTACCAACCTGTTTTTCTGGGAACGTGTTAGATTCCTCCTGCCTGGCTTCTGATGTAAAATGATCCATTGTGGCTTGTGCTTTAAAACCACACACACACACACACACACACACACAGAATCCTAGAGCGAATTAAAGGTAGGGCAGATAATTGAACCTGTTCAATACGCAGAGGGAAAGGAGGTGAATCTTGAGAAGTAACAACACCACACACTTAAACTGGTTCATTCAGTCTCCACAACAATCCCTGCAAATTGTAGTTCTGTAAAGGTGCCTCGTGATCTGAATAGAGAATTCTGAGCACTTTCATCAGACTATGATTTCCAGAAAAACTTTATATATATATATATATATATATATATATATGTATGTGTGTGTGTGTGTGTGTGTGTGTGTATATATATATATATATATATTAAAGGGAAGCCATGACAGTTGCACTAGCATACATGGTTATACTAGTATACATTTATAGCATGGATGTACCCTAAGAGGCCAGGAAAACTGTTGAATCTAAACCTAGGGAGACTTAGGCATAGCTATCTAAGCAGACAGTTCAGTGAGTCACAAACTATTGAGCAAGCATTTCTGGGTATAGAAGGGGCTTGATGGATGACATCTGTGTGCCCTGATGAGAAACTGAAGGTGGCTTTTCGTAGGCAATAACATTCAAACGAAATGATGATTGGGATGGTGGTTTCCATCGCAAATGTTACTCTTATCTGTTCCAAACCTCCGCGTTAGGCACCCACCCTTACAGCTTCTTCTGTGCCTGCTACTAACCGCATGCTCTTTTCTGCAGCAGAGATGTGCCTCATTAATTCAATCTCATCTGTGGAAGTAATAAGCAGTTGTAGGACCAGGAAGATGAGTACCATCATCTTCAAACAGATTGGGAGTCATGCCAAAGCTGAAAAATAAATAAATGGGTGGTGGCAGGCTTTGCATTATTCAGAACGGTGGAGGCACTGCAGGGGGCCAAGAGGGAGGGAAGCGCAAATCAGGAAGGTGCAAAAAAGACACCCAACGCTACAGGCAGACCTCGAGGAATCAGAGGAGCAAACGGAGAGAGGTGGGGCAGCACTGGGGCACTCCGTCCTTTGCCATAGCAGGACCCCACCCAAGGTTGGGAAGAGAGCACAGGGGTGCACAACCTTTCTTAGACCGGGGCCACATTGGCCAGCTACTGAAAGGGGATGGTGCGTACAGAGCCAAAAGGGGTAATAATTTAAATTGTACATTGATTTCCACTGTGATTGACGCCAAGTGATTATTTCATCCGTTCACGCTTATTTTATATTTAATTCCCCCTTTATTTCTTTATTGTACATTTCATTTCACCTTTATTTCATGTGCAAGCCATACACTTCGTTTCCCTTTTTACTTCACTGTAATGTTGCACCAATGAATTTCCCACTTACTTTGACCCAGTTTGCGCTCCTGTGAACAGCCGCTGCCGCCGCCGCCGCAACGCTGCTGGCACTCCAGAGAGTCTTCGCCCTCTTACACCAGCTGGCGGAGCGTCTCCTATGAAACTCTCTGGCCTCCAGCAGTCGGAGGGCCAGCCCTCTGGGAAAGGGGCCCAAAGCATCTTGCAGGGAGCAGCAGCAGAAACCTACTGCTTTTTTTTTTTCCCAGTGGTAGGGGAAGGGTGTAGAGCAGGGCTCTCCAACCTTGGCTCCCCAAATGTTGCTGGACTACAGCTCCCAGAATCCCTTGCCATTAGCCATGCTAGGTGGGCATGCTGGGAACTATAGGACAGCAACATCTGGGGACCCAAGGTTGGAGAGCCCTGGTGTAGATGGAGGCTGGCGGAGGGAATCGTATGGAATATCATGAGAAGTTTAGCAGTGGCGGCGGCGGCAGCAGCAACTCAGAAGCTGCATAAATTGGCAAAAAAATAATAATAATGCCATGGTAAAATCAACCCCAATTTTTTTTTGGATGGGGGTGCTGTACCAAACACCTTGAGGGGTGCATGTGGCCCCCATGCTGTGGGTTGTGCACCCCTGGTCTAGCAGGTCAGAAATGAGAACCAGAATTCTTATTTAAACACCAACACTTGAAAGCAAATGGTGGCAACCCTGGTGGCTGATACTAAGCTAGCTTGATAAATACCAAAATTGTGTTTTCAGGGGGAGCCGTTAACATCCCTGTGGGCAGACTGTGGCCTTGCCATTAATGTGACAAAATGGCCATGCAGTCAGCTGAGCATGGCAAGCTGAGCCAGCTCTTAACAGGAGGCCTTCCCAGAAAATCCATTGTGAATTATTGAAAAGAGTCGAGTACATTGGGAGAAACAACAAAAGAGCCCTATATGGTTTGGGCTCTTTAAAAAAAAAAAAAAATTCTAGCTGTACTCTAGGAATTTCTATCCTACTTCAGCTGTGAAATTAGCATTGCAAAAGCTAGGAACATAATATTGTGGGAAACTGCTACTGTGGTCAACTTCCAGAGGGGTTGCCATGTTAGTCTGTTGCAACAAAAGCAACAGAACCTTGTGGCACCTTGAAGACTAATAGATTTATTGTGCCAGTAGCTTTCATGGACTGGAGTGCATCAGATATTCTTCTTGTATATTCACTTGAGCTTTGAATAGAAGTGTCGAAGTGCCCTCCTCTGCGGCTTGCATTTCATGGCCTGGTGGCCCCCCCGTTTATACTTTTCCCCCCCTCTGGAGCGCTGTGTGCATACACATGCGTGTATGTGCATAATATCTAACACTTCATGCGTCTGATGGAGCGGGCTCTAGTCCACGTCATGAAAGCGTCTGCCTCATAAATCTATTAGTCTTCAAGATGCTCCCAAGTCTTTAAGGTGCTCCAAGTTAGCTTGTTGCAGCAAAAGGAACATTGCTACCTCCTTGTAGAATTTGTTTCACCTGATTGTAAGCAGTAGAGCAGCTCTTTTCCTGCACTGTCCAGAGGTTGGACTAGATTACCTTTCAGGTCCTTTCCAGCTCTATGATTCTAGGAAATAGAGGTAAGGGGAAATGGTTTACATAAGTAGAAGGAATCTGAACTTCACACCATGCTGAATGCCCTAGCCACACCAGTATTAGATCAGGTGACATTGGTAGTTGTATATAGATAATTTAACAGCTGGAAAAAAAACAAGACTACTATCTTAACTGGAGCCAAGGCAGCATTTAATGTTGGATTTTTCCTCTTTTGTGAAGTACCGTTACTCCACTCATTATTTGCAGAGGTTCCCGCTGTCTCCTGTTACGCATCTTTCCCCACTCTTCCTTGTGATGGCAGGTGTTTGCTAGGCTGAAGTAAAATAAACTGTTATAATCATTTGCTGACAAAGGAACAAAGCAACTGTTTTTATTTCTTCTAATCATTGCGACGTAAACCAGGAACCTCCACCTCCTGCCGGAGGAAAGGGAGGCATAAGGTATAAAATGGAGTGTCGTTTTTGACAGTTGAGAAGGTGGTGCATTCCACCCTGCCAGTCACTTACCCACTCAGCTGTGTTTGTCTCTAGCTCTTAGGAGCGGCAGATCCAGGGCAACGGACTTTGAAGGTAGTTTGGTGACTGTTACCTGTCCGATTGTCAGAATTAAATGAGGACGTGTGGCTGAAAGATGATAAGTGTAGTTACCTTGTTTTAAGAACTGACTCGTTCCTGACTCCCAGCTGAGCAGGAGCACAACAGGAGAGAGGCTCCAGCTGTTTTTGGGACTGTTTTTGGGACTGTGAAAAGGCAAGCAGGCTCCCAGAGAGCGAGCGAACAGAGCGAGCGAACAGGGAGAGCAAACAGGAGTTTGGCAGCGGAGTAGTAAAACAACAAGTGCTGCAAGGGAAAGGCGTGGCCTGAGAGCTCATTCTGTTGAGCAGAAGCTCCTGCTGACTGCAACTACCTGGGGCTGATTGCAGCTGATTGATTGCAGGAAGTGGGGCTGATTGCAGGGCGTGGCCTGGGAGCTCATTCTGTTCCTGACTCCCAGCTGAGCAGGAGCACAACAGGAGAGAGGCTCCAGCTGTTTTTGGGACTGTTTTTGGGACTGTGAAAAGGCAAGCAGGCTCCCAGAGAGCGAGCGAACAGAGCCAGTGAACAGGGAGAGCAAACAGGAGTTTGGCAGCGGAGTAGTAAAACAACAAGTGCTGCAAGGGAAAGGCGTGGCCTGGGAGCTCATTCTGTTCCTGACTCCCAGCTGAGCAGGAGCACAACAGGAGAGAGGCTCCAGCTGTTTTTGGGACTGTTTTTGGGACTGTGAAAAGGCAAGCAGGCTCCCAGAGAGCGAGCGAACAGAGCGAGCGAACAGGGAGAGCAAACAGGAGTTTGGCAGCGGAGTAGTAAAACAACAAGTGCTGCAAGGGAAAGGCGTGGCCTGGGAGCTCATTCTGTTGAGCAGAAGCTCCTGCTGACTGCAACTACCTGGGGCTGATTGCAGCTGATTGATTGCAGGAAGTGGGGCTGATTGCAGGGCGTGGCCTGGGAGCTCATTCTGTTCCTGACTCCCAGCTGAGCAGGAGCACAACAGGAGAGAGGCTCCAGCTGTTTTTGGGACTGTGAAAAGGCAAGCAGGCTCCCAGAGAGCGAGCGAACAGGGAGAGCAAACAGGAGTTTGGCAGCGGAGTTCGGCAGGGGAGGTCAAGGGGGAGGTCCCTAAAAAAAACAAAAAAACAAACAAACAAAAAAACAAACAAAAAAACAAACAAACACACACACACACACACACACACACACATATATATATATATATTCTAGGAAGACAGAAACAGAGCACTATGGAAGGAAAGGACTCAGCAGTGGTGGTGACCTGCAAGGGGTGTGCAATGTTTGTTTTCCTGCCGGAGATCAACATGGCCTACACATGCAACAAGTGCAAGCTGGTCACGCTGTTGGAAGAAAAGGTCAGAGGACTGGAGCAGCAAGTGTCAACCCTCAGGAGCATAAGAGAAAGTGAGGAGTTCTTAGACAGAACGGTGGATCTACAGCACCAAAGCACAGTACAGGAGCCAGAAGGGCAACTGCAGGATGAGGCGGAGTCAGAGACTGCAGAGGCAAGGGAAAATAACACAGGGGGAACTCCCTGGAAAAGGGTGACTGTTAGGAGCAGAAGAACTACAAGACACTCTGCGCCTGTGGAAGCAGTGGAGCTATGGAACCGCTTCCATGTACTTGAGGACGAGAGCAGAGGACAGCCTGCAGAGGACGGATTACCGGGCACCCAACGTGACAGCGAGCAAGAGGCTGAGGGTCAGTCAAGTGGAGGAAATCGAACCAAGGCCTACAGCAAGAGGAAGAGAAGAGTACTCGTAGTGGGAGACTCCCTCCTGCGGGGGATCGAAGCCAAAGTATGTCGCGAAGACCCATGGACTCGCCAGGTGTGCTGTCTCCCTGGGGCACGGATTAAGGATGTGACAGAACAGCTGCCGAGGCTCATGCAGCCCACCGACACATACCCCTTTCTTCTCTTCCACGTGGGTACAAATGATACTGCCAAGCGGAGTTACAAAGAAATCACGGCAGACTTTGAAGAGCTGGGAAGGGAACTCAAGAACTTCGGGGCCCAGATAGTTTTCTCATCCATCCTTCCAGTACTTGGAAGAGGCATAGAAAGGGAAAGAAAAATACTCCGAGTGAATGACTGGCTACGAAGGTGGAGCCGACGTGAGGGATTTGGATTCTGGGACCACGGGCTACACTTCCTGGAAGATGGACTGCTGGCAAAGGATGGGTTGCACCTCACAAGGACTGGGAAGAATGTGTTTGGACACAGCATGAGGAACTTAATCAGGAGGGCTTTAAACTGAATCCAACAGGGGAGGGAGACATAAACTCGGGGGTACCAATGGAAGAAGGCCTCTATGCCACAACGGAGAGAACAGCTCCAGCGATGCCCATTGATAGTCTACCACAAAATGTAGGGGGAAAGTCGGACTATAAAGCACATAGTCTTCAATGTCTCTATACTAATGCCCAGAGTATGGGCAATAAACAAGACGAACTTGAACTCTTGATACATGAGGGCAGGTACGACTTGATAGGGATAACTGAAACCTGGTGGGATGACTCCCATGACTGGAATACAGCAATTGAAGGGTATAACTTGTTCAAAAGGAACAGAAGCAACAGAAAGGGAGGTGGAGTTGCACTGTATGTTAAAAATACGTATCTCTGCACAGAGATACAGGAAGAGGAGCTTGGCAGCCCCATTGAGAGCATCTGGGTTAAAATAAAGGGGGCAAAGAATAAAGCGAACATGGCGGTTGGAGTCTACTACCGACCACCCAATCAAGGAGAAGATGAGGATGGAACTTTTGAAAAGCAAATTGCCATTGTTTCAAGGAGGCACGATGTGGTAGTAATGGGAGACTTCAATTTCCCTGATATCTGTTGGGAGACTTATTCAGCCAAACATGGCCCCTCCAAGAAATTCCTGACCTGTGTTGCTGATAACTTCCTCCTACAGAAAGTGGAGGAAGGAACTAGAGGATCGGCTATCCTTGACCTGATTCTAACCAACAGAGACGAGTTAGTGGATAAAGTGGCAGTTTCGGGAACTCTGGGGGAAAGTGACCATGTTATACTAGAGTTCTTGATTCTAACAGAAGCAAAAGCTGAGTGTAGCCAAACACGTACCCTGGATTTTAGGAAAGCCAATTTTAACAAACTCAGAACAATGATTAGTAAGATCCCATGGCAAGTGACTCTCACGAGAAAGGGAGCCCAGGAGGGGTGGGAGTTTTTAAAGAAGGAAATTTTAAAGGCACAATTGCAAACAATTCCCACAAGGAAAAAAGGCAGAGGGCAACAGAAAAAGCCAATGTGGCTTCACAATAAACTCAAAGATGACCTGAAAACAAAAAAGGACACGTATAGGAAGTGGAAGGAAGGACAGGCTACAGGGGAAGAGTACAGGCAGGTAGCACAGAACTGCAGGAATAGTGTCAGGAAGGCTAAAGCTGAGAATGAGCTAAGGTTAGCGAGGAATGCTAAAAGCAACAAAAAAGCTTTCTTCAGATACATGCACAGTAAAAGACAGAAGAAAGAACTGGTGGTTCAACTACGCGATGAGGATGGCAAATTGATAACAGAAGACAAAGAAAAGGCAGAAGTGTTCAATTCCTACTTCGGCTCGGTCTTCTCCCAAAAGAGGGTCTATGACCCCCCTGGCAAACCTGAAGTGCAGACTGAAGGGGCAGAATTGCAGCTTGAGATTGATAGGCAAATGGTCAAGGAGCACCTGATTACTCTGAACGAGTTTAAATCTCCAGGGCCTGATGAGCTGCATCCTAGAGTAATAAAGGAACTGGCAGAAGAACTCTCAGAACCACTGTCTATTATCTTTGAGAAATCATGGAGGACAGGTGAAGTGCCAGACGACTGGAGGAGGGCAAATGTTGTTCCCATCTTCAAAAAGGGCAAGAAGGAGGAACCTGGGAACTATAGGCCAGTCAGTCTGACATCAATCCCTGGGAAGATTTTTGAGCAGATTATAAAGAAGTCAGTCTGCAAGCACCTTGAAAACAATGCAGTGATTACTAGAAGCCAGCATGGATTTGTCAAGAACAAATCCTGTCAGACTAATCTGATCTCATTTTTTGATCGGGTAACCTCCCTTGTGGACTGTGGGAATGCTGTGGACATTATATACCTGGACTTCAGCAAAGCTTTCGACAAAGTGCCTCATGATATCCTGATTAGTAAGCTAGCTAAGAGTGGGCTAGATGGAACAACTATCAGGTGGATCCACAATTGGCTAAAGAATCGGACTCAAAGAGTGCTTATCAATGGTTCCTTCTCAAACTGGGGAGAGGTAACGAGCGGGGTACCACAGGGCTCGGTCCTGGGCCCGGTGCTCTTCAACATTTTTATTAATGACTTGGATGAGGAGGTACAGGGAAAGCTTATCAAATTTGCAGATGACACAAAGTTGGGTGGAACAGCTAATACTCTGGAAGACAGAAACAAAATTCAAAGTGACCTCGATAGGCTGGAGCGCTGGGCCGAAAACAACAGAATGAAATTTAATAGGGATAAATGCCAAGTGCTGCACCTAGGGAGAGGAAACCAAATGCAGAGTTACAGAATGGGGGACACTTGGCTCAACAATACTACAAGTGAGAAGGATCTTGGAATTGTGGTAGATCACAAACTGAATATGAGCCAGCAATGCGATGTGGCTGCAAAGAAGGCAAATGCTATTTTGGGCTGTATTAATAGAAGTATAGCTTCCAAATCACGGGAAGTGATAATTCCCCTTTACTCGGCACTGGTTAGGCCTCATCTTGAGTACTGCGTCCAGTTCTGGGCACCTCACTTTAAGAAGGACATAGACAAACTGGAGAGGGTTCAGAGGAGGGCAACAAGGATGATAAAGGGACTGGAAACAAGGCCCTATGAGGAGAGACTGAAAGAACTGGGCATGTTTAGCCTTCAGAAGAGGAGACTGAGGGGAGATATGATCGCACTCTTCCAGTATTTGAAGGGATGTCACACAGAGGAGGGCAAAGATCTCTTCTCGTTCATCCCAGTTTGCAGGACACGGAATAATGGGCTCAAGTTACAGGAACCTAGATTCCACCTAAACATCAGGAAAAATTTCCTGACTGTCAGAGCAATAAGACAATGGAATCAACTACCTAGGGAGGTGGTGGGCTCTCCCAGTCTGGAGGCATTCAAGGTGCAGCTGGACAGACATCTGTCAGAGATGCTTTGACCTGGATTCCTGCATTGAGCAGGGGGTTGGACTCGATGGCCTTGTAGGCCCCTTCCAACTCTACTTTTCTATGATTCTATGATTCTATGAACTGCGTGAGTATTTTGCAAGAGGAAAGTTGATGCAGAACTGACGTGGCTCTGAGGGAGAGAGTCGCCCAAGATTATTCCACACAATCTATCCCACTGGGGTTGAGTATCCTGCAGAATTCAGGGAGCTGGGAAATTTCAAGATGGAGTGCTTACAGGAGTCCATTGGCTCTCCCATCCTGTCTCGCCATGCTGGGTGTGGTATACACTGATGATGTCACCAGCACCAGCTTTTGCCTACCTGGCATAGATGAGGCCCCATCCTCTTCCCTACAATGTAATTTATTTATTTATTTATTATATTTATACCCCGCCCTTTTTCCTGCAAGGAACCCAAGGCGGCTTACATAATCCTCCTCCTCCTCTCCGTTTTATCCTCACAACAACCCTGTGAGGTAGGTTAGGCTGAGAGTCAGTGACTGGCCCAAAGTCACCCAGTGAGTTTCATGGCCGAGCGGGGACTAGAACCCGGATCTCCCGAGTCCCCAGTCCAACACTCTCACCACTATGCCACGCTGGCTCTCCCTCTGTTGGGATGTAATCTGTTGGGATGGGGTGGACTCACACACCTATCGAGCTCAGAATCGGGACAGCCCGAAGCGTAAACGAGCTGGTTGGGTGCTACCCACGGACCCCCTGCATTTCCCCCCCTACTTTAGCTGCTGTAAAAGGGGGCTGGAAGTCCAGATTTCAAGTTGAAGAGCCTGCCTAAGAAATATTTTCTGAACGCTGGGGGGCGGGTGGGGGAAATGCAAGGTAACACTCCAGCTAACAATAGCCTCATCAGCCCCTGTTGGGATGCCAGCTTTGCCCGAGGTGAAAATCTTTTATAACTTTGTGCCTAAGCCATAGATAACTGTCTCCTGGAAAGGCAAAGGGTCTCCACCACTATTAAACTGTGGCTCCGCTTGCCACATCCTCCCACTTTGCCGGAAGTATTAAAGCCATCCGTCAGGGGTTGCCAGACGGCCCCATTAATAATGGATTCGCAGCTTGAGTTGTTTGTCTGGGACGGATGTTTCTGGAGCGACGGAGGCAAAAGCAAACACGGTCGGAGCACAACTGCACAGAGGGAAATGCACAGGGGTGGATGTTTTTAAACGTGCCACCACGGGCTGAACTGGATGTGATAAGAGAAGCCACGTTTGTTTATTCATGAGTCTGCCTCTGTAAAGCACGGGGTGGGAGCCAGATATATGCTTTTAACATCCACACATGTATTTATTTATGGTATTAACGTTTGCTGCTGCTGTTTTGCTTCTCTTGCCATCAAATTTTACTGCTTTTCTTCTGTTTTTTTTGTTGTTGTTTTTTAGATTGTTCCTTGATGTTTTATGGCAGTCTTGTTTGTACGAAGTATTGTGGTTTTATATTTCTAGGATGGAAGTTGCCTTGGGAGGGCTTGACTGTTAAAGGCGGCCTGAAAATATTTTAAATAAATAACTAAAGAGCGTGCCCCCTCGGTTCAGGCACTTTTCTCCCCAGTCCAGCTGAATCACTGGGTTCAGACAACATGATAACCCACACTCAAGGGTTGAGTGTGGGTTGTCATTGAACCGTGGGTTGTCGGAACCCAGCTGCACTAACAAACTGTGGCTTGTTAACCACAAACAACCCATGAGGAGAACCCAGGGTTTGTTGTTGGGTTATGAACTGTAGGTTGTCCACCATGGTTTGTTATCTCATCTGGGTTCGGACAACACAATAACCCACGTTTCAACAACAACCCATGGTTCAACAACAACCCACACTCAACCCTTGAGTGTAGGTTATCATGTTGTCTGAACCCAGTCAATGTCTAGTATCAGAGCCAGGCAGGGAGAAAAATGCCTGGGCTCATGAACCATGAGGAGGTAATGCATGCGAAGGGGAGGTTTATCTCCCTTCACCTGTGTGCGGGGCTGGCCCTACCATTAGGCAGAGTGAGGCAACCACCTCAGGTGGCAGGTGCTGGGGGGCAGCAATGGCAGCCTCCAAGCTATTCTTCATGAACTCTCTGGTAGGTTCCTTCTGTTGGAGGACAGAACTGTGTAGGCCACACAAGCTGACCTGGCCACCCTAAATTAGCCTGCTGCCTCAGGTGTAGTGGAGGGTGCTATTTCTCAGGTACTATAAGCTTGATGGTTACAGACTTTGTAAGTGCAGTTTCTTAAACGTTACTCATACTGCATATGAGTAAGGAAAACCACGGAACCTGTCTCCTTGCTAAACCCTGCAAGTTAGTGCGGAGGTAAAATTCAACTGCCGATCCAGTCAACTTCTGTATGTGGACTGGGGCGGGGGCACCAACTAGTCATTTGCCTCAGGCAAGAAAATGTCTTGGGCCGGCCCTGCCTGTGTGCATTCTTTGTTGTAAAAAATAGATTTCCCCCACCCCAGACTCCATATGCCGTGGATCAGAGAAGTAAACAATACACATGGTTGCTGCGGGCATGTCTCGCTTGGCCACAGATCTGGAAAGAGGAAGGGGTGGTATCTTATTTTCCCTGCAGTAGGTAACCTGAGCTCACACAAGTCAGGTGTTTCCTTCTGCTCTAGACTGAACAGATGGTGGCAGAGCATAATAGCAGCTGCAGACTTTACTCAACAAACACCCACGCACATAGGACTTGTTTCTAAAGTAGAGGCTTTTAAATTAAATAATAGTAACATGTGATTTCTCAGGTACTATAAGCTTGATGGTTACAGACTTTGTAAGTGCAGTTTCTTAAACGTTAGTCATACTGCATATGAGTAAGGAAAACCATGGAACCTGTCTCCTTGCTAAACCCTGCACGTGTCAGTTAAGTCAGTTAACTGTAGGAATAGTCGAACTGTCAGAGAAGTGGTAGAATGGAATTCTAACCTGTTGCTAGGCAATGTCCAGCATTCCCTCCCCTGATACCATTAAGTGGTTTGCTCCACTGAATCCTGCCCCCTGACCTCTCAGAAAAGCTTGGTTTCTTCCTTTGCCCTTTAGACCAGGGCTCTCCAACCTTGGGTCCCCAGATGTTGCTAGACTACAGCTCCCAGAATCCCTTGCCATTAGCCATGCTGGCTGGGTATGCTGGAAGCTGTAGGCCAGCAACATCTGGGGACCCAAGGTTGGAGAGCCCTGAATTAGACTATAGCAGTCTATCTTAACCCTTTAATGGGCACTCAACTTAAAAAAAAAACAAAAACCTCCCTGCTGAGCTGACATCTTTTCCTCGCATATTCCGACACAGAGAAGGAAGTGGGAGTCTAGGTGGGCTTCAAGAGCGAGGAGTGGGCTGCAGCTGGGCTGTAAGGCTTTGGCACCTGGAACTAGTAAGAAGACATAGTTGTCATTGTGCTCCTTCTGCTGTGGTGCTTTTAAGAGTGTGCCTGGGCCGTCAAATCCTGGGCCATGGCAAGTGTCTGTCTCTGTGCAGTGCACTTGCAGATCAATCTTGCATTGAGTGCAATCGGAACTTCCTTTGGTTTGTTTTTAACGTACTCTTTGTTGTTTTCCTTGGATTCTCCCTGTCCCACCATTGTTCTTCTTCTGAGAGTTACAGTCCAGGGAGGGGTCTGTTAGGCAGACAGAAATTGCATGCATATGGAAGTGTGTAGATCAGGCATGCGTAAATTTGCATAGTTGCATCTTTCTAGTAAAAGATCCATCAAGATTTGGGCTGCTCAGAAATATTTTCCAAAAGAATCCTTGCTGCACCGGTGAAACAGATCCCAATAATTGTTTCTTGCTGTTGTGAGCTGTTAGGAGAAGGCATGCTGTAAATATACAAAGGAGAAATTGTGGGTGCCTCTTTGATTTGTGGGACATCCAGGATCTCTGCCGAGAGCTGGATGTCACAATTTTCACGCAAAAGCTGCAGGGCTCAGATATATTTTCTCTGCCACACTAGCAGGTGTGTTATCCCTGCTTATATAAAGGAAGAAGTCCTGCAAAACACGTCTTGGGACCAAAAGACCAAGGGTGTGTATCCCACATGACTGGCCCCCAAAATGTATTTCATGTATTTGGCAAATAAGTATCTCACTCTAGCAGGCTAAGTGCTCTTAGTTTGGGTTTCTTAGAGCCCCTCCACCCTTTATTTATTTATTATATTTATATCCCTCCTTTTTCCCCCCCACAAGGAACCCAAGGCAGCTTACATAATCCTCCTCCTCCTCTCCATGTTATCCTCACAACAACCCTGTGAGGTAGGTGAGGCTGAGAGTCAGTGACTGGCCCAAAGTCACCCAGTGAGCTTCGTGACCTAGTGGGGACTAGAACTCAGGTCTCCCCAGTCCCAGTCCAACACTCTCACCACTGCACCACACTGGCTCTCTATGAGTTTCCTACATGGATTTCACTGTAGTGTAAGGAGAAAGTGTGTGTTACCGCCTGTGATGAACACACATGTCAATGTTGCCACTTGAATATGTGAAGGAAAAGCAGCATTTTCCATATCTAGCCCTCTTTTTGACAGTGTTTCTCAGTACTGCCAAAACTGTGTATCCCCAGTGAATCCTGAGGAGCGGGGTCAGCCCCAAACATTAAACTCACTGGGCCCAGAAGAGCTCCCAATGCATTGCTCTTGCATTGCCTTGGCAGAAATTGCTTTGCACGGTCAGAACATGATAGGTCCTTTCCGTGCACAGTGGCAGAGGGTAAGAGACTTTCCATTTTCTCCTAAGCACTCATCATCATCAGGCGATCACTCGTGACCGAGTAAGATTGTCTTCCGGGATAAAAGGAGGAAATTCTAAAGAAGATTGTTTAGACTCTAGCGATGGGTCCGTAAGTGACTGTGGAGGCCAATTCTAGATCCACACAGCTTCCCACAGTGAGGACACAGGTTACCAGATGGAAGATGGTCCTGTAAAGGATTCGTTTGACGTGCTTTTCGCTTAGCACGTTTCTCCCTTTCACCTTGCACTCGGGCTTCTTCAAAGTCCATGGAACCTTTGTGAAAGGCCAACCTCCATTTAGATCGTTCATGGGCCAGAACTTCCCAGATCTCGATGTTTATATTGCATTTTTTTAGATTAACCTTATGAACATCTTTAAACCTCTTATATTGACCACCGATATTCCGCTTTCCATCCTTGAGTTGGGAGTAAAGTAACTGCTTTGGGAGACGGCAGTCAGGCATTCGAAGAACATGACCGGTCCACTGAAGTTGGCGTTGAAGGATCATTTTTTCAATGCTAGTAGTCTTTGCTTCTTCCAGTACACTGACATTTGTTCGCCTATCTTCCCAAGTAATTTGCTTGTTTTCCCGCATGCTGTGGGCAGCAGAGCATGTCCAGATACATTTTTAATCCTGTTGCCCAAGCAGTGCCTGAGTTTTGCAAATGGCAGAAGAACACAGGAGATATGGGCAGGAGTTGGGAGGTCAAGGCTATCGGGAAGCCAGAAGGGCAGGTGAGAGGGAGGAGTGAAGGAGCCTGAAAGCTCAGCTCTACCTGCTTTAGGTGCTCAGGCAGTGGCATGAGCTTAGAAGAAAAGCTGACTAATTATCCTCATCATGATACTTACCTATAGAATTTGAGTCACTTTTCTAACTCACCGCCCGCCCCCCAGAACTCTTCAAAACAACGTGTGCGTTTCTCATCTGACTCAAACATTTGAAATGAAGGGTCACATTGCAGGTGCCTTCCTCCTGACAAATCAGTCACAATCTGAATATAGATAGCAGTTCCTCAAGTTCTCAGCTAGTAATGCCATTTCTAAGGAGTCCTTTTGCTCTCTTCCAAGGGTCTCGGAAACTTCCAGAGCCCAAATCTTCCTCAGAACTAACCAGCCTGGTCACCCTCCTCGGGGTGACATCACACCTGTCCTCCTCTGCTCAAGGAGGACTCTCCCGTGGAGCCCTGCCAGGATAGTATCAACGTGCATATCTGGAAGAAACCACTGTCCCCAGAAAACAAAAAAAAGGCAAACTGTATCAGGTAGAAAGGGTAACATAGCATGGGAATAATACCTCTCCCATGACACTAAAATATTGGGAATCTTCCTCCTCTTCCTCTTCAGGAAGCATGCCACACACCTTCTTCGTTCTTCTGAGGACCTCTTCTGCATCTTAGGTACCAGCCCATCCCCCCTGCCACAAATAACTCTTTTACCTTCTTGAAGGGTGACATTTGCTGTAGATCTGTGTTTAATGACTAACAATGGAGTCTTGATATAGTAGTCAGCATCGCTGTTGCCTCTGCAAACGTGGCAGATCAAATATATCCCTCTATCCTCTCACCATGAACCCAGGACAGGTATAAAGTGATGGAGAGTGCTTGTAAGTAATTCAATTGCAAGATGTCCAAGGTGCCGTAGCGAGCTCTTCTTGGGTCTGCCTGGAAGCGCAGGAAGCCTGAGGCTCTTTCCTTTGGGAGTTATGATTTGATCTTAGCCAGGCAGGCACAAGTGCAAGCTTAAATCTCTGTCTGCCTGCCAAGGAGATCACAGGAATGAGAAATGGAACAGTCCACAAAATGTCTGGATACCTGGCGGATTTAATTAACCCAAGTTGCTATGATTTTGTCACAGAACTGAAGTGAATTTCGTGGAATTCGTATCAGGGAGAGGAAAACCAGACATTACAGAAATACCATCAGGTTCATGTAAGCAGTTTCTAATCATGTTGAATACTCTATTCTTTTTGCCCCTGGCCAACCTGGTTCTTGCATACGCTTCCCGGGCCTAGTTCTCTTTCTGTAAGGTGGTATACATACCTGTGACGGCGCTGTACCAGTTCAGACTGCAGATGAGGGCTTGCATGATTGAACATTCCTCCATATACAGATTCTCTCCATATGGAAAACTCGCAGATCAGGGGGAAATGTTCTAGTATAGCTTTTCCTTGATATGCCTGCCTGGTATTTCATAGATTTCATAGATCATAGAGTTGGAAGGAGCCTACAAGGCTATCGAGTCCAACCCCCTGCTCAATGCAGGAAACTAGAGGAGGGGTCTCCCATCCAAGTAATAACCAGGCTTGACCCTGCTTAGCTTTCCACACTCAGACAAGCTGAGCCAGTGTGAGCCACAGGCCTGTATGTGTAGGTGATGTTTTTGTTTGGAGGAGCATTTCCATTATGTGAACCTCCACTGGACGTTTGAACCGGAACAGCCCAGACATAGATTTTAACGTCGGGAGAAGCTGAGTAAGGGGGAATATGACAGAGGAGTATAAAATTATACGTGGTGCGGAGAAAGTGGAGGTTCTCCTGATCCTCCTAATACTAGAACCTGGAGTCATCCAATGAAGCTGAGCAGTGGTTGATTCGGGACAGATAAAAAGAAGTGCTTTCGTAGTTAATCTCATAGAAAAGTAGAGTTGGTAGGGGCCTACAAGGCCATCGAGTCCAACGCCCTGCTCAACGCAGGAATCCAGGTCAAAGCATCCCCGACAGATGGCTGTCCAGCTGCACCTTGAATGCCTCCAGAGTGGGAGAGCCCTCCACCTCCCTAGGTAGTTGGTTCCATTGTCTTATTGCTCTAACAGTCAGGAAATTTTTCCTGATGTTAGGTGGAACCTGGGTTCCTGTAGCTTGAGCCCATTATTCCGTGTCCTGCAAACTGGCATGATGGTGAAGAGATCCTGGCCCTCCATAATCTATGGAATTCACTCCCATAAAATGTATTGATGGCCACCAACAAATCCTTGTTTAAAAGGGAATTTGGCAAATATATGGGTGATCAGGCTATCAATGGTTACTAGTCATAATGGCTATATGTTACCTCCAGTATGCTTGCTTCTTTATATTAGTTGCTGGGGGACATGAGCGGGAGAGTGTTCTTGCCCTCATGTCCTGTTTGTGGACTTCCCACAGATGCCTGGTTGGCCAGTGTGGGAACAGAATGCTGAACTAGATAGGCTTTTGGTCTGATCCAACAGGGCTCTTCTTATGTTCTTCGTTTCTATCTGACAACCGTACATCCTTATTTACCACCTCAGTGCGAACCAGTACTTGGAATCAGGAAGATGCACATTCCAGGTTTCTTGGGCACCATGCCATCACTCACATCTTGCTGTGTACGCATGTTGTGGTGGTTGTCTTATGAGCGGAGCCGTGATACTTGATCGTATAAAGCACTCTGGCCCTCACAATGGAGCTAGAAGCAATGTGCCTCACTTTCCAGAAAGTAAGCCTTGGGTAAATGTTAGAATACATTTTCCAACTGTACCTCTGGTCAGACAATTCAGACAATTGGCCACAGGACCAGCCCTGCCATGCAGCTGGGTGAAGTGACCTAATTCAGGTGACACCTTGGGGGACGGGGCGGGATGGATGAAGACAGGAATCAGTGGGCCAGTTCACACATCACGCTCAGGGCCGGTGCTACCATTAGGCCAACTGGGCGGCTGCCTAGGGCGCCGGGCTAAAGGGGGCACCAGGAGCATAGGGCTGGAGGGAGGGAGGGCTCAAGTGGGAAGAGGGGGGCGCTAAATATCTGATCTTGCCTAGGGCACCAAACTGCCTTGCACCGACCCTGATCACGCTAAGCCATGGTGGGCTAATTAGCCCCTGGGGCTTAGCAGTGCGGGCAGACATTTTGCACATTCAAGCCGTGACTGCAGTTTGTTGTGTCACGCGAACCCGGCAAGGGTGGGTTGTTGGCGTGTTTAACAAACCGCCCACAACCCGTGGGCTGTTTGATATGCAAAAGTCACCCGGCACACACTGGCACGCGCCAAATGGCGGACCATGCATGCCGCCAGTGATGGTGCGAACGGGGTCACTGTCTGAATGATGCAGCAAGACTTTTTAAAATGTTGGCTCTGGCATCGGAGGGGCGGGTGCCGTTCGTGGTCCACTCCAGGGTGCAAAAGTGTCTTGGGCCAAGCAGGATCCTCCGTGCAGTAGCCTCATGGGCATCAACCCCCAGGGCAGTCTGCTGCCCCATGTAGCCGTCCAGAACACTCCGGGAGTTGCACCTCAGAACTCCAGCCAATGTTGTGGAGTAGAGTGGGGTTCAATCCTTTAGCTCTCCTATTGGCAAGTGTGCAAAATGAGAGTTGCGCCTCAGCAGGATGGGTGAGATTGCAAGGGATCCTGAGCCATCCAGTTTGGATGGCGCACTCCTTCATTTGTGTGTGTCTCCCCCCCCCCCAAAATACTACCACCTGAAGGAACTGCTTGCACAAACGGGCTGGCCCTGATTGACCTACACGTACTAATCCAAACTACCGCATGTGCCGTAATGGAGAGCGGTGTTGTGCCAAAGTGCCTAGTTACAGAATCATTTATTTTATTTTTAGTATTTATAGACCACTCTACATCTAAAAACAAAAACAAAAAATTCCAGACAGGAAGGTTATTAATAAAAGTGGGTAAGATGAGCTGGTGTGGCGTAGCAGCTAAGAATAGGAATCAGGATGGCCCCAGTGAAATCTTAGAATACAAATAAATGCACAAAGCACAGGAACCTGGACTGTGTAGGCCACTGTCCTCCACCCTTGGGTCCCCAGATGTTTTTGGCCTACAACTCCCAGCATGCCCCAGCCAGCTATGCTGGCTGGGGCATGCTGGGAGTTGTAGGCCAAAAACATCTGGGGACCCAAGGGTGGAGGACACTGGGCTAGAATGTTGGGCTGGGACGTGGGAGCCCACATTCAAATCCCTACTCAGAAATGAAGCTTGGTGCTACACTGGCTGGGGCATGCTGGGAGTTGTAGGCCAAAAACATCTGGGGACCCAAGGTTTGGAGAACACTGTGTAGGCTATAAAGAAATAAGTGCAAGAATGAAAATGAGTGGTGGATGTAACGCAAAATCACAATTTACAAAGATTAACGTGTGTGAATACAAAATACGAAAATAGAATAAACAAGATATGAAACAGTTTAGAGAAATGGCAATAGCTTAACAGGATATGACGTAATATGTAAATACACAAAGAATTACAAAATGCTAGAAAGCTTAAAACAGCATGTAGCAAGTGTACCGGTATATGCACTACGGCAGTGATGGCGAACCCTTTTGAGCCCGAGTGCCCAAACTGCAACACAAAACCAACTTATTTATTTCAAAGTGCCTTAAATTTGGCAGGAAGGAGGAGGGGGCACTAGCTAATCGCGCCCCGCTCTGTCTCAGGGCATGGCTCTTCACCGGGCGCACAAAGATTCGGGTGCGCGCGTGCTGTGTTTCTGAGCTGTCTGTTCAGTTAGAAGGAGGGCTGGGTGCCTGCACACTCCGCTTCTGGGGGTGGAGATGTTGGAGTCTGCCTGCCTGTGGAGGCCAGCGAGGAATGAGTGGAGACGAGTTACTATGGAACCCCGACGCTGAATGCAGAAGGGGACGGTCTTTTCACGATCTAGCGACCAATGGCTCGAGTGCCCACAGAGAGATCCCTGCGTGCCAGCCGTGGCACGCGTGCCATAGGTTCGCTATCACTGCACTAAGGAATGCAAAATGCTATGACAAGAGTACTTGTTTCATATACTTGTTGAGAAAAAACATTCCCTGAATAATTAGTCACGAGGATGTTTCATTATTTTCTTCCCAAAGAAGTCTCCTGAACATGCTTGTAGTTCTTTTAATCTCAGTTGATAAGAATACAAAAAATGAAATCTTGCCTCAGCCAGGAGCTACCGGTATATAGTAGCCTTAGGCCCTCAGCACACACCTGCAACGTGAAGATAATAATACTGTCTGGCCTACCTTATAGGATTCTTGTATGAATATTGAACAGATGTAGCCGCCTTATACTGAATCCGTCTAGACCAGGGCTCTCCAACCTTGGGTCCCCAGATGTTGCTGGACTACAGCTCCCAGAATCCCTTGCCATTAGCTATGCTGGCTGGCTGGCTATGCTGGGAGCTGTAGGCCAGCAACATCTGGGGACCCAAGGTTGGAGAGCCCTGGTCTAGACAGATATATTGGCTTGGATCCTGACTTGTGCTCAGCAGAGTTTCACTCACACGAAGCTCCAGTGGAGGAAGGGAAGCCATTTCCACCCATTTCCCCTGTGCCTCTTGAAAAGATGTTTCAAAGGGTTTGAGGACTCCCCAGAACAGCACGGGAGGTGGTGCCGCGGGAGACGGGGGAATCGATGGAAATCACACGCACACACCATTTTGATTTTTTGAGTTGATTTATTAAATTTATATGGCTGCCCGTCAACATATATTATCTGAGTGGCTTACAGGTCAAGCCAAAACAAAACAATTTTTTTTAGACAACATACCAAATATCATAATTAAAAATCAACAATAAAAGTGCAGCATGAAAAACTGGCTTTTAATAAAGACAGCATAAACCAATTAGCACCTCAGATTAAACCATACTAAAACAGCAAGAGCCCAAGGGGCATTTTAAAAAGCCTGGGTGCCTCACAGAATAAAAAGGTCTTCACCTGGCACCAAAAAGAACATAAAGAAGGCACCAGACTAACCTCTCTGGTGGGGGGGGGGCTGTTCCACTGCTCTGGAGTGCCATCACCCAATAGCCCCCGCCCTGCTCCTTCCAGTAAGAGCCTGTGCTGGCTCCAAGTCCTTTCCGCGAACAGAAGGAGTGCTTCCATTTGTGGATTATTAATTTTGGATCCAACCCACAGACTATTTTTGATTGGCAGCAGATTTGCATTATCTCAGATGCTGCTGCTAGACATCATTGCAGCTGGAGAATGTCAGGGATTCAGCATGTGACCTTGTGCATGCAAAGCCTGTGCTCTACCAATGAGCTGTGGCCCCTTCTCATAATGTATGAGATAGTGACTGGGTTCAGAGAACGTGATAACCCACACTCAGGGATTGAGTATGGTTTGAGTGTGGGTGGTTATTGAACTGTGGGTTATTGTTGTTTAAACGTGGGTTATTGTGTTGTCTGAACCCAGCCGAGATAACAAACTATGGTGAACAACCTACGGTTCACAACCCTACAACAAACCGTGGTTTCTCTTCATGAGTTATTTGTGGTTTATTTATTTATTTATTTTTATTTATTTATTACATTTATACCCCGCCTTTTTTCCTACAAGGAACTCAAGGCGGCTTACATAATAATCCTCCAACTCCTCTCCATTTTATCCTCACAACAACCCTGTGAGGTAGGTTAGGCTGAGAGGCAGTGACTGGCCCAAAGTCACCCAGTGAGTTTCATGGCTGAGCGGGGACTAGAACCTGGATCTCCTGAGTCCCAGTCCAACACTCTCACCACTACAGCACAGCCATGTTGTCGTGTTGTCTGAACCCAGTGTATGTGAGGCACTTTGAACACTCTTTCGTATTATACACATGCTAGCTCTTATCCGGTCCAACTCTCTGCCATGATAGAGACATTGAGAAGCCTCTTCATTTCATCTGCATGCATCGTGTGCACATCATGACTGACCACAATACTTGCTGTTCACGCTTTGATAACAGCCCTACTCATTAACATGGGTTGTAATCCTTTTATTCATGCTTGAAGTTGATGAGATTCACCCACACAGACCTTAAAACAAGGTTATATACCCATAATAATCAGTGGCAACATATGTACAGTTAAATCAATGATGCGTCTCCTGAGGCGTAACAACAAGCCTAACTCCTGGCCCTCAGAGTAAGGAGCTCGCAAAACTGTGAAATGTGAATTTCCTGGCTCGGTGCCTGACCGATGCATTTGGACCCGGGAGAAAGGGTTGTTGTCCAAAACCGAGATTTTCTCTCCATCTGAATACGCTGCAATAGCAAGCGATTCCAGCCATTTGTGCGCTTAATTTCTGTAATATTCCATTGTGCATCATTTGCTTCAGACGAGTCTCTGACCCATGTTAGAGCGACTCTGGCTGGTGGGTTGAATCCAGCCAGGCCTGCTTTGCATCTCTCCACTTCCTCTGCTCAGTGCCTTGTTGTTTTCGTTTGGGCAGATGGCTGCATTGAAAGCGTAAAAGTCCCCCTTCCAGTGCCACACACAGGCCCCCAGAGGGTTGTTAATCCAATAAGTGTTATGTTTGGCAGGCTGAGCCAACTGCAATGTCTCCGTGCTGAAGTATTTTAGAGACCGGATGGCATGGATCAAGTTGTCACATTTTGTGACTCCAGTTCACGTAGCGGCTGATCGATCACTCCCCCCCCCCCCCCGGAGGCTGTTTTAATAGCTGGGGCCAACTGAAGGAGAGGTGTCACTGCCAATAGGTTTGCACTGAAAGGATTTGCCGAGAACTGCGCAATCCTCTATGGCAGTGTTCTCCAACCTTGGGTCCCCAGATGTTTTTGGCCTACAACTCCCAGCATGCCCCAGCCAGCGTAGCTGGCTGGGGCATGCTGGGAGTTGTAGGCCAAAAACATCTGGGGACCCAAGGTTGGAGAACACTGCTCTACGGCTAAACTGACAACTCCAAGCAATGCACTGTGGAAAAGATGAGGTACTCCAGTTTTCCCGTCCCTGATCTGAAGGACCCGCATAGTATTTCCCTTCCAATCTGCTTTGCGGTGCTGTCGTGGCTTATGATCTGCAGCTCTTCCCTCCCAGTTCAAAGTCCGGCTGCTCCTTAATGATGATGAGTTCCATTTTCTGGGAAATGTATATAATGAATGAATCTCTTTATTACCGTCATAGACCAGCACAAAATAAAACATTCTCCGCATGAAAGAAACCCACGGGGTAAACAATATGCAAAGTACAGTAATGCAAATAGCTGTACTCATGCTCATCCACATAAAGTAGAAGCACAAAGCAAATATAGCAATTAATTTGAAACTGTTCTACAGCAAGGACATACAATAAGGTACACTTAAGTTTCTAAATAAAAGCAGTTCCAAAACCTACTATGTGGAACATACCAACCTCCGGCGTATGTCAATCATAGCGGCACAATATCTCGCAACTAAATAACTAATTTCAGGGCTTGCATCTTGTAGCAATAGGGAGATATAAAATTGCCCTGGATGTCCTGAAAATGTATGTAGTATTGGCAAAATAAACCTAGCACGGATATCAATATAAAACTGACAATGAAAGAAAACATGTTCCGTTGATTCGATACGACCAGAGCCACATGGGCATTTTCTTTCCTCATAGGGTATTTTCTTAAACCGACCTTCTTGAATTGTTGAAGGAAAGGAAATGTATATAAGTTTTTAATCCCTCGGTGTGGTGTACTGGTGCGCACAAACTGCGATGCACCTTCACTAGGGCACCCTAGGCATATTTATTTAATGTAATATATTCATATTCCAATTGATCATACATGATTTCAAGGTGCCTAACATAGTATAGCAATAAAATACATCGGTATAAAACAATAAAATCGAACGGCAATATTTAAAACAAAAGAGCAGCAAATAAAATGACACATGCATTCCATTAACCTTTTTTGGTGTGCTTTCCACAGAGCCCCAAGCACCACAGTTAGTTTTTTTTTAAAAAATAAACATTATAGGCTATTGTGTCAGCAAGAACAGGAGGGAGAAAGATGTGTGAGAAGAACTTGGAACGATAATTGTGCCTGGTGTTACTAGCTTCCACGCAAAAATGCAAAGGATTATGAAAGTGCTTTTTTCAACAGTTGTACTGGGGTTTTTTTGTTTTGTTTTTTTCCATACGCTTGTAGCTTTGTGACAAACCAAGAGGCTGGGAATGCCTTTTGCAACAGAAAGTGTATATGGACTACCTTTCACACCAAGAAAGCCGTGGCATTTCCAATCCTAGGCCGAAAAAATAAAATGGGATGGGGGGGGAGCCCCATAACCTATTCACATTTGAGATAACATTGATGTATATGGTATATAGACAGGTGTGGAGATGTACCAAATTAATTTGGCTAATTTGGAGTTCTTGCTGCCTGCACTTCTGATCACTGGCTGCGGTGCGGGCATTCGCTACATGTACAAAATCAAAACAGTTAGATCTACCTTGCGTCCGTGTCTGTATGCTATTTTTATTCTTTTCTCTTGCCAAAAGAGTAACTTATTGGCTCTATTGACATTTCTTTCAGAGGGCAGACGGAGCGTGAAGAGTTGTTCTTGTCTAAAGAGCACATTGCGTTGGGCTGTAACAAAGGCAGACAAAGTGGCTCCTCAAAGACAGAGCTTCAGAGAGGCCTCCAGGGAGATGCTGGATGCTGCCTCTAGCAGTGATTCTTAAACTTGGTTGCACTGCAGAACACGACCCTGGTATGCTTTGTGGCAGGGCCGGTGCAAGGCAGTTTGGTGCCCTAGGCAAGATCAGATATTTAGCGCCCCCCCCCTTCCCACTTGAGCCCTCCCTCCCTCCAGCCCTATGCTCCTGGCACCCCTTTTAGCCCGGCGCCCTAGGCAGCCGCCTAGTTGGCCTAATGGTAGCACCGGCCCTGCTTTGTGGACTTGTCTTGCGTTATGGCTGCCACATGGGAGGCAGTTTGAAAGGCTTCCAGTTGGGAAATAAGAACATGAGACGAGCCCTACTGGATCGGACCAAAGGCATGTCTAGTCCAGCATTCTGTTCCCACAGTGGCCAACCAGATATGCCCCAATAGGAAGCCCACAAGCCAGACCTGACCACAATCGCTCCCTCCCGCTTGTGTTCCCCAGCAACTGCTGCCCCTTGATACTTGAGGCGATATATAGCCATCCTGACTAGGAGTCACTGATCACCTTATTCCTCCATGAATTTGCCCAATCCCCTTTTAAAGCAGTCCATGTTGGTGGCCATCACTACATCTTCTGGGAGTGACTTCCATGGTTTAACTGTCCCATCAGCCAGAGAAACCAGGCTGGTGGGGACTAGGAGGGGAGGGCCTTTTCTGTGGCAGCCCCCAATTTATGGAACTCTCTCCCCAGTGATCTCCGCCATGCCCCTTCCTTGATTAGCTTCCACCGTGCATTAAAAAGGTGGCTTTTCAGGTGGGAATATGGGGTGGGTTAGGATTTTTAAGTTTTGTACTGTTTTTAATTGTGTTTTACACTCTGTTTTTTTTCTTCTTGTATTTTATTGGACTGTACATCGCTCAGAGTGGCTAGATGACTGGCCAGATGGGCGATTCAAAAATATAATAAATAAATAAATAAATAAATCTGTCCTGAATCTCCCACCATTTAGCTTCATTGGCTTCTTGTATTAGAGAGGGGAAATCATTTTTCTATCCATTTGCTCCACATCATACATAATTTTATACACCTCTGTCACATCCCCCGTTGCTTGTCTTTTCTCTGAGCTAAAATACTCCAAATGTTGTAACCTTTCCTCATAGGATTGTTACTGCAGCCCCTTGATTCCTCCTCCACCCATAGGGGCTAGAAACCTGTGTTTTTTTAAATGAAATAAGTGCTCAGGATAGCATACCATTTGTGTTTGGAGGCATGTTTAAAAACCTTGCAGTCTCCACTACTGAATCAATTTCTGGGAATTAGTCAGCTGCTTCAAAACTGTCTTTGGTCTCAACTAGCCTCTTGCCGCCATTGCTCAGTCCAAGACATCACAACAAACCATGGTTAAGGAAGTTTAACTATAGTTCAGTATGATGTCTGAATTGAAATACCATAATTTCTGGTTGACAAACCAGAATCTGAAACCGTGGGTTGGTTTACAAATCAGGTTTTGTGCTAACTATGGTTTGGTGTGGTGTCCGAATGGATAAACTGTAGTTATGGCCATTGCTCCACCGCTGGAGACCGCTGTACCCTGAGATGAGGGCATGGGCAGAAAGCAAACGAAAGCAAACAAGCTGCTTTAAACTACAGCTCTGGTTTTGTTTGGAGGCTCAACCTATGATTTGGCATTGAAACTTTGGCTAGTGTAAACCATGGTTTGGCATGATGTCCGGATTAAGCCTATGTCTTTATGTTCATGGTTCAAACATCTGTAGTTGATTATTCTACTTCTGTAACAGACTAGATCAGTGTTCTCCAACCTTGGGTCCCCAGATGTTTCTGGACTACAACTCCGAGCATGACTGGCTGGGGCATGCTGGGAGTTGTAGGCCAAAAACATCTGGGGACCCAAGGTTGGAGAACACTGGACTAGATGTTTATCCATCTGTTTACAGTATCTGTTTAGTAGCAGAGTCTGCTTGACCTTTCGTTCTTTAGCCAATTCTCTCCAGTTTGATGAACAGCAGGACTTCATGCGCTCTACTCTTTTGGGAGATAGGTGGTTGTGATGGTCTAGCCCTGGACAGTTACTGTGCATTGTAGAAATATAGAATGAGTCATAGAATGATCGAGACAACTGCCAAACACATAGGACCAAAATAAAACCCATTTCCAGTCCAAATCTTTAACTAAATAAAGAGCAACTAGCTGTGCAACCACTATCAGTACAGTTAACCAGATCACACCGTAGTCTGGTTTCATCAAGGCTTTTTTTTTATCTCAGGGTGTTTACGTAAGATCTCCTTGCGCCGGTCGGCGTGCGGCTGGTCCGTATAAACCCATTCGAAATCCTCTCGAGCCGCAGTGTTCCCCGTGGCTGAGGACGGGCTCGCTGTTCTACGTGCCTCCATTGCCAGGAATATGGACTTAGCGCTGCTAAAGTGCTGCAGGGAGCTGAAAACACAGCTCTCCTGATTTCTCAGGTCTGCTTCACACCATTTCCTTTATGCGTGAGCAGAGCCCAGCTGTCCCCAGCCATGTGCACGTCTGTGGCCGCCTTGGGAAATGTTAGTGTGATCACAGGGAATCACTGTGGCTGTATCCATGTGTCGGCTGTTTCACACCAACGTTTCTCCATGCAAGCCGCGTTCTGAATACGGGGGCCCTGCTGCTTACACATAGGGGGGGGGAATGATTGCATGATCTCGCCGCAAAGCACCACGTATGTGGATGGTGCGAGATAAACAGTCGTACCTGTGGCACTTGTTGTGATCCACCAAGACGAATGCAGCTCACCAGGCACCTATGGCGGCCTACCAGGAGCAGGATAAATCCGCTTGCTGCCTGCAAATCTGTTTTTGCTGCCTGTAAAAAAAATATTTTAAAAAAGGCAGAAATGGGGAGGGAGCTGATATCAAGCACCTGGCAGGCTGCAGTCCACAGGAGAAGGGTCTCCTATATTTTATTTAGATAGCATTTTAAAAGTACCAGCTTAAGAACAGGCGCGGCCAACTCTGCTGTCAACAGCCTGTAACCCCAGTACACCAAGAAGCCTGTGATGCTCAGAGCAACAATCGCAGCAATAGTGGCAGTATTTGACAGGCCTGTGGCTCACGCTGGCTCAGCTTGTCTGAGCATGGAAAGCGAAGCAGGGTCAGGCCTGGTGATTACTTGGAGGGGAGACCCCCTCCTCTAGTTTCCTGCATGGAGCAGGGGGTTGGACTCGGTGGCCTTGTAGGCTCCTTCCAGCTCTATGATCTATGGGAGACGCCTCCTCTAGTTTCCTGCATTAAGCAGGGGGTTGGACTCGATGGCCTTGTAGGCCCCTTTCAACTCTATGATCTATGAATCTTCTCCTCTGCCCCCCCATACACACACAATCACACACACACACACACACACACACACACTCCCTTTTCCTCTACCAGAACCAGCAAGAGGACTGAGGAAAGGCCTTTATACATCACTCTTTCCCCAATGCCTCCCAACAGCCATTGCCCCTGAGAGCTGTAAGAGCCGGGAGGTGTTGATACCATCTGCCTGGAGCACCAGGAACACCTGGTGTACTCTGAAAAACATCTGCCCACCCACCCACCTCCTTTTGCCACCATCACTTTTAAGGGTACCTGAAGAAGGAGCTGCGTAATGCCATTGCATGATATCACCGACAGCAGCCAGGATTCTGCATCTGTCATTCTGAGAGCAACATAATTCATCCGTAAATTCAGCTCGCGTTGGATCCCGCCGGTGCAGGGGAACAGCTGTAGGGCTGTCTGCTCCCTCTCTAATGCAGATTCCGTGCCAAGGAAAAGCACTCAGAACAATGTAGCAACATTTGCTAAGTTTTTGCATGCTTTATTCCAGCCTTCCCCAACCTGGGGCCCTTCAGATGTGTTGGCCATGCTGGCTGGGAGTGATGGGAGTTGCAATCCAACTTACCTGTAGGGCAACCAGGTTGGGGGAGGCCGCTTTATTCTGCGCTCTTATCTCCTGTTGTCCTGCCGCTCCTGCACTTTTATTGTTTTGTTTTTACTGTATTTTTCATTCGTCAAGCCTAACTTTCTCTAGCCACCTAAAAAGGCAGGATACTGATTTTGTTATAAATGAATATAGACAATATTTATGTAACTATTAATACATAAAATGAATATTAGGCTTCGCCAGATTGTCTGGGGTCCTGGGATTGAGCAGAGCAGAAATAACTTAAATGCTGTTATCGGGGGGCGGGGGGCAGCTCTTGAGGTAATGCATACGTATTTTATTTATTTATTTATTATTAATATTTATTTATCGCCCATCTGGCCGGCAACCGGCCACCCTGGGCGATGTACACAAAATAAAATACATAAATGCAATAAAATACATTTAAACAATATAAAAATTTTAAAATCTTAACCCACCCCATATTCCCGCCTGAACAACCAGGTTTTTAATGAGCGACGGAAGCTCATCAGAGAGGGGGCATGGCGGAGGTCACTCGGGAGAGAGTTCCACAGTACGGGGGCCGCCACAGAAAAGGCCCTCTTCCTCGTCCCCACCAGTCTAGCTGCTCTGGCTGAAGGGACAAGGAGAAGGCCATCCGTGGCAGATCTTGTTGAGCGGCCCACTTGGTGTTGCTGGAGACGCTCCTTGAGATAAACTGGACCAGAGCCGTATAGGGTTTTAAAGGTCAAAACCAACACCTTGAATTCGGCTCGGCAAGCAACTGGTAGCCAGTGCAAATCCTTCAGCACTGGCGTGATGTGATCCCGCCGGCGGCTGCCTTTAACCAGGCGAGCCGCCGCGTTCTGTACCAGCTGTAGCTTCCGAACCGTCTTCAAGGGTAACCCCACATAGAGCGCATTACAGTAGTCTAGGCGAGAGGAGAGGATACGTACAGAAACGCTTGCTCACACAGTTCCTGCGGTGTTCTTTGTTTACAACAAGATCTTCCTATATTCCTGGGATCCATCTGAATATGAGATAAATATGAGTGAGTGCTGAAAGGGGCCTACCTTCAGAGCAGGAATGTAACAATGCTGCAATATAAAGCATTTTGCCAACTGGCAGTTTTGTTCTCTCCCTGCGTCGCCTTCCCCAGAAGTCTTAACCAGCCAGTCGGAACACTGTGCAGAGTGTCTTCTACACGGTAGCGGCTGGCACAGACATACGGTAATGCATAAACCATAGTGTAACATTACGATGACAAGCCTAGCCTTCCCCAGGACTCGTGTATTCCTTCTTCGTCCTCCACCGAAGCCACAAGGAGCAGTTTGGAAACTTCCACTTTGATGAAACTGCAGCTTGCCATGTCATCCAAACCCAGACGAACTATAGCTAATATTTACTATGGCTAGTAGAACCAGGACAACTTCAAGCAATACTTGATAAAACTGGCCCGTTTTCACTAACCATTATGAAGATTAACCACAGTTCACAGTTCAGATGACACACACACTCAACTACAGTTAGTATAAAATGGAAGCGGAAGCTTTTGATCTCCTTGTGGCCGATAACTATGGTTTAGTATGATGTCTGACTGAGCCTATGGATGTACCTCACGAAGAGAAGAAGCTTTAGTCAGCCAGATCTGACTAGTGGGAAGCCAGCCAGCAGCCTGAGTGGTGAAACTTTCCCCAAGAGCACCAAGCTTCATTTCTGAGTAGGGATTTGAATGTGGGCTCCCACATCCCAGCCCAACATTCTAGCCCAGTGTTCTCCACCCTTGGGTCCCCAGATGTTTTTGGCCTACAACTCCCAGCATGCCCCAGCCATGCTATGGCATGCTGGGAGCATGCTGGGAGTTGTAGGCCAAAAACATCTGGGGACCCAAAGTTGGAGAACACTGGAATAGAGGAATGTCTCCTGTTGAAGAGGGCACCTGGCCACCCTACATTGCTCAGGGTTGCAATCAGGGACCTGAGAGGGACCTCTCCCTATCCCACTTCTGCTTGGTCCGCACAGCCATTCTTTCTGCCGACTATCGCTGTTGCTCAGTCTTAGTTGATGCATGGCCCCAAGCTGCTTGGGTGCGCGCCTGATGCGTAATCTTTCCGTATTCAAGTGCCAACAGCCAGTCTTGTCACAGAAATACAGGAAGCCAAAGCAGAAGGGGTGAAGAGAGTGAGTTCTGCTTGAGGCAGGCACTGTATGAATCTTAAAATCTTTCTCAGGTTTATGTCGTGACTGGATAAAAACAAGCATGGACTATAACCACTCCACGAGACCAAGGCCGAATTTGTCTTGAGGCACATCACAGATCTGCCCCCGGTACTTGTTTTATAGGCCAGGGGGCAACCTTAGGAAATGTGGGTGAATGCAAGTGCCCCTGAGCAGATGCGGAGTGCATTTCTCTTAGCAACTAGAGCAGTGTTCTCCAACCTTGGATCCCCAGATGTTTTTGGCCTACAACTCCCAGCATGCCCCAGCCAGCTATGCTGGCTGGGGCATGCTGGGAGTTGTAGGCCAAAAACATCTGGGGACCCAAGGTTGGAGAACACTGAACTAGAGGATCCCTGTCCCTGCCCACATCAAGGATTAGGGCCAAGGGGCTTCCAGATCAGAGAGTGCTTTTTATTTTGTTTTGTTTCCCTAGACCAGCGTTCTCCAACCTTGGCGCTGGCTGGGGGCATGCTGGGAGTTGTAGGCCAAAAACATCTGGGGACCCAAGGTTGGAGAACACTGCCCTAGACAATTTTGAGCGGTGGTGCCTCGTTCTAGAAATTAAACACTGACCAAGATATTTTCCTGCACTGCAGAATCCAAGATTCATGCCTACAGCGTATTTGGGCCAGTCCTGCTAACAATGTATGATTAGTCCCACTCCATCGCTTCTGTCAGTGCCTCCCTTCCTTGCCGGATCTCTCTCTCCCTTCCCCTGCGACTTATTATTTATTATTGCACTTATATCCTGCTTCAATGCGGTGTACATGTTTCACACACACACACACACACACACACACACACACACACACACATTTTATCCTCACAACAACCCAGTGGGGTAGGTTAGGCCGAAAGTGACTGGCCTAAGGTCACCCAGTGATCTTCAAGGCAGATCCTCCCAATCCCAGTCCAGCGTTCCAGTGGAAGACCGACAACCTGGTCTTCTGCGCGGGTTCAATGCTAAGGGGGTAGCGAGTCCTGGGGCGGGCCTTCTCCGAGGTCCCCAGCGACTATCACCCTTAGCCCAGAACAAAGGGATAACTTATAGCCACAAAAGTATCTTTTATAAAACAAGTTTATTTACAAAATTACCTTCACCAACCCAGACACACGCCAGCAATACAGCTTATCAGTACGGTACAAAGTAGCAAGCAAGAGGTCTCAAGGACACAGTGATTTCAGGGCTCTCAGCTAGTTAGTTCAGCTCGGGCTCCAGCAGAGGCCCGGTCAACCGCACGCTGCTAGCTGGGTTCCCGGCGGAGGTCTGGTCTACCCAAGCAGCTAGCTGGGTTCCCGGCGGAGGTCCGGTCTACCCAAGCGGCTTGTGAGTGATTTCAGCTTGGTTTCCCGGGGATCCGGTCAACCCAAGCGGCCAGTGATTTCAGCTTGGTTTCCCGGGGTCCAGTCAACCCAAGCGGCCAGTGATTTCAGCTTGGTTTCCCGGGGTCCAGTCAACCCAAGCGGCCAGTGATTTCAGCTAGCTGGAGCGCGCCGGGTTCTGCTACCCGGGGTTGCCTATCCTTCGTTCCCTTACCCCAAGCATGGGGCAAGATTGCTGATCAGGTCCAACAACTCAGTTCCCTTGCGCAGGGTGTTTTATACCTTGGGTTTCAGGTAGCCCCTCCCTCTGTAATCAGGTGGGTGGCCAATCAGGTGGGTTGCCACCCTCCCTGAGGGGCGGCCTTTTGGGTCAGGTGGGGTGACGCCTTCCCCCTGTGGGGTGGGGTCCCTTTGAAGCCACTTGCTTAATGGCCCCATCCTGTGGTGTTGAATGGTCCTTTCTTATGGGTGCCGAAGTGTCTGCTCTGGCAAGGAATTCAAGTCTTATGTAGATGGGGCTGATATACGAGAGCATTGACGAACCTGGGGATGCTTCCTGCCTTCCCCCCTGGGGTGATTCTATGCAGACGTTGTTTGTCCCCTTTGGTCTCTGTGGAGACTGGCTGTCTCCCCCCCCTGGGTCTCCTTCCCCCCACCTTGGTGAGTGTGTGTGTGTCAGAAAGGGGTTTTAGGTTGGCTTTCTCCACAGTTCCATTCACTACTCCACACCAGCGGCCTACCTGCTAAGCAGCGGGACATCTTCTTTCTCCTGCCATTGAGTTCCTTATATCCTGATGCTGCCTTTACAGGAGAACAGAAGGGAGTTTCTGTGCCCCAAAGTAATCTGCTCCTTACATTTCTTCACCACCATCATCATCATCATCATCATCATCATCATCATCATCATCATCATCATCATCACCACATTTATATCCTACCTTTTCCCCTCTTGCAAGGAACCCAAGGCAGCTTACATGGTCCTTCCCCTCTCCATTTTATCCTCACAGCAACCCTGTGGGGTAGGTTAGGCTGAGCATTGGTGACTGGCCCGGAGCCACCCAGTGAGCTCCGTGGCCGAGTGGAGAGTGGAGAGTGGAACCTGGATCTCCCGAGTCCCAGTCCCAACACTCCAACCACCACGCCACACTGGCTCTCCTGTATCCTCTCAGGTATTACCGCCATTGCACAGATGTTGGACTTCGACACAGCCGGCGTCACTCAGCATCTGGTGTCCTTAGGCAGCTGGTGTCCTCTGAGGCCCCACCGCTGACACCAATGCTGCCTCCCCCTGCCCTCGCTTTAAAACAAAAATTCCAGCCCCAGGACTCCCAAGCAGTGCCAGGCAGCTCGGTCTATCCCCCATTTTAATTTCCCACAATGCCCCAGAGTGACGCTACATCAGGGTCATTGAGTGAGGAGCGGGGCTGGGCAGAGAGAGGGCACTTTGCCCAGGGCCTTCTCAAACTTGGAGCTAGCCCCCTGAGTCACTCAGGGAAACATGGTTGAAACTGGCTGGTTCCCACTTCCCCTTAAATAAAAGGGAGTCATCTTTTTTTCTGGTAGAGAACCTTCCACTGTTTTTTAGGAATGAAATGCCTGTGAATTGTGTACTTCATTCCTAAATATGTCTTATCATCAGACAATCACTACAGGTGTAATCCTATGCCTGTTTAGACAAGGGAAAAGTCCTACAACTCCCAGCATTCCCCAGCCAGCATGGCTGGCTGGGGAATGCTGGGAGTTGTAGGACTTTTTCCTTGTCTAAACACGCTCATAGGATTGTGCCCTCAATGTGCTGAGCAGTTAGTTTATAAAAACAGATGCTGGGACTCAAAGCCATTTTGGAAGTTACACCTTCTAGACTAGATGCTCTTTCCCGTAGGCGTAATCCCAAAATTGTGTTGGCTGATAGTGCTTATTCAGTGGTGCTCTGTAAGCAACAACCACAGCAATAGCAACAGCAACACATAGGTAATGCTGCTGCTGAGACAGTATGAGATAGTGGTTAGAGTGTTGGACTAGGGTTAAGGAGACCCCAGGCTCAAATCCCTCTCAGCCACAAAGTCCGTTGGGGGACCTTGGCCCAAGGATTATCTTCTCAGTTCTAACCTACCTCACACGATCAAATGGTTGGGAGGAGGGAAAACCATGTATGCCAGCCTAAACTTCTTGGAGGAAAGGTGGGTGGAAGAAGAAGAAGAAAAAGAAAGAAAGAAATAGATAAAGGCATTTAGTCTTTATAGCGTTGAAAGTGTTTAATATATTATCTCGTAATCCTTTCAACGCCTTACAAAACAGCTCTGGATTTGAAGCCTAGCACTTCCTGTAGCTCACTCTTTTAGCCTCTATATGCGGTACCGGTTCTCAGAGGCCCACTTGCTCATCTTTTCTTCGTGTGGTTTAGGGCTATAAATCTTCAGAAGATATTCAGAAGGTGTTTGGAAGATACTATTTTATTCAGCTCTGGCTCAGATTAAACTGTGAATCTTCCGGTGTGGATCCCTGTCTTTTACATGCCAGTCCCAGTCAGGGCGCCTGCATAATACCACATTGTTAAGAAAGAGTTTACTGGGCAATGGCCTTGAGGGGCCGATTCAGGCTTGGTGCCTTAATAATTTGCCTAGAAACCCCCCCAGCATCCCTCTTCCTGTTTCATTAGCATCCTCTCAGCTGCAGTTTGTAGCTCTGTAATGGGCCGGAGGGATCCATTGCGCTAGCAAATTGGGCGCTCAGCACTGGGATGGGCAAAACCTTTTGTATGTTTCATGCTGTTTAATAGCTCGTTAGTTCTTGCAAGGTAGCAATTTTCTCTTTTTTAAAATGCGCCGGAAGATGGTGGCGGGGGGGGGGGTAAGACAGGGAGCAGCTGATGGAAAAAAACAGCCCTGTCTATCCACCTTTTGATATTTACCAAGTTCCTTTATAATTACTTTGCTGCTCACAAGTGAGGAGGCTGAAAAAAGATCTGTGCCAAGTGAATTGATGCCTCCCAGACAGCATTTTCCAGATTTCAGAAGGCTGGGAGTGTCCTTTCTTTAAAAAAAAAAAAAAACTGCACAAAATTACTCATGCCTCCCGTTGGCCTCAGGCAGGTGCTTCTCTTGGTTTATTGTTAACTTATCCTTGCCCTATTTTTAAGGGAGGTTTGACAGCTGTCATTCAGCACTCCAGAAAATTTCAGCCTTTGTGTGTCTCATAAAGACACACACAATCCATTGTAATGGATTCCATGAATTTTATTTTCTTTCAGATTATGATTAGCAAAGGAGAGAGATCATTCTCTTTGGTCCACAGGAAGCACATCCAGGGCTTAAATCTGATCAAGGGCTACATGATGCTGAGAGACCTAATCCCCCTTTTCAGTGCTAGTCCTTGGCCCTGGGTTATATAAAGAGAGCACCTGAGCATGTGCAGATTGCATTTTTCCTTCCAGCTCCACAGATCAGCAATTTTGTGACAGAGCTTCCAGGTCAGCGCTGCAGAATTTGAATACAATCTCGTTTCAGGGGCATACTTGGTTGGAAAGCATGCTTCTCTTCTTCATGACAAGTCATTTGTGCCGTGTAACCATCTGCTTGATCTTGCAGTGTGCATATTTAAGAGCTGCAGCACTTATAGGTTTCTCATGTGAGTGGCAAGTTTCAAAGATGCAATAAGCTCAGGAGGGGAGAACTGCGTGCACAGCCAGGCCTTTGTCTGCCAATTTCACTGCAGCAGCTCCCACTGCTGAAAAGACAAGCCTCTGTAGAGTTTAAAAGGCTCTTGCCTCTTTGGTTGTGTGTCAAGAAGTTTTGATAGACGTGTGTACTTCTCTCCCCCTGCATGTTTACTTATTTATTTTAAGTATTTATTATTTATTACATTTCTATACCACCCGATAGCCGAAGCTCTCTTTGGGTCCGATGAGTCCAGCCTTTGTGGTCCTAATCCTGGAGTTCAACTATTTGATTGCCCCAGTGCAATCAAACTATTTGATTGCCCCAATGTTCAACTATTTGATTGCCACACTGCAAATTTAAATTAGTCTTATGCCATTCCAGCTGTCACAGGTTCTCCTGGGAACTGTAGCTTGTTGAGCATCTTAGGATGCAATCCCATGCATGTTTAGACAGAAAATAGTCCTACAACTCCCAGCACCACCCAGTCAGTAGGGCTTCTTTTTCTGTCTAAACACGCATAGGTTTCCACCCTTAAACTGATTAAAGTTTGAGCTCTCCAATGTTTGATGAGAGAGCATTGTGATATTGGCAATCCACCAAGGGTCTCAGCAATGATTGCCTTCTCTTTCATCTTTGCCTATAATTCCTGCTCCAAAGAAGGCTTTCATTGATTGAAAAGAGAAAAGTCAGAGAAAATGGGAAGAAGAAGAGGAAGTGGTACACTCACTTGAGGCTATGAAAGTGGGCAGAAATTAAATGCCCTCTGGCCAATACAGACACAGACCAAACCAAGTGATGCTGCGCATTGTACAGGAGATGCCTGGGGCGACAGCCGGCGGTTCTGCCGCCTTGTTATTAGCATCAGGTTGGGGACTTTCTTGTACATGCCTCTTTTGTCCAACGTGGGGTTAAATGAGGCTACGCTTCAAAGCAACAGCAACTCGTAGGGTTGTGATTCTCAGGCTATTGATTGCTTTTTCCCTTATTTCAAGCATTTTGCCCCCAGCAAGAATGCAAGAAAAGGGAAGGGTAAAACAACAACAACAACAACAACAAGCTGTGAACAATGAAACAGAAATTCTCAGATTCATAATGGGGAGGCATTTCAAATAATTGAATCCCCCATCTTCTGCTTCTGGGAAGGGGAGGAGAATATTAGCTGGAGACAGGCTGGAGAGACCTTGTGAAAGGAGTGGGGGGGACTGTTCTTCCATATGCCACTTGATTCAACCTTAGCACTTGTGTGGATTGTGCCACTGTACAGTTTTGTCACTAGTTGGCACTGGACTTAGTTGTATCTGGGCGGACTCAGGATTTCCTGTTGCTGTGCTGTCTTGTTAAAGAGAGACAATATAATGTTCCTACGGCCCAGCTCCTTGACCGACGGGGTCCTCTAAGGCTAAGTCTTTCACGAGAGCTGTACGTGGCAGCTTTTTGCTTGGGCGGGGATCCCTGTTTCAGACAGACATGTTTTTACTGGGGAGGTGAAAAGGGAAACTAAACCTTTATATCTGCCTTTTGGGTTGCAACTGCAAACCACTGCTAGCATGAGAAAGGGACGAGACGTCATGTCCTACATCAGCCTTCCACAGCCTGGTGCCCTCCAGATGTGTTGGACTGGGCGCACGCTGGGAATTGTAGTCCCAACACATCGGGGGGGGGGGGACCAGGTTGGGGAAAGCTGTCCTATGTGCTTTCAGTCTGGACGTACACAATACAACAGGCACATTATATTATGCTATTTCTTTGTGTAGTGCCATCGCTGTACCTAGCGCTTTACTGGGCAATGTGTGCATAAACGAAGGGAAGGTCCCTGCCCTGAGAAGCTTACATTTTAAATGTCAACAGTGGGGGGAATGGCAAAAGGAAAGGAGGAGGGCGTAAAGGTAACAAGGGATGGGTATGAGCAAATTTGGCTACGTGTACTTGGGCTTAGTTTTACTTGGGGGTAAGGACTGGAGGGATAAGCCAAAGCAGTGTTCTCCAACCTTGGGTCCCCCAGATGTTTTTGGCCTACAACTCCCAGCATGCCCCAGCCAGCTACACTGGCTGGGGCATGCTGGGAGTTGTAGGCCAAAAACATCTGGGGACCCAAGGTTGGAGAACACTGAGCCAAAGGCTTCATGGAAGTTGTAGGTTTTTTGAGGAGTTATTTGAAGAGAGAGAGAGAGAGGTGGTACCACCTGGGTGTCATGGGGTGGGCTTCCAAGCATAAGAGGCAGCAAGGGGAAACAGGTGGCGTTTCCAGGGATACGCTCCAGCCGCCACATCTGACGTTCTTTCGGCACCAGGAGAAGACCTTTTTATTTGCCAGGCTTTCTATAGACTGGGTTCAGATAACCCACACCAAAGGGTTTGAGTGTGGGGGGTTGTTGCTGAACTGTCGGTTGTTGTTGAAACATGGGTTATCGTGTTGTCTGAACCCAGCTGCGCTCACAAGCCATGGCTTGCTAACCACGAACAGGCCATGAAGAGAACTCACGGTTTGTTGTTGGGCTATTAACTGTGGGTTGTTCGCCATGGTTTGCTATCTCGGCTGGGTTCAGACAACACGATGACCCACATTTCAGCAACGACCCACAGTTCAACGACAACCCACACTCAACCCATACTCAGTATGCTTTACTTGGCTGTTTTTAGCTGATGATTTGCACTGCTCTTTATTACTCTGATCTGTGTTTACTGTTTCTGCTATGTCAGTTTTATGTGTTGTTTTATTTTATGCATTGATAGTGTTTTACTTGGTGGTGGGCTGGCCCGGGAATTGGAGGGCAGCATATAAATGCTTTAAACAAAGAAACAGTACACATCTAAGAGGAGATCTTTGGGTGGGCAAAAGCTGTTGAACTGGATGAGCCGTGGTCCCAGGCCAAGCTATAATGGGAAGGGTGGAACAAGGCTGTGGAGATCTTTAGAGGTAAGGATGCGATAAAAAGACGCGGAAGAAGGTAGCGCACTCTTGCAACAAAGGTTGGTTGGGGAGGTTCAGTTCAGAGATACATGAGAGTGCTTCAGCCTCCTTGATATCAATGCAAGTCAAGTGGACTCCACACTGTCCCCTGCACTTAAAAACAAGAAACCCAACAATTGTTATATAGCACTTCAAAAGTACAACGTGCTGTATGCCATGTTCACTATGCAAGCTTTCAATTTACAAAACAAAACCCAGCAACCACTGAACAGTGAGACTGGTGGCTTCTTCTCCCATTCTTCAGATTTATTTATTTATTTATTATTTAAAATATTTCTACACCATACCTTCATTATCAAATTACTGGGTAGTGTACAAAATGCACTGAGGTTAAGGTTGGGGCCGAGGACATGGGCACAACTAGATGTGGTGTCGGATCTATATATAATGGTTCAAAAAGCGGAAGAGCAAAAGGATCATCTTAAGACAGTTTGGGATATTGAATTTGAGGAGGAGATTTCGAAGGGGGGCTGGAAGAGTATTTGGGACAGACGTATTCTGAGAGTTATGTCAATAAGGATAAAGGAAAACTTTTATAAATTGATTTGGAGATGGTATTTAACTCCAGTAAGAAATCAAATAGATAAGAATTGCTCCGCATTGTGTTGGAGAGGATGTCAAGAATTAGGTACATATGCTCATATGTGGTGGAGTTGTAAAAACGTACTGGGATTTTGGCAAAAGGTTTTTGTGGAAATCTCGGAAATTATTGGTATTAATTTGGAGGTCTGTCCAAAATTAGCACTGTTATCAATAATGGAGAAAGTTATGTGTTCTCAAAATACGAAGGAATTAATTGCAAATTTGTTAACTCCGGCTAGGTTAATGATTGCGAGGAAATTGAAGGTTCAGCATGAATTTCTAATTACTGATTGGTATAAGGAGATATGGGATATACGGTAGCTCTTAATGATAAATTGACTTGTAGTATTAAATGTAAAAAGGGACAGCTAAAGTTAAATAATTTTAAGGATATTTGGGGTCAGTTCCTAGATTATGTGTTAATTAAGGGGAAAGGGAATATGCCTTGTCAGGATATGTTATATTTTTGGAATATGGAATAGTAATTGTTTATTGGGATGGAAGCATATTAATTGGTCCCTAGGAGGGTGGGGGGAGCACTGGATGATTTATTGTATGTAGTTTTAGAGTCCAAGTTTTGTGTTTTGTTATATTTTGTCATATTTTGTTTTGGAAAAATGAAATTAATTTAAAAAAAAAAAAAGATGCGGTATTGGGAGATCCATTATTAACTCTTCTGCAATTAAAAAACTATAGCAACCACTGGGAGCGGAATTGGATTGGAACTTTGGCACCGGGGAAGGTGTTTAATATTTTTCCCCCTGCGCTGTTTTCCCAAGTAACCCCCAGCACACACACACACACACCAGCACACACACACACACACACCTATTAATTGCCTTGTGGCGGAAAATATATAGGTACCACTATGAATACAATCAGTTTTGGCCTGCTAGTTTTAAAATGACAAAGTACTTGGTGCTTTTGTGTGTCTTTTAAACACACACACGCTCCTACACATACACTTTACAGCAGCCTTTCCCCCAACCTGGTGCCTTCCAGATGTGTTGGACCACAACTCCCAACTGCTGGCTGGTGGATGCTGGGTAGTTGTAGTCCCAACACATCTGGAGGGCACCTGGTTGGAGAAGGCTGCCCGAGAGTGTACAACGACCTAGTAGTGCAATTCAATCAGCTATTTTCAAATACGGTAAATTTACGTCTTCCCACGCAAAGCCCTAAAAAAGAGGCTACCTCAGTCCCTACAGGGCCTGTGATCTACGGGCACAGTTCCAGCCTTGAGATCCCTCTCAGCAACTCAGGCATCGGTAAAGTGTATCGATTGCCTGCTCTTATGTACAAGCACAAAGCCACATTTTTTGGACTGATCGTGCCTTGGGGGGACGGCCGCTGTTAATCACACTGTGCGCACCTGCCCGGCCCACACACTTCTCCACCTTGGTGCCATTAACTGTAATGAAATGCCTGGGCTCCTCCATCACTTCGAGAGAGCGAGAAGGAAGGAGATAAATGTGGTCAGGCAGCTGGGAAACTCCTGGTCCGGGAGCCTGGGGAAGAATTTTCTAAAATGTTTGATTGGAAGTGCCCAAGGTTTCTCAAAAGGACACACGAGCCTCCTTGCAGAGGCTTGTAAAGTAAGGGGCTTACCAGGGCAGCTTTCTCCAACCTGGGCACCCTCCATATGCTTTGGACTCCAATCAGCCCCGGCCAGTATAGCCAATGGTAAGGCATGCTGGGAGTTGTAGTCCAAAACACCTGGAGGGCGCCAGCTTGGGGAAGTCTGCGCTAGGGGCATACGTGTGAGCGCCTCCCGGGACCGCCCCCTCTGCCCTGTGCAGCAACTGCCTGCCTTAACTGAGCCCGCGAGATGGGATGCTAGGGGACCTGCTCCCTACGTGCCAATCGGTCCAAGGAGCGATTCATTCCTAGGCATATCGTGAGATGCTTTGTTCAAACGCAACGCACTTTCTGGACACTCTTATTTATTTATTTATTATATTTATACCCTGCCTCTTTTCCTGAAAGGAACCCAAGGCGGCTTACATAATCCTCCTCCTCCTCCTCTGCATATTATCCTCACAACAACCCTGTGAGGTAGGTTAGACTGAGAGTCCGTGACTGGCCCAAAGTCACCCAGTGAGTTTCATGGCTGAGTAGGGACTAGAACCCAGATCTCCCGAGTCCCAGTCCACCACTCTAACCCAGTGTTCTCCAACCTTGGGTCCCCAGATGTTTTTGGCCTACAACTCCCAGCATGCCCCAGCCAGCGTACCCAAGGTTGGAGAACATTGCTCTAACCACTCCGCCACACTGGCTCTCTCTTGTCACAGCCACAAGCCACTATTCAGAATGGCAGCCCCCGCAACCTAAACAGGAGATGGCAGAAGTCTAGTGACAAAATCAGCTTTGGTGGACTGCCCTGGATTATTTTATCATAGTTGGGTTTTTTTTATATAATTATTGTCCCCCTCTTTCTTAAGGCAGCATACATGGTGGGAGTGGGAGATCCTACTTTATGCTCACAACAACCTTGTCAGGGAGGATCAGCTAAGAGAGCATGAGTAAACTTTACCACTAAGTAGGGATTTGAAACTAGGTCTCTCTCTCCAGTCCAGAGTCCACCATGAGATCACGCTCTCACTTGTAGCACTTGGCAGCAAGCCTAGGGCGATAAAACAGTGTTTATTTCTTCATTACAACCCTTTTATTTGAAAACCGTGCTTTCTCTTTTCTTTTTGTTCTTCCTTTTCTTTTCAAGGGAACCCCTAAAGGACTTGACATTCTAGTTTAGATACAGCAGGAGCTGTGAATGTTGCTCTGGGCTGGGAAGTGGCGAGATAACACGGAAGTGTCCTGAGAGAAACCGGGAGAGCCTTTCCCATTTTTTGGAGTCATGCACCTGCCTCCAGCTCCAGGGATGTTGAAGAGTCCTTGGTCTCGAGTCACAAGTCGAGTCACGAGTCTTTGGACCCGAGTCTCGAGTCCGAGTCCTTGGTCCAAAATGGTGACTCACGAGTCACGAGTCATGAGTCACTCCCAAAGCTGACTCCACGAGTCCCTATTAAAATCAATGGGGGGTTTTCCCAACAAAATAAGGTTACTTCACACTCAGAGCAGCCACACAGAGTAATCTCAGGCCCTTCTTCTGCCTCTCCCAAGTACGCAACACATCAGTCAAAATAAATCTTGACACACTGTTGGGGCTGCACTCCTGGTAGCTGTCCATAGTGGCCGAGCAGCGGCACACCTCGCTTCCCTGCGCTCTTCAACGGCAATCACGCTCCTCTCCACTCCTTCTGGCACAGCCCAGGGATGTTGAAGAGTCCTTGGTCTCGAGTCCCGAGTCGAGTCTCGAGTCCCATTAAAAATATTGGGACTCGAGTCCAAGTCGAGTCAGAGGGGGGACTCAGTCCGACTCACGAGTCGAGTCCTCGAGTCCGAGTCCCCATCCCTGTCCAGCTCCTGCAGGCTGCAGGGACCGTAGCTCCGTGGCAGAGAGCACATGCTGTGCATGTATAAGATCCCAGCTTCAGTCCCCCCCCCCCGGCACCTCTGGTTAAAAGCGTGTCTCCGAGAGCAGGGCTTGGAAAGTCAAAGACCTCGGGGAGAGTCTGCCAGTCTGGGTAGACAGTACTAGTCTGCGTAGAGCACTGGATCTGACTTAGCCATGGGCACTTCATATCCTGCTCGAAAAACCTAACTGCGGTGCTGGGTGGGGGTGCGGGCACCATCTTTATGGAGATTGCAGCTGGGGAGCGAACGGTTCATTCCCCACCCGTTGCTGCACCCTGTGTGATCACCACAGTGATCACACACACACACACACACACACACACACACACACACCTCCAATGGGAGGCTTTTTTCAAGCCTAATCGATGTGCTGGGCTGTGTGTGTATGAATTAATGGGGGGGGATGTGTGAGAGGGGGGGCAGCACTTTTTGCTTTAGCCCTGCTGACTGCTGGCACACGGACCCTGGAAGGTTAGTCACAAGGAATTGAGGCTCCCTGGCTGAAAACAGTCCTCCGTTCCTGCCTTAGTTAGAATGTCTTAAAGCAGTGTTCTCCAACCTTGGTTCCCCAGATGTTTTTGGCCTACAACTCCCAGCATGCCCCAGCCAGGGAGTTGTAGGCCAAAAACATCTGGGGACCCTCAAGCTTGGAGAACACTGTGCTAGAGGATGGTGTCCAGTAAGGGGGACTGAAAGCATCACACTGAGAAGTGAGCATCTCAGTATCTCAGTGCTCTCCAAGCTTGGTTCCCCAGATGTTTTTGGCCTACAGCTCCCAGCATGCTGGGGCATGCTGGGAGTTGTAGGCCAAAAACATCTGGGGAACCAAGCTTGGAGAGCACGGCAGTATCTGCTACTCAGCATTAGATGAACAGGAGCGTTTGGTACAACAGCGACTTCTCCGCCCATCCCACTGCGCTGACTTGTGTATAAGTGACCAGCATGAGAATGTGCACATCCCCATGTCGGTTTGTCTGGCTGGCATGCCAATTCAGCCGGCTGGTCATCTGCAAAACTGCTCCTCTTGGGAAGAACCTTTTAAAATGCATGCAAATCTGTGAACGCCAGTACAAAACACAGATGTTTCGGCGAAAGCATGCTTGTATAGTATACTGAAAAATCCCAAATGCATAAGCAAGGACAGCTACTGATGTGATGATGTCACCTCTGCACAACACCTCACACTCGTAGCTCAGGTATGCCTTTATGCCAACACCCACCATTTCCCCTTCTATACGCCAATAGGCATTCAATAGCCGTCTACGCTGGCTGGGGCATGCTGGGAGTTGTAGGTGGCTCACGCTGGCTCAGCTTGTCTGAGCGTGGAAAGCTAAGCAGGGTCAAGCCTGGTTATTACTTGGATGGGAGACACCCCCCCCTCCTCTGGTTTCCTGCATTGAGCAGGGGGGTTGGACTCGATAGCCTTGTAGGCTCCTTCCAACTCTATGATCTATGAAATCTATGAAATCTGGGGACCCAAGGTTGGAGAAGAACACTGTCTTAAAGGGATAAATTATCTACCTGCTTCCTGGAAGTTAACGCACAGTCAGTGCAAATGGATTCCCCGTGCCCTTCTGACAGCTAGAAGACCGATTAATATTGGAAGGATAAAACATTGGAAGGATAAAGGTTCACCGCCTATAATGCAGTGGATTGAAGACCTTACAACGTGTTCAACATTTGAACGGGTGCTGTATAGATGGCACCTGCGATTGGACACTTATATGGATATGTGGCCTGCCTTTGTTGACATTTATGTATAGTTCTTAGAAACCTGTATTTTCATATATGTACATACTAGCTGTTGCCCGCGGCTTCGCTCGCAAATCAGGTTAATCCTGAGAGTCTACAGGTGATGAAGAGTGACCGAGCCAAGTTTGGGGTGGATCCGTCAAAACGTGATGGAGCCTATGCGACGACGCCCCACACACAACAGTCATTCATTCAGTCATTTAAAAAGTTCCCCTCCCTTTCCGTTAAGAAGACCACCTTTCCGTTAAGAAGACACGGCACATGTGTCACCGAGTAGCTTTTGCTCTTCCCCGCTTGCGCTGTAACGTGCAACATGGGGATTTGTACATCTCTCTAGTGCAGTGTTCTCCAACCTTGGGTCCCCAGATGTTTTTGGCCTACAACTCCCAGCATGCCCCAGCCAGCGTAGCTGGCTGGGGCATGCTGGGAGTTGTAGGCCAAAAACATCTGGGGACCCATGTTGGAGAACACTGCTCTAGTGGCACTGAGAGCTGTGAGCTCCAGATGACACCCCCCACACACCTAAACTCAAAGCTGGTCAGTCATAGGCGGCGCCATCATTATTTCTTCTTTAGCAGGCGCTTGAAACTGCAAAGCCGCAGTGTGTGAGTCTGACTTCACACTCTGTGGCACGTTAAGTCATTTTCTGCCTTTACAGATTCTCTGCAACATCTGCACTGCACTCTCTGCGGCCTGCGTCTCCAGGAATGACTTGACGACCATCGTGCGTGCACGCTTCTGCACAATGCTTCTGTGCCCTCGGTGGCTGTCTAACCCTTAAAATACTGCTGTTCGTTTCCCCTTACCCCAAGCAACAGGAAGTTCAGGGCAACCTCTGAACACTGGAAGCATCTTTATAATATACTCTTGTCAGTGTACAGTTGAGCTGGTGCTTTGGGGCTGCAGGAGCAGGAAAACCGGCTGTATCTATTCTATAGTGTCCCTGTGTAGCACCTCGGAATCCAAAGACTGTGCCGAAGACAACCAAGACTCAAGGAGTTTCTCTCCATTGTCCTCCTAGCAGATCAAAGTGGATATGGACCCCCTGGAGCTGGGATGTGACCCAGTACGTTCCGATCGGGGCTTTAGGTGAAGGGCAGCCACTGGACTCCTAAACCAGGCATCCATTATCCCCTGTCAACAATTGCAGCAAAGCTATCTCCTTGCAGTGCCTAACAAAACAGAGAAACCCAGGGAAGCCCCAGTTAAGGCATGTGAATGTAGGATAATGTAAGCATTATACATTTTCACCATTTTTCCTGCAGCCTTGACTGGGTTACAAAGTTAATTTCTCTGTCTCTCTGTGTCTCTCTCTCTCTTTCCTCTCTCTCTCTCTCTCTCTCTCTCTCTCTCTCTCTCTCTCTCTCCATATATGATTTCAAGCATAAGCCTCATTATTTAAGGCGGGCTCGTCATTATCATAATTATTTTTTTGTTGAAGAAGCAATGCTGTGATCTGTTCTCACTTCATGTTTCCTGTTTTCTTCATTCAAGTAGGAACTATTTATAGGACCTTGCCTGTGCCAGATATATATATATATATATATATATATATATATAGCCAGGGCTTTTTTTCTGGTGGAACTCACTGGAACTGAGTTCCAGCACCTTTTCTTCTATTAATTGCATTACAATTTAATCGCCATCTACTCCAGAGGAAATGCAATCCAAGAGTTCCGGTACCTTTTTCTCCAGAAAAAAAGCACTGTATATAGCCATTTGCCCACACTGTGCATGAAATTAGCACTGCTTTTCTCATTTCAATATATAGTCTGCCCTAGCCTAGCGGCTTGAGGCAGGTAATAGCATCTCTTACATCAATCAAGGGGTTTCTGTCCCTGGAGTTTCGGGATACAGCTGACGTAGGGCGATGGGGGAACGCCCTGAAACAGTCAGGCTGCTTCCTTGAAAATAAGAGGCAATTATGGTGGTATGGGGAGGGGGGATCACTGGCAAGGGTGAGGGGAGTGGCTGCTGTTTAAAAACCAGGGCTTGCAATCCCACAGAGTGTCTTGAGATTTGATGCAAATGCGTTATATGTAACCTTGGGCAATATTGCAGATGTTGCGTTTAAAGTTCAAGGCTGTTTCCCCCATGATGTGAGTTTTATTTCTTGGTGGGGGGGGGGGTTGTTTGCAATTGCCTCATGTCTCTGTGTACACTCCAGTTTTGTGAACGGTTCAAGACTGTTTTGGTGCCTGAGGGATTTTTTCCACACTCCTAACTGACTGTGGGGCACAATCCACTGGGAAGTTCTCCTGCCCAAGAACCGCTGACATGAACGGTGTTTTTTGGCACAAGTCCCATTCGTTTCAAATGGGGCTTGCGCGGGAGAACTTCTCTGCGGATCGTGCCCCGTGGATCAGAGCTGTGTCTGCCTTCTATTCTGCTACCCGCCTAGTGCCGCTCTTCCCAGAGGGAGAAAGAGAGAGGCAGGGAGACCGGGGGGGGGGGGATTGCTCTAGCAAGCAGAAGCATCTTTGGTTTGTCTTCATAGATTTCATAGATCATAGAGTTGGAAGGAGCCTACAAGGCCATCGAGTCCAACCCCCTGCTCAATGCAGGAAACTAGAGATGGGGTCTCCCATCCAAGTAACAACCAGGCCTGACCCTGCTTAGCTTTCCACGCTCGGGCAAGCTGAGCCAGCGTGAGCCACAGGCCTGTATGGATCATAGAGTTGGAAGGGGCCTCCAAGGCCATCAAGTCCAACCCCCTGCTCAATGCAGGAAACTAGAGGAGGGGGTCTCCCATCCAAGTAATCACTAGGCCTGACCCTGCTTAGCTTTCCACGCTCAGACAAGCTGAGCCAGCGTGAGCCACAGGCCTGTCTCTTTATTACCTCGGAGGATAAGTGGTGAGGCTCACTATGACAAAATGTGCACACCTCTCTTGGATACTTTCTCATTGCTCAGTGCTGTCATTTATGGCACTTACTGTCTCATCCCCCACCCAAACAAACAAACAAACAAACAGAAAATAAGTGAGTTGAACTCCTTTTTCTTTTCTTTTCTTTTTTTAAAAAAAGAAACGAGGGGCCTTTGGAAATTTTCCATTAAAGTTATATTGGGCCCAGGCAATAAAGAAGCAAAAACAAATTAGGCCAGGCAAGTAAACAAGCAGCCAGATGGGCACCTTCCGTTGGCCTTCCCCATCCTGATGCCTGCCAGATGTGTTGGACGGCAGCTCCCACCATTCCTAACCAGCATGCCCATTGGCTCCCATCATGATGGGATTTGCCGTCCCAACACATCTGGAGGGCGCCAGGTTGGAGGAGGAGGCTGCCTTTCACAGTCCTTCGGTGTTGGGATGCTCTAGTGAAGTCCAGCGGACCAAGGGCCCTTTGGGGCAGACACTGATGTATGTGTGTCACAGTTACTGGAAAGTTCCCTGCTTGATCCCTTATTTCTTTGCACCGACTGCTTTTCGGGGGTTCATATACGTAATTATTGGCTATGCCGCTCCGTTTATTTATACAAATGCATTGTAATGATAACGAGAGTCAACACCCATTGTTGGTCCCGTCCTTTGGTCGGGCTCTCCCATCCTGTCAGCCAGGTGAGGAGTCAGTGATTGGTGCAGGCAGATGAGTTGCATTGGTAACCTGTCAGCCTGTGCATTTCTCCTCTCCATCCTGACACCTAGCTGTGGACCTCATCTGCATGTGAAGATTTGCATAGTGTAAAGTAGTTTAATTGGACTGTCTTTAAGGCAGTGTTCTCCAACCTTGGGTCCCCAGATGTTTTTGGCCTACAACTCCCAGCATGCCCCAGCCAGCATAGCTGGCTGGGGCATGCTGGGAGTTGTAGGCCAAAAACATCTGGGGACCCAAGGTTGGAGAACACTGCCTTAACACCACACTCAGGGAAGCACAGTAGAGCAAAGTGACAGCACTTTCCAAATTACGTTGGCATGATACAGGGCAGATGGGGGAGTTGGAGCATCCCTCTCACCCCCAAATCCAATGTGAATCAATGAAGATCCTCTACTCTACTGGAAGACATTCAACCCATTCATGCCTTGGCTGGGGAGAGAAGGAAGGCTCCACCTGCCCCAGGAGCATGCTGGGAGTTGTAGGCCAAAAACATCTGGGGACCCAAGGTTGGAGAACACTGCTCTAAAGCATGTGGATTTGTGTGATGCGGTGAGCCAGTGCCACAGGGAGCTGCTAGCTGGAGGAAGGAGAATTTGGAAGTGGAGCTGGCGGGCCCAGGTGGGTGTCTGGCCAATGCCTCTCCCCCCCCCCCCCCGCTGTCTCACGGTCTCGGGTTCTGCAAGGAATATCCAGCATTAGTGCCGCGCCGAATTTCGGTGAGATTCAGTTATTCGCTGCAAACGTTGCCATTTTGGGGGGCACACGGAAATATTTGACCCAACCCCGCCCCGCTCTGCTGCGCATGCCTCCGTGCATTTTTGTCATGCCTGTCCACAGCCCTTGTCTCTGTCGTCGGATGCTGCTTCCAGGGAAGCGGGGGTGCGGGTGGGGTTGACAGACACATCTCTGTTGCCGAGGCAGCTGGGAAAATGACACGCTCTCTAGCTTTGCAGATCCCGTGGAAAGTAATGCAGTGTGCAGAAGGCTGGCATTCGCGTTAAGATGTGCATTGGAATGCGAGGGAGCCCTGCTCGGCTGCCTTGGGCAATGGAGATGTCTTCCGCCGACACCAGCCGGCCCCCTCGCACAGAACCGCAGCATTCTGACCTCGTTCCCTGCAAGCTCTGGCTAGACTCTGCTCCCGGGGCGGGCAACCCGCTGCCCTCCCGATATTTTGGACTACAACTTCCACAATACAGGCCTGTGGCTCACGCTGGCTCAGCTTGTCTGAGCGTGGAAAGCTAAGCAGGGTCAGGCCTGGTTATTACTTGGATGGGAGACCCCTCCTCTAGTTTCCTGCATTGAGCAGGGGGTCGGACTCCATGGCCTTGTAGGCTCCTTCCAACTCTATGATCTATGAAATCTATGAAAAACCGTTGGCCATGCTGGCTGGGACTGATGGGAGTTGTAGTCCACCACATCGAGAGGGCACCAGGTTGCCTGCCCCCAAGCTCCGCTCTCACACCATAGAAGGTAGGGGCTTCCCAACCCCTTGCCCAATCTCAGCCATATTAGCACAGCACAGCACAGCGATCTGTGCCTACAGAATCGTGTTCTTTCCTCCCGGCTCCTGAGCCCAGGAATCGATTCGGGATCCCAAAATGCTTCTCAGCCTGCAGCAGTGTGGCAAGCGTGCCCGAGGACTCCTCCCTCCTGGTCGTGAGCACACATATGCCCTCCAAGCCTCTTGATGCTTACCCAAGGATCCCGACCCAGAAATCCTTGGAGGGTCATACTCATAGCAGAGCGGAGAAGACTGCCTTTTGGGACCGGCTTGGAGTCCTTGCCAAGAGAGTCAGAGGGACTGTAGCCGCCTGGGAAAGGGAGAGAGCGAACGAGCGAGCGAGCCATGAGTCAGCCACTGCCTGCTGGGAGCCTAGGCAGCCGCCGCCGGGCCTGTTCAATAAATCATGGCAGCAAGTTGTACCCTTGGAAGGTGATGACATGACCTTTGTGTTGACAAGACAAACAGCAGCCCCGGCTTTACCTGTCAAGCTGCATCCACCTCAAGGGGACGGCATGCCTGGCTCTAGAGCCCAGTGGAGAGCGCTCTCTCTCTCTCTCTCTCTCTTGCTCTGCGTGTGTTTGCATGAGTGTGTGTCTCCTGACTGCAGTGGAAGAGGGAACGTTCAGTTGCGTGGGACTGGGAGATGCTGGGAGTGGCAGTTCAGTGCTTCGGGAGGGGACGGAGCCAGGCTGGCTCAGGCTGCTCCAGCCCCGCCTTCCCAACATGGTCGACATGTCGTCCTACTGGCCGCTGGCCAGAGCAGGAAGCTGTAAAGCCAAAAACTTGGAACAGGGTATGTCACTGAGTTTTTATCAGATGTGTTCATTTTTTAAAACAAGATGGTACCCCAGGTTCAGTCCCTGGCATCTCCAGACAGGACTGTAAAAAAGCATCGCCCCCACCCCTCCAAGAAAATAAAAGGCTGGGTTTGTTTGGATTAGATATATTGTTGCCTAAGCCGGAATGAGCAGAAAGAGGTACAGCTTGTATCCAGTTAATGCCTCCTCCCAACAGAGTGGCTTCCGTCAGTGGAACAGGGCAAGTGGGCGATTCTTCCCCATGGGTGCCCTCAAATTCTGCTCTGGGGGGTTGGGGGGGATGCTCTGGTGCAGATTTGGGGGGGGGCACAGTGGGCTGTAGGCAGGTAGAGAGGACAGGGAAGTCCTGTTCTGCAAACGGAAGTCTACTCGTGCAACATTGACAGTACCAGTAGTCATTCTTATATTAATAATAACAACAAGACCAACCATAATCCTATACACTAAAAGCAAGGACATTCTCCCAGTGTGGGTCCTCATGTAGCCAAAAATGGCACCATCCACACACAAGGGGAGATGTCTGTCTTCTTCACCCTTCGTTAGCAAGGTATCTCTGAGTGTGATTCATTTTTGGTCCCTTCCTGATGTCTGGCAAAATAGCCTGCGTGAGACTATCACCTTGTAGCAATACTGGAATCTTGCGCACGGTGCTTCAGTGCAGAGAGGCACACATTTCCACCCAGACAAGTTGTAGGATTCAGTGAAAGAGGCAGGTGAAACTTAAGAATGTGTGAATTTGTAACTCTTCTCCACCCATCTTTTTCGGCAGCTGATAGCAAGTTATGCTGTTTTATAGCCTGAGCATGGATCATTGTTTTCTTTCCTGCAAACTCATCAAGGCTGATGCTAGAGGCAGCACCTGGCCGAGTAGAATCTTGGTCTTGGTTGGAAAGGCACACGACACATCTAGTTTTTGCTATCACCATGTACTGGTAAAAGGTGGCGAACGTTAACAGAGACATTACATACTAAAAGTTAACCGCTGTTCTTCCAGAGGAGCTTACCATACCGTGTGAATCTGCTGAGAGGAGGAAGCATCCTATCTGGAGGTGACACAAAACTGGGAGGAAGTGGAAACGTTAGAGAAGAGAGGATTGAAATTCAAGATGATCCAGATAAACTGGAGCGCCTGGGCTGCAAGAAGCCTTTTCAGTGAGGTCCGTGCAACACAGATAAATGAAAGTTCAATGCACAAATGTTTCACAGGTCTTGGGGGGTGGGTGGGTGGGTGGGAATAAAAATAGTGAAGGAAATAGGCTGTGCTCATTTGCCATTGGGAAAAGGGCACCGGGGATTTGACAGCCGAAATCCTCTCCAGTGCTGTGATTTTGTCATGTATAAACAGTAAGCGCTGTGGCTTCTCCGTGCTACTGGGGAACACAAAGCAGTACTGTCTGTGCTTTTTCATCAGGTAGCCTGGGCTGAAACAAACTCATGCGGGGGCACCTCTCAGAATCTCATGGAGCATTGCCCAGTCAGGGGAGGGAGGAACACTCCGCTTTAATTGGCATTTTGCTAATCCTTTCAACTGCTTCCTATTAGGGTTAGATTAGTAGCAGGAAATCGGCGGTGTGTGTGGGTTGTGTGTGTGTTTTTGACTGAGCAGATGTTGCAAAGTCTTGCTGTGGAAAAACGAGAGCAAAGGATGAGCCGCCCCAGCCCGCCCGCCCCCCCCCCCCCGGCCAAGTTGGGGGAGTCTCAGAGATTGGCACATGCCAGCATTCACCCAGCGTGTCTTTATCTGCCCTGCGGGAAGAGAGGAGGATGTCTTCGAGTCGGAAAGAGTTGCCATTCGGGTGGGGAACTTTAGGGCCAGGGGTAGGTTTGGCTTGGTGCCCTCCAGATGTTTTGGGCGACAACTCCCATCACCCCGACCGCTGGCCCTGCTGGCTGGGGATGGTGGGAGTTGCAGCACAGAACATCTGGAAGGCGCCACGTGTGCCTATCCCGGCTTTGGGGCTTGTGTTGTGTCCCAACCCTTGAGGGGGGGGGGAACACACAGTGCAGGGCTGAGAGAGACAGAATAGGAAGCGAAATGTGTGGGCTTTGATGTCAAAATACAAGACAATTGCGCCCTCTACTGGCCGATGGTGTTGCTTCCAGCTCCAGGAGTCACTAGCCGTGCTTCCCAACCCAGACAGAATCTTTGTCCAAAGGCTGTGGGAACGCCCTTCGCCTAGTCCAGTGTTCTCCCACCTTAGGTCCCCAGATGTTTTTGGCCTACAACTCCCAGCATGCCCCAGCCAGCATAGCTGGCTGGGGCATGCTGGGAGTTGTAGGCCAAAAACATCTGGGGACCCAAGGCCGGAGAACACTGACCTAGTCAGCTCCCTTGCTTCTACCCTTGGGCAAATAGTTAAGGTGTTGCTGCTGTTGGTTATTTCTTGCTGCAGTGGATGGTTTTGCTCCAGCATTTAGCTCTCTGATCCTCTGGGTTGGGGTTGGGTTGGTTTGTTTTGGGGAGGGAGGGCGGGCTGGTTTTTTTTGTTTGTTCTGTTTTGTTTTCAATTTGATTTTACTGAATGCTTTGTATATGATTTATTTTGTTGTAACTTGTGGGCTCTTGTGACTTAAAGGCAAGATATAAATTCATAGAGAGCCAGTGTGGCGAGAGTGTTGGGCTGGGACTCGGGAGATCCGGGTTCTAAGTCCCCGCTCGGCCATGAAACTCACTGGGCGACTTTGGGCCAGTCACTGACTCTCAGCCTGACCTACCTCACAGGGTTGTTGTGAGGATCAAATGGAGAGGAGGAGGAGTATGTAAGTCGCCTTGGGTTCCTTGAAGGAAAAAAGGTGGGGTATAAATATAAAAAATAAATAGATAGATAGATAGATAGATTTGTAAACTTTTAGTTAGTGCCCACCTTTATATGCCGACCAATAACAACATTGTTATCAGCCCTGGCCGCTGGCATGAAACACTCGGGGTCAAAAAGGCCCTGAGCCACCTGCATCTCTGTCTGTCGCCTTTCTCCCGGATATTCTATGTCTGGGGTCTCCAGCGTGGTGCCCACGGAACTTCTCTTGGCGCCCCCCCCAGACTCCCTGCCACTTTTATCTTATTGCGTAAGATTCTTAAAATTATTCCTTTTTAACTGGGAGGCTGGCATGCTGCAAACTGGAAGCGCTGCCCTTCAACTCCATCTTCATTTGGGTTCAAATGAGTGGTGTGGTGTTTTGTAGCTCGGACCTTGCCTCCGTCTTGTGCTTAGGTCCTAAAGAAAGTTACTTTTCTACTAGTACCACCAATTTGCCTTCTGGGAAATGAGAGAGAGACTTCTGATTGGCTGTGCCCACCATGGCAGCCATTTCATGACTGGGCAGCCCCCCCCCCCCGTGGCAGGGTGTTGTGAGAGCACCTGCAACCTTCTCTCAAAATGCCAAATGTGCCTACTGACCCCCCCCCCCCAAAGGTTGGGGACCCCTGTTCTAGGTGTTACCAGGGATGGGGACTCGGACTCGGGGACTCGACTCGTGAGTCGGACTGAGTCCCCCCTCTGACTCAAGTCTGACTCGAGTCCCAATATTTTTAATGGGACTCGACTCGGGACTCGAGACCAAGGACTCTTCAACATCCCTGGGCTGTGCCAGAAGGAGTGGAGAAAAGTGCGCTCGCCAGCGAAGATTTTATTTTTTAAAATCATTTTCCTAAAATGCAACCTTTCAGACATTTTGGGTTTGGCTGCCTCTGCCTGCCTGCTTTGGCGTTCCCTGCCTCCTCTGCCTGCCTGGTTATTTTGGGTTTGGCTGCCTGGTCTGTTCTTGTCAAAATCAGTTGCATAGTTTTGAAATTAAAAGGCACACTTGTGCCTAGAATTTATTTAAGCCACACATCTGAAGTAGCCTTATTTTGTTGGGGGGGAAACCCCATTGATTTTAATAGGGACTCATGGAGTCAGTTTTGGGAGTGACTCGGGACTTGTGAGTCACCATTTTGGACCAAGGACTCGGACTCGGACTTGAGACTCGGGTCCAAAGACTCGTGACTCAACTCGTGACTCGAGACCAAGGACTCTTCAACATCCCTGGGTGTTACACGCACAGGAGCCTTTTCTCAGGAAAGGAGGTGGTACCTTCAGTCAGGATCAAAGAAACCTCTCATGAATTTAGGGCCAGAACGGAGGGAAAGGAACGAATTTGTTGGAAGGAGGAGAATGGAGGGAGCAGAGATTGAGTGGACTCCAGAGAAGGGTCTGACGGGTGTGCCGAGCAGAGAAGTCCAAAGGGGCGAGGTAAAGGTCTCCCAAGAGCTTTCTTTGGGAACAGATTCAAGGGGCACCTCAGACAAATCCCTTCCTCCTCCGCTCTTAAATGGAGGCAGCTTTGTTCTATTCTGGCGCCCCGTATTTTTGAGTCTTGTAAAACAGCTGGTGCCCCAGGATCTCCGTGGCTGGCTGATGATAATCTTTCCCATTGTTTAAAGTGCTTCAGTGGCTCTCTGCCCTCTTTTCTTCCCGAGGTCTGTTCCTTACTGAGTCACCAGACAGGCTGAATAAAGAGAAACAAAGGAGGCACCTGTTTCTCATGAGCATCTGTGAGGATGGTAATTGGAGGGAGCCAAGAGTATTAATTGTAGAGTACGGTGCGTTGTCACTCCTCGGCAGGAAACATTCCCCTTGCTTTGTTCCGACACCCAGAATCAGACCCCTCTGCTGGATTTTGACAGGAGCGTCTTTGTTCCTGATTGAAAGAATCTCTGGCTGTTTACCCTCCCCCTCATCCCCCAGGTGCTGTCCTGGGTCCAAGAACTTTGGCAATGATAATTTCCAGCGCAGGATTGTTATTGTGGCTAACATACCGCAGAGGGGAGGGAAATATAAATACGTAGTATATGAATCTAAGGCAGGCCCTCACTCCACCTGAGATGCTCAAGAGCCAGAAGGGAGAAGAGAGGGAATCTGGGAAAACATGCACACAATCCCAACGCAGAGAAGAGAGCTTGGAGGACAAAAGAAGAGGCCGGGACAGATACTTTGCTGAAACATTATCAAGGACAGTTTCATATTAGACGAGGAAGAGAGCGCGAAAGAAAGTCATTCGGCAACAGCAGCTAGGGATGGTGGTCTTCCATTTGGGTAGGTTCTAGTAATTCCAGCCTGGCCAGCAGGGCCAGCCCTGCCACGAGACAAAGTGATAATTCCCCTTTACTCGGCACTGGTTAGGCCTCATCTTGAGTACCGCATCCAGTTCTGGGCACCACACTTTCAGTTTCAGAAGGACGTAGACAGACTGGAGAGGGTTCAGAGGAGGGCGACAAGGATGATAAAGGGACTGGAAACAAGGCCCTATGAGGAGAGACTGAAAGAACTGGGCATGTTTAGCCTTCAGAAGAGGAGACTGAGGGGAGATATGATCGCACTCTTCCAGTATTCCTGACTGTCGGAGCAATAAGACAATGGAACCAACTACTTAGGGAGGTTGTGGGCTCTCCCACTCTGGAGGCATTCAAGGTGAAACTGGACGGCCATCTGTCAGGGATGCTTTGACCTGGATTCCTGCATTGAGCAGGGGGTTGGACTCGATGGCCTTGTAGGCCCCTTCCAACTCTACTTTTCTGTGATTCTATGAGCCTCTTATCTCAGTCAGCACATTGGGAAGGCGGCGGACCGCCCGGCCACTTCTCCTGCCACTTGTGTCCTGCTTGGGAGCCGAGGGGGCATACTGTTGGCTGCAGATGGCCACCATCTTAGATCCTCAGAATGCAGTACCTGACCTGATAATCATGTCACATTGGGCATTGTATTTGGGGGGGGGGGGAGATTAAAGATGGCGCCTGCCTGCTGCTGACAGTCTGGAGCCAAGGAGGAACTCCACTCCCATTTAAAAGTGCCACCCTGTGGCGGCAGCTGTTTTTAACATAGTTAAAAACAATAATAAAACAAATACATTAGGACAGTGTTTCTCAACCTTGGGTCCCCAGATGTTTTTGGCCTACAACTCCCAGCATGCCCCAGCCAGCTATGCTGGCTGGGGCATGCTGGGAGTTGTAGGCCAAAAACATCTGGGGACCCAAGGTTGGAGAACACTGCATTAGGAACACATATATAGAAGGTTGAAAGTGGCTGGTGGCAGCAGCTCCAGGCAGGGGATAATGGGGGAGGCAATACCAAGCCAAGGTTTGGGGACAGCTGCCCGTTGAAGGGGGGGGTGTCATTTGTTTGTCCACCTGAGACAGTGGCACATCTTGGGCCAGCCCCTGGGAGTGTTTGCTTGGTTGTTTCTTTTCTCGACGTGGTGGTGGTGGTGCTGCTTGTCTGTTCCTTCCTGCCAGGTGATTTCCCAGCTTTTCCGCAGATGCTAAACTTCCATGGATTATGGATAGCCTTGTCAAGTAGGCCAAACAAACTAGTGCAGTTCAAATGGGAATTTATATAGCTGGAGAGCCTAGGAAACTTGGAATGTATGGATGCCTGGCAATGGGCAAGAAGAGGTCAGTCAGGGCCGGCGCTACCGCTAGGCAAACTAGGCGGTTGCCTAGGGCGCGCAGCTGAAGAGGGCGCAAAAACGCTGCGCTCCTCTTCGCTGCCGCCGCGCCGCCCCTGCCAGGCCTCCGCCTCCCCACCCGCCCCCGCCCCCACTGCACCTCCCCCCGCCCGCCCGCCGCCGCCGCCGCTGCCGCACCTCCCCCCCCGCCGCCGCCACCACCACCACCCAACCCCCCCGCCACCTACCTTCTCCGCGTCGCGTCGCTTCCGGAGCCCCGCCCGCATTGTTTTGGCAGGAGGAACCAGGGCAACAGGGCTTAAACAGCCCTGTTGCCCTGGTTTCCCCGGCAAAAAACAGAGCGCGGGGGTCCCGTCATCGCGTCACTTCCTCCTGCTCGGAGGCGGCGGCAGCCAGGGCGGGGGGAAGGTAGGTTGGTTGTGGCGGCGCGCGGGGGGGGGGTTTGCAGAGCAGGGCTGCTTTCCTCCAGAGCCCCCCCACGGCACGAGAGGGGGGGCGCTAAATATCATTTCGCCTAGGGCGCCAAACTGCCCTGCACCGGTCCTGAGGTCAGTGGCTATCAACTTGGCGGCTAGATTCAGGTGAGAACAGGGGGCAATACTTGCCTTCCTTCGTGTTCCCATCAGCGTTAAAATGCCGGATATTCGCGAGCATTTACACGGCTCCCCTCGCAAGCAGTGTGTAGGCTGCCTGCCTCCGTGACAGTAACTCATGGAGACAATTGTAATGAGCAAAATTAGCCACAGATTATTTGACTACGTACAAGGCTCTTACAAGGCTCTTAGGTCATTGATTTCTTTGCTCCTTGAAAAGCCCCTTCCTTGACGAATGAATTACTTCTGGCCCTCCCGGGAGCAGTTCCAATTGTGCTGAGGGCACTGGTATGTTTATGCGCCCTCCAACAGTCACTTGAGCAGTCCTGGCTCTCTAAGCACTCATTAAGGTTTTCTGCAAGTATTTTTTTTTTTTTACTAGGTGTTAGAAAGGGAAGATGCATGCTCTAGGACAGTGTTCTCCAACCTTGGGTCCCCAGATGTTTTTGGCCTACAACTCCCAGCATGCCCCAGCCAGCATAGCTGGCTGGGGCATGCTGGGAGCTGTAGGCCAAAAACATCTGGGGACCCAAGGTTGGAGAACACTGCTCTAGGAGGCCTGGGCGTGGGCGTGAACTGACCACATAAAAACAGCCTGATCTGCTCTCACGCCTTTAGCAAACGCTTGATGTGCAGAAATAGTCAGATGCAGCTTTTTACAGCACGGGGTTGAATATGGTCACCCACTAATTCAGGGGTAGGCAACTTGGCGTCCTCCAGATGCTTTCGACGACAACTCCCATCAGCTCCAGCCAGTATGGCCAGTGATCAGGGATTATGGGAGTTGTAGTTCAAAACATCTGGAGGGCACCAGGCAGTTTACACCTGCACTAATGTATCCCCTTTAATATTTCACAGATGAAAATAGGGACACTTTTGTACTTGTTATCCCAACGATCCCTGCCTGAAGGCCCCCGCCCCATTTCCCTCATTAAAAAATCAGTCCAGAATGTGAATGTGCCCAGAATCCATGGTAGATTAGTGTAGATTAGATTAGTGCCAACTTTCTTAATGGCGCCTGCTCTTGTGCTTTCAACAGCACTGAGTCTAAAGACATTAGCACATGACAGTACTTTTCTTTATGATGTGAACCGCTTCACTGGATTTCTGCCGACCGACCTACTGCTAAAGGCACAAGAACAGGCCAGGCTGGGCATTTTCGGGTCAGCTGGCAACTTTATGGAGCATCTGTGTCCTACAGGCCTCTCTACTCAAGTTTATTTATTTGAAGTATTTTTATCCCACTCCTCAGCCAAAAAAGGCTCCCAGGAGTGGCTCACAATCAATCAGCAAAAAAAAAAAAGACAGTTCCTGCCGTGCAGGCTTACAATTTAAAAAGATGTGACACACACAAGGAAAAGGGGATGGGGAAGGAAGAGGAAAAATTTAAATAGATTGTCAGCAGGGCTGGTGGAATGGCCCTGCTTCCCCTGATGTCCCCTTTGCCTGCTCCTGCCTCCCTTGCTCCTTTCCCACGGGGCAGTTGATGTCAGTCAGCCTTGTGAGGGGGGTGGGGGGATCCAGCTGGAGTTCCCTTTGCTACTCCTGTTCAGTGGGGCATACACTGGTTCCTTTTGAAAGGGGCTTTTTGACAGGGCTCCCCATGGCTTTTTCACAGGGACATATGTCCCTTTGAAAAGACCATGTGGAGCCCTGAAGCTGCGCAGGGTGATTACTGGTAAAGCGGGGGCTGGGAAGGGGTGGATTAAACCTCCCTTCTCCACATGCGGGGGTCCCAATAAAACGAGAGCAGCCCCCCCCAACTAAAAATCAACTAAAAAGAGGTAGGTGCTAGCTGTGCCTGTAAGTTGCTGGGAGTTGTAGGACTGGCTGAGGAAGGCTGGGAGTTGTAGGAATGGTTTCCTTCTAAACATGCATAGGATTGCACCCTTAACGTATTTTCTCTGTGCTGTTTACAAAATAGGTGTAACTGTAGAAGAGACTGATAGCTGGCCAGCAACCTGCTCTGCTTCATTTCAGTTCACGCTGTTGGCGTAGCTTTTTGTTCACTCCAGCAGGTGGCAGCACCGTTTCTCAACATAATTTGCTGTGCTAAAATATTTTTTTTTTGTGATGAAAATCGATCTCTTCATTGCTTTAATTAAATGTGGTATTTGTCCTGTCTTTGTCTCCCTGGCATTAAGGCACTAAGCCCCGGAATAGTTCTAGACAGAGTTGTCTCAAGAAGACAAGCAGAAATGCAGGTAGTGAAGCTTTCCCTGGCATACAGACTCAGTGATGCGTAAAGCTGCTGAATTTCTGCTTGTCAGGCAGCAGTTAAAGGCACAGAAGCCTTGCCAGTAAAAAAAGAAAAAGGTGGAAAGCCTACTTCCTGGGCTGGGGATTGAACCTAGGAGTTCTAGCTATTAGCATCCTGCCCTCTTCCTTGTCACCATTTCTGTGGGGCCGGTTTGCTACGTTGTTCCTCATTGGGTTGGTTTGTTATTTATTGTTTTAGATTTATATGCCACCTCTATCCCAAGGGATGAAAGTGAGTCGTTTCATTCGTTTTTCTGAACGCTAACCGTGTAAAAAAATCACTCATGCTTTGGGACATCAGGAGGAAGAAAGGGGAAGTATTAATTTTAAAATACTTTTCTATAGAAAGGAAATGAGGTCAGCTGCTAGGCCTAGTCAATTCCTTCATTTCTCTGTATCGCCGTGTTCTCCAACCTTGGGTCCCCAGATGTTTTTGGCCTACAACCCCCAGTGGGGCATGCTGGAAGTTGTAGGCCAAAAACAGCTGGGGACCCAAGGTTGGAGAACTCTCCTTCAGAGGGATTAGCAAGCTCTGCAACAAACCATTCCGACACATGGCATCCACAGCCCCCCAAAGAGAAGAGAAGAGAAAGTCCAGGAAATGATCAAACTGGCGAGTTGTTAGATTATTTGATTAAAAAAACTCATGAGGTAAGAAGATACAGGCGTCGGAGAGGCACAAAACTCTTTGCACAGCCTAATTAAGATTTCTGTGTAACTCAAACCAAACAGAAGTGAGAACTGCCAAAAAAAAGGACCCCAGGCGTTTGTCACTCTTGGTCCCGGCCCAGTAATCTTACCCGACGCCACCCAGTGTCCAATTTTAATGTGTTATTTGCTGATGATGATCACATACTTGCAGTTGATTGTATGCAAGCAGAGGCCTCAAGAGCGTGAGATTATTTTTATGCCACCACATCTCCATCATGCAGGCCTCCTCCATTAGGCTTCCCTGTCTCCCTTCCTCCGGCCACGTCTGCTACTAGCAAGGTCGGTCAAGCAGGTGCCCTGCTTTCCAACTCAGCTGCTTCTATGAAAGCAGGTGACAGTACCGTGGACTCACAATAGTAAAGTGTGATGTCACAAGGCAGGGCTGCTGCTGGGGCAGGAAATGGGGGGGGGCAGTCCAATATCCTAGCATAAATATATGTTCCGTACTGGAAGTGATGCTGGACTCCAGCAGCCGAGGGGCAAGCGGTCACTGGGATTACTTGGAACTCCTTAGGGAGGGGCAGAGCTCAGGTGAGTGGCGGGACCGAAGCACACACTTAAAACACTTAGTGCAAAGTGTGTTTCCTTTTCTCCGGATCGTACCCATAGTCGCCTTCCTGTTGTTTTGTGGCTGTTGGTATTATTTAGCGTTTATGTAGCCTGGAAGACAATCAGGAGTGATCGCCTGCTACTAGCGCTGAGCGTTCAAAGCACTTTGCATACATTGTCTTGTTGTCATCCCTGCAAAACCCCTATGAGTTAGTCCAGCACTCCCATCTTGCAGGTGGGGGGACTGAGGCTGAGAAAAAGTGGCGTGCCTAAGGCTACCCAGTGAGTTTGTGGCAGAGGTGGGTTTTGTTCTTGTTTGCTTAGATTGGGGGGTGGGCGGGGAATTCTTACTAAGGCTGCAATCCTATTAACTCACCTACTTGGAAGTAAGCTCCGTTGAAATCACTGGGACGCCTAGGATTTGCACTGCAAATTACAAGCAGTTGTCAGATTGTCACTCGGAGGTGGTATCCGTCTGCTTAAGAGCCCGTAGGCCAGTCTTCCCCAACGTCCAGATGTTTTGGACTACAGCATTCCTGACCATTGGCCATGCTGGCTGGGGCTGATGGGACGGAGTCCAAAAAATCTGGATGGTGCAAGGTTGTGGAAGGCTGCTGTGGACAGCTGCAGCTGCTTTTTTTGCCCACGTTTCTCCTCAAATTTCTGCAGCTGTAGAAGGAGTCTAGCTTTGTCCCATAACCAGGGCTTTTTTTCTGGTGGAACTCACCGGAACTGAGTTCCAGCACCTTTTCTTCTATTAATTGCATTACAATTTAATCGCCATCTACTCCCGAGGAAATGTAATCCAAGAGTTCCGGTACCCTTTTCTCCAGAAAAAAAGCACTGCCCATAACACATAGGAAGGGAGGACTGCCAAAGAGACCGGTGGCTGTGCAGAACTTTCAGAGGGACAGGCCCCATCTCCACATGAAGACATCTCCATACTTGTCCCATGGATGTGTCCGGATCCCATGTTAAACCAGGAATCCTGGCTTAATAAACCACGATGGGAATGAGCAGCATGTTGGTGCACGCAGCCTGTTCACTTCCATTGTTTTAGACTACAACTCCCAGCATTCCTGACCATTGGCCATGCTGCCTGCTGCTGATGAGAGCTGAAGTCGAAAACATCTGGAGGGCACCAGGTTGGAGAAGGCTGCCCTAACCACTCACCCCCCCCCCCTAAGATGAGCATAGTCTTCAATCTTCTGTTTGCTGTAGGCTTGTTTGTGCTAGGACGGGTTACTTGACTCTCTCAAATTGAGTGTGTGTGATGAGAACCACTGATATAGAAGATCTAACGAACGTGGGGGTGGAGTTACTGTATGCTGTGTGGCTTACAGATGCAATCTGTGCCCCAAAGAGTTTGCAAGCTATGAAAAAAAGACAGCTAGGCTAGCCTCACTTTATGGCCGGCAGTAAGAACCCGGTGCCCTCCAGATGTTGTTAGACTACAGCTCCCAGCATCCCTGCCCTTTGGGCATGCTGGCTGGGGCTGGTGGGAGTAGGAGTCCAATACCATCTCGAGGTCCACAGATCCCCCCCCCCCGGAGGGGGGCTGGTTTATGTTGACTGTTAGAGCTGCCTCCACCGTTCTTGGTTTTGCTGGTGGAACAGCACCTGCCGGCCGCTCCCATGATGGAAATGGTATTGTCAGAAGGACGTGGGCTCTTGCCTGCGCTTGTGAGTTAGATGCAGGACCGTGGAGAACCCCGGAAGTCAGCAGAGCCCAGTCTGATTCATTAAGAGATCATACAGCTCCTTCTGCCATGACAGTTTTCATCCCAGGAGCAAAGTTTGGGTGCACTCCCAACCCATGTGTGAAAATATCCACCGCGTCTGACCAAGGGCTCGTCCTTATTCATGCAGTTCCTGCTATGGAACTGAGATCTGCATTTTTTTTTTTCCTCATCCCACCACGTGGTGCCTTGGCCACAAGCCAGACCTTTCCCATGCCGAACTTTGAAAAAGAGAAATAAAAACTCTCACCAGCTCTGGGTCAAAGCTCAGCGTTTATTTTATATCCCCTCTGGCTCAAGACGTTTGCTGCAGAAGCAGTGCCTGCCTGCCTGCCTGTGCTGGGAGGGCCCAAGAGATCGAGATAAGCGTTTGTGATTAACATTAAGCAACATAACCAGAGAAGGGAAGTCTGGCACGAAACCCACACGGCTGGCTCTTTTTGTCCTTGAACCTTCTAGGCTGGCGCCTGCTGCTGCTGGGACATTTGTGAAACTGTTTTGTGCGGGTCTGGACGCCCTCTGTGCTTTCAGGAAACCTTCCTCCGTTCACTTGGAAAGAGAGAAAGGACGTGGCGAGCTTGCTTTGCCGATCATCGTCAGAGAGTCTGGCAAAAACAAACCTTGGCTTGCGGTCGCAGAAAGGAGCGTATTCTATGCTTGCCGGGTTTCTGAGATCCTGGATTTGGGGCGCACCACCAAGAAGAGAACTCTGCAGCCCGAGACTCGGAAGGAGTTCCGGGCTGGGCTTGGCCAGTGTGAGAGCCTGAGAACCCCTTCCCTTTGAAACTTAGAGCAACTGGTCTCTTCTTCCTCTCGCCCCCCTCTGCAAAGCAAACAACAGCACAGCACAGCTCCCCATGCCTCAGAGTGGCTAGAATGCTGCCTCCCGCTCTTGCTCCAGCAGACTCCAGCCCTCAAAAGAACGGGGAGGGACCCTGACTTCTCCCTCCCGCCTCGCCTCCGGGACTGCCCAAGAGACCAGGAGAGGCACTCGACACAACTCGCCTCACCTGCTGAGCTGATGCTTTAGTTGGCTACCAGAAAAGGCCAGCGGTGTTTCTCTTGCACGCCCCCGCCCTCTGGTCTGGACACGCTATGACCCACTGTGGGTACCCTTGGCATTGGCCTGTTTGAGAGGCCGGCCCTCGGCTGGCCCTTTGACCTGTGGAGACCTTTCAGAAGTCTGAGCTGGGCCATGGCTGTAGAAAGAGCCCCGAACCTGCCCAGCATTCCAGAGTTAGAGCCACTGTCGTGCGTAGATGACGAGGCCTTCCTGCCCAGTGATCCCAGTAGCTCACAGGCCCCAGCCAAACAAGACTCCTGCAAGTCACCCAACTCTCCAGTCTTCTTCACTGTTCATTCTCCCACCTACATCATGAAGCTGAAGGTCAACAGGAGCATCCAGGAGTTTGGTCGGAGAGCAAGAGGTGTCATAGGGTAAGGTGGAGCTTTAAATCCCAGAGCTGGGGGTTAAACAGTCCCCCTGTAAGGCTGTAATTTAGGAACAGATGTCTTTTTCGGAATAGATTTTTTATTATAAATAAATCATACTACTAAAGGCAATATTCTTTACAACCTGCCGCAAAAACGTGTTACAAATTTGCCACCCAAATTTCAATTTTCTAACCAATACAGTTACAGATCTACACTGACTTAAACTAATACATTGACATAATTCCTAATCTATGTTTGAGGTCTTTCAGCGTTCGTCAGTCTGTCACGTAATTGGTGGTGTAGATTCCTCCATCCATGGCCAGAATTTCTTCCACTTTATCCGAGGCAGTCTTTCTTTCTCCTACTGACTGATTGCTTTGATTCTAATGCATATTTTACACATATGTAACAGAGCCCTCTACATTAGATAGATTCTGAGTTTTAAGTTCTTTGTTTCTTTGGAAAACCAAAGACGGAAAACCAAAACCAAAGCCAGCAAAACCAAAGCCAGCTGTAATTTAGGAGGCCCCCTGAGGCCAGGTCCCCCCAAATGTGTACAGTAGCACGCACAAGGCCTGGACCCAAGAAACCCAAATTCTGCCCTGAGAACGGTTCATTCTGGCCTCAATACGATGGATGCGAACTTTATCCATATTTGCTGCTTTTGCTCAATTTTCATGCCTTGTATATTTGGGAGTGTAGCAGAACACACACACGTGCGCACGCGCGCGCACACACACACATACATTTATTTATTTCATGTCAAGGAGAGATTTGTCAAGAGTCGGGTAGCATGGCTGTGGATTCCAAGTGCGGGCCCTGTGAATCCCGTTGCATCTGCTCTTGGCTGGCTGCACTCTGGACTATATGATCTAATTAGGTGTGTGTTTGGTGGCGGCGGGGTGTGTGTGTGTCAAAGGAGAATAAGGCATCGGACTTATAGATTTCATAGAGTTGGAAAGAGCCTACAAGGCCATCGAGTCCTTGTAATGAGCAAACTAGAGGAGGGGTCTCCCATCCAAGGAATAACCAGGCCCAGGGCTTTTTTTCTGGTGGAACTCACCGGAACTGAGTTCCAGCACCTTTTCTTCTATTAATTGCATTACAATTTAATCGCCATCTACTCCCGAGGAAATGTAATCCAAGAGTTCCGGTACCTTTTTCTCCAGAAAAAAAGCACTGACCAGGCCTGACCCTGCTTAGCTTTCCACGCTCAGACAAGCTGAGCCAGCGTGAGCCACACAGGCCTGTGTTTTAGTTTTTTGCTGCTTTTAGCAGCGCTCTTGCAAGATGTGCGTGGGCTGCCCCCCAAGAGCTGCAGTGCACAATCTGAGAAGGATACCCCAGCAGCCTTTGCAATGCCACTAAGGATGCTGGGGGGGGCGTCTCTCCGGCCATGTGCAGTTGTGTATAATTTGAGAGAGGTGCGTCCCGTCATCTTCCATGACTTTGCAAGGAATAAACGGTGCGTGCCTCTCATCCTTGAGAGGCACGCATGCTCCTTTGGCGTGACTTCAAATGACTTGCTTGGTTTGCTTTTGCCATCAGGCGCGAGCCCTGACTTTAATCCTGCCGTTCCAAGAAGAAACTTACCATTGAGCGGAAGAGAAAGATGGGTGATTGTGCTGCTAGAAGGGCAGTGCCTGGCGATTGGGAATATAGAGCAAGGGTGGGTAACCGCAGGAAGTCCCGGGGCCGCACTAAGTTAAAAAAAAAAAAAAGATGAACAAAAAATTATAATAAAGAACCACTCCATAGCACTCAGTAGTGCAAAAAAAAAGTTTGAACTTAGTTGTTTGCAAGCTAAATGTGACCCTTTTAGTACTCTGTAGCCACAATGGAGGACGCGTGTGTGTGTGTGTGTGTGTGTGTGTGTGTGTGTGTGTGTCAGGGATGTTGAAGAGTCCTTGGTCTCGAGTCACGAGTCGAGTCACGAGTCTTTGGACCCGAGTCTCGAGTCCGAGTCCGAGTCCTTGGTCCAAAATGGTGACTCCCGAGTCCCAAGTCCCGAGTCACTCCCAAAACTGACTCCACGAGTCCCTATTAAAATCAATGGGGTTTTTCCCCAACAAAATAAGGCTACTTCAGATGTGTGGCTTAAATAAATTCTAGGCACAAGTGTGCCTTTTTATCTCAAAACTCTGCCACTGATTTTGACAAGAACAGACCAGGCAGGCAAACCCCAAATAACCAGGCAGGCAGAGGAGGCAGGGAACCCCAAAGCAGGCAGGCAGAGGCAGCCAAACCCAAAATGTCTGAAAGGTTGCATTTTAGGAAAATGATTTTAAAAAACAAAATCTTCGCTGGCGATCGCACTTCTCTCCACTCCTTCTGGCACAGCCCAGGGATGTTGAAGAGTCCTTGGTCTCGAGTCCCGAGTCGAGTCTCGAGTCCCATTAAAAATATTGGGACTCGAGTCAGAGGGGGGACTCAGTCCGACTCACGAGTCGAGTCCTCGAGTCCGAGTCCACATCCCTGGTGTGTGTATTCAGGGGGCAGCCGGTGAGGACACATGCAGCCTGCGGGCTGTGTGTTGCTCACCCCTGGGACAGACATTAATGGAGGCTGAGGAGGGTGTGGGGACAGGTATTGATAGCCAGAGGAGAAGGGCAGGAGGCAATGTGGGTCTCTGACACACCCTTCCGTGACCAGCAGGAAGCCTCTCTAGTGCCTGAGGCTCCAGTGGAGGCAGACCAATATATTTCCAGCTGCGGGGGCTGGAAGATGAAAGCCGAGAGTCAACATGCCAAATTCTGTGCAGGATACCAGATGCTGGTTTGTTCGGTGATGAGGTGGACCTGTGGAATGTATTCCATCTTGGAAGGCTCTAATAAAGCAGCAGGGAAACTGGGGGAGGGGGAAGTCGTAAAGAAGGCATTTTGCATCGCCACTCCAGCCCTGGCCAGGACGGTCCTCCTCTCCGACAGAGACACAGATGTTATATTTTGCACAAAGCGCTGCCTTCCTCTAACAGCCCCATCGCTTGGTGGGAGAGAGTATTCCTAACCGTGCAGCCAGCCCCAAAATGAGCTAGCAAACCCCTACAGCTGGGGACTTTAAAAAAAAAAAAAAAAAAAAACCACCACTATAGATCAGCCTTTCCCAATCTGGCACCTTCCAGAAGTGTTGGACTGCCACTCCCATCATCCCCAGCTGGGGCCTATGGGAGTGGTACTCCAACACTTCTGGAGGGCGTCAGATTGGGGCAGGCTGCTGTAGATGGAGAGGTTTTGAGCCGAGGTTTCGGAGGACTCCTTTCAAAGCAGAGCCAGAGATCCTTGCAAAGATAGGTAGTTCTTTTCCTAAGGCCAGAGTGACCCGCACAAAATCCTTGCACAATTGCATGGCCTAGCGCAGCATTTCCTTGTGGGGTGGGGACCGAGAGCAAGGAATGGAGACAGTTTGGAGGAAATGGCCGCTTTTTGCAGTAATACAAATATGCCTGAAAGTATCTCTAGGGATAGGCTGGTGACAACACAGAACAGGACTTCTGGGGGCCTGAAAAGGCTCTGACTGGATGCACAGAATGCATTAAAAGGTTTCTTCACCTACCAGTCAGTGGCGGCATGAAGTTATGCTTTAGAGCAGTGTTCTCCAACCTTGGGTCCCCAGATGTTTTGGCCTACAAGTTGTAGGCCAAAAACATCTGGGGACCCAAGGTTGGAGAACACTGCTTTAGAGTCAATGCACACCTTCCGACGTATCTCCTCCCCTTGTGTTGTTTCCAGGCACAGTGTCTGTATTTTTGGGGGGAAAGAGATACTTCGTTCCTGTCCATTTCCAGCATAATCAAGGAGTTTTCGGCCGCCCACTGTGGTAAAGCTCACCCAATCCAACTCCCTGCAGAAGGGAGAAGGATCCGCCCCACCCAGGCACTCCCAAGAGAGAAGACTTCGTAAGGCCTGGAGAGGCCCTGCGGGCCGCATTGGACCCCAGCCCACCCCTTCTTGCTCTTCCCCGTTGGAGTGTATGCAGGGCCGGATTAAGAGCATTATGGGCCTGGTGCTGAGGAGGGCGCGCGGCTGAAGAGGGCGCAGAAACGCTGCGCTCCTCTTCGCTGCCGCTGCGCCGCCCCCGCCAGGCCTCCGCCTCCCCACCCTCCCTCCCTCCCGCCGCCGCCGCCGCCGCGCCCTCCCGTCTCGCTCACCGCTGCGCCTCCCCCTGCCCTCCCGCTCGCTGCCGCTGCCGCCATCACCACCACCACCCCGACCCCCCTCCCCGCCATCTACCTTCTCCGCGTCGTGTCGCTTCCGGAGCCCCGCCCGCGTTGTTTTGGCGGGAGGAACCAGGGCAACAGGGCTTAAACAGCCCTGTTGCCATGGTTTCCCCGGCAAAAAACAGCGCGGGGGTCCCGTCATCGCGTCACTTCCTCCTCCACCTCCTCGGCGGCAGCAGCAGCCGCCACCAGGGCGGGGGGAAGGTAGGTTGGTGGCGGCGGCGCAGGGTTTTGTTTTTTTTTGCAGAGCAGGGCTGCTTTGGAGAGGGGGGGCGCTAAATATTATTTCGCCTGGGGCGCCAAACTGCCCTGCACTGGTCCTGATTGTGGGCCTATTTTGGGGTAGGGGCCTGGAGCTGCAGCTCCAATAGCCCCTATCTTAATCCGGCCCTGAGTGTATGGTTTGTAGTGCCCCCTTCCGTGTGCGGTGTAATGGTTAGAGAGTTGGACTGGGACTCGGGGAAACCTGGGTTCTAGTCCCCATTCGGCCATGAAGCTGAGTGAGTGACTTTGAGCCAATCACAGACTCTCAGCCTAACCTACCTCACAGGGTTGTTATGAGGGTAAAATGGGGAGGAGGAAATTTCATAGGAAGTTACATAGGATCATAGAGTTGGAAGGGGCCTACAAGGCTATCGAGTCCGACCCGCTGCTCAATGCAGGAAACCAGAGGAGGGGTCTCCCATCCAGGTAACAACCAGGCCTGACCCTGCTTAGCTTTCCACGCTCAGACAAGCTGAGCGAGGACCATGTAAGCCTCCCTGGGTTTCTTGGAGGAAAAAAGCTGGGCTATAAATGTAATAAATAAATAATATGTCAGCCCCAGGGCAATTGCCCCCCCCGTGCCCCCGCCAACATGCTCCAAAAGGGTCTGTCAATATTACTCAGAATGTAAGTCTCATACCTCAGTGGTATAATATTTATTTTAAAATCATGGATTGTCCATGGCTGGGTTCTCAGATCACAGCAGTAATGTCTTTAAAATGCCCATCCCATGGGCCGTCCAGATCACATGCCTGCTCCCCACACTAGCATCCCCCAGTGGAGGGGCAGCAGTGATATAATGAGAAGGAGCCATGGACCATTTATTTATCTCTTACCAATGGGACACGGCGGCCCTGCAAAGGGGAAGTGGTTTTCAGGGGCTGTCCTGCTTCTGAGATTACGTGTAAACTGGGCCTGTGGGACACAAACAGTGAGAGGGAGAGAGAGGTGATACCTGAAGAACCAGAGTCGGCAATGCCACATTTCATAGGTGTACAACCTATTTGACTTCTCTCTTTTCTTCTTTTCCCACATACAGTCCTTTGCCAAATCTGGCTCGCTCTTCCTTCCGAGCTCCCCAAAGGAAGATCTGTGGTTGCCTACTGTGCATGCCTTTGCCCGGGTTCACCTCTTGCCTGGGCTACCATGAACTCATAGGTACCCAGGAAGCCGCCTTATACCGAGTCAGACCCTTGGTCCATCTAGTCCAGTCTTGTTGACACTGGCTTTCAGGCGGAAGTTTTTTCCAGCCCTACCTGGGGATGCCGGGGATCGAACCTGGGACCTTGTGCATGCAAGGCAGGTGCTCTGCCGCTGAGGAACCTCCTTCGCCCCAGCCATTTATACTGCGGAGTTGTCTCCCTTCAGAACGCCTCTGCTAATTTCCTCGTCGTGGCTCCATCTTTGTCAGCCTCTGTACTGGCTTCCTGTCAACATTCTCCGTATCAGTTTTAAATTTCCTGCCCTGCAACTTTTGGACTACCCCTAGTATGTGTCGCCTCCCTTTAAGTTTACGCTTCTTCTCACTTCTTCCATTCCACGCCAGCCCGCCTGCTGTGCCGTCTCTGTCCTTTTGTCCCATCTCGCTCTGGCCTCCATGCCTTTTGCTTTCTTGGGTCCTTGGAGCCAGCCTTTGCTTCTCAGCGAGCCAAGTCACTTCCTTCTCCCCCCTAAAAGGGCTCCTTTTAAGGAAAAACTTTCCTGACACGGCATCTCTGTTCGCCATCTAACCCCACTCCTTCCATCCCAGTGTCCATCTAATGTGAATGGGTAAACCTTTCTGGCCAAGGACCACGCGTTGAATGCTGGCCAGGCATGCAGCCATTATTACCCATTGGTCCCATGTCAGTAGCACTAGGTGGTCTAGGCAGCTCAGAACGCTTCTCATTGTTGGTATGACGTGCTTGCAGTTCACGTGCCACCATTGCCAGTCTTGGGGGGGTCCAGGTGTTACTGGTAGTTTGTCAGTCTTGTTCGTTGTGAACACTGGGCTGTTGGCTGAGGCCATGGTACTGCTAGAGCAGTGTTCTCCAACCTTGGGTCCCCAGATGCTTTTGGCCTACAACTCCCAGCATGCCCCAGCCAGCGACGCTGGCTGGGGCATGCTGGGAGTTGTAGGCCAAAAGCATCTGGGGACCCAAGGTTGGAGAACACTGCTCTAGAGTTTTGTTGCAGAGGATGGGGGCATTTTGTAGCGTGCCGTCAAGTTTTCACTGCCGGTGACCAAGCCACAGGAGAGGCATTCCAACCTTTCAGAATGGGAAAGAAGCCACACGGGAAAAGGGAAAACTGCCAAACAAAAAACAGTGTGGGGAAGTGGGGCTGGGAATCACCTGGTGACATGGGGAAGTGGGGGGGGGTGCCTATCTGGGGAACCTCAGAGGGGCAGATTTGGGCCGCCCCCCCAGGCCCAAAGTTCAACACCCTTGCTGCGGTAAGATCTAGAAAGCAAAAGAGTAGAGCAGAACTGGGGCAGTCGGAGCCAAAACAGCCCCTGCCCTTTTCCGTCGGGGGGAGCGCTTTGGTGAGACTTGTTTTCAAAGAACAACACTGTTAGGGTTGAGCCTCCAGAAAAGATGCTGCTGTGCCTCCGTCAGGTCAGACGGAGACCGGCCATGCCAGAGTGTGTTTGGGGTGGGAGCCAGGCACGTGCGGCCTGAGCCGGCTGGGCTGCCTTACCAATCAGCGCCTGCTCAAAAAGGCAGGATCCCAAACGCACATCAGACGCTGGAAGGAATCGTTTGCCTATACAGCTTCAGCCAGACGCCTTGACACCCCTGAACTCAGACTTGCGCCTTTGAACCTCGGAACGACCTTGACGGCGCTTCTGCCTGCTCCTGAACTGGTTTCTGTTTGCTGCTTTCCGGACATATATATATTTTGGCTTCGACCCTTGGACTGTGATAACCACGACGGCTTATCTTTGTACTGGACGGATTTACGACAGATGCAGCCCCTGTGCTGCATCTTTCCATCTCTTTGTGGTCTTTTCAATACTGTCTCCTGGTGTGTTCTGACAATTGTTCCGTCATCCCTCTACCACCACCAGCAGCAGCAGCAGCAGAAGCGCCTGTGGCAGCAGACTTAAATCCAAATGGCTGTGCTGGTCTGAGCTGAGCTGCCAGTTATTGGAGAGTTTGCCATCAACTGACTTGGAATCATCTCGAATATGAACTGGGCATGTTTAGCCTTCAGAAGAGGAGACTGAGGGGAGATATGATCGCACTCTTCCAGTACTTGAAGGGTTGTCACACAGAGGAGGGCCAGGATCTCTTCTCGGTCATCCCAGTTTGCAGGACACGGAATAATGGGCTCAAGTTACAGGAACCCAGATTCCACCTAAACATCAGGAAAAATTTCCTGACTGTCAGAGCAATAAGACAATGGAATCAACTACCTAGGGAGGTGGTGGGCTCTCCCACTCTGGAGGCATTCAAGGTGCAGCTGGACAGCCATCTGTCAGGATTGACCTGGATTCCTGTATTGAGCAGGGGGTTGGACTCGATGGCCTTGTAGGCCCCTTCCAACTCTACTTTTCTACGATTCTAACGTAAGGTTTGCAAGCATGGATCTTTTGTGATCAGAGAGACCTTCAGTTATACAGCACCCACAAACATCCATGTGTTTTCTCATTCTCAGCTTGCAGAATTACAACAGAAATCCTCAAGCTACAACACCAGAATAGTAGTTGTGGCATGAGCAGCATCGGGGCTTCGGCCGTGTAAGTGAGTTGAGGATTCCTGGTGTTCCGGTGATAGTATACATCCCTTACTGCTTTCACCACTGGCTCATCACCTCGGGGGGGGGGGTGGCTTGCCCCTTTACCCAGAGATCCAGTTCAACAGCTTTCCAAATGAAAAACTTGCATCAAACCAGCTTTGCTGCCAGCTAACCATGATGGTGCTATCTGTTCTCTTGTCAGTGACTTTCCCTATAAGTTTCCCCTCTGCTTCAGTTTTTGAGAAGGTGGGGGAACTCCTCTCATGTTTCTCCATGTTGTTTTACAAACCAGCCGTCTACTTTGAAAAACGCACAATCATACTTCTATCTCCTCATTCTCTTCATTCTCATATGGGGCTCCTCATGGTCTCTCAAGAGACCAATCAGATTTACACCCACTAAGCTTCCGCAATGAACCCAGCATCGGATGCCACCGGAACACTCACTGCATCCGGGCCAGCCAATGCCTGATTGAAGGGAATAAAAAAACCAGACACTAAAAATGAGAGCACATGAAAATCAGTAAGGGTTTCAGTCTTGCTGTGGCGTGAAAAGCTGCAACGCCTGGTTGCTGCACATCGAGCTGCTGTTAAAGGCACAAGAGTAGGCCAGGCACACCTACACACACACAAACACACACGCGTGCGCACGCCTGTTCAACTGGCAACCCTATTTTGGAGTGTTGTTGTGTCATGTTGTGTCCAAAGCAGGCTTTGGAGTGTTGTGTCGTGTAGCGCTTGCCAGATCTCCAGGATTTCATCTGCCGTTTCAGGCCTGCTTCATTTAAGACCTTCCTTTTTAAGGGTCTTCAAAGGAAGGATTACATCTCGGGATGGGAGATCAGAGAATCCAAGAGGGGCCAGTCTACTTTCTGCTTGGCTTGATGGGAACTGTTGCTGTTTGCGCCACTATTCTTCTGTCCGTCGGGGGTGCCATCCCTGGACCACCAGGAGGTGTCCTCCCATGAGGAGTCTCAGGACCAGGGCCGTAGGAGACCTGGCAACCCCAGAATAAATGTAACATGCACTAGGACCCAACACGTGTACCGCTAAAGCAATAAAGAAGGTACACATGGAACCCGAAGCTTACTTTTTAAATCTCTGAAAGTGGGGACTTGGCAGTGGGGCAGATTTGGGGTGGGGAGGGAGAGCGGAGGCTCTTCTGTATATTTTCCCAAGGACTTGAAGGGCGGGTTTGCACGACACGCTCTTGGGAATTTTAACTACACACTAAGGCAGTGTTCTCCAACCTTGGGGTCCCCAGATGTTTTTGGCCTACAACTCCCAGCATGCCCCAGCCAGCTACGCTGGCTGGGGCATGCTGGGAGTTGTAGGCCAAAAACATCTGGGGACCCCAAGGTTGGAGAACACTGCACTAAGGCTTAATTGCATTAGCGCCTGACAGACGATCAGTTTTCCAACTGGTTTAATTTTTCCTGCCTTTCCCTGCCTTTCCCCGCCCTCCCCCTCATACCTCCAGCAGCCGCGGAACGTATCCCAGGCGTCTTTGCGACAGAAGCAGTGTCCCGTGGTCTGCTGCATCGGCGCTGCGTCACCAGCTTTCCCCCCATTGGTCCATTGCCGCTACGTCGCCGCCTTTCTTTCTATTGGTGCACTGTGCGTCAAGGGCGTGTCTATCCTTCTCCAGCTTCCCCCCCCCCCCGTCTGCTATTTCCGCCCCCCGCCGCCACCCAAGCGCCGCCACTAGTGCTCCACCGGAGACCCTCTTTTCCCTCTGCCCCCCTCGCTTCCCCCTTCTCATGCTTTGTGTGTTGCTCTTGTGTGCTTTGCTCGGTTGCTGCGGCCGCGGCCAGTGTGTGTACAGTCATGCCTTGGATTGAGAGCATAATTCGTTCCGGAAACGTGCTTGTAATCCAAAACACTCTTATATCAAAACGAAATCCCCCCCCCCAAAAAAAATTTGTACGGAGATTTTTAATTTAAGCCGTGCTACAGTACTTGTATTGCAAGACGTCGCTTGTAGATCAAGTCAAATTTTTTAAAATAAATATTTTAAAATTTGCTTGTCTTGCAAAACGCTCTCAAACCAAGTTACTTGCAATCCAAGGTATTACTGTATATCCTTCTCCAAGTCCCCCTCACCCGCCGTTTCTGCTGTGTAACCAGTTTGAAACGTTTCTGCTCTGTCCCCTCGCCTCCCCCTTGCAGTGGCTTGTGAGTTCCTCGTGCTATGCTTCAGCAAGGCTCCGCCAGATTTTCCGCCCCACCTCCATCCGCCATTTCTTTCCCCGTTCACCCCTTGCCGGGGGTGGGCAGGGATCCCTAGCAGCAGATCCCCAGGAAGCGTGGCTGGGCTGGGCATGGAGGCAAAAAGTTTTCTGGTGGGGGGGGCCTTGCACATGTGAAGTGTCAAAGTAGAGAGAGAACATCGGGGTTCACCCCCCCTACACATGCTTTTTTCAGGGATCTTGCACCCTACACTAATGAGTGGGGAAACAGCAGGGCGAGAGAAGCTGAGCTCCAACCGCAGCTACTTTTAGCTCAACAACAAGGCCGGAGCACAGATAATATGCAGCTGGAGAAAGGCCGGTTACGGAGAAGATAATTGCAAAGTCAGCAATTGGGGGGGGGGGGATAAAAATTTTTTGAAGGACTGTGTGTCCTGGCCCTGTGTGTGTGTGTGTGTGCAATCAGACATGTTTAAATTTAGTTTTTCTGTCTTTTACCCAGCTTGAGTGGGTCCCAGTGGGCGGGACCTGGGGGCACTGCCCTTAACAGGAAGGTGCAATGGGTTTCCCGTTTTTGCAGCACTTGTAGGTTGAGCGAAAGGCTCCGTAGATGATCGGTGTTGCGCCTCTGGAGAACTGCTGGTGGTGTGCAGGCAGCAGCTCAGAGCTAGACAAAGCCAGGCTTCGGTTCAATGCTACAACAAGTGCTAGGCAGAACGTGGGAAACGAGTTCCCCCGCAAAAGCAGGAATGGACAGGGGGTTTTTGGCCTCCCTTTCCTCGTGACTCGGAAGCAAAGCGCCGCAAGGCACGAGGAAACAGCATCCGGGTTCGGACGACATGCGCTAAACCCCTCAGTAGGTTAAGAAAACCCTCCCGCAAACCATGGCTTAGCAGGGTGGTTAATAAGCCAAAGTTAAACCACCTTAAGAAACCCTTCCCGGGTTGGCACGACGACACGCCAAGCCTCAGTAGGTTTACTCAGCCAGTTAACCTACTGAGACTCCGCATGTCGTGCACACCCAGTCTTATTGTTTGGAGAGAGAGAAAAAAAATTCACATCTAACTATAACTCCCGTGTCATATTCCGCCCCAGAAGGGAGTCAACAGAGGGGGAACCGAAAGCTGTGGCCCAAGTGAAGGCATCTGAGAAGGATGGGTACTTCCCCCTCCTCTCGCCACTGCCATCGCCTTTCTTTTCCGGCCCAGCTCCTGCCCTGACCCTTTCGCAGCAGTTTGATGCACAGGAATCCAGCAGATGAAGCTTTTTCTTGGGGGGGGGGGTGCGGGGAAGCTTCACCTGCTACATTGCTACATGTGTCAGGTTGCTGATAAAAGCGCCAGGAGGGGGGAGCAAGAAAGGGACCGCGCATCCTGATTAGATAGAATGATTTCTGTGTTCCCACTTCACCAGAAAAGATGGGTCTAATTCGCTAAAATACCAGCTTCCCCTTTGCATCCAGGATGGCAACAACTGAACGTATTAATTCAGTTCAGTTCAGTGGCGGCTTGGTTTTGGAGGGGGGGGGGATGTTTATTGCCAGGGAAATTTTTGTGAACAGATATTTCTGAAATGCACAGTCAGGTACAACTCACTATGTCCTGTATTTTGCCTTTGGGTTTATCCTCCACGTCGTCCCGTCTACATGGGAGAGAGTATTTGGACTCGAAGCTTCGCTATGAAGCTGGCATGCTGTTTCAGGTGCTCACGCACCCCACTTTGGAAAACTTTTGCTCTCATACAGGCTGGGGCACATACCATGGTTTTTCAAGAGACTTGAAAGTAGTTTGGAGGGGGCATCCACTTCCTTCCGTGTATGCACATATTTGTTTTACTCTTTAATCAAAAAGGTTTTACAGGTTTTAGAAACAATGCACAAAACTGTTTGCCAGAAGTGAAGACATACACCCTTGTGTACACACCATGAGCAGTGTTTAGTCTTTTAAACTGCCTTCAGCTCTCAGTGGTGGGCGGGCGGAACAAACCTTCTCTAGTCTCAGAAGATTAGACGTATGCCTGCGCTGTTTAATGAGGAAGGAACTAATGTGGGATCTACACTAGACCCCTTCCGTTTATCAGGGAACGCTGTCGCACTGTTTATGCAAAACACATTTACCACTGTTGGGGCACATGCTAATGAATACAGCACAGTTCTCCCACTTCTGCATGACAGCCCGTCAGATCAGATCTTTGAAAAGAGCTAGCACAGGGTTCTCCAACCTTGGGTCCCCAGATGTTTTTGGCCTACAACTCCCAGCATGCCCCAGCCAGCGTAGCTGGGAGTCGTAGGCCAAAAACATCTGGGGACCCAAGCTTGGAGAACACTGGTGTAGACAATAAGGCAACTTCCTATGTTGGGTCTGGCTGGGGCATCCTGGGAGTTGTAGGCCAAAAACATCTGGGGACCCAAGGTTGGAGAACACTGAGCTAGCATGTCTCCCCTTAATCTTTTCTTCTCCTATGCTGGCTGGGGCATGCTGGGAGTTGTAGGCCAAAAACATCTGGGGACCCAAGGTTGGAGAACACTGAGCTAGCATGTCTCCCCTTAATCTTTTCTTCTCCTATGCTGGCTGGGGCATGCTGGGAGTTGTAGGCCAAAAACATCTGGGGACCCAAGGTTGGAGAACACTGAGCTAGCATGTCTCCCCTTAATCTTTTCTTCTCCAGGCTAATCATGCCTAGCTCTTTCAACCATTCCTCATGGGGCTTGGTTTCCAGACCCCTCGCCATTCTGATCCTCTTCCTCTGGACATGGGCCCATTAGGAGAACCGGCGCCTTCTCTGACCCTCTAAATTAGAACTGTGTTGCGTGGGTTGACACCTTTGCACCTTCCTGAGATGCAAAATATGAGCTAGTGTGGCGTAGTGGTTAGAGTGCTGGACTGGGACGCGGGAGATCCGGGTTCTAGTCCCCACTCAGCCACGAAGCTCACTGGGTGATTTTGGGCCAGTCATTGACTCTCAGCCTAACCTACCTCACAGGGTTGTTGTGAGGATCAAATGGAGAGGAGGAGGCGGCTTATGTAAACTGCCTTGGGTTCCTTGCAGGGGAAAAAAGGCAGGATATAAATATAATAAATAAATAAGTAAATCAGCCCTGAATGCTTTGCCTACACCGACTGGGTCCAGACAACACAATAACCCATACTCAAGGATTCAGTATGGGTTGAGTGTGGGTTCTTGTTGAATTGTGCGTTGTTGATTCGTGGGTTATCGCGTTGTCTGAACCCAGCCGCGCTAACAAACCATGGCTTGTTAACCACAAACAACCCATGAAGAGAAGCTATGGTTTGTTGTTGGGTTGTTCACCATGGTTTGTTATCTCGGCTGGGTTCAGACAACACGGTAACCCACGCTTCAACAACAACCTTCCAGAAAACCAGGGAGAGAGAACACTCTTGAGCAGTGCATTGGTGTGAGGGATTCTCTGTGGAGACAGACGCAGATGGGGAAGAGCCAGAGAGTTCTTCCAGAAAAGGACAATAGGAAGTTGTGGTTTTTCTCCTGAGCCAGGATTCTTAAAAAAATATGGCTGCCTCAGCGGAATCTGGGGACCATTGGAGCATATGTGGCAGTAGTCAGGCATCCAGAACGTACCTTACCCTCAGATGTGAGCGAGGCTGGGCTGCGTAGTCCTGCGCCCAATGTTGCATGCGTTACATGGGGGCCTGACGCATACAGCACGAACATCTGCAGGGAGGGAGCCTATGGTGCACATACACTTGCACACATCTAGGCCTCCAAAAAGTACCGGCACCAGACGGAGGGCCGTTGGGCAAGGCATCCTCAGTGACCCCCCCCCCCTCATTGAGTCTACTTTCTCACCAGCATTGGTGCCTCCTCACCTTACTCATCACTGACTGCTACCACTTGCTTGCTTGACAGGTAGATTGCCGGTGAGTAGGCAGTATTTTTCCTGTCCAAACTTGCATAGGATTGCACCCTTAGGCTTACACACTTCCCTTGGAGTAAGCTCCATTGAACTCAGTGGGACGTCTCATGCATAGGATTAGGCTTTAAGGAGTTAAAGGAAGCTCCTCAGTTGTTGCAGTTGATGTAATCTTTGAGGAGATACCACTGCACTTTCTGGTTTCCTTTCTGCTGTTATAAATAGGAACTCTCTTGAGTTGCTGCCACTACAGTTATGTTTTAGAGTAATATGGCTCCTCTGTGCATGCTGGCATTCCGCTAATGGATGAGTAAGTGAGTCCCTTGGTTTAGATCACACTGGGGGCAATGTGAGGGACCCACTAGAAGACACTTTGGCAAGGGCCTGCTCAAACCTGGAGTCAGGTAGCCAGCCAGATGTCATCTTTCCCCCCCTAGAACAGTCCTCTGTTTTAAGGTTCTGCCCAGGTTCCTAATTTTTCTGTTAAAAATAGGGGTTTCCAGAGGGACGCTGTTTTGTCCTGGAAATGGTCTTAAGAAAACTAATTCAGTCATATTGATAGTAGTACTCTAAATCTAGTAAATCACAACATGAAAAAGACTCGTAGTGTGCAATCCTATGCATGTTTAGCTGGGAAAAAAGCCCTACAACTCCCAGCATTCCCCAGCTATGCATCTTTAATGTGGTTTCTAATATTAACTTCTCCATCTAAGGAATGTTGCTTTAGCAGTAAACATTAAGTACTTGCCGCCTTTTAAAATAAAGGTTTCTGTAAACTGTTTTCCTTCTTTTGCAGCCTGATCCTATGCATGTTTACTCAGAAGTAAGTCCCACTGAGTTCAATAGGGCCTACTCCCAAGTAAGTATGTATAGGATTGTAGCATTAATCTTAGAAAGTGGGCTATTTTTATTATTTTATTTTATTTTGTCGTAGCTGCCAAACTCCCAAACCTTTTTTGCCTATAAATATACTGAAGGTTAAACACTAACCAAGTGCAACTAGTAAAAAAAAAAAAGTTTTTAAAGCCACAATAACCAAAGGACAGGGCCAAATTCAGCAGGAATTTCTCTCCTGAGCAAGCCAACTAGATGAATTAGAGCTGTGGGGGGGGGCAGGTACAAGGGCCACTTTTTAACGTTTGAAGCTCTTGTTCCTTGTGCTGTGTTCACAAAGTGCCCTCTGGTGGGCTCCCAGCCACAGGCTTACCTGGGAGCAGTGGGTAGCCATTTTAATTTCCCACAATGCCCTCAACCAGGGCTTTTTTTTCTGGTGGAACTCACCGGAACTGAGTTCCAGCACCTTTTCTTCTATTAATTTGCATTACAATTTAATCGCCATCTACTCCTGAGGAAATGTAATCCAAGAGTTCCGGTACCCTTTTCTCCAGAGAAAAAAAGCACTGCCCTCCACTGACGCTTCATCAGGGGTGTTGTGGGAAATTAAAATGGTGGCTTGTAGACACATCCGCCTAGCCAGCGGTGTGTGGGGAGCCGACGACAAGCACCAGCCCCAGCAGCTGCCCGAGGGTTTGCTGGTCTGCAGTTCTTTTTTCCTTGCATTGTGTTCACAGTCCTGTGCCCTGCTGGTCGTTCCACTGACATTTATAGCGGTAAACTTTTTTACCTCCTGCTGCAGCACAACTTGAGATGAAGGGGCAGGTGAGGTGAGAGTTTTGAATGTGAGGTGAATATGGATTTTGATCCATGCTCAGGTATGGATCTCCCCCCCCACACCTTGCCTTTCTCTTCTTGAGTTCTTGTATCGTGTTTTTGTTGTGGTCATGATGACATTTGTTAGCCGTCTTGTTGGGGGATCCTGGTGACCGTGAGACAGATGATAACGGAAAAATTAACCCTAAGCCAGCAGCTTTAACTGGTGGATCCCACTGGATTTGTTTGCCATGCTTTTCTTTCTCCTCCACGGCACAGTGAGTGAATGAATCCTTTGGGGGACAAAAAGAGCTGCAGTGCCAATCTTGCAGAGCCAGTGTTGAAGTGGTCACCCTTTAACTCAGATAAGGACAACGAGGACCAACTCGGGTTATTGGAAAGAGGTTTATTGTGCACAATTGGTCCTGCGGACTGTGTCGCAAAGCAGAACCCCGGGCGGGGCTTTTACAATCACTTTTATAGCATACCTAAGTCTGGTCATTTGGCAACAGTTCTTTACATTGGTCAGCAAGGTCAAGACAAAAAGGGGGGTTTGCTTTAGGGGAGGGGGATTTCCTTACAAGGAGACAGGAAGATGATCTTACAATCAAGCAGCTGCTAGGTATTATCTTATCTTGGTCACGTAGGCAGGGTGAGACAGCAAAACACCTCAACCTTTGTGAATCAACAACAGCCATTGACGGCCATTGTCAGTTATTGCCACAGTCATTACCAGCCATTGACTACATTCTTTTAGTATTAGTCATCACCCTGGCAATCTGTCCATATGCCTGGCTAAGTTTTTCTTTTAACTATTTCGTTTCCTTCACTGTGGCGTAGTGGTGAGAGTGTTGGACCTGGAACTCGGGAGATCCGGGTTCTAGTCCCTGCTCGGCCATGAAACTCACTGGGTGACTTTGGGCCAGTCCCTGACTCTCAGCCTAACCTACCTCACAGGGATTATGTAAGCCGCCTTGGGTTCCTTTCAGGGAAAAAGGCGGGGTATAAATATAATAATAAATAAATAAATCTTCCCCTTCCAATACATGTACCTGAAATTGATTTCAGTTCTGCAACTATTCTACACCTGTTGGAGCTGGCAATCGCCCAGGGTGGCCGGGTGGCCGGCCAGATGGGCAATTAATAAATATAAGAAATAAATAAGGAATAAATAAAATCTAGTAAGCAAGCACCTCCTAGGGTGGGAAGCAAGCACCTCCTATTTCCCCTCAGCTGTTTTTTTGGATCAGGAAGAAATCTGGGTGCCAATGGGAGCTTTCCTCTTGAAGCAAAATAACAGCCATGGGTCAAAAGAGGGAATAATTTAGAGCAGGACTGCAGTGGGGGCGAAGAGTTAAAGCCCCTCTTCCCCCCCCCCCGTCCCATGGCCCCTCTCTGGATGCCCTCCCGCACTCCTTGCAGTTGTTATTTACCGGTACTTAAAACATTTACGGTACATAATAGCTAATTGCATGAATAACATTGCATCTGGTTTGTCCCACAATCTTTGCCTGAAAAGCACCTTGGTCAGAGTGAAGAGCCCCATAGTTAGATCCTTCATAGGTCTTGAATCGTGGATTTTTCTACACGAGGCTGTTAATCTGCTGCATCTACCGTACTTTTGGTTTTGTCACAGAATGAGATCCAAGCATTACACGAGGAGCGTTTCCTTTCCTACTTTTCCACTACATGGCCTCTAGGTGGCGCTGTGGTAGAGCAGAATAGTGCAAATAAATAGAAACAGCATTTCGCTTTCAGAAATAATACCACATTTTCTGGGCTTTTCTACACCAGGCGTTTCATCGTGCGCTCGTCATTCCCTCCTGCTCATGGTTGTTTTTACGGGTTCTTTAGACAATGATGTGACCTTCCAGTTTTGCATCTGTTTCTAAAGAGCACTTTCAGGGAATTATTTTTTTAGAGCAGGGAAAACGTGGTATTTAATTGTAAAAGTGAAAAAGCTTTTTTTCATTTGTGTATTTGCACTATCCCAGTATACCACAGTGCCACCTACAGGTTATGTAGCAGAAAAAAACAGGAAAGGAAATGCTCTTGATGTAGTGCTCAGGTCTCCATTCCGCGACGAACCCAAAAGGATCCCCTGTTGCCTTGCATGGCTACTACTTGCTCAGAAAGGTGCTGTAGTCATGGCTTACTCAAGGAGCAGTGGCAGGAGAGCATCATTTTGAGCAATTGCAAGAAGAGGGACATTTCCCCCTTCCAAATCTGGAAGATGGAGTTGGGGCAGGGAGTCTAACACTAATTTTCCTGTAACTCCCCCCCCCCCAAAAAAAACTTTACAGCCTTATTTTCTCGAGCATGGGATATTGGTGCCGAGAGTGTTCCCATCGTTATATGGTGACAGAAGAGGTTCCATCGGAATCCGCTCTGGCATTCCAGAAGTGTCTGTGGATTGACTCTGTACGTCTTCCTGACACTTGGAGCTTCCGTGTGTTCTTGTTAGGTGCTAGCTGCCAGCCGCTGCTCCTGGTTGGTACTAAACATTTCAGCACATACAATAATAATTTCCACAGAATCATGAGATACTAGGACCGGGGGAGTCCTTCGCATGGACTTGCCTGCATCACACCTGCTGTGAGAGTCACTCCAGCAAGTGTTCTCCAACCTTGGGTCCCCAGGTGTTTTTGGCCTACAATTCCCAGCATGCCCCAGCCAGCATAGCTGGCTGGGGCATGTTGGGAATTGTAGGCCAAAAACACCTGGGGACCCAAGGTTGGAGAACACTGTAATATCAGCAATCAATGACTCATCCTGTCCACCAGGGGGCACTGGTCCCTTTCCTCCTGCTTTGGGGAGGAGGCAGTTTAGAGTGGAGTGGCAACCTTAACCTCTCAGTTAAGGTTGCCAACTCTTGAAATAAAAATGACCTCTGGTATCTTGGCGGGGCCTAGAGTGGAGCCCTTTGAGTCCACGACAGTGCCCATCAGTTTTAATCGGGGCCAAGGCAAAGCTAAGTATGTGTCCGTTCACCCAACAGAAACCGCCTTGCTCCTTGCTTTTCTAGCAAGCGCACGTGTGTGTGTGTGTGTGTGTGTGTGTGTGTGTGTGTGTGTAATATATTATGTGTAGTTTGGATAGGGAGGAGCTTTTCTCCCCCTCTCATGCGAGATCCTGGAGTCATCCGATGAAGCTAAATGGTGGAAGATTCAGAAAAGGAAATACTTCTTCCCACGGCGCATAATTAACCAATGGAATTTTGCTGCCACGAGATGTAGTGATGGACACCAACTTAGATGGCTTTAAAAGTGGATTAGGCAAATTCAAGGAGGAATAAGGCCCTCAGTGGCTACTAGTCATCATGACCTGACCCCCAATATCAGAAGCAGTTGCCTCAGCACCAGAGTTGCTGGAGGACCTGAGGAAGCAGGTGCTGTTTCACGCATGTCCTGCTTGTGGGTTTTCCAGAGACATCTGTTTGGCCACTGTGCACTAGACAGGCCTTTGGCCTGATCCAGCACAACTCTTACTATGTTCTTATATAGCTCTGCCTTAAGAAACACACATTGAACACACAACACTTGGTGTTCTGTACCAAAAAAGAAAGCATCAGTGCCTGTGCAGAACTTGCCTGCCAAATGACCAAATCTCAGCACTCGGAGCAGGAGGTGGACTGGACCCTTTGTTTAATGCCTAAGAGCAGTGTTTCTCAACCTTGGGTCCCCAGATGTTTTTGGCCTACAACTCCCAGCATGCCCCAGCCAGCTATGCTGGCTGGGGCATGCTGGGAGTTGTAGGCCAAAAACATCTGGGGACCCAAGGTTGAGAAACACTGCCTAAGAGGCAGGCTCCAGTGCAGACAGGTGATTGCTATACATAGAATCATAGAATCATAGAAAAGTAGAGTTGGAAGGGGCCTACAAGGCCATCGAGTCCAACCCCCTGCTCAATGCAGGAATCCAGGTCAAAGCATCCCTGACAGATGTCTGTCCAGCTGCACCATGAATGCCTCCAGAGTGGGAGAGCCCTCCACCTCCCTGCCTGGCTTAGCTTGTTGGTTGCGGGAATCTGGAACTACAGCTCTGTAGGCACCCCAGTACGTTGTTCAGTCCTGTCGCCTGCTTGCGGCACTCCTTGGATCCGTGTGCCTTTATGGTGGTTAGTGGGCAGATGGTCTTTGCATCAGGGGGATGGACCTTCGTAACCTGTGATTGTATGCAACGTGCTTGTAAGGTGCCAGATGATCCAGACTTCTGCCATATTTTTTCTGCAGTGCCACTAGCCAGAGCTGGGGTCTGTTGCCTGTGGATTAGAGAGGCCGATTTCAAGTAGAAGCCATTTCTAGTCTTCTCTTCTTGACCACGGAAGCAGGGTAGAGACACACTCTGATCAGTGCCTTTTAACAAACAGTGTCTTTTTGCATACGTGCATTTACTTCAGTTGTGCAAATTGGCTCGTGAGTCTCTTTGCATTGGCTTAGAAGAGCCAAGTAAGTTGGAACAGAGGGTTGGGATTCCTGCTTTCTGTGTATGAAAGGCATTAATTTTATTTATTTATTTATTTATTTATTTATTATGTTTATGCCCCACCTTTTTTCCTGCAAGGAACCCAAGGCGGCTTACATAATCCTCCTCCTCCTCCTCCTCTCCATGTTATCCTCACAACAACCCTGTGAGGTAGGTGAGGCTGAGAGTCAGTGACTGGCCCAAAGTCACCCAGTGAGTTTCATGGCCGAGCGGGGACTAGTGAGCTTCTAGCCCTGGGCTAGGGAACTCTTTTTTTTTTTTTTTTTTTGCTGGGCAGGGGAGCACATTCCGTTGGGGGTAATCTGTCGAAGGCTGCATGCAGGAGAGCAGGGTTGAAGCCAGTGATGACCAGAGCCTAAAGTGGGCAGGGTCACCCCTTCTCTCTCCCTCTTTTCTTTTCTTTCTTTCTTTTTTTTTTTTAATAATATTTTTTATTTAAAATTTTTAAACAATACAAAGAAAATAACACACACATATAACTAATATAGTGCTCCCATCACCATGGGACCAAATAATACAATGACTCTATAATTGTTCATTATTCCAAAAATACAACATATCTTGACAGGGTAAACTCCCTTTCCCCTTTTTTAACACATATTCCAGAAATAAACCCCAAATATCCTTGAAAATATTTTTCTTTAATTGACCCCTTTTGCATTTGATATTACAAGTCAACATATCATTCAATGCCATCTCTCCCTCTTTTCTGCCCCCCCCCCGTTTCTGTAGCCCCCTCTTCTCTGTCTCTGTCACCCTTTCTCCACCCCCCTCCCCATCCAGCAGGATGCTAGGGAGGAATAGATCGCCCTTGACAGAGGTCTGAACTGATTGCTTGCAGTGGGCTTTTAAAATGTGTCCATTTAAAATCTGTTCAGGATCATGCTTCTCTGTTACATGGGTACAGTTTCACAAGTAACATGAAGTGCCTTAAAGATGCATGAAAAGTATATGCTGCTGCTGTTCTGGAGCATATGTAGAGGGCGGACTTCCCAGAAGCCGTTTCACAATTCATGTATTTCCACATAACGCTATTCTTTGGTGGGTGGATATAAACCCCCTCTGGTTACACTTTGTAGATCCTGAAACCACGATTAAGAAAGGAGAGAAAATGTGGCAGAGCCAGGGGTTTATTTAAAAGTTTCCACCAGATGCAGTAGTAGTAACGTTTATTTGTGTAACCAAAGCCATTACAAAAACATTAAAAGAATGGAATGGGTCCAAGTGGAGAGAAAAAAAACCATACATTTCAGAGTGGGAAGCATTTGGCAAGGAGCCTTTCAAGCTTCCTCCCACAGAATGGTCCTACTAAGTCTAAGATATAGCTTTCAGCACACTTCTGTGCATGTCTACTCAGAAGGAAGCCATCACTATAATACTCCTTTGTACAGATGTCGAAATGAAATCCATAGGCCTATGCCACAGCAGGGACTCTCACATTTTTTCTACGGTTAGAGAATCCTATTCCATATAGATTTGTCTGCACATTTGCAAAGGGCTCTGGGAGTGTTTTAGGGTCCACATGGGCTGCCCAGGCTTTGTTGGGCCTCATGGGAACTGAGGGTACAACAGAGAGCATGCCCAACACTCCCCTGCAGCTGTGCATTGCTGGGGAAGATTGGTAGTGGTGGGCCAGCTGTCTTTCGGGGAAGCTTGTCCAATCGTTACAGGTCTTCTCATGAAGTGTGGCTTATGCTGGTTCAGCTTGTCTGCGTGTAGAAAGCTAAGCAGGGTCAGGTCTGGTTATTACTTGGATGGGAGACCCCTTCTCTAGTTTCCTGCATTGAGCAGGGGGTTGGACTCGATGGCCTTGTAGGCTCCTATGACATCTAATACCGGAGTTCCCTGGAACGTAATTAACGATTGGTGTTCCATCTTGAATAATGCATAGTAACCAGAACTGTCCACGAGAGGGCAGTACATTATCATTTTGTGAAACCAAACTAAGGTTCCCGTATACCACCAACCTTCCCCTTTTACCCCAGTGTTCTCCAATCTTGGGTCCCCAGATATTTTTGGCCTACAACTCCCAGCATGCCCCAGACCAAAAACATCTGGGGACCCAAGGTTGGAGAACACTGCCTTACCCTGATAGAATATACTACTGCAACGTCCAGCATTCCAAGCCAGAATAGCCAGAACTTTCCTGTTCTTCTTACCTTGGAGATTTTGCACTGTGTGAATGCTTCGATCAGTTCATTTAATGGTCTGTGTTATTTCCCTCTTGGCTGTCACCTCTGATGTGTGGTGTTCCATGGTGAACCCTAATGCTCCTCTGCCAGAGTTATGGCCTCTTGGGTCGGCTTAGCCATGTGTGCCCATTTCTCTCAGCGACTGAATTCCCTCACCCCAACCCTTTGCTCTGCCTGCTGCTTTGACTGGCAGCTTTAGGCGAAGGCCACTACTGCAAGTTCCCTGGTTTTTCTTGGGGCAATGGGGTTTTGCCCTGGGTCTGCCCGGCCAGAACCTGGCAGCATATTTACCGTGTTTGTTTGTTTACTAAATTTGTATACCCAACGGCCATCATTATGTATTTTTGTTTGTTTGTTTTTATCCTTGTATTTTATTTTAGTTGTTTAATGAACTTTCTGCACCGCTCTGTGATTTGATAATGAAGGGGGTTATCTAAATATGTTAAACAAAGAAACAAAGAAATATGCTCTCTGAGAGGCTCACAGAACAGAGCACTGAGCAGTTTCTGCTGACATGATCACTGTGGCGGTGGCGCGGGGTGTGTGTGTCGAGGATGGGTTTTGCTGCTACATGTAACTTTTGAGTGTGCAAGACTGCAGGCACAAGCATAGAATTAAATACTGGATGGATACAGAAAGGGCCATCCTGAGATTCCCAGCTCTTAATTTTTTTCAAGTTTCATTCTGTTTGTTCCTCACTTTCACAGTCCACCTCTTTTCAAACTTCCTTCCTTTCTGCTACTCCCAAGAGAGAGGAAGATGGTTCTTGGAAGCAATTAACAAAGAGCAAAATTAAGCAGCCAGTGTGGCATAGTGGTGAGAGTGCTGGACTGGGACTCGGGAGATCCGGGTTCTAGTCCCCGCTTGGCCATGAAACTCACTGGGTGACTTTGGGCCAGTCACTGACTCTCAGCCTAACCTACCTCATAGGGTTGTTGTGAGGATAAAATGGAGAGGAGGAGGAGGAGGATTATGTAAGCCGCCTTGGGTTCCTTGCAAGAAAAAAGGTGGGGTATAAATATAATAAATAAAAAATAAAATAAACAAATATATGACTTGTATAGTTCTGCCGACAGAATTTGGGTTTTCTGGGTGCCTTTGCCTAGGACAGGGCTCTCCAACCGTGGGTCCCCTGATGTTGCTGGGCTACAGCTCCCAGGGATTCTGGGAGCTGTAGTCCAGCAACATCTGAGGACCCAAGGTTGGAGAGCCCTGGCCTAGAACATTGTGTGTGATGGTGTCCATCCCTTTGACTTAGACAATCTGCCCATTTGGCGGTCTCGCATTCCACCACATCATGATGACGATGCTTTGAAAAGAGAGGCAGGCCTGGGAACAAACCGCTCCCAAATCCACCCCAAAGTTTCCCCACTCAACTAGGCCAAGCCACAGAACCTCTCCCTCTTGTGCATTTTGGAAAACAGGGCTGGCCTAGTTAATTCCAGCATGTGTTGCAGCAGGGAGAGGGGGCAAGGAGTGTTCTCTGGATCTGACCCAAATGCCTGAACAGCCTGCAGGGGGATCTTGGCTGTGCACAAAGTGAAGGCCCAAACGGTTGCTGGAGCAACATCACACACACACCCATCAGCAGGCCACCCATGCGCCCTTCAATTGGGATGCTTCTGACTCTGCTCTGTCAGAAGCTGATCTTGCATCCCTTCCCACAACCAGGATGACTAGACTCGGGCAGCTTGGAGGGAGAAGTAACCTCTTGCTGGCCTGTGCAAATTCACTCCAGGCTCTGCCCTGGGCTGACGCACATAGATTTCTCTTGGTTCAATTACACTTAAGGACAAAGTGTGCTGAAAGGAGTGGACAGTGGGATTACATGCTCTCTCTCTCTCTCTCTCTCTCTCTCTCTCTCTCACACACACACACACACACACCACACACACACACACACACACACGCACACACCTTAACTCTGGTGAATGATTGTGTTGGCACTGATGACAGTGATTAAAGTTTAGCCAGGATTTGAAATCAGTCTGAAGCTGGTTACAAATCCTGGTTAAAAAGGGACCTTGGTTAGCATTAACCGTGCTGAGGGAGGTTCTGACGTCAGACTTAACCTGCGTCTGCAGATTGCCACAGGCCTTTTGTGCAGCTGCTCTGTGGATTTTGTACTTGTGGATGTGACTTGGCGAGATGGCAGGAGATCGGTTCTTAGTTAAAAGCAGCAAAGGGTGGTGTTTTGTGTTTTTTTTTTTTTTGCAATGCTGGGGGAGGGAATTTTAAGCTACCATCCAGGCTATTCCCTTAATTAGCATTGCTCTGCAGAATAAAACAAACAGCAGGGGAGGGGGGTGGGTTGATCTGGGGAAAGTTTTTCAAAACAAAAGAACAAACCCTCCTTCAGCACCAGAGCAGCCATCCCATGCCCACTGCCCCAGTTAAGCTGCTTTTAACTTTCAAATCTGGCAGACATGAGAGATACCATCAGGGGTCTCCCACTGTCTGGTTTAGTTAGGCCAGGGATTGGTAGTGGAGGTGGACTGAGATGGGGGATACACACACACACACACACACACCTGCCTTCCTACCTTCATCATGAGGTTTGTATATTATAATGGTGTGGAGAAAGCCAACCTAAGCCCCCTGCCTGACACACACACACTCACCAAGGAGGGGGGAAGGAGACGGGGGGGGGGGGGAGACAACCAGTCTCCACAGATGCCAAAGGGGACAAACAACATCTGCATAGAATCACCCCAGGGGGGAAGGCAGGAAGCATCACCAGGTTTGTCAATGCTCTCGCATATCAGACCCATCTACATAAGACTTGAATACCTCTCCAGGGCAGACGCTTCGGCACCCCTAAGAAATGGCCACTCAACCAGGGCCGGCGCTACCGCTAGGCAGACCCAGGCGGCTGCCTAGGGCGCGTGGCGGAAGAGGGCGCAGCGTTTCTGCGCCCCTTCCTCGCCTCCGGCGCGCTCCTGCCCCGCCTGCCGCCTCCGCCGCGCCTCCCCGCCCGCCTGCCAGCCACTGCTGCCGCCGCTGCACCTCCCCCCCTTGCGCGCCCGCCCGCCACCTACCTACCTTCCCGTCGTTTCCGGAGCCCCGCCGGCGTTGTTTTGGCGGGAAGAACCAGGGCAACAGGGCTTAAACAGCCCTGTTGCCCTGGTTTCCCCGGCAAAAAAAAAAAAAGTGCGGGGGTCCCGTCGCGTCGGAGGAGGAGGCGGCAGCAGCAGCAGCAGCAGCCAGCAGTGGGGGCGGGGGCAAGGTAGGTGGTGGTGGTGGCGGCGGCGGCGTGGGGGGGTTGCAGAGCAGGGCTGCTTTGCTCTGGAGCCCCCCCCCACGGCACGAGAGGGGGGGCACTAAATATAATTTGGCCTAGGGCGCCAAACAGCCCTGCACCGTTCCTGCACTCAACACCATATGGGACCATTAAGCAAGTGGCTTCAAAGGGACCCCATCCCACGGGGGGAAGGCGTCACCCCACCTGACCCAAAAGGCCGCCCCTCAGGGAGGGTGTCAACCCACCTGATCACGGAGGGAGGGGCTACCTGAAACACCAAGGTATAAAACACCCTGCACAAGGGAACTTTTCTCTGGACCTGATCAGCAATCTTGCCCATGCCTGGGGTAAGGGAACGAAGGATCAGCAACCCCAGGAAACCAAGCTGAAATCACTGGCCGCTTGGGTTGACCGGACCCCCGGGAAACCAAGCTGAAATCACTGGCCGCTTGGGTTGACCGGACCCCCGGGAAACCAAGCTGAAATCACTCACAAGCCGCTTGGGTAGACCGGGCCCCACCGGGAACCCAGCTAGCCGCTTGGGTAGACCGGGCCTCCGCCGGGAACCCAGCTAGCCGCTTGGGTAGACCGGGCCCCGCCGGGAACCCAGCTAGCCGCTTGGGTAGACCGGGCCTCTGCCGGGAACCCAGCTAGCCGCTTGGGTAGACCGGGCCTCCGCCGGGAACCCAGCTAGCCGCTTGGGTAGACCGGGCCTCCGCCGGGAACCCAGCTAACAGCGTGCGGTTGACCGGGACCCGAGCTAAACTAACTAGCTGGAGCCCTGAAATCACGTTGCCCTTGAGGCTTTTGCTTGCTACTTTGCACCGTACTGATAAGCTGTATTGCTGGCGTGGGTCTGGGTTTGTGAAGGTAATTTTGTAAATAAACTTGTTTTCTAAAAGATACTTTTGTGGCTATAAGTTATCCCTTTGTTCTGGGCTAAGGGTGAGGCGCTGGGGACCTCAGAGAAGGCCCGCCCCAGCACCCGCTACCCCCTTAGCATTGAACCCGCGCTAAGACCAGGTTGTCAGTCTTCCACTAATGGTCACCATTGCTGCTTCGGGGGTGAGAGCCTCCTTTTAGAAACCTGCTGAGAGCACATAATGCAGGCCGCATGGTGAAGCTAAGCAGGTATGAGCCGGGTCAGTGCTTGGATGGGTGACTGCCTGGGCTGCCCACATCTGTTCTCCTGCATTGAGCAGGGGGTTGGACTCGATGGCCTTATAGGCCCCTTCCAACTCTACTGTTCTATGATTCTATCAGGACCGGTGCAAGGCAGTTTGGTGCCCTAGGCAAGATCAGATATTTAGAGCGCCCCCTTCCCACTTGAGAGTGCTGTTTTTTTTTTTTCCAAGGCGTTTCTGGCACCCCTTTAGCCCTGCGCCCTAGGCAGCTGCCTAGTTGGCCTAATGGTAGCACCGGCCCTGGATTCTATACTCTATAACTGGGAATGGGCCAGATACAGAGCATTGCGTGGCTTCTCACTTTCTAAGATTACGAGATCCGGGTTCTAGTCCCCGCTCGGCCATGAAACTCACTGGGTGACTTTGGGCCAGTCACTGACTCTCAGCCTAACCTACCTACCTCACAGGGTTGTTGTGAGGATAAAATGGAGAGGAGGAGGAGGATGATAATGTAAGCCACCTTGGGTTCCTTGCAGGAAAAAAGGCGGGGTATAAATATAATGAATAAATAAATAAATAGTGAATGCCACAAGTAATTCGATGTGTCTTTCCTAGGTTTAGAGCAACGTTGTTATGATATTTCTTAATCGGTAAGCCTTCTTACCGGCGCCTTCTCTGACCCTCTAAATTAGAATTGTGTTGTGTGGGTGACACCTTTGCACCTTCCTGAGATGCCAAATATGAGCCAGTGTGGCGTAGTGGTTAGAGTGTTGGACTGGGAGATCTGGGTTCTAGTCCCCACTCGGCCACGAAGCTCACGGGGTGATTTTGGGCCAGTCATTGACTCTCAGCCTCACCTACTTCACAGGGTTGTTGTGAGGATATGGAGAGGAGGAGGAGGAGGAGGAGGAGGAGGAGGAGGAGGAGGAGGAGGAGGAGGAGGATTATGTAAGCCGCCTTGGGTTCCTTAAAGGAAAATAGGCGGGGTATAAAATAATAATAATAATAATAATAATAATAATAATAATAATAATAATAATAATAATGTGAGTTCTCATTAGATTGCTCTCCCATCGTGTGTGTGTGTGTGTGTGTGTGTGTGTGCGCGTGCGCACATCAGCTGCCCCCAACCTGGTGCCCCCCAGGTGTATTAGCCTGCTACTCCCATCATCCCCAACCATTGGCCATGCTGGCTGGGAATGTTGGGAGTTGTAGTCTTACATGTCTGGAGGGCACCCAGGTTGGGGGCTGCTACAGAATGCCAGCGCTTCCCACAAACAGTTGTGACTGACGTGAGTTCCACCTGGAGCCAAGCGCCACACCACTGCCACTGCCCCTGCCCCACCCTCGTTCTGAGGAAGGGGAGGGCTCCTTCTTTTGAAAAGGAGGACGGGTGAGCAGCAAATCCACAGAAAGTTGAGCAGTTACAGAGAACTTTGCAGCCTCAGTCTGCCTGGTCGGTCTTATCTCTGCCTTGGTAAATATTCTGGCAAACAAAAGAGGTTTGGATGGAAGTTTTCAGCTCAAGAACTGAAGGGAAGAGAGTTTCCCTCTCTTCTCTCCCCCCCCCCCCCCCCCGCCTCTGGGCCTGTGGGAGGAGGGGAATCCATTCATTCATAAAAGAACAGGAAGAAGCCTGGGTGGGGGCGGGTTAAGGAGACGGAGGGGATGGTGTGTTGTTTGCTTTTAAGGCAGAACTATGATGCACAATGAAAGGAAGTGACTCGCCAAGGCTGATGGAGTGACTCAGTGGCAGGGCCAGGAAATTAATCTGAGATTTAAGGCTCGAAGCACACCCCCCCCCCCCCAATTCTTCTGCTGTTGCTCTTGGAACAAGGAAATAATCCAATAGTCCTGGATACCTGCCCCTGAGATCCAACTAATAAATTTTTAAAACTAGGCTTGCTCCATCCATATTAAACCACAGCAATCCTGTTCTGGGACGCTCCCCCCCCCCCGCTGCTGCCGCCACCCTCCTTCCCCCCCCCCCTGCGACCAGGAGAAGTTTATGCCAAGTTTCAGTTCTGGAGTGTGAGAAACCAGAATAGAGGAATCAGTGCTTTTTTTCTGGAGAAAAAGGTACCGGAACTCTTGGATTACATTTCCTCGGGAGTAGATGGCGATTAAATTGTAATGCAATTAATAGAAGAAAAGGTGCTGGAACTCAGTTCCGGTGAGTTCCACCAGAAAAAAAGCCCTGAGAGGAATACATCTGAACATGTGCAGAGTTCCTTCCTCTCAGGCTAACTCTAGCCCACACTAGGGCAGGGCAGGATGTCTGGGTCAAACCCTGACTTCACAGCTCCTTCGACATAATATGCAAATTAAGCCACTAGAGCGTAATTGCCCGCACACTCGTCAGAGACTTCTGAGAACCCTGCGAGCTGAGCCCAAGGCACTTCCTCCTGCCCAAGAAGCAGCAAACCCGGCAGGTACCTAGTCAGCTCAAGGAAACTAGGGAATGAACACACAAACAAACAAACAAACAAAAAGCCAGCCCGCTTATGTTGCTTCTCTCCGGCAGGGGACACCCAGTGGCCCCTGGGCAGCAGAGGGTGACTAGAAAAAAGGTAGGGTATAAATATAATAAATAAATAAACTGCCGGCAGCTCTTGGACTGCATGCTAGTTGGGGCAGTGGTGCGGTTCATTCCTGTCTATCACACACACCCTCAACGTAAATGTATGTTCCCAGCAGGCAGAGGAAAACTTACCAAAAGTAGTAAGAACGAGAAAATAACAAAACAAGGCACGCACACAACCGAACAGCAATGGTCTGTTCAAACAGATAGTCAAACCAAAACTGCTCCGAGCTAAAAATGCAAATGTTAGCATTTCTTAAAACCTGGGAAAACAGAAAAGGGTTTTTGCCTGCTGCCTAAATGCTAGTAATGAGGGTGCCACGGAAACACAGGGCTGTTGAGGCATGAAGTTGGCTTCCCACATGGATCGGAGGTGCTGGAGTGGGGAACTTGGTGTCTCTCCAGCTGCTGCTGGACGGCGGCCCCCCCAGCCAGCATGGCCAATGGGCAGGGATGCTGGGAGCCGTGATCGAGCCACATCTGGAGGCCCACAGGCTCCCTGGCCCTGCTCTATACCTCCACTGCATCCAGCCGTGGCCAGACAGATGCCTCTGGGAAACTCACTAGCTGGGCATGAAGGTGGCAGCTATCAGCCCCTGTTGCTTGCACCCGGCATCTGGTCTCAGATCTATGCTGCCTGCCCAGGAGGTTCCATTTAGTTGTCATGGCTGATCCGTTCTCTCTGGTTCCCTTGGAACTTGTAAGAGAATCCCAGAAATCAAGGGATCTCTCAAGCTACCCTTAGTAGGGTCTCGGTTTCTTCATGCGAGCAAGCACTTTGAAGCTCATCCTTTAGAGCAGGGGTTCTCAACCAGGGGGGAATTCCAGGGTTTTTTTGGGGGGGGGGATTAGGATCACAGACTCAAACTGTTGGAATACTGATCTTTCTACAACAGTGTTCTCCAACCTTGGGTCCCCAGATGTTTTTGGCCTACAACTCCCAGCGTAGCTGGCTGGGGCATGCTGGGAGTTATAGGCCAAAAATATCTGGGGACCCAAGGTTGGAGAACACTGTTCTACAAATTACAATTTGTGGAGAAAGCCAACCTAAGCCCCCTGCCTGACACACACACACTCACCAAGGAGGGGGGAAGGAGACCCGGGGGGGGGGGGGAGACAACCAGTCTCCACAGATGCCAAAGGGGACAAACAACATCTACATAGAATCACCCCAGGGGGGAAGGCAGGAAGCATCACCAGGTTTGTCAAGGCTCTTGCATATCAGCCCCATCTACATAAGACTTGAATACCTCTCCAGGGCAGACGCTTTGGCACCCCTAAGAAATGGCCCCTCAACACCATAGGATGGGACCATTAAGCAAGTGGCTTCAAAGGGACCCCATCCCACGGGGGGGGGGGGAGGCGTCACCCCACCTGACCCAAAAGGCCGCCCCTCAGGGAGGGTGTCAACCCACCTGATCACGGAGGGAGGGGCTACCTGAAACACCAAGGTATAAAACACCCTGCACAAGGGAACTTTTCTCTGGACCTGATCAGCAATCTTGCCCATGCCTGGGGTAAGGGAACGAAGGATCAGCAACCCCGGGAAACCAAGCTGAAATCACTGGCCGCTTGGGTTGACCGGACCCCCGGGAAACCAAGCTGAAATCACTGGCCGCTTGGGTTGACCGGACCCCCGGGAAACCAAGCTGAAATCACTCACAAGCCGCTTGGCTAGACCGGGCCTCCGCCGGGAACCCAGCTAGCCGCTTGGGTAGACCAGGTCCCGCCGGGAACCCAGCTAGCCGCTTGGGTAGACCGGGCCTCCGCCGGGAACCCAGCTAGCAGTGTGCGGTTGACCGGGCCTCTGCCGGGACCCGAGCTAAACTAACTAGCTGAGAGCCCTGAAATCACGTTGTCCTTGAGGCTTTTGCTTGCTACTTTGTACCGTACTGATAAGCTGTATTGCTGGCGTGGGTCTGAGTTTGTGAAGGTAATTGTGTAAATAAACTTGTTTTCTAAAAGATACTTTTGTGGCTATAAGTTATCCCTTTGTTCTGGGCTAAGGCGAGGTGCTGGGGACCTCGGAGAAGGCCCGCCCCAGCACCCACTACCCCCTTAGCATTGAACCCGCGCAGAAGACCAGGTTGTCGGTCTTCCACTCAATTCTACAGATTATACATAATCTACAGGGCACCATACTTTATTGTATGGCACAGATTAAGTCAGACAATCTTGGAAAGGGGGGGGGGGAATGACATTCTGACATATCTGGTGAAAGGGGTGCATGGGGCAGAAAAGTTTGCGAACCACTGCTTTAGAGTCATATATATATATTTGTGGGGTGGGGGGAAGCAGGCATTCAGAGCCTGCCATGTGTTTCCCATGCGTTTCTGTCCCATTCATCCACCCACCACCACAACCGGAGGCACAGAGGCAGCCCTATGACAGAGGCTCGAAGAGCTTAGTCAGTCACTCTTTAGTAAATAAGTGGGTGGGGCCTTAGGGGAGTGGCCTCGAAAATGTGAACTGGAGCATTCAGATCTGGACTCCGGGAGAGAAGAAGAGGGACTCCCCCCCTTTTTTTTTCCTTTTCGCTTTTCCTGCATCCTCTCTTCTTTTTCTGTTGTGTATTTCTGTCTGGTAATTTAGTCGGTCCTGTGTAGTGAGAATGAACCATAGTGATCAGGGGGAATAGATGCTACAGGTGTGCCAGGACTCCTGGGTTTTATGTGCGGAGTTTTTGCATGTTTGGTAAAATTTACTCTCATGCTGTTTTCAGTAAGAAGGAGCCAGTGTGGTGTAGTGGTGAGAGTGTTGGACTGGGACTCGGGAGATCCGGGTTCTAGTCCCCGCTCGGCCATGAAACTCACTGGGTGACTTTGGGCCCGTCACTGACTCTCAGCCTAACCTACTTCACAGGGTTGATGTGAGGATAAAATGGAAAAGAGGAAGATTATGTAAGCCGCCTTGGGTTCCTTTCAGGAAAAAAGGCGGGGTATAAATATAATAAATAAATAAAAATAAATAGATTTCTGTGCTTATTAGAAAGGTTATTTAGCTTGCCGATTAAGAAATATCATAGCAACATTGCTCTAAACGTAGGAAGGACACATCGAATAACTTGTGGCATTCACTACCACAAGATGTAGTGATGCCATTGATTTAGATAGCTTTTACAAAAGGTAAAATCCAAGGAGAATAGGTCCGTGATAGCTAAATGGAACTTTCTTATTCAGAGGCAGTAGAGGAAAACCAGGGTGGGGTAGGGGCGGGGGGGGGGGGGTTGTCCAATGCTTTGATGTCAGTGGATGGCCACTGTTGGAAACAGATTGCTGGGCTAAATTTGTTTGTTTAACATGATTGTAGGCTGCCATTTAGGGTACAACCTCCCTGTATCTCACTAAAACTAAAGGAGTTCTTAGTGCTTAGTAATCACTCCACCCACCGACATTTTATTATTTATTTATAGCATTTTTATCCCACCCTTCAGCCAAAGAGGTTCCCAAGGCAGCTTACAAGTATAAGAAATAAGACAGCCCCTGCCCGCAGGCTTACAGTCTTAAAGACACAACACAAAAGGAAAGGGCATAAGGAGGGAGGAGGAAAAAAAAGCAAATTCTGGCACCAGATTCCTGGTTGCAAAGTTCAGCAGGTCATGGGCACCATGGAAAGGCTGCTGCTGCTGCTGCTTCCTCTCCCTCTGCAGTGGTAGTTGGTAGCAAGAGGGAGGGGGAAAGTCATTTTATGAAAGGGTGAGAAAATCTGTGCCATTGCCATTCTTTAAATATCCTGATTGTGTGAACTAAAGTGTTGCCATAATGGTAACTAATGGCAGTTAATGGGTAACTAATGGCGTGAATGCTCATCATCAGTGCAAAGTTATAATATTTGGGCTGTGGGAACATTCAGCTGTGATAGCTAATTGTCAGTCCATAGCCAGTCTGTCTCCCCCCACCCACCCCCCGTGGCAAATCAAGCCCGTTCAAAATGATGAGGACCCAGCACTGGTTTGTAGAAGGCCTTGGTAAGTGTGTCTCCAGGCTGGGTGCAACATGCAACAGAGTGAGTGGGCTGTAGGAGTATTGCAGTCATGCCTTGGATTGAGAGCATAATTCATTCCGGAAACATGCTTGTAATCCAAAACACTCTTATATACCACGGTATCCTCCTAGACCGTCTGGAGGGGTTGGGCTTGGGAAGCACTGTATTCCAGTGGTTCCGGTCCTTCCTCTCTGGAAGGTATCAGAGGGTAGTTCTCGGGGAGGAGGCTTCGGACCCTCGGCTGCTCACTTGTGGAGTGCCGCAGGGTTCCATCCTCTCCCCGATGTTATTCAACATCTACCTCAAGCCGCTGGGAGCTATCATCAGGAGGTTTGGGGTGCAGTGTCATCAGTATGCGGATGACACGCAGCTCTACCTCTGTTTTAAGTCCTCACCGAGGTTGGCCGTTGAGACCCTGTCCAAGTGCCTGGAGTCAGTGGCTGGCTGGATGGGAAGGAACATGCTGAAACTGAACCCCGACAAGACCGAGGTACTTCTGGTGGGGGACAAGGGAAGGTTAGGGGATGTTGACCTGGTGCTGAATGGGGTACATCTACCCCTGAAGGACCAGGTCCGCAGCTTGGGGGTCATTCTAGACTCCCAGCTGACCATGGAGGCTCAGGTGGCAGCTGTGAGCCGGGCGGCGCTGTATCAACTCCATCTGATACGGCAGCTGCGCCCCTACCTTCCTAATCACCTGCTCCCATCAGTGGTTCATGCCTTGGTCTCCTCTCGCCTAGACTACTGTAATGCGCTCTACGTGGGGTTACCCTTGAAGACGGTCCGGAAGCTTCAGCTGGTACAGAACGCGGCGGCTCGCCTGATTAAGGGCAGCCGCCGGCGTGATCACATCACGCCAGTGCTTAATGAGTTGCACTGGCTACCAGTTGCTTGCCGAGCCGAATTCAAGGTGTTGGTTTTGACCTTTAAAACCCTACACGGCTCCGGCCCAGCTTATCTCAAGGAGCGCCTCCAGCAACATCAAGTAGGCCGCTCAACAAGGTCTGCCACGGACGGCCTTCTCCTTATCCCATCAGCCAGAGCAGCCAGGCTGGTGGGGACTAGGAAGAGGGCCTTCTCTGTGGCGGCCCCCACATTATGGAACTCCCTCCCTAGTGACCTTCGCCATGCCCCCTCCGTGATGAGCTTCCGCCGTGCATTAAAAACATGGCTGTTCAGGCGGGAATATGGGGTGGGTTAGGTTTTTAATGAGAATTTTTAATATTGTTTTAATTATTATGTTTTATTGTGTTTTATTGTATTTTAATTGTACATCGCCCAGGGTGGCCGGGTGACCGGCCAGATGGGCGATTGAAAAATATAATAATAATAATAATAATAATAATATATCAAAATGAAATCCCCCCAAAAAAATTCGTACAGAGATTTTTAATTTAAGCCGTACTACAGTACTTGTATTGCAAGACATCACTTGTATATCAAGTAAAAAAAAATTAAATAAATATTTAAAAATTTGCTTGTCTTGCAAAACGCTCTCAAACCAAGTTACTTGCAATCCAAGGTATTACTGTATTTGCTTTGCTGTCAGTGGATGTTAGAAACAATGCAGCGCAAAGCATTCAGAGGACTTTTGATCCCCGTTCTGAGGCTGGGCCTGGCGTTTTTAAGCGGAAAGCTCCCTTGCTGGAAGTTATGCTTTTGTGATTTGGAAAGCCCCATTTCCAAAACCGAGATTTGGAAGGCTGTTTGTGGCTACTCCGTGGTCAGGAGAGAGCTCTCTGCACATGCTCACTGGCACTCACTGTCCTTCCCATGTTCCAGCTATTGAAAGATAGGTCCTGGGGTGAAGGCAGGGCCCTGGCATTCTTCTGCCTCGAATTAAGCCCTGTTCTAAGCAGCTGGATCTGGAATGTGTTCCTTCCTAAGGTAGCCCAAGAAGAAGTACAACCGGAGGGCTACAGTGCCTGTGGGAATTAGCACTAGTAGCACTCACTGGGATGCCTTCGTAAGTAGTAGAGAGGAAGCTGCCTTATGTCTAGCCAAAACAGTGGTCCATCTAGCTCAGCGTTGACTATACTGGCCTCCTCCTGCAACCTGTTGCCCTCCAGATGTACACATTGATCTTAGCTGATCATAGGATCATAGAGTTGGAAGGGGGCCTCCACAAGGCCATCGAGTCCAGCCCCCTGCTCCATGCAGGAAACTAGAGGAGGGCTCTCCCATCCAAGTAATCACCAGGCCTGACCCGGCTTAGCTTTCCACACTCAAGACAAGCTGAGCCAGCGTGAGCCACAGGCCTGTATGACTGACTCCCGCGCCCATCGGTCCCGGTCAGCATGCCCAGTGGTCAGGAATGCCGGAGGTTGTGGTCCACAACAGCCCCACAACAGCTTGGCGAAGGCTGCTGTAGGATTTCAGACGTGGGGGGGGGGGGCTTTCCCAGCCCTGACCGGCGGGAGATGCCAGCAACGGAATCCGGGACCCCTTTGCACATGGAGAGCGGGTGGCCCTTCTCCCTTAAAGCAGAGGGTGGCGCCGGGAGGGTGGCAGCTGGTCACCCAGGGGTGGGGGAAGCGGCCCCTGTCGACATGCCCTCTTGGGGAGGGCCAGCCAGGAGCCTCGTGTCTCTCAGGTCACAGTGTTCTCCAACCTTGGGCCCCCAGATGTTTTTGGCCTGCAACTCCCAGCATGCCCCAGCCAGCTATGCTGGCTGGGGCATGCTGGGAGTTGTAGGCCAAAAACATCTGGGGACCCAAGGCTGCTTGGAGCACACTGTGACCTGAGAGACACCTCGCTGCAGAAATCCAGCGCCGGGCTTTGCGGCTCGCGGCTCCTCCTCCTCCAGCCTGAACTCCCGGGCGCCGCCGAGCGAGCGAGCGTGTGCGGGGACTTTCAGGAACAGCCGCCCGCCGCTCCGCTCTCGCTCAGGCGCTTCTTCTGCCGGCCGGGGTCGACTTCGAGGGCTCTTTTTTTGTTTGTTTTTCTTCCTCCATGAGCGGTTTCCCTCCCGGACTCTTTAATGCCAGCCAAGGCCTTCGTGGCGCCGCGCTTGCTTGGGCTCCAGCCGGGTCACCGCCGTGCCGCCGCCGCCGCCGCCGAGCTGGACATGCATTTCTCCTTCAGCGAGGAGGACATTAAGCGGCACCGGCTGCAGGCGAAGTCGGTGAGGTCGGTACTTCGGCTTGGCCTCGGGCTACCCGGGGGGAGCGGGAGGAAGAGGAGGGGGCCCCGCGCCACCTGGGCAAAGTTTTGTGGCCAAAAGTTGCACGGATCGGGCGGAGGAGGGCAGCTTCCAGATGTGGAAGCAGCTGGCTTCCTGGCTTGCAGCAACTCCATGGGTCTGGGGCTCGCTCGAGGCGCTACGTCAGCCTCACACACACACACACACCGAATCTGCCGGCCGCCAGATGTGTTGGACTACAGCTCCCAACATCCTGCTGGAGGATGCTGGGGATTGCAGTCTGACACACATCTGGAGGAGGCCGGCAGCTTGGGGGAGGCAGCTTTCTGTTGTTCCTGAGCACAGTCCATTCAGTTGTGCCCCCAGGGATGTTCTCTGTGCAAGTCCTAGAACAGTGTTCTCCAACCTTGGGTCCCCAGATGTTTTTGGCCTACAACTCCCAGCATGCCCCAGCCAGCAACTCTCCTAGAAGCTAGAGTTGGGAGTGGGACCTGCCCAGCCTCCGTCTTGGTGACACTGGCCAGAGATCCCTGCTGGGTGCCTGCCGGATCGTGCGCTGTTTTCTTGGCAACCGTGTAGAAAAGTTTCCCAGAGACTTGTAACTTCATCGCAGTGACATTGTGTGTGTGTGGGGGGGGGGCGTACCTCTTGGACAACAAGCTGGTTCTTGGCATCCATGAAAATTCCCAGATGGTAGCTGCAACTCACCACCGGGCTCTGCAACATTGGCCAGAGGAGACCCGACAAGCACACCTGTCAGATTGTGAACAGATTCACTGGCGCCCTTGATAATATTGCCACTGCAAATGACACTTTGCCGTTGCCCCGTGTGGTCAAGCCAGCCTTGCTCCTTGAACCGCAAAAGGAATTGCCTGGGGTGCATCATCTGTATGTTGTTTGTTGTTGTTTTTAACAATGTTGTTGTTACCCGTCCTGAAAAACACAACTGTGTTGAAGGGCAGGGGAAAACATGCTAAGTCAAATAAATCAATACCGCCCTGTTTAGAAGATTATATGCCCTCTGGTGCCCTCTGTTTCGGAGCTGTCATCACAGGCTGATCTTGCCCTTTTAGGATCCTGGCTCTGCCTTGCCAGACGCCTCCCTGCAAGAGCAGCGATCGCTTTCCATTGTGGCCATTAGTAGGAAGGGGATGGGATTAGGGGACAGAGACACATCTGTCTGTCTGCTTGTGTCTGCTTTTGGTTTTGATCTTGCTCTGCGAGGCACCTCCCTTTTCCTGAAAGCATGTTGGGCAGGAAATCTCCAGGCTCAAGTGCAAAGGAGAGGTCTATCTGGCACTCTGCCAGAAGGAAGATTCAAGCCATATGTACTGCTTGGGGCAAGTGGGCAGCATAGTTTATACCCACCTTCCCTCCCTCCCTCCCTTTATGGCTTTTAAGAATGTGTGTACAAAGAGCTTTGCTTTTGCCTCTGGCTTCCCATTGGGTCCCCTTTTTGCTCTGTGCCATTGCCTTGCGTAAAAACTAGTTTGGACCTCCAAATAGTGCGTCACCATTGGCATTAACTGTCCGTGCAACTTTTGTATGAGGGTTGCTACATGATACAGAACATAAACGATAAACATCCCTTATTTTTGGAGGTGAGGGGTTACATGAGGGCAAAGGACGGACTTGGAGTTCTTGCAGCTGTCTGCCTAGGATTCCTACCAGGCTAGAAGTTAAATGGTCAGGAAGGCGGGGGTGGGGGGGCAGCATTGCGGTCCAGAGGATGAGAGGGCAGAATTCAAATCCCACCACAGCTATGTACTCTCTGGGTGGTCTTCCTGATCAGTCCTTCATCATCTCTTGGCCTCAATTCTCCATCTGCTACTGAAAATATTAGAGGCCTGCCTTGCAGGGTTGCTCATGTTCTTCGTGGGGTAAGCAAAAATGAGTTTGTCAAGCATCCAAAAAGAGGTACAGGTATTATATATTAATAATAAGAGTACCCACCACCAACACACACACTTATATGGATGTAGTGTTTACAAACACACACAAGCCAGAGTGGCATCATTCCATATTTGGTAAACATCTACAAACCTGTGGATGTGCAGAAAAATCCCCTCCACTGATACCCCTCCAAAAGTGAAATCACACACACACACACACACACACCAGCAAAGCTGTGTTTCAGCAAGAGGTAATGGGGTGCTGATGGTGGAGGAGGGAAGACATGTGAAGACAGAGCATCGCACTCACATAGTTCCCATCAGTGTCTTCCTGACAAATTAGTGGTACCAGGACTGGCCCGAGGATTTTTGCTGCCTTGTTTTATTTACCGTATTTGTTTGGTTGTTTGTTTTTATTTATTTAATACATTTTTATACCGCCCAATAGCCGAAGCTCTCTGGGCGGTTTACAACAGTTAAAACCATAAAATAAATATAAAACTTAAAACCACGGATTAAAAACAAACAGCAGAGCTAGCAGCAGAGTTAAAAACAGCTACAAGATTAAAATAATTAAGATGATTAAAATGATTAAAATGCCTGGGAGAATAGAAAGGTCTTCACCTGGCGCCGGAAAGAGTACAAAGTAGGCGCCAGGCGAGCCTCTTTGGGGAGCTCATTCCACAACTGGGGTACCACAGCAGAAAAGGCCCTCTTCCTGGTAGCCACCTGCCTCACTTCCTTTGGCAGGGGCTCCCGGAGAAGGACCGCTGATGCAGATCTTGGATCTTTTTCCTGCAAGGAACCCAAGGCAGCTTACATAATCCTCCTCCTCTCCATTTTATCCCCACAACAACCCTGTGAGGTAGGTTAAGCTGAGAGTCAGTGACTGGCCCAAAGTCACCCAGTGAGTTTCATGGCCGAGCGGGGACTAGAACCTGCATCTCCCGAGTCCCCAGTCCGACACTCTCGCCACTACGCCACACTGGCTTTAGACAAATAGGAATCCTCCCTCCCCACCATGGTCGCGTCGTGTGCGGAACAGCGTGACAATAGCACGCACCGGTAGCAGTCAAAAGAGTTCAGTGGGGGTTTTGTTTTCTTATTTTTCATTTGTAACGACTCTTCCTTTCTTTTCTTCCTTCTCTTTATAGCTGTCTCTGTGGCCTGGGCAGAAACCGTGACACACTATTCGGCTGCCTTGGTGTGCTTCCTCCAAAAGTCCAGGCGGCCGGCAGCTCTTTCCCTAAGACGGTGTTCTCCAACCTCGGGTCCCCAGAGGTTTTTGGCCTACAACTCCCAGCATGCCCCAGCCAGCATAGCTGGCTGGGGCATGCTGGGAGTTGTAGGCCAAAAACCTCTGGGGACCCAAGGTTGGAGAACACTGCCCTAAGACAATTACATAGCTGAGGCAGGCGCCCCTGGAATTTTGGCACCCCTGGTAGATGCCTAGTTTGCCTCTGTGGTTGGGCAGTCGTGGTCAGCCCACCGTGAGACACTCCTCTTAAGAGTCCCCTGTGCTCTCTCAGCTCTTAGAAAAATCATAGAATCATAGAAAAGTAGAGTTGGAAGGGGCCTACAAGGCCATTAAGTCCAACCCCCTGCTCAATGCAGGAATCTAGGTCAAAGCATCTCTGACAGATGTCTGTCCAGCTGCACCTTGAATGCCTCCAGAGTGGGAGAGCCCACAACCTCCCTAGGTAGTTGATTCCATTGTCTTATTGCTCTGACAGTCAGGAAATTTTTCCTGATGTTTAGGTGGAATCTAGGTTCCTGTAACTTGAGCCCATTATTCCGTGTCCTGCAAACTGGGATGACCGAGAAGAGATCTTTGCCCTCCTCTGTGTGACATCCCTTCAAATACTGGAAGAGTGCGATCATATCTCCCCTCAGTCTCCTCTTCTGAAGGCTGAACATGCCCAGTTCTTTCAGTCTCTCCTCATAGGGCCTTGTTTCCAGTCCCTTTATCATCCTTGTTGCCCTCCTCTGAACCCTCTCCAGTTTGTCTATGTCCTTCTTAAAGTGAGGTGCCCAGAACTGGACGCAGTACTCAAGATGAGGCCTAACCAGTGCCGAGTAAAGGGGAATTATCACTTCCCGCGATTTGGAAGCTATACTTCTATTAATACAGCCCAAAATTGCATTTGCCTTCTTTGCAGCCACATCGCATTGCTGGCTCATATTCAGTTTGTGATCTACCACAATTCCAAGATCCTTCTCACTTGTAGTATTGTTGAGCCAAGTGTCCCCCATTCTGTAACTCTGCATTTGGTTTCTTCTCCCTAGGTGCAGCACTTGGCATTTATCCCTATTCAATTTCATTCTGTTGTTTTCGGCCCAGCGCTCCAGCCTATCGAGGTCACTTTGAATTTTGTTTCTGTCTTCCAGAGTATTAGCTGTTCCACCCAACTTTGTGTCATCTGCAAATTTGATTGGTGCTGCTGCTGCTGCTGCCGCCCTGCCCAGACACTGAAGGTTAATATAATAAGGGTTAAGGCAGACTATAGCTACAATAACAGGGAAAGCGGTGGGGGGTGGGGGGTGGGAGTCAAACCCTCCCACACCCCACCAATCCCCAGCCTCTTATTTACTTAGTATTTATCTTACAGATGTCAGCTTGTTGCATAGAACGACCCAGTTCCAGTGAGGGACAGTGTGTTAATCTGCGGTTAAGAATGTGTCCTGTGGCAGCCAACAGACTCCAGGATGCAACCCTATAGCATGTTTAGACAGAGGGGAAAGTCCAGCAGCTCCCAGCATTCCCCAGTTAGCCATGCTGGGAGGTGTAGGACTTTGCTCCGTCTAAACATGCTATAGGATTGCGCCCTAACCGGTGGTCCAAAGCCCCGCGTTGTTGAGATATACCGTAATAGTGTAAGAAGGAGATCCTGAGCAAATCAAGGACATGCAGGGGGTGCGGAGATGGGTTTCAGTTTTCCACGTGAAAGCAAGGAAGCTTCGGGAGGTGTGGGGGGTTGATGGTGGCCTGAACCTCTTCAGAAGTCAAGAGAAAAACAAAATAACAAGATCCTGGGCTTTCAAATGTTGCTCCTTGAGGTATGAATCACAGAAAGATTGGAGAGGGGTATTCACGGAAATAAGTCCAACTGAGTTCAGAGGGGCTCACTTCCAGGTATAGGATTGTGGCTTCAGTCTCGCTCTTGAGCACAAGGAAGTACTCAGACACAAGCCGCAGCTAAATGGATTGGACTGCGCGGGAGAGCACATAGTGTCCGTCAGTGGGCCCAGAAGCAGTGGGGCTTGAGCATGAGAGAACTTCTCGGTAGATCGTGCCCCTCGACTTTTGGAAAGAACGTCGGTATTGCGTCAGTCACCGACATAATTTGTTCAGATGCCGGCCAATTACTGGGACTCTGTAGCAAGGGCTGCCTTTCCTTCCTGCATACAGTGGCCCGTATCTTTTTGTGTCTAAAGGTTTGGGTTTTCTTTTTGGCATTGTGTTGTGTATTGTTGCCACCCATGCTGCTGTGAAAAATCCTATAAGGCGAAAAGTGCATGCTTCCTAGGGAGTAAGTCCCATTGAACTCCGTGGGAATTGGATTCTGAGTAAATATGCCTAGGATTGCACTGTACAGGGCAGTAATAGAATGGGATCTTGCCTCCCTCGAGGATTTTCCTAAAAGATGCACCCCCGTCTCAATCACATTGCTAAAGTCTCTGGTCCCTTTTCCCGCTCCAGGAGCAGCTTTCCTGGGCAGCGCCATTCCCCGTTCAGAGGGAGTTGTCATTACCGCGTCGCATGCTTAGTTTGGCAGGGCAGAGAAATGTCAAATGGGAAACCAGAGAAGAGGAGCTATATTTAAGCTCTGGGGAAGAAGCGGCCTGGTGTGGGTAATGCTGCGTCCCCAATCATCGGCGTGTCTCGGTTTCTTCGGAAGCTGGGTCAGGGGCACACTCTGGAGCCGAGGTCGCTTGGCTGTTCCTTATGTCTCCCGTCTTCTGCTCTGAGCAGCTTGAGGGAATTTTTGCCTAGGATTCCTGTTGGGCTGGACTCGAGTATACGTGACTGGCTTGGATGATGCTTTGCTGCCGATGTGGGAAAAGGCTGCAGGGTTTCTGTCCCCATTTGCTCCTGCCTGACCCCTAGTGTAGGCGAAAGGGTGGGTCTTGACGTCCCAGCCAGCTGGGAATGCGGCTGAGATCCCACTTGGGTTGTGCCCAAGAGAACTCATGTCATAATGTGCTCAGCTGTGGCTGCCGAATTCTCTTTGGTACCCCGTTCATAAGCAGGCCTGTAGCCAGAATTCTTGCAAAGATCGGGACCTACGTGTGCATTGTGGGGGGGGGGCAGGGTGTGTGCATTGTAAGTCATTGCAAAACATTTAAAAAAAATAGAGTGAGGATGGGGACAAGAAATACTTTTTCAGGGAGTTAGAAGCAGCATGAGAGAGGTATCACTTCCCATGGTGTAAATGCGTACACGGTTCTATCACACTGTCATCTCTAGACAAACAGGTTTTTTAGAAACAATGCAGAAACCTATCAAACCCATCTGCCAGGGACAAAAGCGTATATACTGTGAGCAGAGATCCCTCTTTCAAAGCACCTTTTAACAATCTGGGGGGGGGGGACCCTGCTGCCTTAATTTATTAAATAATTTTAAAACAATTCAAACTTAAGTAACAAGTGCTTGGCAATTAACACAGTGTCTTCGCCCTGCGCACTGGAAAGTGGGAGCAGCCTGTTTGAGCCACTGGACAGAATCCTGCCTGTATGTTGTTTCTGTCTATCTCCGTAATTAAAAGGACCAGAGACTTAGAACGCAAAAACGTTTAGACAGAAAAATAGTCCTGCAACTCACAGCAATCCCCAGTCAGCATGGGAGTTGTCTGCATTTTTTTTCTCTGTCTTAAGTGTGCATAGGATTGCACCCTTTATTATTTTAAAAAAAAATTAAAGTTGGACATTCAGGGAAAGGGCCTGAAATATAGGGCTGGTCCCCCACTACTGTGACTGCAGCCTTGACCGTTTTTCAAGCTGCTGTTACTGCTTACAAGCCTGAGTTGTTTTTATGAGCCCCGTAGGCCACCCCAAAGGGGCAGTGCAGCTCACTGAGAGAGAACATACTTTGCATGGAGAAGGTCCCAGGTTCAGTCCCAGGCAGCAGTGATGGGAAAGACCTGTGCCTGACACTTGTGCAAGTGCCATTTGGATTAGACAGTGGTGAGGTAAGTAGACCAATGGTCTGACGTGGTATAGGGCAGTTTCATGTGTTCTCCTTCCTTGCCTTGGCCTGTAGCACTGCATCTTTAACCATATGTTTCTGTGGTAGTAGAGCTGTTGTTGCAATCCAACTTAGGTCAGGCTGTGACCCTGTGGTGCAGTGTTCTCCAACCTTGGGTCCCCAGATGTTTTTGGCCTACAGCTCCCAGCATGCCCCAGCCAGCATGGCTAATGGCAAGGGATTCTGGGAGCTGTAGTCCAGCAACATCTGGGGACCCAAGGTTGGAGAGCCCTGCTGTAGTGGATCCCTGTAGTCTTCAACCCACCAGTTGAAGACTAATAATTTTGCTCAGAATACCGCACCTTCAAATGTCCAAAAGTTGGTTGCATTGGCAAGTGGGGAAGGTATGTGGCTTGCCTACCCCTGAGCTGGCTTAAGAAGCCAAAGCGTCTAGAGTTCTGCACTTTTCATGATGTCGAGTGAGATTGTTGTTGGCTTCCTTTCTTTCTCCGGGTTTGATCGGTAAGTTTGTAGCAGTCCTGTCTCATTTAGGACCGAAGGGGGAAAATCCTAAGTGTAGTTGAAAGGAGAAGGAAATGAGCTTCTCTGCACCAGGCCCTGGATTCTTCCCCCACTCAAGCATTAAAATTTGCATGGTAGTTGTCTTCCCGACCTAACCCTCACCATTGGCAACTAGATCAGCGGTCCCCAACCTTTTTGGCACCCGGGACCGGTTTTGTGGAAGACAATTTTTCCACGGACTGCGGGTGGGTCGCCCACCGCTCACCTCCTGCTGTGCGGGCGGGGATTTATCCGAGAGTCTCAAGGGGGGCTGAAGCAAGTCGAACTCGCCCCGCTTGACCCTCCCGAGACTCTCGGCAACTTGCCTGCTGCCGCTTGACCCAAATGTGCCGGGGAAAGGACCTACGAGGTCCCCGGCGCATCACTTCCTGGTTCTCCGGTGCTGCTCTTTTTACATAAATACCATGGTAAAGTACCTTAAAAAGGCCACGATTTGCTATTTGTGGCCATTTTAAGGTACTTGACCATGGTATTTACGTAAAAAGAGCAGCGCTGGAGAACCAGGAAGTGACGTGATGGGTCTCCCGTCGCGTCACTTCCGGTTTTCCGGAAATGCTTGCTGGGAGGCGAGCAGAGGGACGAGCGGCGGGGGGGGTCTCGCCGGAGCTCGCGAGCACCCCGAGAGCCAGGTGGGGTGCGCGCGGCACGTCCCGGCCCGGTTCCTAACAGGCCATGGACCGGTATCGGTCCACGGCCCGGGGGGTTGGGGACCCCTGAGCTAGATAATAGAACTCTTGTCTGTCTTGCTGTTGATGGCTTTGGTCCAGCATTAGTTACTCGCTATGAACTTTCACCCTTCCTTTGTTGCACTAGCAGGGTGTGTGGAGCTTGCTTGTGCCAGCATCCTACGATTGAGCCCTAACAAACCATCTCCTGACCTGCTTTACCATATACTCACACTATCATCTCCACTTCTGCAGAGTGACTCCCAGAGCAAGACGTGCATACTTCTTTTTAATTAACCACTGGGGTGTTAAATGAGAGGCAGGGAAGATACCTGCCCGGGAGTGTGGTGTGTTGCAGTTCATTGGGAGTAGCTGCCTGCCCGTGCCTCAATGAGGGTTTCTCTGCAACGGATGTCCAGTGTGTCCGTTGTGCAATGCTCATTCCCTGCCATTCTGATGCCCAACAGCACCGCATGTACCCATATTGGCTGCAGTTCCCTCTTAGGTGTTCACACCGGGTTTGCTGACGCATCATGAGTGACACAGCCTTGCCCACCAGATGCTCCCAGCTGTCCATGGAGGCTCAGGTGTCAGCTGTGAGCCGGGTGGCGCTGTATCAACTCCATCTGATATGGCAGCTGCGCCCCTACCTTCCTAATCACCTGCTCCCATCAGTGGTTCATGCCTTGGTCTCCTCTCGCCTAGACTACTGTAATGCGCTCTCCGTGGGGTTACCCTGGAAGACGGTTCGGAAGCTTCAGCTGGTACAGAACGCAGCGGCTCGCCTGGTTAAAGGCAGCCGCCGGCGGGATCCCATCACGCCAGTGCTCAAGGAGTTGCACTGGCTACCAGTTGCTGGCCGGGCCAAATTCAAGGTGTTGGTTTTGACCTTTAAAACCCTATACGGCTCCGGTCCAGTTTATCTCAAGGAGTGTCTCCAGCAACACCAAGTGGGCCGCTCAACAAGATCTGCCACAGACAGCCTTCTCCTTGTCCCTTCAGCCAGAGCAGCTAGACTGGTGGGGACTAGGAAGAGGGCCTTTTCTGTGGCAGCCCCCAAGTTATGGAACTCCCTCCTTGATGAACTTCCGCCGGGCTTTAAAAACATGGCTTTTCAGGCGGGAATATGGGGTGGGTTAGGATTTTTTTTACTTTAAAAAAACCTCTTACCTATATTGTTTTAATGGTGTTTTAATGGTGTTTTATCTTGACTGTACATCGCCCAGGGTGGCCGGGTGACCAGCCAGACGGGCAATTTAAAAATAGAATAAATAAAATAAATAAAAACTCCCACATGCCCCAGCCAGCATGGCCAGTGGTCAGGGATGATGGGACTTGCAGTCCAAAACATCTGGAAGGCACCAGGTAGAGGAAAGCTGGTGAGAAGTGTCTGCATTTGGGCTCTAGCTGAGTTCTTGACCCGGTTGTGGTGGTTCACAGGCTGTCTCTTCCTATCTCCAAACAAAAACAGTTTATGGGTGGAGGAGTCCCTTTGGTATGTCAGTGAGGGGGCAGGCAATTCTAGTAAAATAGGTCCTCTGTAGCGTTCACGTCCCTCCTGGCAATGAAACCTCTGGAGAACATATCACACAAACTGTCTCCTTGGAAGAATTCTCAAGCGTCCGTCTTCTAAGCCTGTTTCTTTAGGGGTTTTGTGAAGCTTTATAGCTGACAATGTATTTACACACCGGCAGTCTCCTCTCCACCCGCCTTTTCTCCGCTTTTCAGTCATTAGCAGGCTCCTTGAGCAACCCAGTTGCCAAAGTGACGTCGGTCCAGCTTTGGTGCCCTAACCTTGAATGAACTCTGTGGGTAAGGAACCTCTCACACCACAGGCCTTCCAGAGGAATAACCACACCCAGTCCTAATTGGAAACAGAGAGGCGACTGCAGATTTTGGCAGCCTGAGTCTCAGCTTGATTTCACGTTTCCAGAGGGTGTCGTCACGTACATTCCACATTCTCACATGCACGCAAACCTCTCAGGGGAAGTTCTCATCGGCTGCCCCCCTTAGGTTTCTAAAAAGACCTGTGCACACAAGCAGACCACTGGCAGAAGCGGATAACCCCAGGATGCTATATACTTGAGAATAACTACCTTAAGCCTCGGGGGGGGGGGGCAATTTGAATGTTGCCTGGCCACAGGAAAGCCCGTTCTCACACTGAAGCTGTGTGCACGGAAGGTGATGTCTAAGGCACCTTAGCACACGTGCTGCTGGAACCTAACGTGTTTAGCCTTTCCCTACCGGGTGCAGCATGTTCAGGCGGCAGTATTGGTGATGCTCAAATACTGCATGTAGAGGTGGGCATGTGGTCAGCTTTAAAATGCTCCGTTCATTTATGGCTAGCCTTGGTGCTTGCCTGGGCTTTATCCTGCAACCTGCACATGGCCTTAGCCAAGGGGCGGGCAACCTGGTGTCCGCCAGATGCTTTGGACTACAACTCCCATAAGCCCCAGCTAGAATGGCCAGTGGTCAGGGAATTGACGGGAATTGTGATCCCAAAACATCTGGCAGGCACCGGGTTGCCTCTCCCTGAGTCCTCCGCAGTCTTTCGTTTCATATATTACAGCTCAATACCAACACCTTGAATTCGGCCTGGCAAGCAACTGGTAGCCAGTGCAACTCCTTGAGCACTGGAATGATATGATCACGCCGGCGGCTGCCCTTAACCAGGCGAGCCGCCGCATTCTCTACCAGCTGTAGCTTCCGGACCGTCTTCCAGGGTAACCCCACGTAGAGCGCATCACAGTCGTCTAGGCGAGAGGAGACCAAGGCAGCTGATCTGTCACAATACCATGTGTTCCAGCCGGCGGCAGCTCTCCCAAAGTCTTGGGCAGGGATCTTTCCCAACCTTGCTCTCTGAGATTCTGTTAATTGTAATGGAACTACAGGTCTGCCCAACATTAGCATTGTTAACAATAACAGAAAAACTAGTTTGTTTAAAAAAAATACTAAAGAATTGATTGTGAATTTGTTAACAGCAGCTAAATTAATGATAGCTAGGAAATGGGAAGTTCAACATGTCTTTTCAATTACCGAGTGGTGTAAAGAGGTATGGGATATCGCGCTAAATGATAAATGAACTTGTACAGTAGTATCAAATGCCAAAAAGGACAATTGGAGAAAAACACTTTTGTGAGCATTTGGGGTAAATTTTTGGATTATGTGTTAGTGAAGGGGAAGGGGAATGAACCTTGTCAAGATTTGTTACATTTTTGGAATATAGAATAATATCTGATTTTCTTTTGTTTTTTGTGGAAATATAACTTGGTCCCAAGAGGTGGGGGGTGCACAATGTTTATGTTGTATTTCTTTTTATTTTGTTGTATGATTGAACAAAAAAAATCAATAAAAATTATTTTAATAATAATAATAATTTGGAGATATCAGGGATTGAACCTGGGGTCTTCCGCATGGAAGGCATGTTCCCCTCCCTCTCACACAGGCACAATGAAGTATTTCTGACAACTCTTCCACTGTCAAGAACTTTCTACAATAGAAGTTATTTTCTTTCCAGCATTATGTCGCTCTTTAACAGCCCAACCCTAAATGCATCTACTTGGAAGAAAATTCCATTCATGTGTTTGGGATTGCCGTCCTGAACACACTCACATGGGAATGATCTCCTACGAGAAAGGGACCTAATTCTGAGTAAACATGCTATAGGATTGTGCTGTTCATTTCTTACCCGTGGTGATATATCCTGAAGGAAGGAATCTGGGAACAAGCTAATGTGGAATCACTTAATGCCATACCCAGTACAGTTCCTGGTTTACATGCCTCTGGATTGCATTATTGTTGCTGTTGGTTACTTAGCAATGAATGGCCTTGAAATATAGAGGAGGGAAACGGCTGTAAACAGTGTACTAATGAGAAACCTGTGTGTATGGGGATTGTTCAAGCAAAACACAAGCAGGTCCCCCTGGCCAGGAAATTATTTCATAGCCTCCAACACTTCACAGCTGAAAAAAGGGACACCTGGGTACTGGTAGACATCACTCTCCCCAGTTCCCTACGCCAAGGGTGCTTCCAGACCAGGCATTTATGGTGCCATTGGCCTGTCTCATTCATGGAATTTTGCAGGGGTCTACACATTCTCGTATTCCATCTCGACACCCTCCCGTGTTTTTCCCACCGCTTCCACCTTTTTTCTTTCCACACAAAAAAAAAATCCGTTAAGGGTGGGGGGAAGAGGGAATGTCTGCACAAGACCTTCTCACTGGTAGTGCTAGGAGCCCTCCCGTCTGGAAGCACCGCCAGGATCACGACCTGAAGGCAGAATGAGGGAAGTGTTTTTTTCCCAGGGCGGGTACCAGAATAGGGACTTCCCCTGCCACACAGAGGCAGCTAGTGGCGTGCGTGCGTGTGCACGTGTGACCAGGCCCTCCAGTCAAGTATCTCAGATCAATAATCCCTAGCCTGAACCTCTTTGTGAAATGCAGGCGTAATCCTAGAGGTCAGAGGGAGAGTGTGCAACCCGTTTCTCATAGGACTCCAGTTACAGTAATACCTTGGATTGCAAGTAACTTGGTTTGAGAGTGTTTTGCAAGACAAGCAAAATTTTAAATATTTACTTAATTTTTTTTGGACTTGATATACAAGCGATGTCTTGCAATACAGGTACTGTAGTACGGCTTAAATTAAAAATCTCTGCACAAATTTTTTTTGGGGGGGGATTTCGTTTTGATATAAGAGTGTTTCGGATTACAAGCACGCTTCCGGAACGAATTATGCTCTCAATCCAAGGCATGACTGTATATATACTCTGTGGAGATGTTCTCTCTGCCTTGCAACAAGCCTGGTAGTCATAGGCGCCCAGGAATCCCATGCAGGTGAATGAGGAGGCTGGTGTAGGATGGATGGACCTCTCCATCCCTCCTTTGACCACCTTGTCTCTGTACTAGCGATGGATGGAGGAAAGCCTCTTCTTCCACAACTAGCCTAGAAACCAAACAGGCTGGTGGAGGGAGAGACAGATCGCTCTGTCCTTGTTCCACCAGTCTGCTTGATAAAAGACGGCGGCGGCTTCTTTTTTTTTACTAACTTGTAAGAGGCTAGTTGCCTGTGTGTTTCCATCTTGGCTGCAGAGGAGGGGGCTAGAAATGCAGGCTCCTACTGGCTTCTTAGGAGCCTGGCTGGTTTTAAAAAAAATTAATAAGCGAGCTTATTTACTGGGCTGCAATATATTCTGGGCAGCCAATACTACACAGGATTGTTGCCACCAGCCAGTGTGGTTGGAGAGTGCTGGTGGTGTGCCGCTTTTTGAGTAGCCACCTGAAGAGGGCTCTGTTCAGCCGAAGTTCATGTAATGCAGGGCCCCCCGAGTAACTGCCGCAGTTCCTGTGCGTTGTTTCTCAGGAGTAACTTCGGTGCTATTTACTCCCAAATAATTGTGCATAAGATTGGAGCCATGCTGCCTGATCCTATACATGTTGACTCAGAAGCAAGTCCCACTATGTTTAATGGGTTTTACTCTCTAATCAGTGTTCTCCAACCTTGGGTCCCCAGATGTTTTTGGCCTACAACTCCCAGCATGCCCCAGCCAGCGTGGCTGGCTGGGGCATGCTGGGAGTTGTAGGCCAAAAACATCTGGGGACCCAAGGTTGGAGAACACTGCTGTAGTAAGTGTGCTTAAGAGTGTTTCTGGTGTTTCCACCTTTAAAGCCCTAGATGGCTTGGGACCAGGTTACTTGAAGGACTGCTTTCACCCACATCAGCCTTCCTACACTTTAGAGATCAGCTTTAGAGATCAGCTTTAGAGATCAGCTTTAGGAACAGGGCCTTCTCAGCAGTTGCCCCATTCCCAGTTGTGGAGCCCAGTTCCAAGTGAAATATGTAAAGCCCCATCATTAGAGGCCTTTAAGCGGGCCCTAAAGAACCCTCTGTTTATATCTGCCTTTTCTTAAATCAAGTTTTTATTGGGTTGCTGTGTATTTGGTGCCGCTATTGTTTATTTCTCATTTTACTGTTTTTGTTTGGCTGCATGTTATTTGTGATTAGTATTATTGCTGTTTCTTGCTACTTATGGACTGTGATTTATGGTATCTTATGGTTTCAAAGTTGTTACTGATTTTATATTGTGTATGTACCAGTAGATGACTGGAAGTCAGCTTGGGAGGGTTTGACCCTAAAAGGTTGTTTACAAAGTTTTTAAATAAATAGTCTGAAAACACATTGCGAGGTTCCACGAGAGTGTTGGGACTGGGACTCGGGAGATCCGGGTTCTAGTCCCCGCTCAGCCATGAAACTCACTGGGTGACTTTGGGCCAGTCACTTACTCTCAGCCTAACCTACCTCACAGGGTTGTTGTGAGGATAAGATCGAGAGGAGGAAGATGATTATGTAAGCCGCCTTGTGTTCCTTGCAGGAAAAAAGGCGGGGTATAAATATGATAAATAAAAAATGTCACATATTATGTAAACTGTAGTAACAAGGACAGCAGGGTCCAGCCAAGCCCCGTGGCAAGGCACTGGACACACACACACCATCCTTTCTGCCCTAAGCCAGTCAAGACACAGTAAGGGGAAATGAGGTGCAAAAGAAAGGAAGGATGGGGAAATTGAACAATTCCTTCCCAGGTCAGTGGCACAGTTGACAACTTCTGGAACCCCCCGTGTCCTCAGCCTCTGAAGAAAACAGAAAAGTGCCCTGGCCCCTGGTGCAGCTGTGCACTGACTTTGTCACTTGCTTGCCAGTGTAAATCATTTCCCTTATTCCTTGTCTGTCCCGGCACTGATAAGGTCCCCGTCACCTTCTTTCCCCCAACATTGACGTGAGGTCTCCTTCATCTTATCGCTTTGCTCTCCTCCCCTCTGGGGAATGACGTGGGCAGTGCTCCACATCTGTGCCTGGCACTGTCTGCGAGGGATTTCCAAGCAAATCAGCTGCAAAAACCATACGCCGACAAAGCCCCGTGCGTATCAACAGAGGACACCCTTGTGCAGTATGTGCAGAGATTGCCAGGACGAGCTGGAAGTACAAAGTTATGCTTGGGTCTCCTTAAGTCCTCTCCTGCCAAAAAAAAGGAGGAGCAAACAACTTGGAATGGAAGGATCACTCCACAGTCAGGCTGGCATTGGGCCTGAAATAAGGTTACCTGCAAAATATAAAATCCAGGAGTCCTGTTCATGGATGAAATGAGGGCAGGGATGGTGCTGCAGATTGGCACCATTGGGCATTTGCCAAGGGCCTCACGCCAACAGGGGTCCCACTGCCAACTCCCGGAGCTCCCCAGCCCAGCTTTTCCTCCTCCTAGCTGTCACTGCCTGTTCACCTGTCCACTTGGGGCAACTTGCTCCCGCTAATCTGGAATTGGCACTGGAATGAGGGCACACCCACCCATTTGTGCTGTGTTAGTTCAGCATATCCCTGTGCAAGGCACTTCCTTGCCCTAGAGAGAATACAAGTAGAATTAATTTTAAAAAGCACGTGTTCAGTATGAACTTCAGCTTACCCTTTCCCAGGCAAGTAGTACAGGAGGCTTGCTTTCATTAAGAACCTCTTGCATGTGTCTCTGATCTGCACGTGACAGTCACTTAGCGCCCCAGACCAACTCTGCAGACGCCCCTTCCCTCGGAAGACTGGGGCATGCTGGGAGTTGTAGGCCAAAAACATCTGGGGACCCAAGGTTGGAGAACACTGATCTAAACTCGCTGGGCTCATTTCACACCTGTGCACTTCTTCCTGCATCTTGGTTTCTTGGTCTACGAAATCCATTTCTTATCAGCCTGCCTATAGCAGGGGAAACGCAGCTGGGGTGGGCAGAAGGTAGATCGACATCTGTTAGTAGATCTCTGGGTAATTTGAAGTAGATTGGCAAGAACTTCTCCCTCCGCCCCTCCAGTTGTTTAACAATGGGAAAAAAACAAAATGATCCTCCCCCCCCCCACTACCCAAATTATACTGCTGAAATGAAGAAAGCTTGGGGAGGATACCCAGGAGTGGATGTTTGTGTGGAAGGATTGTTTTGGTACTAAAAAAACCCACACAATTCCTGGGCTCAGAAGTTTTTAATTCGAAGCGCATGCCTTTTGCACTAGGCTCCGGTTGGTTGTTCCTGGGGTCCCAGGAAAAAACAAAAACAAAGTAGATCCTGCAAGCCTCTGCCCTCCTCTGAAAGGCAGGATTCCATCCATTAGCCTACCATGTCAATAGCTGACTGCTTTGAGCCTTTGTGCCCCACCTTCTTTGGCTGGAGTCCCTGTCAGCCGAGGGGGACACCCAAATCCGCTTATGCAGAAATGTTGCATAATGTGTTTTGATCCTGCTGCAGGTCACCTCCAACAGCACCCACAGCCCCACATGGAAGGGGATGGAGCAGAGGCAGGCAGGGCTTGGCGGATTCGATAAATACGGCAGGAATCAGTCCTGTGTTGTTTTGTTTTTAATACAGATCATTTCCCCCCACCCCACCTCACCCCTCCTCCTTTTATGAAATGGTCGTCTCGTGCTTCTGAAATTCACTGGTAACAGACTGGTTTAAATTGGAAAAGAAAGGTCAGGCTGCCTGCTTGGAGATTTAGAGCTTGAGTTGCGGCTTGGGTATTCTCAGCTTTGTCTGATGCGTGTAAGGTGGTGGGAGGCGAGGATACGGAGGTGTTCCCTTCTCTGGAGTTGCAGCATGCTGGCTCTGGGGAAGCCGGCAGAGCTGCCCTTTGAGCTGCTCTCCCTGTAAGAGGATGAGATGAGAGGCCTCCTCCTGAGGCCTGCCCAGCTGTTGACAACAGATCCACCCCCCCAGGCAAACCTAGAAGCCCAGCCAGAGGAGAGCACTGTGATCATCCAGGCTGCTTTGATCCCAGGCACAGAACCGAGGGACATGTTTGCAGCTGCCGTGATTCTAGGTTACTTCCGTGGGTGGTTCTTTTTTTCTTTTTTCTTTAATGGTTTCTTAGCACGGATTGTGCCAGAGCAATGAAGATAGATACTCTGGAAGGGAATCCATCAGGATCATTAACACTGAGTTGTTAGGGCTGCACAGTTATAAGCATGCTTGGATTTGGAGATCATTCATAACACACGTCACTTCAGCCTTCGCCGACTTGAGACCCTCCAGATGTGCCGGCCTGCAACTGGCTTGCAAGTGACCGTGCTGGCTGGGAATGATGGGACTTGCAGTCCCAACACATCTGGAAGGCAGCCAGTTCAGGAAGACTCCTTTCATTTTCATTTCGGTATTTGCAGTTTTTATACTGGTGTACAAACTCCCCACAACAAACTGTCCCGAGGCCTGCAGGTGATGCTAGACGCGCACCATCTGAGAGTTACCTTCTGTGACAACACATGGGATCCTGGGCTGCAGCTCTTGCATTGGGTGGTGTGTTTCTGTTTGAGTTGGCAAAATGTCAGGAGCTTACTTTGAGGGATCATCTCGAATAAGAAGCCCGTAGTTTATAACCAGGGCCAGGGAATCCGGCTGATTGGCAACTAGGTTTTTGTCTGCTTTCCTAAGTTTGGGACCCTTACAAAGAAAAGCAAGCTGGTGTGAGAGCAGAGCAGAAATGTGAGCCAGTAGCAGAGGCGGTGTTAGGGGGTGGCCCAGCTAGGGCTGAAGCCCCGAATCTTTCATTTGGAGTCCCGAATCTCTGGGAGGCCATCTGCCCCACCGCCCTGCTGTCCATTTATTTATTTATTATATTTATACCCCGCCTTTTTTCCTGCAAGGAACCCAAGGCGGTTTACATAATCCTCCTCCTCCTCCTCCTCCCGATTTTATCCTCACAACAACCCTGTGAGGTAGGTTAGGCTGAGAGTCAGTGGCTGGCCCAAAGTCACCCAGTGAGTTTCATGACCGAGTGGGGACCAGAACCCGGATCTCCCGGGTCCCAGTCCAACACTCTCACCACTGTACCACACTGGCTCTCATGGGCACTTGCTGAAATAAAGGCACAGGGGCCCTGATGATCTCTGTTGCATCTGATCCTCCTGGATTAGCTGGCTTTTTGCCCACATGTGCTTCACCTCCTGCTGCCCCACCCCCCTTGAAACTTTCTGCCTGAGTTCCCCCCCCCCCCCCGAAATCAAATGCCCTCCTCTCCCCTGTCCATACATTTCTTTTTACAAATAGGAGTGTCCTTATGATACAGGGTCCTTTAAAGACACACACACACACACACACACACACACACACACACACACACACACTTTAGAGCAGTGTTCTCCAACCTTGGGTCCCCCGATGTTTTTGGCCTACAACTCCCAGCATGCCCTAGCCAGCTACTCCCAGCATGCCCCTGGCCAGTAGCTGAGAAACTTGAGGTTCCGAGTGTGCCACTTCAGAGATTTCTTCAGAATAGGGAGTTGGTGCTCACAGAGGGAAGTTAACCCTTTCCTTCCTGCTTCTGGCACAGACTTGTGTGGCTTGGTTTATTAGGAAGGCATTACGTGGAAGCCTTTCTTCAATAAGGCTTCCCTCCGACAGAATATTAGCGAATTCACCCTAGTGCTGCCAGAGGAGGCTTTTGTTGCCCTGCCTCTTTCCGAATGTTGCTGCGGGTGGGTGTTCCAGAGGCTTGTTGTAAGCCTCCCCTTGTATTCCTACCACTTTCCCCATCTTTTCTCCTTACTGCAGAAAATCCGCTAAGGGAGAGAAAGACGGAACAGCTGCGCCATGCCTTCTGGTTGCTAGCGCTAGGAGACCTCCGTCTGGAGGCAGCCTCCTCCAGTATAGGACTCGGTGGGTTGACGTCACACGTGGGGTGGGAGAGAACCTTTTCATTTTGGACTTTGGGGCTGCCGGTCTCATGGCTTTAGGTTTTCTTTTAAGTCCGGGTGATGGATTTCCGCCTCACCATGAGTGCAAGGGGAAGTGTCAGCTCAGTCAGCAGGGTTTGGCCATCATTAAGGGTGATGGACCTGGGGGCAGGCATACGAGGCTCATGGGACAGAGTCCTCTGGAAACTTCTCGTGTTGGGTTTTCCACCACAGGCACCAAAAATCTCTTGGGCCGTTCTTGCAGGATGGGGAGGCAGCTGCTCCCAGGAACTTGTGCTAGGAGTGGTTAGCAACAACAACAAAAAAGGCAGCCAGGAACAGCCAGCTCTTTGCATAGCAATTTATAGCAGATGCACTTTCTTTAGCTACTAGCTCAGTGTTCTCCAACCTTGGGTCCCCAGATGTTTTTGGCCTACAACTCCCAGCCGGCTGGGGCATGCTGGGAGTTGTAGGCCAAAAACATCTGGGGACCCAAGGTTGGAGAACACTGTCAACAACAGACCACGGGTTAAAACACTGAGTTGTTTAACCCAAAGCAACCCAAATTGCCAGGTTCGCACATCACGAGAACAATCCAGGAACGAGGTGTTCCTGGATTGTTTTGGAAAGTGGAACGGGTGAGTGGACGGGAACTAGCCCACTCGCTGGCTCGCTCATGCACACTCACAAACAACATGGTTTGTTAAGCGTCCTCAGTGACTGCAGAAGTCAATGCACAATGCAAAAAGAACAGCAGGTCCCGTATATGACTAAAGATTAACTAAAGATGCATGTGCTTGCTTGTTTCTGTATGACGTGTGATCATCCTCCACGCCAAGGCATAATGTTAGCTATTGATACGTACTATAGTATTGTTATTCATTGCATTTTGTGGTGATGATGATGATGATGATGATGATGATGATGATGATGATGATTTTTATTTTTCTTATTTTTGTCCCAACTTTTAGGGCCAAACCTTCACAAGGCAGCTTCCAAATTAAAATAAAAATATAATATAATATAATACAATATAATATAATAAACAACACTACAACTCATAAAACAGTACATTTGATTGTTTGTATCCTGTCCTCCTTCCACCAATGAGCTCAGGCCAGCATACATGCAGGTTTTCATGTTTTATCCTCATAACAACCCTGTGAGGTCGGCTAGACTGAGAGTGACTGGAACAAAGTCACAACTGTGAGACTACCAATACTGCACATGGACTAGAACAGTGTTCTGCAACCTTCGGTCCCCAGATGTTTTTGGCCTACAACTCCCAGCATGCCCCAGCCAGGTTGGAGAACACTGGACTAGAAAGAGCTATCCACAGCGTATGGGTTATGTGAGTGTAAACCCCCAAGAGGTGCATGTGTAACATGGATTTTCCTTTTCCATTGGATGTGAGTTTTTCTCTTATTGGCATATGGCAATCAGAATTGCCTTGTACACCACCATGCTGTATAGCAGAGAAAGGAAATCTTTGTAAAGTAAGTTTGCCAGTTGACTGAACTGAAACAGGCCTTTTCTGTTGTCAAGACTAGGCTTTCTGGTTTTTGGTTACTTTTCTTCTGTTTCCTAGATGAGGGGCAGTTCTAAATGTGCATATATTGAAATGAAGTTCAGTCATGCCTTGGATTGAGAGCACGATTCGTTCCGGAAACGTGCTTGTAATCCAAAACACTCTTATATCAAAACGAAATCCCCCCCAAAAAAAATTTGTACAGAGATTTTTAATTTAAGCCATACTAAGTACTTGTATTGCAAGACGTCGCTTGTATATCAAGTAAAAAAAAATGAAATAAATATTTAAAAATTTGCTCGTCTTGCAAAACGCTCTCAAACCAAGTTACTTGCAATCCAAGGTATTACTGTAAATAAATATTTAAAAATTTGCTTCCCTTGCAAAACGCTCTCAAACCAAGTTACTTGCAATCCAAGGTATTACTGTAAATAAATATTTTAAAAATTTGCTTCTCTTGCAAAACGCTCTCAAACCAAGTTACTTGCAATCCAAGGTATTACTGTAAATAAATATTTAAAAAATTGCTTCTCTTGCAAAACGCTCTCAAACCAAGTTACTTGCAGTCCAAGGTATTACTGTACTATGATCAGTGAATTTGTGTGTGCGGGGTGGGTGGGTTGTTTTTGCGTTTGCTCTGTCTCGGAAGTGGACATCCTATTGCAGAGGCCTGTATGATTGTGGGTGGGTGCGCGCGCGCGCCTGCGTAGGAGAAAAGCTGTTCTCTCTCTCGTCTTTTAACTGAAACCAAAATGAGCTGAAACCACAACAGAGAGGAAGTCCGGCCTCCCATCTTCTGAGCGGGGCTGATGGGCTCGCTTTGCACACACACACCCCTCGGGCTCCTATTGTCATGCCCTCTTTTGTTTGGATGTCCTGCCAGCCCTGCCTCCCACCACCACCCCACCCCGGCCTGAGTCTCAGTTGCCAAGCTGTGAGTCAGCCCCTCGCTCTGGGCCGCAGTTTCTCAACTCTGGATTGCACCAACATCCCACAGCACAACACTGGGCGGGACAAGCGGGGGGGGGGGAAGGCCATCTGACTGCCGCAGGTATCTGGGCTGGACAGCTTGAAACCCAGAACCTCCGCAGTCGCAGGGCGGGCAGCTCGCGTCCACATGGCATGCGCCGTAGACCGTGTCGACCGCATCATGGCTCTGCCCAGCCTCCATGTTTCCATCCGAAGGTTTGTTGGGGTGGCGAGCGATCCTTGCCACAGCTGGCGCCGAGAGCCGCCTTGGGCAATAATAATTCTGCGCTTGGTTGTCTGTCGCCGCCCTCCCCCCCCCCCCCCCCAGTCAGTTGGGAAGAGGATTGGGGCTCGGGTGGCGGGTGTGTGTGAGGGAGATGCCAATCCCGAGGCTCAACCAAGAGAATCTTGCTCCATTGGTGGGTTGACCTGCTGCTTCAGCTGGCGTGGAGGGCCACGGGCCTGTGGGACAGTTATGTCCACAGAAGGGGCAGCAGGTATGGGGAGCCCCCCCCCCCGTGGTGTTGTGGTAAATTTTGAAGTACGGGAGCTCATTGCGACAGTTCCCATAGCTGCGCCCCCAAGGAGAGTCAGCTTTGTTGATCCATATCAAACCTACCAGTTCTAGCAGGGTTCAGAGGCGGGCAACGAGGATGATAAAGGGACTGGAAACAAGGCCCTACTTGAAGGGTTGTCACACAGAGGAAGGCCAGGATCTCTTCTCGATCATCCCAGTTTGCAGGACACGGAATAATGGACTCAAGTTACAGGAACCCAGATTCCACCTGAACATCAGGAAAAATTTCCTGACTGTCAGAGCAATAAGACAATGGAACCACCTGACTAGGGAGGTGGTGGACTCTCTCCCACTCTGGAGGCATTCAAGGTGCAGCTGGACAGCCATCTGTCAGGGATGCTTTGACCTGGATTCCTGCATTGAGCAGGGGGTTGGACTCGATGGCCTGGTAGGCCCCTTCCAACTCTACTTTTCTATGATTCTATGATCTCCACCAGGAGCAGGTCTTTTGTAAAGCAAGGCAACAAGGAAGAAGATCCTGTTTCTAGGCAAATCGATCCCCCCCCCGCCCCCGCCTCGCTATTGTGAGGGTTGTAGCTAACCTCAGAGAGAGCAGGGAATTCTGAGCGGGGTGGCAGGTGACATCAGCGTCCCTGCTGATAAAAAAACGTTGGTGCTGTGTCCCGGATCCACTGCACCACTGCTGGGGGTGGGGTGGGGCTAGAAAAGCTGGATAGCCGGAGTTTGCGGGCCTGGATTGGTGAGAGACTGCCATTATCTCGTATTGGCGGGCGCTGCAGGTCGGGATTGTGAGGCTTTAGTATACTTGTGTGTGGCCTAAGATAGGGTTGAAGGGGAGCTTTCAAGTTGCACCGATTTCTCCATTGGGCTAGGGCAGTGTTCTCCAACCTTGGGTCCCCAGATGTTTTTGGCCTATAACTCCCAGCATGCCCCAGCATAGCATAGCTGGCTGGGGCATGCTGGGAGTTGTAGGCCAAAAACATCTGGGGACCCAAGGTTGGAGAACACTGGGCTAGGGAGTTGTTTACATCTCTGCAGAGTTGTTTTCTAGTATAAACATCTTTATGCCGCCATCCTCTGGACGCTTACCCCCATTGGACCCAGCACAACCTACTTCTGAGTAAACATGCGTAGGATTGCACTGTCAGTCACTTGAGAACCCAGGGTTGCTTCCAAACAAGGCAATCGCCCAGCCTCATCCATGGAACTTTGCAGGGATCCAGGCAATGTCACATTCCATTTGTAAACCTCATGTGTTTTTGCATCGCCCCTGCCATCTTTTTTCTTTCTGTCAAGGAGGAAAAGACAGGGTAGCTGCACAATGTCATTTGACAGGTAGCGCTAGGAACTGTCTCATCTGGAAGCATCTGGGGTAGACAGTCTAAAACATGTAAGAAAAGAAGAATGTAGTCGTGGTGCCTGCATATGCAGGGAACAGCAACATATTGACCAGCAGAGGGAGTTACAGGACCAATTAAGAAGTGGAGGAAGGAAGAGATCCTATTCAAGGCAGTGTTTCTGCTGTGTACCGAATGCTCCCAGTTTTTCATCAGGGAAATCCCAAGTTCTGCGCTGAGAAGTCTTAACGTTCTGCACCTAAAATAAATGAAGCGGTCAACAAAATTGGTGCAATTTTTCTTAACTTGCATAAGTACACTCAATTTTCAGCTTTTATGCCAAACTCAGTGCTTGAGCTTTAGCAGAATTTGTGAGTTGGGGCAAGTCATTGTGTGATGAAGGAAGAAGGATAATAGAGGGATGCAACTTGAGGTGATGGGGGGGGCATAGCTGTGTAGGGAACAGAAGGCTCCATTTGTTGGACATGTGGCTTGGAAACAATTGCCTGCGTGCTTTGAAAAGTATATCTGCAGCAAGGCCCAGTGGCTTGCTTAACAAATGAACAAGCAAAACAAAGGAAGGAAGGAAGGTGAGATTCTCAAGATTTTAAAAACTAGAGTAACATTGTGGCATAAGCTTTGTAGTATACTTCGTTAGATGCGCTAAGTGGGCCAAGGAGGAGGTAAATGAGGAATGCGCTATTTTTTTTGTCTAGTAGCAAACTCTGAGCAGGCTTGGCTTCCAGAGAATTCTAGCAGCTAGACAAACCTGTATTTGGACAATTTATTTGCAGTGTTTATAGGCTGCCTGTCTTTCCAATGGAAATGACCCAAAGCTTTAAAGATAAGCAATTTAAAAATAAAAGCGATTTGTATAATAATGATACAGATCAGTCACGGCATCCACCACCAAATGGAATCAGTGCGACAAGCCTCACTGTTGAATGCTATGCATAAATTGTGTCCTGAGTATACATCATCATCATCATCATCATCATCATCATCAATTTATTTCTTACTCGCTTCTCTGTCTAGATCGAGGCGGGGAACAACAAAAATACAAAATACATAAACTAATCAACACACCATACTATTAAAACATCTTAAAACTACTTAAAAACATTATAAAACATCTTAAAAGCATCTTAAAAACAACCTAAAATTCCGCCGGATAGGCCTGCCGGAAGAGATCAGTCTTAATGGCTTTTTAAAATTCTAAGATACTGCTAAGTTGACGAATCTCCTCCGGCAGGCCATTCCATAATTTGGGAGCAGCAGAAGAAAAGGTCCTCTGGGTAATACCCGCCAGCCTAGCTTTGGCTGGCTGAAGTAAATTCTTCCCAGAGGACCTGAGTGTGCGGGGCGGATTGTACGGGAGAAGGCGATCCCGTAGGTAGCCTGGACCCAAACCATGTAGGGCTTTAAAGGTAATAACCAACACTTTATACTTCGCCCGGAAACTGACTGGCAGCCAGTGGAGTGCTTTTAAAACTGGTGTGATGTGGGCACCCCTAGGTGTACCAGTAACGAATCTGGCTGCCATATTTTGCACTAGTTGAAGTTTCCGGACTAGATATAAAGGTAGCCCTATGTACAGCGCATTGCAGAAGTCAAGCCTCGAAGTTACCAGCGCGTGCACTACCGTCTTTAGGTCCTCCAACTCTAGGAATGGGCGCAGCTGGCGTATCAGCCGAAGCTGATAATAGGCACTCCTAGCCGTCGCATTTATCTGGGATGTCATTTGGAGCGACGGATCCAGAAGCACCCCCAAGCTGCGAACACAGTCTTTCAGGGGGAGTGTAACCCCATCCAGAACTGGTTGACATACCTCCAAACCCAGGTTGTGGCCTTTGACAGCAAGCACCTCCGTCTTGTCTGGATTCAGTTTCAGTTTATTTTTCCTCATCCAGCCCATTACTGCCTCCAGGCATTCATTCAGAGGAGACACACTATCCTTAGCTGACGCTGTTGCTGAAGGCATAGAGAAATATATTTGGGTGTCATCAGCATACTGATAACACCCCGCCCCATGCCCCCGGATGATCTCTCCCAGTGGTTTCATGTAGATATTAAATAGCATTGGGGAAAGAATAGCTCCTTGTGGCATGCCACATAGCAGCTCCTTTTTGGAGGAGCAGCTATCCCCAAGCATCACCATCTGGAACCTACCTGAGAGGTAGGACCGGAACCACTGAAGCACAGTGCCCCCGATTCCCAGTCCCCTCAGGCGTTCCAGAAGGATACCATGGTCGATGGTATCGAAAGCCGCTGAGAGGTCCAAAAGCACCAACAGGGACACACTCCCCCTGTCGGTACTCAGGCGTAGATCATCTGCTAAGGCGACCATAGCAGTCTCAACTCTGTATCCTGCTCTGAAGCCAGTTTGAAATGGGTCTAGAAAATCGGTGTCATCCAAAACTGCTTGGAGTTGGAAGGCAACTGCCCTCTCGATCACCTTGCCCAAGAATGGGAGATTCGACACTGGTCTATAATTGTTAAGGTCCAAGGGATCCAGGGAGGGCTTTTTTAGAAGCGGCCGTACCACCGCTTCTTTCAAACAGGATGGAAAATTCCCTCCCTGGAGAGATGCATTAACAATACGTTGTGATCAGGGCCGGCGCTACCGCTAGGCAGACCCAGGCGGCTGCCTAGGGCGTGTGGCGGAAGAGGGCGCAGAAACGCTGCGCTCCTTCCTCGCCGCCGGCGCGCTCCTGCCGCGCCTGCCGCCCGCCCGCTCACTGCCGCCACCGCCGCTGCGCCTCCCCCCCCGCGTGCGCCTGCCCGCCCGCCAGCCACCTACCTACCTTCGCGTCGTTTCCGGAGCCCCGCCTGCGTTGTTTTGGCGGGAGGAACCAGGGCAACAGGGCTTAAACAGCGCTGTTGCCCTGGTTTCCCTGGCAAAAAAAAAAAGTGCGGGGGGTCCCGTCGCGTCGGAGGAGGCGGCGGCGGCGGCAGCAGCAGCCAGCAGCGGGGGGGGGGAGGGGGAAGGTAGGTAGGTGGTGGTGGTGGCGGCGGCGGCGGCGGCGGCGGCGCGGGGGGGTTGCAGAGCAGGGCTGCTTTGCTCCGGAGCCCCCCCCCGGCACGAGAGGGGGGCGCTAAATATAATTTGGCCTAGGGCGCCAAACAGCCCTGCACCGTTCCTGGTTGTGATTGTAATCCAACTGCATCTCCTCCTTGAACAACCAACCAGGAAGGACAGGGATTGAGAGGGCAAGTAGTCCTCTTCACTCAACCAAGCAGCTTGTTCACGTCCTCGGTACTCACCAAATGAAACTGATCCAGTGTAATCCTACTTGCGGAGTTACTGGACACTCCATTGTCTGCTTCTGCTACAATGAGGGCGTCTAAGTCGGCTCTTATCCGAGAGATTTTATCTGTGAAATGGTCGTTAAAGGCATCACAGCGAGCAACCGTAGGCTCTAAAATCGGGTTCAGGGGTGAAGGTGTCTGCGTTAGACCCCTCACCACCCTGAACAGTTCTGCTGGACGCGAATTCGCAGGCGCAATGCGTGCAGAGAAGAAAACTTTCTTCGCTGCACGTATTGCCACCGCATAGGAGCGAAGATGCTCTCTACGACGTGTCTTATCGGACATGAGTCGAGTTTTCCGCCATCGGCGCTCCAATCATCGTCCTTTCCGCTTCAGCTCCCTGAGATCTTCTGTATACCAGGGTGCCCGGTTAGAAGCGGGCCGGAGAGGACGTTTGGGGGCGATCGTGTTGATAGCCCTGGTTAGGTCTTGATTCCATCTGTCAACCAGGGCTTCAACAGGTTCGTCGACGGTACCAGCCATAGACCCCTCTAAGGCTTTCTGGAATCCAAGAGGATCCATCAGCCTTCGAGGGCGGACCATCTTAATAGGTCCGCCACCCCTGCAGGGGTGAATAATAGGCTTGCAGCCTTAAGCAAGTGGCGGAAGGCAGTCAGTGAAGGTACTTGGTGTGCTTCCATGGGGAGGCAGTTCTATAAAATAGGCACCACAACTGAAAAAGGCTTGAGCAGATCTTAGTCTGTGAACAAGAAGGGACATTGAGCAAAGCAGGACTGGTTATTTCCTCCACGTTCTTCTTTGTGGTCTCTGTGCATCATACATATGGGGTCTACGTCTGCGCGGAGCACCGTTTGGGAAACTTCTGCAGCCAAGGAATTTTTGGTGGGGACCCTCCCAGTGCGCATGTCCCTAGTGAGGTCCCGCCTATTCCCTCAGTCTCTTGAGACCGCTCATTGCAGCCCTGGAACTGAGAGGAATCTTCAGTACCCGCACTGAAATCAACAGTGACACCGAAGCAGGGACGGTGGGTGGGTTGTGTGAATGCACAGATGACCACTCGAAGAACTACAGTTACAGGTAAGCAACCTGTCTTTACTAGTTCAATCTCCAGCAACTCGGGGCGGGTGGGCTGGGACAGACTCCTGCCTGGAGCCTGGAAGGTCGCTGCCAGTCGGCGTAGACCAGGGGTGGGCCGAAAGTAAATCTGCAGATGTTTTGGAGTTCAACTCCCAGCATTCCTGACCGTTGGCCATGCTGGCAGGGGCTTCTGGGAGATTTACCTTTTGCCCACTGCTGCTATGGACAGTGCTGAGCTAGATGGACCAATGGTCTGACTCAGTAGAATTCAAACAAAACACTACAAGTGTAAAGCACCAATCAAAATGCACTGGACAAGAATGAAATTTCTTGGTATAATTTATATAAGCTAAACACTTAATCAACAACGGTCGAAGGAAAATTCACAATATCAGTATAATAGGAGCACCAGAAGACTTTACAGTACAAATATGATATAAACAGAACACAAGGAGATTATTTCACAGTACAATTACCATATAAACAACGGATCCCCGGTGCTATTCCATTTCGAACCAGTAGTCTCCTACTGCCAGCTCCCCCCCCCCCGCCCCCGCTAAAACAATCACGACTGTTTTAGCCAGATATGGAAACTTTTCTCACCACTATCCTGCTAACATAGGCTGGTTTGCCTTTATTCTGTAGCAGATTATTGCCGGCATAGCCATTCGTGATGGTTTGTTCCCAGCCCCATTGGCTTGTAAATATTTTATTGCCTAAAAACAGTCAGTTGCAATTGGAATTGTGTTGCCGCTTGAAGAAGACTAATGGCTCGAAACTGAATATCACCAGGGATCCATTGTTCATATTGTAATGGTGCTGTGAAATCTCCTTGTGTTCTCTTTATATCATGTTTGTACTGTAAAGTCTTCTTGTGCTCCTATTATACTGATATTGTGAATTTTCCTTCGACAGTTGTTGACTAAGCATTTAGCTTATATAAATTATACCAAGAAAGTTCATTATTGTCCAGTGCATTTTGATTGGTTCTGTACACTTGTAGTGTTTTGTTTGAATCAAACCTTATAGGAACCTTGTCTTTGTTAGTTTGCCTGACTCAGTATGAGGCAGCTTCCTACTATAGTGGAGACCTTCTTTTGGCAGCTGTGGGAGACTTTCTCTCGGTCTTTTTTCATATCATACAAGCAAGGCAACTTCCTTTTCTTCCTTGACGTGGACTTCCTTTGTCTTCTTGTGCAGCTTCGAGGTGGAGAATGGCCCATCACCTGGACGCAGCCCGCTGGATTCCCAGGCCAGCCCTGGCCTGGTACTTCATCCCAGCTTCCCACAGAGCCAGAGGCGTGAGTCCTTCCTGTACCGCTCGGACAGTGACTACGACATGTCGCCAAAGACCATGTCACGCAACTCCTCCGTCGCCAGTGAAGCGTAAGTCCCCCTCCTTTCGTGAAGGGGATACATGCACACCCACGGAACATGCACAGAGGGCCACAGGCTGTCGTAGAGCTTCCTTTTCCCTACTCTTGTCTTAAAGACACAACAAGTTGCCAGACCCTCAGGCCTGAGGGCGGGTGAGTACCTTAGGTCAGTGTTCTCCAACCTTGGGTCCCCAGATGTTTTTGGCCTACAACTCCTAGCATGCCCCAGCCAGCTACGCTGGCTGGGGCATGCTGGGAGTTGTAGGCCAAAAACATCTGGGGACTCAAGGTTGGAGAACACTGCCTTAGGTCACAAAAAGGCTGAAGGCCGGTAGTCTGGTAGCATAGAGGGAAGACCAGGTGTCCTTTCTTAATGACAAATTACCTGAACTGCGGAAAGGCAGTAGATCTGGGAGTATGTGTATCAGGTAGTGGCACTATATTGGCCCCAGGCCAGGGGCGTCACAGACTGTCCTGTGAATGTCCCGGCTGCAGCTGCCTTTAGTTCCCTCTTTTGGCCAGCGGCCCCAGAGTGGTGCATGGGGGCCAGTGTTGGATCTTGCAGAGCTGCCAGAGGGAGCCCCGTGGTGCCTGACACAAGTGGTGGCCCCAGAGAATGGTCTGGGAGCAGTGTTGAAGATAGGTAGGTGTGGACCCAATCAGTGCCCAGATGAGAGGCAGCTGGTCACCCCATGTAAACTATGCTTAGCCTACCAGATGAGGAGCAGGATCTGTTGATGTCAGTGCGAGTGCCTGCTTTCCATCCTGCTCTCCCAGTGTTCCAGTGCCATGAGCCAGTGTGGTGTAGCGGTGAGAGTGTTGGACTGGGACTCGGGAGATCCGGGTTCTAGTCCCCACTCGGCCATGAAACTCAGCGGGTGACTTTAGGCCAGTCACTGACTCAGCCTAACCTACCTCACAGGGTTGTTGTGAGGATCAAATGGAGAGGAGGAGGAGGATTATGTAAGCCGCCTTGGGTTCCTTGCAGGAAAAAAGGTGGGGGATAAATATAATAAATAAATAAAAGAAAGAAAGAAAGAAAGAATCCTAGGCAGGTCTATGCGGACAGAGGCCATCTTGGTTGTCAGTGGCTCCCACTGAGTTCTTTTGACAGCCGTCCCCAAAGTGCTCAAGTGGCACTTGGGGGTGGCTGTCAAAGGCTACCCCTGCTCCCCACCATCCCCGCCAGCCATCTCGGGCCGGCAGGGGCAGCAGGGAAGAGGGCTAGCTTCAACCGGTATTGCCGGCTGAAGCTACCTCCTCTTCCCCGCCGCCGCCGCCAGCCCAAAATGGCAGGCGGCACCAGAGCTGCAGATGCTGCTAAAGTTGCAGTTTCCGTGAAGGGATCCTGTCTGCATTCCTGTGCAAAGTTATGATAGGCAGGGTAAGAGAAACACGACTGCCAAGTTTTAAACTGCCCAGTTCAGTCAAAGGGACTGATAGGGTGGGGGCAGTGTCCAAAATATAGACTGGAATCTCATCAATAGGCCTTTCGATCCATCTTCATTCAATGTAAATGGTTTGAGGGCTAGAACAATTGATTCCCCTACTCAGCAAAATAATCCATCCGGCTCCAAACTTCATTTGATTTGCATTATCCAAGCCCTCCTGCCCTAAAGACTTTGCAGTTCAGAGTTTGGGCCATGCGGTTTGGGGGTAGCATCCTGTCGTGCTCTGTGTCCTATCCCTCCCCTCCCCCAAGTAATATGTACCCTGTCATTTTTATCCTTCACAGACATGCTGAAGACCTGATAGTGACTCCATTTGCCCAGGTATGTCCCAGGACCCTGTGCACACGTTAGGTGAGAAAAGCCCGCTTGTCACAGTCGCGCGCTCAGAGGTTCCTGCTACAAGCACGCCCCCCCCCCCAATCACAAAGTTTCAAGCTTTCAAGTATCTGGATCTTAAGCGAGATTCCCAACAATACGTTTTTTCTCTGATACCTCCCCACTTTGTGTGTGTGTGTGTGTGTGTGTGTGTGTGTGCTTAACTTCCAGCTTGAAAAAAAAGTTCTGGTGAACTCAAATGCTTGCACACAACTTTGCACTTTGGGGTGGGCTTGGTGCTAGGTTAATTTCCTTAAGTTTAAGAATTGATCATAAAGGCTCATAGCTCATTAGGTTTTCTGTACAAATTCCAACACTACCTGGCTGTCTCTGCCTAGCGACCAAGGTATCAATCAAACTCATGCGTATAGATTTCATAGATTTCAAAGATCATAGAGTTGGAAGGAGCCTACAAGGCCATCGAGTCCAACCCCTTGCTCAATGCAGGAAACTAGAGGAAGGGTCTCCCATCCAAGTAATAACCAGGCCTGACCCTGCTTAGCTTTCCACGCTCAGGCAAGCTGAGCCAGCTTGAACATGCTTATATCTTTTCGGGCAGGGGCAGACAACCTGGTGCCCTCTAGATTGTTTTGGACTACAACTCCCAGAGTCCCCGACTATTGGCCATGTTGGCTGGGGCTTATGGGGGTTGTAGTCCAAAAATATCTCGGGAGCATCAACCTGCCCACCCTTGCTTTAAGAGATGGTAGCATAGCCCTTCCCATCAGACCATCCATCTCATAAATACAAGGAAGTACTGGACTAACAATGCCTTGACTGCGGACTGGATTGCTTGCTCATTATTTAGGGTCATGTTGTGCTCTCGTTAGGAGACACTGTAGAAAGCCAGCAGTTTATTGCAACTGTAATTTCGCAGCAACATGTCTCCTCCCCATCCCCACAAACAAACAAGCAAAAGCAAAGAGCAAGGCTTCATGTGGGGGGGGGATACATATTTTATTTACTTTCTAAAGCAGTGTTCTCCAACCTTGGGTCCCCAGATGTTTTTGGCCTACAACTCCCAGCATGCCCCAGCCAGCTATGGCTAACCCAGCCAAGGTTGGAGAACACTGTTCTAAAGTTTTAAAACAGTATCTTCCAAATGGTTCTTGGAGATAAATAAATAACTGTCCAGTATATATAGAGCCTATATTGCAGATGAGTCACGACTGAGGTTGAGAGATCTTATGCCCATATTGTGGATTGGATATATCTCATTGTTACTCTTACCATATTGCTGGTTTGAGTTGGGAGGCCGAGTGGTGGTTCACAGCAACCTTGCATTGTACCCCAGTGTTATGTGTTCCAACCACGTGTATGCAAAAAATCTGTGGTCTTATCACTGTAACAGAGATCAGAAGAGATCCACATTTTCTTTTCTCCTTGTCGTGCACGTCTAATGCAAATTTCTTTGAAGAAATCTCTTTGTTACACTTCTCTGTATTGAGAGACTGGAAAAGAAAAAATGTCTAGATCTCAACGCCTCCTGTGGCACACTGGCTGCATACACTTTTCTCTTTGGGTCTGGAAATAACTTCTCTCTCGGCCCACATTTCCAACCTGCGCATTATGGCCCCAGATTCTTAATGCGGTGAGAATCATCCTTAGTGGTGTACTTTTTTTCACTGTTCTTAGGACTTCCTAATGGCTGCAAAGAGCTACTTCGTCACCCTAATGCTCTCTGTCCATTTCCTTCCTACAGGTCCTGGCGAGCCTGAGGAGCGTACGTAATAATTTCTCCATCCTGGCAAATGTGCCCACGCCAACATCCAATAAGTAAGTATCCACCAGTGCTGGGCATTTCAAGAAGCACCTAACTGTGATTCTACTCTGTTGCCTATTCTTAGGCCCGTGGTGGAAGTCCATTCTTTTCTCCACCATGTCTTCAAGCTTGGGTAAATAGGCTTTTAGTGGCGGGGACAAGATGCCCTCATTCAGTGCATGAAATTCCCACAGGCCACGCAGCTCTTGCTACACTCAGCTTGTGCTGTTGTCACCACCACCACCCTCTTCAGTGAGGCAAGAGAGGAATTGCAGACTGCACGCAGTTTACTCAGTCCAGATGGCTGGAGGAGGAAGGAGTGCCATCAGACTGGGAAACCCTGTGCTGCATTCAGCCACGATAGAGAAATGAAACGTCCAGGTTCAAAGGCCATGTGCCTCTGAAGACCAGTTTTTGCGGGACGAAGAGCTGGACAAGGATCGTCATGCTGCTTCAGGCTGTGCTTGTGGACTTCCTGGAAGCCGCTGACCAGCCACTGTAGAAAAGAGATTGCTGGACTAGATGGACCCCCTGGTCTGACCCAGCAGGGCCCTTCTGATATCCGCGCCGCAGCATCACTTTAGAGGGGGGCAGAAACTGCTTCCCATCAGGCCCAGTTCACTGCTAAAGCGTCTTCCTGCCATTCCCGGCATGGCTTGTTGTTTTCATTAAATGCCTTCACACCCAGGACTGCAAAACTTTTATTTTAGGAGTGGGCAAGCTGTGGTCCTCTAGGATGCTGTTGGACTCCCATCAGCCCCAGCCAGCATCTGCTGAGAGTTAACCAGCAGCAGCTGTCCCAGTTCTAATCCAGTGCTTGGCAGTGGTGGCAGCGTGGATGGGGATAAGCAGGCTTAGGCTGAACACAGGAGAGATGGAGGACGTGTGCGGATGGGGAACCGCAGTGCTCTGGGGTGGGGTGGGGGTGTTCCCTCCAAGAGACAAGGTGTGTGCTCCTAGACCAGTGTTCTCCAACCTTGGGTCCCCAGCTGTTTTTGGCCTACAACTCCCAGCATGCCCCAGCCAGCTACGCTGGCTGGGGCATGCTGGGAGTTGTAGGCCAAAAACAGCTGGGGACCCAAGGTTGGAGAACCCTGTCCTAGACCACAGGGATGGGGACTCGGACTCGAGGACTCGACTCGTGAGTCGGACTGAGTCCCCCCTCTGACTCGAGTCAGACTCAAGCCCCAATATTTTTAATGGGACTCGAGACTCGACTCAAGACCAAGGACTCGTGTTCCAAAATCGTGTTCCTCAAATGCAACATGGATAGGTTTTAGGAAGTACAGCAAGTTTATTTTTTAAAATCATTTCCCTAAAATGCAACCTTTCAGACATTTTGGGTTTGTCTGCCTGGCCTGTTCTTGCCAAAATCAGTTGCAGAGTTTTGAAATAAAAAGGCACACTTGTGCCTAGAATTTATTTAAGCCACACATCTGAAATAGCCTTATTTTGTTGGGGAAAAACCCCATTGATTTTAATAGGGACTCGTGGAGTCAGCTTTGGGAGGGACTCGTGACTCGTGAGTCACCATTTTGGACCAAGGACTCGGACTCGAGACTCGGGTCCAAAGACTCGTGACTCGACTCGTGACTCGAGACCAAGGACTCTTCAACATCCCTGCTAGACCAACATTCCCCAACAGGGCGCCCTCCAGATGTGTTGGACTACAACTCCCATCGTGGCGGGAGGTGGCTTAGCAGCTCATCACACCTTCGTAGTGCCCCACTCCAGTCAATGTCGTTGCCGCCCTTGTATTCCCTGCCAGCTGGAGCCTAGTCTCCTTCACTACCACCACCACCCTGGAACTGTGGTGTCGATCTAATTCAGTGTTCTCCAACCTTGGGTCCCGAGATGTTTTTGGCCTACAACTCCCAGCATGCCCCAGCCAGCGTAGCTGGCTGGGGCATGCTGGGAGTTGTAGGCCAAAGACATCTGGGGACCCAAGGTTGGAGAACACTGATCTAATTCATACCAGAGGCAGAGTCCAAAGTTTCAGGGTGCAAGACAAGAATGGGAACCAGCCTCGTTCAAACGTTCACAGTGCTGTGACACTCTAGAGGGCTCTAGCCCAGGGATGGGGAACCTCCCGTTGTTGCTGGGCTCCAACTCCCATCAGCCCCAGTGGTCAGGTGTGATGAGAGTTGTAGTCCAGCGACCTCTGAGGACCAAAGATTCCCCAACCCTGCTCTAGTCCCTCATAGGAATACAGTTCCACAGCAGCTTCACCAGCTTGAAGCTGCTTTTTTATATCTGTAGACTGGATGTGCCCTGCCACTCCTTCTCCAGGGGGTGATCAGGCCTTCACACCTGACTGCACCCTCACACACTGTTCCCTGCAAGGAAATTCCTTCCTCTTTTTAACAATTTGTTCAAGCTTATTCTAAACGCCCACAGCTGCAGGTCAAAGGCAGGAGCTCTCAGTCCCTCAAAAACCCACAGAGGGCGAGATCTGCCCCTCTCTTCACATTCCCCACTTCAATCCCCTCACATTTCCATCTCACCCTGTAGGAACGGTTGGGGGTAGGATGGGTTTGGGGCCTGAGCATGTCACCACGGGCAGTCGCAACCTGCAAACCCGCAGATGTGTTGTCTCTTTGCGAGCAAGCATGTGGGTGGGGGTGGGACGGGAAGAAGCTGCAGGCCTTTTATGCCACGTGTGGCGGCAAGAGAAGCGCCTGAGTTTGATCTATGTATCTTTTCTCTCTTCCGCCCCTTAGGAGGTCGCCCATGGGCAGCCAGCCGACTGTTTGCAAAGCCACGCTCTCAGGTAATGGAAGCTTGGGTGTTTCGCGCCAAGAGGGGTCTGGTTCTGGAGGGGCAACCCAGGGAGTGTGCAAGCCGGGCGCATTGCTTCTCAGGAGACTGCCCGGCATCTTTTGTTCTGTTGTCCGCTCATTGACGGATTCCACTCTACTTGCACTAATTAGCGCCCATGCACATTATCACACACATGCACCCCGCCGCTGCCACCACCCCAGTGAAAAAAACGGTCCACGAGTCCCCGGAATCCACGTGACTCGGGGAAAAAACCGGTCCACTGCGGAATCCGCAGGTCAGATTCACAGGAATCTGAACTCACGTGAACCCGTCGCATCTTTCTCTGATGTCCCTGCATGCATGGCCCCTCAAGGTCCCACACTCCATCGTGGGCGATTCCTTTGGACAAGTCATCTGCTACCCCACGCACCATCCTCTTCTGGGGAAAAGCAGAAGGGATTGGGGGCACTCTTTGCATTAGAGGGAAGGTGAGGTGGCCAATTCGGGCATCACATTTTGGGCAGGCGGGAGCCACGGAGCTCCAGGAAGCTCTTGTGTGCAAATGGCACTGAAATGCACAGGAGCAGTGCAAGTTCAGTGGCGCTTCTGCAGGAGAGCTTCCAGGCAGAATGCAACCCATGTTACTCAGTGGCGGTGGGGAGCTCTTTGGGATTTCCACACTAACGTTCCTTGGGTCGGCCTGCATTCTCCCCAAGTACAAAATAATTATTGAAAGGAAATTCAAACAAACAAACAAAGCATCAGCCACACACAAAATGATTGTGCAAGCTGCTAGCCCTCAGGTCGTTGTACCTGATGCGACATGCATCTTCCAATATGTTAGTCACCCCTGTCCTCTTTCCTCTCTGTCCATATTGGAATCTCTCCCTCAGAAAGATTGCAACACCTGGTCTTGCTGTCTAGGTTCTGAATTCAAGAAGGGCCTGGCTTCAGTGCTCCTGGATTGCTAAATCAAAGAGAGCCTGCCCAGCATAGCCAATAGCCAGATCCAGCGTCTGAGAGGTGTCCCAAGCAGTGACCACTGGGCCCAAGAACTTACCAGTGCCCCATTATGAGGCTTGAAGAGTGCGATCATATCTCCCCTCAGTCTTCTCTTCTGAAGGCTACACATGCCCAGTTCCTTCAGTCTCTCCTCATAGGGCTTTGTTTCCAGTCCCATCTTTGTTGCCCTCCTCTGAGCCCTTTCCAGTTTGTCTACATCCTTCTTAAAGTGTGGTACCCAGAACTGGATGCAGTACTCAAGATGAGGCCTAACCAGTGCTGAGTAGAGGGGAACTAGAACTTCACACGATTTGGAAGCTATATTTCTATTAATGCAGCCCAAAATAGCATTTGCCTTTTTTGCAGCCACATCACACTGCTGGCTCATATTCAGCTTGTGATCTACAACAATTCCAAGATCCTTCTCACTTGTAGTATTGTTGAGCCAAGTGTCCCCCATTCTGTAACTGTGCATTTGGTTTCCTCTCCCTAGGTGCAGCACTTGGCATTTATCCCTATTAAATTTCATTCTGTTGTTTTCGGCCCAGCGCTCCAGCCTATCAAGGTCGCTTTGAATTTTGTTTCTGTCTTCCAGAGTATTAGCTGTTCCACCCAACTTTGTATCATCTGCAAATTTGATAAGCATTCCCTGCACCTCCTCATCCAAGTCATTAATAAAAATATTGAATAGCACTGGGCCCAGGACTGAGCCCTGCGGTACCCCGCTCGTTATGTCTCCCCAGTTTGAGAAGGTACCATTGATAAGCACTCTCTGAGTCCAATTCTGTAGCCAATTGCGGATCCACCTGATCATTGTTCCATCTAGCCTAGTTTTAGCTAGCTTGCTAATCGGGATATCATGAGGCACTTTGTCAAAAGCTTTGCTGAAGTCCAGATATATGATGTCCACAGCATTCCCACAGTCCACAAGGGAGGTGACCCGATCAAAAAATGAGATCAGATTGGTCTGGCAGGATTTGTTCTTGACAAATCTATGTTGACTTCTAGTAATCAAGTGTTTTAGCAGTGTTTTCAAGGTGCTTGCAGACTGACCTCTTTATAATCTGGTCCAGAATTTTCCCAGGGATTGATGTCAGACTGACTGGTGTGTAGTTCCTCCTTTTTGAAGATAGGAACAACATTTGCCTTCCTCCAGTCATCTGGCACTTCACCTGTCCTCCATGATTTCTCAAAGATAATAGACAGTGGTTCTGAGAGTTCTTCTGCCAGTTCCTTTATTACTCTAGGATGCAGCTCGTCAGGCCCTGGAGATTTAAACTCGTTCAAAGTAATCAGGTGTTCCCTGAACGTTTGCTTATCAATCTCAAGCTGCAATCCTGCCCCTTCAGCTTGTACTTCAGGTTTGCCAAGGGGGACATAGACCCTCTTTTGGAAGAAGACCGAGCCAAAGTAGGAATTGAACATTTCTGCCTTTTCCCGTCCTTCCTTCCACTTCCTGTATGTGTCCTTTTTTTGTTTTCAGGTCATCTCTGAGCTTTTTGTGAAGGCACATTGGCTTCTTCTGTTGCCCTCTGCCTTTTTTTACTTCTGGGAATTGTTTGTAATTGTACCGTTAGAATTTCCTTTTTTTTAAACTCCCACCCATCTTGGACTCGTTTTCTCATTAGAATTGCTTGCCATGGGACCTTACTTATCATTGTTCTGAGTTTATTAAAATTGGCTTTCCTGAAATCCAGGGTACGTATTTGGCTACACTCAGCTTTTGCTTCCTTTAGAATAAAGAACTCAAGTATAACATGTTCTATTTCCCCCAGGGTTCCCGTGACTGCCACTTTATCCACTAACTCGTCTCTTTTGGTTAGAATCAAGTCAAGGATAGCCGATCCTCTAGTTCCTTCCTCTCCTTTCTGTAGGAGGAAGTTATCAGCAACACAAGTCAAGAATTTCTTGGAGGGGCCATGTTTGGCAGAATTTTTCTCCCAACAGATATCGGGGAAATTGAAGTCCCCCATTACTACCACATCATGCCTCCTTGAAACAGTGGCAATTTGCTTTTCAAAAGTTTCATCCTCATCTTCTCCTTGATTGGGTGGTCCGTAGTAGACTCCAACCACCATGTTCGTTTTATTCTTTGCCCCATTTATTTTAACCCAGATGCTCTCAATGGGGCTGCCAAGCTCATCTTCCCGTCTCTCTGTGCAGAGATACGTATTTTTAACATACAGCGCAACTCCCTTTCTGTTGCTTCTATTCTTTTTGAACTGCCTGCAAAACATGGACTATCTATAAACGTAACTTCTACCTCCTTGAAAGATTTAATCAACGTTGCCTCTGGAAAATCCTGCGAATTACTTGGGAAGATAGGCGAACAAATGTCAGCGTACTGGAAGAAGCAAAGACTACTAGCGTTGAAAAAATGATCCTTCAACGCCAACTTCAATGGACTGGTCATGTTCGAATGTCTGACTGCCGTCTCCCAAAGCAGTTACCGTACTTTATTCCCAACTCAAGGATGGAAAGCAGAATATCGGTGGTCAGTATAAGAGGTTTAAAGATGTTCTTAAGGCTAATCTAAAAAAATGCAATATAAACATCGAAAACTGGGAAGCTCTGGCCCATGAACGATCTAACTGGAGGTCGGCCTTTCACAAAGGTTCTATGGAGTTTGAAGAAGCCTGAGTGCAAGGTGAAAGGGAAAAACGTGCTAAGCGAAAAGCACGTCAAACGAATCCTTTACAGGACCATCTTCCATCTGCGAACCTGTGTCCTCACTGTGGGAAGCTGTGTGGATCTAGAATTGGCCTCCACAGTCACTTACTAGAATCTACACATTTTTTTTAGAATTTCCTCTTTTTATAATTTTCTTTTTTAATTTTATCCTGGAAGACAATCTTACTCGGTCACGAGTGATCGCCTACCATTTGCCCTCCTGTATTAAGAGGGAAAGTTTGTTCTGTTTGTTGCCCATACTCTGAGCATTAGTATATAGACATCGAAGACTATGTGCTTTATAGTCTGGCTTTCTTCCTACATTTTGTGATAGACTATTATTGGGTGCTGTTGGAGCTGTTCTCTCCATTGCGGTGCATAGGCCTTCATCCATTGTTACCCCCGAGTTTACGTCACCCTCCCCTGTTGGATTCAATTTAAATCCCTCCTGATGTTCTTCATGCTGTGGCCAAACACATTCTTCCCAGTCCTTGTGAGGTACAACCCATCCCTTGCCAGCAGTCCCATCTTCCAGGAAGTGTAGCCCGTGGTCCCAGAATCCGAATCTCTCGCATCGGCACCACCTTCGTAGCCAGTCATTCACCCAGAATATTTTTCTTTCCCTTTCTATTCCTCTTCCAAGTACTGGAATGATGGATGAGAAAACTATGTGGGCCCCAAATTTCCTTCCCAGATCTTCAAAGTCTGACGTGATTTCTTCGTAGCTCCAGCTGGCAGTATCATTTGTTCCCACGTGGATGGGAAGAAAGGGATACGTGTCAGTGGGCTTTATGAGCCTTGGCAACTGTTCAGTCACATCTTTAATTCTGTCTCCCAGGGAGACAGCATACCTGGCGAGTCCATGGGTCTTTGCGACATACTTCGGTTTCAATCCCACGCAAAAGGGAGTCTCCCACAACTAGTATTCTTCTCTTCCTCTTGTTGTAGGCCTTGGTTTCATTGCCTCCACTTGACTGACCTTCAGTTTCTTGCTCACTGTCATGTGGGTAATTCTTCCTCTGCAGGCTGTCCTCCAGTCTCATCCTCAAGTACCTGAAAGCGGTTCCATAGTTCCACTGCTTCCACTGGTGCAGAATGTCTTCTAGTTCTTCTGCTCCTAACAGTCACCCTTTTCCAGGGAGTTTCCTTTACTTCATTTTTCCTCGCCTCAGCATTCTCCGATTCTGCCTCAGCCTGCTGTTGCTCTTCTGGCTCCTGTACTTCACTGCTGTTGTAGTTCCACCATTCTGTCTAGGAACTCTTCCGTGTTCTCTTATTCTCTTGAGGGTTGACACTTGTCGCTCCAGTCCTTATAACTTTTTCTTCCAACAGCACAACCAGCTTTCACTTGTTGCATGTGTAGGCCATGCTGATCTCAGGCAAGAAAACAAACACTGAACACACCTTGCAGGTCACCACCACTGGAGAGTCTTTTCCGTCCATACTCTCTATTCCCTTTTTGTTTCTACCTGTCTGATTGTATTGGAATGGCCTGTGCCTTGTCCTGCCTTCCCTGAAGGTTAACAAAAGAGTCTCACTGGTATATCAATGTGTGTTACAAGAAAAGAAGAGAAGAGAAGAGAAAAGAAAAGAAAAGATTGTTAGGGACCTCACCCTTGACCTCCCCTGCTGAACTCCACTGCCAAACTCCTGTTTGCTCTCTCTGTTCGCTCGCTGTCCTGCTTGCCTATATAGCCCCCAAAACAGCTGGAACCCCCTCCAGTGCTTCTGCTCAGCTGGGAGTCAGGAAACAGAATGAGCTCTCAGGCCACGCCTCCTTCAGCCCCTGCTCTCAGGCCACGCCCCTTCCCTTGAAGCTCTCAGGACCACATGGTGAGCACATGATGACTTAGCATGGGCAGTTCCTGGGCCCTCTCTCCAGTCCACACACACCTCTTTGCCTTGTTCCTCTTCCACTGCAACTCCGCTGCCACACTCCTGTTTGCTCTCCCTGTTCGCTTGCTCTGATCACTCGCTGTCCGAGAGCCTGCTTGCCTATATAGCCCCCAAAACAGCTGGAACCCCTGCAGTGCTTCTGCTCAGCTGGGAGTCAGGAAACAGAATGAGCTCTCAGGCCACGCCTCCTTCAGCCCCTGCTCTCAGGCCACGCCCCTTCCCTTGAAGCTCTCAGGACCACATGGTGAGCACATGATGACTTAGCATGGGCAGTTCCTGGGCCCTTTCTCCAGTCCACACACACCTCTTTGCCTTGTTCCTCTTCCACTGCAACTCCGCTGCCACGCTCCTGTTTGCTCTCCCTGTTCGCTTGCTCTGATCACTCGCTGTCCGAGAGCCTGCTTGCCTATATAGCCCCCCAAAACAGCTGAGGCCCCTCCTGTGCTTCTGCTCAGGTGGGAGTCAGGAAATAGCCTGCGTCGTGGTTGGAAAGGGCTGCTTTGATTGCATGCAGGACCTCCTAGGCTGATGGCGTTGTGCAGTTTGAGGCTTGGAATCTGCCTATCTGTAATTGCACCATAATTTGCAGATTGTGGCAACTGTTGTGATTCTGAGTTTTGTTTTGAGTTGCAAACTTTCATCATGGCCTTGGAGTTGCCTAAAAACAGACACAGGACATTTTGCTGAACGGTTAGAAAATGTAGGGACGATCCTCATTGAGGATTTCCAGTGGGGGGGGGTAGTATTTCTTCTTTTAGCATAGGAATTAAACCAGCCTCGCCCAACCTGACACTCTCCAGATGCGTTAGACAAAAATCCCCATCATCCCCAGCTACCAGGTGCCAGGTTGCGAAAGGCTGTCTTAAAACTATCCCCACATCTTCCAGTTCTTGTCCTGCTCTCTATACTTAAGTGTTGCCTCTTGCTCGTCACGTGCCCTTGAATCCTATTCTCCTTCCCTTCCCTCCCGAAGTAAAGCAAGGCCGTAGGTATAGAGCAGGTATGGAGTTCAGGACATTTCTCCCAAGCTGCTGTGGCTTCTGGAGTAAGCAGAAGCAACTGGCTCACATATAGTCAACAACCTGTTTCGCATGTTGTGCCAAGCCACAGTGGGTTGTTACCAAGAGTGGTTGCAGAGTGGCTTAGCATGACATCCGAACCCAGCAGGGCTTTTCCATCGTGGGTTGTTTTTTTAGCAAGCAAGCCACCCTGAGAACCCATGGCTTGTAGCAGGGCTGTTTAGGGTGACTTGTACCTGGCATCTGAACCCGGCAGAGTTGCTTCAGCACATGGGTTCTTTAAAACGATGAGAGCCACTTGGTAAGAGTGGCGAAAAGCCCTGCCAGCTGCTTCTTGCTATCTCTCTCTTACGTCTTGAAACGACACTACTCAGTGTATTCCTCCACTTTCGCCGCCTCCCTAGACAGCAACGCCTTTTCTTTTCCACCTTCGGGGAGATTTGTGCATGTCTATCCTTTTTCGTGAACTTTTGGGTCGATCTGTGCAAATCGGCTAAGCCACAGTAACTACTCCACTTTAGCGCAGCAGCAGAGTAAACCGCTGAGGTTGTTCTGCAGAGGCCCATGGGATACATGCCAGGAGCAGGCAGAAGGACGAAGGGGGGAACGAGCCACAGCGAGCCGCAGAGCACCTGATCGTCTGTTGGGAGTAACATGGGTTAGCGAGCAAACAACCAACCCCCAATAGGTTATTTTCAGGGTGGCTTATCGTGACCTGTGAAACGGTCCAACCTCTTGAACTGTACCGTTCTCGATGATTTGCACCCAGAACAAAGCGCTGCCTGCTCACGAACATCTGCCCCACTTTCCATTCCTGCTATGCAGCAGTATGGAGTTTCATCCATCTGTTTCCCATCTGTGGTCCAGCAGTCCTGGATCCTAGAGAAATTAGCTCATTCATAGACCTGGTTCTCACATAATGACAATCACAGAGTTTGGGTTGAGTATGGGTTGTCGTTGAATTGTGGGTTGTCATTTCATGCAAACCCTGCATTACGGTTTAACTGTGGGTTGTTAACCACGAACAACCCAGAGTTCACAACCCAGCAGCAAGCCATGTGTTCTCTTCCTGGGTTGCTCGTGGTAACAACCCATAGTTAAACCACAGTGCAGGGTTCGCACGTAATGACAACCCATGATTCAACAATGACCCATACTTAACCCATGTCCTGGGTTGTCGTTGCGTGTGAACCAGGCCTGATTTGTAGTTGTAGGTGGGCCTTGTGCGCGCACACATGGCATCCTCTAAACTTCAGAGTTCTTTTGGACATGATGGTGTGGGTGTAATGGCAAGCACAGTTTTTCTTTGTGTTTCTATTCTTTGTGCATTGCTTCTCCATCCACAACCAACAGGGAATTTTTTTCTCATCTCCACCCGACAGGAAGCTGTGCAAGCTCCCACTGTGGGGGACAGGGTTGCGCACCTGCACAGTGGGTAAAATGCAAACGCTTTTCTTGGCGGAGTTGATGCAAAAGCGTGAAGGAGTAGAAAGTGCAAGCCGGTGGCACTTCCTGTTCCTCCTGCTTGTTGTCTTGTCCAAAATGACGACCAACTCCTTCTCTCCTAAAGGGAAATAATAGAGTTGTTGTAGGTACTTTATAAGGTTGTTGGAAGGAGGTGTAATACGGAAATGTGGCCTTAAAAAGCTGGGGACAAGTGCGACTAATTTATTTATTCAACGGCTTTCACTGGTCCGGTGGAGAAGGTTGTTCTCACAGCCTTTGTTCCAATTTAGTATTTATTTATTTATTTAATACATTTTTATACCGCCCAATAGCCGAAGCTCTCTGAGCGGTTTACAGCAGTTAAGACCATAAAAATACAATAGAATATAAATACAGAATTTAAAACCACAGATTAAAAACAGCCGAGCTAGCAGCAGCAGTTACAATAACAGAGTTAAAAACAACTACAAGATTAAAATGATTAAGATGATTAAAATGCCTGGGAGAATAGAAAGGTCTTCACCTGGCGCCGGAAAGAGTCTCTTTGGGGAGACTCTTTCCACAACCGGGGTGCCACAGCAGAAAAGGCCCTCCTCCTGGTAGCCACCTGCCGGAGCAGGTCATACTGGGAAAATTGTAGAGGGGAATAACAGTGAGAATGCTGTGGTCGGATCTGAGCCTCGGATGCAGTACTACACTCCCAGCTCCAGATGTGCCCTTATCTTTACACCAAACCCACACAACTCATGACTGACTGAATGCAGACCCCTAGCTGTGTATTATGGCCTGCCAGGTGCTCCACCCCACCCCCAGGCAGGCAGCAGAAGCAAAAGACTTCTCCAGCCCCTGGCGATGACTGGTGGACCACAGGGCTTGCAGACCTGATTGCAGACCATTCTGCACCTTCTGCCCTAAAAAGCCCCTCTGAGGGCACCATTCCTCGCTCTGGATGTGCATCGTTGTAACAAAGCTGACCTCCGTGTCCCTTTATCAAGATTGTTCCTAAGCTGTATGCAAAAAGGCAAGGCAAGACGAACACAGCTGGTTGAGGGGGAGCTTCCTCCTCCTTTAGGGGATGCTCAAAATATCCCTTAAACCTAATGCCTTGGTTTCTTCCCTCACTGCTCCCGCAGAAGAGACATACCAGCAGCTGGCCAGAGAGACCCTGGAGGAGCTCGACTGGTGCCTTGACCAGCTGGAGACCATTCAGACCTACCGCTCTGTCAGTGAGATGGCATCCAACAAGGTAGGATTTGATGTTTGGCATATTCAGAAGCCCCGCCCTAGCCTCCAGGATGGTGCCAGTCTCTGTCTGCCATCATGTCCACTCAAAACCCTTACCCGCTTTCAACATGTTCACCCCACATTCATCTCCTCTGTATTAGTCTTTCTTCTGTATTATATATTACAAGACGTTGCAGCATGCAGTGCTCCTGTTCCAGCAGCCATGCCGTCTTCCGCGGTACTTCATTCCATTCCCCTTCCCACTGAGCATGCTCATTCCTCATGGGGCTGTTTTTTTGGGGGGTTACATATGGCTGGGTATGTCCCTGTCAAAAAAATACCCATTGCCCTGTCAAAACCCCATTTTAAAAGGGATCCTGAGTTTTGACAGCTAGCTGTCAAAACTCCTTTCCCCTGAAAATGGGGTGGGATGCACTTTTGCACTTTCCTGAGCAGCTACAGTCTCGGGCAAAAGTGCAAAGTGTACAGGACCCTGAGGACAGTCAGGACAAAAAAGAAAAAGATGACGATCTCACCGCGAAGGGGGTGATCTACTGGCCACCTCCTTTCATGAGCAGAGATCACTCGTGGCTTGGCTTTGCCCTTGACAGCTTTCCTTTTGGCAACTGTCAAGAGAAAGTTTTCACTGGCTGTCAAAATGAAGATCACGATCTCCCCCCAAAAAGTGGGGGGACACCGCGGCTTGCAATCATGGCGGGGGACATCCAGCCAGTGACAGTCACCCCAAAGTGCTGCTTGTGGGGCAGCTGGCACTGGCGGTGGCCTGGGCAACCTTGGCAGGAATGACCAAGGGGCTTTTGCTGCTCTTGCCAAGTGGCATGCTCGCTGCTTCCCTTCACCCACCATCGGAACGATCGCCCGGGTTCAGATGACACGACAATCCATCGTGGGTGAAGCAAGCCCTACAACAAGCCATGGGTTATCAGGGTGGCTTGTTGCCCACGAACAAGCCATCCTGCAGGAAACGGTCCAGCTCCGTGGCTTATAAGCCACGGTGGGTTGCCATGTCGTGCAAACCCAGTTAAGGTACCGGTATTCCCCCAGCAACAGCCCCTAAACAAGACGTCAGCTTGATGGTCTGCAGGCACCTTGAGCGGCGCAAGCAGCCATTGTAGCCAGGACCGGTGCAAGGCAGTTTGGTCCCCTAGGCAAGATCGGATATTTAGCACGCCCCCTTCCCACTTGAGAGTGCTGTATTTTTTTTCAAGGCGTTTCTGGCGCCCCCTTTAGCCTGCCCAGTCTATCTCAAGGAGCGTCTCCAGCAACACCAAGTGGGCCGCTCAACAAGATCTACCACAGACGGCCTTCTCCTGGTCCCTTCAGCCAGAGCAGCTAGACTGGTGGAGACGAGGAAGAGGGCCTTTTCTGTGGCGGCCCCTGTACTGTGGAACTCTCTCCCGAGTGACCTCCGCCATGCCCCCCTCTCTGCTGAGCTTCTGCCGCTCACTAAAAACTTGGCTGTTCAGGCGGGAATATGGGGTGGGCTAAGATTTTAAAATTTTATACTGTTTTAAATGTATTTTATTCTGTTTTTATCTTATGTACATCGCCCAGCGTGGCCGGTTGCCGGCCAGATGGGCGATAAATACCGTAAATGTAATAAATAAATAAATAAATAAATAAATAAATAAATAAATAAATAGGCCTAGTTGGCCTAATGGTAGCACCGGCCCAGATTGTAGCGGGAATCAGTCATGGCGCCACCCTCCCAGGCCAGGTGGAAATGAGCCAGGCAGAGGGCAGGCACCCGCAGTGTCGGCTCCAGGTTTCTGAGGGCCCTTAGACAAGGCGCGCTCAGTGGGGGCCCTCCCTCAGTGAGTCCACCTTCTCACCACCATTATCATCAGCTGCTGCTGGTGCTCCTCCTCCTCCTCCTCTTGTAGCATCATTGCTCCCATGTACTTGCTTGACAGGCCAGAGAGCCAGTGAGCCAAGTAGGCAGGGGCATCTACGGCTCCTTCTTCTCAGCATCGTCTGGGCCAGAGTGAGAGGCAGATGAACAAGCACGTTGCAGTAGTGACGAGGAGGAGCGATTCCAGGGGGCCGTTGTTCATGAGACCTTGGCAGGTGTGCGCACTCATGCCTACCCGTGGTGCTGGCGCTGGGCACCAGGTCTTGCGGGACTCACGGCAAGATGGTCGCACGGGTGACTATTCTGTGCATGGGTGGTGCCATTTTGGCTACAGAGGCAGCAGCACTCCCCCTCGCCTGAACACGGGGGGGGGAATGAAGATGCGGATACACCGTTTTCTCTCCCTTCCCGCCCACTGTTGCACACGTCCATCTCTGTACGTATTAACATCTGTAAGTGGTGCATTTTCCCTTTTCTGTTGTCTCCTACAACACTTCAGGATCTGCCCAGGGACCAGGATTTAATGAGTCCACAGTGTTTAAGTCCTGTACCATTTTGAGATTGAATTTTGGAGGGAGAGACGGTAAAACTCTTGGGTGAAATTGGCAGCCACTGTTGATTCAGCTGCTGAAGATCACAACTCTTACTGGCAGATTAACAACAGGACCTTATCCAAGAAAGGCCCCTCCAGGCTTTTTAGGAAACACGCGCGCACCTGGTTTGGCCCTTAAATTGCAGTGTAATAAACTTCAGTTGAATTTATTAGAAACAGTTATATCCCGCCTTTTGCTCTACAAGGCAACTTACATTTGATGAATTACAGTGCTGTTACTATGGATGGGGAGGGAGAGAATCATACATTAACAATACAGTAATACCTTGGATTGCAGGTAACTTGGTTTGAGAGCGTTTTGCAAGACAAGCAATTTTTTAAATATTTATTTAATTTTTTTTAACTTGATATACAAGCGACGTCTTGCAATACAAGTACTGTAGTACAGCTTAAATTAAAAATCTCTGTACAGATTTTGGGGGGGGGATTTCTGTGGAGGAAGGGGGGGCTGGCTGACCCGCCACAACCCCACCCTTTCCTACCCCAAAGGACCCAAGACCCCCAGAGATCTCAAGGTACCAGACTGCCAAGCAATCCTACTTGAATCTCTGTTCAGGGACCTGCCTTTCTGACTGTAACCTGGATTTAGTTGCTGGAACCACAGAGCAATCCACAAACACCATGTGGGGTAAAAAACCAAAGAAGGTTTATTCTGGTAGCATTTTACAACAAGAATAGGGAAATGAGAGGAGCACACAAAATTAGAGAGACACTTTGGTACACAGAGTAAAGCTACAAAATAACAAAACCTGATCCCTTATATCTCCCAGGCACACACTCTGTTACCTGGGGGTCAGTTCTCTTCCAGGGTTGGATCCAGCACAGCCTTGCCGCCCGGGGGGACTACTTCACCTACCCAAAGGTCCGAGATGGGTAGCCCTCCACAAGGCCTGCCTTTCCAAAGCCCTCATTCAGCTAATTTCACCAGGAGCTACCTGGGGTCGGATCCTGAGGCCGCCCGAAGGCTTGGGCCTCTGCTTGGCTTGCTGCCATTGCTCCACAGCCAGCAACCACGCGACGAACAAAGACAAAGAGAAAAACCCACACGTTGGGAAATATACCTTTCCCCCCCTCCTCTCCTTTCTGTAGCTTTGCTGCTTCTTAGCCAATCAGGATGCACTTCACCTGGCCAGACAGGGGGAGGGGGACTCATGACTCATGACTTACTGGGCCTGAACTACATTTGCATTTGAAAGCCGGGTCTCCGGCTTTTCAGGACGTCCAGGCGCCATCGCCTCCTCCCAGCCTTACTTGGTTTACACATGAGGAGGCGTGTGCGTGTGCGTGTGTGTGCAGGCGTGTGCAGTATGTGTGTAGGAACCCTCAGAGGCTCTTTTTCTCCACAATTTTGTTTTGATATAAGAGTGTTTTGGATTACAAGCACGTTTCCGGAACAAATTATGCTCTCAATCCAAGGCATGACTGTACTCAACATGCAAAAGGTCTCCGTCTCCCTCTCTCTCTGGCGTGGTCCATTGTGCTCTGTGCATGGCCTGGTTCTTTGTGCCCGGCTTCTTGCCTCTTTGCTGAGAGGGCCAGCTTTAGTTTTAAAGACCATTGCAGAGGGCTATAGGTCGGAATCAGTTGTGGAGTGCCTTGTGGGAGGGGATGGATGACTCTCACTTAGGGGAGAGCTAAGGAAACTTGGGGTGCAAAGAAGGGAGCTGCTCATGTGGCATAGTATGTGAACGGGCAGTGCTTCGTAGGATAGATCCTGCGGAGGAAGCCTTGATGGCATCGAGGCAGAAATGGACGTGCCCATGTGAGTGATCCCCTATCTAAGTGTGTGTGTTCCGTCTTATGTGTTTGCTTGAGACCGGCCGTCTGGTTCCTTTTGTGGTAATCAATCTGTGAATATCCGTTTTAGTCAATGTCCACACCAGCACTCCACTTTAGTTATATTCATGTTCGTGGAACTGAAGGTCGCCTACTTAAGAGATCCCAGGCAGTCTCCCACCCAAGCACTGCCTAGACCCACTTGCTTATCTACAGCATGGTTGGTGCATCATGTGCCTGCCCTGTATATCCTCCCCAGGGTATCCCTGTTTATTTCCATCCCCCGCCCTCCCCCCCAGTCTTCTTTCCTCTTCTTGTCCCGGTAAATTTGTGCTTGCAAATGAACAGTATATCTGGAATTAATGGCAAGTAAGTGCCAAGGCAGATGTAGTGAAGGAAATCCATGATTAGCTCTGCTGGGATTGGGAGATGAGGGACACAAGAACAGCATCTGTAGGTGTCTTTCCAGCCCCCCTGCCCTGCCCTGCCCCACCCCCCACACACGCAGCTACTAGCCGCTTCATCATGGAGGTGGGGGGGGGGCGGATTTACATCTGGGAAAGAACGGGGGAAGAGATCAGAGTTAAAACGCTCTCCCAGAGCATCACTTTATCTCCCAACTTCAAGCAACCTCGTGGGTCTGCCAATTAGCAAAGTGTGAACTCCCATGAGATCTCCCATGTCAGGCCTGGCTTGGCCTTGAATCCACAGCCTACCATGTTATGCAGCAGGCGAGAGAGCATTGACGTCTGAGTAGATCCATTGGTGGGACAAGGGGAGGAGAGCCTTCGCCCCTGATTACTTGGTGTGGGGCCTCTTGTTTGAAGCAGCACTTTTTTATTCAGTCAGTCCTGGGGAAAAAAGGAGCTAGAGGAAGATGGGGGAGGGGGAGGATTTTCTTTAACCGTAGAAGTTCAATGGGTTACACCAGAAGGTGTTTGCCTGCCTGCATCTACTTCGGGGGGTGGGGTGGGGATTCCAATCTCGTCGTAGCTCCAGACTGGAACTGATGCTCTGGCCAAGAGGGCTCTGGCAATGCTGCCCCTTGACACAGCAGGTTGCAGTGCCTACCTGTAAGCCTCTCCCCCCCCCTCTCTCTCAGCATCATCCCCCCAGTATGGAGATAATAATACTGACCTAACTTACAGGGTTGTTGTAAGGAGAGCTGCGTGGAATGTGTTGAGAAGTGCTTTGAACGCTCTATACCGGTGTTCTCCAGCCTTGGGTCCCCAGATGTTTTTGGCCTACAACTCCCAGCATGCCCCAGCCAGCTCACTGCTCTATAAAGTGCCCTCCAAATGCTAAGTGTTATTATCTCTTGCAAGTATAATCACCCTGCCTGCCGTCTCAAGTGGCGGTTTTGCACAGGCACGGTTCCTCATCGGGGTCACGATTCATTCCCATTCGTCCCGACGCGGCTTGTGCAAAAAAAAAAAGATGAACTTCCCACTGGAAGCTATTTCTGTCTCCCATTCCGCCACCCTTAATGGATGTCCAAGGTCCACTGCCTGTGATGGTTGCCTCAACTTGCTGCATAGTAGGGCTGCCCCTGGCTTAAAAAGAAGAAGAAAATTAAATCTGCCTTCTCCTAATCACCCTTGTTTCAGCAATGGTTTCCTCTCAGATGATCCTCCTGCATTAATGATGCCCTTGTCCCCTCTTCCTGTTTTTATGTCCTCTGTCCTTCCTGACTTTGGGAACATAGCTCTTGAACAATATATCTCCCTATAGCTAAGTGTAGTTTAAGAAGAAAGGGTTCATTCTGAGGGGGTACCTGATGTTCAGGACCTACCCAACGGCACTAGCAACCCAAACCGGCAGCTGCAGACCGAGGAGTGTGCCCCAGGATTCCTTGTAATGTCACAGAGTATGCACAGAGTATGCACAGCTTCTTTCTCTGAGAGTTAACTTCCCAGTATCCTTTGTGCAATTGCAATGGACTCTAGGGTGCCCCTCCCAGGTCATGTGGTGCAATTGCAAAGGGCAGCCGAATGTTTTGGGCTGAGCGACCATGCTTAAGAGGAGTTGATCCGAAGTGGGCTCGCCTTCCTGCCTCCACTCAGAGATTCTTGCCTGTATTTGAGAGAGCCAAAATTCATTCTAGCGCCCGTATGTTTATGCTGAAGTAGGTCACGCGGCTCACCTTAAGCTCTGGATGCCATATGGAAAGAGGTTGTTTTTCCTGCCGAGGACAGCAAGTGAGAAAGCTAGCAGACTGGGGGAGGGAACACCAGGAGACAAGGGGGCGCTGTGTTTTCCACCCTCTTCTAAAGATGGGGCAGGGAGCCTGGATTCTGATCGCCTGTCAAGCTCCGGGCAGGAGGTGTGCCTTCTTGTGCCCACCTTCTGTCGGGGGGGGGGGTGCGGTCACGTTACATATTCACTGCGCATCTGCACAATAGCGACGGGTCTGCGTAGGCAGGGCAAGGGTGTTCCAGTCAGGTGTTCAGTTTGTCCCGCTTGAGCGGTGAGATGGCAGACGCCCAGTGTCCCTCTGAAGGGCCTCTGCGCCTTTTATTTCTTATATTTATTAATCGCCCATCTGGCCGGTCACCCGGCCACCCTGGGCGATGTAGCGGCAGTCTCACGTTGCCACGTCTGGAACGTGGTGCCCCGAAGGCAAGATGTGGCCAGGGTTGTGTGGGTAGCGAAAGCTTCGACGCCTGAGTTCCTTTGCTCTCAGCAGCATCGCTCGGATGTGTGCACTGAGAAACCAAAGCTTCCGACCATTGCTGTTTGGGGGGAGTGGAGTTGTTGGTGTATGTGTGTGTGTGTGTGTGAACACATACACTGCAGGGACTTCGAACCCTTTGTAAAAAAACTACGTTGCATCAAATACTGGTCTTTCAAGCAGACCCCGGGTGGGAAACTCTTACTACCATACCAACCTAGTTTTTTTTTATTATTATTATTTCATGTTTGCAAAGGAAGAGAACCATGTGTAATGCAGTAGGGTTTGCTGTGGCAATGTCTTCTCCCCAAGCATAAAAAATTCAGTGTCCGATATTTCTTTAGAAGCAAAACCAAGCCAGCAGCTATTAAAGAGAAGAAGCCAGGTTTCGATGACATAGAGTAGTGTTCTCCAACCTTGGGTCCCCAGATGTTTTTGGCCTACAACTCCCAGCATGCCCCAGCCAGCTACGCTGGCTGGGGCATGCTGGGAGTTGTAGGCCAAAAACATCTGGGGACCCAAGGTTGGAGAACACTGTCATAGAGATCTTGGCACACACAACCAGCATGTGTCTAGATTTTGATGGCAGCATGATCATGTGAATACAACACGCGCACACTCTCACACACAAAGCAGGCCGTTGCTGCAACTGCTGTCACTGCTACCTTCCCACATCTACAAACTGGACCGGTGACTTTTAGCTTCTCCCTGCCGCCGCCGCCTCCTGCTCCTCCTCTCCCTGACCCCTCCAGTATAATCTTACCGGGTTCCATGCCCCTCTTCGAGCTAGCGATAAGATCGTTACCGGGTCAGGACCAGGTGGCTGCCGATCACAGAACCGATCAGCAGAATGGCGGGTCGCTGGCCCTCGGCCCGGGCCCCCTGCTCAAAAGACACGCTGTCCCGACTCCCCGTCAAGGGAGCTGGGAAGAGAGTCTCGGCTTCCAACCTCTTCCGAATTAAGCTTCTTTTCTGGGATGGGAGGCCGTGTGGCTCGTTGGGAGCGTTCCTTCCTTCGTGCCTCCTTTTTCCGTCCGTTCCCTTCAACCGTGTGCGAAGCAGAGCTGGGTTACCCGGTCACCATCTGCGGAGTGTTCTGTAGCCGCACCATGTGCTCCGTGGGCTGCTGCGGATGGGGAGACTGGAGCCTCAGACGGTTTCTCCCCTTTCTCCCTTCCCCCTGCCATTCACCTAATTTGTTTGGCCAGCTCTCTCTTACATGGGCTCCTTTAACACCACCTCCTTTCTCCCGCCCCTCCTCCCTCCCTCCCTCCCTCCCTCCCTCCCTCATTGCCACCTGACATCATATCCCATCCACCCAGTGCTGCAGTGAGAGAAACGCGCGCGCACACACACACACACACTCACACACACAAACGCCAAGCCGGGGGATGCAGCTGTGGCTGAGGCCATACTAGGAGGTGCCGTCTCCCGTGGTGACCGCTGCCCTCCCAACACGCACCCGAGAGATGATGAGGACGTGCCTCTTAGCATTGCAGCTTCTGCCTTGTTAGCTGGATGACTGCCATGTGGTACCCAGAAATGGCTGGGAATCTCCCGTTTGCTCCACCTGGACGAAACCGTGCCTCCGTGCAGTGACTCTGCCGGCTGCTGCTCTCGTCATCCTCCCTCCTCCTCCTCCTCCTCCTCGGCTGCTGGACTTTTTCTTCTCTCCCTCTTGTGCACTGAAGATGTGACCGGAGAAAGAGGGGGAGGCACATCCACGGAGTTGAGGGGGGGGGTTGTGTTTTGCTCATAGCTGGAGCAGCATTGCACTGTGGGTATTTCCCTCCTCATCTGCAGTACTGCCAGAGACGTGGGGCTTTCTCAGGCTTCGGCCTAACTTGCACATCTCCTCGATCCACGCCCCCCCCCCTGTGGGGGTACCAGAGGGGAACAGCAGAGATGTGAGGGTCCTCGTGCCGGGCGGGTTGTCCGGCAAGAGCCATGCCAGGCCCAAACCCGCTCATGGAAAGAACGGCGTTGAGGGATTAACCCCTTCCTTTCCTGCCAACACCAAGGAAAGGGGGCACCACAGATCAGCCTCCCGCCTGGAGAGAGGGAATACCACGTTGGTGGGTAACCCAGAGAGCTTCTGCCGCCCATTGGCGGAGAACGGAAGATGCCCTTGGTGGATTTTTTCTGTGAGACCTGTGCGAAACCATGGCTGGTTGGCTGGTGGGACCAGGTAATCTGGATAGACTTGGGGTTTGGGTGGGCTATGTATGTGGAGGGATAGAATTGGGGCCAGGGGTGTGTGTGAGATCTTTTTGTTGGGGGCAATACCTGATCTCCCCCACCGCACTGGCAACTCTGGTGACTTGGTAAGACAGGGAATCAAGGGGGCAGCTGGGAGCCATAAGTTTGCTGCATGCACGGATGCTGCTAAGAGTAGATGGGGGAGTGCCTGGCCGGTGCACGGATCCCGGCGTAGCATGCTTCCTGGCAAGGTCAGAAGTGGGCATGACTAGTTAAAGAGTGCTGCTTGCAGCAGCCCAGTCCCGGGAGCGTGAGGTTCTGTGCCTGCCAAGAGAGACTGGAGGAGGCCTATGTCCTTCCAGGCTGCCTACAATGTCACATTGGAGCTGCTGCCACTTCTGGGTTGCCCATTCTCCTTGTGGCTAGACAGATGTGCGGCCTGGGTCGCCCCTCTGCCTCTGATTCTCTCCTGGTTTGCAAGCATCAGGGCCAGGGGGAGAGACCTCGCAGAGTGTCTCTGCTGCTCTGTGTCTTGGCTGTGTGTGTTGCATGGAGCATCTCAGTGGAACTGTGTATGCTCAGCTGTCTCTGAAGTCCATGCTCACCTCTGGAAGATGGTCTCTGGGGCTGTGTTTCATTGTGTTTGCGTGGGTCAGTTGAATCGCATTGTGTGTTTGGGATGTGGCGGTGTCTGTGCATGTATGTATGACTTAGGACTCTGTATCAGCGGCTGCACTGGGATATCAGTTTTGTTGATTTGGGGTTATGCAGCTTTTATAGACACTGCCTACCACAAAGAATTGTGGGCTTTCAGGGTTGTGTGTCAGATGTGCTTTAGAGGTCACAAGGAGTTTTGGAACGCATGCATGCCCTTTATTTTCCTAGCTTGTTTGACTTATTTGGTATCACTGGATATGAGTTTCCAAAAACACCCTCTGATACATTTGTGTCTTGGATATATATTGTGTGTGTCTGACACTAGGATTTGTGTCTCCTGAATGTTAGACTACTACATACAGTTTGTGTAGGTTTGGAGAGGTGTCCGCTTACCTGACAAAACTGTAGGCATTTGGGGGTTGAATGTCATTGTGCTTTTGTAGAGGTCACTACGAGAGTGGTGTTTGTGTCTAGAACGGAGTGTGCGTGGCTGTCGGTGCCCTGCACGTGTGCCTCGGCAGAACTGTGTGGGTGTTAAGGGTTATCAATGGAATTGTGTACATTCATGTGGTTTGTTGGGGCTATGGAAGGAGCTTAGCTGGCTGGAACGGTGTGCCTGCATGAGAGGGCGGAGTGCCAGAGATTTGTGGGCGCGTACTATTGGGTGTGGTGGGGCAGAGGTGTTTGCTAAACTGTATTTTTCCAAGAGGTGTGTGTGTGGGGGGGGGGAGGTTAACATTGTTGGCTTGTAGTTGGTAGCAGGCATGCACCACTTGGTTTACCAGAGCAGCAAACCTCTGAGGAAGATCACCACCACTTGACCATCGGGCGCCTGAAGCTGAGAGAGAAAATTGCCCCAAATCTACCAAATGAGTCCATGGCTAAGCTGGGATTTTTGAGTACAAGCCCTCCAGGCTATCCACTGGACTACACTCGGCCCTCAGTAGGCCTTACGTATTCCTATTTTCCCTTATTCTGTCACACCATATGGTAGTTGAAGAAAGGAGCAAGACAACAGAGAAGAGGGAGCTTTGGTGAAACCAAGCCGGTGGGGTAGGGGATGCTATTAGAGTGGACAGCCCCTAATACAGTGTTCTCCAACCTTGGGTCCCCAGATGTTTTTGGCCTACAACTCCCAGCATGCCCCAGCCAGCATAGCTGGCTGGGGCATGCTGGGAGTTGTAGGCCAAAAACATCTGGGGACCCAAGGTTGGAGAACACTGCCCTAGTAGCATAGCTGACTGGGGCATGCTGGGAGTTGTAGGCCAAAAACATCTGGGGACCCAAGGTTGGAGAACACTGCCCTAATACTACCAGGCAGCTTCTGAGAAAGTTGGGATCCATTCTTGTCCTGTCTCAGACAAAACGCTAAGGGTCAGATTTCCCCCACCCCTTTCAAAGACCCTCACTCCTCTTGGGTCTCAGTCACAAGGGGGGTTCAAGGCTCTCAGAAACACCAGAGCCTCCCCTCAGATCTGGTGCCGATGTTGACACCAAAACAAGGGGGGGCGGAGAAATCTAACCATCAGCAATTTGCCTGAGGTAGAACAAGAATGGATGCCAAATTGTCTGGCCATTGTGTGGCCTGTGGCAGGGGAGTTGCTAGGCCTAGGCCCACGAGGCCCCGGATTTATTTCCCAGTGGCCCGGATCTATTCCACAGAGCCCTGAGTGTCCATTGGTGCCGATGGAATGGATTTTTTTTTTCTCAGCTCAGTTGCCATGCGGGGACAATTTTCAAGGGGATTGCAGCTGGTGAGGGAAGGGGTACAGTATTTTTCCATGTATAAGACTATACTTTTTCCTAAAATTGTTAGACTAAAAATGAGGGTCGTCTTATACACGGAAGTAAGCCAAGAAGAGAACCGTGCGGTTGCGAAACTGCCCAGTGGGGGGCGTCTTATACATGGGGGCGTCTTATAGACGGAAAAATACGGTTCCTAGTCGCTGCAATACCCCCCCCCCCAAGTTTTCTCCTATGTAGAAACCAAGCTTAGGGGAGGCAACTTTTTCCATTGGTTTGGGATGATTGGGCCAGGGTGCAAATTACTTGAAGAATTTTTTTTATTTGAGATGATTTGGATGATAAATTAATTGGCTGGATTTGCCTCCTGTTAAATTTGAATACATCCTGGTAATTATCTGCATGTATAGATGTAAATTAGTATATGCAGATTTTATGCACATTTGTGTCCTATGGGCCTGGGCCCTGAACCTTTTAAATGCCTAGCAATGCCCTTGGCCTGTAGCCTGGCTTTCGGAAGAGCTCAGTTCTTCCGAAGAAATTACCCCTTGACCAGTTCTTCTGGGGTTTTTTTTTAATAGAGTAAGGCTCAAGGTATCCCCTATGTTATGTGGTAGTTCAAACATTTAATAAAAGCTGACAAAAATAGCACTGCCCCATCTATCTCTAGTTCTCAGAGCACTTCACAAGGAAGGCAGGTAGGGCGATTCTGGAGGTGGTGGTGATAGAAGGGCTGAAGCAGAGTCAGTGGCAGAGCTGGAAATTCTGAGTTCTTGTCTGGTGCTTTGTTTCCTAGGCTCTGTCCACACTTTGGGGTGCACGCCAACGTTCTGCTTCCACATGCAGGTTTCAGTGAAGAAATCAAAAATCTTAAAAGGGCCTCCATTTCAACTGCAAAACAACTGATGCAAAAAAGGCATGTGCCTACTTCAGAACAGGATCTGTGCATGCAGTGCCTCTTGGCTGTATGTGGCCCCAGCATCACTCTGCATCTTTGCAGGATCTTTGTCACTTTGTTGATGAGCTTGTAGATCAGTGTGTCCTCCAACCTTGGGTCCCCAGATGTTTTTGGCCTACAACTCCCAGCATGCCCCAGCCAGCGTAGCTGGCTGGGGCATGCTGGGAGTTGTAGGCCAAAAACATCTGGGGGCCCCAAGGTTGGAGGACACTGTTGTAGATGATACTGCTGATAGAATGGCCAGACCTCATTTCCTGCTCCTTCAGATTCTTCTTTCCTGAGTCTTCATTCTCAGAGATGTGTACAGAACCGAAGAGTTCTGGACTTTAAACCACCCGATACTAAACCTCAGTAAGGCTTACTTCCCCCAACTGAGATTTAAATAAAATCCTAGAATTCAGGATTTAAGATCGTCCATCCTGTGGCCGATCAGGGGAGGAAAACAACTCCAGTCTATAGGAAGTTTTCGGTGCTTGTCAAATATGGGTGAGAAGTTTAGGATTGAGGATTATTTTATGCCTAATAGCAGAAAATCCAAATGGCACCCGTACTCAGGCCTGTACCCAGACTAAAAGTTCAGGGCGGGAGTGGGGGGCAGTTCATCTGGTTTGCAGGCTTTTTATAGACAAAATTAAACTGTTTTTTAATTATTTGTTTGTAAAAAAAAAAAAATTAGGGGGGCAGCCCCCCAACCCATCCCTAGCTACAGGCCCACCCCTACTCCTGGATAATTAGAAGGGGGCACAGTTTACCAAGAAGTTCTCCTGTTCTAGCCCCACTGAAATGAACAGGCTTCTTGATCATTTCAGTGGGGCTTGCAAAGGAGAATTTCTTCATGGATTTGACCCACTGGCCAGATCTGTTGTGTTTCCTTTGTCTGCCCTTTTCTGATGCCCAACTTCTGCTGCTTGACATGGTTGCCTGCTCTGGCCATACACGAAGGCTGTCCCTGGTTTATGGCCTTTCCCTGTTTCATCATCCAAACCATCTTGCTATGGACACCCGAGGCCGAAATTGTCTATTGGAGGCCGAGTTCCTTCTGCTCTTGTCTTGAGGACTGTGGCATGATGGCAATTTAGCTGAGGAGACTCACCGGAATAGTTTAGCTGTTCTGCTGCATGGGCACAGTCACTACTACCCAAACATCTGGAATCTGAGGTCATGGTGCAGTGTTCTCCAACCTTGGGTCCCCAGATGTTTTTGGCCTACAACTCCCAGCATGCCCCAGCCAGCGTAGCTGGCTGGGGCATGCTGGGAGTTGTAGGCCAAAAACATCTGGGGACCCAAGGTTGGAGAACACTGTTCTTAGCTTTGCAATACATATCTGTCTGTCCGTCCGTCTCTCTCTATTATATTTATATCCCACTCTTCCTCCCAGAAGTTCAGGACAGCATACATGGCAGTTATCCTAGTTTATCCTCACAACAATCCTGTGAGGTTGGCTAGACTGTGAGAGAGAGGCTGCCCCAAGGTTCACAAAGTGAGCTTCAGGTCTGACCAGGGATTCAAACCCAGGTCTTTTCAGTTAAATGTCAACTCTGTTGAATAGAGTCTATTCCCTATATCAATGGTTATTAACATTCCAGATCACAACCTGTGTTTCACTCCAACCTGTATTCTGGGACTCACTGTCTGTCTGTCTGTCTGTCTGTCTCTTTCTCATTCTCCTGCTGTTTCTCTTCTGTTTCTCTCTTTCTTGAACCCCGCCCCTTAACAGCAAAAAAGAAAATGATGTTGATGTCACTAGTAATCTACCTGAGGTCAAAGGTCGATGCACTGTAGCACGCTGGTTCATTGTTTATTTGTTTATTTATTTATTGCATTTATACCCCGCTCTTCAGCCAGAAAAGGCTCCCAGAGTGGCTTACAAAGATTAATATTTTATTTATTTATTTATTTATTTATTTATTATATTTATACCCTGCCTTTTTTCCTGCAAGGAACCCAAGGCGGCTTACATAGTCCTCCTCCTCCTCTCTATTTTATCCTCACAACAACCCTGTGAGGTAGGTTAGGCTGAGAGTCAGTGACTGGCCCAAAGTCACAAAGTCCCTGCCTTCAGGCTTATAATCTAACAGACATGACACAAAAGGAAAAGGGATTGGGAGGGAGGAGGAAGAATGCAAAACTCAGGCACCTGTTCTTAGTTCAAAAGATTCTTATAGGTCTTTCTTCTTTCTTTCTTTCTTCTTTTCTGGCAGGGAAGGGCAAAACAAGCTCCCCTGCAGCTGTTCCTTCCTTGGCTGGTGTATGGGGCCCGGTTGGTCTCCCCCTTGCTGTGATGTTACTCCTGGGAGGCAGGGGAGGCAGCTTCCCAGTGGCCCTTGGCTCTCTGGCTGATGGACGAGGCCAGAGTCTGCCGTCCCAGGGAACTGCCAGTTTATAATAAGATCGCCTCCCACCCCAAAGGTGGGTGGCAGGAGGAAGTCCCATCACCATCTATCTTATGCACATCCCCTTGGGACTCCAGGCCTTTTGGGGTTTGCCCTCCAAATCCCCTTCTTTCAGGCTTGGGACAGCCTCCTTTCAGTGTTACCATATTTATTTATTTATTATATTTTTTAATCGCCCATCTGGCCGGTCACCCGGCCACCCTGATATGTGGGTCAGCTTCTTTTGATCAAACCAGCCCCTTAGATCTGCTCCCTCCCATTGATCTGCAGGTGGTGTGGGGCACCGTGCCTCCTGCCCCACCCCTCCCCTCTCTCCCCGTAATGCAATGGGCTGCTTCTCCTGAACTGTTTTCTCCTGACCTAATTTGCTGTGTGCAGCTCCAGACTGCAGAGCCCAATGCACAGGCTGTATGCTCTCCGGTTCTTTCTGGGAGCTCTGCCTTCCCGCTCCTATATAGCCATATATGCCTATCTATGGGGTGAAATGTCTTGTTTCTGTCTCAGTTACTTGACTCCTTCTACAGCAAACAAGGGCACATTCGTTGGGGTGAGGAGCCTTTGCAGAAAGCAGACACGTTTGGTTGATGTTCCCCCAGTTCCGGAAGAAGTGTGTGGGGATGGCTCTTTGTCTGTGTTGTGTATGTAGAGATTTTGAAAGACTAGGCAAAGAGAAGGGGAGGCATTGTGTAAGTGTTGGTAAAGGGGGAGACTGCAGGACTTTCCCAATACAATAATACCTTGGATTGCAAGTAACTTGGTTTGAGAGCGTTTTGCAAGACAAGCAAATTTTTTAGAATTTATTTAATTTTTTTTTAACTTGATATACAAGCGACACCTTGCAATACAAGTACTGTAGTGCGTCTTAAATTAAAAATCTCTGTACACATATTTTTTGGGGGGATTTCGTTTTGATATAAGAGTGTTTTGGATTACAAGCACGTTTCCAGAACGAATTATGCTCTCAATCCAAGGCATGACTGTAATTAGCAAAAAACGTGACCCAGCCACTTCTATGTTTTTGCAGTTTAGTTACTCTAGACCCCAGCGTAACATGATTTGGGTGGGGGAGAGGATAGTATTGTTGCAGGGGAGGTAACTGTATTGCTGTTAGCCCCTTTTAATATTAAGGACGCATACCAGGGTGCTTGAGCAAGGGAGCACACACATCTTCAAAGAACTAAACTCCGGGCACCCAGCCGGCTGAATTGCTCCTGACTCCTGGTTCTTAGCATTGTCAGACAAGGGAGGATTCGCGCGACACAGTAAACCACCCTACCCAAAAAGCGCCTGACAGGCGATCGGGCGCATCATGGATAGGGTGCATGCTCCCCCTGCTCCCCCCTTTGTCCTCCCACGGGTATCCGGGGACCCGCAGGAGCACCGAGGTTTCCCCACTTCCCCGCTGCAACCTGTTTCGGGCTTGCCGTGGCTTGACTTTTGCATGTAAACCCTTTTTTTTTTTTCAATCTATCGCAAAAACCCGGTGGTCGTCGCCCCCCACCCTTTTAAATTTAACTGATAATTGCATTCATTTTATTTTTGATTTAACCCACCATGCCAGATTTGCACAAACCTGGCACAGTGGGATAGATAGTGCAGGGGGACGACGACGACCCTGTGCTGGCCAAGGGCAGTGCCTGCTGGCCGAATCCAGCAAGTACCTACCCTGTGCAGTGCCTACCCCAGGCTTCAAGTATTTCCCCCCCTTTGCATGCCTGTGACAGGTGTCAGATGCCGGACCTATTAGGGGCTTACAAAGCCCCGAGAGATCCTTGTTTGTGAAGAGTGGCACATTCCCGCCTTTTCGCAGCAGGATCCTTGGGGGTTTTTTTGGGGGGGGGGAGATCAGTTGTTCCTTGTCCCCCTTCAGTTCTGAATGTTTCTCCCCGATGCCAGCATCGGGGAACATTCAAAACCAGAGGGGATTCCCCCTGGCGGGAGCTTTGAATTTGGAGGGGCTTAAACATTAAAAAAAAAATTAAAAATTGGCCAGGGCAGTGTGCAGGTATATAGACTCTATATATCTGTACATTTTCGTGCCAAAACAGAAATCTTTCACCCCTTCCAGGTCCTACTTCAGTCATCATCATCATCAGGCGATCACTCGTGACCGAGTAAGATTGTCTTCCGGGATAAAAGGAGGATAACAGAGGTGAGGCTTGACACCTCGGGCAAACGGTCAGACTGCATTTACTCCCATCAATGGGAATCCCCCCAATTTTTGCAGCTCCCCAAGGTGCTATCAACTCAGGGGCAATTGCAAAACTGAGGGGACCCTGGGGACATGTGAGCACCCCCCAAAAAGCCCAAGGTTCCTGCTGGAAAGGGTGAAATTGAGGGGGTGGCCCCAAAGCACCCCTTTTCTGCAGGATCTTCAGGGTTTTTTTTGGGGGGGGTGCTTATGTGCTCATAGCTTATTCTCACTTGCAATAGTGAGAACAGCCCATTGGAAACATGAGCACCTCCCAAAAAACCCGGAGATTCTGCTGCAAAGGGTCATTTTCGGGCACCACCCCCTTTAAAACACACACACACACACACTTTAAAACAGGGCTTTGCAAAGTGCGATAAAGTTGCTTTTTGGCATGTACACTTGCTGGGAGACACACAGTGCCACTTGGGCACTTTCAGGGCACTTTCACACTTCTTTTTGGTGACATGTATCTAGCCCAGTGTTCTCCAACCTTGGGTCCCCAGATGTTTTTGGCCTACAACTCTACGCTGGCTGGGGCATGCTGGGAGTTGTAGGCCAAAAACATCTGGGGGCCCAAGGTTGGAGAACACTGATCTGGATGATAAACCAAAATTAAGCCACCCTGACAAACCCATGGCAAATTTGGACAACACGGCTAACCCACTGTGGCTTAGCATGTCGTGCAAACGCAGTCAACCACTCCGTGGGATTTTCCAGCTCGGGAAGAGACTGTGTACCCGCCGTGCAGTTGCACGCTGCTAATGACTTTTCTCTTCCCACTGCAGGCCCAGCTTGATAGAGGGTGGGCTGAAACTAAGCTCAGATAATTCTCTTTTCTGAGGGTGGATTACACCAATATTAGAGACTACTCAAAAGGTTGAGTTGACACAGGTTGTTCTCCTTTATCTGCCAAGCCAGAGCTTTGGGATCTGATAGAAGGCGGTCCATGTGACCCCACGTCCACGGGTGTGAGGGGACTGGTCTCTATTCATAAACAGTGCCCTCCTGTAGCAACATGGCTCTTCAGAAAATGTCAAGTCGCAGCACAACCAAATTGGGAAATCGTGAGTCCCAGCAGATCACCTAATCCAACCCCCTTGCCCTCAAGCAGGATGTTGTACAGAGGA